>OV049872.1:12164722-14564722 GCA_920104075.1 Melanargia galathea
CATAACTACACTATGTTGCACTGTAGCAATTTTTTTTTTTTCAATATTGTTAGTATAGTAAATTACTATTAGTAATGATTTTTTTGGAACCTATTGATTGTCTTTTTAAATAAATTAAAAAAAATAATTAAAAAAATCTGAGTGAAATAGATGTTATTTAAAAAAATATTGCAAAGAATAATAACTACGAGATTGAAAATGGTTTTCGATTTTTTAGATAAATTACTATCTACTTCAACAAAAGAAGTAGGTATCTAGTGGTACCAAATACGATATCTAATTGGATTCTTCGTTGCGTAAGACGTGATAAATAGAATAGAATAGAATAGAAAAGTTTTTTATTCAAATAAACTTTTACAAGTGCTTTTGAATAGTCAGATGAATCTACCACTGGTTCGGAATGCCGTTCCAACCGAGAAGAACCAGCAAGAAACTCGGCGGTTGCTCTTTTCCAAATTTACAATATCAATATAACAATTTTATGGTAAGTACATGATTGAATTGCCGCCTCGCGCATTGCTGGAACGAGTCAAATCCACGCCTTTTTATCATTTATATAAGTAATCATAATTTTATTCAGATAAACTTTCGGAAGCGTTTACGAATCGACAAATGAATCTACCACAGGTTCGGAATGGTGCTTACAATTCTACACATGTGAAGAAGGGCAGACAAAAGTAGCCCCATTTCCGACGGTGGCACCCGTTCACGAGCATGACGCATGATCCAGCCATTGCTTCGCTCAACCATATTCGAGGGAACGTAACAACCCGCACCACACGACACCACCACAGAAATGTTTAAAGAGAGCGTGACATACTTAGGCTACCCATGATCAAAGCATCGAATTGAACACCAATAATCAAATACTCGGTTTAAGACATTGAGAAATTGCTCCATGCTTTTTTATCATTTATATAATCTTCAATTGTATAATATGCTTTTTTTATGAGCATATTTTTAATAGAGTTCTTAAACTTGTGTAAAGGCAAGTCTAAGATTGCTTGTGGAATTTTATTATAGAACATTACGCCCATTCCCACAAATGACCTTTGGACCCTTTTGAGGCGTAACTGAGGAATCACGAGCCTATTTCTATTTCTTAATTGCCTGTCGTGTAATTCGCACTTTTTAATGTAACTGTGAATGTTTTGCCTAACAAAAATTATATTGTTATAGATATATTGAGAAGCTACCGTAAGAATACCTATTTCTTTAAATTTCTCTCGAAGGGAATCCCGCGGTTTTAAATTATAAATTGCGCGAATTGCCCTTTTTTGTAAAACGAAAATTTTTTCAATATCAGCCGCTTTACCCCATAGTATGAGTCCATACGACATAATACTATGGAAATATGCAAAATAAACAATTTTTGCAGTTTCTATATCTGTTATCTGTCGAATCTTCCTAACAGCGTAAGCAGCAGAGCTGAGCTTGCCAGCAAGTGTTGCTATATGGGTGCCCCATTGAAGCTTTGCATCTAGGGTTATTCCCAAGAACACAGTTGTGTCCTCAGTTTTCAATGGCTCACCACTTATCTTTAAATTTTTGCTAGTAACCCTTGTATTGGGCAATAGAAACTCGACACACTTGGTTTTTTTTGCATTCAAAAGTAGATTGTTTGTAGTAAACCAGTGTGAAACTTGAGATAATGTATTATTTACATCGTCAAAATTGTCCTTAGTCCTATCGACTTTAAAAATCAAAGACGTGTCGTCACATTTTTCTGATAACATTTTTCTGATAGAACGAAAATTAATTAAAGTAGATAAATAACTTTGCTGATAGAATTTGGCCACGAGGCGTCTAACTTCGTAGAATTCTCATCTGGTTATAACTTTGCCAAACTTAAATACGAGTAAGACTAAGTAGGTACATTCACTCGGTTTTATTCCATTTTTATTCATTCATAAAAGGATATTTAATCATGTTAAAAATAAGAGACAGCAAAATGTTCAATTTTAGTAGGTAAATAGGTAAGTACCTGCCTAACAATATACAGTGTGAAGTGCATGAACTTTTAAGGGCATAGGCACATCTTGTACCTAAATAAATATATAGACCGTACCTAATAGGTATAGTAAGTACATAACTGCATACTTACCTTCATAAGGATTTTTAGAAAAACTTTTTTTAATGGATGATTGATGACTTTATTTTAATTAACTTGAGGTGTATAAGACAACAATAAATAATACCATAAATTGAGTTTATTTTTTGGACACTTACGGCCTGTTTCACCACCTTCTGATAAGTGCCGGATAGCCTAAACGTTTTGTCAGTTTTGTCAGTTTCTTACTTTATGTCAAGTGACAAAGGCAAAAGTTGTAGATCGCTATCCGATACTCATCAGAAGGTGATGAAACAGGCCCTTAGTCTAACTAAAACAGTTTAATTTCGGATACGTACAGTATTAGAAGAAAGTAGGCAAGCACAAGGTCGTCAATCTTTCGGCACATGTGATCTTTTATTATCTACTGAAGTGTGGGTGTCACATGATGAAGTGTGTGAACACGCTGACTCTACCGATCGTATAAAAACATCGTTATGGTGATCAAAAATAGCTCCTACATATATTTTTTATGTTCGCATATTTGTTGGTAGTTTTAGAATATTAAAATGTGAGCTTACCTTAGAGCTTACACTGGAAGTTGGATTCAGTTGAATTCAGGAAGAAGTTGTCAATAAAGTCGCATTTTCTGCCACTCCTATAAAAGAGTCATAAGGCCTCTTTCAGTTCCAGCCAAATTATGTTTAAATGAAAGTTTCACCTCATTACCTTGAAATAGGCTTTTGTGTAATCCAAAAAATAAGATAAGAAGGTATTTATGTTAAAACATGTTAAGTATAAATAATAATATGGAGGCCCAGGGCCTATACTTGAAAATCGAGTCAAGCTGTATTTATTCTCGGATTTCTCCATCGATTTTGATCAAAATTAGAGGAGGTAAGTATTTAAGTCTGAATACTACGATTATATTATGTATATATGTTGCTTTATACCTATGTTATGCTTTCTACCTGCGAAAGTTTTGTGTCAATCGGGTAAGTGTTTAAAGCTGTGATAGCCTAGTGGTTAGGACGACCTACTTCTAATCAGAGGTCGTGGGTTCGATCCCGGGCACGCACCTCTAACTTTTCGGAGTTATGTGCGTTTTAAGTATTTAAATATCACTTGCTTTAACGGTGAAGGAAAACATCGTGAGGAAACCTGCATGCCTGAGAGTTCTCCATAACGTTCTCAAAGGTGTGTGAAGTCTGCCAATCCGCTTGGCCAGCGTGGTAGACTATGGCCAAAACCCTTCTCACTCTGAGAGGAGACCCGTGCTCTGTAGTGAGCCGGTAATGGGTTGATCATGATGATGTGTAATTGTTTTACGTGTGATGCATCTATAAATAAATAATAAATAAATAAATACTCACACATACACACACGGTCGTCTGTTCCTAAAGTAGGCAACTTAATGCCTGTGTTATAGGTAACAGCCGACTGATAGACATATTTACATACAAATACATATATATTTTAATAAAGGTATACATACATACATACATACATACATACATACATACATACATACATACATACATATAAATACACCCAGATTCGGGGCGGGAATCGAACCCGCGACCCCGGAGCGGAAGGCAGGGTCACTGCCAACCGCGCCAACGGGCCAGTCCATCTGTCTATACAGACCAATAAACTGACAAACTTCTACTATCTTTTAATGAAAGAGATTAAAATATTCACTGTTTACCATCATTCTATAACTGAAATGAAAAATAATATAAATATTAGTAGAAAAGGTCCAACACTTTATAAAGAAGAACGAATGTCTCGAGATCGTCGCTGGCCCAGTTCGCCTTTGTTTCTTCCGAGGCGGCATTTCAAGCGTGTATCTGTTACAGCCAAAGTAATTAATTAGCTTTTATTCATAATGACTGGCAATTATAAATAATATCTAAATTGTCCAGATATTATTCATAATATCATGTCAAACCGGACATTATTCATAATAGCAGGTGAACGTTGGTCAAAATGATAAATACAGGCCCGACTTGCTTCCCCTCCTGCATTTCATTCCTTTGTGGTGCGGCGTGATCACCACGATCTCGTAATCTAAACTACCCTATCCTAACCTAACCTAACCTAGCCTAAAATTTCTCATGTAGACCGTGCCAAAGCTGATGATAGAAACATTATAGGCATAACTGTTGTAATTTCTCCGGAGACACCTCAGGAGATAAGTACCTCACGAAAATAAGTATTATTAATTAACTAGTGGATGCTTGCCACATCGCCCGCGTGGATTTAGGTTTTTAAAAATCCGCGGGAACTCTATGTTTTTTCTAAACTCCTTTGAGCTCATACTGTTAAAAGTGGCGCATTAAAATGGAACTACAGTAATGAGTATTAATTTTTTAATAGTTCTTTCCCATCCTAACGTTTTCCCAATGAAAGTCCCGTCAAAATCGGTCCAGCATTTCGGAGACAGATAATCACAAATTTAAATGCACCCCAGGTGATAATTCAGACGTTTAAAGGTTCCTATGCAATCCGGGTTCCAAGTTATATAGAATACTGAGGATTGATTCTGAACTACAAAACCGATGACCTTGAAATATTTACGGAATAATAGAATAGAATAGAATAGAAAAGTATAGAAAAGTTTTTTATTCAAATAAACTTTTACAAGTACTTTTGAATCGTCAATCGAATCTACCACTGGTTCGGAATGCTGTTCCAGCCGAGAAGAACCAGTAAGAAACTCGGCGGTTGCTCTTTTGGGCGGTATAAACTGTTTATTTAACGTTATATTTTGCAATAAGTCCTTGTTTTGTTACTTTATCCAAGTCTTGCAAGATATTATATAAAATAGCTGGATATTATTTATAATAGCTAGATAATTTTAATAATTCTGTGTCAATTATTACTTTATCCAAATTGAGTTGATATTATTTATAATAGCTGGATAGTATACATAATATCCTTATTTATTACTTTGGCTGTAACATATCCAGTATCCAGCAAGTCCTTTGTCTAAGGACCCCATTGTGTATTCTACACATTATGAAACTGATGCCCACGCGTCGGTTGAATGGAGAATGACGAATACTTCAGAACATACATCTTACATGCGGAGATTGGATGCGGTGTTTTATGTGGGTAGTGGGTACCTATGTTCTTCATTGAATATTTTACGCGGAAAGCTCGGCGGAGCAAACCGCTTTTATGTAACAGTGTGTGGGTAAACTTTTCTATTTTGAGATGCCATTAACATTTTATTATGTTTGCCAAAAGCCGAAAACGTGACAGAACATAATCGAAGCGTAACATTATTTTCCATTGTAATATGTATTATAATGAAGAATTTAAGGTACATAGTAATATGTGGACTAGGGACGTTATATTATTGTTTTTAAATTACTACGGTACCACAAAACATTCCATAACTCATGTCTACAATATGTGGGAAATTAATAAAAAGTCAAACATTTTTACCTTGCGTTTTAAAAATAAGGTATATTATAAATCAATTTTGCCATCTTTTTCTCAGAAGAATCGACGTTGAGAACGTTTAAAACGGGCTCGGCGCGATATGGTAGATTTATTACCATCAGACAGATATTTGACTCTCCAAAAGAGCTTGTACAGATTATATTTGAATATAACATACGAGTATTCTGAAATAGAATTATTTATAGCATCTCAAAATGTTCCCACAGTCAAACAGCTGCATCTTGCTGCATAGTTCCCACACATGTGCTCTATGACTGAATCCGTGCCACTTTGTACGCACTCGGTATTCCGGATGTGCAAACAACGTTGACGGATACACCTTGTACAGCTGATGTTGCACCGTGCTTTGAGTGCTTCTAAGCCAAGAGGAGCTTACACAATAATCTGAATATACTAACAATAAGCTGCAATTTAGTCGCATGAATAATTTATTAATCATTTGTTGTACAAATATGTAATACTGTAATAATAAATGGAAAACTATAAGTTCTAAGACAAAGTAGATATATTTTTTCTTCACTCGAAACAAGTATCACACGTCACGTCAGTGCGGAGCACTTTGCTAAGCTTTTCTGTGAGGAAAATACTTGCGATTTATTTGGCTTTGGTTTTTATCTCGGTTGAGAAAAAATAAATGTATTAATTGCTTATATGGTAAGGTAGTTAGGTACATTAGATGTGAGTTTAAATCGATAAATAAATTATTATTTTTAAAACGAGTCCGAAAATATCGAGGAAACACGAAACAAGAACACAATTCGAAAATGCTTTTGCTTATTTTTTGCTTTACTTTGATTTGTATATTTTGCATAAGTATACTTAATTAATTAAGTTTCTTACCTGTCATTGCCAATTAAGGGTTAAATAGAAGTTGTAATTATAACAAATCAACATCTTTAATGACCGTGAAACGTTGGGAATTAGTATTAATGACGCGCAATGCAGTTTTTCTACCTCCCAACAGATACTTGGTGTTTGAAGGGTTAGTACCATTTCTCACATACATTAATTATTTATTGTTCCCACAGGTTCTCATATTAGTTATTTGTTAATCACCTCTACTGTATATTTTTCTTTACCCCTAGAAATAGGTATTTCGACAGTTCAACCAGACAGTTCAACTTCGGCACTAACTACCAGAGGAATTTAGAGCTTAAATGGTTTTCTGACACCTGTTTCATTATTTTAGATTTTTTAGATGTAGAGTAAGTTGAGTCGCCTTTCAGTCTTAGATGTATGGAATATGGATGGACTATAATAATTAATTAGGTATTTGATTACAGTCAAATTAAACGAATAAGTGGAATATTCTGTGGCTTACCTTTTTAAGGTCGCTGTTTGTAGATACCTGTAAAAGATAAAACAAATGATAATATTAAAATTGTAATTACTTTCAATTTATGAGATTCACATGTATTATGTATTCATTTTATTTTTATATCAGTCCTTTTTGTGGTGATGTTAAGTGACTGGCAAGTGTTTAGGTAGGTACATAATTATTGTCCAAAGTTTTTCAGAAAACCGTAGACACAAAGTGTTTTGCTGAGATAACTAGATTTTTAACTTGAAGCCGGCTTTGTTTCCAAGATTAAAAAGAAAAAATATGATAAGGACCTCTCCATAGCTGTGCCCCATTTTAGGTTGGCAGGTTGCACGTTTCTTAACTTCCAAGACACTTAGAACTCACAACAGAGAGGTAGAAGTGCTTGCCCCAGATTTGAAACTCGTGGTTACGATTTGTATGTACCTTACTTATATTACACAGTTTCCATACCTAATTTTATTGTTACTATGGGCACTATTATTACATCTATACGTCTATATCTATATCTATCTTCTATACATCTATATCTATATCTATCTATCTATACATATAATAAAATCGTAGAATTGCCGTATCTGTACATTGAAGATTTTTGCAAAATAATAACTGGGGGATGTTAGGGATAAGTAATAGAACGTAAAAAAGCTATTTTTGAAATTTTTGTCTGTTTGTCTGTTTATCTGTTTGTCTGTATGTTTGTGCGCGCATCACTTAAAAACTACTGAATGGATTAAAATGAAACTCGGCATGATTTAAGTTCATACTACGGAGTAACATATAGGATACTTTTTATCCCGAAATTCAGCACGTTTCCCTTGGGAGAGGGGATGAAAGTCAAAATGTGTACCTACTTAGCTGTAATTCGTTAACGGGTAGTCCGATTTCTTTCAATATTTTTTTGTTAGAAAGGAAATACTTTAAAAATTACTGGCTAATCTCTGAAATGCTGGACCGATTTTGATGGGACTTTCACTGGCGGATGTTTTCATTTTTATCTACCTAAATATCCGCCAGTGAACTTTTAACAGTTTTGAGCAAGGTATGAGCTCAAAAGAACTTAGGAAAACAAAAAGATTACCACAGGATTTTTAAAAACCAATATCCACGCGAACGAAGTCGCGGGTTTCCGCTTGTCCTGAATAAGCATTGAACTTTTATTTCTTACAGATTTTCGTCTCTGCGTAATGATATAGTTTTAAAAGTTTGTCTAAGTTAGTTATTTATATCTGTTCCGCAACACGCAATATCCACTTGATCGAATAAAACGAAACTTTCGCAGTAGGTATGGGTTCACTATATATCACGAGATACAATGGGAGCCGGGAGATAAAAGCTAGGTACTTTTTACTTCCATACCTATCCATGCTAAATGATAAATAATATTATAAATGCGACAGCGTGTCTGTCTGTCTGTTCCCTTTTCACTACTGCAGCTATCATGTCCATGCCCAAGATTCCGCCTAAACTCAACAACAATGAAATTAGCAAATAAGTTCCGTGTTATATGTATTAAAGTAAGAATGAAATCATCATCAATAAGTATTTTATTACAACTCCCATGCTGTAAAATAATGCAATTAATCTTCATTCATCCCTTTGGATATAATATCATCATGATCAACCCATTACCGGCTCATTACAGAGCACGGGTCTCCTCTCAGAGTGAGAAGGGTTTTGGCCATAGTCTACCACGCTGGCCAAGCGGATTGGCAGACTTCACACACCTTTGAGAACGTTATGGAGAACTCTCAGGCATGCAGGTTTCCTCACGATGTTTTCCTTCACCGTTAAAGCAAGTGATATATTTTAAACTAGCTGACCCCCGCAACTTCGTTCGCGTGGATATAAGTTTTTATATAGGATCGGATCGGATCCCATAATTCTTTTATGTACCTCATATGTACCTAAACTAAATGTAGCCTAAGTTACTCCTTATAACAATGAAAGTTCCATTAAAATCGATCCAGCCGTTTCGGAGATTAGCTGGAACAAATAGACAGACCAACAAACATAAATTTAAACGCACACCAGTTTAAAATAAGCCGCACGTTCAAAGATCCGGGTCCCAAGTTATTTGAACCCAATACTCAGGGTTGTAATGTCTGTCATTTCTGGACTAAAAAACCTATGACCTTGAAATATTTATGGGACAATATAATATAAAGTACTACGTTTCTAACAAAAAAAGAATGAGTGAAATCGAACAACGCGTTAGTGAATTACAGCTTAATACACGTTTTAACTTTCATCCCCTCTCCCAAGGGAACCGTGCTGAATTTCGGGATAAAAAGTATCCTATGTCCTACCTCGGAGTATAAACTCAAATCGTACCAAGTTTCATTTGTATCCATTCAGTAGTTTCGGCGTGATGCGCGGCCAAGATACAGACAGACAGACAGACAGACAGACAGACAAAAATGAAAAAAATTGCAGTTTTGGCTTCAGTATCGATTATAGAGTGCCCTCCAATAAAAATTTTCAAAATATCTTCAATGTACAGAATTGGATCTGTTACAGTTTTATTATATTATAGATACTTAAAACGCACATAACTCCGAAAAGTTAGAGGTGCGTGCCGGGGATCGAACCCACGACCTCCGATTAGAAGTCGGTTGTCCAAACCACTAGGCTATCACAGCTTATGCTAGGCTATCACAGCTTATACTAGGCTATCACAGCTTATACATCTATCTATTAATATAATAAAACTGTAACAGATCCAATTCTGTACATTGAAGATATTTTGAAATTTTTTAATGGAGGGCACTCTATAATCGATACTGAAACCAAAACTGCAATTTTTTTCATTTTTGTCTGTCTGTCTGTCTGTCTGTCTGTCTGTCTGTCTGTCTGTCTGTCTGTCTGTCTGTCTGTATCTTGGCCGCGCATCACGCCGAAACTACTGAATGGATTCGAATGAAACTTGGTACGATTTGAGTTTATACTCCGAGGTAGGTTATAGGATACTTTTTATCCCGAAATTCAGCATGGTTCCCTTGGGAGAGGGGATGAAAGTTAAAACGTGTATTTAGCTGTAATTCATTAACGCGTTGTTCGATTTCACTCATTCTTTTTTTGTTAGAAAGGTAGTACTTTATATATTGTCCCGTAAATATTTCAAGGTCATAGGTTTTTTAGTTCAGAAATGACAGACATTACAACTCTCAGTATTGGGTTCAAATAACTTGGGACCCGGAACTTTGAACGTACGGCTTATTTTAAACTGGTGTGCGTTTAAATTTATGTATGTTGGTGTGTCTATTTGTTCCAACTAATCTTCGAAATGGCTGGATCAATTTTGACGGAACTTTCAATGGCAGATAGGCGATGTTATAAGGAGTAACTTAGGCTACATTTAGTTTAGGTACAAAAAGGATTATGGGATCCAATCCGATCCTATATAAAAGTCTATATCCACGCGGACGAAGTCGCGGGGGTCAGCTAGTGGATATAATAAACCTACCTCTAAAGGCCGTGGGCAGAATAATGTGGCTATTGAATGATATATTTTACCTCTTGAATAATGAATAGTGGGATGAAACGCGATTGTGATAGTACAATAGGGATATCTTTATGCTCTGTCTACTCTGTGAATCAAAGTAGCTAGTTTACATTACTCCTGTCACTGGATTTACAGAGTTCATTTTAGCGCTGGACCGAAACAGCAAATGTGATTTGTGACTTGTGAGATGGTGTTATCATCAAAAAGAATATATTTTTAGAAGCCTGAATTTCTTTTGAGCTCTTTCTCAAAGGAACGGTGCGTTAATAGCCTCGTAGCTTTTTGATTTTCAAAGGTGAAGTTTCATATTGAATAAATGAATTTTATCTTTTTCCAGTAGCGTTCTCTTCCACCGATGTATTTCGGTGCCGTATTGCTGCTTTTAGTGCTTTCATTGCAGTCCAGTGACTAGATTTTGAATAGTTTACTATTCGATTCGACGATTCGATTTTGTGTGTTACACAAAATACAGTGCCCAAGTATCAGAATTTGCTGCCTATAATAAGACGACCGCAATTATTTTTAACTATAATATGTCCCCTCTTATATTGATTAAAATACTAGTGTTAAATTCAATTCAAAACGAATTATTAAATTCAATTACAAAACTTGCCATACTCGCAATGTGATTGATCACAATTTTATAGCTATAGTATAGTCTTCATAAGGTCCCAGATAAGATTATATCAATTACATCATAAGAACACGCCGACATGAAACTACGCTAGTTACAAGCCCTGTAATCCTGAAGAAGAGAGATTGAGATTACATATTACTTTTCTATGCTGGCGGATTTTGAGCTTTTTAGTAAGTTTGAAATTTTAGTCTTGAAGTTGGATGATTTTGATGTTTAATATGTTTAATAAGTATAAAAATTAAGGTGATTTTATCGTTTCTAGGGATATTTGTATTTTTGTGCTAGAATAGTAATAATTGTGCTAATGGCTTTTAAAAAAGTTTGTGCTTTGAGCAGTTTTGTCGGAAGCTGTGGTCACTGAGAACACACCATTAGGCCCCTATCCCACTGGCGTTTTGCGAGCGTTGGCGTTTCTCCAACGTCTGCGCAGCGTTGTCGCGACGTTAACGTCGCGTTGAAGTTGCGAAGTCGAAGCGTGAACGGTTGCCATTATAGTAGGGGAGCCGAGGATGCTAAATGTGGATTTACTCGAGCGTCGTCAGGACCTAGTAGATATTAGAGATTAGTTGATAGGAAGAATAAAAGGTTATAATATTATGTGGTTTTCCATTTCAGTGGTGGGGAAAGCTTCTAGCTGCACGCTCTCATCTTCAATAGACGATTTTTATAACTTCGGCTTGTGGAAATCAGCTGATTATATTTGTTTTGTTATTTTTGCATCATTTCCTTCAAAAAAGAAAAAAATTCAACCACCCTCGAGATTTGAGAAGGTCAAGATAATGTTTTTTTTTGCAATTTTGTAATGCTCCCATTCTCGTACATTACGTTCAAATAGTCTGATTTTCTAAATATACTTTTCTTAGCTCGTAATTAATCCACCATATCTTAATCTGACGTTTCTGAGTATTTCTGTCCATCATTTTTTTTATTTTGCGCGCGGCTCTATGTAAAGGGCTTATATATGGTAGAGGGTACTCAGCAGGATGCAAGATGCCTCGCGCTGATCTCTGACGCGCTCGAGTAAATCCAAAAATCCCCTCTTGGGCTCAGCTACTATTGGAGACTCTCAACGTTGACGTCGCGTCAACGCGACGTTGTCGCTGCGCAGACGTTGGAGAAACGCCAACGCTCGCAAAACGCCAGTGGGATAGCGGCCTTAGTAGGAAAGTTGGTTGTTAACATTCACCGGAGATCATCACAACATACTTTGCGGTTTGTGGCTAAGGCAGAGTAGAAATGCATTATAAGTAGAATAATATCCTACTCTTTACGAAAGTCTACCCTAAGCCAGAATATGATATCAGTAAAACATCACTGGCAGGTACACTTGAAGGAATTTTATTAAGGTACTTAAAAAACATCAGCTAAAATAACGAATTCCTTCAGTGGCAATGGCGAGAAAAAGAGGAACGTTAAATGCTGATAATAAGTAAAAATAAGTATGAGCAAAATATAACGCATTCCATAGTCAGTGCATTAAACAGACTGACAATAAGAAATGAATAAAGGACCAGACAATCTATACGTCTGTCGCGACGCTTATTAAATGACAGGATACATAGTACAGTCTGCTTGCAGCTCTGTGACTAAACTCTATTTAATTTCTGCAGGGATATAATATATCATAATGACACCGATTGAATTTCTACCTCCACATTATAGAGGATATAATTAGTTACTTATTATAATATCAATCATGGATATTTTATAAGAATTTTAGTAATTTTGAAGTTAGCGAATTTGCTATCGAAAACGTCTCTGTTTAGTATAATCTCGATTTGGTATGCACCTTCTAGTATAAAATGTAGTGTAATCTAAACCTATGTTTATTAAAAAAATCCAATACATTTATAAAAATGAATGTTGCGTATCGTTCATCCTATTGAGTTGAAACTTGGAATAGAGATACCGTGAATTCTGGAGACCGTTCGTGGATACATTTTATTTAGTTAAGGGGGAAATTTTTCTAGTTGTAAATTATTTAAGGTTCATTTACTTGCCAATTATTCGAGGAGATGTCCAACTACAGCTTAAAACTTGATTAAGTTCTATAGAGCTGAAGACTCAACCGTTAACGAAATTGAATACATCTCTCCAAACTTATCTAAATATAGAATCAAAGAGCTTTTAGCTTAGCGTTTGTCGAAAGATTTATCACGGTAGATTCATGGCTGGACAAATTTAGCAATCCTTTGAGGGATCGAGTTCGACGGCGTTTAACGAGATCAATCAGGCCAATGCCATCAGATCTCGGGACCGGATATTTTGTGTTGTATTTGGTTTAGCAATGATAATATTGACAGAAGCGAATACATCAGACGTTATCAGTGTTCAAGGTAACATATTATGTCATTGCATCCGTAACATATGACGTCATTGCATATTTATTTATCATGTTTTGATTAAGCCATATCAACATTTTTTGAATATCTAGTAAATTTTATAAAGTATGATTTGGTAGTATTTAATACATCATTAAAAAATCTATTTCAGTTATTTTACCCACTTCCATTTCTTTATGCACTTTAGAAAGTTTGAACTTAGCCAGAATATCTGTTTAAAAGATTAGTTCTTCCATATATTTCTAAGTTTTAGCAAAAACAACTTAGTTTAAGTTCAATATAATCCCAATCTGGACAATGAACATCCGTAATAACAGTTGAGTGGGATACATTCTTTAATTAACATTTTAATTAACATTAGGGTTAAAATGTTTATGTATAACTATAATAGAAAAAGATTTACTATGAAAGATTCACGCCTTGACAAATACATCGCAATATAGCCCTTTGAGGGATTTAATCTGAATGGGCATATAAATTGTGCCAGTGCCAATTTTGTACCAAATATTATCAATTTGTATCCTTGATGCTTTTAAAGGATAAAAGTTAAATGCTTATTATATATTTTTGAATAGCAGAAACTAATTGAAGATTTTGATCGGTGTTTTACGAATTTTATCTACTCATGTTATTGTTAGGTTAATTTCTACCCTGAAAACAATCATTTATTTATTGTTTCTAAAAAGGTTACACAAAGTTGCAAAAGCGATATACTAGGGTTTAGCGATAGACTTGTACATAATAAAACTCTTTAAAAGATTACAGTAAAATATTTCTTACCCGGTGTAATATATTATTTGAATAGTCACACAGACATTGATCGATGCATTTTTGATCGATAGCTATTCAAGGATTTATGTATCAAATACGATTAGATAAAAATTGTTATGAAAGAAACAGATGTTTTTTCTCCGAGACATAGGTATATGTAAAAGTACCTATAGTAAATTGCCCTTATAGCTTTTGTTAACAGCTATAAATCTTTATTATTAGGGTCAACGATACACAAACAGTTATTAAGAACATAATGAAGAAAGACATGCACTTCAGTGGTTAATAAATAAAATGTTTGGTTGGTGGTTGGTGTGTATTCAATTGGATTGTAAATTGTAATAAATTGGATGTTGGTACGATCATTTTACATAGGTCAATACTACATGGATGTAAAGTGTAGCCAAAACTTATACTAATTTAACAATAAATAAACTATTTTTGACTGATATAAAAAAGGAGGATCATATTTTTAAAACAGAATTTGTTTTGTTACGAATAAAATATTTTCTCTAAATGATAAAAAATAAAAAAAAGGCAACAGAAATGCGTTAATGATATCTCAACAATGCATCCACAGAATCTGAGGAGAAGTCTCTCCATGAAGCGGTGAAAGGACTTTCATGGAGCGAACATAAAAGGGTGGATAGCGCAAATGGCACGGTGCAGGTAGGTACAACTGGTACGCTGTTTTAATTTACGCCATGAAGTGCCGCCACTCTTGTCTTTTCAATGGTAGAATGTAGGCTTGTGATTGCGTTGCGGTTTTTAATAGGACACTATTATTTCAATAAAACTTGAAAAATGTTTCGTAGAATTTCATATTTGTATATATAAGTCAGGTTACGAACCAAGATATATATATATTATATATATCTTGGTTCTTGACCTGGATTGTTTCCAGTAGGTATTTGATTAGTGACTTCTTGGCTTATTTTTATGATATATGTCTGACATTTGTATGGTTGAAAATCTTTGACAAAAATTTAAACAAGTTTAATTGATGACTTTGACGTTTGAAAGTTTTTTTATTGGAAATATATCAAATTTTAGTAGAGTTTAATAAACACTTAAATTAACACTTGTTTAACGCCGGTAATAAATGTGCAGAGCCACAGTGTTTGTTCAAAATAAATGCACACCACAAAACTTTTTGTTTTCAAACCTCACAAATAAAAGTGTGGATGGTACAAATGGTACATGTGTCAGTATTGCAACTAGAGCGCAGTTTTAATTTACTCTGTGAAGTGTCGACTCTCGCAGTTTTAATGGCGGAGCGTCGGTTGATGTTTACGTAATAATTTCTAACAGGGTAAGTTTTAATTTTTTTATTACAGGACTACTATGAGGACTACTACGTTTCGACGTAGTTCAGCTTTGTAGGGTAAAATCTGATATTTTTAATTGTACAAGTATTTGAATCCTGCCTCGTTGGTCTAGTGGTTAGCATATTCGACTGCAGATCACGAGGTCTCGGCTTCAATTCCGTCTGTTGACCGTTTAAAAATGACAGGTACTAACAGTATGACAATCGCATTCTCACTCGCTCGCTCACTGAATAGTGCTCTCTGAAGAAGAAAGAGAGAATACAATATCTTTGGTGCTCTCGCTAAGTATAGGCCTAGGAACAAGTGTACTCTCTATAGGCTTATTGTTCCAGCAACAATATCCTAAATTTAGCCAATTACATCAACTTTTTTAATAAAGAATATTAGCTATTTTAAACATGACTTAACCGCTGAGCTATAATTGAGGGGTAACAATTGAGATTGATGCAGCACTTAGACAATCGACGCACTGAGTTTTGGCTGTAATTGTGGTGGAGACGTGTGGAGACACGTAGCTTACATGTAATATGATAAACTTCATAGTGGTCCATACTCCATGTACCTACTTACTCGAAGGTAAATGTAATTGCGTCAGTCAATGGTGTTTTAACAATGTAACACTCACAGTGATGCAGTCACTGGAACACGAGAACAAAGGGAGCTTTCAGAGAGCGGTGTATAGAGCTTCATAGTGGGTAGACGACATAGATAAAAAAGATACGTCGTAGGTACTCGTACCAGAAATTCGCAGGCCATGGTTTGCGTCATGAAAAATCCGATGTGTTATCTCTTTAACTATTATTAAATTAAAACTTACTTAGGTTTATTTGTTTGTGCTTGCATCAAATAGAAGAGCGTTGCAAGAAATAGAAAAGCTTTCACACACAAGAACACAGGCAATACAGAAGCAAACTATGTAGGTACTTATAGATAAGTGTAATTTGTTAGGTTAATTTCTACCCTGAAAACAATGATTTATTTTATTGTTTCTAAAAAGGTACTTATATTTGCAAAAGCGATATACCAGGGTTTAGCGATAGACTTGTACATAATAAAATTGTTACAATCTTTTCCCGTGATAAACAAAGTTTTAATAGGCACTCAGTGATACCAAAGCTAAAATCTGGCTGCTCTATACATTTACCTATACTCTGATTTTTTATTCGGTGGAATTTTGACAGCTGTCGTTTTGTACATAGGATGAGTAATTTGTATGAAAAACAGGATTACTCCACCTGAAGTTCGATTTTACCCCAAACTACTTTAAATCCCTGTCAACAAAAAAAAAACCCTAAGCCGCGTAATAAATATTAGTCGTTTCGCCTTAAAATAGAAATCGCTAAGAGTGAAAAGTGCAAACTAACAGCAATAGAAAACAAAAAAGCACATTGAACATTAAAAAATGGAAGTCGAATGACATGAACAACAGGAAGTGTTTGTCAAGCATTTGTCTTATCTATGTACATGCGGAAATTCATTTTTATTTATATAATAAATTTTGAATTAACTATCTTTTTTGTGGGAACTGTTTTAATTCTGGTAACATTAAGAAACGTTAGAATTCCACGGAATTAAAAATCAGACTATAGCTCATTATTATGCGAGTTTAAGTTACGTATCGAGAACAATTTAGCGTTATGCAATTCATTTTTTTATCTTGATTATTCGGCTTCAATCTTTGTCGAGTTGCAGGTCGCGATAAGATAACATACAGACTTCAGGATCGAGATCTTATCGGGCAAGTGCACACATGTTTGTTACAATACACATTATTCACTACTACTTGCCGCTGAAAAATTATATATCTAGTGTAGTTGCATCAAGGTAATAGTGTCGCATGTTTGTTACCAGAAGAATAAACAAGATCTTTGATCATAAACTTCTACTTTTGCGTAAGAGATGCGTTGAGTTTGCGATTTTACGTTCTGACCGTAGGTACAGTGGATCTTTAAAAACACGCATTTATTGCTTACTGGCAGTGACTTTGACCTATTAACTTACACTCTCGCAGATTTTGATGGAAACGTTCTAAATTATGATTACGTGTTCAACTCCATTATTTTTTTTTTGTATTACCTAGTCACCAAAGCCGACTTTATAAAGATGTAAAGCTGCATCTGTAGAACAAAATGAAAAAGAGTAGGCTTGGGAAAAAAATTATGATGAGTAACTACTTAGTTAGTTTTTCTACTCAAAAAACTAGTTTCAACTAATTTAACAAGATTATATCACTTTTTAAATAGGTACCTAATAAATAAATTAGGAGTATTGAACATTATTTTATTTATTATCAACACTGTCTCTTATCTCTTCATGGCTTAAATGCAGAAACTAGGAAATCACAGAGTTCTCTCAGGATTTTTAAAAACCCTATTTTTTATATTTCACGTGGTTTAAGTTGCAAATCAGTTAATAATATTCTAAATATTTATTTATGGAAATTTAAGGATTTGGGTGCAAAATTTTAAATCTCTGTAAAGAGACAATCTGACGGTGTGATTCTTGCATGTCGGGCACACGTTCCAAGCTTCCGGCCGGTCGATCATTGTGAAGAGTCCGGAAGTGATGCTATCTATGTATGTATGTACCTACATTATGTTGTATGTATGAATAGGGGACCGTATAAACCACGTTTACATTGTGACGAACCGACAAAACTTGCCTGTGTGATCTAAATCGATGAGTATAATATAAGTATAGTACCTGTTATCTAATAAGTAATATACGTAAGTAATTGTTGTTTTACATAATAGATAATAGAGATGCATTACGCAATTTTGCGTTTGTGATTAAATTTTATAATAGTTGTGTCTTTTGTTACGACTGATGAAAAAGTAATTTTGAGACAAATTGAGCAGAATGCTTACCGACCTCTCTCTTGAAATCTAGGAGATATAAAATAAAAAATACCTACCTATTTTATTACTTTTTATGGATTAGTTTTAGTTTTTCGTTACAGTTTACTTTAATTATTACATAAATAAAATTAAATAGGTACCTAATTTTATACCAGTAGTTGACAATTTTTAACCTTCCATAAAATGAGGTGAACCAATCTTACGTAACTCAAACGTAAATATGAAAATTAATTTCAGTTTCACTTCGAATTACGCAGAAATATAACGGCTTTTTAAATAATACGAAACGGCCGGTTATTATGTGAACGAGCTCTTAAAATTATTTTTTTAATATTCACGTATCTATAATGTATTTTTGCAAAAATACAACGTGGGTTAATGTCATAGGGAAGAATTTCCTGTGAATTTTTCATATCTGGGGATTCGTTAGTAGAGTATAGGTAGCACTCGCTCGTGTAACTAATGAGATCGGTATTGCGTGGATGGAGGAGTGTGTGTGCGAGTTACAGTACAGGTACTGGCTCCTATGAATAATTAAACTCACGTGTAATTTTGATGTGGATGGATTAAATTAATTAATCAAAAACAGTTTAGTTTACTTCCGTTAAACATATCTGCTGATGATGATGTGTTAAGGTGATTGCAATAATGAATTCAAAATAGGTATGCGATTGAACTTAGAGAGTGATTAGGAAACTGCGATCGATCGCCGCGAGCTGACCAAACGCAAAGCAGCATGAAAGGATTGTGCATACTCCATATATCAAAAACTAGCGGTTCGCCCCGGCTTCGCCCATGGTAGGTACATAATATATAGCCTATAGCACTCAAGGATCACATACATATCCAACGGTGAAAGAATTTTTGAAATCGGCCCAGTGGTTCCTGAGATTAGCGCGTTCAAACAAATAAACTCTTCCGTTTTTAGGGTTCCGTACCCAAAGGGTAAAAAACGGAGCCCTATTAATGTCACTCGGCTGTCTGTCTGTCTGTCTGTCTGTCTGTCTGTCTGTCTGTCCGTCTGTCCGCCGGTCACAGGTCTCTAGCTCGCAGACGAAATGAGTTACAAACCTGAAATTTTGGTATTTAGTGTAAAACGTTAACCCAAAATCAAATATTGAATTAGAAATTGAATTAAATTATTTTTCAGGGGGGCTCCCATACATGAAAAAGGAGCCGGAAAAAAAATTTTTTCTTTACCCTAGCTTATGGGGTATCGTTGTTTAGAGCTCATTAATACGCCAGTCAAAGGAGGATGGGCAAAAATGTATGAACGTTGGTCTACCTAATCAACACAAACGCCCTCTATGGAAATAAGAAGCTAATAAGTAGTTAATCAAATTACGTATAGCGTTTATGCCAAAATATATGGGAGTTTTTCAAAATTCACTAAAAAATAAATGTTTTAAAAATACTCTATAATATTAGTAATTCTACTATGAATTTAATTAATAGTGCGTAGCGTTCTACGTTAAACTGCCTCTTAGGTCTAATGGTTAGCATAATCGACTGCAGATCACGAGGTCCCGGGTTCGATTCCCGGGTCAGGCAAATAATTGTTAGGTATTGGGTTTTCCTGTCAAGAAATTCTCAGTGCCAGCTCGGAGTTGGTAGTTGGCGCTGTTTCACCCCCGTGCCTCAGAGAGCACGTTAGGCAGTCGGCCCCGGTTATTATTACTATCATGTGACAATAATCGTTAAAGCCCACCAACTTACATTGGAGCAGCGTGGCGGGTTTAAGCTCTAAATCCCTCTCCTTTGAGAGAGGAGGCCTGTGCTCAGCAGTGGGACGTTAAAAGTCTGTAGGTGGTGGTGGCGTAGCGTCTATAAAATATAGAATTAAATACATTGGTCAAGTTGGCAGCAGGGGGCACAAAAGCGGCCTAATGTCGGGCCCAACATAACTAATAATAGTAATAAGTCGAGATTATTAGCACACAAGTAGATAGGTACAGAGGGAAAGCTTCATACAAACTACATATGTGTGCGTGTACCTACAGCGGGCCGCTTGTAGAAGCTTCCCCTCTGTACCTATCTACTCGTGTGATTATTAGCTTTATCGTTAGAAAGCTGCGAACTATTCCTATCGTTACTAGGTGGCATATTATGTCCTTCATAGCCTAATACTTCTATATCTTGCGGTCATAAAACAGAAAATAAGGTAAGGGGCTGCATTATGTTTTTCTCGAAAATCTCATGAACCCCAAGACTTACAGCTTTGCTTCCATATAATAAAATTAAGTACTAAAAATAAGCTTTTCATTGAAATAGGTTTCATTTGTGTTGAGTAGGTAGACCACTTTGCCCATCCTCCTTTGACATTAAAATCGCAAACGAACGGCTAGTTCTGATTTTTTAATATGTTGTTAGGACCACTACCAGTAGTCTAAACTCAATTTTGCAGCTTCGAAAGACCTGTGCTAATTTTGTAGCACTCGAAAAACCGCGAAATTTTTGCACTTTTTTTGGGTTTTTCAATATAAGTCCTAAACTATGCGTTTCTAAAAAAATATTTTTGTATACTTTTTTAAAGTAGACTAAAATTGCTACAATTTAAGACCAAAACTAGCTCTTTAAATTAAATATTTATTGAGATACAGCTCTCCAAAAATTGACAATTAATTCCAAAAAAGTGAAATTTTAAGATTCGGTCAATTTTAAACCCCGATATCGGGGAAAATACTCATTTTACGAGTAAAGTTAATTGAAAAGATGTTGTAGTAAATATAATTAGCTTTAATTTAAACACTAAACAACGTCTGTAGCCCATATAGTTTACTTACAAATCCTAAAAGTTTAAATAATGCGAAACATGCAGTTTTCTCTTTAGTTTGTTTTGAATGTAATTTGAAAGAAAAAACCATGTACATCCACAAGAAATATGTATTAAAACTATTACTAAGTATTTAAATTAAGTATTTATAATGTTATTTATTCAAGAAAAAAATTATTTATATTATTATTGATATTTATTGATTTTTATGAAACATATTAATCTGTATTAAAATGACATTATGAGTTCCGAGCAATATAAGTCGTAAACTACGCATTTTTGTTTAATACTTTCTATACATTTTTAAAGTAGACTAAAATTGCTACAGTTTGACATCAGAACCAGTTCTGTAGCTTCAATAATTGCCGAGATACAGCTCTCCTAAAATTGAACTTTTTTCAAAAAAAGTGAAAATTTAAGAGTTGGTCAATTTTCGACCGCGATCTTGGGGATAATACTCATTTTATGTGTAGAATTATAGGTAAAAATGTTATAGTAAATCTAATTAACTTTAATTTAAGGGTAATACGACATCTCTAGGACATATAGTTTACTCACAAATCTTAAAAGTCCAAAAAATGGGAAAACAATTTTCGTAAATTTGCTCTGCTTAGTTTGGTTTGTGAGTACCTTGAAAGGAAAAACCATGAACATCCACAAGAAATGTACATTTAATCTATTATTATAGTATTCATAATGTTATTTATGAAAAAAAAAAACATTTATTTATCTTATTTTATTGATATTTATGAAGCATATTAACCTGCATTACAAAGATATTATGTTTGGTTATAATTGTTCATTAAGGTTTGTGAGTAAACTATATGG
The DNA here is from genome assembly GCA_920104075.1 of Melanargia galathea. Classification (NCBI taxonomy): domain Eukaryota; kingdom Metazoa; phylum Arthropoda; class Insecta; order Lepidoptera; family Nymphalidae; genus Melanargia; species Melanargia galathea. The sequence goes on from OV049872.1 coordinate 12,186,607, forward strand.
CCTAGAGACGTCGTTCCACCCTTAAATTAAAGCTAATTAGATTTACTACAACATTTTGACTATAATTCTACCCTTATAATGAGTATTATACTCAAGATGGCGGTCGAAAATTGACCAAATCTTAAATTTTCACTTTTTTTGGAAAAAGTTCTATTTTAGGAGAGCTGTATCTCGGCAAGTATTGAAGTTACAGAACTGGTTCTGGTGTCAAATTGTAGCAATTTTAGTTTACTTTAAAAATGTATAGAAAATATTAAAAAAAATGCGTAGTTTACGACTTATATTGCTCGGAACTCATAATGTCCTTTTAATACAGGTTAATATGTTTCATAAAAATCAATAAATATCAATAATAATATAAATAATTTTTTTCTTGAAAAAATAACATTATAAATACTAAATATAAATACTTAGTAATAGTTTTAATACATATTTCTTGTGGGTGTACATGGTTTTTTCTTTCAAACTACATTCAAAACAAACTGAAGAGAAAACTGCAATTTTCCCATTTTTTTAACTTTTAGGATTTATAAGTAAACTATATGGGCTACAGACGTCGTTTAGTGTTTAAATTAAAGCTAATTATATTTACTACAACATCTTTTCAATTAACTTTATCCGTAAAATGAGTATTTTCCCCGATAGCGGGGTTTAAAATTGACCAAATCTTAAAATTTCACTTTTTCGGAATTAATTGTCAATTTTTGGAGAGCTGTATCTCAGCAAATATTGAATTTAAAGAGCTAAGGTAAAGTCTCCTTATTCCGTGGTATTCTAAAATTGGCACCCAATTCCGAGGTATATAGATAAACAGCGTTTTCAACCGATCACCAAGCTATTTTTTACTGTAACATATCTTAATCAATTGATAGTTTATCATTCCATAGATAAATGACGAAATTGTTGGTTTTATATGTATATGTTTTAAAATAACCGGCAAGTTTTGCACTAGCAGCCGGCCCGAACGCATGTTTCATACATTTTGGACCTCGTGCACGAAATACCTACATTTTTTTAAATAGTGGTTATCCGTTAATTTTGAGCTTTATTTGTTTTTATTTAGATTTGAATATTTGAAGGACTATATTTTCAATCGAAAACAATCAACTTTTGTGAATATTTGTAAAGAAATTAAGGTGAAAATAGGTTTTGAAAATACCTCGGCGTTAGGTGCCAAATATTTTAGCCGGTTCCTAACGCCGTGGTATACCGCGGAATTGCGATTTCATAGACTTCATAACTTTTTCAATATTTAGAGTCGTTTTATGTTAAATACTTCTTGTTTCGGTTTTGAATATTTAAATAGGCAATAAGGTTACAGAGTCCTAATTACGAGGTACACTTTGGCGTCTCAATCACTAACTATACCGTGTCAAAGTTTACCTATTTAGGTAATTTATTGATAGATTGTATGGGAAAGCTAAAGAAAATTAATTTAAAAGAAAATTAAATTTATACATATTTCAATGCAATTTTGTGAGAGTTTTGTACATATTTACGAAGATAATCTAATTAAGCTTTAAATTATTTGTTTATTATGGAAAAATCTTTTCTTTTTTAACACTCGGAATTAGGAAACGTGTTTTTTGTTACAAAACTCAATTCCGTGGTATTACCTCGGAATAAGGTTCTATGAGCCCCTAATTATGTGGTATGGATAGAAATACTACCTCGGAATAAGATTCTATGAGCCTCTAATTATGTGGTATGTATAGAAATAAAATACAGGATGCTCACAATATTTAAGTATGGTTTCAGTTACACCAAGTATCATTCGCGTTCAGTCACGCAAACATTCATATTCTAAAACGTTTATCTTATTATTGCTCGTGCTGATTCATTCACTGACTCACTCATTGATCACCCCTCCTGTAAAATTTTGTATAAAAAAATTTTTTTCACTAATGATTCCGTATAGAAGACAAAAATTCATTCGGAACAAAAATATGGAGAGAGCTGATGATTGAGGATTTCGGAGACGGGTGAAGAGCACGCTTAAGGTATTGAACATAGGAGGGGGGTGCTTGAGCAAATGTCATTCAAAACGTCATCCAATTGGCAGTGAGCTGAAAAAAAATCAAAATGGCGAAAAAAAGATGGTCGCCATACAAATTTCGTCGGTGTCTACCTCGGGGGGTAAAAAAAATGGAAGAGTGGTTTCCTAGCAACAGATGATCAAGATCCAAAGGTCTATTCGATGAATAAAAAAAAAATGGTGGAATTTATTTTTCCATAGAAAATGTATGGCGAATATTGAAGAGACTATAAGTTGTAAACTATGCAAGGCTTTGATGTGGTTTTTTGGAGAAATCTCAAAAAAAATATGGGAAGATATGATGATTGAGGGTTCGGAAGATGGTTGAGGAGCCCGGGCAGGGTATTGTAGATAGGTGGGAGGTGCTCAAGCAAAAATTACTCGAAACCTCATCCAGTTAGCACTGAACTGAAAAAAACCCCAAAATGGCAGATTCAAAATGGCGGCTATACTAATTTCGTCGATGTCTCGTACTAAGTATAAAAGATGGAAGAGTATTTTCTGGGCAAAATATGATCAAGACCTTTTAGGTTTTGATTTATTTTCTATCCATTTAGTAGATCTTTAGATCTACTAAATGGATAGAAAATAAATCAAGATGTCAGGATTTATTTTTCCGTACAAATTGTTTTTTTCATTGATTAGAAGATTATTTCATCAATTAGTTTCGTATAGAAGACAAAAAATCATGCGAAGGAAAAATATTGAGACAGCTGATGATTGAGGATTTAGGAGACGGATGAGGAGCACGGCCAGTGCACCTATTGAAGATTGGTGGGTGGTGCTCAAACAAATATCACTCGAAACAACATCCGATTGGCAGCGAGTTAAAAAAAACGATTGTACAAATGTAAAATTAGTATTTTTTTTAAGAAATCTCATCCTTACAAATTATTCGGAGCAAAAATACGGAGAGTGATGATGATCGAAGGTTTAAAAGATGGGTGAGGGGCACAGCCAGGGGCACATTCTAGATAGGTAGGAGTATATATTATATACAGGGTGACTGGTAACAGGATACATTCCTTGCAGGGGCTTAAAGTAGAGCTCATTTGCAGTAAATTTTTTCATATAATGTCCTATCCGAAACTTAGTCGTTTCCGAGTTATTGAAGATTTAAGGTTTTTAGCAAAAAATTCCAGTTTTAAAGTTAAAATTAGTTGCTGAAGAAAATCATACCCGGTTTTGTTAGTTTTTTTGTTGTTTTCTGATAGAAAAACGTTCAGAAACTCAATCAAAATCAAAATAAGCTAGAAAATACCGTTAACTTTTCAGTTAAGGCCTAAAAACCACGTATTATTTTTAAGAAAAAAATCGAATTTGATGAAAAGCAATAGTATTTCTAAAAAAAATGTATGGAACGTTACGTACAAATTACTGAAATAACTTCCTTGATTCATTAGCTATCCAAAAAGGTACAGATGTCTACAACTTTTTTCAAAACCTCGATTTTATTAACAAAATTCTGAGAACTGACGAGTCTCAATTTGACCGGGATGGAATCACAAAGTATCATAATTTACATTATTGGGCGGCAAAATGAGAAAACCTAAAAAAGAAAAAGAAAGGGCACATCAACGGAGGTATTCTGTAAAAGTATGGATAGGATTAATCAATTAAACATCTAATTGGCCCGCATTTTTCCCTCAGAATTTAAAATAGGTTCACCTATCGTTATTGCAGTTTTTTGTAGACATCTTTACCTCTTTAGATAGATAATGAATCAAAGAAGTTAATTTAGTAATTTTTACGTAACATTCCATACATTTTTTTTTAGAAATAATATTATTTTCACCTAATTCGTATTTTTTAAATTCTGAGGGAAAAATGCGGGCCAATTAGATGTCTAATTGATTAATCCTATCCATACTTTTACAGAATACCTCCGTTGATGTGCCCTTTCTTTTTCTTTTTTAGGTTTTCTCATTTTGCCGCCCAATAATGTAAATTATGATACTTTGTGATTCCATCCCGGTCAAATTGAGACTCGTCAGTCCTCAGAATTTTGTTAATAAAATCGAGGTTTTGAAAAAAGTTGTAGACATCTGTACCTTTTTGGATAGCTAATGAATCAAGGAAGTTATTTCAGTAATTTGTACGTAACGTTCCATACATTTTTTTTTAGAAATACTATTGCTTTTCATCAAATTCGATTTTTTTATTAAAAATAATACGTGGTTTTTAGGCCTTAACTGAAAAGTTAACGGTATTTTCTAGCTTATTTTGATTTTGATTGAGTTTCTGAACGTTTTTCTATCAGAAAACAATAAAAAAAACAACAAAACCGGGTATGATTTTCTTTAGCAACTAATTTTAACTTTAAAACTGGAATTTTTTGCTAAAAACCTTAAATCTTCAATAACTCGGAAACGACTAAGTTTCGGATAGGACATTATATAAAAAAATTTGTTGCAAATGAGCTCTACTTTAAGCCCCTGCAAGGAATGTATCCTGTTACCAGTCACCCGTATATACAGTAGTACAATATTATACAGTAGTAATACAGAGTACAATATTATACTGCCAGGCGCCAGCCCTCCGGTCACCCGTGGACTCCACGAGACGGGATGACAGGCCCTTAAAAAAGGACCTAGCATCCTCGCCCTACGAACCCATGGTCTCCTCCCCAAAAGGCACAAAATATGAAATTATTTTCTATATTTTCATATTTGCGCCTCTTGGCCCTTTCCGCCTTAGTGGCTGCCGCTCTGGCCGCCACGGAGGTCACCTGTATGTGAGACAGTGCCAGTGTATCCACACACGTGGCATCCCATCCAAGCTACCTCTTTTACTTTCATGGAACAAGAGTCACACCGTCATACCTAAACCTGTCATGTTATCAAATCTAAGATTTTTGTCGAACAGCTGATTGCTAACCTAGTGAGTACAGAGGCCTTATGCCGACTTTGTACATTGGGGAAACGATGATAGAAATTCGAGTATCGAAACACATTGACTAACATGAATTGAGAGTGAAATGCAACTAAACTGGCTGGTTTTAAGGTTTGAGTCCGCCAATATATTCAGCCATTCGTCTACGCCCCAAGCAGAAATTTTTAAAATAAATATTCGAAGTACCCTACTACATTATGACTTTAAAATCTTATTTGACTGTAAGAGCATTAGAGTTAATTTTGCTCTGATATTATAGTTTTTCGATATTCAAATCTAGTACCGTTTTCGAAGTGTGCAAGCTCGAACTAACCATACAGGTCGTTAACTTATATTCGTACGCACCGCCTTGAATTTATTGAGGCTCGCGGTACTGTCAAAGGAAGTAAAGGCCACGTGACTTCAAGGCCACTATTTGACTCCTATTAAGTTTTGATCATCCTTTGATAAAAAAACCACTCTTCCATCTTTTATACTTAGTGAGATAATCACCGACGAAATTTGTATGGCCGCCATCTTGTATCCACCATTTTGAGTTTTTCTTCAGCTCAGTGCCAATGGGATGAGGTTTTGAGTAATTTTTGTTTGAGCACCTCCCACCTATCTACAATACCCAGCCCGGGCTGCTCAACCATCTTCCAAACCCTCAATCATCATGTCTTCCCATATTTTTCTTTGAGAGTTCTCCAAAGAACCGCATCAAAGGCCTGCATTGTTCACAACTTCTCTCTCTAAATATTCGCCATACATTTTCTATGGAAAAATAAATTCCGCCATTTTGATTTTTTTTTTCTATTTATCCAATAAACCATCGGATCCTGATCATCTTTTGCCAAGAAACCACTCTTCTATCTTTTATACCTTTCGAGATGGAGACCGACGAAATTTGTATGGCGGCCATCTTATTTTCGCCATTTTGAATTTTTTTTCAGCTCACTGCCAATTGTATGACGTTTCAACTGACATTTGCTCGAGCACCCGCCACCTATCTTCAATACCTTAAGCGTGCCCATCGCTCGTCTCTGAAATCCTCAATCATCAGCTCTCTCCATATTTTTGTTCTGAATGAATTTTTATCTTCTATACGAAACCATTTGTGAAAAAAATAATTTTCATACAAAATTTTACAGGAGAGGTGATCAATGAGTGAGTCAGTGAATGAATCAGCACGAGCAATAATAAGATAAACGTTTTAGAATATGAATGTTTGCGTGACTGAACGCGAATGATACTTGGTGTAACTGAAACCATACTGAAATATTGTGAGCATCCTGTATAATAATATACATATATTAATATTTTACACACAAACATAATTAAACAATTGCATACGTATCGAATTGATTTTGAAATCTATTAATAAATACAGTTCATTTTTGAACACCATGTAGAATTCATTCTACTCGTTTCCCTTTGTATTCTGTACCCTCGGAATTAGGAGCCATTTGCCTCGGAATTAGGATTTTTACCTCGGAATTGGAGCATTCGGACTTTCTTCATATTTAATTTAATTTTACATTTAAATCAAGTTGTAATTGTTGTCCTTTTAGGATATTTCAAGAGTTAAATAAATAACACTTCTGATAAAAATAGCCAGTTCTTCAGAAAGGTGTAGTAAATGCTTAATTTTTGACGTTCTTTCGAGTTTTTATGAAAATACCACGGAATAAGGGGACTTTACCTTAGTTTTGGTCTTCTTAAATTGTAGCAATTTTAATCTTCTTTAAAAACGTATAGAAAATATTTTTTTTTAAACCCATAGTTTAGGACTTATATTGAAAAAACCAAAAGTAGTGCGAAAATTTCGCGGTTTTTCGAGTGCTGCAAAGTTAGCACAGGTCTTTCGAAGCTGCAAAATTGGATTTACACTACTGGTAGTGGTCCTAACAACATATTAAAAAATCAGAACTAGCCGTTCGTTTGCGATTTTAGCCACTTTTGAAGTCAAATTTGACTGCACTATAAGTAGAGTACAAATATATATTTTTTTAATTTTTATCTCAAAAAATAAGGGAATGGGAGGCCATCAAAGTTGTCAGTTTTAGACCATTTTTGTGACGGGGGCTATCTCAAAAACTAAATTAGTTGGGAATATGATATTTCAGTATATTATGTACTATATGCTCTATTTAAACAACAAATACTGAAAACAACGATTTATTAAATAGTTTATAAGCTGTGACCAAAATAAACGAACATTTTTTTGGGTTTTTCTTTCACGGTTTGTTGCGATGTCTAGCTCGGAAATTAAATATTTCTTAGACCCAAAATATTATATTGTTCATAATTATGTACGGAACCCTGAAAGAGCGAGGCCCGACTCGCACTTGGCTGATTTTTTTATTATATTAGTATAGATAGTACCTATAGATGAACGGAAGGCCGGAAATACGATATACCCGATAATATCAAAATAATATTCAGAATAACGTAGGCTCGTACCTGTATGGCAACGTAACGTAGGCACCACCTACTTGTATATATATATCTTTACTTAATATAATAAAGCGGAAGAGTTTGTTTGTTTGAACGCGCTAATCTCAGGAACCACTGGACCGATTTCAAAAATTCTTTCACTGTTGGGTATGTAAGTGATCCTTGAGTGCTATACCTAGGCTATAATATTATATTATGTACAACGGGCGAAGCCGGGGCGCACCGCTAGTGTATTATATACAGATATGTATATATTGTGTATGTTCTTATCGGTAGCGATTTCCGATGAGATTGACGAATTACCAACTCCATGTTGCCGGTTGCCTCACCTATTGTTTGAACACAATACCCGCTATACTATGTAAGAGACAAATAGTTCTACCTATAGGCTTTATTATAATTTTTTCAACTATTGTAGTGTATGTACATCATTTTTGTGGTTTTTGTTGCTATTGTCGGTGGCGATGTTCACAAAACAATGACACTGGATGCCACGTGTACTATCAGAGCGTTACATTTTTTTCAATTTACTACATAGGGTCAATTCAGACTGCAAGCCGCTGCAAAATTGCGGACTGCGGAGTCAGCATGCAGTTCACACTGTGTGCCTGTACGAGAACTGCATACTTAGTACCTTAGTTAGACGACCTCCCTGGCGCAGTGGTGAGCGCTGTGGTCTTATAAGTGGGAGGTCCCGGGTTCAGTTCCCGGCAGGGGCAATTTGGGATTTTATTCAGCCAGGGCTTCAGCCGTGGCTGGTTGCCACCCTACCGGCAAAGCCGTGCCGCCATGCGATTTAGCATCAAAGGATTTAGCGTTCCGGTACGATGTCGTGTAGAACCCGATCAAGGGGTATACATAAACCTCTTCCAAGTTAGCCCGCTTCCATCTTAGACTGCATCATCACTTACCATCAGGTGAGATTGCAGTCAAGGGCTAACTTGTAGTTGAATAAAAAAAAATTAGTACGACTTGACAACGTACATCTTGACAACGTTCATACACTTGTAGTATAGAAACACACACTTACATATATGCACTATAATATGTCCTGTGTAGTTGGCTAGTCTCCGCCTCTCGGTGAGATTGGCGGACTTGGCCGAAATTCGATCGGGTGGAGATTATTAGTTTGGAAGCAGGGATAATAAAGTATTGTAAAGGTGCGTCCAGACTTGAACATTTCACCGAACCGAACAGCGAACATTTCGGCGAACTTGTTACGCTCAATGTGGACGGCGCGCTTGGAGCGCTTGAGATGGGTTACTGCGTAACAGTTCGGCGAAAGTTTCGCCGAAACTTTCGCCGAAAGTTTCGTGAAATGTTCAAGTCTGGACGCACCTTTAGGTTTAGTAAGTCTGTTAAACCTGTGCTTGTTTGTGAGAGATCGCTCTAAGTTATAAGACCGCCTTTGCATGAGAAACAGTAGTGCCTAAGCTTTATCCAACTGTTGTTTCTGAGTGTGCAATACATATTTCAAATAAAAAAACATTACCAAAAACTATTTAGGTATGCAAATATTTTGTCGAAAGTCTCGGCCGAAATATTTCAACTCTTACACAATGTAGGTACAGAAGATTAATTTAATTGCATAAACACGGATAATTTTTCGTACTATCATCGAAATTGGAGTAGGTAGGCATGCTAATGTAAACAAACTAAGGAAGTAACTAAGTAAGTAAGGTTATTGACTCACGTAATATAAAGAATGCTACTTCTTTATATTACGTGAGTCAATAACCTCATTACATAAGCACTGAGCTTGTGTTTACCTTATATGAGTATTGTGAGTGACCTTCCTCGGGAAAATGAATCGACACAAGATAAAGTACAAAATCTAAAACCCGAAAAAGTAGCTACAGTACCTACTCCTACAGATACTAACACGGACGAACGCTTTGCATCGTATTTTCATTCACAAATTATATCACACTAATATTATAAAGGCCAAAGTTTGTGTGTGTGTATGTTTGTCTTTGACGCCACAACTACTGAACCGATTTGGCTGAAATTCTGAATGGAGATAGATTATGCCCTGACTTAACACATAGGCTACTTTTTATCCTGGAAAAATTTACAGTTCCCACGGGATTTTGAAAAAAACCGAAATCTATAGCTACAGCTATAAATAGATTACCATAGCAAAGTTATAAAGGTGGGAAAAGGGAGTGGGAACGTGAACCGGAAATCCACGATTCCCTCGGGATTTGTGAAAACCGAAAATCATGCGAACGAAGCCGCGGGCAAGAAGCTAGTAAGTAATATTTTCGGAATCCAAACACAGTCATGGCAATTTTATTCTCCCTTAATTGGGTAAAAGGTTAATTTCCGTCTCATTTTGGTTCAAGATACATATTTTTCTTAAATATAAACATTTATTGATTGTTGATTATAGTATGAGTGCAACAAGAACAGACCAAGCTTAAATTTTTAAGATAAAAAGTAGGTATTTAAAATAGATACCTTAATTTCGTCCAGAGTCTGCCACCATTTCAGGCATTTGTTGTCATGAACAACATGAATTATAACAAAAAAATTAAAAAAGGTTTATAGTTTACCTTTGATGATAGGTACCAAAGACTGAATAACAAGGTGAAATATTTTGAAAAGGGACGGCAAAAACTGTTGAACTACATAATAGTATTGTAGCCCAAGGCTGTTTTTCCTATGTCCAAAGTCCAAACCATACACTACAATAGAAATACGAAAACTGTGCAAATAACAAATAACAAAAAGTATTTACATAATCGAATTAGTTACCTACAATGTAATTGTAAGAAACATTGACATCGAAAGTGGGTTGTATTTGAAAGTAGGTCAGGGAGGGATGAAAACGCTTACGCTGAGGGATTAAGGGTAAATGGGTTTGAATTTATTTGAATGGGTTTGATTTAAAAAAGCTGTGATAGCCTGGTGGTTAGGACGACCGACTTCTAATCGGAGGTCGTGGGTTCGATCCCGGGCACGCACCTCTAACTTTTCGGAGTTATGTGCGTTTTAAGTATTTAAATATCACTTGCTTTAACGGTGAAGGAAAACATCGTGAGGAAACCTGCATGCCTGAGAGTTCTCCATAACGTTCTCAAAGGTATGTGAAGTCTGCCAATCCGCTTGGCCAGCGTGGTAGACTATGGCCAAAACCCTTCTCACTCTGAGAGGAGACCCGTGCTCTGTAGTGAGCCGGTAATGGGTTGATCATGATGGGTTTGAATTAAGGGAAGGTGAACGCGGATGATTGTGGACCCGAAGCCGGCGGAAAAGACTGGCTGTAATCTACCACTATATGTCCTTTAGTGTTCCACTGATGGACACAGACCTCCTCTCTTATGAGAGAGAGTGACTCAGAGCTAAGATAACATGCTCTCCGAGGCGCGGGGGCTCCGAGCGGGTATTGAGAATATTTATTGATAGAAAAACCCAATAGCTAACAATTTTTGGCCCGGAAATCGAACCCAGGAAATCGTAATTTGCAGTCGAACTGCTAGACCAACGAGCCACTTGAAAAGTTATATAACTTTTCAACTCATCTTATATACATAGTACATAGTACATACCCAGTGCCCACGTACAAACTAATCTACCTTCTGTAATAATACTAAAGTTAAAAGCAAAAGAAATACCCTCAGTAGACTCCAAAATTGTATTCATAATTCAACAGTAGACATCAAAGTACCAACGAGAACAACCAATAAGTAGAAACGAAAAGTTTGGTCCTTACGTAAGACGGACCCAAGTAATTTTGCACTTGTGTTTCTTTTGGACAAAAAGGGTCTTATCCATATAGAAATAAAGTCTACTGTTCTGATATACATATAAGACTTAAGTCCTTTTGTGCTATTTTTTCATATTTTTATCTCAACGGGAGGCTTTTCGACAGTTGAGATTTAATTTGAGTGCGGTCACCGCCAGACGTTAAATCTGCAGGGCTATTCTGTAAAGCCATTTTCGAATTATAGAGAGTGAATTCGAGATGAGTTTGCTAATTTGTACTCTGTAAAACTCGATAGTACAGGTCTTCTCACTCAAACTCACTTCACTTCGCAATTGCGTAGCAGATGTTTACAGAATATCAAACCAAGGTGAAGTGAGTTTGCTTTCGAAGCGAGTTATCTCACTTGAGTGAGCTTCGATATCGAGATGGTATTTTAGAGAATAGCCCTACTGATCCTAAAATAGAACATGGTTTACAGCCTTCAATTTCACAGATATATTTTTATATACTTAGTGCTAAATAAGACTGATTCTTGACATTAACTGCTATGCGACATGTGTATCAATAAAAGTTTATGTAGGTATGTGTAAAATCAATAAAAGTTAAGATAGAACGCTTCCATTATCAAACTTAGCTTGCTTTATGCGTGTGTTGTTCGAACTTCGAACATATCGAACATTCGAATTTCGAACCTACTGACTTACTGAGTCATATTTGTGTGTGGTGTGAGTAGTGATTACCTATTTACTTGATAGCTGAGCATTCGCAGGCAGTGTTTGGTCTTAACTTTTATGTGGTCTGAGTGGGCATGACGTATATAGTACCTAATAATAAATAATATAATCTTTACAAATACACAGACTGCATATTGCATGCCACTGTTTTTATAGACTATCGCCCATGAAACTATCTGATTTCTTCAACATAGCGTGTTGATTGATCAAGTTATCCATGACTAATTGCAGTCTTCGCGCGTGCCAAGTGTTTGATACTAACGTACAACGATTACGTCGAGAATCTCTCTTCAAGGAACGTAGAGCAATCTCACGCTATTATGCGATTCCATGGCAAAACACCAATACCGTACGGAGAATGTTATAAATCTTGCCATTGTCATGTTAATTTGATTCTTATGTGTACGTGACCAAGGTCTTTTTTGATGTGGGCAAGGGTATAAGGAAGCTCCACAACTGTTAAGCCCTTTTATTGCCGGAGAGCGTAATTGTATACATTATTGGTTGGTACAAGCAATATTGAGCAAATAAGCCTACCTGTAATTGCAAATGCAAATTTACGTATTGCCGCAAAGGATAATAATTGTAATTGTATTAAAGTTGCATATTTTTTAATTTTGTAGGATGTTTACTAATCCAGCGTAATTAAGCGTAAAGTATTCTTGGAACACACGTAAAATAATGGCGTTATGCGATTACCTATTTAGAAATGTTAGACAAAAGATTCCATATTTTCATGACGCTATCTTTTTATGAAGGCGTAACTTCCGACTGGTCAGACGACACTGGAAAATTTCCAAGGATGTATTAAGAAACAATTAGGCGCGTAAGTATTTTTGTGCAATCAATACATTTTACATGTCTTCATTAAATTGATTTACAAAGTTTAAACTTCAGAGTTATTTTTAACAAAGTACGAATCGTATACGAAGGTATTTCTTTTTGAAAAGAGACTATACTCGCAACGTTTAAATTATTAGCTATTTGTCCTAACAGCAAACAAAAGCACGTAAAAATGTCGTTGAAATTTAAAGAGCCCCGCCGTGCCGCATGATGCAAATTTCTTCAGGTAAAATCACTTACATTCAGAAAATCTTTCCACGATAGGCTGAAAGCGACGCGACGCTGCGTCGTTTTGCGGTGAGCGCGACTATATAAATATCTACCCTCGTTGATCCGAATTTAAACAAGCTCAATGTCACAGATTCATTGGCTGAGATATTTTTATCTTAGCACGTATGTAGGTAGAAGCAACATGTGTTGTAAATTTTTGGGCATAGATCAAGAGATGCTTTCGTTTTCAGGGTTTCATCTGAAGGTAAAATAAAAACCTTTTATGCATAATCACTCTGAACATGTCCGCTTATTCACCTGTCGGCCACAATCAATCTTTAAATTCTCGTACAAAGTTCTGAAACTATGATGTTGTTTAATTTCTCCTTTATATTTTTTTCCGATTCGTCAGCAAGTTACACTTGTACACATTGAGTAAATGCATGACAAAGAAAGTAAATACTACCAAGAATTCTACAATGAAAGCATTAGCTTAAAATAGGGCTGGATTAGACAGCTTTAATAGTAGCGAATCATACATAAATAGCATTGTGTTCAGCGTCTTAACTCTGAGGCCTAGAGTGAACGGTGCGAGTTTGGATGGTCTAGTACTCTCAGGTTACACTTATTTTGAGTGGCCGTGTCATGAGAGTTCCTAACACTTTAGCTATTAGTTGGCAGCCACGTTTCTACATTACATTTTGTTTTCATTTACCACTCGTCTCTATTCATCATTTGCAAATGCTAAGAATGAGGGTAGATATTTGTCAGTTTACTTTTCTCTAGCCAAAGACAGTTCACCTGGTAAGTCTAACCTGGCAGTATAAGGTAATACAGCTCGACCAAAAATGATCAAATGAAAAGCAATAAAGTATAGTCATACGTGTATAAGTAGCTGTTTAAAATAATATTAGGTCAGGAACTCGCATCGTGTAACACCCTTACGCTGCTGTTAAACGCTTTGGTACCACTTGAACACGTTCAGCGCACTCCGGCCTCCTAACTCGGTCGTTTAAGACAATGCCAGGAGGAAAGCTTTCATATTTCTGGATCAATAACCTCTTGTTACGAGGCGAGCCGTTGACACATGAATGGGTGGAGCGTGGCGTCGGTTTCCCTCATGAATTCCATTATCGGCTTTTCACTAACCTATTGTGTCAGGATGATACCTTCTGCGCGGATTTAGAAATATTGTCTCACGATATTTATATATTGAACGAGCTGACGTCTGTATAATTTATGAGGTTGAAAGCATTGAATATAATCTTCATTGAAGTGCAATTTTGCTAAATTATCTTAAGGTATCTTTATCATCTAGAAACTCGACTTCTAGGGAGAATTCATCTTTTTTGGATAAGTTATCTGAAGGTACGAGTACGTTTCAATAATGTCCCATGAAATATGAATTTCAGTTAAAATAACCATTATTCAGTGGTTAGAGTAAAATAATTAGGGTCGGTGTAAAATATTTCAAATTAGCAAAATTAATAAGGTAGCCGCAAACAGGGCGTCACAATTTGCATACCTGAAGTGATTTAAGTAAAGGGTGCCTGGATTTAATTTTGGCACAGGAATTTTGGATGAAAATTTAATATTTCATTTGCGATTTTGACAGACTAGAGTCAAATTAAATAGACCACGTTCTAGAGGTTGATTTGACTAATAGTGACATAGGTACGAGTAGATACACCAAATGACAGGAGTTAAAAGACCAAATGGCATACGGTTTTGAAAGGCTAATTTATGAGTCAATTAATAAAACTAAAATACGTGGCAAGCGATGAAGAGAGCATGAGACTGACCACGTGAAGAATTTAAGTAACTGAAAAAGATCAAAATAATTGAGAGTTGCGCAGGTCATGAGCGAGGCACATAATATTCCGTAGAAGACCTAATGACGTTTTAGTCCCATGGTACCTACTAGAATGGATACACTGCACCGGAAAGCGTAGGGTCCATAGATCCTCCATTAAGTTGATGGAGTCAAAGTATCATCATCAAGTAGCAAACATCCGCAAGGAACCGTTGGATATAGGCACATGACCGTCAACAATACCTCATAACATCGACGTTCCTCATAATAAAGAATAGGAATAATGTTTCCAACAAACATTTATACTCCCTTTTATTATCAAAATCCACTATAGAAAGTAATAAGTGTATAATTGCCGATTAAGACTGGAATGTTGATGGTTTGAGCAATTATATTGGGAGCGTGCTCGCCCAAGATCGTAAAGGACTTTACTTAAGAATTTTTAGTAGTCACGCAATTTATGACGCACAAAAGAACGGGAACATTATGCGTCCTTGAAAATTTAGGCTAAACAAAGAATAGAGTTATAGCGGAAGCCATTGATATAATATTTTCGTCTTTTTTTTCGATATTTTTTTTTGATTTCTGCCGTTGGCTATGCTTTCTACATTCTATGCATGGTGTTTTCGCTCATTTCTCTATGCGATTCGATTTTACTTCTTGTGAAGTTTTATCTTCATATTTCTCCTCCCATACTCCCTCAATTTTGCCTTTGAATAAATATTTTAGATACAATAAAATAAAAAGAAAATATACTACCTGAAATAGCTAAAATAATATCAGTTTTTTATGCCAATGTAAATCCTGCAAGTTTGTGAATGGAAGTTTATAAGCAAGTCTAGTCGCGTCGGCCGTAAGTGGACGCGCAGTGTGTGCATCAGAATTTTAATTAAGTTTTACGATTACTAGCGGACGTTACTCCGGGCCCTTTGCCTTTTTATGTGGAATAAACTTGATAATAAAACTTTTACAGGGTTTATTACTAAGAAAATAGCTGAACTAGATTACTTAATGCAATTTCGTCAATTAAGCCGAATACCAAATATAACGGAACTTTAAAATTTAATTGACACGAATTTAGCATTTTTTCCATACCTTCAGCTCTTGATCGAGCTTTCAGCAAACTTCGAAAAACATTCATACTACATCTTTCTCTTCACAACTAATTGGCGTTTTAGTATAAGGCGTAGTAAGTTAGGTATAGCCAGAAGTGTAAAAGTTCGCAGCTATAAAAACAGCTACTGATCTACAAATATATATCTACTTACTTTCAACCAATAAACTAATATAAGTAATGGTATCAATAATTATTTAATGGTTTCTCGTTTTAAAGTAAGATACAAACTTTGACATAATATTTATTACATCAATACGATAAGACCGTTTGGCAGGATCAGAATCTATATCTATACTCTATACTACTAATAAATAAAATTGAAGTGTCTGTCTGTAATTTCGAAATTACTACCACATATTAAGCTCATATGGTTATTTGAACGATACCATAACCGAATCACACGTTTTTAAAATTTTTGTCTGTCTGTCTGTCTGTTTGAACGGGCTAATCTTCGGAACGGCTGAACCGATTTTGACGGGACTTTCACAGACAAGTAGAGGATTAACCAAGGAGTAACATAGGCTACTTTTTAACCGACTTTCAAAAAAGTTGAAATCAGTAAGTACCTATGTTAAAAAACGCCCTGATAGGTATTTTCGCTGCGCGCGACGGCTGACGCTCGCGCTGCACGGAACTCCCCGCGCCGCGCCGCGCCCCCTGCGCCCTGCGGCCGCCGTACGCGGTACCGCCGTACGCCGCCGCGCGGCGGGGGGCGGGTGGACCAGAAATCTACTTATCCCTCAGGATTTGTGAAAAACCGAAATTCACGCGGGCGAAGCCGCGGGCAAAAGCTAGTGTTGTAATAAAATTTTCATTGCTGACAAAAATTATGCGGACATCGTCGTCTAAAATTAATGAGCTGCACAAGTTAATGAACAGATATCCTTATTTAGGTTCCTTAGTTTGTCAGTCACGTCCACGCATGGGAGGGATGTGTAATTAATAAAAGTTAACTGTGCTTCGGGCGTTCACTCCCGTGGGCGTAGGATTTTTGAACTCTCTATATTCGTACGACATAAAAATATTTCATAAATAAAAGTACATAGTTGTACTCTGGAATAAATGTTTAAAGTTTGTTCTTAAGCTAATTGCACATTACAAGATAAATACTACCTACCTATCTAAAAAATTGTGCTATCCTTTTCATAATATTCCTTACGCAAAAGGATGGCATTGAATTTAGAGCTCTCAAGTTAGTTTTAAAGATTACGGCATAATAGTTGGGTTCAACCCAAGAAAAAAGATACAAAAGTCGTGGAAAAATGTTAATTACAGATAAATATCTTGTTTATCTTAGAGAAAGTTGCAACCAGTTGTAACGTTACAGCTTACCGTTTTCTTTCCGAGCACTCGAGCAGGGCTAAAGACAATAGATTACATAAGAACTCTTATGTTATTGCATGTTGACATTATTACTTACGAGTATGGAAGCAGTAATGATAGCATTATCGTCATATTAATAGGCGTATCTTGGAATAAATGATAAAATTATTATCATATTGTTATAACCTCATTGCTTCATTTTTATAGAAAAATATAATAGTAATCCCTTTTGCAATATTCATAATCAGGATTAAGTATGATGATTTTATTTTTATCTACTATTACTGGCGTTTGTGTAACTTTTATTGTACTGCACATTGAGTTCTTTTGTAGCTCATACACTGAACCCAGCGCTTTTCAGCACCAGTAATGAATGTTCCTTTGAAGATAATTCTGGTTTCATTGAACCTTATATTACTTAATAGAGTGAAAGAAATAAAGTTAGCGTTAGCAGCAAAATATTTTTTTTACTTTCGCATTGATGAGGATGGATGGCTAAAATGTTTGAATCATCAGAACACACCGTGAATAAAAAATATGTTTTTGTAGCATTGAAATATGAATTGAAATGGACAGCCAATATTTCCCTTGCTACCTTAGTGAAGTACCTATTTTTCAACCTAACTATAAACCACATTGTCTGCTTTTGGTACCCTTTGTTCTTTTTTATGAAAAATGATGACAGGAATTAATAAGTGTTTTAGGGCATTTTTAATAGGCTTTCGTTTTTTCCTTAAATATGTATGCCGAAAAGAGTAGGTAAGTATACATAATTATAAAGACAAGTTAGAAAATGGCAGTTGTTGAAATAAGTTTAGTATTTATTTCGATATTGCCTATAATCGAACTCCTATATATATGTTAAAATCTTATTTAAATTACTTACATATATATTTACTCCAAATTTTTAAATCTCTACGTTTTCTCACATACATTGCAACCCTACCGATAGGTTTCCGTTCACCTGGTTTTAAGCAATCCAGTGCTTTGAGAAAAACAAAACGTCTGTTTCAACACGGCTTCAATAGTAGGGTCGGTTATGAATAAATAGGAATGTTTCAAACCTCAACAGTTTCGGATTATTTACTAACCCCCGACGCAAAAACGACGGGGTGTTATAAGTTTGACGTGTCTGTGTGTGTGTGTGTGTGTGTGTGTGTGTCTATCTGTTCCCATGTGGCGCTCAAACGAGTGGACCGTATTGAATGCGGTTTTTTGTTTGAAAGGTGAATTAATCGAGAGTGTTGTTAGCTATGTTTGAGGAAAATCGGTCCAAGATGGCCGCCGCTACAAAATGGCGAATTACATATTTTTTCACAACTCCCTTAATATGGGTATCAAATGAAAGGGCTTGACTAGTAGAATATCACTATACAAATCCAAGATGGCCACCGCCACAAAATGGCGAATGTCGAGGGTTTTTTAAATTTTTAATTTATACTTGTTTTTAGGTTTCGGCTCGGAAAATCAATCGTATGTACATTTTCCATGACGTGTAAACTACGTGTACCTACATGTAGTGTTGTATAGGTCTGGAATAATTTATATGTACTTATAACGAAAATTCTTTTAAACACCTGACTTGATGAGTAGCTTTTGTGCCAAGTTTTATGTAAATTGATTAACGGGAAGTTGGTGAGATTCAATAAACGGGATTCATCTTCTGAATTTCCAATCTTAAACATGGAAGATTTTTACATACGTACATACATAACATACGTACATACATAACACAACACATACATACATAACATAACATACGTTTAACATACGTACACAAAAAATAACACGAATTCAAAACCTCCTTTTTTGGAAGTCGGTTGACTACAACTTTTAAATTTTGTCATGTCATTAATTCTCGGTGTCCACTTAAAAGATCGTAACACCTCATTTTAGTGAATGTGAAATACTTTCGTAAAAAACTAGTAAAGAACATATTACACATTATGTTTTACATTCATAGGGTTATTGTCACCAATACGTGACCAATTGACAGTTATTACTGTTACAGTGCTTTATTGTATTACTTTACTGTTGTTTTATAACCGTGTCAAACTAAATTAACTTTCTCATAGCGATATGTATACATGTGAAATCGATAAGTTCTTCTACATAGGCCATTTTCTTATGGCGATTGGGATTTAGGTTATCATACAATTCAGCCAATTGTAATAGGTCTGTGAAAATAAAGTCTTCATAATGATTACTACCAGAATTAGCGCTCGTTGTTGCATCGAAAACTACATTGATCGATTTTGTTTGAATTAAATTAATATCGTCTAACATAAAAGTATGCACGTAGAGACCCCAATATTTGTTTTATTTAGAAGCAATCCATAATGATTCTGATTCGTCTTAATCCGAAAACTAAATTCATCTAACAGCTGACATATATAATATGAGCGGCTATACCACGAACCATTTTCATCACATGCCATGATGATCTGTGGGTCTACCGTCAACTATAATCGCGACTCAATTAAAGACCTAAACTGAACTGAATCGCTATTTCGTACCATGAACTCTTTTATCCGACCAATAGACGTCATGACGTCATGAACGAAACAAAAACCTAGTATAAAAATATAGAAACAAAAAGATACTTCATGGTACGAATTCAATGCGATTTATTTTAAGCGCCGATATTGAATAGCATCGGAATTGGATCGTTAGATTAAAGATTATAGTAGGCCTTCAGAATACCCTCTAACAACCCTCCTTCTAACATAAGTGATCTATCTCAAGTCAGAACCCAAAATGTGTGAAAACAAGAAACCAGTTAATAAAGCTCACAAACGGTTCTGAGATGAAGAAAACGCCATTGTTTCAGGGAATAATATGAGAAGAGTTAAAGTCCACGAGGGCGAAATAGTGTAGTGCGTAGCATAGGTATAGTAACTCATAAATAAATGATATTGGTACCATAAGACAGTCTCAACCAGTAGCTTTGGTACTTATATTAATATATCACAAGCGTGGGTTCTAAGTGCGTGGGAAAGCGACCCAATTGGTAATACTTACTTTGCATCCGGCAGTGTTTACAAGACAAAGATTATATTTTACTATAATTCTTCTAGACGCGGGACATATACGTTTTTGTTTTAAAGTGCTTTCAACCACATTAGTCTTAAAGGATACTCAATAAGTAGAGTATAGAGTTACTGTGTATACTTATACATCTACTCATTGCATAGTAGGTGCACTGTAGGTGTTACAAAATGACACAAATCTTTGCAAGTGATGTGCATTGCGCTAGTTTGACAGTAGTAAAAACCATAAAAAGAAAAGAACAAGACAGATGCAGCCGCAAACTGAAGTACATTTATTATAACTCCTGTACATTAACTTTATCGATGTCAAATATATGTTTGATAGCTGATGTAATGTATTAATTGTGTGAAACACCACAGAAGTCATATTCGGACATTTTCAGGTAGATTTAATCGTAATTTAACGCTTAACTTTTATTTAAGTATATCTCTATTTAATTAACAAACGTTATATGACAGTAAATGCTAATTGTATCTTGATAGGATTTAACGAATTAGGTATTTGTACAATGTTCATTACGGAAAAAACAACATTTACTATAAAATCTAATAGGAAGTCCTTTCCACTTAGTTTAGTGAATAAAATCATCATTACGTATCATTTATTGCGTTGCAAATGACGAGGGTCGTTATTTTAAAAACCAGTGTTAATAATTAGAAAAACCTTGCCGATGAAACCAGAAATGTATGCGCGTTTGCAACATACAATTTTTAAAATAAAAAATCTCGAACAAATTAATTTAAGGTCGTAGATAACGCAAATCTTTAAAATGTAACCGACAAAATTAATGAGCACAGCCGCCGATGTAATGATATTTTAATTTGATGTGTTGATATAATGTTGATATTTTAATTTGATGTGTTGAATAAAGTTTTGTTTTATTTTACGCTAGATACTATAAAAAGACAATCAATTAGACAGGAATATGGAAGATATCTCAGGAGACTTTTTTGAACGCCTTCTATCTCGCAAGCGCATCAAGAAATATTTACGTATTAAAAATAAATAAAAATGCAAAACATTAAATATGTTGAGGTAGTTAAGATGGTAGTAATGGATTTCAAAAATAAAATAATATTAATTAAGTATTATAAGTAAAGGGAATAAAAGAGTTTATGAATTACAAATGACTCTGGAATTTCCGACCACAAAGCAAACCTTTTGAGGGCCCTAACAACGGGGATGATTCAGGATAAAGATATGTGAACCTACAGGTTTTTGAATTCCAATAACAAATTAATGTTGGATTTTTTGATATTCGATGTCGAAGATAAATGAGGAAATATAACAAAGAGTACAATAATTAGTAAGTAATAACATTATCTTAATAAGTACATTAATTGCTTGGCTTTTGAGAGTTTAGAATGAATAATAATTGTGCTTGATATTGGTAATTAAATGTGACTTTTTGTGTTTGTGGAAAACGCTTTTTTTAATTAAATTTAGCAAGCAATTCTAGTATTTAAGGTTATTCGAAAGCAATTTCAATATCTGTTTGCTAAACGTTTGTAGTTACTTTGAATTTGTAGTATGTAGTAGCAAAATTTTGTGTTGTGGCTAACAATAATTCTGTAAAAGGAAGGACGTCATAATATGAATTATCGAACATGTTTGTAGGATATGTAATGGGTATGTATCTAACCTACCTATTGCGTTCTTGCTCGGGCTATAGATAACAACAATTTTCTTTATCGTTCTTGGAATTATAGTAGTGACATGTGAATGAATTTAATGAATATTTTTATAAGACACCAAAAACTTTCGCATGAATTGGAAGAGAACTTCATTAATGCGTTAGTTTCTTCGTGTTGCCAGCCGATGAAGAAAGCTTCAATATGAAATGAGACAATGTACATGTGAATATCGCTGAGTTGACTGTCGTGGTTTGATTGTATGAAAGTGTAGCGGTTGAATTTATAGACTGCTTCGTAAGAGCTATAATTGTGGATCGCATAATCAATTGCACATTCGATCACACTTTCTGTTCACATACTGCGATCAACATTTTTGTATTATTTAACATAAAATCTAGTAAATATTTTACTGAAGATGATATTATAGTTTTTATAAGATTATTTTTTTGTCAGATGAGGGAATACAGAATCATGTATGTTATTTGGGTGTTTTAAGCAGGCATCCATTTATTGGAATGACATCACCTGATAATAAATAGTAAAGATGAAAATTTAAAAATGTTCCCTTATAATAACAGGATAAAAAAAATTCAGCATACATTTTATTATTATTACATCTCCAGAAACAGTAAATCACAAGCATATACTTATGTTAGTATTTTCAAGCAAAAATGTTCTTGTTTATCTAGCCAATTTTCTACGGAAACATAACATGGGTGCTTTTATAAAAAATAAATAAAAGGAAAGGAAATTTGCATTTGTAGTCGCTTTAAGCAACAAATCTTGATTTTGCACAGCGTACGTGTACGGCCAGGTGGTGAAACTGGTTACCTCGTCTCTGCGGTCAGGTGGCTTTAGCAACTGCGCTTCCAGATTTCTTACACAATGCACTATAAAGAAGGGGCTACCATACAATATAGGGTATACCATACAATCACGCATCTGCTTACAAATAAACGAAAACTTGAGCTAAGAAATAATTCTTTTCAGCTTAACCCTTAGTCAAAATATTATCATATTTTGCTGAAAAGAACTTTACAAAAAAAAACTTATGGGAAGTTCAAGATATAGTCAGGTACATTGGATTATGGAACGAAATAGAAAGTGAAATCAAGATCCCAAAGTTGCAAATGCTTAAGGCGGAATACAGAAATGAGCAAGTTGTTGTTGCAATAATTTCTCGTAAGAGGAATATTTGCACTGATTTAAATTTACATGTTGTTATATTAACTAATTACCTACCTGCCTGATGCCAATTCGAATTTATCAATTAATATGTACAAAACTTTCTAATCTATATTTCAATGTTTCGAGGTAACTGAAAATTATTCTGAGACTAGTGTGACTTTTCGAGTTATTTTATATGATTTATAATTACATGCGTTAAATCTGCCATTTATTAAAAGTAGATGGAAAAAACTGCACAATTATGTTCTTGGATAACCAACTGTACTGTAACTGCATTCAAAGAAATTTTTTATGTTATAGGCAGATTAAATCATATTAATGTTGACTATAACCATAAACCCTCATAACCTGCATCACTGTCTCGGTTATAATGCCATTCTTACAGTTACAAATGCCAAACGTGCTGTCGAGCAGGTAGTCAAATCCTCAGGCAAATCATTAAACTTAATTTTGGACCGGTTTTGTAAGCATGAATTTCATTGCAGATCATCAAATCTGGTAGGTAGGTATGCAAAGGATTATAAGGTCATTTGGTTTAAAAACGGATTTTATCACGAATTATAAGCATTAGGCTTTTTAATGATTACCTTCACAATTATTAATTTGTTTTTCCAGCAGTTTGAAACAAAAAATTTCAAAATTCATTAATATTTAATATCAGTAACAATCATCGTTTTTCTATCTTCAGTGATCTTTGCTATAATTTGCAAACTATTAACGTAGTTTGCATAGGGGATGTAAAGGATAATCTAACTATTGATTAGTACTTCCAAATTCCCATTAGTTCGATAATATTAGCTGCTATTTGTCAAAGGGATTGATAACATTAATAGTCTGATTTGAAATGCAAATGATTTGAATATCGTGTATAATTCAAAATGTTCTTCAAATCTTGAAGGTCAATAGATGATGGTACATATTATTAATGGTTATATTTTTTGTACTTAAATTCTTTTGAAACAGACACAAAACAATAAATAGTATACTTAATTATTATTTAGATACAGTTTAATATTCATTGTTATGTATTAATGTCTACCTATCGATTCTTCATTACTCAACTAAATAGCTATTTCCACAAGTTATTACTTTTAGATAAAGTTTCTTTCGAATTATTTCATGCTTTGTTTAATTTAGTTTTAGTAATTGTTTTACTAAAGTAAGTAAGAAAGTAAGTAAGTAGTAGGTGGAATTCTGCCTATAATCGTTGATACCTCAATCTGTACACAAGGTCAGAGTAAAAGAGGTCACGTAATGTTGACCCGGAAAGAAAATTGAGGAAAGCATCATGAAACTGGAGGGAAATGTCGGGTATAAATTTTGTATTGGGTGGATAATGTTATTTTGGTAGGTGGGTAGGTACCTATCTTTTCTCTGAAAGGCACCTGCGAGGGGAATCTTCTTACAATTGCAGTAAATTCAAAGTGTTTTTCTTTTTTATATTCTGTATATTTTATATTCTGTGTATTTCTTTGAAATAATGTTCCTTTAATTAAGTCAGTCCATCTCTTTACTAAATCAGGTCATATCCATTCCGGAATATGTCCTACGTACAAAAACAGGAATTACCTACTTCTTTAATTGCTAAACTTTAGGGTAGTTCCTTTGGTCGTCATTGCAATTCTGGGTTGTACTTAATGAATTGTGAAAACTTGCAGCTTCGGGACGGTTGTGTTGGAGTTTGTCTTTTTCTCACAGATGTTTTTATGAGCTCTAATTTCTAATTAAGTGAGTATATTAGTGCAACTTACACTTAATCTATATTAGCTTTGGTAATCTGTTTACTGTTATCATTGTCACTCCAAATTGGTCCTTCTGTTTACTTACCGTAATGGGACGACAGTTTCCAGAGATCCCGGTTGGACCAATCAATATGCAACCGTGTTATAAGCCGCACAGCAAGAGCTCTTCGCTACTCGCAGTCAGGCATCCACTCGATTATTGATTTGCATACTATTCTAACAGCAGAGAACACCACACATTAATGGTCCAATAACAAAACACAAACGACACCGTCCTATATGAATGGGACGATCGAGAGTTTCACTTGTCAATAAGCCACCAAAGTACTTATCTGTAAAGATAAGACCTCTATTGTCGTAGCACAATTCAGCACTATCTTCATAAATAATGCAGGCCGTCGTATTTCACTGGAATATCGTATTGATTGCAGTCGGATGGAATCAAACAATGGTGTACACAGCCAAAACAATGAAGCGAGGCGCGCACCGCACGTGCCGCCTCGCCCGCGGACACCTCTGTACTGACGGGTCTGACGGCCGCGCCGCGGCGACGGGGACGACCGGCACGCACCGAGCCGAGTTCAGTGAGATTGCCGTTCGGGTGCATTCGCATACGAACGATGATTTCGGTCGTCTGAGCAATTGAGCAAGGTAACAACCACTATGGTTTTATTTTGAAGACGCCGTGTGTCAATGCACTGGGTGCAACGTGGACTGGTTTAACATAAATAACCCATGTAGGTACGAGTCGATATGTACATGGTGATACGAAATGTAATTAATGATGAGCACTTCGAGAGTTGAATCTCTATGAGATAAATTATTTGCTTCATTAAAGGAACTGGTTGAGATATCTGTGTTTGAGCCGATCCATCACAGAAATAAATGCAGAAAATATAAATGTAAAAAAACCTCCTTACTGACTACCTAGATTCAAAGCTCCATCTAGTATAGTAGGTATCTAGCTACGCGCTTTTTTAACGCTTGATGATATCTATATAAATAAGGTGTGTTGCTCCATGGGTATTTATCTCGATGAACAAGAGACACTTTGGTTTAGAATCCTCAATTTTGTTAAGAACAAATAAATATCCGCAAGCTTGAACCGTTAGGTCATTAAGGCTTTTTACGTCTGTTCCACTAACCTCTATTATAATAATCAGAAATCCTAGCAGATAATTTTCTAGTTAATGATGCAAATGCAAATCTTGGTTACACTGACAAGCTACAGACTTTGTCACTTTAGTTGCTCCAGATTTCAACTTTAGAGAAAACAAAGAATAGAACAAGAGAGAACAGAAAGAAGAAAGAACAGAATAATGCAAAAGTATATAAAGTTTTCTGACTTTTCAAGGGCTTACTTGTAGATGAATATAAAAAGGAGATTTGACTTGTCTCATACACTGATATTGGTAAAGTCCGTCCGGTAACATATTGTCACACAGGCGCAGGTGCTCTTATTATTCTGCTTTTGTTTTTATTATTTTTTACACTTTGTAATTTTTTTTCTATTCTAAGAATAAAACAGAATCTCCAAATAGTCCGCCAATCCGCACTTGGCCAGCGTGGTAAGTAAACGAACGTGGTAAGTAAACGAACAGACTATACCTTAAGTATTATTTATTTAGTCACTGCAGATAGAGAAGAAATCATTTTTAACTATTATTAGAACAAATATATCTATTTAACGCAGATTCAAAAGCAACCCACAGAAACATTTATCTCGATCACGGAACCCCAGTACCCATTAAAAGTTATTTTTGTAAGTTCGGTGTCATTACAAGCTAATAGTAGACGAGGGTGAAACTTAACCGCTAAATCATTAGGTTTCATTATTAACGAGACGGAGGGTGGAATTCCATTTAAATGGCAATATGTTGTCGCTTCACTTAGGTGATATTTTTATAGCCTTGGCGTTAACTGTAACAAGCTAGGTAAAAAATGAGTGACATTAATTCTTATACATGTACAACACAGTCTCCTAAATTGTTATTAGAGCCGTTAACCCAAAAAAAAAACCTTTATAGGCACGTTAGGCAATAGCAATTTGTGCCAAAACCCACACATTGATGTTTTCTGTCTACTTCTTGAATTTTAAACCTCAGCAGTGAAAAGAGACTCCTTTTACTGTTGAAATCTGAGAGGTCGAAGGTTCGATAAGTATTACTACAGACAGTTCATTTTACGATTTTTTTTAATCATTGCAATATAATCTCCTAATACATACCTAAGTAATAAAAGTCACAGGACAAGTCATCGTGAAATGAACCGACTATCCCTTAAGAAATTTCTCCATAATCCAGACAATCCAAAATCCAAATTCTATCAATAAATAATCCAAATTAAAAACAATGATCTACTTTTAAGTTACTGGATTATGTTTTTCGCATTTATCATAATGATTAGTTTTTCGCTTTTATTATAATGATAATATTATATTCTAACGACTAACCCGTTGATCATAAAAGGTTCGTAATCGTTTGGTTTATATTTTTTAATGCCGTTTTATAGAGCATTACTTGTGAATGGTCGTTTAGGGTCTCATCTTCATGGGTGGTCCGGAATCCGGATAAAAATTAAAGCTGACGAGCGTCCGCGTTCCACTTGGCAGCGTATCAGAAGAAATATGACAGGGCGGGACTTTTACGAACGATTTCGACTTTCGTGAGAGGTTTTGTTTTTTGAAACGTGCCTATTTTTCTTCTTCCGGTCCTTATCCCACAGTATCTGGGGTCTGCATAACATTTGTCTTCTTATTCCACTCACTTTAGCTATTATAGTCAACGCAGCATTTTTCCCTTTGGTTTTTCTCTAATACTCTTTTATATATGCATATCTAATATTCTTATAACTAGTGCCTAATATAGATTTCTTCCCTCTGTATACATGAGTATACCATGCCAACCTATTATGAAGGTTAAATCAAAGGCTGTATTGTCACTACCTATACTTTTAATAGGTGGAGAAGATTTTTTATGTTTTATTAATATAACGATAGCGATTTCTCCACAAATCAAAGAAACAATAACAGCTAGAGCACGGTGTAAATGTTTGTCATTATTCATTCTTTATGATTAGTCATAGACACGAATTGTTAGAAGGGAAACAATCGTTGTTACTGATTAGTTACACCGGAAGTGCGTGATGTAGTAAAGGACTTATTTCCCTTCGTTACACTATAAATAGATAGATATACATAGGCATTAGGTATAGGCAAACGAAGGGCTAAAAACAGAAGTGAACTTTATTTATATATCATAAGGTACTTACTAGTCAGTAATTGGTAGCTACTAGCTACTAGCTAGGTACACTATGTAACATTCCGTCGTTTTTGCGTTGGGGTTAAAAATAAGGCAGGCGAGCGACTCGGAAAATATGATAAAAATGTTTTTAACTTATGCCCAGATAAAATCAATTCTTTTTTCAGAATAACGTAATATTGAATGTGTTAATGTTTTTAAAAAGTTTTGTAGAGACTACGATTTAAAAAAAATATAATAAGGATTCGAACCCGAGTTGATTAGTCCGCGGAGTACCTAATTTTACAATTTGGAAAATTACAAACCGACTTTCTACGAAACTATTGCCCAGCCTGTAAATCTAGACATCCATACCCAAGTTATTAATGTAGTCTAATAAACAGCAAGTTTTCACCTTTTATTATTATTTATGAACCATTTTCTCAATAGTCGTCATTATCTCAACAGCTAGTGGGTAGGGCAAAACACAAGAGCAACCCTTTTGAGTTGAGTTTTGCTTTGAAGTTCAAATAGCTACATTTGTATCTACGAATTCCACTGAAAACGAAGTTGTGTACGAGATATTCGAATTAATTGCCGCACTGCTGTTGTTGCGTGAATATTTTACTCTTTGCAAGCAGTTTTATCGCGTACACCATCCTGCGCTCCTTGCACACAAATCAAGATGTGCGTTTACGTTGCATTTTAGCTCTTATTGCAGAGCCGTAAGTATCACAAATGCGATTGTTTTCACGTTAAGTACATTTAATACTCACTGTATTTCAAACCCTTTGTTGTTACAATGGTAGCTATAGTAACGATCCACGGTTGCGATTCGTAACACCTTTAATTTATTAATTCAGAGTTTTAGCGTTTAATTAATGCTGAGCTAGAACTTCTTGGGAACTCAATATTTGCTGTCTTGTTATCTTGTAGGCTTACGTAAAATTTTATTAAAATATTATCTTAACTAGCTGATGATCGCGACTTCGTCTGCGTGGATTAAGGCTTTTTAAACTCTTTGATTTTCTGGAATAGAAAGTCGCCTATTTCACAGTCTTTGTATAATCTTCTATCTCTGTGAAAGTCCCGTCAAGATCGGTTCAGACATTTCAAAGATTGTCCGGGCAATCTTTGGAATGTCTGAACATTTGAACGTAGACAGAATAGATAGGCAGACAGACAGACAAGATAGACAAGACAGACAAGACAAGCAAGACAGCAGACGACAAACAGATAAAAAATTAAAACATGTAACAAAATTAAAGCAAAATTCAATTTTGCTATCTTTCAAATAAAATCGTATGGGCTTAAGCTCGAAAGGAGACAGTTATATCGCAATCCCATACATACTATAATGTCTCATAATTATATGTATAATATTATTATACTATCCCATACTCAGTGGGAGGGCTGTCTCGATTGCTGAGTCGATATAATAAGTACCTACAACACGACAATGTTTTAATTAATTGAAATATTTTTTGTCTATTGTTATTTTTGTATCAGAAAACCGACATCCGTTCTTGGAG
This sequence comes from Melanargia galathea, assembly GCA_920104075.1. Taxonomy (NCBI): domain Eukaryota; kingdom Metazoa; phylum Arthropoda; class Insecta; order Lepidoptera; family Nymphalidae; genus Melanargia; species Melanargia galathea. The sequence continues at coordinate 12,216,105 of OV049872.1, forward strand.
AAACACGCCATCTCATGTTTAGGAAAGCAATTACCTACTGGTACATTTTGTAGTCGTATTACAGTTAATGGAATAACGAACGGGCCATCTTGGTGACCCAAATTCAGTTAATTCTAAGGTAGGTAAAAAGGTCACTTGTCAAAAAAAACGTAATGACTTTCATTACTTACTTCCCGAAAGAGAATTTCAGGCTCGATGCATACGAGCGGAGACGAATCGCAGCGTCTTTAATGATAACAGTTCAAGTTCAGCTTTATTTACTTTAACATACTGTTGAAATTGGAATAATGATAATAAAAACACGTTGGAGACTTTAGCGCACTCGGGTACGCTGTGGGCTTCTTAAGGTGCATCCAAACTTGAACATTTCACCGAACCGAACTGCGTAACATTACCGCGAAATTGATACGCTCAATGTGGAATGCGCGCTTGGAGCGCTTGAGATGGGTTACTGCGTAACAGTTCGGCGTAACAATTGTTCACGTAACAAATGCCGTCCACACTACCGTAACTGTTACGGGGAAATGTTCAAGTTTGGACGCACCTTTATATTGCCAAAATATTATGCCAAGTCACTAAGTTGAGTTTGAGCTTTTTTAACCCCCGACGCAAAAACGACGGGGTGTTATAAGTTTGACGTGTCTGTGTGTGTGTGTGTGTGTGTGTGTGTGTGTGTGTGTGTGTGTGTGTGTGTGTGTGTGTGTGTGTGTGTGTGTGTGTGTGTGTGTGTGTGTGTGTGTGTGTGTGTGTGTGTGTGTGTGTGTGTGTGTGTGTGTGTGTGTGTGTGTGTGTGTGTGTGTGTGTGTGTGTGTGTGTGTGTGTGTGTGTGTGTGTGTGTGTGTGTGTGTGTGTGTGTGTGTGTGTGTGTGTGTGTGTGTGTGTGTGTGTGTGTGTGTGTGTGTGTGTGTGTGTGTGTGTGTGTGTGTGTGTGTGTGTGTGTGTGTGTGTGTGTGTGTGTGTGTGTGTGTGTGTGTGTGTGTGTGTGTGTGTGTGTGTGTGTGTGTGTGTGTGTGTGTGTGTGTGTGTGTGTGTGTGTGTGTGTGTGTGTGTGTGTGTGTGTGTGTGTGTGTGTGTGTGTGTGTCTGTCTGTTCCTCTGTGGCGCTCAAACGGGTGGACCGATTTGAATGCGGTTTTTTTTGTTTGAAAGGTGAATTAGTCGAGAGTATTGTTAGCTATGTTTGATAAAAATCGGTCCAAGATGGCCGCCGCTACAAAATGGCGGATTACATATTTTTTCACAACTCCCTTAATATGGGTATCAAATGAAAGGGCTTGACTAGTAGAATATCATTATTGCAAATCCAAGATGACCGCCGCCACAAAATGGCGAATGTCGGGGGTTTTTTAAATTTTCAATTTATCTCTGGTACATACATAATAATAATACCTATATAAACTAAATATATAACCATAATATACATATATACTAATAAATAAACTTTGTGTTCCAGCTTCACTCCGCTCAGTTGATGAGCGTTGCGGTTGCGATTCGGCTGGTGCAGCTACTGACGTCACTCGCTATTTTGATATTTAAAAAATAAAAATAAATGAGTTGCACGGACTGTTTATGGCTGGCCTTACGAATCTTCAGTTTATCGAAAGTACTTGCTATGATGGAGCAGTTCATATTATACTGGAACTAAATATACTTAAAGTATGCGGAAAACTTGCCTAGATTCTCTGCGATATTAAACTTAGGTGTTTAGCATAAAGCGTTTAACTCCTCACCTAATAATGTAGGTCACAGGCCAATTTGGTATTTAAATCTGTGGAAAATAAGGCAATGCGGTAACTAAGAACTTAGTTCACGCGAACACTACGATGTTTAGTGTTTATGATAATGATGAAATCTATGTATATATATCTTCTATATATATATCTATCTATCTATACTATCTATACTAATATAATAAAGCGGAAGAGTTTGTTTGTTTGTTTGTTTGTTTGAACGCGCTAATCTCTGGAAGTACCTATCGGATTTGAAAAATTCTTTTTGCATGGCATGGCAGGTTATAGGCTATTTAATATCCCTAAACTCCTCCCCTAAGGGGGTAAAATGGGGGTAGAAAGTTTGTATGAAAGTCCTATGTTTTTAAAGTTACAGACCTGAAAATCGGCATTTAGATTATTAGTTTTAAATAATAAAACTCTGTATATTTTATTTTGAAAAATCCCTTAAGGGTGGTAGAATAGGGGATGAAAGTTTTAATGGGAACTAAAAACGATCGCAGCGCCCTCTGGTGGCCTAACTTGAAGCAATCACAGCGCCCTCTGGCGGACAAAACCGGAAACTAAACACGTTCGCAGCGCCCTCTGGCGGCCTAACTTGAAGCGATCACAGCGCCCTCTGGCGGCCTAAGCCGGAAACTTGAAGCAATAGCAGCGCCCTCTAGCAGCCAAAACTGGAAACTAAAAAACGATTGCAGCGCCCTCTTGCGGCCAAAACTGGAAACTAAAAACCCAATTGCAGCGCCATCTAGCGGCTAAAACTGGAAATTAAAACGATCACAGCGCCCTCTGGCGGCCTAAACCGGAAACTTGAAGCAATAGCAGCACCCTCTAGCAGCTAAAACTGGAAATTAAAAAAACAATTGCAGCGCCCTCTTGCGGCCAAAACTGGAAACGAAAAACAATTGCAACGCCCTCTGGCGGCCTAACTCGAAGCGATCACAGCGCCCTCTGGCGGCCTTAGCCGGAAACTTGAACCAATAGCAGCGCCCTCTAGCAGCCAAAACTGGAAACTAAAAAACGATCGCAGCGCCGTCTGGCTGCCTAACTTGAAGTGATCACAGCGTCCTTTGGCGGTTAAAACTGAAAACTAAGTAATGATCGCATCGCCCTCGCAGCCATCATTGGAAATTTAAAAAAAACGATCGCAGCGCCCTCTAGCTGCCAAAACTGGAAACTAAAAACCCAATTGCAGCGCCATCTAGCGGCTAAAACTGGAAATAAAAACGATCACAGCGCCCTCTGGCGGCCTAAACCGGAAACTTGAAGCAATAGCAGCACCCTCTAGCAGCTAAAACTGGAAATTAAAAAAACAATTGCAGCGCCCTCTTGCGGCCAAAACTGGAAACTAAAAACAATTGCAACGCCCTCTGGCAGCCTAACTCGAAGCGATCACAGCGCCCTCTGGCGGCCTTAGCCGGAAACTTGAACCAATAGCAGCGCCCTCTAGCAGCCAAAACTGGAAACTAAAAAACGATTGCAGCGCCCTCTGGCAGCCTAACTTGAAGTGATCACAGCGTCCTTTGGTGGTTAAAACTGAAAACTAAGTAATGATCGTATCGCCCTCGCAGCCATCATTCGAAATTTAAAAAAAAAACGATCGCAGCGCCCTCTAGCTGCCTAAGTCGGAAACTTGAAACGATTGCAGCGGCTGAGATGTTTGGATGTTTGAATGTTTGTTACTCTATAACGTCGCAACTTCTGAACAGATTTGGCTGAAATTTTAAATGGAGATAGTTGATAGATAATGCCCTGACTTAAAACATAAGCTAATTTTATCCTGGAAAAATCCACAGTTCCCACGGGATTTTGAAAAAACCTAAATCTACAGCTATAGGTAGATCACTATAGCAAACTACCTTGAAAGTAAGTATAAAGGTTGGAAAAGGGAGCGGGAACGGGAACCAGAAATCCACGATTCCCTCAGGATTTGTGAAAAACCGAAATTCACGCGGGCGAAGCCGCGGGGAAAAGCTAGTACATATAATAAAATCGTAGACTTGCCGTATCTGTACATTGAAGATTTTTGCAAAATAATAACTGGGGGATGTTAGGGATAAGTAATAGAACGTAAAAAAGCTATTTTTGAAATTTTTGTCTGTTTGTCTGTTTATCTGTTCATCTGTTTATCTGTTTATCTGTTTATCTGTTTGTCTGTTTGTCTGTTTGTCTGTATGTTTGTGCACGCATCACGCTTAAACTACTGAATGGATTGAAACGAAACTTGGTACGATTTAAGTTCTAGATAACTAACAAGCTATAATTTAAAAATTAAAAAAACCCGACTGCCATGCTAAAAAATGAACTAAAAAATTAATAAACTACCACCGTAACACTTACAGTGTAGTTGTTATTTATTTTGTTTTTCATGATTTGTCACTCCAAATTGATTTAAAACATATAGATTGTATACATTTTCGTACTCGCCTTTTAAAGCCCTTTATTTTGATACCCCACTCGAGGGTCTTAAAGAAAAAATTTTTTTTCAGCCCGCACATTAAAGTGCATAACATTCGCCATTTTGATTTTTTATGAATTTTATGTACCCAGTAACATTTGCGCCGTCAAGACAAATCTAATGACGTATAATTTATCAAAATAGGTTGAGCCGTTAAGTAGTTACGAACCGACATAGGAAACGGTCATTTTCTACGATTTATCCCTCCAAATTGTTTCCAAATATATAAATTTATACATTTTCGTATTTGCCTTTTGAATCCCTTTATTTTGATACCCCACTCGAGGGTCTTGAAGAAAAAAATTTTTTTCAGCTCGCATATTAAAGCGCATAAAGTCCGCTATTTTGATTTTTTTTTAAATTTAGGTAGCCTATAACACTCGCGTCATTGAGATAAATCTAATGACGTATCATTTATCAAAATCCGTTGAGCCGTTGATTAGTTACAAGCGGACATAGGAATGGACATACATACACACAGGTGAAACACATATACCCAGTCGGGTAAATAAAAAAAAATATACTTTTTATCCCGAAATTCAGCATGGTTCCCTTGGGAGAGGGGATGAAAGTTAAAATGTGTACTTTCGATCGAAAAGGATCGATCGATTTTGATGGGACTTTCACTGGCGGAGGTTTACAGTTTGATTTGATCTATCTAAACACCCGCCAGTGAACTTTTAACAGTTTTTAGCAAGGTAAGTATGAGCTCAAAGGAGCTTAGGAAAAACAAAATGATATCCACGGCATTTTTAAAAACTAACTAATATCCACGCGAACGAAGTCGCGGGTATCCGCTTGTATGCTAATAATATACATCTATTTGTTTATAAGTGTAAGCAGTAAGTATAAAATATATTGTTACGTTGAACAAGACTCAACTTCAGAGATTCAACTTTTCCCTTTCAACTAAAGCCAAACACTGTATTGTTTTTAAAATAATGGTTGTTTTCCGCTGATCGCTTCAACAATATTTAATTAGGTAGGTATATTGGTTTAGTGGTGTTTGCAACTAGTCAATACTCAATACTATTTATTTATGTTTTTTCTTCAAGATAAATTCCATGTAAAGAAAATCATTGAAATGTGTGCTATTTCATTAAAATAGACAAAATAACAGCTGACGAATTCCACGATAGCCGATTTGTTTTATATGGAAATAGTACGTTGAACGTGTCCTTATAAGAGCGTCGCGTCGCATCGTTAGGAAGTTTACAATAAAAATAATGTTTACAACCTCTTTAAGCATAAATATATTTTCGAAAAAAATATTAAAGTACAATTCTTGTAGGTAGCAATTATTCTTTTTTCTGGGAGTTAAAAAGTCCTTTTTCAGGTTATGTTAAACTTTTGTATCTAAAACGTTGAAATCGGTTGAATAGATGAGAGGTAAAGAAGTGTCAAATAAACAATCTACATAATTTCGTTGTTAATTATTGTCATAATTTTTTGATATTAAATAAAATAATAGTATAAAGTAGTATGGATTCGCTTTACTAGACAATCTTTTACTCGAAGTACCTAATTGAAAGTACATACTGTGAAGAACTTTTAATTTTGTTGAAGGTAAACACCCTGTCTAGTGGCTAGAAAATTATTTGTCTAAGGGCGAAAGGTCGAGGGGGCACAGGCGAACGTCCCGGCCGGGCCAGCCAGCCAGCCAGTCAGCTAGCCAGGCTCACTACTCATCAGCGTTAAAATTAGACATTTTCACATGAAACTGGAACAGATTTTCTTAAGTTAATCATAAGAGAATAAAATAAGTATATTTTCGTTACCCGGAGAATAAAGGCAGTCAACTAAAGTAGTTATACCCATATACTTAGTCCGTGCATGGCTATAAGACTCCACAGATGCAAGAGCCTTCCTCGCAGCGATCGCTGCAGCCAAAAGATGTCATTTTTGTTGCAGCGCAATCTGCGTGTCAGATTACGCGCATTGTCAGTTCTGGCGGCTTTGAATCTCCTGCGCTAACTCCTGCGGGTCTTGCAAGCTGTCTCCTAAATGCGATCAATTAAATGGGTAGGTATATAGTTACCTAAACAAAAAATAGCAAATCAAATTTTAATTTTATTTTTATTCAAGTAAGTATAGAATAATAAATATAATAATATAATAATAAATATTTTATTTTTATTTTTTATTTATTAACACCAACAACTTCCATACATAACAATCAACTCTTATTTTATTATATACATATTATCAGTATGGTTGTCCATTACAGGCGTAAAATAAGAAATTACCAACTAACGTGCACAACTTATAAACAATAAAATAAGAAACTTGAAAATTTCGAATAATGCAATATGAAAAACTACAACAAGATACTAAACTAACTAATTTAAACTAACTAATTAAACTAACTATTAACCAAACAAAATCAAAAAAGGCAAATAAAGAACTCAACATACGTAACCTCAGAATTGATTAAGAAGACCTCCCACGAATACTTTTCTTAAATTTTATTAATTTGTCATGGAAGATGTCAACATCACTAGCGCCCGATACACAAATGTCATTATAGCACTTAAGCATGCGAGGGACGGGTGAGTTTGTGCGAGACAAAGTTCGCGAAATTGGAACACGAAAAAGACGTTTTTCTCGTATTCTTCTGCCTAAGCGAGGGGTTATAATTTTTATTTGTTCCAAAATATCCGAGCACAAAAGCTGTCCATTTAAGATTTTATGCAGCACACATAAACCAAGTACATGTCTGCGATCAACTAAACTATCCATTTTAAAAAAATTTAGCCTTTCCTCATATGAGCTGCTTTTAGGAACATGAATGTTATTCTGTGAGAGATAACGCGTAAAAGAACGCTGTATCCGTTCTATTCTAGATGTGTGGCACGCAAAGTACGGGTTCCATATTACGCTAGCATATTCCAAAGTACTTCTCACAAAGGCGTTAAAAAGAATAATCTTGATACCTGTTGAGCGAAATTCCTTACACATTCGCTTTAAGAAACCTACAGTTTTCGATGTTTTAGACACAATATGGTCATAATGCTGTGTAAAATTCAATCTATCATCAATCATAATTCCCAGATCTCTGACAAGATTAGTTCGAACTACAACTTCACCATTGATTTTATAATCCGAAGATATTTGATTCTTTTTTTTAGTGAATTTAATAAAGTGACATTTAGAGGCATTAATTATCATACCATTATGCTCACACCACGCGGTTATTCTGTTAAGGTCCTCCTGAAGCAAAACCGTGTCATGATAACTATGAATAGTTTTAAATATTTTCATATCGTCCGCAAAAAGGAGATAATCGCTAGATTTAACACAATCGGCAATGTCGTTGATAAAAAGAATAAACAGAATTGGGCCAAGGTGCGATCCTTGAGGCACCCCTGACATCGCCTTATAAGGCCGTGACTCATATCCCTTGACAGCAACAGACTGAACCCTATCCTTTAAGTATGAATCAAACCATGATAATAGATTGCCGCATACACCATACTCGTGGTTCAATTTTTGTAATAACAGCCCGTGATGAACCTTATCAAATGCGCTAGTAAAGTCAGTATAAATAGAATCTATTTCAATACCAACGTCCACGTTTTTCGTTAAAATATCGACATAAGATAACAAATTGCTGACAACGGATTTTTTGCATTGGAACCCGTGTTGCTTAGGACTAATTCTAGCCTTTGTGTGCGCAGTAATTATGGGACAAATTAGTGATTCAAAGATTTTAGCAAAAGCCGATAACAGCGATATAGGTCTATAATTGCATACGTTGCTAGAATCGTCCTTTTTATAAATTGGAACTACACGTACCTTCTTCCATTCAATAGGAAATATGCCCGTTTCAAGAGACCGATTAAATATTATTTTTAAGGGCAGGGAAAGTTCACGAGCACATTTCTTGATAAATGCACCCGGCACACCATCAGGGCCAGCAGCTTTGTTGCTGTTCAGTACTTTAAGTTTTTTTAATATCGATCTTTCAGTTAATTTAATGTTCGTTAGGACATCATTAACATTTAGCGTTGGTGTCACAACGAGCTTATTACCAATAGAGTCTTTTAGGAACACTGATTCAAAATGATCAGCAAATAGGTTAGCAATATCAGACCCCTCAGTGGCGATGCGATCACCATAACACATCCGTGCAGGCATAGGAGCTCCTTTACGTTTGCCCTTCACATATCCCCAAAAAGCTTTAGGATTACGTTTAATGCTGTCTTCGGTACTCTGTATATACTTATTATAGCAAGTTTTAAATAATGAGTGACAGCGACTGCGCAATATTTCAAATTCTAATTTATCGCGAGGATTACCGTAAGTACGGAACTTGAAACGTAGCCTATTCTTTTCTGCTAATAGTTTCCTAAGTTTGTTATTGAACCACAATGGCAATGAGGCAGGGCGCGAGTGATGCTTGGGCAGGTAAAGATCAAAAATATTCGTCATCTTGTCGTAAAAAATAGATACCATCTCATCAGCTGACATGTTAGGAGCCAATAATTCTAACCAGTTAATACATTGTAGTGAACGTTTTATCTTAGCGTAATCAGCTTTATGAAAGTTATAATCTGAGCGAGGTTTATTTTTTACAGTATTACTGCTGAATTGATGAATGTTAATAGTAATCTCCAGAGGAGGATGTAGATTATCTATTTTACTCAAAATTTCGGATGATTTGCTCACATTAACATCTAATAATGTGCTTATAATTAAATCTAATACTCTGCCTTGGGATCCCGTTACAGTATTAAATTGATACAGACTATTAAGAGGTAAAAAGTCAACTAAGGTATACCCCAACATACAATTATAGTTACTGGGTTCCGCAAATGAGTACAGATTATTTTTATTCCATGAAATAAAGCCTAGGTTGAAGTCACCCAATATAATAACATCATCAATTTCGTTCAAAACTGAACTAGTCTTACTTAAAAACTGTTGCAAACAACTAGCATTAGCAGGTGGAGGCATATACACACAACAGATTCCGACACTTTTCTTTATGTTATCCATCTTAAGCTCAATTACTACCCATAAATCTTCATTCTCACTTTCCCATTGACGCATACGGAAGGATTTGATACGGCCATCAAGTGCCAATAACACACCACCACCATCATTCTTAACCGCGGAGTTACGGTCTCGCCGGTAGACAGTATATCTTCCATCAATAAACTCGGAAGTAAATACTTCGGGTTTTAACCATGTTTCAGTTAAAGCGATGACATCGTAGTTACTTTGTAAAATGTTCTGGTAAATTTCTGAAGTTTTGGTCCTCATGCCGCGTATATTCTGATAATATAACGTGAATTTGATATCTTATGGCCAACATAAATTACCATCAAATGATAATCACTTGAGTTTGTGTTGAACGTCCTCCATATTATTTATCACCATAGCGCTAGAGTTTTCATCTTTTCTAACATAGATCTTACCATTTCTAACCCATACAAAAGTATACTTGGTCTCTTTAGCCTTCTTTTTGGTTTCCGCCAGTAGCAACTTGTACGATGGCGATAGATGCTCAGATAAATAAATGGGTTTTATGTCACCTCCAATGCCTATTGAATGAGTAGATAGTCTATCCGAACGATTATTTCTATTATATTTGTAATAAGCTGCGAGAAAAGTGTCTCGGCATCTGACGCTACGAAGCTTTGCTATAACAGTACGCGGTCGATCGTTATGCTTTTTTGATACGCGAAAGCAGGACATCACTTCTGAGTCGTCGATAGTAACGGAGACAGCTTTTCCGATCTGAATTATAGTTTGAGCTAGGTTCTCGGCTCTGTGCTCCGGCAGGCCATTAATCTCAACATTACATTCGCGGGAATGTTGTTCCATAGTACCGACACGGTGTGTGAGGTCCTTAACTGTGTCCTCAAGTATCTTATTCCGGGCTCTCAGTTCGGTTACCTCCTTATCGCGCATCTCTAATCTATTGTTGATTTCATCATACTTCGTTGAGAAAAATGTCATAGACGCGGACAATTCGCTTATTTGCCTAGTCAGCTCGCTGAATTTGGAGTCTAGTACATTCTGTAGCGTACTATGGACAGTATCAATGATAGATTTTTTAATATCATTAGTCATTGTTGCCAAGGAGTTTTCATCCAGTAAACTTTGATTCTCCAGGTTACAAATAACTCGATTCGATGAAGAAGTGGCATCATCCAATGTTATAGCAAGGGCAGCGGTTTGTGGACTACGAACTGGAGTATTACTGTTGTCGCCTCCTCTTTTTTGCCGGCTAATGCAATTCGGACATCTCCATGTTGCTTTATATTGGACAGTATGGTTGGCCGATTGTTCATCGGTGATGCCGAGGCATAAAAAGTGAAAGTAATCATTGCAATCAGTACAAACTAATGAAGACTTCCTAATAACTTTGTTTCCACACGCTGAACATTTGTTAGTGCTTGTAGAAGACATTTCTGTTTTTATCAGTCAGTCAATAAAGCCACAAAAAAAAAAAATTCGGGTCCACTAGTAATATTACTTGCCACATCAAAGTCCAAAGTCCACCAAAGCCGCCAGGCATCGCAGCATACGCGAATTCATTGTTTTGACTCGCGGAGCCCAAACCGATTAAAGTATCGACACAATACTACCCACAACAACAAACTATAACAGCCAATTCAATACGTAAATAGTTCACTTTAGTTTAGGTTTATATAATAGTTTAGTTTAGGTTTAGGTTTAGTTTAGGTTTATATAATAGTATGAGGGCTTTAACCCACGAATTTTGCTTTAAAATTGAATAGCTTTTGATAAATTTCTCATCATTCCTCGTTATTTGAATTGATAAACGATAAAGCTACCATTTCACGGGTTATGGCGTTGTTTTTGAAGTCTCAGAAATCAAAGCGAAACAAGCAATTGATCACTTTTGGTGAGTTTTATCATACTCGCCTCTCCAAATTTGGCTTGCCTCGAAAGCATAACACAGGGACACGTTCGTAGCTTGCCTTTAACGGAAACCATATATGGTTCTGATACCAAGGTTTATATTGCGAAGTTACAAATAGAGCACATTTGACAAGTTTGAAATGAATAAATGATTTACAAGGTACACCTACGGTATTTGTTCAAGATCACTTGCTATTATGGTAATAGGTAAGTCTGGACAACTGACTCATGGGTCTGATCACCTAGTGGCTAACTTGATGAATGTGAATCATAAGGTCTTGGGTTTCAGTCCCGGGTCGGAGAAAAAAGAAAGGTATTGGAGTTTTGGGGTAGATATTATAAGGGTGGACGCCCATTGACATCCACTGCCTGAGCAATTGTATCTTTTCAGCAGCTGAGCGGTTTTTAGCTTTGCTTTTCATCGAAACGTTTGGAGTCTGAGCCTTCTTTTAGGTGTAGCAATAAGTACGTACGTGCATCAGTAGCGTGCACAAGGTTTGAAGCCAGGGTATGCAATCGGTGGTAAATTTCTACTGCTCCTTTTCTTATCGTTTTACCTAAGCATTGCTTTTCTCAGGGTATGCAGTGCTTTTCTGCCTTTATGAGGTGCACGCCACTGCGTGACATGTGTTAAAGACACGGCATTTCCATAACAATATCCAAAGATAAAATCTTGGAGACGAGTCCATCTAAGGATAAAACAAACATTATTTTAATTGAAGCGACAGAGAAGCTTCTTCTAATATAATTATGTTTGTAATTGGTATCGTGTAGTACTTATGTGAATTAAGACGTATGGATGACTCTTACACAGAATGCCAGGGTTATAAGTTATAACATAGTTTCCAGCTCATGTTTTAATTTTAAATTAACAACAACAGCAGTGACTAATTATAAATTGCACATGTGTTTCGTCCAGATGGTGTGCACGAAAGCTTAGCGCGTGCTAACTGCGTTTGCGTGAATATGAAGTTTTGCGATCTTTTTATTGCAGATTCCTTTCTTTAAGGCATCTGTTCTTCTCCAGTTACTGCCTTATGGCTTGTCGGTGAATTATTTTATTTAATAATCGCATCATTAAGACAATAACAAAACGAGACAAGACAAAGACCTACAATCATTAGGTACTACGAGTAGGTACATATCTATAATATAATAAAACTGTAACAGATCCAATTCTGTACATTGAAGATATTTTGAAAATTTTTATTGGAGGGCACTCTATGATCGATACTAAAGCCAAAACTGCAATTTTTTTCATTTTTGTCTGTCTGTCTGTCTGTCTGTCTGTCTGTCTGTCTGTCTGTCTGTCTGTCTGTCTGTCTGTATCTTGGCCGCGCATCACGCCGAAACTACTGAATGGATTCGAATGAAACTTGGTACGATTTGAGTTTATACTCCGAGGTAGGACATAGGATACTTTTTATCCCGAAATTCAGCACGGTTCCCTTGGGAGAGGGGATGAAAGTTAAAACGTGTATTTAGCTGTAATTCATTAACGCATTGTTCGATTTCACTCATTCTTTTTTTGTTAGAAAGGTAGTACTTTATATATTGTCCCGTAAATATTTCAAGGTCATATATTTTTTAATTCAGAAATGACAGACATTTATTGGGTTCAAATAACTTGGGACCCGGATCTTTGAACGTACGGCTTATTTTAAACTGGTGTGCGTTTAACTTTGTTTGTCGATCTGTCTATTTGTTCCAGCTAATTACCGAAACGGCTGGATCAATTTTGATGGAACTTTCAATGGCAGATGTGATGTTATAAGGAGTAACTTAGGCTACATTTAGTTTAGGTACAAAAAAGGATTATGCGATCCAATCCGATCCTATATAAAACCTATATCCAGGCGGACGAAGTCGCGGGGGTCGGCTAGTTAGGTATAAAACAAAGTGTCTGTCTGTCTGTTCGCGATAAACTCAAAAACTCCTGAACAGATTTTCATGCGTTTTTCACCAAAAGACAGAGTGATTCATGAGGAAAGTTTAGGTGTATAATTTGTTGTTAAGGTTTTGTGTAGGTAAATTGGTTGAGATATATTATGTATAACGATAATAATTAATTATTATTGAAAATATCGGAAAATAAACCTGGAAGCTTTAAACGAAAACGCTGCCTAATAGATGGGTCAAAATAAATGTAAAAGTGCCATCAAATAGCAGTAATTCCGACAGAGCTGAATTTTGGTAGAGACCTTGGGTACACCAGTAGGAATAAAGTGTCAAAAGTCCCCATTGATCCCATGTCTGCTAAAAAAGTTATTCAAGGTCAAAGTCACTTTGGCGGTTGGGGTTCACGCCACCAAGTTTATGTACGGATTATGATGGAGCCTCGAAGATGCTTCTGTCCACGTACCTGATGCGCCAAGAGTAGCGCTGTGTTCGTGAGTCTACAAGGTTGTGAAATGACACGCTTCAAACTTCAAATAATTAATATTTTACTTTGATTCTACATTAAACAAAGAAGGCTTAGGCTAGCGTACAACGGCGGGCGGGGAGCAACTGCGGTGCCGCGTGCAACGGCGGCTTATATAGCGACCCAATTTGAGAAATGCCTACGTCGGCACATGTCCCCTACAGTCACAATTTTCGGTTCTTTTGCATTTTTCTTGAAAACGGTAAGTTTTATAAAAACACAGTCCCTGGACTGTGTTTTTATAAAACTTACCGTTTTAACTTACCTATTTTCGTAGTCGCAAAATTAGATGTTTAATTTAAGTTTCTAATTTTGCACCTAAGAAAATTGTTAATAAAAAATTTAAAAGTGACTTTTTTAAGTTTTTCTAACGGAAATCTATTCTACAGTCTTTCAAGAATAGCTTCAAGAAAAAAATCAAAAGGAAACAATTATCTGAAATTTATAGTTTAACAATTATCACACTTGCAATTTTCATCTTCAAGTAGCAAATTAACTATTGCATAACTAATTGAAAAATTGTGATAATTTTATTTTTCCGGCGGATTATTGTTCATTTATCTATCCAGTAAGCTCCTAATTTTTTACATTTCTTAAATTTTATATGTTTAAATTGATAAAGTATTTCAAAGCAGGCGTGAACTATTAACGTAACTTTTAGAATGGCGATATCTTAGGAATGGTGATTCCTAGGAAAAAAAGTATAAAAAATATTTTTGTAGATAATTTTATGATCTACAATTTTTGCCAAGATTGTATTTTTATAAAACTTACCGTTTTCGAGAAAAATCCAAAATAAACGAAAATTTTGACTTTGACCCTGAATAACTTTTTTAGCAGACATGGGTTCAATGGAGCCTTTTGATACATTATTTTTACTGGTGTAGCCAAGCTCTCTACCAAAATTCAGCTCTGTCGGAATTACCGTGAATTGAAATGTCTATTTTAACCCGGCTATAATCCCTTTGACGTAATATTATAACAAAACAATCTATACTAATAAATAAAATTGAAGTGTCTGTCTGTAATATCGAAATAACTACATCATATTAAGCTCATATGGTTATTTGAACGATACTATAACCGAATCACACATTTTTAAAATTATTGTCTGTCTGTCTGTCTGTTTGAACGGGCTAATCTTTGGAACGGCTAAACCGATTTTGACGGGACTTTCACATACAAGTAGAGAATTAACCAGGGAGTAACATAGGCTACTTTTTTAACCGACTTTCAAAAAAGGAGGAGTTGTGTTTTTCTACCTATGTACACCGATATCTCCGAGGTTTCTGAACCGATTTTCGTATTTTTTTTTTAATCGATAGAGAAACATTGCGACACTGTCCTACAAAAAATTTGGATTCCAACTCCTCAATCCTGATGCTGTAGGGGATCTGATCCCCAACACTAATGGGATTTAGGCACTGTCGGTTATTTAAATTGATATTGGGGATACCAATTAAATACTTTATTGTTGAATGATCTCGGTACATGTCCAACTCCTCAACCCTGATGCTGTAAGGAATTGCATTCCGAAATCGTAAGGATCCCACGGAATTTTTCCGTTTTGTGGACGGGTTACTACTTACTACAGATAGGCTACTTTTTGTTCTGGAAAATCAAAGTTCCCACGAGATTTTTACAAACCACACGGGCGAAGCCGTGGGCATCATCTAGTGTACCTATAAAATGGGATAGTAGCGCATAATTACTACTCATGTGAAGCTGGGGCGGGTCGCTAGTATAATATACTTTCACAAATAGGTATATTATGTTATAGTCTATAGAGTATAGAGTATGTAGAATGTAGATCATGTTATATTAATATGCACATCATAACACGATCGTCGTCATCGTCTCAAGTCCACAGCCCTTGGTCAATTGTTATCATTAACGTGCGCAATAAACTACCAGCATCGAGTTTCTTCTGAGAACAATCAATTGATCCCTCTTGGTTTAAATAAGCGTATTCAATCGTCAAGACACTGACGTCGGCTAATTAATTTTATCTGATCTCGCCACCTATTTTGTGGCAAGTAAAAACACAGTCTTAGGTCATAGGTGGATGAGGGCTATGAAGGGATTTGACAGTTTAAATTAACCTATGGCTCTTATTGGTACGCAGCATTGTATCGGAACGCTAAGTCGCTTGGCGACACGTTTTCACCGGTAGGACGGTAAATATCCACGGGCGAAGCCTCCCACCGGACCAAACAGATATAATTTAGAAATTATCTAAAATCACAAGACCTTTCCCGTCTCGCCTCATGGCAGGACCACATGCCCTTATACCGTAACCACAAGCCTTCGTCGGTCGCACTTTTATACCCCGGTTTTCGGCGGTCCCAGTGATGGGACCAAATACCTTGGACTAGCCTTTGAGGTAGCTGTAGGTATCGCAAGGATGGGGAGAAGGTTGTAGGGGTAGAAGTATATTTAGGATACGTGCTAAGCGGATATGGAACACAATGAGACCATCCGAAAGGTGGGAGATATCGTAATAATAAGGCAATTATTTCAGTGTCTAAAATGCTCCTATCGGGAATCTAACTTGGTACTCCCCACTTATAAGCCCATAGTGTGCGCTATCACTATGGGAAAGGGAGCCCAGGAAGGTCGTCTTTATTTTGAAAGCAACATTTTCGGGCGAAGATCGATGCATTCGTTCTTGAACTACCATTGGCAGCTAGTTTATGTTGATACCTATAGCTACAATAATAATAATTAATTATTATTTATTGTAGCTTGATATTGATTAATTGACTGGACAATCAAGACTCGGCTGTATCATTGTTTACTTAATCGTTATTGACTAGATGAGATATTGTATTTCGATTTGATTGTTTTATAATTGTCCTTCTTAACTTTAAATAATACTCGTAATTAATATATTGGAAGTTTTGCATTTCTCCTTTACTTCTGAATGTTTCTTCATCTATTTCCGTATTTTTGTAAACAAGTACAGTGCTACCACACCCTGCACGGTAAATGTTATGTTTTTTTTAAATAAACACAATGCGTTTACTTAGAGCGTCAGCAGACGTACCTACGTACCAATACTAATTTAGGAACGCAATGGCGACGTGCATTACACGTAAAGTATCTTGAACTCTAAGGAGTTTATGTACTTTACGTCTAAAAATACGCAGCCAGTTCACAGTAGTAGGTAATAGGTATTCTGTGGCTTTGAACTTGTAAGAGGCAACGACGTCGCATTACCGATCTGTCTGGAGTCTAGACATGGAGATGTTTATGCTGTAATAATTTTTCTAAATGACTGTATACATAAAAGATGCATGCTTCTACTTTAAAATGTATTTTCTTTCAACACACAGATCAATCAACCCATTACCGGCTCACTACAGAGCACGGGTCTCCTCTCAGAGTGAGAAGGGTTTTGGCCATAATATAGTCTACCACGCTGGCCAAGCGGAATGGCAGACTATTCGGAGATTCTGTTAGAAAAAAAATATATTATTATTAATACTATATTTCAACAGGTATAATATAAATTACACCTAGTTAGTTGTAATTTTTGGTTTTGTAATCGATATAAGTACTTAGTATCTACCTAGGTGCTAACTGCTAAGCACTGGTGCTAAGAAACCTCTTCTTAAACACCACACACGCAAAATTAGTAGATGATTGTTAAAATCGTATGAAATCCACCATGAAGTTTACTTTTCATCTTTTTTTTCATAAAATATATTTCAAAAAGAAAATTTTGATATTTTCAAATTTATATTTTATAGAAAAAATTTGATAGAAAATAAGTATTTATCTACTAAATAGATAGGTACAGTTATATTAAACAATTCATTCATATTATGATTTCAGTAGGCTTGCTTCAACTAACTAGGTAGATACTAGATATAGGTATACGACTGTTGTTTTACAGCATATTATTAAAAACTTTATTTATACCCCTCGTTTAAAGGGTTTGATAGGGGTTTGATTCTAACCTCAGCCATACAGACTTAAACGCGCCTTGCATGATACTCAAACACATTCTAATCTGTAGGGAGATGTATCCGGTATCGTAGACCTTAACGTCTAAGCTATAAAGGCTATTTTCCAACAAAGGCAGATCCAAGGTTTTATGAAAAACCAGTGAAACTTTGAAAGGAAGATCCAACGTAAACGTTCCGTTGAAAATCACCTCTCTTGTTTGAGCTTTACTTAAGAACGTATCAAAGCGCAAACTGTAAAAAATACACAAATACGTATAGATACAACTGTTCTATGAATTGTACGGAAATATTTTTCTTTCAAGGGGAAAATCTCTTACATTTATTTTTTATGAAAAAAATATACCTACTTACTTATTTAAAAAATCAGCCAAGTGCGAGTCGGGCCTCGCTCTTTCAGGGTTCCGTACATAATTATGAACAATATAATATTTTGGGTCTAAGAAATATTTAATTTCCGAGTTAGACATCGCAAGAAACCGTGAAAGAAAAACGCAAAATAAGTTCGTTTGTTTTGGTCACAGCTTATAAACTATTTTATGAATCGTTGTTTTCAGTATTTGTTGTACAAATAGAGCATATAGTACATAATATACCGAAATATCATATTCCTAACTAGTTTAGTTTTTTAGATAGCCCCCGTCACAAAAATGGTCTAAAACTGTCAATTTTGATGACCCCCCATTTCCTTACTTTTTAAGCAAAAAATTAAAAAAATATACATATATTCGTACTCTACTCAATGAGCTCTAAACAATGATACCCCACAAGCTAGGGTAAGAAAAAAATTTTTTTTTCCGGCTCCTTTCTCATGTATGGGAGCCCCCCTGAAAAATAATTTAATTCAATTTTTAATTCAATATTTGATTTTGGGTCAACGTTTTACACCAAATACCAAAATTTCAGGTTTGTAACTCATTTCGTCTGCGAGCTAGAGACCTGTGACCGGCGGACAGACGGACAGACAGACAGACAGACAGACAGACAGACAGACAGCCGAGTGACATTAATAGGGCTCCGTTTTTACCCTTTGGGTACGGAACCCTAAAAATTAATAAAACATACTTTTCCTTTTCCTTATAATCACGGTAATAGGTATTTTACCAAAGAATACACTAAGACAAGTGAAACGAGCTCAAACTCACTAGGTTAGCCATTGAGGGATCTCTGACCTCCTCCCACCTCCATCATCGTACCAGCCATGTACCAGCTCGATGTTACCATAATATTAAATAGGTAACTACTTATAGGTATTGTTTGCACAAATAAGAAGTGTGTGAAAAGTATCTATTATTAACTAAGTACTTTACTAGATTTAATTAGGTGCATTGTTACGAAGTTGCAGTCGAAGTTAAGACATCTAAAAACCATTCGTATTCATAATTTTTCACGGATCACAAACTGCCTATGATGCGCGTGTGTGAAGCCTCCGTTTGAACAACAAAACTCTGTTTGAGAGGTACGCCAAAATCTTGTGTGCAAATGCAAATCTACGCTCGCGGTGTAGTCTACACGAGTCGAAAGAGTATCTACTCGTGTGGTACAAGACTACAGACGCTCAAAGCTCGAGTCACATTGACGCAGAGTCGAAGTGCATTGAAGCGTCAATCTAAAATTTAACATACTCGTACCATATTAAACCTTTATCTCCACAACGTACCTAATTATTATGTACAAAATACCAAATGAAGACGCAAGCATCACGCATTCAGCGCATTCAGCAGTATGAGTGCGAATCATATAAGCTCTTCTTTTTAGGATTCCGTACCCAAAGGGTAAAACGGGACTAAGACTCCGCTGTCCGTCTGTCTGTCTGTCCGTCAATCACCAGGCTGTATCTCATGAATCGTGATAATTAGACAGTTAAAATTTTCACATATGATGTACTACATATTTCTGTTGCCGCTATAACAACAAATACTAAATAAAAAACAAACGTGATTTTTTTGCCGTTTTTATAGATAATGGTACGGAACCCTTCGTGCGCGAGTCCAACTCGCACTTGGCCGGTTTTATTTTTTCCTCAAACTACTTAATTGTGCATGTGGAGATAGAGGTAGAATAAAATTTTTGAGTGCCGTCTCGACTCCGCGTGAGTGGATATCGACTCATGGTTCAGCATACGTTTGAAGAGTAGGTACCTATGTCTTCGCCGAGTTCGTTGGGCAACCGTACCTATAGAAACTATGACAGATCAAAGGTCCAGTTTCTATTCGGAGAAAGCGGCGTTTCGGAAGTCCCGTGTAGCTTTAGGTTATATCACCAACGACCATTAGTGCATTGTCGAGAATCATTGAAGTACATAAAGAGATGCGATAGTTCATTCATTTGTCTTTCTGAAGTAATAAATAATAATTGACATCGTCAAAGTATCATTGCGCGTACAATAGACCTGTCTAATCTATCCACATAATTATGAACACGCATTATCAATGCGTATTGCGTAGCCCATTGTCCTCATAAGGTTTCCATCTCTGTACTGGTCGTCTGTCTCGTTTCCATGGGAACCAGCACGTTTTCTATGAATAGCTAGCTTGTGCGAAAGTTACGAAGTAACTTGGCCAAGGTCGATTATATGGACATGATGTTATACCTACTTACATACCTACGATTTAATTCTTGAGAAAGCTAAGCTAACATTTTTAATACAACGAATATTGAAGCCATCGAACATAGTTCGATGACTGAAGCATTCACTTTCTCCTCTTCATATTCCTCGTTGCTGAGGGTCGTGATCCCTTTCCATTAATCGCATGATGGTAGGTGTTTGCTTTGGATAACAATGCGTGGGTTTCCATGATCGCTCCACGTAGGTACGATTCAACTAAGAAGTACTGATTCAATTTTTCACCAGTCCTATAGATTAAAGTGTGTCTCTCCAAGTCAGGGCATGTCAGCAATTATAAATTAATTAGGAGCTGCAGGTGTCAAGATTTCTATGTACCACTTTATACCTACTAGGTATTTTAGTTCAGTTTATTTAGTGAAACAGTTTATAGAGTGGATTCGCCATAAGCATGAATAACAAAAATCATAATATGAATTTATTGAAGTGTATTCCGTCGTAAAAGAAAATATTTCTTGCGTATGGCAAATGGCCACTCAACGCCACGAAGTAAATGTTCCTATTCCTAGAAGGACGAATACAATCGAAAATATTCGCAACATCAAGTTGGTTACCATTAAGGATGAAGTTACCGTTACATTCGAATTTGGATTCTTAGTTTTGAACTGTTTTATTACACTTGACTTTCAGTACAACAGTGAAAACAACCTGTTTAAAGTCAGCGACATCTTGAAACAACTGACTACACCTTTTCGTTTGTTTCATTGATTCGAACCATCGCATCCTGAAAATGGAACCACCCAACGGCCAACGCTGCGCCACAACGGAATACGAAGCTCTGACTACGCGCTCCTGTATCTTGGAAATTCTACTATCATAAGCGCCATCTGTTGTTCACCCTAAATAGCGTTTGCCATTAGTTCGTCGGCGCTCGAGAGCGCGAGCGTGATCTACTCCGGTCTCCGGGCATGGGAGTGGTTGATTTCCACATTCATCTTCACGTAGTACCTGAAAACGATAATAGATGTCGCTAACGCTTAAAATATCACAAAACGGCGTAGCTATTGTGTAGAACTAACTGTAGAGCATTGTAGAGCTTACTACGTCCTAAACATCATACTACGAAAAAATAAGTACTAACCAAAACATAGTTTTATGGCTGGTCAGATGTATTTTATAATGAAATTAAAATAGTTGTGAGTAGTACAACATACATGCATTTTACTATGTGCAGCTAACTGCATTTGTAGGTAGCATTTAATAAAATCTATCAATAAATAAATTACGATTCAGTATTATTTTCCGAAGAACTATTAATTACTGGACTGACCTTTATTAGGTCGTTGCATTGAAGTGACAAAACATATATTATCAAATATCAAACAAATAAAGATAGTATGTGGGTATCTACCTACATTGAGCAAATAAAATTCCAAACAACTCAGCAAGCTGTCGGCAATTTCACAGTGCATTGTCTGAGATAAAAGCTTTCCTGTGTCATAACTCCTCCTCGTACAGTCAGACAGGCTCTAGATACCTACCTACATAAAATATTGGATAACACACACAGTGTATACCTACTCCCAGTAAAAAAAAAAATAAAAAAATAAAAAAAAACAAAACGTGAAAGCTTGTCTACTTACAAGCAATTAACACAGACCGCTGGTGAAAAGGCAGCCTTATTCTTTATTATACAAGCGGAAGTTACATTGCAAAAGTCAAGGATTGAGGAGTCAAAGCAAGCTTGTGTGCTCTCCTGCTACCTACATATTATATGCAGGAAAAGCAAGTGGGAGGGCAGGCAGTCCGTGTTGCATGACTTGCATGATGCACGTTGATTTGTTATTTCTTGTTACTCTTCCCTTCAGCTTCCTGAACCAGCTGCCTCGATTTTAAATCACGAACGGCAAATGAAATATTCCGCAGAAAACCTCAGCGTCGTTTGCAACCGTAACGAAGGTAATCTGGTTTACTTTTTAACGAGCGCGCTCATTGGGAAGAAGTGAAGGCGCCGTTTTTTCTAAAGAAGCTTATTGCAACCGTTTGAATTATTTAAGACGAGCGGATACCCGCGACTTCGTTCGCGTGGATATTGATTTTGATAATCCCGTGGGAATCATTTTGTTTTTCCTATGCTCCTTTGAGCTTATACCTTGCTAAAAACTCTAAAAAGTTCACTGGCGGATGTTTAGGTACATCAAAATGTAAACATCCGCCAGTGAAAGTCCCATCAGAATCGGTCCAGCCTTTAGAGATTAGCCAGTAGTCTTTAAAGTATCTACTTTCTAACAAAAAAAAATTAATGAAATCGGACCACCCGTTAACGAATTACAGCTAAGTACACATTTTGCCTTTCTGCCCCTCTCCCAAGGGGAGGGGTGCTTAATTTCGGGATAAAAAGTATCCTATATGTTACTCCATAGTATGAACTTAAATCATGCCGAGTTTCATTTCAATCCATTCAGTAGTTTTTACGTGATGCGCGCACAAACATACAGACAAACAGACAAACAGATAAACAGACAAACAGACAAAAATTTCAAAAATAGCTTTTTTACGTTCTATTACTGAACCCTAACATTCCCCAGTTATTATTTTGCAAAAATCTTCAATGTACAGATACGGCATTTCTACGATTTTATTATATGTAATAGAAATAGATTTTAATTTTTATCACTACACTGATCTACTACTACTATAGGTGTTCGAGGAAATTGGGTTCTTTTGCATTGGCCACAACGTCACGGCAAAGTATTTTTAACCCCCGACGCAGAAACGACGTGGTGTTATAAGTTTGACGTGTCTGTGTCTGTGTGTGTGTGTGTGTGTGTGTGTGTGTGTGTGTGTGTGTGTGTGTGTGTGTGTGTGTGTGTGTGTGTGTGTGTGTGTGTGTGTGTGTGTGTGTGTGTGTGTGTGTGTGTGTGTGTGTGTGTGTGTGTGTGTGTGTGTGTGTGTGTGTGTGTGTGTGTGTGTGTGTGTGTGTGTGTGTGTGTGTGTGTGTGTGTGTGTGTGTGTGTGTGTGTGTGTGTGTGTGTGTGTGTGTGTGTGTGTGTGTGTGTGTGTGTGTGTGTGTGTGTGTGTGTGTGTGTGTGTGTGTGTGTGTGTGTGTGTGTGTGTGTGTGTGTGTGTGTGTGTGTGTGTGTGTGTGTGTGTGTGTGTGTGTGTGTGTGTGTGTGTGTGTGTGTGTGTGTGTGTGTGTGTGTGTGTGTGTGTGTGTGTGTGTGTGTGTGTGTGTGTGTGTGTGTGTGTGTGTGTGTGTGTGTGTGTGTGTGTGTGTGTGTGTGTGTGTGTGTGTGTGTGTGTGTGTGTGTGTGTGTGTGTGTGTGTGTGTGTGTGTGTGTGTGTGTGTGTGTGTGTGTGTGTGTGTGTGTGTGTGTGTGTGTGTGTGTGTGTGTGTGTGTGTGTGTGTGTGTGTGTGTGTGTGTGTGTGTGTGTGTGTGTGTGTGTGTGTGTGTGTGTGTGTGTGTGTGTGTGTGTGTGTGTGTGTGTGTGTGTGTGTGTGTGTGTGTGTGTGTGTGTGTGTGTGTGTGTGTGTGTGTGTGTGTGTGTGTGTGTGTGTGTGTGTGTGTGTGTGTGTGTGTGTGTGTGTGTGTGTGTGTGTGTGTGTGTGTGTGTGTGTGTGTGTGTGTGTGTGTGTGTGTGTGTGTGTGTGTGTGTGTGTGTGTGTGTGTGTGTGTGTGTGTGTGTGTGTGTGTGTGTGTGTGTGTGTGTGTGTGTGTGTGTGTGTGTGTGTGTGTGTGTGTGTGTGTGTGTGTGTGTGTGTGTGTGTGTGTGTGTGTGTGTGTGTGTGTGTGTGTGTGTGTGTGTGTGTGTGTGTGTGTGTGTGTGTGTGTGTGTGTGTGTGTGTGTGTGTGTGTGTGTGTGTGTGTGTGTGTGTGTGTGTGTGTGTGTGTGTGTGTGTGAGTGTGTGAGTGTGTGTGTGTGTGTGTGTGTGTGTGTGTGTGTGTGTGTGTGTGTGTGTGTGTGTGTGTGTGTGTGTGTGTGTGTGTGTGTGTGTGTGTGTGTGTGTGTGTGTCTGTGTCTGTGTCTGTGTCTGTGTCTGTGTCTGTGTCTGTGTCTGTGTCTGTGTCTGTGTCTGTGTCTGTGTCTGTGTCTGTGTCTGTGTCTGTGTCTGTGTCTGTGTGGTGTGTGTGTGTGTGTGTGTGTGTGTGTGTGTGTGTGTGTGTGTGTGTGTGTGTGTGTGTGTGTGTGTGTGTGTGTGTGTGTGTGTGTGTGTGTGTGTGTGTGTGTGTGTGTGTGTGTGTGTGTGTGTGTGTGTGTGTGTGTGTGTGTGTGTGTGTGTGTGTGTGTGTGTCTGTCTGTCTGTCTGTCTGTCTGTCTGTCTGTCTGTTCCTCTGTGGCGCTCAAACGGGTGGACCGATTTGAATGCGGTTTTTTTTGTTTGAAAGGTGAATTAGTCGAGAGTGTTGTTAGCTATGTTTGATAAAAATCGGTCCAAGATGGCCGCCGCTACAAAATGGCGGATTACATATTTTTTCACAACTCCCTTAATATGGGTATCAAATGAAAGGGCTTGACTAGTAGAATATCATTATTGCAAATCCAAGATGGCCGCCGCCACAAAATGGCGAATGTCGGGGGTTTTTTAAATTTTCAATTTATCTCTGGTACATACATAATAATAATACCTATATAAACTAAATATATAACCATAATATACATATATACTAATAAATAAACTTTGTGTTCCAGCTTCACTCCGCTCAGTTGATGAGCGTTGCGGTTGCGATTCGGCTGGTGCAGCTACTGACGTCACTCGCTATTTTGATATTTAAAAAATAAAAATAAATGAGTTGCACGGACTGTTTATGGCTGGCCTTACGAATCTTCAGTTTATCGAAAGTACTTGCTATGATGGAGCAGTTCATATTATACTGGAACTAAATATACTTAAAGTATGCGGAAAACTTGCCTAGATTCTCTGCGATATTAAACTTAGGTGTTTAGCATAAAGCGTTTAACTCCTCACCTAATAATGTAGGTCACAGGCCAATTTGGTATTTAAATCTGTGGAAAATAAGGCAATGCGGTAACTAAGAACTTAGTTCACGCGAACACTACGATGTTTAGTGTTTATGATAATGATGAAATCTATGTATATATATCTTCTATATATATATCTATCTATCTATACTATCTATACTAATATAATAAAGCGGAAGAGTTTGTTTGTTTGTTTGTTTGTTTGTTTGTTTGTTTGTTTGTTTGAACGCGCTAATCTCTGGAAGTACCTATCGGATTTGAAAAATTCTTTTTGCATGGCATGGCAGGTTATAGGCTATTTAATATCCCTAAACTCCTCCCCTAAGGGGGTAAAATGGGGGTAGAAAGTTTGTATGAAAGTCCTATGTTTTTAAAGTTACAGACCTGAAAATCGGCATTTAGATTATTAGTTTTAAATAATAAAACTCTGTATATTTTATTTTGAAAAATCTTCCCTTAAGGGTGGTAAAATAGGGGATGAAAGTTTTAATGGGAACTAAAAACGATCGCAGCGCCCTCTGGTGGCCTAACTTGAAGCAATCACAGCGCCCTCTGGCGGACAAAACCGGAAACTAAAAACGTTCGCAGCGCCCTCTGGCGGCCTAACTTGAAGCGATCACAGCGCCCTCTGGCGGCCTAAGCCGGAAACTTGAAGCAATAGCAGCGCCCTCTAGCAGCCAAAACTGGAAACTAAAAAAACGATTGCAGCGCCCTCTTGCGGCCAAAACTGGAAACTAAAAACCCAATTGCAGCGCCATCTAGCGGCTAAAACTGGAAATTAAAACGATCACAGCGCCCTCTGGCGGCCTAAACCAGAAACTTGAAGCAATAGCAGCACCCTCTAGCAGCTAAAACTGGAAATTAAAAAAACAATTGCAGCGCCCTCTTGCGGCCAAAACTGGAAACTAAAAACAATTGCAACGCCCTCTGGCGGCCTAACTCGAAGCGATCACAGCGCCCTCTGGCGGCCTTAGCCGGAAACTTGAACCAATAGCAGCGCCCTCTAGCAGCCAAAACTGGAAACTAAAAAACGATTGCAGCGCCATCTAGCGGCCAAAACTGGAAACTAAAAACGATCGCAGCGCCCTCTGGCTGCCTAACTTGAAGTGATCACAGCGTTCTTTGGCGGTTAAAACTGAAAACTAAGTAATGATCGCCCTCGCAGCCATCATTCGAAATTTAAAAAAAACGATCGCAGCGCCCTCTAGCTGCCAAAACTGGAAACTAAAAACCCAATTGCAGCGCCATCTAGCGGCTAAAACTGGAAATTAAAACGATCACAGCGCCCTCTGGCGGCCTAAACCGGAAACTTGAAGCAATAGCAGCACCCTCTAGCAGCTAAAACTGGAAATTAAAAAAACAATTGCAGCGCCCTCTTGCGGCCAAAACTGGAAACTAAAAACAATTGCAACCCCCTCTGGCAGCCTAACTCGAAGCGATCACAGCGCCCTCTGGCGGCCTTAGCCGGAAACTTGAACCAATAGCAGCGCCCTCTAGCAGCCAAAACTGGAAACTAAAAAACGATTGCAGCGCCCTCTGGCAGCCTAACTTGAAGTGATCACAGCGTCCTTTGGTGGTTAAAACTGAAAACTAAGTAATGATCGCATCGCCCTCGCAGCCATCATTCGAAATTTAAAAAAAAACGATCGCAGCGCCCTCTAGCTGCCTAAGTCGGAAACTTGAAACGATTGCAGCGGCTGAGATGTTTGGATGTTTGAATGTTTGTTACTCTATAACGTCGCAACTTCTGAACAGATTTGGCTGAAATTTTAAATGGAGATAGTCGATAGATAATGCCCTGACTTAAAACATAAGCTAATTTTATCCTGGAAAAATCCACAGTTCCCACGGGATTTTGAAAAAACCTAAATCTACAGCTATAGGTAGATCACTATAGCAAACTACCTTGAAAGTAAGTATAAAGGTTGGAAAAGGGAGCGGGAACGGGAACCAGAAATCCACGATTCCCTCAGGATTTGTGAAAAACCGAAATTCACGCGGGCGAAGCCGCGGGGAAAAGCTAGTACATATAATAAAATCGTAGACTTGCCGTATCTGTACATTGAAGATTTTTGCAAAATAATAACTGGGGGATGTTAGGGATAAGTAATAGAACGTAAAAAAGCTATTTTTGAAATTTTTGTCTGTTTGTCTGTTTGTCTGTTTATCTGTTCATCTGTTTATCTGTTTATCTGTTTGTCTGTTTGTCTGTATGTTTGTGCGCGCATCACGCTTAAACTACTGAATGGATTGAAACGAAACTTGGTACGATTTAAGTTCTAGATAACTAAAAATATACTTTTTATCCCGAAATTCAGCATGGTTCCCTTGGGAGAGGGGATGAAAGTTAAAATGTGTACTTTCGATCGAAAAGGATCGATCGATTTTGATGGGACTTTCACTGGCGGAGGTTTACAGTTTGATTTGATCTATCTAAACACCCGCCAGTGAACTTTTAACAGTTTTTAGCAAGGTAAGTATGAGCTCAAAGGAGCTTAGGAAAAACAAAATGATATCCACGGCATTTTTAAAAACTAACTAATATCCACGCGAACGAAGTCGCGGGTATCCGCTTGTATGCTAATAATATACATCTATTTGTTTATAAGTGTAAGCAGTAAGTATAAAATATATTGTTACGTTGAACAAGACTCAACTTCAGAGATTCAACTTTTCCCTTTCAACTAAAGCCAAACACTGTACTTATTGTTTTTAAAATAATGGTTGTTTTCCGCTGATCGCTTCAACAATATTTAATTAGGTAGGTATATTGGTTTAGTGGTGTTTGCAACTAGTCAATACTCAATACTATTTATTTATGTTTTTTCTTCAAGATAAATTCCATGTAAAGAAAATCATTGAAATGTGTGCTATTTCATTAAAATAGACAAAATAACAGCTGACGAATTCCACGATAGCCGATTTGTTTTATATGGAAATAGTACGTTGAACGTGTCCTTATAAGAGCGTCGCGTCGCATCGTTAGGAAGTTTGCAATAAAAATAATGTTTACAACCTCTTTAAGCATAAATATATTTTCGAAAAAAATATTAAAGTACAATTCTTGTAGGTAGCAATTATTCTTTTTTCTGGGAGTTAAAAAGTCCTTTTTCAGGTTATGTTAAACTTTTGTATCTAAAACGTTGAAATCGGTTGAATAGATGAGAGGTAAAGAAGTGTCAAACAAACAATCTACATAATTTCGTTGTTAATTATTGTCATAATTTTTTGATATTAAATAAAATAATAGTATAAAGTAGTATGGATTCGCTTTACTAGACAATCTTTTACTCGAAGTACCTAATTGAAAGTACATACTGTGAAGAACTTTTAATTTTGTTGAAGGTAAACACCCTGTCTAGTGGCTAGAAAATTATTTGTCTAAGGGCGAAAGGTCGAGGGGGCACAGGCGAACGTCCCGGCCGGGCCAGCCAGCCAGCCAGTCAGCTAGCCAGGCTCACTACTCATCAGCGTTAAAATTAGACATTTTCACATGAAACTGGAACAGATTTTCTTAAGTTAATCATAAGAGAATAAAATAAGTATATTTTCGTTACCCGGAGAATAAAGGCAGTCAACTAAAGTAGTTATACCCATATACTTAGTCCGTGCATGGCTATAAGATTCCACAGATGCAAGAGCCTTCCTCGCAGCGATCGCTGCAGCCAAAAGATGTCATTTTTGTTGCAGCGCAATCTGCGTGTCAGATTACGCGCATTGTCAGTTCTGGCGGCTTTGAATCTCCTGCGCTAACTCCTGCGGGTCTTGCAAGCTGTCTCCTAAATGCGATCAATTAAATGGGTAGGTATATAGTTACCTAAACAAAAAATAGCAAATCAAATTTTAATTTTATTTTTATTCAAGTAAGTATAGAATAATAAATATAATAATATAATAATAAATATAATAGTATGAGGGCTTTAACCCACGAATTTTGCTTTAAAATTGAATAGCTTTTGATAAATTTCTCATCATTCCTCGTTATTTGAATTGATAAACGATAAAGCTACCATTTCACGGGTTATGGCGTTGTTTTTGAAGTCTCAGAAATCAAAGCGAAACAAGCAATTGATCACTTTTGGTGAGTTTTATCATACTCGCCTCTCCAAATTTGGCTTGCCTCGAAAGCATAACACAGGGACACGTTCGTAGCTTGCCTTTAACGGAAACCATATATGGTTCTGATACCAAGGTTTATATTGCGAAGTTACAAATAGAGCACATTTGACAAGTTTGAAATGAATAAATGATTTACAAGGTACACCTACGGTATTTGTTCAAGATCACTTGCTATTATGGTAATAGGTAAGTCTGGACAACTGACTCATGGGTCTGATCACCTAGTGGCTAACTTGATGAATGTGAATCATAAGGTCTTGGGTTTCAGTCCCGGGTCGGAGAAAAAAGAAAGGTATTGGAGTTTTGGGGTAGATATTATAAGGGTGGACGCCCATTGACATCCACTGCCTGAGCAATTGTATCTTTTCAGCAGCTGAGCGGTTTTTAGCTTTGCTTTTCATCGAAACGTTTGGAGTCTGAGCCTTCTTTTAGGTGTCTTCTTTTAGGTGTAGCAATAAGTACGTACGTGCATCAGTAGCGTGCACAAGGTTTGAAGCCAGGGTATGCAATCGGTGGTAAATTTCTACTGCTCCTTTTCTTATCGTTTTACCTAAGCATTGCTTTTCTCAGGGTATGCAGTGCTTTTCTGCCTTTATGAGGTGCACGCCACTGCGTGACATGTGTTAAAGACACGGCATTTCCATAACAATATCCAAAGATAAAATCTTGGAGACGAGTCCATCTAAGGATAAAACAAACATTATTTTAATTGAAGCGACAGAGAAGCTTCTTCTAATATAATTATGTTTGTAATTGGTATCGTGTAGTACTTATGTGAATTAAGACGTATGGATGACTCTTACACAGAATGCCAGGGTTATAAGTTATAACATAGTTTCCAGCTCATGTTTTAATTTTAAATTAACAACAACAGCAGTGACTAATTATAAATTGCACATGTGTTTCGTCCAGATGGTGTGCACGAAAGCTTAGCGCGTGCTAACTGCGTTTGCGTGAATATGAAGTTTGTGATCTTTTTATTGCAGATTCCTTTTTTTACGGCATCTGTTCTTCTCCATTTACTGCCATATGGCTTGTCGGTGAATTATTTTATTTTATAATCGCATCTATCTATCTATAATATAATAAGACTGTAACAGATCCAATTCTGTACATTGAAGATATTTTGAAAATTTTTATTGGAGGGCACTCTATAATCGATACTGAAGCCAAAACTGCAATTTTTTTCATTTTTGTCTGTCTGTCTGTCTGTCTGTCTGTCTGTCTGTCTGTCTGTCTGTCTGTCTGTATCTTGGCCGCGCATCACGCCGAAACTACTGAATGGATTCGAATGAAACTTGGTACGATTTGAGTTTATACTCCGAGGTAGGTTATAGGATACTTTTTATCCCGAAATTCAGCACGGTTCCCTGGGGAGAGGGGAAGAAAGTTGAAACGTGTATTTAGCTGTAATTCATTAACGCGTAGTTCGATTTAACTCATTATTTTTTTGTTAGAAAGGTAGTATTTTAAGTATTGTCCCGTAAATATTTCAAGGTCATAGGTATTTTGGTTCAGAAATGACAGACATTTATTGGGTTCAAATAACTTGGGACCCGGATCTTTGAACGTACGGCTTATTTTAAACTGGTGTGCGTTTAAATTTATGTTTGTCGATCTGTCTGTTTGTTCCAGCTAATTTCCGAAACGGTTGGACCGATTTTGACGGAACTTTCAATGGCAGATAGGTGATGTTATAAAGAGTAACTTAGGCTACATTTAGTTTAGGTACAAAAAAGGATTATGGGATCCAATCCGATCCTATATAAAAGCCTATATCCACGCGGACGAAGTCGCGGGGATCAGCTAGTAATATAATAAAACTGTAACAGATCCAATTCTGTACATTGAAGATATTTTGAAAATTTTTATCGGAGGGCACTCTATAATCGATACTGAATCCAAAACTGCAATTTTTTTCATTTTTGTCTGTCTGTCTGTCTGTCTGTCTGTCTGTCTGTCTGTCTGTCTGTCTGTCTGTATCTTGGCCGCGCATCACGCCGAAACTACTGAATGGATTCGAATGAAACTTGGTACGATTTGAGTTTATACTCCGAGGTAGGTTATAGGATACTTTTTATCCCGAAATTCAGCACGGTTCCCTTGGGAGAGGGGATGAAAGTTAAAACGTGTATTTAGCTGTAATTCATTAACGCGTTGTTCGATTTCACTCATTCTTTTTTTGTTAGAAAGGTAGTACTTTATATATTGTCCCGTAAATATTTCAAGGTCATAGGTTTTTTAGTTCAGAAATGACACACATTTATTGGGTTCAAATAACTTGGGACCCGGATCTTTGAACGTACGGCTTATTTTAAACTGGTGTGCGTTTATATTTTATGTTTGTCGGTCTGTCTATTTGTTCCAGCTAATCTCCGAAACGGCTGGATCGATTTTAATGGAACTTTTAATGTTATAAGGAGTAACTTAAGCTACATTTAGTTAGTAGTATATAAAAGAATTATGGGATCCGATCCGATCCTATATAAAAACCTATATCTACGCGAACGAAGTTGCGGGGGTCAGCTAGTCTTTAATATAATAACAAAACGAGACAAGACAAAGACCTAAAATCATTACTACGAGTAGGTACATACCTATTAGGTATAAAACAAAGTGTCTGTCTGTTTGTTCGAGATAAACTCAAAAACTACTGAACAGATTTTTCATTTTCATGCGTTTTTCACCAATAGACAGAGTGATTCATGAGAAAGGTTTAGGTGTATAATTTGCTAAGGTTTTGTGTAAATTGGTTGAGATATGATGATAAATGTTGAAAATGTCTGAAAAGTCAAGCCACTGGTAGCTTTAATTGAAATTGCTGTCTAATCCCTTTGACATTTATAACAATGTATGGTGGGATAGAAGCGGGTAATTATTTATTACCCGTGCTAAGCTAGGGCGGGCCGCTAGTATAATATAATTTCACAAATATAATATTGTGTATAGTCTATACAGTATAGATCATGTTATATTATTATGCACATAATAACACACGCCCGTGTTATCGTGTGTCGTCATCGTCTCAAGTCCACAGCCCTCGGTCATTTGTTATCATTAACGTGCGCAATAAACTACCAGCATCGAGTTTCTTCTGAGAACAATCAATTGATCCCTCTTGGTTTAAATAAGCGTATTCAATCGTCAAGACACTGACGTCGGCTAATTAATTTTATCTGATCTCGCCACCTATTTTGTGGCAAGTAAAAACACAGTCTTAGGTCATAGGTGGATGAGGACTATGAAGGGATTTGACAGTTTAAATTAACCCATGGCTCTTATTGGTACGCAGCATTGTATCGGAACGCTAAGTCGCTTAGCGACACATTTTCACCGGTAGGACGGTAAATATCCACGGGCGAAGCCTCCCACCGGACCAAACAGATATAATTTAAAAATTATCTAAAATCACAAGACCTTTCCCGTCTCGCCTCATGGCAGGACCACATGCCCTTATACCGTAACCACAAGCCTTCGTCGGTCGCACTTTTATACCCCGGTTTTCGGCGGTCCCAGTGATGGGACCAAATACCTTGGACTAGCCTTTGAGGTAGCTGTAGGTATCGCAAGGATGGGGAGAAGGTTGTAGGGGTAGAAGTATATTTAGGATACGTGCTAAGCGGATATGGAACACAATGAGACCATCCGAAAGGTGGGAGATATCGTAATAATAAGGCAATTATTTCAGTGTCTAAAATGCTCCTATCGGGAATCTAACTTGGTACTCCCCACTTATAAGCCCATAGTGTGCGCTATCACTATGGGAAAGGGAGCCCAGGAAGGTCGTCTTTATTTTGAAAGCAACATTTTCGGGCGAAGATCGATGCATTCGTTCTTGAACTACCATTGGCAGCTAGTTTATGTTGATACCTATAGCTACAATAATAATAATTAATTATTATTTATTGTAGCTTGATATTGATTAATTGACTGGACAATCAAGACTCGGCTTTATCATTGTTTACTTAATCGTTATTGACTAGATGAGATATTGTATTTCGATTTGATTGTTTTATAATTGTCCTTCTTAACTTTAAATAATACTCGTAATTAATATATTGGAAGTTTTGCATTTCTCCTTTACTTCTGAATGTTTCTTCATCTATTTCCGTATTTTTGTAAACAAGTACAGTGCTACCACACCCTGCACGGTAAATGTTATGTTTTTTTTAAATAAACACAATGCGTTTACTTAGAGCGTCAGCAGACGTACCTACGTACCAATACTAATTTAGGAACGCAATGGCGACGTGCATTACACGTAAAGTATCTTGAACTCTAAGGAGTTTATGTACTTTACGTCTAAAAATACGCAGCCAGTTCACAGTAGTAGGTAATAGGTATTCTGTGGCTTTGAACTTGTAAGAGGCAACGACGTCGCATTACCGATCTGTCTGGAGTCTAGACATGGAGATGTTTATGCTGTAATAATTTTTCTAAATGACTGTATACATAAAAGATGCATGCTTCTACTTTAAAATGTATTTTCTTTCAACACACAGATCAATCAACCCATTACCGGCTCACTACAGAGCACGGGTCTCCTCTCAGAGTGAGAAGGGTTTTGGCCATAATATAGTCTACCACGCTGGCCAAGCGGAATGGCAGACTATTCGGAGATTCTGTTAGAAAAAAAATATATTATTATTAATACTATATTTCAACAGGTATAATATAAATTACACCTAGTTAGTTGTAATTTTTGGTTTTGTAATCGATATAAGTACTTAGTATCTACCTAGGTGCTAACTGCTAAGCACTGGTGCTAAGAAACCTCTTCTTAAACACCACACACGCAAAATTAGTAGATGATTGTTAAAATCGTATGAAATCCACCATGAAGTTTACTTTTCATCTTTTTTTTCATAAAATATATTTCAAAAAGAAAATTTTGATATTTTCAAATTTATATTTTATAGAAAAAATTTGATAGAAAATAAGTATTTATCTACTAAATAGATAGGTACAGTTATATTAAACAATTCATTCATATTATGATTTCAGTAGGCTTGCTTCAACTAACTAGGTAGATACTAGATATAGGTATACGACTGTTGTTTTACAGCATATTATTAAAAACTTTATTTATACCCCTCGTTTAAAGGGTTTGATAGGGGTTTGATTCTAACCTCAGCCATACAGACTTAAACGCGCCTTGCATGATACTCAAACACATTCTAATCTGTAGGGAGATGTATCCGGTATCGTAGACCTTAACGTCTAAGCTATAAAGGCTATTTTCCAACAAAGGCAGATCCAAGGTTTTATGAAAAACCAGTGAAACTTTGAAAGGAAGATCCAACGTAAACGTTCCGTTGAAAATCACCTCTCTTGTTTGAGCTTTACTTAAGAACGTATCAAAGCGCAAACTGTAAAAAATACACAAATACGTATAGATACAACTGTTCTATGAATTGTACGGAAATATTTTTCTTTCAAGGGGAAAATCTCTTACATTTATTTTTTATGAAAAAAATATACCTACTTACTTATTTAAAAAATCAGCCAAGTGCGAGTCGGGCCTCGCTCTTTCAGGGTTCCGTACATAATTATGAACAATATAATATTTTGGGTCTAAGAAATATTTAATTTCCGAGTTAGACATCGCAAGAAACCGTGAAAGAAAAACGCAAAATAAGTTCGTTTGTTTTGGTCACAGCTTATAAACTATTTTATGAATCGTTGTTTTCAGTATTTGTTGTACAAATAGAGCATATAGTACATAATATACCGAAATATCATATTCCTAACTAGTTTAGTTTTTTAGATAACCCCCGTCACAAAAATGGTCTAAAACTGTCAATTTTGATGACCCCCCATTTCCTTACTTTTTAAGCAAAAAATTAAAAAAATATATATTCGTACTCTACTCAATGAGCTCTAAACAATGATACCCCACAAGCTAGGGTAAGAAAAAATTTTTTTTTTCCGGCTCCTTTCTCATGTATGGGAGCCCCCCTGAAAAATAATTTAATTCAATTTTTAATTCAATATTTGATTTTGGGTCAACGTTTTACACCAAATACCAAAATTTCAGGTTTGTAACTCATTTCGTCTGCGAGCTAGAGACCTGTGACCGGCGGACAGACGGACAGACAGACAGACAGACAGACAGACAGCCGAGTGACATTAATAGGGCTCCGTTTTTACCCTTTGGGTACGGAACCCTAAAAATTAATAAAACATACTTTTCCTTTTCCTTATAATCACGGTAATAGGTATTTTACCAAAGAATACACTAAGACAAGTGAAACGAGCTCAAACTCACTAGGTTAGCCATTGAGGGATCTCTGACCTCCTCCCACCTCCATCATCGTACCAGCCATGTACCAGCTCGATGTTACCATAATATTAAATAGGTAACTACTTATAGGTATTGTTTGCACAAATAAGAAGTGTGTGAAAAGTATCTATTATTAACTAAGTAGGTACTTTACTAGATTTAATTAGGTGCATTGTTACGAAGTTGCAGTCGAAGTTAAGACACGTAAAAACCATTCGTATTCATAATTTTTCACGGATCACAAACTGCCTATGATGCGCGTGTGTGAAGCCTCCGTTTGAACAACAAAACTCTGTTTGAGAGGTACGCCAAAATCTTGTGTGCAAATGCAAATCTACGCTCGCGGTGTAGTCTACACGAGTCGAAAGAGTATCTACTCTACTCGTGTGGTACAAGACTACAGACGCTCAAAGCTCGAGTCACATTGACGCAGAGTCGAAGTGCATTGAAGCGTCAATCTAAAATTTAACATACTCGTACCATATTAAACCTTTATCTCCACAACGTACCTAATTATTATGTACAAAATACCAAATGAAGACGCAAGCATCACGCATTCAGCGCATTCAGCAGTATGAGTGCGAATCATATAAGCTCTTCTTTTTAGGATTCCGTACCCAAAGGGTAAAACGGGACTAAGACTCCGCTGTCCGTCTGTCTGTCTGTCCGTCAATCACCAGGCTGTATCTCATGAATCGTGATAATTAGACAGTTAAAATTTTCACAGATCGACGGTCCCTACGTACAATCCCCTAATTACAAAACACAAATTTTTCAGGAGAGCGTTCTAAAGTTTCAAACACGTGTATTTCATGATCTACTAAATGCTGCGTCATGAAATTTGGTATGAAGTTTTAATATGTGAAATACTTTATAAAAAATTAAAAAATATGTTATAAAAATAACGTTTAGTGTATTATTTGTCACTTCTGTTCTTATACGTGGGATTCATCTCTATTGCAAATAACTTATGTGGTACTTACTCACTTTTACGTGGTAGTATTAAAACTAAGCAAAGTCGTAATTGCCATTTATGAAATTGTACGTGGGGGTGCATGGTATAAAAATATGTTGTTAGTGTTTAAGTGTTGAATACAACTTTACTAAAAGAGCATGAGTCGGGAAATTTCTCTTATATAATATTGCGCAACAGCCTATGTAACTTTATTATAACTCGTCGTCGACGTCGTCATCAACCAGTAGACGTCCACTGCTGGATAGGTAACTTGTAGGGACTTCAAAACGTCGCGTCGTGGTCTTGGGCCGCTTGTATCCAGCAGTTCTCTGCGACTCTTCTGATGTCATTGATCCACCTAGTGGGGAGTCTGTCAACACTGCGATTTCCGGTGTGAGGTTGCCTGAGTACCTTGGGACCTCAACGTCTATCAGTTCTCCAAACTATGTGCCCCGCCCATTGCCACTTCAGTTTCGCTATACTATGTCGGTGACTCTAGTTCTTCTACGGATCTCCTCATTTCTAATTTGATAGCGTAGAGAAACTCCATCGCTCTATCAGTAACTGAGCTTTTTTTGAGGCTCATAGTTAGCGACTATGTCTCGGAGCCGTATGTTATCACTAGCAAGACGCACTGTTCGAAGACTTTGGTCTTCACGGCTTCAGGCACTGAGATATTTTGGACGAGAAGACATCGCGAAGCTTTCCAAACGCTGCCCATCCGAGTTTGATTCGATGGTTGACCTCTTCCTAGAAATTTGACCTATCTATCTGGATTGTGTGTTCCAGGTCTCTACAATACAATACGATACTGGCCCACCTATCGAGAAACCCTGCTTAGGTCGTTGAGCATTGTATTAAAGTCTTCCAGAGTATTTGCCATAACAACTACATCAGTACGTGAGTGATGTACTCAATGTAATGTCAAGTTCGGTTTAATTCAGAAGCTTAAAGACGTCCTCCAATGCAACTAGTAGCAGTAAAAGACCTTCGAAGAGATTACGTCTCCCTATCGTACTTCTCGCTGCAATCGGATTGGTCTTGTAGTCTGATCCTGCATATTATAGACTGACAATATGGTGGTGTTTTCGTACAAACACTTCAGCACTTAAATATACGATAGCCGCTCCGATATCTCTGTAGTAATCTTAAACAGCCCACGTTTCCACCAAATCAAAGGCTCTCTCAGAGTCCACAAACGCCAAGCAAAGTGGCTAGTTATACTCTTCGGTCTTATGAAACTGCCGCAGCGTATGCATGTGGTCTATGCTACTGAAGCCTTTTCGGAATCCAGCCTGTTTGCGAGGTTACAGGTCGTCGAATATAATATCTCTGGATTATTATATTAATTATATTATAATTAATTATAATTTTAAGAACCTTGTCGTCTGTGTTAGGTCGTAAAGCTGAAGTCGAGCTTAACATGGAAGAAATAATTATTGTTGACGGCGATGATTTGAATACTTCTATAATCATTGAATTGGAGAGATCAGTTACATTGGAAAAGCGAAAACGGGTATCATCATGCATTAAATCCAGGGTAGAATCTCCATTTTTACGAAATAAAGCGACAACTTCAATCATATTGTCTTGTGTTTACAAACATCAGTAGATTCCCTTCTACGCGGTGCTGTAAGAAGCTTTAATTTAAGAAAAATTCATCCGACTTTAATATACAGAATTAAAGAATAACTGAAAAAGAAAGGTACGCATATCTTCAAAAGTAATGAATAAATTTTTTTAAAACTTTTGTTTCTTAAGTTGAAGTAAAGGTTAGCCTATAAAAAAAATAGTCAAAATTTGATCAATAGTTTCGGAGAAATGCACGGACAAAAATACATACATACACACAGCTATAAAATTATATTTATTTGTTTGGAAGCCCTAATAGATTATCGTAATATGTGAATATATTACAATTTTTATTATATTACATACATACGTGTCGAATTGATAACCTCCTTATTTATAAAGACGGTTAAAAAAACATTACTCATTTAAAAAAATGACATAACTGTTAATTATTTACGAGATTGAAATAACATTACCGAAGTAAAACGTCGTAAGTAGTAGTTATGTATTAAATCTGTTTTTATTTTCCAGCGTAAAGTTACTTATTTACCACTTCCTGCAACTTGCGTTTCAATTTTCCGATGTAACATAACGTAACTACCATATACGAACAGTTACGTTGGAATACTCCGAAATTAGTTTATTTCGTTTACCTGTACGAGTTATAACGGAATCTCTATTTTTTATAACACGGCCGTCTCTTCTAGGCCGGCACGAGCTCAATGGCCCGTAAGTGCCAGTTGCGTGTGAAACGCTCGGGGTTACGATTGATTGTCCAACGTAAAATTACTGAATTACCACTACTGCTGTTCTACTTCGGAAATTTTAGTAAATTTTGTAGTTATGGGAAATGTCGTGTGTGGATTTAGAGTTGAATTTGCCAACTTAATTTTTTTTTTATTAAACTAAACGATAATATAGGGTGTCCTGAAGGTCACGAAAACAAAACATGCAAATCACGGATCTACCACTTAGGGGATTGTACGTAGGGACCGTCGAGATGATGTACCTACATATTTCTGTTGCCGCTATAACAACAAATACTAAATAAAAAACAAACGTGATTTTTTTGCCGTTTTTATAGATAATGGTACGGAACCCTTCGTGCGCGAGTCCAACTCGCACTTGGCCGGTTTTATTTTTTCCTCAAACTACTTAATTGTGCATGTGGAGATAGAGGTAGAATAAAATTTTTGAGTGCCGTCTCGCCTCCGCGTGAGTGGATATCGACTCATGGTTCAGCATACGTTCGAAGAGTAGGTATGTCTTCGCCGAGTTCGTTGGGCAACCGTATAGAAACTATGACAGATCAAAGGTCCAGTTTCTATTCGGAGAAAGCGGCGTTTCGGAAGTCCCGCGTAGCTGGTTATATCACCAACGACCATTTAGTGCATTATGCTCTTAAGTAGGTACCTTCGAGAATCATTAAAGTACATAAAGAGATGCGATAGTTCATTCATTTGTCTTTCTGAAGTAATAAATAATTGACATCGTCAAAGTATCATTGCGCGTACAATAGACCTATCTAATCTATCCACAT
The DNA here is from genome assembly GCA_920104075.1 of Melanargia galathea. Classification (NCBI taxonomy): domain Eukaryota; kingdom Metazoa; phylum Arthropoda; class Insecta; order Lepidoptera; family Nymphalidae; genus Melanargia; species Melanargia galathea. The sequence goes on from OV049872.1 coordinate 12,255,594, forward strand.
AATATAATGAACACGCATTATTAATGCGTATTGCGTAGCCCATTGTCCTCATAAGGTTTCCATCTCTGTACTGGTCGTCTGTCTCGTTTCTATGGGAACCAGTACGTTTTCTATGAATAGCTAGCTTGTGCGAAAGTTACGAAGTAACTTGGCCAAGGTCGATTAAGTATGTATATGGACATGATGTTATACCTACTTACATACCTACGATTTAATTCTTGAGAAAGCTAAGCTAATATTTTTAATACAACGAATATTGAAGCCATCGAACATAGTTCGATGACTGAAGCATTCACTTTCTCCTCTTCATATTCCTCGTTGCTGAGGGTCGTGATCCCTTTCCATTAATCGCATGATGGTAGGTGTTTGCTTTGGATAACAATGCGTGGGTTTCCATGATCGCTCCACGTAGGTACGATTCAACTAAGAAGTACTGATTCAATTTTTCACCAGTCCTATAGATTAAAGTGTGTCTCTCCAAGTCAGGGCATGTCAGCAATTATAAATTAATTAGGAGCTGCAGGTGTCAAGATTTCTATGTACCACTTTATACCTACTAGGTATTTTAGTTCAGTTTATTTAGTGAAACAGTTTATAGAGTGGATTCGCCATAGGCATGAATAACAAAAATCATAATATGAATTTATTGAAGTGTATTCCGTCGTAAAAGAAAATATTTCTTGCGTATGGCAAACGTCGAATGGCCACTCAACGCCACGAAGTAAATGTTCCTATTCCTAGAAGGACGAATACAATCGAAAATATTCGCAACATCAAGTTGGTTATAAACATTGTTATGTTTATTATATAAACATGGTTATACCATTAAGGATGAAGTTATCGTTACATTCGAATTTGGATTCTTAGTTTTGAACTGTTTTATTACACTTGACTTTCAGTACAACAGTGAAAACAACCTGTTTAAAGTCAGCGACATCTTGAAACAACTGACTACACCTTTTCCTTTGTTTCATTGATTCGAACCATCGCATCCTGAAAATGGAACCACCCAACGGCCAACGCTGCGCCACAACGGAATACGAAGCTCCGTGTGCTTAGTCTAAAGCGGAGCACTCGAAAACGAACTCGAAAACTATTGATCGATTTCAGAGTAAAATAGACCTAAAATGTCTTGTATTAAGGTTTGAGTTCGCCAATACATTCAGCATTGTTCGAATGCTGAATGTATTGGCGAACTCAAACCTTAATACAAGCCATTTTAGGTCTATTTTACTCTGAAATCGATCAATAGTTTTCGAGTTCGTTTTCGAGTGATCCGCTTTAGACTAAGCACACTGACTACGCGCTCCTGTATCTTGGAAATTCTACTATCATAAGCGCCATCTGTTGTTCACCCTAAATAGCGTTTGCCATTAGTTCGTCGGCGCTCGAGAGCGCGAGCGTGATCTACTCCGGTCTCCGGGCATGGGAGTGGTTGATTTCCACGTTCATCTTCACGTAGTACCTGAAAACGATAATAGATGTCGCTAACGCTTAAAATATCACAAAACGGCGTAGCTATTGTGTAGAACTAACTGTAGAGCATTGTAGAGCTTACTACGTCCTAAACATCATACTATGAAAAAATAAGTACTAACCAAAACATAGTTTTATGGCTGGTCAGATGTATTTTATAATGAAATTAAAATAGTTGTGAGTAGTACCTACAACATAGTATGCATTTTACTATGTGCAGCTAACTGTATTTGTAGGTAACATTTAATAAAATCTATCAATAAATAAATTACGATTCAGTATTATTTTCCGAAGAACTATTAATTACTGGACTGACCTTTATTAGGTCGTTGCATTGAAGTGACAAAACATATATTATCAAATATCAAACAAATAAAGATAGTATGTGGGTATCTACCTACATTGAGCAAATAAAATTCCGAACAACTCAGCAAGCTGTCGGCAATTTCACAGTGCATTGTCTGAGATAAAAGCTTTCCTGTGTCATAACTCCTCCTCGTACAGTCAGACAGGCTCTAGATACCTACCTACATAAAATTGGATAACACACACATTGTGGCCAATTCTGTTGTACACAATCTCTAAACCTAAACTAAAATGACAGGTCTAAATTTATTCCTATCTCTTTCACAGTGCTCACTGCAGAAAAGGATAGCAATAGATTTAGGCCTGTCATTTTAGTTTAGGTTTAGAGATTGTGTACAACAGAATTACCAAAAGTGTATACTTACTCCCAGTAAAAAAAATAAAAAATAAAAAAAATCAAAACGTGAAAGCTTGGCTACTTACAAGCAATTAGTACAGACCGCTGGTGAAAAGGCAGCCTTATTCTTTATTATACAAGCGGAAGTTACATTGCATAAGTCAAGGATTGAGGAGTCAAAGCAAGCTTGTGTGCTGTCCTGCTACCTACATATTATATGCAGGAAAAGCAAGTGGGAGGGCAGGCAGTCCGTGTTGCATGACTTGCATGCTGCACATTGATCTATTATTTCTTGTTATTCTTCCCTTCAGCTTCCTGAACCAGCTGCCTTGATTTTAAATCACGAACGGCAAATGAAATATTCCGCAGAAAACCTCAGCGTCGTTTGCAACCGTAACGAAGGTAATCTGGTTTACTTTTTAACGAGCGCGCTCATTGGGAAGAAGTGAAGGCGCCGTTTTTTCTAAAGAAGCTTATTGCAACCGTTTGAATTATTTAAGATTTTAATTTTTATCTCTACACTGGTCTACTACCTACTACTACGTCGTTTTATAGGTGTTCGAGGAAATTGGGTGCTTTTGCATTGGCCACAACGTCACGGCAAAGTATTTTTAACCCCCGACGCAGAAACGACGTGGTGTTATAAGTTTGACGTGTGTGTGTGTGTGTGTATGTGTGTGTGTGTGTGTGTGTGTGTCTGTCTGTTCCCCTGTGGCGCTCAAACGGGTGGACCGATTTGAATGCGGTTTTTTTGTTTGAAAGGTGAATCAGTCGAGGGTGTTGTTAGCTATGTTTGATGAAAATCGGTCCAAGATGGCCGCCGCTACAAAATGGCGGATTACATGTATTTTATCACAACATCCTCAATATGGGTATCAAATGAAAGGTATCAAATGAAAGGGCTTGACTAGTAGAATAGCACAAAATGGCGAATGTCGGGGGTTTTTTTAAATTTTTAATTTATACTTGTGTATAATGTAGTCTGTGTATAAAGAAAGCTGTGATAGCCTAGTGGTTAAGACGACCGACTTCTAATCAGAGGTCGTGGGTTCGATCCCGGGGCACGCACCTCTAACTTTTCGAGTTATGTGCGTTTTAAGTATTTCAATATCACTTGCTTTAACGGTGAAGGAAAACATCGTGAGGAAACCTGCATGCCTGAGAGTTCTCCATAACGTTCTCAAAGGTGTGTGAAGTCTGCCAATCCGCTTGGCCAGCGTGGTAGACTATGGCCAAACCCCTTCTCACTCTGAGAGGAGACCCGTGCTCTGTAGTGAGCCGGTAATGGGTTGATCATGATGATGATGATGATAATGTAATCTGCCATCGCCGTAACAGGGAGTTGCAAAACGCTTCATAAGGGACCGTTCAGATAGACCGGCGCGGAGAGCGTCGGAAAGCATATTTTTTTTCACACAGACCGGCCGTTCTTTGCTCTGCTCTCCGCGCCGGTCTGTGTGAACGGACACGCGGATGCGTTCGGAGCCGAGCGTACGCTCTTGGGCCGGACGGCAGAGCAATTCGGCCTACGGTCGGCTGCGCGAGCATGAAAGAGCACGCGAACGGAGCCGGTCGGATGCTCGAGCGCGAAAGAGCATGAGCATGAAGCAGCCGACCGGCTCGACGAGCAGCCGAGCGGCTGCTCTTATTATTTCACACCGAGCGTATTGGGAGCATCCTCGAGCATCCTCTTATCATAAAAGAGATAAAATGTAAAAATAAAGCTTATTTCAATGTCTTAAGATTCTATTTTAAATGCGATTAAAAGCTCTGCTCTCCGCGCCGGTCTATCTGAAAGGTCCCTAATATTATGTCATACCTACACCTTTGCCTCTAGACGTGCTGTCCCTACAACGGTGCTGAGGCTGGTAACGGCATCGTGGCATCTAGTGAAAAATGTGGTGGAAAAGGCGCCCATTTTCATTGGGAGTTTCTTTTATACCCGGCTTCGGTTATCGCTAACTGATTGCAAACGTTCTTTCAACGTGATGGTCGTTCGATTAGATGAAAACTTTACTTATACCTACTACTCAGGATCAGAGTAATCTATACTAATAAATAAAATTGAAGTGTCTGTCTGTAATATCGAAATAACTACCTCATATTAAGCTCATATGGTTATTTGAACACTACCATAACCGAATCACACGTTTTTAAAATTTTTGTCTGTCTGTCTGTCTGTCTGTCTGTCTGTTAGAACGGGCTAATCTTCGGAACGGCTGAACCGATTTTGAAGGGACTTTCACATACAAGTAGAGAATTAACCAGGGAGTAACATAGGCTACTTTTTTAACCGACTTTCAAAAAAGGAGGAGTTGTGTTTTTCTACCTATGTACACCGATATCTCCGAGATTTCTGAACCGATTTGCGTAATTTTTTTTAATCGATAGAGAAACATTGCGACCCTGTTCTATAAAAAAATTGGATTCCAACTCCTCAATCCTGATGCTGTAGGGGACCTAATCCCCAAAACTAATGGGTTTTAGAAACTTTCGGTTATTTAAATTGATATTGGGGGTACCAATTAAAGACTTTATCGTTGAATGAACTCGAGTAGGTACATATCCAACTCCTCAACCCTGATGCTGTAAGGAATTGTATTCCGAAATCGTGGGGATCCCACGGGATTTTTCCGTTTTGGGGACGGGTTTCTACAGATAAGCTACTTTTTGTTCTGGAAAATCAAAGTTCCCACGGAATTTTTAAAAACCTAAATCCACACGGGCGAAGCCGTGGGAATCATCTAGTCAAAGAATATTCTAAGAACCGTTTAGGTACTACCTACTTACTGTAAGTTACTGTCGGAAAGCATACTTGTATGTAATGTAGGTGCTGCTGGAAAACGTTGTAAAAACGTTAATTAGCACCTTTTTATTATAGTTCCACTGGCATACCTACTCGTAGTAAGTAATTACAATAAGACCTTTTGAAATCCGATATCTATACTACTTATCACTACATAGTATAAAACAAAGTCGCTTTCTCTGTCCCTATATCCCTATGTATGCTTAAATCTTTAAAACTACGCAACGGATTTTGATGCGGTTTTTTTTAATAGATAGAGTGATTCAAGAGGAAGGTTTATAAGTAGAAAAATTGGACCCGGTAGGTGGCGCTAATAGCGGGCAGGACGACGTCTGCCGGGTCCGCTAGTATCTTCTTCTATCTATCTTCTTCTTCTTCTATAATATAATAAAACTGTAACAGATCCAATTCTGTACATTGAAGATATTTTGAAAATTTTTGTTGGAGGACACTCTATAATCGATACTGAAGCCAAAACTGCAATTTGTTTCATTTTTGTCTGTCTGTCTGTCTGTCTGTCTGTCTGTCTGTCTGTCTGTCTGTCTGTCTGTCTGTATCTTGGCCGCGCATCACGCCGAAACTACTGAATGGATTCAAATGAAACTTGTTACGATTTGAGTTTATACTCCGAGGTAGGACATAGGATACTTTTTATCCCGAAATTCAGCACGGTTCCCTTGGGAGAGGGGAAGAAAGTTAAAACGTGTATTTAGCTCTAATTCAATAACGGGTACTTCGATTTAACTCATTCTTTTTTTGTTCGAAAGGTAATACTTTAAGTATTGTTCCGTAAATATTTCAAGGTCATAGGTTTTTTAGTTCAGAAATGACAGACATTTATTGGGTTCAAATAACTTGGGACCCGGATCTTTGAACGTACGGCTTATTTTAAACTGGTGTGCATTTAGAGTTATGTTTGTCGATCTGTCTATTTGTTCCAGCTAATTTCCGAAACGGCTGGATCGATTTTGATGGAACTTTCAATGGCAGATAGGTGATGTTATATGGAGTAACTTAGGCTACATTTAGTTTAGGTACAAAAAAGGATTATGGGATCCAATCCGATCCTATATAAAAACCTATATAACCACGCGGACGAAGTCGCGGGGGTCAGCTAGTCTATACTAATAAATAAAATTGAAGTGTCTGTCTGTAATTTCGAAATAACTACCACATATTAAGCTCATATGGTTATTTGAACGATACCATAACCGAATCACACGTTTTTAAAATTTTTGTCTGTCTGTCTGTCTGTTTGAACGGGCTAATCTTCGGAACGGCTGAACCGATTTTGACGGGACTTTCACAGACAAGTAGAGGATTAACCAAGGAGTAACATAGGCTACTTTTTTAACCGACTTTCAAAAAAGGAGTTGTGTTGAAATCGGTAAATACAGATGTTAAAAACGCCCTGATAGGTATTTTCGCTGCGCGCGATCGCGACGGCCGACGCGGACGCTCGCGCTCCCCGCGCCGCGCCACGCGCCCCTGCGCCCTGCGCCCGCCGTACGCGGTACCGCGGTACGCCGCCCCGCGGCGGGGGGCGGGTGGACCAGAAATCCACTTATCCCTCAGGATTTGTGAAAAATCGAAATTCACGCGGGCGAAGCCGCGGGCAAAAGCTAGTAATATAATAAAGCGGAAGATTTTGTTTGTTTGAACGCGCTAATCTCAGGAACTACTGGACGGATTTTAAAAATTCTTTCACCATTGGATATGTACGTGATCCCTGAGTGCTATAAGCTATATATTTACCACGGGCGAAAGCGGGGCAGACCGCTAGTTATGCATAAAATAGGCAACGCGTTGCGGATGTTATTCCATGAAATTCCACGCGAAAGCTTTTTGTTTTCGTGCGTAATCGCATGAACACGGCATTAATCAGCTTTGTGTTGATGATGTGGATAGTAATCCATTTTAAATCGCGTTTCAGAGAGTGGGATGCCGGTGCGGTTGAATTAATGCAAGCGATTGAGTTGTGAACGTATAGGCGCGCTCAATATTTAAGTATCTACTTATTCGTGTTTTGAAATGTCCTTATGAAAATATCAGAGTAACCCTAGCGTGTTCATGGTATTTAACCAGAGTTTGTTGTATTCTCAACCAATTTGATACAAGTTTTAATACGGTGTGATTTATAAATTATATCTCAATTCCGCAACCTGCAGTTAAAGATACCTACTACTAAGTGTTTGTGATAATAACCCAGAGCTCTCCTTGACACAAAGGACTGGAGGTCTTCGCATCTCCACATAACAGTCATTCATCAAATTAACGACTAATTTATGTTATTTTTGTAGTTTCGTGTTCTCTTGAGTTATGTAGTGGGTCAAAGTAGTGTTTATGGTAAATACGAAGCTAAACTGACCGGCGACTACGCCAGCGACGAAAACAAATATGTAGTTTGATTTATTATTTTAAGTATTACATCTGTTAGAGCGGAAAAACAAGTTTTCAGAAAATTCAGCCACGTGCATAAAACGAAAACATTGTTGACTGGAAAAAGTGTTTTCAAGTTTCCGAATAGTAAAAACGGGGTCAGCGCGCCTCGTTACTTTGCACATAAATTGTCGGACAACGCCGGGTAACAGTTAGAATACATTGCTTCAATTATACCGGGAGAATGGTGCTGCATTCACAAGATGTCCTCCACAACAAAGACTATGTTGAACTGAAGCGTGGAATAACTGAAAAATATGTTCAAACATTACTCTTGAACTCTGTAATGGAGAAGAATAAAGGACCGTACCGACCGTAAGTGACGTAATCTTCCTTTAACGCACGTAGTGCATGTGACGTCTGCAGCAAGATTCGGCAGCATCGGGTGCGTCGAAGAAATGATGATGACGTTGGCAGTGGTCGGCGCCGACATAACCTCTGCATGATGATTTTACAGCGCGCCGAATGCTGCTGATGTTACATTTCGTTCTACCCAGTGATGTGGGTTTTGTAATTTTGAATGTCGCATTATTATTCCCAAGTAGGTAGGTAACTCATACAATTTTTGTAGGCACCTTTATTGCATTCGATTTATTGGTTCACTCCATAAATAGTATTGATTTGGTCTTCGCTTACATAGGAACGATGTTTACATTTGGTATTATGATTACACGAAAACACGCTTTTGTATAGAAAACCCTTTTATTATATTTACGAACAAATACATTAGCCACGAGTGTTTCTAAGTAAAAGCAATCTTTTATCGGTGTATTACGATCACAAAGATATTGCCATATTAGCTAATGCCCGCAACTTCGTAAGAGTGAATTTATATATTTTTTAAATACCCTGGGAGTTTCTTGATTTTCTGGGATAAATAATGTAGTGGAAAAGGAGATGTCCCAAAATTGCCCCAGAGTCGTTTTAAGTTTGTATAGTGAAAAATACCAATATACCTAACTATATAAATCTAATAAAATTACTTTATAATTATTATTTTGAAAGACAAAAATAGAAACCTACGAACTAGCGGGGTTTTTTAAATTCATTCTAAAAAGAAGTATTTTTATTTCCTGTTATTGTTTACTGCCATTTTATTTACAGCTATAGTCTGATTTTTATTTGACGTGACGTTTGATGACTTTTAATGTTGCTAGAGATAAAACAGTTCCCACAAAAAAGATAATAAATTCAAAACTTACGTAAATAAAAATCAATTGCTTCATGTAGATATGACAAATGCCTGACAGATACTTCAGGTACTTTAGTTAGGGGTAAAATCGAAATCCAGTTAGTAACCCTATTTTTGATACAAATAACTCACTCTATTTTTGACGTGTCAAAATAACAGACAGTTGTCATGACAACAACTGTCTGTTATTTTTAAATGACAACTGTAATTAAAAATCAGACTATAGTGATGTCCGACACAATACAAGCAAGTACTCGATACTTTTGGTATCGAATCACTACTTTCAAGTCTTACTTGGTATCGGAAGAAAAGTATCAATTCGAATCGATGCGCAGATACGAGTTTCTAATATTTAAAAAAAAAAATAGATCCGACTTCAGTCGATTCGAACTAAAAAGTTTAAAATAATATTTTATTTATTTAGATTGACGATTAAACTACCTAACTCGAATAATATATAATTTTTCGAAGTCGGGGGATAAATGACTTTCATATTTTTCTAGTTGAATATGTGCCCCCCGCATCCCGGACAGCTTCGCGCTCCGCAGCTATCATGGTTCACCGCGCTCGCCTTCAAAAGTGGATACCTAATCTGACTTTACTTGCATTTACTTTTACATTTACTTTTTATTTTATATGGATTGCATGTGGTTTAGCGCCGACTCCAAAAAATTATATATTATTTCAATTAGGTGGTTTAATCGTAGTATCGTTAAATCGTAGTAGTCACATATTACATACTCGTACATACGGGTCGAACACAGAACCTCCTTTTTTTGAAGTTGGTTAAAAAAACTGGCCACATGCAGTGTCGTCTGCGTTTTAAACAAAATGACGAAACTCCTTTTAGGTTTTGACATTATTTTAAATATTGTCAGTGAACTGACAGTGATCAAACTATATTTTTGGCCCGACTTTTCTGTACAATGTGTATCATTCCACCAAACCGTACCGAATGATATTGATCGATAAAATTAGCAACTGAATCGTATACCACTGTATCGATCTACATAAGTATCGGATTTGGATCGTGACGAACATCCCTATACAAGGAACTTCGTTGAGCTGCATGTTTGCGCTTATGTGATTTTCTTGTATTTTACCAATTTTACTCTGTTTTGTGTAATTCTTCCAGTCTGCGTCAAGTAATTGACCACTAGTTCATGCTCCTCAGTGCTTATATAAGTTTGCATCAGAACATTCGTGAGCGAAACGTGAATTAGAGATTTTGACTCTGTTGTGTTGTGACATCTCGGCGGCAATGGCGTTTCCTAATCGTTGTGTTAATTATACCATTACTTTCGATGATCCTATCTCGAAGAGTGCTTGGATTAATATCAGCAGTTGGACAGTTCCAAATATCACTAAGTACGCCGTTAAATACCAAATAATACTTTGTGTTCGTTAAATTATCTGTTGCAAAATATTTTTAGGATATTTTTAGTGAGATGTTAGGGTACTCAATAAGCAATAACCATACTATCTAGGGTCAAGAATACTATTTATTATTAATTTACACAGAAAAACCAATCCAAAGGTAAAAGTTTCATCGTGACGCATAAACTTTTTTTCTGGGGCAAACAATGTATTGGGGAAGGGCCATCTCCTTTGGTGACGTAAATTCTCCCAGATGTGATTCGGCCTGTAGGTACTAAATTTTATTATTTAAATTTAGTTTAGACCGAATACGTGGATTTCCTCAATTCAATTAGGATTTATTGTAAACCGCCGGTGTAGCGTCAAATGTTAAAAAAAGAAACAACGAACCATTTTTTAAACAATACAATTTTTAATATTTCTATCCTTTAAAAAGCTTTTGTTCGTAATGCTTAGCGAATAAAAAGGAAAATTTTATGTTTAAACTGGTTTTTCTTCTAAAGAAACTCTTCTAATGAATACCTAGGTATAAAGAAAAATTTTAATGAAATATTTTTTTAACATTGAATATTTTCCCGGGGCAGTTAATTTTCAGTAGGTATTAGAGGAAAATTCACTTAGCCATACCTTCCTCGAATAATAAAAAATAAGTTTTTAATGCGGCATACTCTGAGGCATAGTGATTAATTCTTTGTCCCAAATAATAATATATTGTATTAGGAGGCTTCGTGAAACATTTCCAATAAATAACTGAAAACTTTTTCAATTTCGCGTTGTGGTGCGTGTATTGAATTTTATGTTTAGACCTTGAACACAACTTTTTCTGTTGGTATCGGCTTACGAGTAGGTATACAAAATTAAACCAATATTATTGGGTTTGAAAAAACCCAATAATATTGGTGCTTATAGCCCGAATAAAGCCAGGACATTTAGGGCAAAGACGAACCTAAGGAGACTTGTTAGAATAATACTCCCGTTGCCTCTAGTGTTTGTCCCTGGTTGTTGCTTCTAGCAACTGCAGCTGGCTGTCAGTATCTAAGTTGCTATTTATTTTTCGCCGATGGGCGACGTATCACCCCACTACCACATAGCCTTGACTCCCACCTAATATTTAAAATTGTTTCGATCGGTACTATGTTTGACAATTTAGTGATTCTATATTCAGTTGATCCCGGTTATTATCACTATCATGTGAAAATAGTCGTTAAAGCCCGCCAACCCGCGTTGGAGCAGCGTGGCGGGTCTAAGCTCTAAATCCCTCTCTCCTATGAGAGAGGAGGCCTGTGCCCAGCAGTGGGATATTAAAAGGCTGTAGTGGTGGTGGTAGTGGTGCTCTATTTAGCTTTATGATGAATATAATATACGATATGAAACCGATATTTTTCTTTGATGCAACAAATAACAATAGCTGGCAACACGTAGCGCCCTCTCGTAATCCCTTCAATGCCAAATCGAGTTTCAGTTGCTCAACAGAGTTAATAAAGAGGGTCTGGACGTGTCACGAATAAAAGATCCTTGTAGTTCTTACTGAGTTGTACGTCAAACGAACTCGCTATAAATATTGAAATTTAGTTGCGGAGCGCTTGATGAAATTCCTTGAATTTATTAAGTTGGGGTATTTCTATATTCAAGTTTGTTGGCATGGCCTAGATTATATTACAGTTCGCTTAAGTTTATGCCACAACTATAGCCTTTTAACTTCCCACAGCTGTGCACAGGCCTCTGTGTCTTTTTTAGGAGGCGGATATGATTTAGAACCTAGATGGGTTATTCTGTAACTTAGTTACCAACTGAAAATAGTTGCCAACGAATTAGTTCGATATACATTGCTGTTTTAATGTGCAGTGATTTCATTTCACACATTAAAACAGCAATGTATATCGAACTAATTTGTTGGCAACTATTTTCAGTTGGTAACTAAGTTACAGAATAACCCACTAGGACGGCAAGCACGGCAATGAATGAATTGCTGTCACCAGGCAATGGAAAACGCATCACTTTCACATATGTTTGCCTCCATTTTTCCGTGGCAGTGTACACTTCAGGATTCAAGATTTAAAGATTAATTATTTCAAACAGTGCATTATTTGAATGTCAATCACTTTTACAAGTATAGATTTGTTAGTAAAGTAACTATTAGTGATAATTATTTATTTACGACAACCTAAAACTAAAGCTACCACTGCAGCCTTTTTATGTCTCATTGCTGGGCACAGGCCTCCTCTCTCATAGGAGAGAGAGATTTAGAGCTTAGACCCGCCACGCTGCTCCAATTCGGGTTGGCGGGATTTAACGACTATTGTCATAGATATGATAGTGATAATAACCCGGACCGACTACTTGACGTGCTCTCCAAGGTACGGGGGTGAGACACCGCTAACTACCAACTCCGGGCTGGTGCAGATAATTTCTTGACAGAAAAACCCAATACCTAACAATTATTTGCCGACCCGGGAATCGAACCCGGGACCTCGTGATCTGCAGTCGAATATGCTAGACTAATGAGGCAGTTGAATTAAAGCTACAAGGGTTCTTAATGCACCTTGGTCTGAGAAGTCCGTAACTCAATCTCGATGGTTAAAATAAGATTGCTATTTACTTCTACAAGCTAAAGTATCATTATCAGTTGCGTTTCTATGTAGATTATACGACTTGGGCATAGAAAGCTGGCATAGGGGTTCCCTTTATAAATGTAGACAAGGAATAAGGCCGGATTTTTCGAAATTCCACGCAATCGAAGCTGCGGCCGATCGCTAGTAATATTATGAAAATAACGCATATACATTATACATTATGTATATATTGATTTGATTTGGAACACATAAGGAAAAATAGGAGAGGTAATATAAGGAAAATTCCCATTTTTCCTTTTATCATTTTCCCCGTCAGATCTATCATGGTTTCCGAAAAATCAAATAAAAGGGCTCACTTTTACACAATACTTCGTCTGTATTTCATAAATGGCTTTATCGGCGGGCTGTCACAGGCGCCATTGCGAAGGCACTGTTCGCTGTTTTGGAGTCGCACCAAACGCCTGTCGCGCTCTGTTTCCGTTGCTCGTAATTTTTAAACCAACATGGCACTGATCCAGTCTGCTACATATTCGGATATTGCATACGTTTATAGTTTAGCTGTCACGAACTTGAATGCTTTTTGGGGGTTCAGATTTGAAGAGTGAAAAATGTTGTGTTTTATGTAACGAGCATTAAAAAGGTAACTACGCAGATATGATTATTGCATAATAAGGTGGTTTTATATGCTGGACTTGGTCGAAACGAAATTGGGGACCTATAGTGTAATTTTTCCAGTTAACGTTAACTGTGCGTTACCTACTCACAATTACTTAGTAGAGAAAGGGACGGCAAAACAAACATTGCTTTCCCTTCCCACACAAACTGATAGATTTATCTACCTATACTCACACTTAGCTTAAAACTTATGCTAGGCAGTCTGAAGTGGCCCTTTTCCAAACTTTAGCGCAAGCAATCTCTAAAAAAGCCGTACCATTTAAAAAAAGACAATCGGAATTCTAATTCGAGATGATTTTTTGACGAGACAACGTCTTATAAATCGATGAACGCCGGATTCACGCACGAAAAAGCATGACTCATTGTCAACCTACGTACAAGCGAGAGCGCGGAACAAGCGATAGAGTAAGCACGATCGGCCTAAGCGTTCGGCTTGTGACGCATCTATCTCTCTTTGTTTTCTAATGACGTTATCACGTAAAATTATCGTCCGTAAACCGACTTTACAGGCAACCAATTTTCTTATATGAGATTTGGGGTAGGTGTTGTATGTGTTCTGTGTACTCAAAACCAACGCTCACGATTCTGACGATGCGACGCAACGTGCGCAAATCACAAATTCGACCACAAACTTATTGTTTGGACAAGAGTCAAGACAACGTCTAACGAGTGTTGGAAGACCTCGTAGAATAACAACACGTAGACTGATTTCACAAGTTTATTCACCAATTTTCGTGGGAAGATTGATTCCCTCTTTTCAACTACCGTGCTTTTTATAATCTCGCCATGAACGAACTAAGCTATTTCATAACAATGTCATGATATTAGTTCATTCGTCAAAATTCGTCATTGGAATATCTTAATTATTTAAAATATAACTAAGCAAACAAACATACTTCTTTGATAAACATTTTACGGAATTTGAACTATTATCGATCTTAATAATTAACTATATCAACTTAAATAATTATACATTTTACGGTTATGCATTTGATTGAATGGTTGACTTAAGCATTAATACAATGCATAATATAAATAACATTCAATCATATTTGCATTTCATTAACTCTGTTAATTATCTTTATTAGTGTAAAATTCATTTACATTATTCATCATTATTTACCTAATTTCTAACACGAGTTAGATAGCTTTATGATATTATCTATATTCAACACTTATCAGAAGGTGATGAAACAGGCTCTTAATAAATTTGATTTAAGATTGGGTTCACGAGATGCTCAAGATTCACCCAAAATTTCAATAGACGTCCTGAAATCACAAAAAGTTGTTTTCAAAATAGCTCACATTAATCGTATTACTCACGCCGACTGTATTTCGGCTTTCTGTTTTCATACGTAATCGTCTGAATACGGAGTTAATCTGCCTGTGTGTTGATATGGATAGAAATTCATTGTAAAACGCATTTCATTTGGAAAAGCCCGCGGGTAGTGTTTTATACGAAAGCTTTACTCTCATTATTTAGTTTTAATGAGCTGCATACAAATATAATTATTATAATTGTATGTAATTAATGAAAAGTATCAATTAGTTATAATATATCTTTTGCGTTGGTCCCACTGAATATTAAATATCTCGAACTCAAAACTTTTCTTTTGTGCCGTAGTTGGGTAAAAAATAAGTTCCCACATACGAGAAATAAGCAAAAATAAAGTTTCCTTCAGACCTATTTGAAACTTTTATATATATTTGAACCTTGCGTTTGTATTTTTTTAACTTTTAAAAGGACAGTGCGGTATCCTGAGACGTGTTCACATTGGCTTTCTCATTGAGAATATGTTCGCGATCGTGAGAACTTATTTTTCACGGACACCTTTTGACGACCGACAGCATATTTATCACATCGAAGCTTCTTACCTTTATGAGGCACTCCTTGGCTATTTTTAACCCCCGACGCAAAAACGACGGGGTGTTATAAGTTTGACGTGTCTGTGTGTGTGTGTGTGTGTGTGTCTGTCTGTTCCCCTGTAGCGCTCAAACGGGTGAACCGATTTGAACGCGGTTTTTTTTTGTTTGTAAGGTGAATTAGTCGAGAGTGTTGTTGTTGAGAGATTTCATGTTTGATGAAAATCGATCCAAGATGGCCGCCGCTACAAAATGGCAGATTATATTTTTTTTCACAACTCCGTTAATATGGGTATCAAATGAAAGGGCTTGACTAGTAGAATGTCACTATGCAAATCCAAGATGGCCGCGACCACAAAATGGCGAATGTCGGGGGTTTCTTAAATTTTTAATTTATACTTGTATTTTCTAAATTATTTTAAATCGTATAGTTTAGCTCTTCCCAACTAGCGTAGATCTGTAAATGTAACATTTAATCTAACTCTACCGGCTTCCAATACTTAATTTCCGTCTGGTTATCGGGCTCGAGTCAGCCCGCATTGAAACTTTGTGTTTTCCACTGCGGCGGAACCCAAATAAAACTACGAAACAAACCAACCGTTACGAAACCCCGCGTACAATGCTTTTCACTGACTGGTTCAATGAGATAGAAATAACTATTTGTGGATACCTTAAATCCAAAGTGGACTTTAAATGTGTACACTTGGATACCTGTGTGCTTAGTCTAAATCGGAGCACTCGAAAACGAACTCGAAAACTATTGATCGATTTCAGAGTAAAATAGACCTAAAATGGCTTGTATTAAGGTTTGAGTTCGCCAATACATTCAGCATTCGAACAATGCTGAATGTATTGGCGAACTCAAACCTTAATACAAGCCATTTTAGGTCTATTTTACTCTGAAATCGATCAATAGTTTTCGAGTTCGTTTTCGAGTGCTCCGATTTAGACTAAGCACACTGTCCATCGAAAATAGGTAGCCCACCAAAAACGTATTACTTGGCGTCAAAAAAATCGCACATTTTGAAAAAAATAAACTAAAATCAGTTTTAACCCCGATTAAAACCACCCCCTATTAAAATCCCTCGGTAAAAAAGGGTAACGTATGTGACAAAGAAGAAGCCAACTTTAGTTTTTATTTAGTCCGAGAAAATTAATAAAATCAGGGAAAATAATAAATAGTTTTGTAAATTTGATAAATATAGTTAGGTATTCATTGTAGGTATCCAGAAACCAGATGAACATACTAAAACTCATAATTATGCATAGGTACATACAAGTCACGGCAAATAAGTCTAGCGTTGACCTTCAATGCGCAGAAGTCGAAAATGAGGTATCTCGGAGTGTGAGGGGGTCACGGAGAGGGCGTGGGGTTCGTTCGTAAGCACTGATTAGCTCTCGCGGATCCCTCGTAAGCGTTGATTGGCTCTCCAATCGTATTGTGTCCCGCTCACTCGTACGACGCTGCGCGCACTTGAAGGTCACCGCTCGACTTACGTGCCGGGTTATATATGCATATTATGATAGTGTGGTTGTGTGTACTTATGCACATTCATTCTATATTTCATAAATGGTGTTATCAGCGGCGCGTTACAGCGCGTTGCGAGAGCACTTTTGGAGCAGCACCAAACGCCTGTCACGCGCTGTAATTTTTTAAAGAACGTGGCACTGATCCAACGTGTAGCTTGTCCAGTCGGGAGATACATCCATGGATTTATGGTCACGCGGAATTGGTCGTAAATGACCGTTTTATGTCACACAGATTAATCTCTATGCGTATCATCAATAGCGCAAACTGTATAGCCTTTCACAGTCGGTGTTGATATTTTTAATGCACAGAATTGCTGTAATTGAATACAAGTTTTGACTCCACTCATCGACTCCAGCATCTCTTTTAAACCGACTTTCAAAAAAGAGGTTTTTTTGAAAGTCGGTTTTTAGGGTTCCGTACCCGAAGGGTAAAAAACGGAGCCCTATTAATGTCACTCGGCTGTCTGTCTGTCTGTCTGTCTGTCCGTCTGTCCGCCGGTCACAGGTCTCTAGCTCGCAGACGAAATGAGTTACAAACCTGAAATTTTGGTATTTAGTGTAAAACGTTTACCCAAAATCAAATATTGAATTAGAAATTGAATTAAATTATTTGTTCGGGCCAATTTATCTGTGGCCGTCTCCCGTCAAAACTAATACCTCATCTGTAGTGACTCTGTGGCGTCTCCCGCCAAAGTGACAAGTGACAACTTTGACATTACACTTCTATTACGAAAATTGAACATTGCTACGAACTTTATAATTACGAAAATCTATTATAATACGAAAATACCTGTGGAAAAGTGCAGCGTAAAACTGTTACAAAAGTAAATCATCTTTAAAAACTTTGGTGTGCATCATTTCACAACAATCACAAACATTTTTTGGTGACCCCTACGTTATCAAGAACGGACACTCCGGCGCAATTACTCATCGGAAGGCATTGCTCAATCCCACAAGCAGAGGTGGACAAAACCGAGGGAAGTAATGCCCATTCCCATTTCCTATACTCATCTTTAATCCTTCTTTATCAATTTTGCTTCGATTTGTACGTGTAAACGCCGAATTGTTCGAACGTCATCCTAACACGACACGTGTTAATACAATACCACACAGTGTTAACATACACTGTATTTCACTGATAAATTACACACTAGATATTAAAACAAATACTTGCCGACTATTTCAGGACTTCCGGGAGTCGAGCGGTGAGAATTTAAGCAGCATTAAGTAAATCGATGCAACGTACCTACCTACCTATTTGCCGCGTGATTCGACTCAACTTGCACCGCCCGGTTAGTACGGGAGTTTGAGGTTGGTTGATACATTGTTCTTCTTGTAATTTCTATTTTTATTTTATTGTGTATGTATTATTGTTTGCACTTACACAATGACCGAATTAAAAGACCTTATTGCACAAAGAGGACGGGTAAAAACTCGTATCACCTTGTTCGAAAAATATCTCACGCCGCTATTAGAATGTAAACTAAATAAATCTCAGATCAATGAATTAAGTTTGCGCTTAAGTAAGTTCCAAGATCTCTCATATAGCTATGACGACTTGCAATCTAAAATTGAGGCCTTCGATATTGATGAGGACAAAGAAATGAAAGAGAGGGAAAGTTTCGAGAACCGCTTTTTTAGCTTGATAGCTCGTTCTCAAGAGCTATTACAATTATATGAAAGTGCATCTAAAAATGAATCTGCTTCAGCATCTGTCAGTGGTTCCGACCAGTCAAAACACAAACCAGTGAAGTTACCACCGCTTAAAATCCCCACCTTCAATGGGGATCCCAGTAATTGGATAGAATTCCGAGATATGTTCCTCTCTTTAATCCACAACAATGACACCATAGAGGACATAAATAAATTTCATTATTTAAAATCTTACTTAAGTGAAACCGCAAATGCTGTCATAAATTCAGTTACAGTATCGGCTATCAACTATCCTATTGCGTGGACTCTTCTCTGCGATCGGTACAATAATAAACGCCTTCTTATAAATGAACATATCAAAGGTTTATTTTCCATTGAGCCGATAGCTAAAGAATCTGAGGTTTGTCTACGCACTTTAGTTGATACTATCACAAAAAATTTAAGTGCATTAAATTCACTTGGAGAACCAACTGATTATTGGGATTCACTCATAATATACATGGCTTCTGCAAAACTCGACTCGGCTACAGCCAGAAAATGGGAGGAGTTTAGAAGCACCCTTGACACAGTAAAGCTATCAGATTTTTTTGATTTTCTGCGTCAACGGGCTACCGTATTAGAGACACTGCATAGTAGCAAACCTATCAAATCAGACAAACGTTACCAAGTTACTAAATCCAAGTCATTCATAATATCATCACCGTCTTCGCCTTCATCTCCGTCTTCTTTAAATAACAATAATACTTGTTTAGCTTGTAAGCTAGATCATAAATTATACAATTGCCCTAAATTCAAAGCAATGTCAGTAGACGATAGAATCGCGAAAGTGCTTGAGTGGCAAATCTGCAGCAATTGCCTTCGCGAAGGCCATAAACCTTTCCACTGTAGACTGGGTGGCTGCAGGTATTGCAGAAGAAAACATAATTCGATTCTGCATAAACAATCTTCTCTTCATTATATTCAACCACAAGCACAACCATCTACGTCATCTACATCATTACAAAGTTGTGATGGAACTGCTACATCACTTGGTACATCTAAAATGACAGTTCCTCGACATAACAGCTTACCTTCTTCATCATCTCAACCTACTAATGTTAAGGATCCTTCTTGCGTCGTTAGTATGTCTTCTGTGTCCTCGAACCAAGCTCTTCTGTCTACGGCTTTGGTAGAGGTAGTGAATAACAACAAAACATATACATTAAAGGCTTTATTAGACAGTGGAAGTCAATCAGCTTTTTTGACCGAAGCAGCTCATGCTAAAATTGGTTTACCAAAAATAAAAAATCATCTTCGTTCAGTATTTGGTTTAAATAACTCCATCATTAAAATCACTGAACATTGCAATGTCATCATACAGTCTTCTTATACCACATTCAGCATGCCTGTTAAATGCTACATCATTCCTCTTATTACTGACAGGCTGCCTCAAGTAAACATTAACATCAATAATCTAGAAATACCGAGCCACATTCAATTAGCGGACCCCAACTTCTACATCTCTTCAGAAATTGACATGCTTCTAGGGGCCGATGTCTTCTGGGATTTACTTTGTTCTTCTAGATTCAAACTGGGTCCTCATATGCCCACACTACAAGAGACACAACTAGGTTGGATAGTTTCTGGCCCCATGGGGGGGAAATATTGTGATACATCTGAAAAAATATATTGTAACTTCAGCAAAGAAATGCAGCAACAACTTTCCAAATTCTGGGAACTCGAAGAAGTACCTGCGGAGAATCCTTCTTTCAATGAACATTATTGTGAAAAATTATTCAATGATACTACATACCGAGATGAAAATGGTAGATTTTGTGTACAGATTCCTCTTCGTGATTCAGCTGATGTTTTAGGTGATTCCTATAATATTGCAAAAAAGAGATTCTTTCAAATAGAAACAAAATTAAATAAAAATCCCAATTTGCGTATAGAGTACTAGCGACCCGCCCCGGCTTCGCACGGGTAGTAGAGCATTTTATGCGTAGGTACTACCCGCTCAGGGATTAGGCAGCGTTTTCGATGAAAGCTCCCAGGCGGCTTTTACGACTTTTTACGATATTTTCCACAATGAACTTACTATATCTCACCTTATACCCGAATTACTAATTCCGTGGAATTCTGACGTTTCATAATGTTACCAGAGATAAAACAATTCCCACAAAAAAGATGAAAAATTCAAAACTTATGCAAATACAAATCAACTGCTGCATGTAGATATGACTTTCTAGTTTCCATTCTTAGCAATTTCTATTTTAGGGCGAAACAATTAATATTATTAAGCGGCTTAGAGCTTTATATGTTGACAGGGAATTAAAGTAGTTTGGGGTAAAATCGTACTTCGTAGATGTTAACCCTGTTCTCCATATAAATAACTCATCTGTAAATGAAAATGACAGCTGTCAGAATTAAGTCGATATTAAGTCAAAAATAAGGAGAAAAACTAAATATTTCAAATCAAATAAATTAGTGTATTTGGGACATAAGAAAGTAAGTTTTCACCAGATTCCGTGAAAAAAAAAAAATATTTTAAAAGATAAAAATAAAGAACCAAAAACTTGGTTTTTTGAACTTTTCACATAAATTTTGAGGTTATGTGAAAAAAGTGTAAATATAAAAGTTGTAGATCTTTTTATTACCTACAACTTTGCCATTTAATTTTTTTCCATAGGACTTCTAGTTTTGCCGGAAATCGAGATAAACCGTTTTTTACCCTTAAAACTCCCCCCCTTTTTTCCCGAGCTCAGATCGCCCGTAAATTATTTTTCCTTGTATTTTATAATATTCTCCTCCTTTTCCAATGGGTTTCATCCTACGTACTGTGATTTTTTTTTTGGTTTCAAAAATTATCGACAATGGGCTATAGGGAGAACCGCGGCCGCCGACGCGCTTATAGGCACGCTCCCGCGCCGCCGCAATTTTTAAATCTGTAATATCTTCGAAAGTATTCATTTAAATCATATGCTGTAAAGGACCATATGGATTTATATAAAATCAACAATGCATTTAAGGTATTTAATTAGATAAGGATTAATGCTGTATTGGTTGAAATCGCTTCGAAAATTAGCCATTATTTGTCGTAAAAAGTAAATGACAAAAAAATGTTATTGTGGGATATCCATAAGAGATAGACATATACCATCGCGGACTTTTCTGTAGACCTTTTCAATGTGTACAATACTTAGTACATTATTTTGATAAATCTCGTAGGGTTCAGCCTGCGTTTGCAATGTAAGCGGAAAAAATGTAATTATTTACGACATCACATTAGAAACCTCAAAAATAACAGTATTTCTCCACAATTTAATGGATGTTATTATACATATAAACCTTCCTCTTGAATCACTCTATCTATTAAAAAAAACCGCATCAAAATCCGTTGCGTAGTTTTAAAGATTTAAGCGTACAAAGGGATATAGGGACAGAGAAAACGACTTTGTTTTATACTATGTAGTGATAATAAATTCATGAATGAGTATGAAAAACTAGGCCATATGTCCGAAGTTACTGGCTATGAAGATCATGGTTGTTTCTTGCCACATCATGCGGTTATCAAAGAGAGTAGCGAAACGACAAAGGTCAGGGTTGTTTTCAATGCGTCGTCTAAAACCTCAAACAGCATCTCACTTAACGACATTCAGTTTGTAGGACCTGTAGTCCAGGATGACCTGCTCTCAATATTATTAAGGTTCAGACAACACAGATTTGTAGTGTCGGCTGATGTCGAAAAAATGTATCGACAAATACTAATTCAACCTGAACAACGTCATCTTCAAATGATTTTGTGGCGGGACAATGAGAAACTCCCTATAAAAACATTTCAGTTAAACACAGTAACTTACGGTACAGCATCAGCTCCCTTTCTCAGTACGCGATGTTTGCTGCAGCTATCAAAAGAATGTAAGGATGAACAAATAGCTCAACTTATCAAACATGACTTTTATGTTGACGATTTTCTGTCAGGCAGTAACTCTTTACAGGAACTTATTCACATCATAAATAATGTTACAGAAACTCTTAAATCAGCATGCTTCCCTTTACGCAAATTTCGTACCAACATACCTTCCATCTTTCAAAGTACTTCTAATGTTCATGTCGATACGGACTTAGAGTTAAGTTCGCAATCCAGTGCATTGGGTCTTAAATGGGATCCAGTCGCTGACGTCTTGAAATTTCCTACAAAAATTGAATCTACTTCTATTGCCACTAAACGGTCAATTTTATCAAATTCTGCTAAGCTTTTTGATCCTCTCGGTTTACTGAGTGCGTGTACAATCATACCAAAAATAATTCTGCAAAAATTGTGGTTGTCCAAATTAGACTGGGACGATCCTATACCAACTGATATTGCTAATTTATGGTCTAATTTCGTTTCTAACTTAGAAAATTTGTCTAAACTTCAAATTCCCAGATACACACTCAGTGACAATCCGGAGACGATCGAGCTTCATGCATTTTGTGATGCTTCCCTTGAAGCATATGCGTCATGTATCTATCTAAGATCAACAGATAAATCAGGAAGGGTAACGGTTAATCTTCTATGTGCTAAGACAAAAGTGTCTCCTGTAAAATCGCAGACTATACCCAGATTAGAGCTCTGTGGAGCCTTACTTTCATCTCGTTTAGCTTCGGCTGTTTTAAAGGCTCTACGGCTTCCAGAAGCTCCAAAAATATATTACTGGACTGATTCTTCTGTAGTTCTTGGATGGTTATCATCAGAATCTCGTGATCTTCAAACTTTTGTTGCAAATCGAGTTGCAATGATTCAACAAAGGACTTCTTCTGCTGTCTGGAGACATGTACCCGGCATAAATAATCCTGCGGATCTAGCCTCTCGTGGTCTAGATCCTAAGCATATTCAAAATGCTACATTATGGTGGCAAGGCCCTCAATTTTTATTAAAGGATGAGAGTGAGTGGCCATGTAATATAAAAATTTTAATTGATCTTCCTGAAAGGAAAGTTTCTACTAATAAATCTAAACAACATTCATCAACTACAACTACAGCTGCTTTCACTACGATTGCAAATTCTACATCTACACATGCAAATAAAATAATAAATTGTGAAAGATTTTCAAACTTTTCAAGGTTAAAAAGAAGTCTAGCCTATGCATTAAGATTCATTCACAATATAAGGTTTCCTAGTTCAAAACATACAGGCCATCTATCTACTGATGAAATTAAAACTTCTCTTAACTATTTAATAAAGCAACATCAATTGGAAAATTTTGAAATAGAACTTAAAGCACTACAAAATAAAAAATGCTTGTCTTCTCGATCACGCTTGCTGTCGCTGCGACCTTTCATAGACGAAGATGGTATCCTCCGCGTAGGGGGACGTATTCAAAATTCACCTGAAACTTACAATAAAAAACATCCAATTTTATTAGATTCAAATCATCAATTTACAAAATTATTATTTGATCATGAGCACAAGAAACTTATGCATAGCGGCCCTCAATCATTATTAAATAATTTACGACAAACATATTGGCCTATTGCAGGCAGACGACTAGCTAGAAGTACGGTAAATAATTGCAAATTATGTAGAATTATGAAAGCTAATACACTTAATCCAATAATGGGTAACTTACCAGCGTCTCGGGTGACTCCTAACTTACCGTTCCAGATTTCTGGTGTAGATTTTGCAGGACCTTTTCCAATTAGAGATCGTCTTGGACGCGGTTGTAAAATACTTAAAAGTTACTTATGCCTCTTTATTTGCTTGTCAACCAGAGCTGTACACTTGGAGCTTGCTTCTGACCTCAGCACTGATATTTTTTTCCTTTGTCTAAAAAGATTCATTTCGCGCAAAGGAAAACCTACTGAAATTTACTGCGATAATGGCCGGAATTTTGTTGGTGCAAACAATGATCTTTGCCAATTTTTACAATCCGTAGAGAACAATGAATCCATCACCTCATTCGCAGCCGATGAGGGCATAAAATTTAGATTCTCACCAGCTTACTCCCCCCACTTCGGTGGGCTTTGGGAAGCAGGCATCAAGTCTGCAAAACATCATTTATATCGCATGCTAGGAAAAAATCACTTCACGTACGAAGAATTGTCGACTTTATTTGTGCAGATCGAGGCAATTTTGAATTCCAGGCCCCTTACTCCACTTTCTTCAGATCCAACCGATTTACTTCCTTTAACTCCTGGGCACTTCCTCATCGGGAGACCACTCACCTCTTTGCCATCTCCGGCCTTATTGGACGTCAATGGAAACCGCCTAAACCGATATCAACAAATTGAGCAATTCAAGCAACATTTTTGGGAAAGGTGGCGACATGAATTCTTGTCTGAGCTGCAACAGAGAGCCAAATGGCGAGTCAATCAAGGGAATATACTTCAAGGCGATATGGTGGTCATCAAGGAACCCAACTTGCCCCCACTCAAATGGCGAATGGGGCGCATTTCAAAACTTTACCCTGGAGAAGACGGTGTTGCACGTGTAGCCGATGTGTTGACCTCAAGAGGCATCATACGCCGTGCCATTCATAATCTGTGCCCTCTGCCTTCGGCGTCTGACGAAGAAACTCAACAGCCCAAGGTCGTTGAGGGGGGGGAAGATGTTCGGGCCAATTTATCTGTGGCCGTCTCCCGTCAAAACTAATACCTCATCTGTAGTGACTCTGTGGCGTCTCCCGCCAAAGTGACAAGTGACAACTTTGACATTACACTTCTATTACGAAAATTGAACATTGCTACGAACTTTATAATTACGAAAATCTATTATAATACGAAAATACCTGTGGAAAAGTGCAGCGTAAAACTGTTACAAAAGTAAATCATCTTTAAAAACTTTGGTGTGCATCATTTCACAACAATCACAAACATTATTTTTCAGGGGGGCTCCCATACATGAAAAAGGAGCCGGAAAAAAAAAATTTTTCTTTACCCTAGCTTGTGGGGTATCATTGTTTAGAGCTCATTAAGTAGAGTACAAATATATATTTTTTTAATTTTTATCTCAAAAAATAAGGGAATGGGAGGCCATCAAAGTTGTCAGTTTTAGACCATTTTTGTGACGGGGGCTATCTCAAAAACTAAACTAGTTGGGAATATGATATTTCAGTATATTATGTACTATATGCTCTATTTAAACAACAAATACTGAAAACAACGATTTATTAAATAGTTTATAAGCTGTGACCAAAATAAACGAACATTTTTTTGGGTTTTTCTTTCACGGTTTGTTGCGATGTCTAGCTCGGAAATTAAATATTTCTTAGACCCAAAATATTACATTGTTCATAATTATGTACGGAACCCTGAAAGAGCGAGGCCCGACTCGCACTTGGCTGATTTTTTAAAGAACGTGGCACTGATCCAACGTGTAGCTTGTCCAGTCGGGAGATACGTCCATGGATTTATGGTCACGCGGAATTGGTCGTAAATGACCGTTTTTATGTCACACAGATTAATCTCTATGCGTATCATCAATAGCGCAAACTGTATAGCCTTTCACAGTCGGTGTTGATATTTTTAATGCACAGAATTGCTGTAATTGAATACAAGTTTTGACTCCACTCAACGACTCCAGCACCTCTTTTAAACCGACTTTCAAAAAAGAGGTTTTTAATTCCGCGTATTTTTTTAACTTAACGTACCTACTCACACAAACGCACACATTTTGCTCTGTGATCCAAAGAGCCTCTGGGCCTCCGAAGCCAAGCGCCAAACAGGGCCTAAACTTGAGCAATCAGTGTTGAGCAATTACCCTTTTGCACTAATCGTCTCTGCCGAGACAGAGTGGTACAAGTCACGGCAAATAAGTCAAGCGTTGACCTTCAATGCGCAGAAGTCGAAAATAAGGTATCTCGGGGTGTGAGGCGGTCGCGGGGAGGACGTGGGGATCGTTCGTAAGCACTGATTAGCTCTCGCGGATCCCTCGTAAGCGCTGATTGGCTCTCCAATCGTATTGTGTCCCGCTCACTCGAACGACGCTGCTCGCACTTGAAGGTCAGCGCTCGACTTACGTGCCGGGGGTTATATCCGAGGTTTCATACCTTACCTGCGGTTCCAAGCTTCGTCATAACATCGATTTCTAGGACGTTCAATAGCACGAAATATACTTACTTAAATACTACGGTAGTTCAGAGGTGTTATCATTCTTAAGTAAGTACACCTTTCTCATTCTTAGTCGTATTCGTCATTGTTGAGGGTCATGACCCCATCCATTGATCCGTAATGGTGACAGTTTTTTTTTACCCGTTTCTTTAGCCCTGTTTTGGCAGCGATGGAGCTTGAAATGAAAAAGGCAAATCAGCGACGTGTCCACTATACGGATTACTATATGTCCTAATTTTCCACACCACCGCACAGCCGGCGCTTAATGAACGCGCATTTCGGCACGATTCCAAAATAAATCACATTCTTCCTCCACTGTTTTAATACCGGAAAATATTTTCGGTAGTTCCACACGTTCAACCATTCCGGAAATAAGGCCAAGGTTCGTGCAGTAACATAAGTTACGAAAAATGCCAAACTTCTCATAAAATTCCTAGTTATACTACTCACTGTATGGGTAATCAGAATCTCTAAACGCCAGGACTGAGAATTCTTAAGTACGTATACTCTGATTTTTAATTCCGTGGAATTCTGACGTTTCGTAATGTTACCAGGAATAAAACAATTGCCACAAAAAAGATGAAAAATTCAAAATTTATGTAAATAAAAATCAACTGCCGCATGTAGCTATATGACAAATGCCTGACAGACACTTCATGGTGATAATGTCGTTCGACTTCCATTTTTGAATAAAATTTTTTAATGTGCTTCTTTTGTTTTCTATTGCTGTTAGTGTGCACTTTCTAGTTTCCACTCTTAGCGATTTATATTTTAGGGCGAAACGACTAATATTATTAGGTGGCTTAGGGCTTTTTATGTTGACAGGGAATTAAAGTAGTTTGGGGTAAAATCGTACTTCGTAGATATTAACCCTGTTTTCCATACAAATAACTCATCTGTAAATGACAATGACAGCTGTCAGAATTCCACCGAATTAAAAATCAGAGTATAGATATTTAAGATGGCCGACACGAACCGCAACTGTAAGAGCCGCTAGAGTCGCACGTAACACGTTTTTGGAATGCGTGTTTTCATTTCTTACAATGCGTGTGACAAGGTTTGCGTTTTCCACTTACGAGTAAGATAGTCAGCAATCTGTATTGCGATCAAAATCACAAATTACATAAGCTTCCACAGACTAAAATCTTCCCTACAATAAACTGCACCGTGTGATTCTGGCCTATGATTGGTTGGCCGTCTCTATGTATCATAATGCCCACCAATCAAAGGCCAGGATCATACGACGGAATATGTTCTAGGGCAGATTGTGGTTTGTGGAGATTAGAGCCTTATTTGAGTTTGATAGCGGTACACGACCCAGATTATATGTTTGGGCTGCCTTAAAAGGTATTATCGTAAAGATACCTACCATGTTTTATGGTCATAACTTATCATCACGTGAGACCATCGTCAATCGCATTTTTTTAAAATTTCTAATAGGTGCGCTAACTGACTGCCTCGTTGACTAGTCGTTAGCATATTCGACCGCAGATCACAAGGTCCTGGGAATTCGATTTCCGGGTCGGGCAAATAATTGTTAGGTATTGGGTTTTTCTGTCAAGAAATTCTTAGTGCCAGCCCGGAGTTGGAAGCAGGCAGTGTTTCGCCCTCGTGCCTCGAAGAGCACGTAAAGCAGTCAATCCCGGTTATTATCACTATATCATAGTGTGGCAATAGTCGTTAAAGCCCACCAAACCGCATTAGAGCAGCGTGACGGGACTAAGCTCTAAATCCCTCTCTTCTATGAGAGAGGAGGCCTGTGCTTAAGTGGGACGTAGGCTGCAGTGGTGGTGGTGGCGCTAACTTAAATTAACTTGTTACGTATTCTTTTTGTGCACTGTACATCTCATGTTATAAAAATAAATGTATACCTAATAATAGTTTTTTTATTAAGTAGGTATTTATCAAAAAATGTAGGAGTACCATTGTTGATTAAAGAGATGCTTTATCTTATACACAATCTTTGTATAAATTTCCATTTCAAGACGACTAAAACATCGCTATCTTATTAATTATATCAGGTAAGAGATAGTATCGGTGTATCTCTCATTAGATACAAAGCGTTAATTAATTTAGCAGTAAGCTTTGCTCGCCCTTCCTCGATGTCGCTTTGTATCTCAAAGCAAGTTTGTTGCAACTTAGTCGAGTAGCAATATGATTGCAATCAACTATTTTAGTGAAGTATTCTTATTTTACCATGTATACTTTTAATTCATGCTAGGCTTGATCATTTTGGAGTTCGCATTCACTGCCACTGACGCATTCACATTGTGTGTGCGTTTTCAGAACTGTCATTACACGCATTGAACGCTCTTGTGCGTTTATATATTGCGTGGTTCAATGCGTATTGCGTACTAGCTGACCCCCGCGACTTCGTTCGCGTGTTTTTAGGTTTTATATAGGATCGGATCGGATCCCATAATTCTTTTATGTACCTAAACTAAATGTAGCCTGTTACTCCTTATAACATTGAAAGTTCCATTAAAATCGATCCAGCCGTTTCGGAGATTAGCTGGAACAAATAGACAGAACTACAAACATAAATTTAAACGCACGCCAGCTTAAAATAAGCCGTACGTACAAAGATCCGGGACCCAAGTTATTGGAACCCAATAAATGCCTGTCATTTCTAAACTAAAAAACGTATGACCTTGAAATATTTACGGGACAATACTTAAAGTACTACCTTTCTAACAAAAAAAGAATGAGTGAAATCGAATAACGCGTTAATGAATTACAGCTATATACACGTTTTAACTTTCATCCCCTCTCCCAAGGGAACCGTGCTGAATTTCGGGATAAAAAGTATCCTATAACCTACCTCGGAGTATAAACTCAAATCGTACCAAGTTTCATTCGAATCCATTCAGTAGTTTCGGCGTGATGCGCGGCCAAGATACAGACAGACAGACAGACAGACAGACAGACAGACAGACAGACAAAAATGAAAAAAATTGCAGTTTTGGATTCAGTATCGATTATAGAGTGCCCTCCGATAAAAATTTTCAAAATATCTTCAATGTACAGAATTGGATCTGTTACAGTTTTATTATATTACTAGCTGACCCCCGCGACTTCGTTCGCGTGTTTATAGGTTTTATATAGGATCGTATCGGATCCTATAATTCTTTTATGTACCTAAACTAAATGTAGCCTGTTACTCCTTATAACATTGAAAGTTCCATTAAAATCGATCCAGCCATTTCGGAGATTAGCTGGAACAAATAGACAGAACGACAAACATAAATTTAAACGCACGCCAGTTTAAAATAAGCCGTACGTACAAAGATCCGGGTCCCAAGTTATCGGAACCCAATAAATGCCTGTCATTTCTAAACTAAAAAACCTATGACCTTGAAATATTTACGGGACAATACTTAAAGTACTACCTTTCTAACAAAAAAAGAATGAGTGAAATCGAATAACGCGTTAATGAATTACAGCTAAATACACGTTTTAACTTTCATCCCCTCTCCCAAGGGAACCGTGCTGAATTTCGGGATAAAAAGTATCCTATAACCTACCTCGGAGTATAAACTCAAATCGTACCAAGTTTCATTCGAATCCATTCAGTAGTTTCGGCGTGATGCGCGGCCAAGATACAGACAGACAGACAGACAGACAGACAGACAGACAGACAGACAGACAGACAGACAAAAATGAAAAAAATTGCAGTTTTGGCTTCAGTATCGATTATAAAGTGCCCTCCGATAAAAATTTTCAAAATATCTTCAATGTACAGAATTGGATCTGTTACAGTTTTATTATATTATATAGAAGATAGATGTGCGTCCAATGCTAAGTAGCAGTTTAATTCCACTGCGAATCTCTTGATTGATAATTCAATTTCTGGGCATTTTGAAAAAGGTCGTTGCAGTAAAGAATGAACCAATATAAAATTAGCATGGAGTTATTAAAATAGAAGACAGTTATCGCCTTTTTATTTTAATACAAATTACAAATTGACAAATACACGAAGATGAAAGTGTACAGTATAAAGGGAATACAATTATATTTACAAAACCAATCTCAAAGGGTACGTAGGTTTCACGGTAATTATAATATGTATTCCAAAGGATGCCATTACAAAGGGTTCTGAATATGCGGAACATTACTGAATGTTTTGTAATATAATATCATCTTAGATAACAAAGCCTGCTTATATAATGTTACAGTCTTTCATGAAAATATTATATTTTCTGATTTGTAATTTAACTTTTGCTTATTTGTATGTGCAATAATGACTAACTATAGATTTTTAACCAGCTTCTAAAACGTAATAATATATTTAAAGCTTTTCAATATTATTAAATAAAAGTCACCATTTTTAATTATCTGGCATTCGAAATCAAAAAATACCTAAGCGTCCCAATTCCTAGCAGATTGCATTTAGGATCCAAATAAAATTCCAACGCTTGCAGCCGTAGTTAGCCGTTAGTAAAAAGTTGTCTGGCTCAATTTTCCTCCGACTTTTTTACTCGGGTTTAACTGAAGATTGAATATTGATTCGATGAAATATTTAGAACTAAGGACTGTCAGTAAATATATCGATCATCATCATCATCATCAACCCATTACCGGCTCACTACAGAGCACGGGTCTCCTCTCAGAGTGAGAAGGGTTTTGGCCATAGTCTACCACGCTGGCCAAGCGGATTGGCAGACTTCACACACCTTTGAGAACGTTATACAGAACTCTCAGGCATGCAGGTTTCCTCACGATGTTTTCCTTCACCGTTAAAGCAAGTGATATTTAAATACTTAAAACGCACATAACTAAGAAAAGTTAGAGGTGCGTGTCCGGGATCGAACCCACGACCTCCGATTAGAAGTCGGTTGTCCTAACCATTAGGCTATCACAGCTTTTTTAAAAAACTTTTTTAAAAAAGCCTAAATATATCGATAGGCATATATAATATCTAACAATATAAAATACGCACCGTATTGAGAACCTCCTTCCAACTCGTGATTGACTAAACTCACAGACAACAGCATAGCTTAAACCGTTGGGTGTAGAGATATTAGAGAAAATTGTTCTTGAGTACCTACTCTAGAGGTGCAATAAGGAGGGATTTTACCGCTGTGTACATATGTATAAGTAATCGACGCTGTAAAAAACTAAACCAACGATAAGAGAAACTGAAATATGAATATTAAAATAAACCTTTTTTAACCCCCGACGCAAAAACGACGGGGTGTTATAAGTTTGACGTGTCTGTGTGTGTGTGTGTGTGTGTGTGTGTGTGTGTGTCTGTCTGTTCCCCTGTGGCGCTCAAACGGGTGGACCGATTTGAATGCGGTTTTTTTTGTTTGAAAGGTGATTTAGTCGAGAGTGTTGTTAGCTATGTTTGATGAAAATCTGTCCAAGATGGCCGCCGCTACAAAATGGCGGATAACATCTTTTTTCACAACTCCCTTAATATGGGTATCAAATGAAAGGGTTTGACTAGTAGAATAGCACTATTACAAATCCAAGATGGCCGCCGCCATAAAATGGTGAAAGTCGGGGGTTTTTTAAAGTATCCTATATTATGTTACTCCGTAGTATGAACTTCAATCGTACCTAGTTTCGTTTCAATCCATTCAGTAGTTTTTGCGTGATGCGCGCACAAACATACAGACAAACAGATAAACAGACAAACAGACAAAAATTTCAAAAATAGCTTTTTTACGTTCTATTACTTATTCCTAACATCCCCCAGTTATTATTTTGCAAAAATCTTCAATGTACAGATACGGCAATTCTACGATTTTATTATATGTACTATGTACCTACTATAGAAGAAGATAACCAAACTCCTTAACTAATTTTTGAGTCGTAAGTAACTATTTACGAGTAGGCGCCAAACAAACCATCAAAGAAGATCACTAAATAACTTAAAATACTTTAGAGAAAAAAGGAACGTCCAATATCCATCGATGCACTTTGCACAATAACATTCCAATCAGACAAAATTAAAAAAAATCAAATATATTACTTATGCAAAACATTTACATTTTTGGTGCCATATTTTAGGATTAGGCAATAGTACAGACGATAGAAACACGTAGGAAAATTTTGTTAGTTGATGTATTGTAAAGTGCTATTTGCTAAACACGTAACGATACCCACGAGGCACCTATAGAGTGCAAAATAGAGGAGGTAGAAATCGGTCCCATGGTGGTAACCTACATAAGTCAGGCCTAGTGGCTTATTACGTAACATAGGCGTTATTTGGACTTTTAGTTTAGAGGTTTTTGTGGATAGACCTATGAACCTGGCTTACTTTACAAAATAATATCTTCCCAGAGTGTCCCAAAATAAAAGAAATAATTCATTTAAAATAAGGCTTGGAATGTGTATTTCTCTGAAATTGAAAATAGTTAAATATTCAGGTTCATTCGTGCAGTTAAATTGTTAATTACTGAAAATTCTTGTCATTTTCATACATGAATGCGATGGAGCAACCCATAAAAACATGTTTTTATAATTTAATATTCAGTTTTAATTATGTACGCTGGAATTACAGAGTTCACAGAGTTGGTAATTGGCTGAATTCACTCGTTGAATCGTATTTTCAAATTGTCTTATGTTATTTAAATTATAGACGGTTTAATTAAATAAATAAAGTATATTTTCAACACACTTGCTCATAAAGTGGCTCTACGTTCACCACAATTAGGCAGATAATTACTCCTATTATTCAAACTGTGACTTTTGTTTTACTATTATTCACATGTGAATTATATAGTTTTATTTTTAATTTATTGGTTGAGTTGTTCCTTTGTTCTTAAAAAAGTTTCGATACAAAAAAGATCGTATTCAATAGTATAAATAAATTGATGTACCTTTTGCTTGCTCATTTCATGTAACTTCGTATTTAAATAGATAATTTCAACTTGTACGTGTTTAATAAATAAAACTTTAACTCAAATATAACTTTCGTTTTTTCTGTAATAAAGAAAATTTGAAATTCCCCATATTGTACGTGGCTAAAACCTATCCGCAAAAAGCCAAATAAAACAAACCTCATTCATTCTATAGTCTATGGCCGATTGCCATTATAAGATGCGCGCGCATAGGGAAACTGATTAATTTTTCCCGCCATTGCGAAATGCCATAGAAAACAAACCTCATTCTAATATAGTCTATGGTCGATTGCCATTATAAGATGCGCGCGCATAGGGAAACTGATTAATTTTTCCCGCCATTGCGAAATGCCATAGAAAACAAACCTCATTCTAATATAGTCTATGGCCGATCGTACAGATGCGCGCGCATAGGAAAACTGATTAATTTTTCCCGCCATTGTGAGAAAATTTTCAGAACTCGTTTTCACTGTTGAATTGAACTTACAGTTATTTATTAATAAATTAAAATGTCTACAAGTACTAATTATGAAGAAAATGATTTCTGTTGTACACCGCCCGATATAAGATGTGAAGCTCTTAAAGTTATGGCAAGTTTACTACCTCAAATCACCAAGGAAATATATCTATTTTAGTATTATTTTCTTCACAAGTGTGTTGAAAAACGTCGTATGCTACACGTGTGTATTGATGATTACCGTCCTCGGCTATCTTAAGACCCTCACCTAACGGCTCGGGTCTCAATAGCGCCTCAGCGGTAATCACCAACATTACACACTTATAGCATAATGTACTATTATTAAATTCATTCTAAGGGATTAATTGTTTTGTTTTTTATTTGGGTAACAATGCTGCGTATACACTAAATAAAGGTTTTTTAACCAACTTCCAAAAAGGAGGTTCTGTATTCGACCCGGTATGTATGCATGCTTGTTCGCGATTATTTCAGAAACCAATAAACTGATTTTGATGATTTTTCAGTATCGTAATCTGTATACTTTCAAGAAGGTTTTACCCATTATTAACATACCTAGTTATCGTTCTTATGTACGAAGTTAATACATAATATTATATAATAAGTACATAATACGCATCTAAACTACCCATATGACACTAATATTTTTGATTGGTGCACCGATTTCTCTGAGATTACTGGACCGCAGTCGGTTCTTATAAAACTAAATACTTTCATTTTATATAAACATCCAAGGATAAGTTATCGGTAAAAAACGATATTTAAATATAAATGAAAATTCATAAAGAGTAAGTAAGTAGGTACTTCAGTTTTAAACGCATCTACACAGCACCTTATTGAAACTTTATTTAACTAGTATAAAACATTTTAAAAGAAAATTTTGACCCACAATCTCGTGTACATCACCAGTGAATAATGCAACCTCCTTTTTGTAAGGGTGGGATAAAGATACTCGAGCGTTTTCAACCTCGCCCGCGATGCGTTAATGATGTTTACTCTCCCTAAAAGCCTCCCATATACTTACGTCTCTATCAAACATTTTTGTCTGTAATAGAAAGTTTGTCGGTAAATATACAGAAGAGTGCTATATACCTACTCACATATCACAATAGCAGATGAAGAGAAGAAATGTCACTAAAAAAAATTTAGCATCGACTCAATAGAGATACATAAATATGAATATGTGCCCGCATAGAGTATATAAGTGGAGTAGTCGTGGATCTATCTAAAATCTAGATAATAAATGCTCGATAAATATTTTCTATTTTTAACCCCCGACGAAAAACGACGGGGTGTTATAAGTTTGACGTGTCTGTGTCACACACACACACATACACACGTGTGTGTGTGTGTGTGTGTGTGTGTGTGTGTGTGTGTGTGTGTGTGTGTGTGTGTGTGTGTGTGTGTGTGTCTGTCTGTCTGTTCCCCTGTGGCGCTCAAACGAGTGGACCGATTTGAATGCGGTTTTTTTTGTTTGAATGGTGAATTAGTCGAGAGTGTTGTTAGCTATGTTTGAAGAAAATCGGTCCAAGATGTCCGCCACTACAAAATGGCGGATTACATATTTTTTCACAACTCCCTTAATATGGGTATCAAATGAAAGGGCTTGACTAGTAGAATAGCACTATTGCAAATCCAAGATGGCCGCTGCCACAAAATGGCAAATATCGGGGGGCTTTTAAATTTTTAATTTATACTTGTCTATCAATAGAGGTCCCCCCAGCTCAACTCACCCCCCTAAAGCGCTTCCATTTAATAATATTAATAATGTGTACACGTATAAAAAAATTATATGTATCGCTACGACGGTACATAGTGTGCATACTTCAATAAAATCACAATCATCACACTAATATTATAGAGGCGAAAATTTGTGTGTGTGTAGGTTTGTTACTCTTTAGCGCCGCAACTACTGAACCGATTTGGCTGAAATTTTGAATAGGAGATAGATTATGCCCTGACTTAACACACAACACTTTCTATCCTGGAAAAATCCATAGTTCCTACGGGATTTTGAAAAACCGAAATATATAGCTATAACTATAGGCAGTTTGCAATAGCAAACTTCTTTGAAAGTACCTATAAAGGTTGGAAAAGGGAGCGGGAACGGCAACCGGAAATTCACGATTCCCGCGGGATTTGTAAAAACCGCAATTCACGCGGGCGAAGCCGCCGGCTGAAGCTAGTATGCAATATAAAGTAAGAAAAGTGATAATTCACCGTTTCTTAACTAAAAAATGAATTCAAACTGAAACTACAAAAAATTTAAACCAATGTAAATTTTAAAAATGCACATTTTTACGGAAATCTAAAGTCACACTATATTAGTTTTTAATGTTTGTCTACAAAGTTTCACCGAGTTTGATTAATTTATATTAAATAAAATAAAAATCAAACTTCGCTCGAGGGCTTAACTTTAGCAATTTATTAAGTAGGTACTCGTATCTTGACATTTTCACTTAAAATAATAATAATAATATGTGCACTCTGAACTTCCATTCCAAGAACTGGATTGATTGTTTCTTAATAAGAATAATGAAAAAAAAAATACGTTAAATTCCTAGAGCGCCAGTTCAAATACCGTAAAACTAGGCAAGTACACGAAAAACGAAAGAAAAATATAACAGCAATAATTTTAAGCGTAAACGTTACCAAAGTGTAAAAGTCAAGAGAAAGTTTTTAATGAGTTTTCCCGCCGCAAATTTGCCATTTCTTTTCATAGAATTTATTAAGTCTCTATTTAAAAAGTGACATTATTTTTCACTGTTACTTCAATAACGACCAATTCTATTTATTTTTTACTGGAGACTTAGTGTGAGATCTATAGACCGTGCTCTGACTTTACTCAGACTCAAGACTGAGTTAAAATGGGACATAAATATATACCTGACATAAACCTGTCTCGTTTTAACTCTGTTTTGAGTGTGAGTAGAGTCAGAGTACGCTCTATAGATCTCACCCTTAGAGCGCGTCGTTTACAAAATTAGTACATAAAAGCCATCTCGGGGTTGAAGATGATTTGTTAATCCTCATTTGTTATTATAGCAATATTGAAAATGCATGTAAAAAGGAAATACTACTTAACCCATTTTTATAGAGTTCCGTATCAGAGTTTGGTTTTTGTGACACTCGGTTGTTTTACACATTTTTAAATAATCCTCCTGAATAAAAACAATAAAACCAAAATTACTGTTCGAGTCATGTATCACAAAAGTTTTGGGTCGAAAAGTTCCAAATCGTATAAATGAAAGCCTTTGGTGTTTCAACTTTTCCCAAAATATTATTTGCGTTGTACCAAAATCAAACGTGCGTACTAAAAGAATAGCTATGATATTATCGAGGCATGATTTTTTGATTTGAAGAATGAATATCAAAAATATATTATGTTTAAAGTTTATGAAATTAATAGGTAAAGCCAGCAATTTCACAGTCGCTGGTAGTTCTTACCTGTGTGGGAGACCATACGCAGATAAACTTTCAGCATTTAGAAAATAACATAGGTCTGGCCGTCGTGGGCTGTAGTTCTACAACATAATACTTAGTCGTTAAAACCTAAGAGTCGTTTTTATGAATAGTTTAGTCGTATGCGGAAGGATCTGGAAACTGACCGCACGAGTATCCAAAGAAAACTCGCATTATGTCATTAATGGCAAGGGAGATAGAGATGATGTACCCTCAGGGATATAATACGTTAGAGAAGCTCGGCCACAAACTGTTGGGAGTGAACAACAACTATTACCGAACCCTTGTCCAAACTATTTATTGAGAGTTATTCGTGTTACTGTTTCCGTTGAAGCGGACCTTTTTCTGAATATCCGGCCGAGTGAAAGCAATAAAAGTCAAATTACTGGCCGAGTCATGCATCACCGAAGTTTTGGGTTCGAAAGTTACAAATTGAATAAAATTAAGATCAGTTGCTGCCCTGCATGAGATTTCCTATGTAACCGTGAACAGTAAATTTCTAAGACAGTCGGATACACCTATTACATACTTACCTGTTTTATGACTACATAGTACCTATAAAACAAAGTCGCATTCTCTGTCCCTATATCCTTATGTCCCTATGTATGCTTAAATCTTTAAAACTACGCAACGGATTTTGATGCGGTTTTTTTTAATAGATAGAGTGATTCAAGAGGAAGGTTTATAAACAAAAAAATTGGACCCGGTAGGTGGCGCTAATAGCGGGCAGGACGACGTCTGCCAGGTCCGCTAGTATTTTATATATGTATAAATCGTCTTCGTCATCTAAACCGAGGGCTGTCTACAGCTAGACAATCTTATTCTTCTAGGAATTACTACACGCCATGGCCCTGTGCCACTTGTGTTCACAGCTCTCTGCAACGTTGATATCGTATGAAATTAGTATGATTTTCCTTCACCTCTTATAACTACACACGACCGATAAACATCGTGACCTTCAATTCCTTCAAACATTTTTAAAAAATGAAGGATATTCTGTTACTTCAGCCCTCAGAATCGATTTCAGAAGCTGTGCCTACGGTTCCTGACGGCAGTCTTTATGTACCGTGGTTTTGGACAACTACCATACACACACGTTCATACGTATACAAAAGTTATAGGTATCGAAAGTTGTAGATGCGCGGAAGGGGAAGTCGTGAAAATATGAGATATATTTACCTTAACCAAAGCAATTTCCGCGCCAGTGCCGTAAGATTGCGTTGTTGCGCGCAATTTTGAGTAACAAAGAATGTGAGTTTCGCCGGAGATTAAATTATAATTTCATGAGTGTGTAATACTTTGTATACTCAACTCGTTTTATGTGAACATCGATACCACATGACGGCGTAACTGAAGCAAGGGAGCGAGGGTGTACTTGCCCATTATAATAATTACATAATACTCTCAAATATTTGTCTTTGAATATCTGTACGTACACGTTGAAGGAAATTCTATTAACGAGTTAATTATGTTGACTATGAGTTTGCTGAGTTTTCGACATACCGATCTATACATAATAATAAAATTGTAGACTTGCCGTATCTGTACATTAAAGATTTTTGCAAAATAATAACTGGGGGGTGTTAGGGATAAGTAATAGAACGTAAAAAAGCTATTTTTGAAATTTTTGTCTGTTTGTCTGTTTATCTGTTTGTCTGTTTGTCTGTTTATCTGTTTGTCTATTTGTCTGTATGTTCGTGCGCGCATCACGCAAAAACTACTTAATGGATTGAAATGAAACTTGGTATGATTTAAGTTCATACTACGAAGTAACATATAGGATACTTTTTATCCCGAAATTCAGCACGGTTCCCTTGGGAGAGGGGATGAAAGTTAAAATGTGTACTTAGCTGTAATAATTCATTAACGCGTGGTCCGATTTCATTCATTCTTTTTTTGTTAGAAAGGTGACACTTTAAAGATTACCAGCTAATCTCAGAAAGGCTGGATCGATTTTGATGGAACTTTTACTGGTGAATGTTTACATTTTGATCTACTTAAACATCCGCCAGTGAACTTTTACAGTTTTTAGCAAGGTATGAGCTCAAAGGAGCTTAGGAAAAATAAAATGATTCTCACGGGATTTTTAAAAACCAATTAACGCGAACGAAGTCGCGGGTGTCCGCTTGTATTTAATATTTGTCTTTCCGTACATATTATGTACATATACATATGTTATGTTCTATAGCTGGTAGCTGATTGCAATCATCTGAGGGTAAGTAAGTGAAGGTGCAGCCTAAAGGAGGATAAAATCCTAAGCGTGATTTGAAAAGGCAGAGAATTATTCCGTATTTTTAATTCTTCAACCATTTTGATACTATCTACTACTAAATACTAAGTATGAAATCAAACGCAACTTATAACTAGATATCGATATTTTTGGTTCATACTATCAGATTAACAAAATGTACAAACATTGTTACAAACCACCAATTTATTCACAATTCAATCAAGCACTGTCGGAATAAACGTTTGCATGTAATTAATAGTCTTTTTATTATTTCACTATACTAGATTGTAGAATGAAGGAAATTGTAATTTCCAAAACTGATTCAGTAAAATTATTTAAATTATTTTGTAATTTGACCCTCGAAATCATGAAATCTGAAGTGGGATGATTTGAACTGTAATCCATTTGATTACCTCCAATTAATACATATTGAACTTCAAGTAAAAACCCTACAAATTACAGCCCGATACTTGATCTGGTAGGTATATCCATCCTAAAATTCCATATATTCCAATTTCTCTTTAGTAAAAATCATAATAGTATTATTCAAACTTCTCAAAGTCACTCTTCATGCACGCTCTGCGTATAATGTTGTCGGTAGTACTGTTTACTAATATAAGTAAACTTTCATGTGTCCAATATTCTTAGTCTCACTTTGCAGAGCTCAAAAACATTACTAAATACTATTGATCGAATCACAATGAATTCAGAGTAAAATCGACCTAAAGTAGCTTAAATTAAGGTTTGAGTTCGCTAATACATTCAGCATTCGAAAACAGCCAGCGCCTCAAATAGAAATATTGTAAAATAAATATTCGAACTATTGAATTACGACTTTAAAATAAGAGTCTTTGGGTTTACTTTGCTCTGAAGTCATTGTGTCGATACTCGAATTTCGATCATCGTTACCACTATGTACAAAGTCGTCTTATGGCCTCTGTTATCGTGCTTATAACTTTCCTAAGTTTGCCTCTTAAGTTTGTATATCAAGTGTATAGACATTTACAGGGCAAAACGAAGCATTATTAATGTCACTGTGCTATCTATCTGTCTGTCTGTCCGCATAGCACGCACCTCTTGCTGTGGTTCTACACCATGTTGACCGAATACCGTATATTAGATATTCAGTTAAATTATTATTTTTCAGGAGGCTTCCATACATTAAAAAAAATAACCGAAAAAATGTGAGGAGCATTTGTGAGGATTATTTTTCTAGAATTCATTGATTGCAAATATACTTTTCTTTTTATAAATCACTAGATGGTGCCCACGGCTTCGCCCGTGTGTATTTAGGTTTTTAAAAATCCCGTGGGAACTTTTGATTTTCCAGAACAAAAAGTAGTCTATCTGTAGTAACCCGTCCCCAAAACGGAAAAATTCTGTGGGATCCTTACGATTTCGGTATGCAATTCCTTACAGCATCAGGGTTGAGGAGTTGGACATGTACCTACTCGAGTTCATTCTACAATAAAGTCTTTAATTGGTATCCCCAATCAATATAAATAACCGACAGTGCTTAAATCCCATTAGTTTTGGGGATCAGGTCCCCTA
Organism: Melanargia galathea; assembly: GCA_920104075.1. Taxonomy (NCBI): domain Eukaryota; kingdom Metazoa; phylum Arthropoda; class Insecta; order Lepidoptera; family Nymphalidae; genus Melanargia; species Melanargia galathea. The sequence goes on from OV049872.1 coordinate 12,296,518, forward strand.
CAGCATCAGGATTGAGGAGTTGGAATCCAAATTTTTTATAGAACAGGGTCGCAATGTTTTTCTATCGATTAAAAAAAAAATTACGCAAATCGGTCAGAAATCTCGGAGATATCGGTGTACATAGGTAGAAAAACACAACTCCTCCTTTTTTGAAAGTCGGTTAAAAAAGTAGCCTATGTTACTCCCTGGTTAATTCTCTACTTGTATGTGAAGGTCCCGTTAAAATCGGTTCAGCCGTTCCGAAGATTAGCCCGTTCAAACAGACAGACAGACAGACAGACAAAAAATTTAAAAACGTGTGATTCGGTTATGGTATCGTTCAAATAACCATATGAGCTTAATATGAGGTAGTTATTTCGATATTACAGACAGACACTTCAATTTTATTTATTAGTAAGTATAGAGTATAGATTTAGATCATTTGTGTTACGGGATCTATCTCAAAAGCTGTGACCAAAACAAATGAACATTTTTTTGTTGGTTTGTTGTTTATAATAGCGAATTGCTTTAATACAAAGTACTTACCTATGTTTCTTTAGACGCATCTTGAACTTAAGATTTAATATGAAACAAAATTATCAGAGCATTCTAATTAAGAACTTTCTTCTTCGAAGTCAGATAGAAGTAAAAGCACACTCCCGGTGCAATTAAGAGCATTTGAAACAAACTTTTGCAACGTTATTTTCAGTATTATGAAATAAACTTTCTACAAAATAAATAAAGTTCTATAGAAGGCGGTACGGTAAGTTTCTATGTTGAAAATTTACTCTTGTTTCAGGTAGGTATTTAATTAATAATTCGTAGGTATATACTCCGACAAAAGTTTATTAGCCCAACATTAATTTGGCACAAGTTTAAATTTTGTTAGTAAATTCATATACTTACAAAAGTTGAAAGATCTTTTCGAGACTTTTAAATTTAATATTATAATAACGTCGCTTTTATTTACTTTTTATAATTTCTTAGAAAACTGGAACATCGGATGATATAAAAAAGTCAAAGAACATATTTCTTTATATTTAGCTAAAGACTTTTGAATTTATAATGACATAAAAACGCCTACATTTAATTTATGTGACACAAAAACCGCATAATTTTATCTCGTTATTCATTTCTGAAACAGAAATTCCAATTTGCAATTCATTTTATGAAATTCTTCTGCATTTCCTGCTTAATGAAGGTGGAATTTTTTTCAATTGCAAATGAATATTATTTACGATGATGAATTCCTTTATTAATTACTTACTTGACAACATATTTTGAAATAAAATCCAACAAACACGAATTAATTAATTAAATGTAGATGTCCGAATTGGATTAACTGATTAAGAGCGCGAGTCAGGACGTATAAGGTAAGGTTCCATAGTAATACCAGAAAAAAACTTATCATGATTTAAATTATATTTATTTTATGAAAAAAAAAAGAAGATAAATATGATGTATTGTATCCTGTATCAAATTTTTAGTATTTATTCCAAACAGTCCAGATCAACTACGCTTTATCTTGATCTACTATAAATTACAAAAAAATTAAAATCTTAATGATGGGAAAGAGTTATTTTTATTTTATTTTTTTATTTCATTTATTTTGTTTTTATTAAATAATTAATACTCATTATACTTTTAACAGTTTATAGCAATGTATGAGCTCAAATGATCTTAAGAAAAATAAAGAGTTCCCACGGGATTTTTAAAAACCTAAGTCCAGAAACGCGGACGAAGTTGCGGGCATCTGCTAGTGTGATAATAAAAGATTCAGTGGATTAATTCTTTTTTGAATCATAATGAAATGAAGACTATTGTAGCAATATTGCTAAAAAATATCACCTTGAATGGACTCATTTTCTTTTTTCCGATTCGAGCCACGTTGTCGTAACATGACGCGAATATCTTGAGGTCAGAACGATCTTATCGTTTAATTGATTGAACCGTCTAGATTCTAGAACAACCCTAACTAGAGAAAAGATCGGTACCTAATGGTCTTTTAATCCCTTGGACATGTTTAATTTTTTTTAGAAAGTGAATTATCTCTGAGATTTACTAATATTTTTGATTACCTATGATACATTAAGATTAGCCTGCATTGAGTTGTTTCAAGCGTGCGCCATACAATACGAGCGATAATTTGACTTTTTTTAAATATTAATTAAGTAATCAATCAACATAATATTTTGGGTATAAGAAATATTTAATTTCCGAGCTAGACATCGCAATAAACTGTGAAAGAAAAACCCAAAAAATGTGCGTTTACAACGTGCGGTCGCAGCTTACAAACTACTTTATGAATCGTTGTTTTCAGTATTTGTTGTTTCATTATCATCATCATCATCATGATCAACCCATTACCGGCTCACTACAGAGCACGGGTCTCCTCTCAGAGTGAGAAGGGTTTTGGCCATAGTCTACCACGCTGGCCAAGCGGATTGGCAGACTTCACACACCTTTGAGAACGTTATGGAGAACTCTCAGGCATGCAAGTTTCCTCACGATGTTTTCCTTCACCGTTAAAGCAAGTGATATTTAAATACTTAAAACGCACATAACTCCGAAAAGTTAGAGGTGCGTGCCCGGGATCGAACCCACGACCTCCGATTAGAAGTCGGTTGTCCTAACCACTAGGCTATCACAGCATTTTTTGTTTATTTTGTTGTTTAAATACAGTATATGGTACATAATATACCGAAATTTCATATTCCTAACTGGTTTAGTTTTTGAGATAGCCCCCGTCACAAAAATGGTCTAAAACTGTCAACTTTGATGGCCCCCCATTTCTTTATTTTTTAAGCAAAAAATAAAAAAATATATATATTCATGCTCTACTTAATGAGCTCTAAACAATGATACCCCACAAGCTAGGGTAAAAAAAATCTGGTTCCTTTTTCGTGTAATAGGAGCCCCCCCTGAAAAATAATTGAATTAAATTTTTAATTTAATATTTGATTTTGGGTCATGAAATGAGTTACAAACCTGAAATCGTGATATTTGGTGTACAACTTACACACAGACAGACAGACGGACAGACAGCAGAGTGATATTAATAGGGCTCCGTTTTTACCCTATGGGTACGGAACCCTAAAAATGAAGTCAAAATCTATCCACAAAGAAATGAATGAGGTTGCAACGCATCCACACCGAAAAATTAAATACGAGTAGATACAATGTAAAATTTTTAGGAATATTGAAATTTGAGGGCACTGGGAGTTTTTTCCAAAATATTATATTGGACTTATTTGCGGTAACACGGTTGGCGATTTGAGGTGAGCGTCCTTATCGGGTCGGATTTCCGGTGTCGGGGACTACACCGAAAATTTACACTGTATAGATAAGCCAGTCAATATAAACTTTTATATTGTAAACTTTTGATAAAGAAAGCAATTCAAAAAGTATTAGGTTTAAATACAAAAACTTTTTGTTTGTTTCCCTGTAACAAAATTTATGATGGTCTTTTTCTTTGCTTGATAACGGCCTAAGCATTTCTCATTCTGGGTGGAGGCCTGTGCCCTGTAGTAGGCCGATAATGATGATGATGCCGATGATGCGCAGGTTGAAATAGAGATAGTCGCAGGTTATCAGGCCAATTTATAATAAAACACTATAGCCCGGTCTAAAATTGTTTCTGTGTTTATTACGAGCATAAATTTCTTTTATGCGATATTAATATTAATATACGATCAATTATGGTTATTATGGGAGTCATTTAGTAAGAAAAATTTAGACAAAGGCATGTTTAATGAGGGGTCAACGAATTTACCTAATGGTTTAATACTAAGTACTTATTAGATTCGAGCGATACAGTTGTCACTCTTAATTTTGTTTATACCTAATTGGAATATTATAATAGGTACTTAAAATTAGCGATTTTATCTATCTGTACTGGTTTACTCTTAATTTAGAAATTAAACTTCAATCTAAAATTATGATTTGAACATATTTAAATAGATATTAGTAAACCATTGTGAATTAATTAAAGTACAAATTCTGCAGCTTAAATAGTAACATTATTTTATTTCAATGTGGGTACCGGGTACATAGGTATATAGACACAGAAAAGCCGGGTAGGATACGAACAATAGAAACAGTAATTGCACTGCTCATTTTCTGGCGCGCTGCCCTTGAATGGCGACATGCTAACTACGAGTCAGTGTTGCCAACATAGAGCTTTTGACCCATTATTAAAGGTATATACGGACTGAGATTTTCTTAAGGTCATTTACAATAATACAAACCAATGAGACCAAAACGAGTTAAGAAACACTTAAGAAGATTGTCTATGATATTATGTTGTAAGTATGTTTTGTGCTTTGGTTTCGAGCGAGTCACGTTAGGCCATACTACTTATTTTTTATTTGTGGTCACACCATACTCTACATCGGCACTGTCTTTGGCATTACAACTGATACAAATTTTTACCTAATATAAGTCACAAATATTTATTTGAATTTACGTTTAAATAAGTACGGGTCTTTTGTGGGCTTTTAATGAATGAATTTAGCGTTATTTTATATTGATCTTGCGGGTAATTTTTTGGAAAAAGGCAGTTGGTAGCCCTGCTACGGGTAATTACGTGTCGCTTTGCAGCTGTACACCCATGTAACGACCCATGTACACACCAGAACAAAGGTCCTACGTGTGCGTACGATTGTAACCGGTTGTACGGTGCCTAATTGTAGCGAATTCATTGCCTTTTACTTTAGGAAATGTATAATGTGGCCGATAGGAATTTATTTATAGTCCTGTTTCTCTATATAGTACTTAGAATACACATACTTTACTGTCTTCATATCGAAGTTTTTTACATTTAGACATGAAGACTCATGTCTAAATGTAAAAAACTTCGATATCACAAAATTAGAAATATTAATATTTTTAGATATTTTTTAAATCGATGGCTTTGACTAAGTAACACAGGTTTAAATATTTTAAGTTAACTTAAATTATTAATTAGAACAATTTCACAAACAATTAACGACCCTCATACACAACTATAATAATTGTGAAACGTACGTATGGCACGAACACCAGCTTTAACTAAAACCTACTTTGAACGCAATCGTATGGAAAATCTAAAAAGGGTGTTACATAACATTTCGTAACGCGAGAAATTTCAGTAGCCTACTAATCAACTAACGAAGAATTTTAAGTAATACAATATTTTCAAGCCTTTATTTAGTTGAAATTCGAAAAGCAATTTCAGTTAGCTTGAACCCAAACTTTGGTTTTACGTTAAAGCTAACTCACAAATAAAACCGGTCAAGTGCGAGTCAGACTCGCGCACTGAGGGTTCCGTACTCCAGAAGTATAAGTACAATCTGTTTTTCTTTAGTTTATCTTAAAAGGTAATATGCTAATTAAGCTAGGCTTTTAAATTGTATGAGCACTCATACAACTCAGAGGTCTATCTTAATTGGCGCAACTATGTATGTATGGGGACACCCTTTAATTTCCTGTTTAAGTTTTTGGAATTTTTACTTTATTTGTGCTGGCTTTTTGCCAAATTTCGTAATTCTAGATCAACTGGAACTACCATTTAGGTTTTCGACCCAAAACCTATAGGGTACTTCCGGTTGATCTAGATTTGTCAATTTTGGTCAAAAGCAAGGTCTTACAGATCAAGTAAAGGATAAATTCCGAAAAATAAAAAAGTTGAAAATTAAAGTAAATTTTGGTACTTACAAGTTTTCGTAAAAATCCAAATTTGCTCATATCTTTTTATTGTGTGGACTCAGGACCTTAATTTTTATACACCTAATAGGGACCATAGACTTTAGTATCTGGTATAAATTTTAACTTGCTTACCCGTTTCTGAGAAAATCAGTTGTGACACACGGACAGACGGACAAGAAAGTGATCTTATAAGGGTTCCTTTTTTTACCTTTTGCGGTACGGAACCCTAAAAAGACGAGTAAAACAATATTTTCAAACAAAAAGTTATTACTTAGATTTATTACCAATTATTAAATGAAACAAAGTAATGTGTAAAAATGTAGAATGTTACGAATGACCTATATAAAAATATTATATTATTATTATAATTTGCTTAAATAGGCTTACGGGTGAACAATTACCATTTTTGCATATTCATGAGCAATAAATTAAATTTTCATTGGAGATTTTTGCTTAGCGATTTGAAAAGCCTTTTAACCCATTCATAAGCCGCGAGGTCAGAGAGGAATTGACTCGCGGGCGTTACTGAATTTGCTTTACCATTGAAGATTTTTGTTATACTAATATTAAAAAAATATATGTATCTGTGCCAGATATTAAGAACTTCATAAACTTGAGCAATTCGGTTGTTTATCAAATACACGATACGACACAAAAGAGGGGCGTATAGGAAAGGAGACATAAAAAAATAAAAAAAATAAAAAGAGATAAAAGAAATAAAGAGCATCAGGTCATTTTTAAAAGCTGCTGCAGTGTTCGAGTATAAATAACCGCAATGATCGCCAACCTTTACTAGAACAGGCATGCAAAGAAGGGAATTATTAATACCAGAGGGGTGCAAATAGATACCCTTCTCGCAAGTGTTGAGTTATTTATATTGGCTTATAACTTTGGATTTAAGATATTATTCAGATAGTAACCAAAACCTACCCAGTAGAGCTTCATACCTTGGTGGTAAGTTCTCCTACCAAGTTATTAATTGTTTTGTAAAGCCTAAAAATATATTTTGATTTATTTTTAGTATCTACTCTAATGAACTGAATCGTTAAGTAAAGTTAAGAAACCCGTAAAATTAACCAGTACGCAGACAAAACAAAAATACTTAGAAGTAGAACAAAGATATTCTATCTAGTTTTACCTTAGTTATATTATTAACCTTATTCAAAGGGAAAAAGGTGCTAAATCGCGGTCTTGAGGCCAAAACTTTCAGTCCAGCCGTCGCGGAAATCCGGTGCCGGGATGCGTCGCTACGAAGTCAATTAACTGACTGTGAAATATGCAAATGAAACAGACTTTTTGCTTTGTGTATCGACGCCTGTTTTCTTCCTTTGTAACGTAGTACGACACTTAGTGCAAAACTGTCTTTATGAGAATATTTTAAAATGAGATGGTCCAGTGCTGAAGTCGTTTTCTTTTTGTCTTAGTAGAAAACGTTATGAACTACGCTCTTAACTCATAATAACGAGAAGACGAGCTTTTCTGGCTTAAACGAAAAATTTCCATTTCTTACTGTTTAATAGATATGCGCTTGACTATCGATTTGGAAAGTGATATAATGCAGCATTCAGAAGCTCCTTTTTTCGTCGGTTAAATAAAGTTAGAAACTAGTAGATAACACATGACTTGATGGGAAGAAAAATTCTAACATTCGTAAAGATATCAATAATAAGTATACCAATACATAGTAATTCTAAGTTTACCGTTACTCTTATTTCAATTAAGTAATCATTAATTTATTAATTTATTAATTCCTAAACTACCTTCTGATACACCCTTAAAAGGTTGAAGGGTGAGACCAATATGCTTAGGATTTAATAGCCCCAAGTAATATAAAGAATTAGTACCGCACATTTTCCTTTATTGCGGGGTGCGTTCCAACATTTCCTATTGCCCCATATAAATATCCGACAGCGTAGGGGTCAACGCGATCTTATCATGTAATTGATTGGCCCTTTTAGTGCTATCGGCCTTTATCTAAAAATGTCGAAGGAAATTCACAAATGGCCCCTCAATCTGTTTTACGTGTTCCCTTTTCTATTTTTGTTTTGTGTATAGGGGAACTATTTTGATGTAGTTTGTGTTTTGAAATCAGAGGAAATTCATAGGAATTTCCTCGTGAGAAATTCGATTTAACCCATCCGTGGACGATAGCTCCTATAAATTCTTGTCTATTCGAGATTTTAGAATGTGAAAATTCCAAAACGTTCGTCCACCTTGGGAGAAAACAGTTTCGTACATTGCTGTTGGATCTCGGAGAACACACTAATGATTGAGCAACAAAGCTCCATCCACACCACTGGCAGATCCGCCGCAGGGCGTTTACACTCTATACGATAAATTTACATTGCCCTAAGCACCTGAGAATAATATCTTGTGAGTACAAAACAAATACTATGATCTTCTAAAGGGTATTCAAGAGAGATGTGCTTAGGAATTGCTATTTATAATCTTACAAGCGCACGCAAGTCGCGGACACCCGCGACTTCGTTCGCGTGGATATTGATTTTAAAAATCCCGTGGGGATGATTTTGTTTTTCCTAAGCTCCTTTAAGTTCATGCCTTGCTAAAAACTGTTAAAAGTTCACTGGCGTATGTTAAGGTAGATTAAAATGTAAACATCCGCCAGTCAAAGTCCCATCAAAATCGATGCAGCTTTTCAGAGATTAGCCAGTAATCTTTGAAGTATCTTCTTTCTAACAAAAAAAAGAATGAATGAAATCGGACCACGCGTTAATGAATTACAGCTAAGTACACATTTTAACTTTCATCCCCTCTCCCAAGGGAACCGTGCTGAATTTCGGGATAAAAAGTATCCTATATGTTACTCCATAGTATAAACTTAAATCATGCCAAGTTTCATTTCAATCCATTCAGTAGTTTTTGCGTGATGCGCGCACAAACATACAGACAAACAGACAAAAATTTCAAAAATAGCGTTTTTACGTTCTATTACTTATCCCTAACATCCCCCAGTTATTATTTAGCAAAAATCTTTAATGTACGTCAAGTCTACGATTTTATTATTATGTATAGAAGATAGATTTATCTTACACCAATTTAATCAACAGCGCTCAGCAGGGTAGTACCCTTGTGTGATGGTTATCCAACTAATGAGCATTGAATAAACGTTTTACATCCCCTTTTCCTATTACATATGAGTAAGTAATACCGCTAAGGTGTAACGTGACATGCTCTTTCAGTGTTTGTCTTATTGCAACTTGAAGCAATTTGCAATAAGACAAACACATGTACTTCGAAGCAATAGGTATTTCTGAAACATCGTGTTCAAGGCGTGATATTAGGTAATAATATTACCTACCAGTTACCACTCAATAGCGATGCGTTGCGGTTTCGTGCTTTGGCAAATACACACGTAAAAAAATTCCAACAACAATGTGGCAAATGGAATCAACAATGTAGCATGCACGTTAATTACATGCTAACAATGTTTATTCGTCGCTCACTTTATAATTGGGTAAAGTAAGTATATATGTACTGAATAAATTAGTGGCCAACAGCAACGTATGCGCTCTATCAATACATTTGATATTTTGTAATGATTTATCCATAATGCGAGTCTATGTTGAAGTTTATGCTCTTTGTTTTAATTATTCCGAGTTGCAGATGAACGTTATCATGAATATTCTAATTATTATGTTATTCCCGTGGTAAGTATATTTATTATTATTATTCTGTAATATAATCTAATTACTCTATAATAAGTCGTGCCCGACACTTTCGTGGAATGGTGCTAAGTATCCTGGCTGCATTAATTGGAGGTATTTGATAGAAACTTAAAATTGGTATGTAGTACCTAGTTCAGTTTTTTTGAGACGTTGTGATCTGATTTAACGCTTACTCAAATTAGATCTCAACATCGTGACAATGACTGCTTGAGGACCCAACTTAATTTATACCTACTGCATCGTATTTTTTCTCATGACTGGATTGGTATGGCAGTTTTATTTTACTCGAGCCGTAATCACCATTGTACCAGAACGCAAAATCGCTTGGCGGCGTTAAGGTAAATTTTTGCAGATCGCGAATTGCAGTCGAACGCGAATGGATGGCAACGGGTTGCCATCGATTGCAATTCCTGGTGGGCCATCTACCAAGTGTCAAGTGTCGCGCTCCTCAAATCTACCTTTACGGTGATAACTAGCCACGGCCGGAGTCTCCTACCAGACCAGGGGGGTTATTCTGTAACTTAGTTAGCAACTGAAAATAGTTGCCAACGAATTAGTTCGATATACATTGCTGCTTTACTGTGAGAAATTATGAAAACACTTTATATTTCCCACAGTAAAGCAGCAATGTATATCAAACTAATTTGTTGGCAACTATTTTCAGTTGCTAACTAAGTTACAGAATAACCCAGCAGGGGGGTTATTCTGTAACTTAGTTAGCAACTGAAAATAGTTGCCAACGAATTAGTTCGATATACATTGCTGCTTTACTGTGTAAAATTATGAAAACACTGTATATTTCCCACAGTAAAGCAGCAATGTATATCAAACTAATTCGTTGGCAACTATTTTCAGTTGCTAACTAAGTTACAGAATAACCCAGCAGAGCTGATACAATTTAGAGACTACTGGCTACTGCCCGCGGCTTCTCACGCGTGAATTCCGATTTTTCACAAATCCCGAGGGAATCGTGGATTTTGGGTTCCCGTTCCCTTTTCCAACCTTTATACCTACTTTCAAGACAGTTTGCTATAGTAATCTACCTATAGCTGTGTAACTATAGATTTCGGTTTTTTTCAAAATCCCGTGGAGTTCCCATTGTGGATTTTTCTAGGATAAAAAGGGCATAATCTTTCTCCATTCAAAATTTCAGCCAAATCAGTTTAGTAGTGGCGGCGTTAAAGAGTAACAAACACACACACACACACACACACACAAACTTTCGCCTTTATAATATTAGTCTGATAAATTCGCATATTAACCCAGCCTAAATTGAAGCCGGTGTGGTTAGCCACACGGGACCTCTTACGCGACCTTGGACCCCGGGACTTAAAGACCACAGCGCTCATCACTTCGCTAGGAGGTCATCATTTGCGTCAAAACTTTTTGAAGAAGAAAAACATGAAATTGAAATGAAATTAAAATGAAGGCTATTATAGAAAAGAACTCATTTATATTTTACTTGTAACTAGACTAGAATAAATTACTTACAAATAAAAACAGTAAAAATCTCCATTAATTAAATAACATTTCAACAATGTTGCTTACAAAAGATTCTTATTTCTCTTTGCTCCGGGGTTAGTTGTTATACAATTTAAATTCTCACTGTTTTGTTCGTAAATCGAATAACACTGTTGAAAATATTAAAATTACAATTTATGAAAAGTAGACGTGATTATTGTATTTTAACACTACAAGCATTGTGTTGATATCTCATTATACTTAAATAATAATCATCATCATCATCATGATCAACCCATTACCGGCTCACTACAGAGCACGGGTCTCCTCTCAGAGTGAGAAGGGTTTTGGCCATAGTCTACCACGCTGGCCAAGCGGATTGGCAGACTTCACACACCTTTGAGAACGTTATGGAGAACTCTCAGGCATGCAGGTTTCCTCACGATGTTTTCCTTCACCGTTAAAGCAAGTGATATTTAAATACTTAAAACGCACTTAACTCCGAAAAGTTAGAGGTGCGTGCCCGGGATCGAACCCACGACCTCCGATAAGAAGTCGGTCGTCCTAACCACTAGGCTATCACAGCTTATAATAATAATATTAAAACAAAACTAAACAGAATTTAATAACTTTACTAGGCACATGCATCTAATGCTTGAAAAATATGGATAGTTTACAATTAGGTATCTTACGAGTGTTCCAAAGTCTACCGTTTGTGCAGTTTTTATGCATTTTAATCTCCTAACTCTATAAAAATGAATTTTAGTTTACGTTAGTAAGTAATATAATATTTTAATTGTTTATTTCTACATAGTTAGATATCTACTAATAGTTTGCTGCTAACTCACAACAATGTTAGTTAGTTTGAAAGCACCGCCTCTGAAAAGCAAGTGCAGTTTAGTAAATTAATTAACGCTCCCCAACATGAACTATAAGTGGACTGATATCTCCTTAGAGGTAGCGAGGTAGCGTCAGATTTAATCGGCTCAGACTAAGATGTTATAAGTATCTACTTACTGTGTTCATTGTTCACAGATTATATTGATATTTATTAGTTTATTAGTTTACTGTTTAGTAAACTAATATTCTAATTTTAGTAACTTAAATAAAAATTAAAATTTTAATATCTGTGATTTCGTAACTTCATTTTTTGAAACAAAATGCTTATTTACAAAAAACTCAAACACTTTTTCAAAATTTTCGTCTGTCCGTCCAGGCTGTTCTGTCTATTTATGTTTGTCCGAGTTAATATTCGAACCGACTAAACCGATTTTGACGGGATCTCACAGTCATTTAGAAGACTTTCCAAAAATGAATTAGGCAATTTGCTATACTTAGCTGAAAAACAAAAGGTTCCTATGGAATTTTTAAAATAATTTGGATCATGAAGTGTGTAAAATGTAGCTGGTGGGGAAGTCCTGAATGTAAGTAAATAAACACAGTTATAGATATTTTTTTAACTGCGTCGTTGGTTTTCTTTTAAGAAATTCTCAGTAAGTAGCAGGCTCGAGTTAGGAGTATTATATAGTGGTGTTTAAGGTGGAGGGAACTTAAAGCTGTTGTTGGTTCTCATCTCTCTCCGGTCGTGTTGCATTCCCGCCTCATCGAACTAATGAGAGTGAGGGAATAAAGAGTGCACACATTGTGCACTATATATCCTGCGTAGTTGGCTTGCCTCTGTTAAGATTGACTGCCCTGGCCGAAATTCCGTAAGGATATTAAACTAAAGAAAATATTTTTGATAAAATAAGCAAATACACCAGAATATAACACGAATGTCAACAGACAATATTAAATTGAACACTGTCGTATTCTGTTTGCGAGTCACATCAAATCTGAGCTTCGACCTTTTATTATTGAGTTAGTTCAACTCTTTGATTGTGCTTCTGATCCATTTACTTTATCCTGTTAGCTTTTACTATTATTTTCCCAATTTAATAAAAACATATTGTGAGTCATAAAATCACTGCATAAGACCCAAATGAAAGACGAATGTTATTGCTAATGAATATGCAAAGCCGTTATTGTTCCTCAAGGAGCGGTCTGGTTCATTAAGATGCTATTGTTTTCACGCCTTATTGTCCGTTCCGGGATACAACCTTACCACCAAAATCTTCGATCGCGTTTTTGACAGTGGGTGGTCAAATTACTAGAGCAGCAATGTTCCGCAAATAGTCTAAATAGAGAGCATAGGAATATGAAGAACTAGCATCTGCTCGCGGCTTCGCCCGCGTCGATTTCGGTTTTAAACAAATCCCGAGGGAATTGTGGATTTCCGGTTCCCGTTCCCGCTCCCTTTTCCAACCTTTATACCTACTATCAAGGAAGTTCGCTATAGTAATCTACCTATAGCTGTATATGAACTGTGCATTTTTCCAGTATAAAAAGTAGCCTATGTGTTGCCAATGCATGCAACACAGCAAACTATTGCAATAATGTGTTAAGTGAGCGTGATTTACCTATGCAGTCAGCGCCCTCTATGGCGTTTTTGGAAGTTTATATCTATTTTAGTCCCACAGGAATCCTTTTCCGGGATAAAGAGCACAATCTATCTCCATTTAAAATTTCAGCCAAATCGGTTCAGTAGTTGCGACGGAGAAGAGGAATAAACATACACACACACAAACTTTCGTCTTTATAATATTAGTGTGATAATAGGAATTAGGCTTAAATCTAAATTACCACCTACTTTCATGACTCGACCTGACTTGTGAAAAGTTCATTAATCATGCTTTTTGTCATTTAATAAATTGGCACTGGACTTGTTTTTATTCTGCTTGTAAATCATATCACTTTCTTTATCCATTACAAAACATCAGTTATAAAAGAGACCTAAGATAAAATAATAATATGTACTTGTAAACCGACTTGATAGTCGGTTAAGACTTCGGCCTTCCTTTCGGGAGGACCGAGTTCGATGCCCGACATGCACCTCAACTTTTCGGAGTTATGTGCGTTTTAAGCAATTAAATATCACTCGCTTTAACGGTGAAGGAAAACATCGTGAGGAAACCTGCGTGCCTGAGAGTTCTTCATAATGTTCTCAAAAGCGTGTGAAGTCTACCAATCCGCACTTAACCACCGTGGTGGACTACAGCCTAAACCCTTCTCGCTCTCAGAGAAGAGCCGTGCCCTGAAGTAGACCGGTAATAGGTTGATCATGATGATGATGATGTATTACGTCTTTGAGATAAATTATTATTATTGTTAATAAAAAATATTTATTACTTTCAATTTGACGCCTTAAACTAAGTCGTGAAAATCAGATAGTACGAGTACTTAGCTTAAAAATACTGGTGTATTGAATATAAATAGAATTCTCGTGATAAGCTTTTCATATTTTCTATAACTTTGTTAATTATGTATATGAACGAAAACGAACGACGTATAACTAGGTGAAGTAAATTAGGACGAACCAGTTTTGTTGAGATCGCAAAAACGATCTGAAAAGGGTCTAGAGGCTAGAGGTTAAACTCGAATGGACTAAATAATTTTATAGCAGCAGTAAATATATATTAGACATGGGTTACTCTGGACATATACATATACATACCTATATATATTTTTGGATAAATATCCCAAATCGGATATAATATCACTTCTCCAGGATCACAAAGACCTGAAGATACGATGCATGAAATAATCCTATAAAACACCTACATTCATGTGTGTACCTGGTATGGTACCTACTTTATTATTATTTTGAACAAATACTTGTTTTGCTTCGAAGGCCATTAAATGCTTTGTCCTGTCAACCTTTTGTAAGTACCCTTGGGGTATTATATTTGCTCAGGAATACATTCTGTACAAATATAAGTGCTTGGGGCGGATTACATCTTTTCGGCGTGAACTGACTTCAAATACACATTATTTTTAAGCTTTAGGCCACATCTTCATCAACGTTAACCTGTCGTGGAAAAATACAACAGAAATTACGATCCGTTGAATTTTTTACCTCAAAGAATATCAGTTTATTACCCAACTTCATAGGTTTCCTCATGAGTAACATATTAGCAAGTAGGTATACTTATTGCAAAAAAACTATTAAATCCTTTTGTCGATAAAAGTGAAAAATTTAAAAATGAAAGGGTTGTTTGAATAGTCTAAAAAACGCTTTTCGGATGTTTGAAAAAATAATTGAAATACCTATTGCGTGTTTGTAAAATATAAATTAATGTACAAAAACTTTTAGAGGCTTTTTGTTTAGTTAGCGGTTGACGGGTGTGGAACAAAAAAGTGGCAGTACACTGTGGAAGCGAAATAGGTGGAGCGATGTTGTTTAATGTGCAAAAACAGCTTGAAAAGGGTCTATACCTGCCCGTGAATGACCTATATAAAAGGCCAGTGCATAAGTACGTGTGGCGTAAGCCAGCGTCATTTAATGATAGAAACTTAAAAGGCTCTTATTACTTTGTCTTATAAAATACCTTATAAGGTTGATACTATGCCCGCATGCTTGAGTAACCTTTATTGATTTAGTATATAGTAGGGGAGCCCAAGAGGGGATTTTGGGATTTACTCGAGCACGGCAGATTAACATAAGGGGGGATATCTTGCATCTGGCTGAGTAACCTCTACCATAAAATTAATGCCACTTTGTAATTTTATAACTCAAAAACGGGCTTACCTATCCAAACCAAATGTTTAGGCTTTGTTCGGACTATTTAGTAGATGGTTTATGTGAAGTTTGCACAAAATCAGTCGAGCGGTTCTTTATTTATCACATTTTTTAAACCCACGCGGACGAAGTCGCGGGCATCAGCTAGTTTTATTATATAATACCATAGGTAGGTACTTTTTCCAAAATACAAGAGCACCGTTAAATTTATTGCTGTCAATTATTATATTTTGCGCGTGGTGCGAATAAAATCTGTCAAGTGCTAGTCGGTCCCTATTCTAGGGCTCCGTACATAGTGGCCGATTAAAAATGTTTGGACAACTTTTATGCACCTATTTTTGAAGGTAAAATAATAATTTACATTTGTACTCTACTCAGCTACACGCCAGGTAAGAAAAAAAGTTTTTTCGGCTGCTATTTCAAATTTGGGACGCCCCATGAAAAATAAGAATAATTTAAATAAGTGGATAAGTAAATAATTATTATGAATGTTCGGTAACTGTAACTCATTTCGTCTATGAGTTAGAGAAGCGTGATATCCGCATAGACATACAGCAGAGTGACACTAACAGGACTCAGGTTTGGCATTTCAATACAGAACCCTAAAAATGACATTTATCACAACTATTAGTATTCTCCGCACTTCGGACTACAGAAGTGTACTGAATTGCTAATGAAACAGAAGAGAATAATAACAGTGACGCTGGATGCAGGCGAAATAAAAAATGGACAAGCAATGCCTATGCGACGGTTTTTGCTCCTGGAAATTGCTACGTTCATTTAGACCCTATCATAAGGACATAGGGCACATTATTAATGTTTACGAAGTCAAAATATTCCAGGCGGTTGTCACGGAAATCCGGCGCTGGATGTGTCGCTACGAAGTCAATTAACTAACTGTGAAATATGCAAATGGGACAGTCTTTTTGCTTTGTGACATACTGTATTGATGCTTGCTTTACTTCCTTTGTTACATATTCCACGGCACTTGACTTTATAGCGATGTTCCATTCCATTATGAAGTAGGATATTTAGCCCGAAACATTCAACCATTCGACTGGACGCGTAGACCTACGGTTTGTAATACACGTCTAACTACGGCGCGCTACGGCGTAGCGGCGCTGTAGTACGATATGTATATGTTACAGCCAAAGTAATTAATTAGCTTTTATTCATAATGACTGGCAATTATAAATAATATCTAAATTGTCCAGATATTATTCATAATATCATGTCAAACCAGACATTATTCATAATAGCAGGTGAACGTTGGTCAAAATAATAAATACGGCCCGACTTGCTTCCCCTCCCGCATCTCATTCCTTTGTGGTGTGGCGTGATCACCACAATCTCGTAATCTAAACTACCCTATCCTAACCTAACCTAACCAGTGGCGTGCACAGGGTTTGAAGCCAGGGTATGCAATTGGTAGTATTAAAATTTCTACTGCTCCTTTACTTATCGTTTTACATAAGCATTGCTTTTCTCAAGGTACGCAGTGCTTTTCTGCTTTTATGAAGTGCACGCCATTGAACCTAACCTAGCCTAAAATTTCTGATGTAGACCGTGCCAAAGCTGATGATAGAAACATTATAAGCATAACTGTTGTAATTTCTCCGGAGACACCTCAGGAGATAAGTACCTGACGAAAATAAGTATTATTAATTAACTAGTGGATGCCTGCCACTTCGCCCGCGTGGATTTAGGTTTTTAAAAATCCCGCGGGAACTCTTTGTTTTTCCTAAACTCCTTTGAGCTCATACTGTTAAAAGTGGCGCATTAAAATGGAACTACAGTAATGAGTATTAATTTTTTAATAGTTCTTTCCCATCCTAAATTTTTCCCAATGTCCCATCAAAATCGATCAAGCATTTCGGAGACCGTCAAACACAAATTTAAATGCACCCCAGGTGATAATCCAGACGTTTAAAGGTTCCTGTGCAATCCGGGTTCCAAGTTATATGGAATACTGAGGATTGTGATTCTGAACTACAAAACCGATGACCTTGAAATATTTACGGAATAATAGAATAGAATAGAAAAGTTTTTTATTCAAATAAACTTTTACAAGTACTTTTGAATCGTCAATTGAATCTACCACTGGTTCGGAATGCTGTTCTAGCCGAGAAGAACCAGTAAGAAACTCGGCGGTTGCTCTTTTTAAAAATAACAATATAATAACTTAAATCATGCCAAGTTTCATTTAACAGACCACGTAGTTTTGTCTGCCCTGCCCCTAGAGTATTTTTATAAAGCCGTAGGCGCGAAGGGAGAGCAGCCCCCGCCCGCCGTAGCAAATCGCAGGCACCCGTGCGAGCCGTAGCGGATGAGGCAGGTCGCCGAAGGCGACCAGCAAGCTGAAGCTGCGGAGGTGAGCGTGGGTGCCTGGGATTTGCTACGCAAGGGCGATGGGGCTGCACTTCCCGCAGCGCCGAAGCCGTTGCAGAAGTAACTAAGTATGTTTTTGGGTGGTATAAACTGTTTATTTGACGTTATATTTTGCAATATCTGGTGATCAGTTAAACATAAGTCCTTGTTTTGTTACTTTATCCAAGTCTTGCAAGATATTATATAAAATAGCTGAATATTATTTATAATAGCTAGACAATTTTAATAATTCTGTGTCAATTATCACTTTATCCAAATTGAGTTGATATTATTTATAATAGCTGGATAGTATACATAATATCCTTATTTATTACTTTGGCTGTAACATATAAACGTCTTCTTCAGTTTCTTGTATTATTAATTCTAGGGCCTTTTTTTTTTTGCTTTATTCTCCAGTAGATAATATTAGCTATTTCTAATTTTCTCACCTTTAGTAGATAAAATAAATCTATCTAGTAGATCCTGTTTTTTTTCGTGATTTCGGAACGAATAAGCTAATCTATACTAATAAATAAAATTGAAGTGTCTGTCTGTAATATCGAAATAACTACCTCATATTAAGCTCATATGGTTATTTGAACGATACCATAACCGAATCACACGTTTTTAAAATTTTTGTCTGTCTGTCTGTCGGTCTGTCTGTCTGTCTGTCTGTCTGTCTGTCTGTCTGTCTGTCTGTCTGTTTGAACGGGCTAATCTTCGGAACGGCTGAACCGATTTTGACGGGACTTTCACATACAAGTAGAGAATTAGTCAGGGAGTAACATAGGCTACTTTTTTAACCGACTTTCAAAAAAGGAGGAGTTGTGTTTTTCTACATATGTACACCGATATCTCCGAGATTTCTGAACCGATTTGCGTAATTTTTTTTTTAATCGATAGCGAAACATTGCGACACTGTCCTACAAAAAATTTGGATTCCAACTCCTCAATCCTGATGCTGTAGGGGGGGAACCCCAAAACTAATGGGATTTAGGCACTGTCGGTTATTTAAATTGATATTGGGGATACTAATTAAAGACTTTATTGTTGAATGAACTCTGAGTAGGTACATGTCCAACTCCTCAACCCTGATGCTGTAAGGAATTGCATTCCGAAATCGTGGGGATCCCACGGCATTTTTCCGTTTTGGGGACGGGTTTCTACAGATGAGCTGCTTTTTGTTCTGGAAAATCAAAAGTTCCCACGGGATTTTTAAAAACCTAAATCCACACGGGCGAAGCCGTGGGCATCATCTAGTCTATACTAATATTATAAACCTGAAGAGTTTGTTTGTTTGAACGCGCTAATCTCAGGAACTACTGGACCGATTTCAAAAATTCTTTCACCGTTGGATGTGTACGTGATCCTTGAGTGCTATAGGCTATATATTATGTACCACGGGCGAAGCCGGGGCGGACCGCTAGTATTACCTATAGTACAATAATAAATATTAAGGTATGTTTTGCAAAAAAGGTCTTATTTTTATAGGCGATGGATGGCGTAAAATAAGTCGCGCAACAGACCTATATTTTATATGATGACATTAAGTGAAACATGAAACGCTTTTACGATAAATGGGTTACCAGCCAAGTCGATAAACGTAAAAGCATCGATACCTACGTTGACGAAAAATTTCATTATTATAACATACCTACCTACCTATAATATAATGATGTAGCTAAATGATTGCTGACTGCTTTCATGTTTCAACTGGTTACGTATAATTATTATAATTATAATAATATTAGAACCTAAACCTGTTACCATAGATTAATACTTCGGCCACAACGTTTGGTCGATTGCTCTGGTTCAGCAACGTTGACCCAAGTAGGTAACCGGATGGGTGAACAACTTAAGGCCTTTTTGTATCCTCCGTGTCTCGGAGAGCACGTTAAGCCGTATTTCCCGGTTATTATTACTATCATAACGATAATAATCGTTACAGATTAAAATCGCACAGGTACTCGAATGTAATTCGATCTTGAAACCCACCGCATTATTATATCAAGAAAACCTCTACCATAATAATTATGATTGATGGAAATAGGTAACCTTCAGTAATTTTAAATACGATACAGCGAACGATACACCCATAATTAGGTACTTCTTTCGGTAACAAAAGTGCTATTTGAAACAAGTGATACTTATACCTACGAGTATCTTATGTTATAATTTTATCCACGCGGGCGGTTTGAGTGCTTAGTCTAAGTTTGAAGCGCTCCAAAACTAAAAGTATACTAGAAGTATACTATTGATCGAATCACAAATGACTTCAGAGCAAAATGAACCCAAATACTCTTATTTTAGGTCCATTTTACTCTGAAGTCATGGTGATTCGATCAATAGTATACTTATAGTATACTAAAAAGTATTGGAGCGCTCCAAACTGAGATTAAGCACTCTGTAAAGTTTTCAATAAAAACCAAATTAATATCTGTGTGCCTTCGGATTATTACAAAGATCTTACAATACATTTGAGTATAATACCTACTTGTTCTATATTAAAGTATGATAGTTTCAAAAGAATGTTAACAACACCAATATGAAAATACATGAGCTAACTGGAGAGAGGAAAACGAGCTTCTCCCAAGATTAAACATTCCTACGTGGAATGGCGGAGCTTTTGCTGTTATTATGAAGCGAATTTGAAATTACCACACCGCATAATTTGTGTAAGTTTGATGCATTCATCAACTTAGACTTAATCTTGCATACTGTGTCTACTCGTAGTATACCTAACAATAGTATTGAACGAAAGGTGAATAAATCTAAAGCTTCCTAGAATAGTGGTACCATCACCATATACATTATTAGATATTAACTTGCACCTTTGATAAAACTAAAATTGACACTTCTACATTAATATGAGTCTGAGGAGTCCCTTTGAACTTTCACTTTTATTAAAATCATGAAAACTAGACAACGTCACGTCAAAATTATTCATAATACGAGTAGGTACCAACATTTCTCATGAATAGGAATTGCAAATTAAGGCAACTTGTTAAAACTTTACCACTAAAAATATACCGAAAGATTTTTTCGTCGTCAAAACTTCTTTCGTTATTGTAGTTTACCATAGCTTATTTTTGAAACACGCTGTTCTTTGATTGGTGTTGCACTGACTTGTGTTCTTTCTAAGTTTGTTATACTTAGTATCGTATAGATAAAGCTTATATATTTAATGAATTGTTCTCCATACAAAAGCTCACAGTTATATACTCTTTAATTTAAACCTGCCATAAGCGGAATACATAAAAGCACGTATACGTTTCACTCAACGCTCTTCGCAAGAAGTTTTAGCTGTTAGCAAATACGAACTTTCCACCTCTTAAATGTTCCTCCAAGTTTAAGTCTTGATGTGTATCGCATAACAGACTTAACACTTCTATTTAGTTTCCACACTTCCTCATTTTGAATAAAACATTATTTTGTTAATGAAACATTTAGTTTTTGATGTTTAATTTGCATATTATTTACAGTTCAATTTAATAAGTAGGTATCAAAGCTATAACTCAGGGTGAGTATTTTATCACGCTATACTTGGGTGATTTCAATAAAGACTTACTAATACCATTACTTAATAGTAGGTACTTCGAAAAAATAAGACATCATATCGGTCATGACTTACGAATGGAGTCGTGGGCATCGCATCAAAGTGTATACATAATAACTTAATGTATATCACAAGTGTAAAAATTTGAAAAACCCCCGACATTCGCTATTTTTTGGCGGCTGCCATCTTGGATTTGCAATTGTACTATTTTACTAGTCAAGCCCTTTCATTTGATACCCATATTAAAGCAGTTGTGAAAAAATATGTAATGCGCCATTTTATAGCGGCGGCGGCCATCTTGGATGGATTTTCATCAAACATAGCTAACAACACTCTCGACTAATTCACCTTTCAAACAAAAAAAACCGCATTCAAATCGGTCCACAGTGAAACAGCCACAGGGAAACAGTCACACACACACACACAAACACACATACACACACACACACAAACACACAGATACGTCAAACTTATAACACCCCGTCGTTTTTGCGTCGGGGGTTAAAAACAATGTTCAAATTCAAATTCAAATTCAAAATTCATTTATTCAAAGTAGGTACACTGTACACTTTTTGAACGTCAATTTGGGAACAGGCAATGGTGATAATTACTTACGGAAACTTAAAACTAAAGCTACGAGGGTTCCAAACGCGCCCTGGTCTGAGAAGAGCCCACAACAAACTCAGCCGGGTTTATTATTTTTTTTTATTATCACCATCTTACAATATGGTATAGCCATAAAAATTATTTGAACTGTTGGCTTTTAGAGCAATCTATGTCCATGGATTTTTGTCATTAAAAAAATCTTTTAAGCTATAGTAAGATTTTTCAATTAATTTGCGTTTAATAAAACCCTTGAACTTATTGAGAGACATATCCAAAATGTTCTCTGGCAACGTATTATAAAAACGTACAGAATTACCAACAAATGATTTTCCAACTTTCCGCAACCTAGTAGTGGGCAACACAAGTTTATTTTTATTTCTAAGATTAATGTTATGACATTCACTTTTTTTCTTAAATTTATCGATATTTTTGTGCACATATATTAAATTTTCAAAAATATATTGATTATAAACTGTCATAATTTTAACTTCCTTGAACTTATTTCTTAGTGACTCTCTGGGTCCCATATTATATATGGCACGAACAGCCCTCTTCTGCAGCACGAAAATGGAATTAATATCAGCAGCATTACCCCATAAAAGTATGCCATATGGGGTAATGCTGTGAAAGTAACTAAAATAAACTAACCTCGCAGTTTCAATATCAGTTAGTTGGCGAATCTTTTTAACCGCATATGCAGCAGAACTAAGTCTGTTCGATAAGTTATTTACATGAGGGCCCCATTGGAGTTTAGCATCTAACGTTATCCCCAGGAAAACAGCCGTATCCACTAGATCTAATTCCTCATTATTAAGCTGTACAGTGGTTTCAACTTGTTTAACATTGGGTAAAGTGAATTTAACACACTTTGTTTTTTTCCCATTAAGTAATAAGTTATTAGCTTCAAACCACTGTACCACTTTTGTGAGAGAATTGTTTACTTCGTCAGGAATTCTTTTGTATCGATTAGTTTTAAACAAAAGTGATGTATCATCAGCAAACAATACTATCCCGTGACTATCCTTAGCAAGATAAGGAAGGTCATTAATATAAATAAGGAATAGAAAGGGCCCGAGAATGGAACCCTGTGGAACTCCTATTTCTACAACTGACCCGGCAGACCGCTTTCCGTTCACATCTACTTTTTGTGTTCTATCATTTAGGTAAGAACTCATTAAATCCAGTGCTGCTCCCTTAATTCCATAATGGTGTAGTTTTCTGACCAATGTTTCATGATCAACACAATCAAAAGCCTTGGACAAGTCACAAAAAACTCCAAGTGCATCACATGACTCCTCCCAGGCTTCAAATATATTCTGTATTAACTCAACACCAGCATCAGTTGTTGAGCGACCCCTTGTAAAACCAAATTGTTTTGTATGTAATATATTATTCATATAAAAATGTTTAAGTAATTGATTAAGAATTAATTTTTCAAAAATTTTACTAAAAGTGGGTAGTACCGATATTGGTCTAAAGTTAGTAGGGTCACTAGTACTACCCGATTTAAATAACGGAATTATTTTACTATGTTTCATTAAGTCAGGAAACACACCACAGTCAATACAATTGTTAAATATTAAAGCTAACTCGGGTGCAACAATATCAATCAATGATTTAATAACGTTAACGGAAATGCCCCACAAATCATTTGTTTTCTTATTGTTGATTAATTTGAAGGCCTTAATAACGTCAGAGCAACTAACGTGACTGAATTTAAAAGTTTGATTGCATTCAGGCACATTATCCTCCAATAAAGAGAGAGCGGCAGCTGGTGAAGAGCTCAATGATCTTGTAGTAAGTGTTATTAGGTACTTGTGGGGTTTGCTTATCAACATATCGTGTATTATAAAGAAACGTTCTGGATCAGCATTGAATCAGTAACAAAAATATTAGCATCCCACCAGTAATCGGTTTAGTAAATAATCAGCCATTCTGTGCAAGTGTTCGGATCATTTAAATTAATTCAGTTTTACACATGCATCAACAATAAATTCAATTTCAATTAGCGGTGTTTGATCTCCATGTTCAATGCCCGTTTTGCTTTATTTGTCAATGATATTTGAACGCAACTAATATTGAATATTGGTTTCCATAAGTTTTACAAAACAAAGGACATAATATAAGTAGATAGTCTCGTTGATAGTTTTGATCTCGACATGTTTTGGTCGAGTCTATTGCGGTCGAGTTGTACGGTAACCCGTTTCATTATACCTAATAGTTCAATCGTTATTATTATTATCATTTTACTTGTCAAACCTTAACTTTATGCCCACAATTTCGTCACAAGTTAAGTGTTTAAAAATTCCACGAGTACTACCCATGGTTTTCCCGGGAAGACGAGCCGTTGCTCCGTTGCGGCTTGATTGAAGGACAAAAAAATGTATAATTTAGTTTTAGATTCATAATAAGTCACTGATCAGAAATGATCATTGTATATAAAAATCCGGTGTACGTGTGTTCGTAATTCTTCTCTTCCTGAAGAACGGCTTGACTGATTTTAATGAAATTTTTTGCACTAATAGGGTCACCTGGATGCTTCTTACCTATAAAATGAACATGGTGGCGTTGTAGTCAATATCCAAATTTTTTGACTAGCGAAGTCTGTGACAGGGCAACGTCTGCCTACCGGTTTCGCTAATTGTACCTAATATAAAACTTAAAATCAATTGTAAAACAAGGTCTTTCGTAAATCTTCCTAGATATCTGTCATACCTTTTATACGCCACCCTTTGTGATGACAAATGATCACCATAACTTGTACACTATTATATACACGATATGAGAAGGTAATGCTTGCGAATGATAATAAAAGGTAACGCGACCCGTCCCCCGAGATTCATATTACTTTTATGACACTCGGGATGAAAGGTATAATATAAGTACCTACCTATTTAATAATAAGTACAAAAATGCGATCAGAATTTTGTCGTAACATGTACATAATATGAAAATGGAAATGTATCCTGGAAGTATTTATAGTTCACCAGCATACTAGTTTAGTGATATTAAAAGAAATTTTGTCGTGCTTCTATGTCTTTGTTATGTCTTATAAGCAAGTTTAATTTACAATTTTTTTTAACTTAACCACGTTACAGTAAAGACTCACTTTGCAATGAGGTACTTTTTACTTAACCGCCACTTATTTCCTGAATAAGCAGATATAGTAATCTACAGCATATGAATAAAAATAAAGCTATGAAAACGTTTTACGTATCAAGTTGTTTGATTAAAATCAGATGATAAATAAAAAAGTTATGAATTTTTTTGTTAAAAAAAAACTTTAAATGGCTTTTTCTCGAAATGCCGTTTTGGCGGTTAAGTAAAATAGCCTTTCCGGTGACGATATATTTAAGCTTGTTACATAAGGACGGTAGCGAGGCAAAACTGAAATAGAAGTTGTCTGAGAATAGAAGAAGTGAATAGGCATTTTCTAGGCAAGCGCGTTCCAACTTAGACCTCATCGTTGCTGTTCAGGCATGATTGTCGTCAAGCGTAAGCCTATGTCACAATAAAAAAAAAAGCCTGTGATTCAAGTGAAGTCGACAGATGCTGTACTCAATGCCCAGTTTAGTGTGAATTGTGTATCTAACGTGCTTCGTACAGTTGCGCCACGCTGTGATGGTAAACAAAATCAAACTTAACAATAATTACACTTGGACACTTCAAACATAAAACAATAAATTATGTCCATATCCAAATTTACCCTAGAATGACATAAAAATAAATCGAGTCTATAAGTATGTACATTGTACGTGCATTTTAATTAGCCTCTGGTTAAAAGAGAGAGATAAAATAAAAATGTAGGAAAACACTGCAGCACTGGCAGACAGCACTGGACTGGCAGGAAAAAGTGTTTCTACGACGCGCCGTGGCGCCAGTCAGCGCAGGCATGCCAGTTATGCTGTCGACAGTCAATACTAAATCAATAAAAAGAAAAAGTTAATAAATAATAATTTAATATAAAATTATAATATACTGTGCAGGAAACGCAGGGCAAGCAGCTAGTGGCGCCATCTATTATGTCTACCCGAAACTAATTTAATAATCTAGAAAGCCGCGCGAAAGTCAATTCTAGATTTTTTTTCGTAAATAAAATGTAGCCTATGTCACCCGGGCCATAGCAACGAATCAATAGACACCTCATTCATCGAAATCGGTCTAGTAGTTTAGGCGCTACGGTGGTACACACAAACATACATACATACATACTATACATACAATATTATACATATATAGGTAAAATCATAACCGTTCCTTTTGGCTTTCCCGTAGTCGGGTAAAAACCTTCGTATACCTATACGGTATGGGCATATCTATAGTGGATAGGACGACCGACTTCTAATCGGAGGTCGTGGGTTCGATCCCGGGGCACGCACCTCTAACTTTTCGGAGTTATGTGCGTTTTAAGTATTTAAATATCATTTGCTTTAACGGTGAAGGAAAAAATCGTGAGGAAACCTGCATGCCTGAGAGTTCTCCATAACGTTCTCAAAGGTGTGTGAAGTCTGCCAATCCGCTTGGCCAGCGTGGTAGACTATGGCCAAAACCCTTCTCACTCTGAGAGGAGACCCGTGCTCTGTAGTGAGCCGGTAATGGGTTGATCATGATGATGATGATGATGATGATGATGGGCATATCAAAACCTAAATTTACGCTTAGGCAGCAAATATCTAATAAATGTTTAAAAGCCCAACTTTCTGAAAATGTTATACCTATCATTATTAGTTCCAAATTTTTATCAGTCCACAAGTTTTGAAGCCGAAGCTAGTTAGTATTCATCGCGCGAAATGTAAACTCGGCAAACTGGCGAAGTCTGAACTAACTTTGACAATAATTAACAGTGGAGAAAATCAGCTTAACTTTTAACTACCGAAATTCGGATGGATAGGACTTTAATTAAAATGCTTCATTAAAGAAGAATTTGATATTTCACATAATTATAATAAAAACAAGCAAAAGGGCAGCCCAGCCCACCCACAAACGATATAATATTATTTAATATAACTAACTGTAACCGATGACTTCATTTACGTGGATATAAAGTTTTCAAAAAACTCGTAGGAACTCTAATTTTTTGGGATAAAAAGGAGCATGCGGCCAGAGGCGGCTCTTGGTGCAGGGTGTGCGATGCACATGGGCGTAGCGATGATGGGGCCGCCGGCCTCGGCACTTTCACACTTGTACCTATTCCATTTTGACCGTGACTAGAGGACGGTAGGGTAATGAGTGCACAACGGGCGCTACATAGGCTAGAGACGCCTCTGCATGTGGCCATCTTGAGTAGGTATGCATTGAGATATGATGCTTAATAATCTATTTGTATAAACATTCACCTATCATCACCTTTATTTCTTTACTAAGAAAGTTTTCAGTATATCCGATGAAAGCAGAGTGCTAACAAGCCCGCATTATAATGATTATGTAAGACGTGCAATACATTATCTCTGCAAAATATTTACTTCACCGCCCTTCATATTAGTTTCACCTGAAGTTGTTAGTAACAAGTTTGAAGTTGTTAGCAAACAGTTCTTCCCCATAGCTCGGCATCTGCAGCTTTCAGCCGGGTGAGTATTGAATTTATACTGCTTTATACTTTGTGACTTTTCATGCACGCTTTGGATTAAGCTACCGATACTTCGTTGTGAATAACTTAAAAATTGTAAGGAATAAAATATTCAGGTTAGAAGTATGAGAAACAACAATTTTTATTTTGACGTGATAACGTCTTATAAGTCGATGAACGCCGGTTGCACGCACGAAAAGCATGACTCATTGTCACTTTCCGCCTACGCGGCTGACCGCTGGCCGCTTTTATATTTTTATATGCAACCGCTCATTTTGTATGCACGCGATGAAATTCTATGAAGAGGCTAGCCGCACGGTCAGCCGCGTACGCGGTTGACCGCTAATGCGTATGAGGGCTTAGGCACTACAGATTTGTATGCAAAGGCGGTCTTATCGCTTAGAGCGATCTCTCACAGATCTCTCACAGGCTTCATCAATGTTTTCTTATGACGTTATATCACGTAAAATTATCGTCCGTAAACCAACTTTACAGATAACCAATTTTTTTGTTTACCTTCAAAGTTTAATTTGAGGCTAAAGTTGTGATTATACTTACTGCAAAAAACATTGCTTGAAGCATTTTTAGCATGACCTCACATAATAATTCATGCTGTATCACGTTGCGCAGGTGCGAATTGCGGAGAACGTGGGTCCATGCATGGTGTAAACTAAATCATAACTTTTTCTGTTAACTTTCCCCAAAAAATTCCACCTATATTTTTTTCCTCTCACGGATTTTCCCCTGCTTCTCTTATCATAATCATTTTATTTTATGCAAAGTGCGTTAGATGGAGCCTTATCCGACGTATATGAAAGCTTTTAGGGGCGCAAACATTATTGACGCATCGCAGGCGTAGGTTAAAAATGGCCGAGCGTTTTTGTTCACCCTTTCAAAGAAGACATGTTTTATCTGCTCCAAAATGAATTTCAGAATAAAACTACTTATGGGTTTTATTCCACATAATATTTTAGAACTTACGCACTAGTTAATGTTAGCGACCTCATTTGTGTATAACTACTGTTATCACTTATGCTTTGCCCGGGTAGGTTATCTATTTTATAGAGTAACAGTGAAATATAGCTACATATAAATACCTACTTGAAATGTTCTGAAAGCTGACGGTGGTCGCATAGGGATCCGCTAAGAAATACGAGTACTTACCTACTGAAGTTAGGATAGTAGATACACCTTTAAAATACAGTTGCGGCGTACCTCCTAATTTCATAAAATAGCAGTCACATAGATAAATATACAGACAAACATAGGTTGCAACTTTATTTTATGCTATTTAGAGAAAACAAGAAAAGAGTGAAATACACACTGGGCCCGCCATAGGACGTATAAATATACATATTACATCACAATAGTATAATTATTTCAATATACAGTACAAAAACCAACAAATAAAATCAAATCCAACTAGCAACGCAACAGCAGTGATGTGTAATTATTAATTACGATAACTTAGCTTAGTAAATAATGTACTTCCAATTTTATGGAAATTTCCTTCAAATAAAAAAATTAAAAAGAAATTTGTATGAGCTGATGGAAAAGTTACTTGAAGATACACCAACTCAACTCTACTGTAATGTAAGTTTAATTCAGTATTGATCAAGGGGAACCCGCACCCTTGTTTATTTTCTAATTAATTAATTATTTGAGACTGTAATCATACTTCCGGCTTCATTAATATTAATCTGAATAACTCTACAATATTAAGATGTTTTTGAGTTTACGTAACAAATGAATCAAAAATATATATAGCGCAATTTTTTCGTTGTGTTGTTCATTTCTTGTAGAGTTTAGCAATTTAAGTACCTAACTTGTTTTAAGATTAGAGTAACGTAATAAACGAGTAAAAAAGCTGTGATAGCCTAGTGGTTAGGACGACCGACTTCTAAGCGGAGGTCGTGGGTTCGATCCCGGGCACGCACCTCTAACTTTTCGGAGTTATGTGCGTTTTAAGTATTTAAATATCACTTGCTTTAACCCTTCTCACTCTGAGAGGAGACCCGTGCTCTGTAGTGAGCCGGTAATGGGTTGATCATGATGATGATGATGATGATGAATAAACGAGTAAGCGTAAAGCAGTCTGATGGATTCCGAAATGTAGAGATTCGTAGAAGAGCCAGAATCACCGACACAGCTCACTGAATTGCGAAGTTGGAGTGAGAATGAGCGAGATAAAAAGTTCGGAGAACCGATGGACATTGGGGTCCCAAGATGCTAAAAGTTGAAAGATAAAGTTATTTTATTTCGTGCCCGATTTTATGAAAAAAAAAAAAATGTAAACAAAATGTGCTAAGTTTGAAAAAGTGATTATGTAAATTAATACTGTGATCGGGATTTTTATGCCCGCCGTTTGTAAGTCGCGGTCGCATGTCGTTGAGTTTTACGACTTTGTCGCGTTCTAAACTTTGTCTTGTGCATAAATTTCAGAAAGCTGAATTACTTACATGGGATTTTTTTGGATTTATTATGATCTTCCAAAAAAAAAATGTATGATATACATTAACAAAATTCCTCCAAAATAGAAGGCTTAAGGTGTGGGTATTTTTATTTATGATAATTAATCATAGATAAAATAATAATTATCCCAAACGCCATGCAAACGCCACTATAAATTATTAAAAATAATTTTTGAGGAGCGCCGTGCGTGTGTTTCATCGTTTCTTATGGCCGTTCGACTTCAATATAGGTAGGTACCCACGTGTACAAACAAAAATTTTATTTTTATACTTTGTAGTGTCGTTAGAAGTCATTTTTTGAAAATAATCTTTATTATATTTCAAATCGAATTTTAGACGAAATAACTACGCAAAAAGTATATAGTAATATACTTAAAAATGAAAATAATTTTTCTTATTAGTTTTCAAGTCACGGATATTAAGAATTTATATATGTACATACATACAAAAATTGTATTTAAATTCTTAATATATGGGTACTAAGATGTGTTTCTTTATTTGCTTTTCTTTAATTCCAACGGAAGTGGCATATTCTACTTTCTGCAAAATGCGAGGAATTCTATATTGAATTATTTATTGCATGCATTATGCATACTCGGCGGGGATTAAGATAGAGTGTACAAAAGTAGGGTGAAACAACGTAACGCAAACTGCATAAGCGAAGCTCAAAGTGTATGGTTTAAATAAAATAACTTGCTCTTTTTTAAATGTTACAATAATATAGTTAACATATCCTAACCTTATCTTAGTACCTACTCTACATGTTACTTCCGCATTGAATGGTGCCAAAACTATTGGTTGTATTTCCGCGCAATTGTAGCTGTGCTGATTCTTGACTCTTTCTGTGGACAGCTTTAAATACGTCTAAGTATAATTTTTTATGTTGATAACATTAATAATCCTACTAAGTAATATTATAAATGTGAAAGTGTGGATATTTGGATGTGTGTTACTCAATCACGCAAAAACTACTGGACGGATTTCGCAGAAATTTGGAATGGAGATAGATTATACCCTGGATTAACATATACGCTACTTTTTATCCCGGAAAATCAAAGAGTTCCCACGGTATTTTTAAAAAACCTATATCCATGCGGACGAAGTCGCGGGCATCAGCTAGTGTTAATATAAATATGACAATATAACAAAAATACATTCAACTCATCGCGACAGTAAGACGTGGTCTCATGTACAATTTGCGGTTGAGACGATTCGAAAAAATCGTGTATAGACAGTAGGTGAAACTAAAATCCATGTTAAAAAATTATCGTTAGGGGGTTTGGACACTTGGACACTTGTACTTGGAGAATGCGATGGCGTCGGCGCGGTTCCTTGAAATAAGTACAACTTTTAAGAATAGCGTTGGACAATTACTGTTCAGTTGCGCTTTGTGTGCGTACAAACCTAAACGACAACGCTCTCAATTGCCTCTATATGTTCCGGGCTGTTAGATACTACCGGATGGCGTTCCAGTAATGTTTGCTTACGCTAAAAGCATGGCCGTAGCTTTTCTTGTAGGTACAGTATATTGCACGGTTATATTCACGTTTAGTTTTGTCAGTTTACTTAGTTCCATTATTTACATATAACAAATAGGTACAAACAAACAAAGATTTTTATTTGAATATTGACTAATCAAAGTCAGTGTTTGTAGACACGCTCTAGTCAGATTTTTATTGTAGGTACTAATTATTTATTTATTGTAATAATTTATTTAATAATGGGCCTCATAAGAAGGCTCAGGGTCACTCAGCAGGCGATGGAGAGAGCTATGCTCGGAGTATCCCTGCGGGATCAAATCGGAAATGAGGAGATCCGCAGGAGAACCAGAGTTACCGTCATAGCTCATCGAGCCGCAAAACTGAAGTGGCAATGGGCGGGGCATATTGCTCGAAGAACTGATGGACGTTGTAACTGTGTTGATTATACTAAGTAATAACTAACTAAATACTTATATTAATAATTCCCTTGCCAAATTCACCTACGGTGACAGAGCTATACCTACCTACCTATTATAAAGGGCTCTTGCGTGCCCTATTATGGTAGATATATAGTATTTTTGTGGTGCTAAAACACGTTTGTTGAACTCTCTGACTTAGTGTTTCACAAAATAAGAACGTAAATTATCATCTTATGTGAGGAGTTTCATAACACATCCCCGTTCGACCCAGTTCGTTAATTAAGTGCCCCTTTGTTTTGATACCCTCACACTGAACGCTGGGCTGGTGCGCGTAAATGTTAATTAGCCTCTTTTCTCATTAATCACAAGTGTGTAAAGGCAGGTGTAAACGCGATGAATGTTGGGTTACTTTCGTCGCTTAGGTAGGTACGTTCATTAATTTACACTTTCTAACTCATTTATTAAAAAAGTGGAGGTTATTATCAATTCAAATCCGTTTCCATCAAATCAGAACCGATTTGAATAAATCTTTTTATTTAGATAGGTATACAGTATGATTAGTCTCAAGATCATTGGAGATGGAGGATCGAACTTCTCAAGGGATGAGAGGAAACTGCTGACGATCAGTATAATTGCTTAGTAGTAAAAGACTTTGTATGTAATAATAATAAATAATGTCCTCCTGACCGAATTTCGGCCATGGCGGCCAATCTCAACCGAGGCAGAGACTAGCCATCTGCGCAGGACATATTATAGTGCACAAGTGTGTGCGCATACACAGTTGCACTCTCTATTCCCTCACTCTCATAGTCCGATGGGACGCCAATGCGACACGACCGGAGAGAGATTAGGCGCAGGACCGACGGCTTTATGTGCTCTCCGAAGCACGGGGGTGTGTCTAACACCGCCAACTTCCAACTCCGGGCTGGCACTGAGAATTTCTTGACAGAAAAACCCAATACCTAATTTTTTTTTATTGGCCCGACCCGGGAATCGAACCCAGGACCTCGTGATCCACAGTCGAACGTGCTAACCGCTAGACCAACGAGGCAGTGTCTTTGTATGTATGTACATAGGCACATGGCATTGACAAAGTTAACTTCCGCGTACTTAATTCTACTATTCGGCTGAATGCACTTTTATCTAAGGAAGCATGTTTTAAATTCCTCACCTCACCTGCAAGCGGTGCACCCTGCCAATATGCTAACGAGGTTCTAATGTTCTTAGTCCCCCTATGGGTCTTTGTGTCTGACACTACACAATATAATCTGGATGGTATTCCCGCTTTGCCCTAGGATTCTACCCCGAATCCGCCTGGCCTTCAGCCGTAACCTACCGCAAAGCATCTATTGCATTCTGGTAGCGAGCTGAATAGCCAGATGACCTTCAAAAGCCGGCAATGCATAAGTAGTTCCTCTGGGGCTGCAAACGTTCATGGGTGGCGGTAATCAGTAATCACTCAACATCAGGTGACCCGCATGCTCGTTTGCCCGCAATTTCTATAAATAAAAAATATTGTCTCTGCGGTTTAAAAATAAATTGTTCGTAAGGTTTTCCAAACGAGCTCTTTCCTAACGGCCCGGTCGCGTCGTGGTTTTATTCTAACTTTTCCGCAGTCGCCCGCATGAAGTTTCTATGCAGGCTGTGAAGTTGATAGCGAAACTGCATTTAAATAGCTCGTTGGAAGCGAACTTTACGTCAAAGTGAAATAAATAAATCCTGCGAGAGAAAATACGTCAATAATAAAATTATCTCAAGAATGAGTTATAAATGCATATTGTGTTATAAACATAATAGCAAAACAAGTAGGTACCTATATAAGGGTGCACCGAGTAATTTTTTTCCAGGTGTCGGATCGATGAGGACTTTTCACATTTCATTTAAAATAGTGTTTCGAACAATCCTACCAATTTTCAGCCAAGTGTGAATAAACTGTGCGTGACCAGGAGTAAATTTTTTTCCAGCGATGAGGACTTTTCACATTTCATTTGTAATAGTTTTTTGAACAATCCTACCAATTTTCAGCCAAGTGTGAATTATTGTAACCTTGAATGTCTAAATTGACCGGATTATATTATAGTGTTATATTTTCATGGAAACGAAACTCACAGTAGTCTCAATTCCTTTGCACACAAATTGGAAAGTGAACGAGTTTTGAAACAAATAGGTATGCAAAATTGAAACTGAATAACTGTTTGGAACATAATATTTTGAAATCTATTAGTTAATACTTATTTAAGTATTTGAAAATTAGCGTTTGTGTTCAACCATCAATGTTCATTTCATTCTTCTTTCTATACTTATATTTGTGACCAGAATTTTCTTGACAGCAGTGACTGCATTCAACGTGCCAATATAATACCTACTAAGTTTTTGGAGCTCTACATATTTGCTTCTATAATGAACAATGAACCAAGCATAATAATGAAAGATAATGCTTATATGCCATGAACTAAATAATACCGAGGAAACGTCACTCTAACCAAGCAAACAAATTAATGTGTCCATAAATTTGAAAGCCATTGACAAAACTCGCTCATGTTGTTATGTACTACTAATTTATTCAGAGCATAGATCCAATTATGCACTGGACGCTGAATAAACTTCGTTAGCATGTAATTAATAGGTTTGTTTGCTCCCCTGATGTTGGATTGATTCGGCACATTGTCAATGTTTCGGCAACTCGTACCATACTACTTCGGTTACTTGTACCGCCACAGTATATAAAGTAAAGAGTTAAAGGCAAAGTTCACAGCGATGAAATCAGTTGATTGAATAGGTAGGTACAAGTGAGTTGGAAAGCCCGAAAACATAAGCCAGAAGGCTAGTTGCCAAAATGTAGCTTTAAATACTAGACTAAAATGTTGTAATAATTTTATGACATTAGAACGAGAGTGCACTACAAAAATCTATACATATCTATCTATCCAAATGATTTGTTACGAAATATTTATAAAAATTAGGTACTTATAAAACTTACTTAGTATACAATAATAAAAAATGGTATACAAGTAGATATACCTAAATTAAAAATTTAAAAAACCCCCGACATTCGCCATTTTGTGGCGGAGGCCATCTTGGATTTGCATAGTGCTATTCTACTAGTCAAGTTCTTTCATTTGATACCAATACTAAGGGAGTTGTGAAAAAATATGTAATTCGTCATTTTGTAGCGGCGGCCATCTTGGATCGATTTTCATCAAACATAGCTAACAGCACTCTCGACTAATTCACCTTTCAAACAAAAAAATCAGCCAAGTGCGAGTCGGGCCTCGCTCTTTCAGGGTTCCGTACATAATTATGAACAATATAATATTTTGGGTCTAAGAAATATTTAATTTCCGAGTGTAAGGTTCGTTGAGAATTCAGTATTGCAATAGGACCTCCTTTTGTTGATTTAAGGTATTTTTATGATTATTGATCTGACAATTTAAGAAAAAGAGGATTAGACAGGAGTGAAAATGGCAGACATGAGATGTAAGCGAAAAAGATAATGTTTGGAAAGACTAATAAAATGTAAAATGGTATTAAGAGAATGGAATAATAATAATTAAAGGAAATTATATAATTAAAGAGGATTTTTATTATATCTCAGAAGTGGTAAGACAACGCCGATTTTATTATTTTGTTCGATCTCAAAATTCATCTTATTCGATTTGTCGAATTACTAATACAAATTTTATGTTTTCTGTTCGAGCTCTAAATAATGCCGGGTGATGGGAATAAGGAGTCTCGACGTTTACAAACGCCTGCAGCATGTAGACGGACGTCTCGCGGTGGATGATTCTAACACAGCAGTGAGACCGAGTCCTCCGCGAAGTGGTTACCGCAGCCGTAGTCGCAGCCGTAGCCGCGGTCATGTGAGAAGTCGTTCTCGGGAGCGTACGAGTAGCTATAGGAGGAGTATAGGACTGCAAACAGGAACAACAACGCGAGCGATTTTTGAGGATTGAAAAGGACTTAGACGTAGCTCGTGGACAATATTCACCAGAACGACGACGTTATTCTCGTGAAGAATCTCGGGAATGTAGAATTTCTGGTTCCAGTCATCAGAACCGAAGGCTTAGAATGGACAGACCTGAAGATAGGACTAAGTCTACAAGATCATGTACCTAGCTTAAATTATTATTGTTATTATTATTATTTTTTCTAAGGAGAATTTTGCTCAATCTTTGGAGGACATGCTGAGATGGAAAAGCAGATATAATGAACCCAGAATTACTTTTATGAAAACTACTTAGCTCTTATAAATCAATGCGATATTACTGGTAAGCGTGCCGCAGATTATATTATACATGGCACTCATTAACGACAAAACGATTAGATCTAGTGCACTTGCACTACGTTGTGAATATCTAAATAAATTAATTAGAATTTTTGATTAGTAACAAAGAAGGATTCGGAGATAGAGTTGTTTTTAAAGATTTTTTTTTTTATGTATAACTGAACATTGGCTAAAACAGAATGAATACATGTTCAATTTTGGTAATCTTTAGGTTGGTGGTTCGTTCATCAGAACCAATGCTATTCATGGGGGCTGATTATTGTTGGACAAAAAAAAAAATTAAATTAAAAAATCGAAATGACATTGTAAGTCTATCTGTTGTACGGTCAATAGAACTAGCGGCAGTTTAATTAGAGCAATTCATTGTTGTGTCTCTTTACAACCACTATTGTCCAATTTCGGACTTTTTGACTTTTCTTTTTTTTTTTTGACAAAAACAATGAACATAATTTGCTCTAAAAGCCAACAGTTGAAATCATTTTAAGGCCATTTTGTAAGATGGTGATAATATAAAAAGAAAACCCAGCTGAGTTTGTTGTGGGCTCTTCTCAGACCAGGGCGCGTTGGAACCCTCGTAGTTTTAGTTTTAAGTTTTCGTAAATAATTATCACCATTAAAGTGTACAGTGTACCAATTTTGAATTAAGTTTATTTGACTTGACTTAACATGGCTTAAATGTCGATGATACTAGCATGGATGAAGATGACAAGGATGAGAGTTGGACTAGTTAAAGTTTTTGTCTATCCTTTTTTTTTTCCTTGTTGAAGCTAAAATATGACGTAATGTTATGAATGGTTAAGTTCGGTTTAGTTGACTTCGAATTTTTACTTTAGAGTTTGAGTTTATTAAGCCATTTTTTTTGTTGTTGTTATTATGAGAGAGATGAGATGATAAAATGTATAGTTTGACAAAAAGGAATACTAGAGATTAGTAGCAAACGTTTTTGCATTTAATTTGTTATATTATTGAGTGGTGGCTTCTCAATTTCTTTAATGGTTGATAATATTAATTAATGGTTCATAATATGAAATATTCCTAAGGCACGTTTGTAAGAATTGAAACGTAGGTATCTCGTATGTTATCGATAATGATGTATGTAATATTGATTTTATTCTATTGATTCTATTGATATTCTATTGATATTCTATTGATTTTATGATGATTTAGTGAATTTAAATGGTGAGCATTAAATAAGATGGATTAGATTCGTGACACGATTGCTGTGGAATGATAAGATTGATAAGCATATCTATATTACCATTGTAATACAGAGTAAGGTCATTCACATAGATTGGTTAGAAAGATTGTTTGTTGCATTTGGTGTCAATAGACGGGTTGATATCAGTGCAATAAATATATAGAGGTATAAAAGATAGATTGAACATCACTAGACGTGGTGATGTCAGTGCAATAAATATATATAGAGAGTTATAAAAGATAGATTGAACAGCACTAGACGTGTTGATGTCAATGAAGGTAGATATGTTTATTGCATTTGGTGTCAATAGATGGGTTGACGTTAGTGAAGTAAATATATAGAGTTATAAAAGATAGATCATCAATAGACGAATTGATGTTATTGAAATAAATATGAGTTTTACAAGTCATCAATAGACGAGTTGATGTTAGTGAAATAAATATATAAAGAGTTTTACAAGTCATCAATAGACGAGTTGATGTTAGTAAAATAAATAGATATATAGAGTTATAAAAGATAGATCATCAATAGACGAGTTGATGTTATTGAAATAAATATTATGTAAAGAGTTTTACAAGTCATCAATAGACGAGTTGATGTTAGTAAAATAAATAGATATATAGAGTTATAAAAGATAGATCATCAATAGACGAGTTGATGTTATTGAAATAAATATTATATAAAGAGTTTTACAAGTCATCAATAGACGAGTTGATGTTAGTGAAATAAATATATAAAGAGTTTTACAAGTCATCAATAGACGAGTTGATGTTAGTAAAATAAATAGATATATAGAGTAATAAAAGATAGATCATCAATAGACGAGTTGATGTTATTGACATAAATATTAGATTTACAAGTCATCAATAAACGAGTTGATGTTAGTGAAATAAATATATAAAGAGTTTTACAAGTCATCAATAGACGAGTTGATGTTAGTAAAATAATAGATATATAGTTATAAAGATAGATCATCAATAGACGAGTTGATGTTAGTGAAATAAATACATAAAGAGTTTTATAAGACATCAATAGACGAGTTGATGTTATTGAAATAAATATTATATAGAAAGTTTTACAAGATAGATCATCAATATACAGGTTGATTTCAGTGTAATAAATGTATAGAGAGTTTTAAAAGATAAAACATAAAATAAATGGTTGATGTGAGTGAAATAAATACATAGAGAGTTTTAAAAGATAAAACATCAATAAATGGTTGATGTCTGTGAAATAAATGTATAGAAAGTTTTAAAAGATAAAACATAAATAAATAGTTGATGTGAGTGAAATAAATACATAGAGAGTTTTAAAAGAATTTCTGTGAAATAAGTGTATAGAAACTTTTAAAAGATGAATCATCAATAAATGGTTGATGTTAGTGGAACAAATATACTATACAGAGTTTTACAAGATCGAGCATCAATAGACGGGTTGATGTTAGTGGAATAAATATAGGTACTATACAGAGTTTTACAAAATCGAGCATCAATAGACGGGTTGATACTAGTGAAATAAATATATACAGAGTTTTGCAAGATCGATCATATATAGATGGGTTGATGCCAATAGAATTTCATTTTATTTCAATGGTTTGACTGTTACAATAAAAGATTTTAAAATTAAGTACCTACAGTAGAGACAGTCTACTTCTAACAAGCATACGATATTCAGGTTTATTTATAATAAGTATTACACTGTTTGTTGTATTACTGTGATGACGTATGGAGCAGAAACGTGGACACTGACGGTTGGCCTTGTCCATAAATTAAAAGTCCCTAGCGCGCTTTGGAGCGAGCTATGTTGGGTGTTTTTTTTTTTTTTTTTTTTTTTTTTTTTTCTCAGGGATAAAATCCGAAACGAGAAGATTCATAGGAGAACCAAAGTGACCGACATAGCTCAGAGGATCAGTGGCGGTGGACGTCTACAGGCTGATGGATTGGATTAAAAGTATTACAATTTAAAATCAGAAAGGTCAAAATTATGGCCATCAAAGCTCTAGTATCGAATGAAATTAATGAGTGGGCAGATAAAAAAAACAGAGACAAACACAGTCAGTCGAAGATAATTGGAACCAACTTAAACTGGAAATAACTGACATTAACTTAATTTTAATTTTGCTGGTCTTAAATTTGTAGGTCAGAATAGAAGTTTCAGAGGTAATAGCGAGGATAGAGGTCTCATTGTAGAAATGGTGAGTTCATTGAACGAATTGGATGAAGTGACAACAATGGTCGCTGGATAGTGGTTAGCAGTAGAAGTGTATATGTAATAGAATTAGACGTATCAGTGAAGGAAAAGGAGAGATTGTTCATGATAACTCTCATAAATTGAAGGAATTTAGAGTGATGAAAATAGTAAATAAAGTAAGAGATGTAAATGATTATGATAATGAAGAATTTTATGACAGTATTGAAGATAATAAAGAAGATAATCTGTGATGATGACGGTCTTGCAGAGAATGAACAAGGAGTTGGAAGTTCTCACTGCAATCAAATGTAGGAAGCTGCAATATCTTAGGCACATCACGCGTCACGAGAAGTACCGATTATTGCAATTACTAATACAGGGCAAGATTCAGGGACACCGAAAACCTGGCAGACGACGTTCTTCCTGGCTCAAGAATCTCCGCGAGTGGTACGGGATGAGCACGCGATTATTGTTCCGAGCGGCGGCATCAAAGATTAAAATAGCCTTAATGATAGCCAAACTTCGTAGAGGAGACGGCACTTGAAAAAGAAGAAGAAAGAAGATGAGAGAATGAAACTTAGAGTTGAGGAGGTAAAGGAAACAAGTCGACCTAAGGGAGAAAAAAAAGATTGCTTGAAAAATTTAATGATCATGTTGTTTATGTGAATGTGTGCCGGAGAAGAAGCAATGAAATTTCAGAAGCAAAAAAAAATGGAAAAATGCGATGAGATGAATAGTTTGAAACAAAATGAAACGTGGAAAATTGTTGAGGAATCAATGGGTGAAAATGTGCGAAGCAAAATGGATTTTTAGGATAGGGTCAAATGGGAGATACAAAGCGGAAAGTGGCAAAAGGTTTTAGATGTGAAATGAAGAAATATATTTGCTCGTGGAACAAGATAGTAATAGAAGAGGAAGGAGAGTGATAACTATGAAAGTTGTCAATGTCAATTGCATGTGTGGGAGGTTGGCATTTAGAAAGTATGGATGTAGAAACCGTTTTTTTTTTAAATGGAACTATTAAATCTGAAGTTTCACTAGATGGTTATGAAATTGAGATAAGGTCTACAAATTGAGAAGGGCTTTGTTTGGGTTGAGGCAGAGCCCGAGAGATTGGTACGAGTATTATAGTGAGTTTATGTGGAGGATAAGGACAAACTATGATTATTGTCTGTAAACAGGATGTATTAGTGGTTAAAAAGTTTACATATGGATTATATTTTAATATGCTTAAAATGAATATATGATTTAAAATATAAAGCAAATAGGTACTCAGTAAGAGATTTCGTATGAAAGACTTAGGAAAAGTGAAACAGTAGTTGGGAATTGATATTGATTGTGGTCCAGAACTGAATAAAATTACTTTGGTTCATTGTAGGTGTGTGATAGCCTAGTGGTTAGGACGACCGACTTCTAATCGGAGGTCATGGGTTCGATCCCGGGCACGCACCTCTAACTTTTCGGAGTTATGTGCGTTTTAAGTATTTAAATATCACTTGCTTTAACGGTGAAGGAAAACATCGTGAGGAAACCTGCATGCCTGAGAGTTCTCCATAACGTTCTCAAAGGTGTGTGAAGTCTGCCAATCCGCTTGGCCAGCGTGGTAGACTATGGCCAAAACCCTTCTCACTCTGAGAGGAGACCCGTGCTCTGTAGTGAGCCGGTAATGGGTTGATCATGATGATGATGATGATTGTAGGTGTATAGAAGGTTTAGCAGAAAAGTTTGGCAAAAAAAAGAAGGTTTAGAAGAATAAGGGATTCTGAGAGGTTTGAAACACCCATGGAACAAAATTTGTTAGTAGAACTTTTGATAAAAGTTCTTTATAATGTTTATGTATTTTCCGTTGATATTATTACTTCTCAAAGGATTCCATATAGCTGAGTGTGTTATGCTATCGAAAGTTTTGGAATAGTACACAAATGTTATATAAAGTGGTTTGTTGAATTCTTTAGATTTTTCAATTATCTGTTGTATGACATATATGTGGTCAATTATTGTGGAGTAATGTGGTCGGAAACCGGCCTGTTCTATTCGTTGGTTTTTGTCTATTTCTGTTGCTATTCTACTCAGAAAGATTGATGAAAAGAGTTTATAATTGTGGATAATTTCTGTTGACCTTTCTCTGTTCCCAGTTGTATCTTGTTTCTCTTGTGCTATTTCTTGTTGTAGTTTTCTGTATAGATCTGAATAGAAGGCCGTTGCACATTTTATTGTCTTCTTATGTAAGAATAACTGAAACAGATATTCAAAAAGACTAACAGAGCCATCAGATTATGATAGCTTTAGAAGAACAGTCATTTAATTAAATTTTTTATCACACGGAAGTTTAAAAGAGCTTATAAAGGGCTGAAAACTCACAAAAATTGGATACAATGTTTAACTGATGGAAGCAAAGTGGCTAGAGACAGGGAATAAAGTGTTATTTAGTTACTTAAACATATTATATCATATATTATGTAACCGATACTGATACTGAACTGAAAGGAGATGTGTTAGACTGAGTGAGGTTCGTTTGGTTTCGGTAAAGAGAATAAAATAGATGATGTTGTTGTCATATTAAGTATCGAACATGTCATTGTCTTTCTAATCATGTAAATGTGTTGCATTTAAGCATGGTTTACTATATAGTATAGTTGTCTCACATTGAATACTGAAGTATTAATGGTAATAGTAAGTATCGCGGTATATACTCCTACTTTAACATGACGAATGTAAGGTGTTTACCGGATGTGTATGAGGACATACACGTTGTCAGGATGGACGAATGTAAGGTTCGTTGAGAATTCAGTATTGCAATAGGACCTCCTTTTGTTGATTTAAGGTATTTTTATGATTATTGATCTGACAATTTAAGAAAAAGAGGATTAGACAGGAGTGAAAATGGCAGACATGAGATGTAAGCGAAAAAGATAATGTTTGGAAAGACTAATAAAATGTAAAATGGTATTAAGAGAATGGAATAATAATAATTAAAGGAAATTATATAATTAAAGAGGATTTTTATTATACGAGCTAGACATCGCAACAAACCGTGAAAGAAAAACCCAAAAAAATGTTCGTTTATTTTGGTCACAGCTTATAAACTATTTAATAAATCGTTGTTTTCAGTATTTGTTGTTTAAATAGAGCATATAGTACATAATATACTGAAATATCATATTCCCAACTAGTTTAGTTTTTGAGATAGCCCCCGTCACAAAAATGGTCTAAAACTGACAACTTTGATGGCCTCCCATTCCCTTATTTTTTGAGATAAAAATTAAAAAAATATATATTTGTACTCTACTTAATGAGCTCTAAACAATGATACCCCACAAGCTAGGGTAAAGAAAAATTTTTTTTTCCGGCTCCTTTTTCATGTATGGGAGCCCCCCTGAAAAATAATTTAATTCAATTTCTAATTCAATATTTGATTTTGAGTTAACGTTTTACACTAAATACCAAAATTTCAGGTTTGTAACTCATTTCGTCTGCGAGCTAGAGACCTGTGACCGGCGGACAGACGGACAGACAGACAGACAGACAGACAGACAGACAGACAGCCGAGTGACATTAATAGGGCTCCGTTTTTACCCTTCGGGTATGGAACCCGAAAAACGCATTCAAATCGGTTTACCCGTTTGAGCGCTACAGGGGAACAGACATACACACACACACAGACACGTCAAACTTACAACACCAAGTCGTTTTTGCGTCGGAGGTTAAAAATAATAAATATAATAATAATCCTGTAAAAATAAATGATTTCTCCAAATAAATAAAATTTATGTCTCTGTTCGGGATTTAGTTTGATAGGCTCATATAGTTATTTAAATCTGAACTCTCGCAGGCAGATAAGAGACTATCATAGCCATAAAAGTGATCTATTATAGCCTTCTTTTCATCGCGCGAAGACAAAAGATTCATAAAGGGTTTTATAGAAAACCCATGCGTTAAAGCTAGTATGAAATAGGAGGCTAATGAAAGCATAAAAAATAATATTTTAAAAGGACACCGTAATAAATGTTGGTAGAAGTATAAAAAGTTGTAAAAATATTTTCTGTGAATTGAAATGTTAATTTGCGGTAGGATACTCATTTAGAAACTAGTTAAGAACTTTCACTTTTTATTTTAAATACCTATTTTAGGTCTTTGGGCGTTTTCTTGAGTAATAAAAATATTTTTTTCTTAATTAAGTAATTAATTATTTACTATAGAGGTAAAACTACTGCGAAGCGAACATGGAGCAAGTATTGAGTAAGCTATAGTCAAAAATGAATTTAGAAATCAACATCATAGTAAATGAAAAATTAAATGGTTTT
Organism: Melanargia galathea; assembly: GCA_920104075.1. Classification (NCBI taxonomy): domain Eukaryota; kingdom Metazoa; phylum Arthropoda; class Insecta; order Lepidoptera; family Nymphalidae; genus Melanargia; species Melanargia galathea. The sequence goes on from OV049872.1 coordinate 12,340,390, forward strand.
TATCGGTTATGCCTCGTTCGGTTCGAATTCAGGAGTCGGAAACCGAGAGTTAAAAAAAACATGTTTTATTATAACCCAAGAGTCCACGACGGCCTGACCTTCGTTATTTTATAAAAGCTGAAAGTTTCTCTGTGTATGTCTCCAACACAGGTACGAACGACCAGCGACTGTGAAGTTGGGGTCATGGTTACTTTGGGAGATAACAGGTAATAAAGGTGTAAAATATCTTAAGTCAAAATATAAATGATTTCTTCACAGTCGCTGATCGTTCCTCCCTGTGTTGGAGATAATACACAGATATACTTGCAGCTTTTATGAAATAACGAAGGTTTGGCCGTCGTGGGCTCTTGCTCTATTATCGAGTGTCCTTCACCGTCCTTGCATAATATTATTGACAACGTACATAGAGCTACGTAAATGCTACGATTATTAAGCTACGCGACAACACAGCAAGACAACACAGATAGCGCGAACACTACATATACCTATGTAGCTCTGCTATACTACATATACCTTTGTTCTGTCTAGCGTATACAATTAATCTTCGATTCTCAAAACAGCATTATCACTCATTAGCTGAACTTAAACTTGTTAAATTAATAAAAAATCTGAAATGAAAGGTGTATGTCCATATTTTTACAGTGGTAGTCTTCTGTTGAGGCGTAAATAATTTAAAAACAAACAATTAAAAATATACGCTTTCTGATATATATAATATCATAGTATTAGTATGGCAGGTGGGATCGCGGTCAAGAGCTTACTTATAGTTTATTAAAAAAAAAAAGTACAGTATGGACGGATGTATGACTTAAGTACTATTCAGATATTCTTTCATAACTGCTTAAGTTAGTAACTTTAAAGGAAAAAATGTAGTGCCTTGCGTGACTTAGAACAGTTTTTGAACTCTTTTCAGTACAAAGACGTAAAAGTTTTAAGAGCACTTCGTGCTTGTAACAAGTTGTCGGCAACGTTGGCATTAAGTCATTAGCTTAATTACTTCATTTCTATTCGTTAAAAAGTAATTTAACTAATATTTTCTTTTGCAAGTGCTCAAAGACTCATTTATAAGAGTCTACCACAAATATTTCTCAGAACTTTTCTTCAAGTTTTCTTTGCAAGTTTATAGTACTTAAATACTTTCTATACCTTAAAATTGGGTTTCAAGCTCAAGGCATATTGGCGTTAAGTCAGGGCGAAATGACGCGTCTTCTCTAAAATGTTTCAAAATATGCTGAACTTTATGCCCACAGCGTACTCGCAACATCATCCGAGTAGAGTTCATTTACATCTCTTTGTAGAGATCGATTTAATTAATTGTTTAAATAACGTTTCATAGAATCTAAGAGGCCAACTAAACAAACGATAGGTTTGTATTAATCAATTCCATTAATCGTGAGTGAAACCTATCGTCTAATAGACGCCGTTTACTTCATAAGGTATTTGGAAACGTCAAGTTTACTTTCCTATTGTGATTGTACTACTGACTCGGAAAATAGATTAGTTTAAGAAGTTGCCAAAATATAATAGTCGTTAGTAGTAAAGTAGTAAAGTAATAGTCGTTAGTAGTCTTCATGAATACTAGTATCATGTAAACAATATGTTATCATATCACTGACTGTGCGTAATATATTATTTTCATCTATGTTTTATGTAAGTAAGTATTAAAACATGTACTTATGTCATAGGTTAAAGTTGTCTGAAGGAATGGCTGTTTGTCATGCAACTGTAAACAAATAACAGAGCAGACACCGCTCGCTCTGGTTTGCCCCTAAAGGTGCGTCCAGACTTGAACATTTCACCGAACCGAACAGCGAACATTTCGGCGAACTTGTTACGCTCAATGTGGACGGCGCGCTTGGAGCGCTTGAGATGGGTTACTGCGTAACAGTTCGGCGAAACTTTCGCCGAACTGTTACGCAGTAACCCATCTCAATCGCTCCAAGCGCGCCGTCCACATTGAGCGTAACAAGTTCGCCGAAATGTTCGCTGTTCGGTTCGGTGAAATGTTCAAGTCTGGACGCACCTTTATGTGTTCCGGAGCGGAGGTCACCGCTGCCGGAAACCGTTTAAGTAATGTTTGTTCGCACTAAAAGCATCAACGTGTTTCAAGAATATATAGTATAGACGTGATATGAATATATAAGGTAGAGCTCTATATCAATCTTTTTACTATAGTAATAATTTATGTTTTATGTCTACAAACAGATCGTATAATATGGATCATAAATTAGCGACAAGAGGAACACGCAACGCATTGGTAATACGTACTGAAAACACGTGAAACGTCAAAAAGCTTAAGCTTATGCGTATGCAAGCACTTCTTACGGCATAAATACATTGGCAACACTCCAATCCAGGGAGGTGACCCGTGTTGTGTCGGGAGTGGTGTTTTTGAACTTAAGGAATTGAAATGAGACAACTCGCGTTACGTTTCTAATGTGTGTCTGCCATTATTCTAAGACGCAAGTTAAGAAGCAAGTTTCGCAAAGCGAATAAAACGTGTGACAGATTCTATAACGCTCCGTATACTCCCTCACACAGAAGCGTTTTTTTATTTATAAAATTGCAATGCCTTTTTGCGGTATATTCTTTTCATAAATTAAATTTACTATCGCAACAATGTGAGATCACATAATCATTCCATTTTCCAACACTAATGTACTAAAAATAAATGTCAAAATATCGCAGAATGTAAAGACGCAGAAACAGAAATGCCCCTACCTGGGGGAGGCCTGAAACTCAACTTTTTTTTTCGTACTCGACTTTAATTCATTGTTGCGGGGCGTCAATGTAATAAAAACAACTCGTATAGAATTACAAATCCGAGATGTGTTCTGTCCAATTGTAAATAACATTTGGTTCGAAATTGAAGCTGATATAAATACCGATTAGGTATCCTGGCTTTCGTCGAACGGCGTACTTCCCAAGATTGCTTCGAGCTCAATGCGAGAGGAGAGAGCGGAAAACGGTCGAATAAAATAAATATTCTTCATTGTTATCGCGCAATATTCTAAGCTTATAATAAAATTATGTGAATTTTAAATTCTACTTCATGACTAGAAATATGACTGCTGTGCATGCTAGTGAATAAGTATCTAAATAAATAAAATTTTATTAAAAAAATCTTTATAAGGGCCATTTGCACTGTTTGCACATCAGGCATATTATTAAGGTGCGTCCAGACTTGAACATTTCACCGAACCGAACAGCGAACATTTCGGCGAACTTGTTACGCTCAATGTGGACGGCGCGCTTGGAGCGCTTGAGATGGGTTACTGCGTAACAGTTCGGCGAAGTTTCGCCGAACTGTTACGCAGGGTTACCGTTAAGAAAACAATATTACTGTAAAAATATTACGTATAATAAGTAATCAGTGTAAAATCTATAGGTACCTACGGTTTTCAACCAGGAACATTAACAGCACATTGAGGTTGGTTTATTTGGAAATATTCATGACTGACTGTGAAATAAGTACTTATCATAAATATTTTTGCCTATTCCTTAGACCATCGCAGCTACCAGTAGTCGATACTTTAATTTTCTGAAATTCCGACGGAGTAAATTGAGCTTAGGTTTATAAGGAATACCAATTTTAGCAGATTTACCTGACTCGCGAAATACCGATATTCAATCAGCTAAAAGCAGTAAGGTTTATTCAGTAACTGCCTCATTTTTTAGTGATCACGAAGTCCTAGGTTGAGTTCCAGGTAAGGTCAAAAAAAGAAAACAACATTAGGTGTCAGTTGGGAAGTTTTTCATGTTAGATACGCTCCCGTGCCTCGGAGAGTACCTACTACGTACTACCATTGGTCCTACGCCTGATATCTTTCCGGCTTTCGGCGGCGTTTCGCAATGGCATCCTGTCGGAGTACGAGAGTGAAGGAATGGACAGTGCACCTGTATTAGCGCACTGCACTTGTACACATATTTCCTGCAGAGTTGGCTTATCACCTCAGGTTTAATACACTGCCATATCCATTTCAGGTATGTATCCCTCAAGTGAGCTTCCATCTAAGACTGCATCATCACTTACTATCAGGCGAGATTTTAGTCAAGCACTAAATATGCTATAGGAAAAATAAAGTGTGCGTACTCCCAGCGGAATGTTGTCGAATTTCTTGATTTTAAGTATGCAGATATTTAGTGTGTTAGGACGTGTAAATGTGTGTGATAGTTTCAAATTTGTGCGTCCAACCGTTTTTGAAAAATTCGCCAAAAACACTTTCCGCCAGGAGAACGTTCTCCCAGCGGCATGTTTTTTTTCCAACGTGCGCACGAAAAAAAAAATTAGTGCAATAATTAGTGCGTAGCGAGAGGTAAATGTGTGTCTGTAAATGGAATTTGTGTGTCTCAAGACTCCGGAGATATTCAAGATTCCGCTGGGGGAACGTTTCGCTGTTTGCTAGATCTCGTAAACGGCTACGCGTGTAGATGTGATTTTTTGTACACATGTTGCTATGAATTTGTGTGTAATGTTTGTGAAAATAGAATTAGAAAAAAAATTGCCGTTCCGAAATTATGTGTATTAAAGTGAAATCCAGTTATTAGGTCCTAGCACTTCGAATAGGAGTTCTGAAGTTTAATTTCCAACACTAATTTGTTCTTTATGACTGTTTACAATGCCTTCTTAAGTTTCATTGGTCTACAGTAGGTAATACTTAAGTTATGATCCAATATTACTATGACTTAGCCACTATTTTGTTCGACATTCGATAAGACGAGTTTTTTATGGGTTGGCAAATGAAAAATTATTCCAATAATTAGTGTGTCGGTTCAACTATCTATTTACAAAATTTTAACTTAATACGCTTAATAATTAAAGAGATATAATTAAAAAACCAGAAAGAAACGTAATGCAGATATAAACCGACCAAATTTGAATGGTAACAAAAAAGCGGCCTTGTCATATATGGTGCTAACCTACCGAAATTGATACTATATCATTTTAATATTTTTAGTGATTTTGTACAATCGCGAACACAGTTCTTAACTTATATTTTTATTAGTCTACTAGATGATGCCCACGGCTTCGCCCGTGTGGATTTAGGTTTTTAAAAATCCCGTGGAAACTTTTGATTTTCCAGAACAAAAAGTAGCTTATCTGTAGAAACCCGTCCCCAAAACTGAAAAATCCCGTGGGATCCCCACGATTTCGGAAAACAATTCCTTACAGCATCAGGGTTGAGGAGTTGGATATGTACCTACTCGAGTTCATTCAACGATAAAGTCTTTAATTGGTACCCCCAATATCAATTTAAATAACCGAAAGTTTCTAAAACCCATTAGTTTTGGGGATCAGGTCCCCTACAGCATCAGGATTGAGGAGTTGGAATCCAAATTTTTATAGAACAGGGTCGCAATGTTTCTCTATCGATTAAAAAAAAAAATACGCAAATCGGTTCAGAAATCTCGGAGATATCGGTGTACATAGGTAGAAAAACACAACTCCTCCTTTTTTGAAAGTCGGTTAAAAAGTAGCCTAAGACAGTGTCGCAATGTTTCTCTAACGATTAAAAAAAAATTTACGCAAATCGGTTCAGAAATATCGGAGATATCGGTGTACATAGGTAGAAAAACACAACTCCTCCTTTTTTGAAAGTCGGTTAAAAAAGTAGCCTATGTTACTCCCTGGTTAACTCTCTACTTGTATGTGAAAGTCCCGTCAAAATCGGTTCAGCCGTTCTGAAGATTAGCCCGTTCAAACAGACAGACAGACAGACAGACAGACAGACAGACAGACAGACAGACAGACAGACAGACAGACAGACAAAAATTTTAAAAACGGGTGATTCGGTTATGGTAGCGTTCAAATAACCATATGAGCTTAATATGAGGTAGTTATTTCGATATTACAGACAGACACTTCAATTTTATTTATTAGTATAGATATATATCTTAATAATAATATTTAGGTGTATAATACTTATGTGCTAAATCTGTGATTTAAGAATTAGCATAGGTATAGGTAACTATTCAGTTATTCCATATGAACTCGATTATATAAATCGAGTTCAGATGGAATAACTGAATATAATGAATATAATGAAATAACTGAAATGCATCCAGCAACAGTCAGCATTTTTTTTGCATACAAAAAAACAGCAATAGTTATTTGTGTTACAAGGGGCCAATGGGACGAAAAATAAAGCCAACGCTCTAAGTATCATAGTTTTTTGATATTTATTTATTTATTAGTAATAAACAGCGTTCAAAATAATATTATATGTACATACAGTTAATGTATTATAGAAATAAATATTAAGGCTACGTAGATTACAAAGAAAACAAGTATAAATTAAAAATTTAAAAAACCCCCGACATTCGCCATTTTGTGGTCGTGGCCATCTTGGATTTGCATATTACTATTTTACTAGTCAAGCCCTTTATTTAGCCCTTTAGCCCTATTAATGAAGTTTTAAAAGAAATATAATCTGCCATTTTGTAGCGGCGGCCATCTTGGATCGATTTTCATCAAACATAGCTAACAACACTCTCGACTAATTCACCTTTCAAACAAATAAAAAACCGCGTTCAAATCGGTTCATCCGTTTGAGCGCTACAGGGGAACAGACAGACAGACACACACACACAGACACGTCAAACTTATAACACCCCGTCGTTTTTGCGTCGGGGGTTAAAAATAAGTAATATTAACAATAAATCTCTACAAACAAAATTTGTTTTGCAGTTCATTAAGTAGGGATTTGTGTTAAAATTATGACTTATGTTAAATACTTTTACCCACGGTGTGCAAGTCTGACTCGTACTTGGCCGCTTTTTTACCCGACTACGGCAAAGCCAAGAGGAAGGGTTATGATTTTAGCAGTCTATGTATGTATGTATGTATGCATGTAAGTATGTATGTATGTGGCCGATTTTCGTATGAGATTCTGTGTGTACCACTGTAGCGCCTAAACTACTGGACCGCTTTTGATGAATGAGGTGTCTATTGATTCGTTGTTATGGTCCAGGTGACATAGGCTACATTTTATTTACGAAAAAAAACGAGAAGTGACCTTCGCGCGGTTTTCTAGATAATGTTGTCGATTCAAAAGCACTTGTAAAAGTTTATCTGAATAAAAAATATGTCTTAGACTTGCCTTTACACAAGTTTAAGAACTCTATTAAAAGTATGCTCATAAAAAAAGCTTATTATACAATTGAAGATTATATAAACGATAAAAAAGCTTGGATTTAACTCGTTCCAGCAATGCGCGAGACGGCATTTCAATCATGTACATTAATAATAATAATTGTTATAATGTTATTTTTAAAAAAAGAGCAACAGCCGAGTTTCTTGCAGGTTCTTCTCGGCTGGAACTGCATTCCGAACCTGTGGTAGATTCAATTGACGATTCAAAAGTACTTGTAAAAGTTTATTTGAATAAAAAACTTTTCTATTCTATTCTAATGAAATTATAGTTTCGGATAGACATAACAGATGGCGCTACTAGCTGCTTGCCCCACGCTTTCGCATTAAATTATTAAGCGTAGTCGGGTTTTAGCTTACGAACTTTTTCTTGTTTCGTATCACGATGACATTTTGTATGTTGTAAAATCACAACCCTAGGTGCGAAACCCAAAAAAATTAAAACATTTCCTATAAAATTTGCAATGCGTTTTGCACGATATACATCGCGGGTTTGAAAAAAATTAAATACTAAACCACTAATACTACAAGTATAAGACAAATGGTTATTGGTATTGGATTGTGTTCAGGTAAGTACTATAATATAATAGCGCTAAATTTTCAAGAGCGATCCCTTTATACCCTGTACCCATTATTAATGTGTAAGAATGTTTATTTGACAATTAAAAAAATTAAAGTATCAATAAGTTTTCTTTTTTTTTCCAATCACTTTTACGTGCTGTGAAGTGTGAGCTCCACCATTATCGAAGCAGCTGAGGTTTGGAGCTGTCATGGGTTAGGAGAAAACTATTATTGTTAAAATTTTCAGTCGGTATGAAATGACTTGTTCAACTATATTTGTACCTCTCGTAGTATTAGTTTAAGTAGCTGCATAGTTTAAGATAATAATTTAACTATTGAAAAATTTCTTTGTACATTTTTTTTATATTTTGTTGATTTTTTCTAAATCGTATGTGATGGCTGGTAAATTTTGGAAACGCTGTATGTGGTCCCTACATTTTGCATGCATATGTCTTGAAATTGGTATAGATTTAAAAATATATTGTAAGTGACTGTTTGTGAACCTAATAAATAAAATAAATAAATAAAATTTTCACTAATTATTGTGTACGCGATTGTATAATATCAATAACGTTATTATGCTGTCAATTTCGGTAAGTTAGCACCATATATGACAAGGCCGCTTTTTTGTTACCATTCAAACTTGGTCGGTTTGTGTCTACATTTCGTTTCTTTCTGGTTTTTTAATTATATCTCTTTAATTATTAAGCTTATTAAGTTAAAACGTTGCACATATATAAATGAACCGACACACTAATTATCGGAATACATTTTCATTCGCCAATCCATAGAAAACTCGTCCAATCGAATGTCGAACAAAATAGTGGCTAAGTTATAGTAATATTGGATCATAACTTAAGTATTACCTACTGTAGACCAATGAAACTTAAGAAGGCATTGTAAACAGTCATAAAGAACAAATTAGTGTTAGAAATTAAACTTCAGAACTCCTATTCGAAGTGCTAGGACCTAATAACTGGATTTCACTTTAATACACATAATTTCGGAACGGCAATTTTTTTTCTAAATCTATTTTCACAAACATTACACACAAATTCATAGCAACATGTGTACAAAAAATCACATCTACACGCGTAGCCGTTTACGAGATCTAGCAAACAGCGAAACGTTCCCCCAGCGGAATCTTGAATATCTCCGGAGTCTTGAGACACACAAATTCCATTTACAGACACACATTTACCTCTCGCTACGCACTAATTATTGCACTAATTTTTTTTTTCGTGCGCACGTTGGAAAAAAAACATGCCGCTGGGAGAACGTTCTCCTGGCGGAAAGTGTTTTTGGCGAATTTTTCAAAAACGGTTGGACGCACAAATTTGAAACTATCACACACATTTACACGTCCTAACACACTAAATATCTGCATACTTAAAATCAAGAAATTCGACAACATTCCGCTGGGAGTACGCACACAAAAATAAAAGGAATATTTATAACTTCGATTTATGACACAATTGCACTCGACAAAGTGTTCAGTACATACTGAATTCAATGAAGTTGTTGAAGAATGAACGCTAATATAAAGTATTTAATAATGTAGACAGCTCCACGCACGTCACTGCTCTATTCGAGTTCGGTTAACACATTTATTAGTGTCTCATAAAGTTAGTGCAAACAGATATAACTTGGGATAGAGTGGAGAGTGGAGACGAAGCGCGGTTTCTCGGTCACTGAACATGGAAGAAGCAAAAATTGCGCAAGCGGGAAATGGACGGACGCTGAAAGAAAGCTTAGAGACAGGCGGGCGCCGAGCAGTCAGATGAATTTTACTAACTTACATTCATATGGATACGTGATATATTGTTCAGAGTAAGAGCGTTTGTCCACCGCCACCGTCACCGGGACGTCACCGACAACGAGATGACGGCGCCGATTTAGTGATACATATACATTTACTACGGCCGTGTGTTCACCGCACGCCCGAGAACAAACTGACGTGACGGGCGTGCGGTGGACACACGGCCGTAGTAAATGTATGTATCACTAAATCGGCGCCGTCATCTCTTTGTCGGTGACGTCCCGGTGACGGTGGCGGTGGACAAGCGCTCTAAGAAATATTGCAGAAAACTGACATTTCGGTTACGACAGGCAAGGAGATAGTGTGTGAGCGCAAATATATGAACACCCTTAATCTCTCTCAAATTCTCTTACTCTCATAGTTCAACGAGACGGCAAATAGATACGAGTGAAGAAGGCGCCGGACTGCATTGCGTGCTCTCTGAGGTACGACACCGGCAAATTCTCAACTCCAAACCGTACTTAACATTAACCTGCAAATTTAAAACGGATCAGTTCTATTGGTTATTTGTTCATAATAATATATTAAATACAACATCCCGTACTAGCGAGCGTGATCTTATTAGGATCTTATAGGCTCTTATAGTTTTATAGAAAACCCATGCGTTAAAGCTAGTATGAAATAGGAGGCTAATGAAAGCATAAAAAATAATATTTTAAAAGGACACCGTAATAAATGTTGGTAGAAGTATAAAAAGTTGTAAAAATATTTTCTGTGAATTGAAATGTTAATTTGCGGTAGGATACTCATTTAGAAACTAGTTAAGAACTTTCACTTTTTATTTTAAATACCTATTTTAGGTCTTTGGGCGTTTTCTTGAGTAATAAAAATATTTTTTTCTTAATTAAGTAATTAATTATTTACTATAGAGGTAAAACTACTGCGAAGCGAACATGGAGCAAGTATTGAGTAAGCTATAGTCAAAAATGAATTTAGAAATCAACATCATAGTAAATGAAAAATTAAATGGTTTTTATCGGTTATGCCTCGTTCGGTTCGAATTCAGGAGTCGGAAACCGAGAGTTAAAAAAAACATGTTTTATTATAACCCAAGAGTCCACGACGGCCTGACCTTCGTTATTTTATAAAAGCTGAAAGTTTCTCTGTGTATGTCTCCAACACAGGTACGAACGACCAGCGACTGTGAAGTTGGGGTCATGGTTACTTTGGGAGATAACAGGTAATAAAGGTGTAAAATATCTTAAGTCAAAATATAAATGATTTCTTCACAGTCGCTGATCGTTCCTCCCTGTGTTGGAGATAATACACAGATATACTTGCAGCTTTTATGAAATAACGAAGGTTTGGCCGTCGTGGGCTCTTGCTCTATTATCGAGTGTCCTTCACCGTCCTTGCATAATATTATTGACAACGTACATAGAGCTACGTAAATGCTACGATTATTAAGCTACGCGACAACACAGCAAGACAACACAGATAGCGCGAACACTACATATACCTATGTAGCTCTGCTATACTACATATACCTTTGTTCTGTCTAGCGTATACAATTAATCTTCGATTCTCAAAACAGCATTATCACTCATTAGCTGAACTTAAACTTGTTAAATTAATAAAAAATCTGAAATGAAAGGTGTATGTCCATATTTTTACAGTGGTAGTCTTCTGTTGAGGCGTAAATAATTTAAAAACAAACAATTAAAAATATACGCTTTCTGATATATATAATATCATAGTATTAGTATGGCAGGTGGGATCGCGGTCAAGAGCTTACTTATAGTTTATTAAAAAAAAAAAGTACAGTATGGACGGATGTATGACTTAAGTACTATTCAGATATTCTTTCATAACTGCTTAAGTTAGTAACTTTAAAGGAAAAAATGTAGTGCCTTGCGTGACTTAGAACAGTTTTTGAACTCTTTTCAGTACAAAGACGTAAAAGTTTTAAGAGCACTTCGTGCTTGTAACAAGTTGTCGGCAACGTTGGCATTAAGTCATTAGCTTAATTACTTCATTTCTATTCGTTAAAAAGTAATTTAACTAATATTTTCTTTTGCAAGTGCTCAAAGACTCATTTATAAGAGTCTACCACAAATATTTCTCAGAACTTTTCTTCAAGTTTTCTTTGCAAGTTTATAGTACTTAAATACTTTCTATACCTTAAAATTGGGTTTCAAGCTCAAGGCATATTGGCGTTAAGTCAGGGCGAAATGACGCGTCTTCTCTAAAATGTTTCAAAATATGCTGAACTTTATGCCCACAGCGTACTCGCAACATCATCCGAGTAGAGTTCATTTACATCTCTTTGTAGAGATCGATTTAATTAATTGTTTAAATAACGTTTCATAGAATCTAAGAGGCCAACTAAACAAACGATAGGTTTGTATTAATCAATTCCATTAATCGTGAGTGAAACCTATCGTCTAATAGACGCCGTTTACTTCATAAGGTATTTGGAAACGTCAAGTTTACTTTCCTATTGTGATTGTACTACTGACTCGGAAAATAGATTAGTTTAAGAAGTTGCCAAAATATAATAGTCGTTAGTAGTAAAGTAGTAAAGTAATAGTCGTTAGTAGTCTTCATGAATACTAGTATCATGTAAACAATATGTTATCATATCACTGACTGTGCGTAATATATTATTTTCATCTATGTTTTATGTAAGTAAGTATTAAAACATGTACTTATGTCATAGGTTAAAGTTGTCTGAAGGAATGGCTGTTTGTCATGCAACTGTAAACAAATAACAGAGCAGACACCGCTCGCTCTGGTTTGCCCCTAAAGGTGCGTCCAGACTTGAACATTTCACCGAACCGAACAGCGAACATTTCGGCGAACTTGTTACGCTCAATGTGGACGGCGCGCTTGGAGCGCTTGAGATGGGTTACTGCGTAACAGTTCGGCGAAAGTTTCGCCGAACTGTTACGCAGTAACCCATCTCAATCGCTCCAAGCGCGCCGTCCACATTGAGCGTAACAAGTTCGCCGAAATGTTCGCTGTTCGGTTCGGTGAAATGTTCAAGTCTGGACGCACCTTTATGTGTTCCGGAGCGGAGGTCACCGCTGCCGGAAACCGTTTAAGTAATGTTTGTTCGCACTAAAAGCATCAACGTGTTTCAAGAATATATAGTATAGACGTGATATGAATATATAAGGTAGAGCTCTATATCAATCTTTTTACTATAGTAATAATTTATGTTTTATGTCTACAAACAGATCGTATAATATGGATCATAAATTAGCGACAAGAGGAACACGCAACGCATTGGTAATACGTACTGAAAACACGTGAAACGTCAAAAAGCTTAAGCTTATGCGTATGCAAGCACTTCTTACGGCATAAATACATTGGCAACACTCCAATCCAGGGAGGTGACCCGTGTTGTGTCGGGAGTGGTGTTTTTGAACTTAAGGAATTGAAATGAGACAACTCGCGTTACGTTTCTAATGTGTGTCTGCCATTATTCTAAGACGCAAGTTAAGAAGCAAGTTTCGCAAAGCGAATAAAACGTGTGACAGATTCTATAACGCTCCGTATACTCCCTCACACAGAAGCGTTTTTTTATTTATAAAATTGCAATGCCTTTTTGCGGTATATTCTTTTCATAAATTAAATTTACTATCGCAACAATGTGAGATCACATAATCATTCCATTTTCCAACACTAATGTACTAAAAATAAATGTCAAAATATCGCAGAATGTAAAGACGCAGAAACAGAAATGCCCCTACCTGGGGGAGGCCTGAAACTCAACTTTTTTTTTCGTACTCGACTTTAATTCATTGTTGCGGGGCGTCAATGTAATAAAAACAACTCGTATAGAATTACAAATCCGAGATGTGTTCTGTCCAATTGTAAATAACATTTGGTTCGAAATTGAAGCTGATATAAATACCGATTAGGTATCCTGGCTTTCGTCGAACGGCGTACTTCCCAAGATTGCTTCGAGCTCAATGCGAGAGGAGAGAGCGGAAAACGGTCGAATAAAATAAATATTCTTCATTGTTATCGCGCAATATTCTAAGCTTATAATAAAATTATGTGAATTTTAAATTCTACTTCATGACTAGAAATATGACTGCTGTGCATGCTAGTGAATAAGTATCTAAATAAATAAAATTTTATTAAAAAAATCTTTATAAGGGCCATTTGCACTGTTTGCACATCAGGCATATTATTAAGGTGCGTCCAGACTTGAACATTTCACCGAACCGAACAGCGAACATTTCGGCGAACTTGTTACGCTCAATGTGGACGGCGCGCTTGGAGCGCTTGAGATGGGTTACTGCGTAACAGTTCGGCGAAGTTTCGCCGAACTGTTACGCAGGGTTACCGTTAAGAAAACAATATTACTGTAAAAATATTACGTATAATAAGTAATCAGTGTAAAATCTATAGGTACCTACGGTTTTCAACCAGGAACATTAACAGCACATTGAGGTTGGTTTATTTGGAAATATTCATGACTGACTGTGAAATAAGTACTTATCATAAATATTTTTGCCTATTCCTTAGACCATCGCAGCTACCAGTAGTCGATACTTTAATTTTCTGAAATTCCGACGGAGTAAATTGAGCTTAGGTTTATAAGGAATACCAATTTTAGCAGATTTACCTGACTCGCGAAATACCGATATTCAATCAGCTAAAAGCAGTAAGGTTTATTCAGTAACTGCCTCATTTTTTAGTGATCACGAAGTCCTAGGTTGAGTTCCAGGTAAGGTCAAAAAAAGAAAACAACATTAGGTGTCAGTTGGGAAGTTTTTCATGTTAGATACGCTCCCGTGCCTCGGAGAGTACCTACTACGTACTACCATTGGTCCTACGCCTGATATCTTTCCGGCTTTCGGCGGCGTTTCGCAATGGCATCCTGTCGGAGTACGAGAGTGAAGGAATGGACAGTGCACCTGTATTAGCGCACTGCACTTGTACACATATTTCCTGCAGAGTTGGCTTATCACCTCAGGTTTAATACACTGCCATATCCATTTCAGGTATGTATCCCTCAAGTGAGCTTCCATCTAAGACTGCATCATCACTTACTATCAGGCGAGATTTTAGTCAAGCACTAAATATGCTATAGGAAAAATAAAAGGAATATTTATAACTTCGATTTATGACACAATTGCACTCGACAAAGTGCTCAGTACATTCTACTGAATTCAATGAAGTTGTTGAAGAATGAACGCTAATATAAAGTATTTGATAATGTAGACAGCTCCACGCACGCCACTGCTCTATTCGAGTTCGGTTAACACATTTATTAGTGTCTCATAAAGTTAGTGCACACAGATATAACTTGATCTATCCCAAGTGGAGAGTGGAGACGAAGCGCGGTTTCTCGGTCACTGAACATAGAAGAAGCAAAAATTGCGCAAGCGGGAAATGGACGGACGCTGAAAGAAAGCTTAGAGACAGGCGGGCGCCGAGCAGTCAGATGAATTTTACTAACTTACATTCATATGGATACGTGATATATTGTTCAGAGTAAGAGCGTTTGTCCACCGCCACCGTCACCGGGACGTCACCGACAACGAGATGACGGCGCCGATTTAGTGATACATAGGTACATTTACTACGGCCTTGTGTCCACCGCACGCCCGAGAACAAGCTGACGTGACGGGCGTATGGTGGACACACGGCCGTAGTAAATGTATGTATCACTAAATCGGCGCCGTCATCTCTTTGTCGGTGACGTCTCGGTGATGGTGGCGGTGGACAAGCGCTCTAAGAAATATTGCTGAAAACTGACATTTCGGTTATGACAGGCAAGGAGATAGTGTGTGAGCTCAAATATATGAACACCCTAAGAGAGAGCGCTCACGGAGCGGTTCGCACCCGCGCCCGCCGCGGTTGCGGGCCCGCAATACTCGAAATTCATACAAATGTCGAGTGCAAAACTCACGACGCGATTTACTCCCGCAGAGTTGGCGGTTGCTCGCGGCTCCCGCAGAAGGCGGGCAGCGGGCGCCCGCGAGCTTTGCGGGCGTCGCCCGCAAGCTCTGCGGTTTTTTGGCGGGTGCGATCGCATTTTTCTTATAGGAGCTGGCGAACAAAACGGTATAGTTGCATCAAACTAAAGAGTAAGAGTCTTTATTTGCAAAAATGTGGTACAAATATTATGGATCTTAAAGCTTATTGTCTTCCAACACATTTAACTAATAAATTAGTGTGCAAATTGAATTATTGATTTTAAGACTAAACAAAATGACGTAAGTAGCATACATGTCAACGTTCTAAAGATATAAATATAAAATTAATTGCAATAAATAGAATTTATGTCATACCTATATTCTTTTAAATTGTAAAAACATTTCTCCATGAGCCAGTTCTTTAGTTTTACTTTAAAAGTTTGAAGAGGCATGGCCTGTATTGATTCAGGTAAACTATTAATTATTAAATATTAATATTAAACTGAATGACATACTTACAGTGAGCTTTGGCGTGGATTTTTATTTACCCATATGTAGTTTGTGACTTTATTGAACATAATAATATGTTAAATTCAGTTTGCTATCTCATATAAGTTAACGGAAGCAATAATTAATTAATATTGCAAGCAATAACTTGTTTGTGTAAACACATAACTCCAGAAGCAGACTATCAATTAATATTAAAACTAAATCAAACTATTATTAAAATATCTGCGTTTATCACCCGCACATAACTCAATTTATATCAACTCAGAGATTAGTTTAACTGAGATCTATTTTCAAATATATTTTATACTAATTAATTAATTACACTCAGCCAAGTCCAAAATGGCAGCATTTATTCGATGAGGGTGTGATTGCTATCGCAGCCCTCAATCAAATATCACGACCTAGACGCTGAAGCATCTAATAGTCGGTTGAGTCTTTGGAGGAGACTCAATTCATGGCTTCGAATTACCCGTATTTATACCAATAATTCAAGATGGCGGTTCGGCGCCACTGAATGAATCAAATGTCAGTTAATTCTAACCTATTTCAATTATGAAATTAATAATTCGTAAACCATTTCTAAAAATTCTAGAGAGGGGGTGGGGTATAATTTCTCTTAGTAAAAATTCTAATTAATTTTCAACAATGATCTATCATTTGTAAGTCAGTCTGACATTTGTAAGTTAGTTTAGGCCAATTTCAACATAAATTGTTTAAAAACTTTATTAGTGAATAAAGTTTTTAAATGATAAACTTTTTAATTAAAAAAAAATTCTTAGTAAAAAAAACAAATTTTTCTTCTGAAAAAGAAATAATCATTTTGATTGACATCTTACAAAGTATGGAAATTAATCCATTTTGAACGAAAACGTGCTCGATTATTCAAATCTTTCGAAACTTTATTGTAATTATGCCGTTATGATCGAAACTACGACCTATGGATGCAATTTTGATACAGTTGCGGGCCGTTTTAAGTAAAATTAAGTTGATATTCTTATTCAGCAAGCCAAAGACCATCGGATTAAAAAATATAACATTTTGTTCGCCAGCTCTTCATATATAACTATAACCGCCGGTCTTGCGGGCGTCGCCCGCCAACTCGGCGGGCGACGCCCGCAGCCGCGGCGGCTGCGGTCCCGCAAAAACAAGCGGGCTCGTGAGCGCGCTCTCTCTAACCTCTCTCCCGCAGCCGCGGCGGGCGCGATTCCAAACCGCTCCGTGAGCGCTCTCCGTAAGGCCCAATTTAGACCGCCGCGGAATGGAACGGAAACGAATTTTTTGTACAAAGCATTGTGAACTTTATGTCAATTGTATAACACACAAAATAGTAGCTATAGGGAAATTCTCGAGAATGCGCGAGAATTCCGCGGAAGACGCGCGACCTTTTTTGGCTCCTATTTAATTTGTATGTTATGCAATTGACATAAAGTTCATTTAGCTATGTAGAATTTCGTTGCAAAAAGTCGCTTCCATTCCATTCCACCGCGGTGTAAATTGACGCTTAATCTCTCACAAATTCTCTTACTCTCTAGTTCAACGAGACGGCAAATAGATACGAGCGAAGAAGGCGCCGGACTGCATTGCGTGCTCTCCGATGTACAGGGGTACGACACGGGCAAATTCTCAACTCCAAACCGTATTAACGGTAACCTGCAAATTTTAAACGGATCAGTTCTATTGGTTATTTGTTCATAATAATATATTAAATACAACATCCCGTACTAGCGAGCGCGGGTCTTATTAGGATCTTATAGGCGAGAGCAGAGGTGATCCGATTCCCGGCAGGGTTTCTGGAGTTTATAATTTCTAAGCCTTGTAGCAATCTATTCGTCGTCGTCGTCTCAACCAATAGACGTCCACTGCTGGACATAGGTCTCTTGCAAGGATCGTCACAGAACACGATCTTACGCCGCCTGTTTCCATCGGCTGCCAGCGACTCGCTTGAGATCGTCCATCCAACCGATTAACATTTAATAAAACTGGCACAAATGCATATTATAGCTAGATATACACCTTATTCCTAGAAGATCTTTTGTTCGGATTCACAACAATACGTTTCTATGGCGTATTATGAGACTGCGAAGTCACGGTGCTGATTGAGTTTCCTCGCGTGGTATAGCCGAGTCATCCGACACTTTGATATGGTATTACGACGGGCTAGGTGCATCTCCGAACCTCATAATAGCCTTTTTTAAATACGGGTGAAAAACATTTATTTATGCGTGACACGTTCTTGGCCTCAAGGCAATTAGACGACCATTTAGAAAATAAATAAATCAATTATTTCATTTCATGGCTTTAGTGAAATTTTAACATTTATCATATCGACAATTTTAGCCAACTAGATATTTTAATTTTATACTTTACTCCTTGCTTCCTGGTTATTCTATTGTACGTACGTTATTTAGTCGTACTCTATTGTACGATGTACGACGTAGCCACTAGACCAACGAGCTAACCTCTTATGCGGGCATTTACGGCTCATGAGGCCGCGGGTTCAAATCCCGAGTCGGAATACAAAACTCATTTGTTTTTTTTTATCAAGAAATTCTCAGTAGCAGTACAGATTTTGAGATAGAGGTGTTGCGACCCCAACAAAAACTGTAATTTGGCTAGTCTCTTAAATTGGTCGACATGGCCGAAATTCGGTCAGGGGAACATTACAGTTTATCAAGGGTTATTAATTGCTGCTGACGTTAGCCAAATAAAAAAAATCCTTAACTGACTTTAGTGTGAATCGTACCCGTATAGACGCGTTAGCAGGGTTACTGTGTTAATTTGTTCTGTTCTCATTAATCATAAATGTGTGAAGCTAGCATAAAAGTGATTAACAGAAAATTTAATTAGAATTTTGTACGTCGTGAAAGGAAAGAGCCCTACAGTAATTAGTAATTATACAAGTAATGGTTGGTGAAAAATTCTGTTTAGTGGAGTCTTAAAAGAATCTTGAAAGAAAATGGTCCCGGTTTTTACAAGAATTTTACAAGAAGGTCATGTACCTTCTTGTAAAATTCTACTTGCTTTAACCTCAAAAACTGCAAGATTGCAGCAAAATTCTTGATAAAATAAGTTGTTGATCTTCTATGAAAAGCGTAAGTCTGGAATAGGAAAAAATAAAATAAAATTTTGTCAGATACGCAGAAAAGTAATAAAAATAGATAGATGCCTTTACAAAGAGAAAATAAACGGAACACTCCCGACTAATTCAGCTTTCAAACAAAAAAAACGCATTCAAATTGGTTCACCCGTTTGAGCACTACGGTGGAACAGACAGACACACACACACATACACACACTCACACACACACTCACACACACACACCCACACCCCCATCCACACCGCCGCATTCAAACCGGTTCACCCGTTTGAGCACTACGGGGGAACAGACACTCACACACACCAACACCCACACCCCCATCCTCACCCCCGCATTCAAACCGGTTCACCCGTTTGAGCGCTACGGGAGAACAGACAGACAGACAGACACACACACACACAACACACACACACCCACAACCACCCATACCCAACTCACGCCCAACCCACGCCCACCCCACGCCCACACCCCCATTCCCACCTCCGCATTCAAACCAGTTCACCTGTTTCAGCGTTAGGGCGAACAGACATATTACACACACACACACACAAACACGTCAAACTTAACACCCCGTCGTATTTGCGTCGTATTTGCGTCGTCGTCGTTTAAAAACGGATGATGTTAATGTTGTACTGAATTTCATTACAACACTCGTTTGGATGATGTAATGGTTATTACAACATTGGGTGTTCTAATGTTGGCAATAAGCTAACTGTTTCAGAATCTTTAATAGAGGATTTAAAACATGGGTGTAGATATAAACATTATTATACACCGGCAATAAATTATGTGTGCTATTTAATTTTCTTTCAAGCCTGTTACGTAACTATAAATTATACAAAAAAATTAAAAGACTTGAAAAAGGCTTCCTTTAATACTATAATATCTTATTTTGAAGCGATGGGCTAACAGCGCTCGCTAAAAATATAATTAAATGTTGGTTGGCCGTGGCATCGTGAAACGTTCAAAATAAATACTGAAAACTTTTTCAATTTCACCCCGCGATCCACAAATTGTGTTGTACGTTCGAGTAAATCGGAAATGAATAACAAATTTTGGCTTCCATAATCAAGGAAATAAATTTAATTGCGTTTTGTGCGTGTTTCTTAGACGCCGAAAAATTGTTTGAGTAACCCATGTTTTTATTAGCGTCCCTTGACGGAATCTGTTTTATTCCAATAAATTCACAGGGAAGATATCTCTCGGAGTTGTTATATCAATTAATCTTCAAATCCAATCTCTAGTCTGATAATGGGTATTACGCAATCCATTATTATTCTGTTCAAAACTTGGCTTCTTCGCTTGGAGATTATATTACCTAGTAAGAATCATTTTACAATAAACAAACATAAACAAAGAAGTATGGATTGATATTATAAATATTTTTGCGAGATCACGGTGCATCACTTAAATCAAGATGAAACACATAAAATACAATTTTATTTTAATTAATCAAGAAGTTGGAACCGGAAGTTCAATGGCAAATTCTATACTTATAGCCAAAATATCAATCTTCAGTGGGCAGATACCGACTACCCACGATTTAATAAGTGGATATTTCAGGATTGAAGAGTTGTAACCAGAAGTTCACGAAATTTTGTTTAGTCTTGAATCGAAATTCGTGTGCAAAACTCCATAAGAATCGGTTCAGTAAAGGAAGTGGAGTTTTTTTTTCGTAACAATATGAAAAAGTGAAACTCTTTTAAAAACGTAGACGTACTAAATTTTTAATTTAACTCTTGATTTTCAGGCTTCGTATTCTTTTTACGGAGCTTATTCCAACCACAGTCAAAAAAACTATATTAGTGCTTTTAGCTTCCATACATTCATTTTTAGGTCAAATCTTAAGCACGTTTGCCGTTTGGATTGTTTCCAGAAGCTTTCACATAATTTCGATTCGAACGTTCTGTATGAAGTAAAATTTCAGCCATTTCTACCATCTGGCTGGACTAATACCTATCGCGTGCTTTTTTTGCGGATTTGACCTTAATTAGACTTGTGGTGGTACACCAAGCAATTAAACAGTTACTATACGTGTAATACAGTGTTATTTTACAATCCAACTAGCTTTAGATTTAGATTTTTTAATGCCACCGAAACCCTCGTTTTCCTGGTTTAAGACTATGCTTTAGGTAGTATCTAAGCTTAGTGCCAAATGTTAAAGTTACTCGATAAGTTAAGGCGTAGCTACTGCAGTAAAAAACAAACAGATTTTGATTTATAATTAATTTAATATGGATATGATAATTATGATGTTTAACACTGTTCAATCTTGTTTAATCTGCTCTGAATTAACTAATTATATTATCTACTAGATGATGCCCACGGCTTCGCCCGTGTGGATTTAGGTTTTTAAAAATCCCGTGGGAACTTTTGATTTTCCAGAACAAAAAGTAGCTTATCTGTAGAAACCCGTCCCCAAAACGGAAAAATCCCGTGGGATCCCCACGATTTCGGAATACAATACCTTATAGCATCAGGGTTGAGGAGTTGGATATGTACCTACTCGAGTTCATTCAACGATAAAGTCTTTAATTGGTACCCCAAATATCAATTTAAATAACCGAAAGTTTCTAAAACCCATTAGTTTTGGGGATTAGGTCCCCTACAGCATCAGGATTGAGCAGTTGGAATCCAAATTTTTTATAGAACAGGGTCGCAATGATTCTCTATCGATTAAAAAAAAAATACGCAAATCGGTTCAGAAACCTCGGAGATATCGGTGTACATAGGTAGAAAAGCACAACTCCTCCTTTTTTGAAAGTCGGTTAAAAAAGTAGCCTATGTTACTCCCTGGTTAATTCTCTACTTGTATGTGAAGGTCCCGTCAAAATCGGTTCAGCCGTTCCGAAGATTAGCCCGTTCAAACAGACAGACAGACAGACAGACAGACAGACAGACAGACAGACAGACAGACAGACAAAAATTTTAAAAACGTGTGATTCGGTTATGGTAACGTTCAAATAACCATATGAGCTTAATATGAGGTAGTTATTTCGATATTACAGACAGACACTTCAATTTTATTTATTAGTATAGATTGATCTGCTGTGAATCAGTGGACCGTGTACTTAAGATATTATTGATGCAGGTATACAGATAAGATAATGGTTTTTCCGTTCGTGTATTTTAGAAACAATAGCCTCATCAAACCAAAATCTGTCATAATATTATTCTATATAATAATATCCTGGTAACAATAAGGCTTTAATCGAACGAGCGGATGGGATAGGAACAATATCCGGTTTTGCATATTCATGAGAAATAAATTCAATTTTCATTGTCGGGTTTTGCTCGGCGCTTCGATTTTAGTTCATTTGTCATTTTTCGTGAAAAATTCATTGCAAGTAAGTAATACTTTATAGATAAAATTTTAATTTTTATACTTTTACGACCGGATGAAATTAAATTTATTCGTAGCTTTTGGAAAATCTCGTTTGCATATTTGCACAAATTTGAATAAAAGTAAAATAATTGATTCAACTAGATATCATCAAATTGAGTAAAATATAGTAAGTTAGTATGCCAAAATTGTGTGTGAGTAAAAAAAATTAATTATTTTTAATTAATAAATTATTATTTCTTTATTAAGTTATTTTGTGCATACTTAATCAATCAAAAAATTGTTAATTATGCGGCATGCACCAAAAAATGTTTTTTTTTTTACTCAGACTCTCTGGCAAAACCATTCGTATTCGTAAATAAGGTAATACAATTTGTAATCACAAAGGAGAAAACGCCTACGCTATAAACTCCTTAGGGCGTTTGTGCACTTACTCGTTTTCGATTCGTTTTCGATTCATGTTCGTTTTTTTAATGTACATCATAAAAACGGATACGAAATTCACGAATGACATTTGTGCACTTAATCGTGATTTCACTATACGTTTTAAGCATTTCGTAGATAAAACCGTGTTCATAATGTGTGCTGCATTTAATCGTCGCCAGCTTTTTGCCCTTTTCTTATACATTCTAGTTCTTCATTCTTGACGATTCAAAAGTACTTGTAAAAGTTTATTTGAATAAAAAAACTTTTCTATTCTTTTCTATTCTAGGAGCATTTATCGATCATCACTTATTGAGATATCATGAAAAATCTTTTTTTAATAATTACAATCGAATGAATGTTGCTACTTTCGATATCATATTGTGCCATATAAGTAAAAGAACAGATTACTTGGCCATGCACACGTTTTAGAGAATGCATAACTGCAGAAAAAATTATATTCAATGTATTCTGTGAAGAAACAACACTAAGTAACACTAAGGTTAGTGATTATGAATATCGCACACACCTTTCCGCACGCGTCCTTATTTTAAAACGATTCGTTGTGAAAAGTTCACGAATTTAAAAACACGAAAACGAATTGAAAACGAGTAAGTGCACAAGCGCCCATACAGTTATAAGGAAGGCTATGTCGAATCGTGTTTTCACGAAACACGAAAACGAATCGAAAACGAATAAGTGCACAAACGCCCTTACCATGTATTTTTTATATAGGATGGTGCTTTTTGCCGCTCTCGGCTCAGATGAGATTATGGAGATGACTGTGTGGGCATAAATTTATGATCGTAAAATAGGATAACTGCAAAATCACAAGGTCGAGTGTTGCGATAAATTTGAACGTGTTTTAGACCGGGGTCATACTGCGTGAGATACTTTGCTACGCGGGCGTGGTTGCGATGATTGCGTAACATCAGTGTGTTCATACAAGATCACAGCAGTCTAAGTAAAAGAGTGTGTGACAACGCTTACTTTTTATCGACAAGGCATTGTAAAAGCCGCGAGAGAGGTTTGTCGTACTGATTGTGCTCAGACTTATCACGCCCACGTTGCAGCCGCGAAATTTCGAGCACATGCATTAAAAGACAAGGCTAGAAAGGAAAAGCGATTCTACGAGTAATATTGGGTACTGTCAACCATCACCTATAAATAATAGTTTATAGAACTTGTAGTGATGTCAAAATGCAAACAAAAATCGTTCGAAGACTAGAAAATAATAAATACTACGATATTAACTTACGTGGAACTACTGAAAAAGATGAAACATTTAACAACGACGGTTCTTAAATGTCTCGTCTCAAACTAATCTTTGGGCAATAGGTCAAAGTAGGTTATACAGTGCTGTCTAGACGATGATAAAAATTAATGTTGCTGGGTCACTGTGTCATTTGAACTTTTGTGGTGATCAAATTGAACTTTATCAGTAACATTATTTGAATTTACTGACGGGCAGCTAGCCTTGGTCAATAATAATTTGCCGTCCGTAACGTCTGACATTCATTTTAAATAGCCTTAATAGCGCAACGGTCGTCGGGCGTGGATAGAAACCGAAAGGACGACGGTTCAAACTCCACCCAGTACACTATTGTGTACCCTAACACAAGCTTTTGCTTATTTGGCGCGAAAGAGGAATATTCTTTAAAAAAATGCGATTTTGCTTAATAAAATTTAAA
This sequence comes from Melanargia galathea, assembly GCA_920104075.1. Lineage (NCBI taxonomy): Eukaryota > Metazoa > Arthropoda > Insecta > Lepidoptera > Nymphalidae > Melanargia > Melanargia galathea. The sequence goes on from OV049872.1 coordinate 12,364,861, forward strand.
CTATATTACTCTATCTTTAAATATATATTATTCAAGTAAGTACTCTGACCTAAGGTTAAAGCCTTGACGCTGGCGGGCTATATTTTCCACACGGCGTTGACGGGTCACGCAGCACACGTCTAAGGAATTTTTACTACTAATATATAAAGCTTCAAACCTTTCTTATTTTTTACATTCTTACAAGTACCTATTGTATAAAAGCCGCAAAAAGTTCAAAAGCATGAAAAAGCCTCAAAAGGCCAAAAAGCTCAAAGGTCAGCGGGCAAACTGGAATCTGAATACTTGTAGATTCCAATAGAGAGTAATGCACAACGCCCACCACACGGGTTGAAACCGAAAATGAGTTGCTTTTTAATAACTCAAACTCAACTTTATATTATGTTCGTAGACTTGGCGTCGGCCAATGGGGCCTTTTTTTTTTCATAAAACCATTCAACCGTATGCCAAAATAAATATGCTCTGTTTTTTTCTCGGCTCTACCTATGGGGGTGGACCATTATATCCACAAGTTGTGCTAATAGCACAACGTTCAACATGAACCAACATAAAATTCTACGGATTTAATTTGTGGCGTAGGGTAGGGGTGGCAACAATGAACCACCGAAAATTCAAACAGCCATCAAATATATTATACGTTACCTTGGCTTTATATTTCTGTTGCAATACTCAGTCAATATTGTTTAGTATGATATACTGTGGATCTAATCAGCCTACATATAACAAATTGTTGGTAAAAATATTTTTTTTAAAAAGTGGGATATGATTCATTGTGTACACCTCGTGGTATACAATGAACCAGGGGGGTGGTACTAAATGAACCATAAAGTACACAGTGAACCATGTTTTCAAAAAGTGTAGTAAATAAGTAAATATTATAATATTATAATAATGATTAATATATTTTTAAATGAAAAGTATAACAATGAAAGATTTTTATTTATTTATCATTAATATTTAATATTTATTTAAATAAAACATTTCAATAAGTCTTATATTTGTACTCGTAGGTCGTATGTCAACATATTCTAATCATTTTGAATTATACATTTCTTTATTTCTGTTACTTAATCAGTCTTCTTATTTATTTAAAAAAAAACTTAAAAAAGCTTCTAACAAAATTGCATAATGTTATAATATGGCACTTTAAAGAGATCAACTGTTTAAACATAACATAAAAGGATAAAGTATTTTAGGTAAATTTCAAAATCAAATCAGCATCAGTAGCGTAAATTTAGTTGGGACATATTGACGGAAAATGTATAAGTAGTCTGACGTCGACTGGATCCTTTAGTTTCGGGAGAAGGTAGAATGTATTTGATGTCTTTTTTTAAAACACCCGCAGTATCAGGCTCTACAGGATCAACAAATCTTTGATATGTCTTGCTCTTTAATTTAAGAAAAGAGACAAAGTAGTCGCAATCTTCCTCCGCCTCCAATTCTTCAAGAACTTTGGCGATGTAATAAACATCCGTTTTCTTTGATTTAAAAAGAATAATGACATAATCATTAGGTCGAGGGTTTCGCGCCAGTGGAGGAAAATCTCTGTCTAAAACAATCTCTTGTTCATCGGATTCATTAACGAAGTCTTCTCCACCAGATGATGACCCGCTGAATTTAAACTCTTCATCTTCATCGCCTGATGAATCAGATTTTATCTTCTTACGCTTTTGTTTAAATAAATCAACTTTAACGGATTTTACTCTTTTTTTGTTTCTCTTGTTCAGCTTTGCTTCTTCCAATGCATTTTTCTCTGGGGTGTCGGTGGCTATTATGCTCCTACCAGTCCTTCTTTTTGTTCGAGTGCTCGTGCGAGGTCCCGCCTTCAACGGAGATCGGAAAATCTTCGGCGAAATAAAATTCGATGCACAAGGTGGAGAAGCTTCTTTTGTCATCATATTTTCAGCTGCAGAGACTGTAGAAATATTTGGCTGGGCGACAGCTAAAGATGCAGTTTCAGAAGCAGGCAAGTTATACGGGCGATCAAATCCTTTATTATGTTTAACCATATTTTTTTCTGAATGTTCTGAGAGCGAATCTTTAGCTGTGATCCGCAATGAATGGTCTGAAGTCACAGGTTTTTCAGAAATTTCTGATGCTGGTAGGAAGACTCTTTCCATAGGTTCATCTTCTACACAGGTATTCAAGAGTGATTGCGAGTTTGGTGGTGAAATCGAAGGTTCTTCAACAGCCGTTACATCCGAGTCGACATAATCGCCATTTGGATTATCTGGTGCTAGTCTATCAGAAACCGCACTTGGTAAAAAATCAATTTCCGAAAACACCTGGTCTTCGAACGGGAATATACCACATTTTTTAAATGCATGGGTAATATTTGTGGGAGTCATGGCTTTCATATACGCCACACCAACGCACTCCGCAACATTATATATAGTTAATGGTTTTCCCGGATTACGTAACAACCAAGAATCGACAGCGGAATTATAGTAAGCCTTGAATGGGGCATGTAGACCTACATCCAAAGGCTGTAATTTTGCCGTTGTGTGTGGATGAAGCGTAAGAATTGTGACACCAGACGCTTTAGCTAAGTCAAGCGCGGGAATTGACAAGTGGCTTTCGTGGTTGTTCCGAATTCATCCAGCCACTAGGAGAAGCCAAACCTAGCGTTCCTGGAGGAGCTCCAGTTAACATGTGCGACTTGAATATTTTCCGTGGAAATACCAGTGCTGGTGGCAAGGCTTGACCAATAGCATTAACGATGCAACAAGTTGTAACCAAAACACCGCGTTCTCCACTAGTGACTTTACAAACTCCACGACCTTTTGCAGCCAATACTTTTTGTGGTCGCTGAACTGTTGTCGTAGATGTTTCATCTAAATTGTATAGACGACTTCCGTTTCCAAAAGAAGAATGGCTCATAACTTCTTTAAGGTTATCAAAGAACTTTTGCACGTTTACCCTATTGAACGCTGTCGCCCTTGCAATACTACAGGCTTCTGGCTTCTTTACAGATAATTGTGGGTGTCGTTTTCTGAAACCCCTCATCCAATCCCTGCCCGCCATCTCCAGAGTCTTCCATGTATCGGGAATTTCAATTTTATTTATATGTGCCATTTGGTAGGCTATACGTCTGCAGTCTTTAGTTGTCAGTCCGTAAAATTTATCTGCACAGTCCAGAATATACTCTTTAATACTGTTTTCTTGCTCTGTCGTAAAAATTTTGTTGACTTCATAGTTTGGTTCTAATCTAATAGATGGATCCTGTTTATATTTAAGCATATATCTACGAAGCGTTGGGTATGGAAGATTACAATCTTTAGCTGCTTTGCGGATGCTTACTCCATTAAGGCAAAGACGTATACCTTTTTGCATATCTTCAGAAGTGTGTCTACTTTTCTTCCGCGCAGCCCTGCTTAATGAGTTTCGACCCATACTAAAAAGAAAACAAACAGAAGTTATGTTAGTACAATATCGTATTGGACACCACTGAAGCAAATGATCAAGTGTGGTACACATTGAATCATGGTCCACTGTGTACCCAGTTATAGTGATTCACTGTGTGCCACCCCTATTTTCAAATTGTTTAGGCACCGTCATCGAAAATCGAATAATGTGGCTCTTACACAATTTGTGGTATAGCAAGCGCAATTAGCCACTCTATAAACACATTTCACTTTCACTGTACAAAATATTATAGTTACTGAATAATTCAAAATAGATACTCACACTATTTTCTTCGTTTTTTAGTAGAAAAACACAAAATCTTGTCATTAGCGTGCGTTCGCGACAATTACGCGCCAGTGAATGCAGAGAGAGGCGGGGTATGGGGAGCAGGTTCTTACATTGAAGTTGCACAAACCGGCAACGTCGCATACTGATGCTACCTACGGTGGCTCATTGTGTGCCCTTGGTTCATTGTTGCCACCCCTACCCTACTCAAAATATTCCGAATACGAATAAACGAGTTTAGTATTCATCATGCCGTCAGTTGCAACTTGTTTGAGCAGCAAGCAATATGAGACACTGACAGTTTCGGCTATCACAGCCTCTACACATTCCAAATAGAATTTGCAAGCTAAATATGGATTCGGGCTAAGGCTTAGCTCGATATTAAGAGGCCGGTACCCGGATTCGTAATTTTTTACGAACTTTTGAACACCATAGTGCTTTAGATATAATGATTACTTTAAAAAAAATTATCAAATATTAAAGATCAATCCTTTTTTAATGGAATGTTGGGAATAAAATATTAATTTTATTAAAAAATATTATTCAAATCTTAATTCTTGCGGAAGACGTTTACTGATTTTACGCTTTTGAGTGAAACTTTCGTCACACATATAAGTACTAAAAATTGTAGAAAGCGACTGAAAAAAAATACTAATAGTATGAACACACTCTCAAAATTGGAATGTTGGAATTAGTTTTTCTATGTTTTATACAAAATTAGTAAATAAAAAAATAAAAACCGCACGTACGATTTATGAAAATTTAAGCATTAGATTAACCCCAATTTCTTTAATTTATCGCAATTTCACTAATAAAAAAAATATATAGCGCGAAAGTTTAGGATTCATTTAGTTATAATTGTAAAAAAAAATAATCCAGAAACTATTTATATGACCAAAAAAAATTGTCAAAGTATCCTAAAATTTACAAATAAAATGGCACAGCAGACAGTACGAATGCCATACCGAGCTTAGCGCTCTTCGAGGGAGGACGTGTTGTTGCCCGACGCAGCTCACGCACACATGCAAAGCTGTGTAATGACTTGTCGTAAAAGTTACGTAAAAGTTATAGCGCAGCCGACTCAGTTTGATGATTTGTGCATAGGTTTTATTTCATTAGTGGTCCGATCTGATCAATGCTGAGTTAATGCTATGTTTTGGTATAAGTATGTGTTGATATAATATGTATATATTGAATTGAAATATTTTTTGTATGACATAATATTAAAATCTCATACTCGAAGTTCTTTTGGGACGAAAGAGGGGTTAATAGGGATGAGAATGAGGTGAATAGGAACGACTTATGGGTGAATAGGAACAGTTTTGTAGGGTTGTCACAAAACAGGAAACTGTTACTATAACTTAAAAAAGTCGACGCCATTTTGAAATTCTTTGTTAATTGACCGATTTCATTCAAAATCGATATTTAGAGCTCCCTGGAATCACAAAACAGGAAACTGTTACTAAAACTTAAAAAGTCGACGCCATTTTGAAATTCTTTGTTAATTGACCGATTTCATTCAAAATCGATATTTAGAGCTCCCTGGGATCACAAACCAGGAAACTGTTACCAAAATTTTAAAAAGTCGGCGTCATTTTGAAATTCTTTGTGATTGTACCGATTTCGTTCAAAATCAATATCTGAGGATCCCTCGGATCACAGAATAGGAAACCGTTACCAAAATTTTAAAAAGTCGACGCCATTTTGAAATTCTTTGTGATTGTACCGATTTCGTTCAAAATCAATATCTGAGGATCCCTAGGATCACAAAACAGGAAACTGTTACCAAAACTTAAAAAAGTCGACGCCATTTTGAAATTCTTTGTTAATTGACCGATTTCATTCAAAATCGATATTTAGAGCTCCCTGGGATCACAAAACAGGAAACTGTTACCAAAACTTAAAAAAGTCGACGCCATTTTGAAATTCTTTGTTAATTGACCGATTTCATTCAAAATCGATATTTAGAGCTCCCTGGGATCACAAAACAGGAAACTGTTACCAAAACTTAAAAAAGTCGACGCCATTTTGAAATTCTTTGTTAATTGACCGATTTCATTCAAAATCTATATTTAGAGCTCCCTGGGATCACAAAACAGGAATTTAAAAAATTCTTTGTTATTGTACCGATTTCGTTCATAATCGATACACACTTTTTATCATATTAGAAAATCGTACTAAGCATTGTTTTTTTGAGACAAAGAATTTCTAAATGGCGCTGACTGTTGAAAATTTTGTTAACAGTTTCCTGTTTTGTGATCCCCAGGCAGCCTCAAACATTGATTTTGAACGAAATCGGTCAACTAATAAAGAATTTCAAAATGGCGCTGAATTTTTTAAATTTTGGTACCAGTTTACTGTTTTGTGATCCCAGGGAGCCTCAGATATTGATTTTGAACGAAATCGGTACAATCACAAATATTTCAAAATGGCGCCAACTTTTTAAATTTTGGTAACAGTTTCCTATTTTGTGTTCCCAGGGAGCTCTAAATATCGATTTTGAATGAAATCGGTCAATTAACAAAGAATTTCAAAATGGCGTCGACTTTTTAAGTTTTGGTAACAGTTTCCTATTTTGTGATCCCAGGGAGCTCTAAATATCGATTTTGAATGAAATCGGTCAATTAACAAAGAATTTCAAAATGGCGTCGACTTTTTAAGTTTTGGTAACAGTTTCCTGTTTTGTGATCCGAGGGATCCTCAGATATTGATTTTGAACGAAATCGGTACAATCACAAAGAATTTCAAAATGGCGCCGACTTTTTTAAATTTTGGTAAGTTTCCTCTTTTGTGATCCCAGGGAGCTCTAAATATCGATTTTGAATGAAATCGGTTAATTAACAAAGAATTTCAAAATGGCGTCAACTTTTTTAAGTTTTGGTAACAATTTCCTGTTTTGTGATCCCAGGGAGCTCTAAATATCGATTTTGAATGAAATCGGTCAATTAACAAAGAATTTCAAAATGGCGTCGACTTTTTAAAATTTTGATAACGGTTTCCTATTTTGTGATCCGAGGGATCCTCAGATATTGATTTTGAACGAAATCAGTACAATCACAAAGAATATCAAAATGGCGCCGACTTTTTTAAATTTTGGTAACAGTTTCCTCTTTTGTGATCCCAGGGAGCTCTAAATATCGATTTTGAATGAAATCGGTCAATTAACAAAAAATTTCAAAATGGCGTCGACTTTTTAAGTTTTGGTAACAGTTTCCTGTTTTGTGATCCCAGGGAGCTCTAAATATCGATTTTGAATGAAATCGGTCAATTAACAAAGAATTTCAAAATGGCGTCGACTTTTTTAAGTTTTGGTAACAGTTTCCTATTTTGTAATCCTAGAAATCCTCAGATATTAATTTTGAATGAAATCGCTACAAATAACAAAGAAAGTTAAAGTGGCGCAAACGTTTTTTTAATTTTGGTAACAGTTTTCTGCTTTGTGATCCCAGGGAGCCCTAAATATCGATATTGAACGAAATCGGTCAATTGACAAACGAATTTCAAAATGGCGCTGGTTTTTTATTACTTACTTGAATTTTTTATAAATGATCTGCACTTTATTTAAATTTACTATCAACTGTAAATATTTATTAATATAGTAATATTAAATGAGTAAGTATGTACCTAAATGTAAAAATACCTTAATATTTCAATAAATATTTCTTTTACATCTTGTATTTTCTCGCTATTGAAGTGAAAAGTTGTATGTATCACGCGATAGCAAAGTCAATCACAACAAAAACAAAATTTGCCATTTTGTTGAACAAATAACTACTGTTTATTAAATTGTATCCTCCTGTGCCAACCCTACCAGAATAGGTATAAATTTTGCTCGCTTCTTAGAAGCTTTGACTCTGTTCCGTTTCTCCTCTGTGACACAATAACGTCAGAATAAAATGGACCTAAAATTCAGTACCACTGATTTTAATTGTTTAGAGCGTTGGCTGTTGATGAACTTGAGCTTTAAAACAAGGCTATTAAGGTTCATTTTACTTTAACGATAAAGTTTGTGTCAGTCCGATTCTATCAGAGATGCCTGAATCTCACCATAAGTACCATACTGAACACATTTCTCTTTCAAAAACTTTATATCTATAGCTATAGGTAGATTACTTTATCAAAGTTTCTTGAAAGTAGGTATAAAGGTTGGAAAAGAGAGCGGGGAACGGGAACCGGGAATCCACGATTCCTTCAGGATTTGTGAAAAATCGAAATTCACGCGGGCGAAGCCGCGGGCAAAAGCTAGTATATTATATAATATTGAATATTTTTTTTAATCTTGAATGTCTATTTTGATCGGACTAAATAGAGGGAGATAAGTTATCTCACAACTAAATTTAATTAAGTTAAAACAGTTAGGGACTGTTTCACCACCTTCGGATAAGTGTCAGATAGCTTATTCACAAGTTTTGTCTTTGTCACTTGACATAAAGTAAGAAAGTGACAAAACTTACGTTTAGTCTATTCGACACTTATCAGAAGGTGGTGAAACAGGCCCTTACATACCTAAATTATGTCTATATAGTAATATATATCGTAGTAATGTCTTTAATAATAAACACATAAAATAGAGTTCTATGAAAAATAAATTATTTTCCTGGATAAAAAATAGCCTTTCTCCACCTTCGGGATGTAAGCCATATGTGTACTAAATTGCATTAAAATTGGCTAACCGAACGAAATCCTGGGCGAGTCAACTAGTACAAGAAAAAAGAATATAATAAAAACATCACGGTTTGAACACGAACAAATATTAGTTTAGCACCTACTCATCAAGTCTTTGGTAATAAAATATTATAGGTACTCGGGCCATTCTTGACAATAAATAAAAATTCGGTTACAAGAAGCAAATACGAATACAACAAGTGTTCCTGCAAGAATTGAGCACGTGCAAATTTTATTTATGACCTAAGATTAGCAACTGCATAGTAGATAATTGCACACCTGAGAGAACTTCTTTATCAAAACAACCTGTATACCTGAAATAACCAGATTAATCTATTGACCAATATAATAAGCATTGATCGTATAATCTTTTGTTTCGTTGCGGCGTGATTGAAGGAGAAACCAGCAAACCAATAAACTAATAAACAAACACACTTTCGGATTATAATATGGATAGTAATATAGCTGTATTTAATTCTTACAGGTGTTATGTGTAAGTATAAACGATTACACAACATCTTGATAATAATTATATACTTACCTAAATCGAACATTAAAAAAAAGAAAATATAAAATATACTAAGATCTAAAATTTTATTTTATTAGCGCGTTGAATTTGGAACGCAAAGTATCAATATAGGTTAGTCCGACCGCTTTTAAGTATACCGTGTCTTTGTGTGAGTGCAGCTTACGGTGCCATTGTGAGGTACACGCACACATTTAAAACTCGGGCCGAAACTGACTAGCGCGGGACGGCATACGGCCTCTTAACACCATGCGACCAAACTGGAATACTATTTTTTAACCCCCGACGCAAACATGACGCGGTGTTATAAGTTTGACGTGTCTGGTCTGAATGGGTGAACCGATTTGAATGCGGTTTTTTGTTTGAAAGGTGGAATTAGTCGAGAGTGTTGTAAGCTATGTTTGATGAAAATTTATCCAAGATGTCCGCCGCCACAAAATAGCGGATTACATATTTTTTAACAACTCCCTCAATATGGGTATCAAATGAAAGGGCTTGACTAGTTAAATAGCACTATGCTAATCCAAGATGGCCGCCACCACAAAATAGCGAATGTCGGGCGTTTTTCAAACTTTTAATTTATACTTGTTTACTGTAAAACGATTCAACTCTATTACTATACTTTTGCCTCATTGGTCTTGTGGCTAGCTTGTTTGTTTGAGGATTATAAGATCCTAGGTTCAAGTCCCGATCGGGCAAAAAAAAAAGTTATTGAGTTTTCTGTCTAGAAATTCTTAGTAGCAGCCCGGAGTGCACATAATGCATAAAGCAAGTAAAGCCAGATCTTTTACCGGTTGTGGCGCATTTGAATCCCAGCGGACTAAGGAAGAGAGGGAATCGAGAGAACGTTATTTTACATTACTATACTACTAGTACAGAATACCGCACTACATATTAGATTCTGAGGGTATATTATGAGTAAATCAAGTAATAAAGTCAATTAACCCGGCGTCATGGGGGTGGAAAAGTGATACACGGACGTTGGGGTGGGTCTCACCGACCCGTTCATTACGACGCGTGTCCACTTGTATTGAATAATATAGAACAATTTCAAAATAGTAAATTTCCAAATGCATCCCAGCATGGATTTGAGATCCTAAAGCGTCACAGCGCATAGCACTCTGGCAAAGATGCGATATACCGTGTCGGTGTCGTATCGTAGTAGTTTGTAGTGCTTTGCCATGCCTATCATATTGAACATGCCTAAGGTTTCATAAATAGTCGCTATGCGGCCAGATATTGCCGCTTTATGTAGGGCTTTTAGTCGTACTCGCCCCTAGTTGTTGCCTTTAACAATTTTAGAAAAATACAGAACAGTTATTCCTTTCATGTTAAGAAAAGAGTTAAGTTACGTTGAAAAACGATAGGGACAAGATTTTTACTAAAATACTAAAAAATAACAAACTTAAAAATACACTCGAAAATTACAATTATGAAAAACAGCAAAGCTTTTAATAAAATTATGACAAAATAACAAAAAAAAGAGCACTTCGTTCTCTTCCATTATTTATGTCTAATTTATTTTATGATTGGCTTATTTTCATCTCCGGCGAACCTTTTTCCGCTTTGTCAAAGAGAAAGCAAAGAAAATTATGTAGATTGACGACCGAAATAAGTACAATTCGTGAAATAAGTTCGCCAACTCCACCTAATACAGAAGGAATATTTACTCGGTAATTTCGTAAAGTGTAGCTCTTTTTCTTTTGACACAAAGCGCTACCCATATAATTGCAGTGGCGACGAGATCGTTATCGTCCACGCTTTTCCAGCCGTATTACGAAAATAAGCTCAACATCGACCCACTTTTTCTTATCACTTTTTATCTCTCACCAAATGAATAAAACGGTAAATTTAATATCCCTTTATTTTTATAATTTGCATGGAATTTTATAAATGTTTTTGAAGAATCGTATAACTGTTTTATATTATGATGTTTACTTGCAATGCAGCTAATAAATTCAAGTACAACGATTTTTATAGAAGCTTAAAGAAACCCCGCACAAAGAGATTCGAGACCGTCTGCATTTCAGATACGGTTCGGACTGCAAATTACAACGGATACAAACAGTGACTGCGCTGGGCTTCGCTCCATACCGAGCGCGCCAGTTCGTAGCGGGAACACGTAGCGAGCGGACGCCGTAGGCCTTCGTAGCGACCGCTACGCGTTATGTGCGAGCCTGCAATATACGTGGGCAAACGTAAACAAAAAGTGATATGAGTTGTGCGTCCCCTAGCGCAGTGTCGAGACTGACTTTACTCATACTAACTTTCGTTGTGTCGTGCTCCTTCATCGCCAGTTTAGTGTGGTTATTGCGGAGTAAAGGCTCGGCCAGCCAATATGAGAATTATTACTTGTCGAGAATTAATATAAGCGTGCGACAGGAGAGCAATAACGCAACTACGCCTACCGTATCCGATCATTACAAGGACTTGATTAAAATCGAGATAGCGATGCGTCGCGTGGAGGAGAATAGCAGGCGATTGAAGGAGTATACTAAGTCACTGTTGTGGGATAATAAAGACAAGTCTCTTTGGTGTGTTTTGTTCAAAGACAGTGAGAGGGGTGCGAGTAAGCCGGCGTTGAGGGGAAAAAACAGACATTCCCTGGACGAGGAGTACATACGGGCGTTGAGAGAGCAGAAAATGAGGGAAGCTGTCATACATCTGAGGCACCATGGAAACCACCATCGGAGGCGCCCGGACGCTCTACCCAATACGCCCTATATAAAATAGAGTGAAACTTTTAATGTTTGTGTATAGCAACTCTAAGTGTATATGCCAGTTGCTGTAATAATATGACGTGTAAGGACCCATGTATATATATTTTTGTATAAGTGTACAGACAACGATTATGGAGCACTGTTTGTTGACTTCAGACAATACTTGAATAAATCGTCGGAAATTTGTTGGAAACATTTTATTTTTGAATACGAAAATTAATTATCAACATTATAAAGCAGAAAAAAGAAGTGCTAGTAGATACCATCGGAAATTGTTTGAAGAGGCGTTTTCAATAATTGCCGTTTCTGGTATCCGAGACCGATATCGAATCCAATTTCATTTTCAATCGTAATTATAAAACCATTAACACAGAATATCCGAGTGAAATAATTGTGCACATAAAGGTACGTTTAACAAAAAATATAGCAACTATCGAGACTTAAATATGTAAGACATAATAACTAGTTACTAACCCAACTATACTTTTGCTATAATCATCCATAATGATATACCTAGGTGAAGGAATAATAAGGTACTATTGCCATCCTAAGTGTCTGTAATAATAATGTGTAAAAGACATTCTATCGGTTATATAATTTTTTTGTCTGTGTCCATGACTGGTAAATGCAGGTAATATTTAAATTAAACTTCATTGCTATTTATACATCTACAATCTACATGTTAACCCTGGACTGCGATCTCTCCTGATGGTAAGTGACGATGAAGTCTAAGATGGAAGCGAGCTAACCTGGAAGATGTTACCTCAAATCTTATAACAAATTTCTTATATGAGTTTATTGTGCATCTGGGAACTCGCCATATTATTATACCAAGAAAACTTCTACCATAATGTGAATAATGAAAAGGGTCACCACCCTCAGCAATGAAGAATCGTATTGAGTAATGTCTTGGAAGTGGAAGTGTGTCCGTCCAGGTTGAGATAGATTCTCGACGGAAGCAATTTGGGAATTTATTATTTCTATACTATTGCGGGTCTGGTGGCGCGACTTTGACCGTGGTTAGTTTTGGACTCTGACAGCCTGTTTCACCACCTTCTGATAAGTGTCAGATATCCTAAACGTAAGTTATGTCACTTTCTTACTTCATGTCATGTGACAAAGACAAAAGTTGTAGATAGCTATCTAATACTTATCAGAAGGTGGTGAAACAGGCCCTGAATTGCTAGTAATGCATCCTATTATAATCAAAATTTTCACATACATGGAGTTTATTCAGTTAGAGTTTAATTTAAAGACGGATATAAATGTAAGTCTCTAAAAAGTACAAAACAAAGTCGCAATGCGCGTTTGTCTTTGTATTCGCCTAAAATACCTAAACTTAATTTTTTTTACATCGTTTAGAATGGTTGGTACACCATTACACCATGGGAGATTCATGTGTATAACTCGTACACATTAAACGCGGGCGAATCCGCAGCTAACTGCTAGTATAGAATAAATGGATGCACTAATCCACTAGTGGATATGTACAGTTTAATGCACATAGTAATGTAGGAGCACATTACTGGAGCACTGAACATCTGAGCTGAGCTTGGATGAATGCTTCATTAGGTGTACCAAATAGATAGTAAGCTGCTTTCATGTGTCTAATTTAGATAATGATAAAGTATTTAAAAATATTGTAAAAGCAATACTTTATGTTTAATTTCGCTTATTGAAATGTAAAACCACTAGGCTGAAGCTCATTGTCGGATAAAAGACCGATGGTAAAGGTAAACCAAACAGCAGATTAATCAATTAGGTGTCCGAGAGCTGTCGTTTCCAAAGTGTCGCGATCGCGTGCAACTGTCGCGCGTCGCGGTCGCGTGCAACTGTCGCGCGTCGCGGTCGCGTGCAACTGTCGCGCGTCGCGGTCTCGTACCTTAAGGCCCAATCGCACATATTAGTGTAGTATCAGTGCCGCAGCCAGCGCAGTTCTGGCACTGTGAAAAATATGTCATTCTATATGAACTGTCACTGAAACACTGCGACGTCACTGATACGGACAGGTGTGAACGCGTTCATAGAGAATATATCAAAGAATATTTTTCACTGTGCCGGAACTGTGCCGACACTGATGCTTCACTGAAATGTGCAAATCATGCTTTAAATGGTCTCCATACATTTCCGTATAATCCTACTACTTATAAATGTGAAAGTGTGGATGTTTGGATGTTTGGATGTTTGGATGTTTGGATGTTTGGATGTTTGGATGTTTGGATGTTTGGATGTTTGGATGTTTGGATGTTTGGATGTTTGGATGTTTGGATATTTGGATGTTCAGATGTTTGGATGTTTGTTACTCAATCACGCCGCAACTACTGAACCGATTTAGCTGAAATTTTGAATGAAAATAGATTATGCCCTGACTTAAAACATAGGCTTTTTATAATAACTTTTTAATAAACATAACTTTTTATCCCGAAAAATCAAAGAGTTCCCACGGGATTTTGAAAAAACCGAAATCTATAGCTACAGCTATAGGTAGATTACTATAGCAAACTTCCTTGAAAGTAGGTATAAAGGTTGGAAAAGGGAGCGGGAACGGGAACCGGAAATCCACGATTCCCTCGGGATTTGTGCAATATCGAAATTCACGCGGGCGAAGCCACGGGCATTCTCTAGTGTGCATATAAGTGTCGCCTCCCAAGTGCAGTGGGTCACGATCGCGTACTACAAATGCCGTTTTTCCCAAATAGAGAACGTCTGTGGTCGTAGTCGCGGTCGCGGTCAGATTTATAGGTGCCCGCACCCACTTGTGTGTAAAATTATCTGTATACTACCACATTTGACCGCAACCGTGACTGCGACTGCAGAGGCTTTGATTGAGGAAGGCTTTGTGTCGTCGTAAGGCTCAATGCACATCGGCACACAATCAAACCTCAGCGAAGCGCCTTTTATAAAACATTTGAAAGTAAATTACACTGTAACTCCATTTCGTAATGGACATAATTATTGAAACAATTTTTTTCATTTTGCATAATATATGCATTGTATGCATGTATTTGTATATCTACAAAAATAAATTTAAAAATGTAATATACCTACCTAATATTCAGTGGAAATACAGATTGAAAACTGTAGATGTTAGATTTCAGATAGAGTAGGTATTTCCCGAAATCCTAAGTGCTTTGATCGTAGAAATAGTACGGAGAAGGTCTTAGTAGTTTAACAGAAAATGTTATTACGAGTATAAACTAAGCTTCACAGATATTTTATTCCTGGTAAGGGTAATGCTTTGAAGTGAGACTGATTCAGGTCAGCGAACTATAATATAGTATAATATACTTAATACTTATACATATATTTTGTTATTTTCAATGTTCTGATAATTAATATGTCAGCATTGGCTGCTAAAAGTACAATCAGAAACTTAAATTATTATTCAAGTTAATTTCAAGAAGATAAAAATCAAATTTCTTTTTTCTTCACGGTAAAATAATTCTTCGGAAGTTATCAAAAGAGCTACGAGTATATTTACAGTCATAACAAGAACCTTACAATTCTATCTCTTAACTCTTATAAGTTAACTTTATTAAATACTAGCTGATACCCGCGATTTTGTCCGTGTGGATTTAAGTTTGATGCTTTTCCGGAATAAAAACTAGCTTATGTCCTTTTCCAAGGCCTCTCTCTCTATTAAATTTCGTGTAAATCAGTTCAGCGGTTTAGGCGTGAAAGGGCAACAAAAAAACAAACTCTTTTGCATTTATAATATTAGAATCAACTTGTACCAGTTTATCTGTACAGATATACCAGAGTACATAGTCGCGGACGATTGCTAGTAAACATGTTATGTACATATAGTCGTAAAGACGTGAATATCTTATATCTTGGCTCTAAAATAGCAATATATTCCGATCCTTGCTGACCCCGTCCTGACCTCCGTATCGGCTTAATGACGTCTCCCCCTTTAACGTTCCCGACGACAGCCAATAAATATCTGGCTGTTTTATCTTTGTATTGGACAATAATATACTGCCTTGATTATAGGATACCCTGAGGGATAATACTCAAGGACTGGAACGTCTAACCAGCAAAAAGGTTATTCGATTTGTTTTGTTAAGACTAGATCACATGAAATTTCTACCCAGTCTTAGACCGAGATCTATAGAGCATACTCAGACTTTATTCAGACTCAAGACAGAGTTAAAACGGAATACTTAAGTTCAAAAATTTTAAAATACGTTCCTGACATAAATCTGTCTCGTTTTAACTCTGTCTTGCGTCTCAGTAGACTACGTCCTATATTATATTTTACCCGTAGTAATTTTTCAGCGCTAAGGTGTGTACACTCTGCAGGTTAGATTGCTGCCCTTCTAGGAATCCGGTGGCATTCTCTTCTGCCCTCTAGTGCTTCTTACAGCTTTTGCAGCACTGGAGTATGTATGCGATCATCATAAGACAATAATATTATGATAAAACAATAGAGTCGCATAATTTTGTTCTCGATTTCAAATATTGTTTAATACAAAATAATATATTAATAGTTTTTCAATAGGTTAGGTATAGATTAAGTTATTAAACTATTATGTATAGGTATTCAATACAATGAGAGTAAAACCCACGCAAAAGATTCCATTATATTTGAAATGCGATGTGTCTATTTTCATTATAATACAAGTATGTTGTAAGTGGTATATTATAATGTATTGTAAAAAAATACAAGAAAATTTATTTCAAAGCATGTCAAGTGATGTAATGTGATTATGTTCTCCATATACCTATACGAGTACATAACATAGAATACTTATTTTATTTTATTAATCTCGTAGATATTTATGAGCGGAAAATTTTATAAGAATTCTTTGTAACATTGCTATTAAGTCTATTAACATAGAAAGATGAAGTAAGTATACTAGGTATAATCAAATTGGAACCTATTGTATTTTAAAATAATACAATCATTTGAAATATTTTAAGACGGCGCGGCGGGGATACTTTTTTAAATTACTTTTAGAAATTATTGGCTTTTATAGGCAAAAAAAATTACCCTGTATCCATCTCCAAGACGTAAGCTGTATCGGTGCATTTTGTCTATATGGATAGAACGGTTAAAAGATAAGATGGATAGATTTCATAATATTGATACAGTGCATATAGTATGGATTCTGCATCTTGTTGGAATCAGAAAACAGAGATCACAGTTTATTTTTATTTTTTTATTCATCTACAAGTGAACCTTTAACTGCGATTTCACCTGATGGTAAGAGACGATGCAGTCTAAGGTGGAAGCGGGCTAACTTGGAAGAGGTATGGCAGTTTTTATTAAACCCATACCACTGACCGGTTTCTACGCGACATCGTACCGGAACGCCAAATCGCTTGGCGGCATGGTTTTGTCGGTAGGGTGGTAACTAGCCACGGCTAAAGCCTCCCACCAGACCAGACCACAGACAATTTAGAAATTATAAAATCCTAAAATGCCTCTGCCGGGAATCGAACTCGGGACCTCCCGCTAATAAAACCACTGCACCAGGGAGGTCGTCAAAATAGTGTGTATAATAGGTATTTCACATTCCCTTTTGTGTCCCACATCTTCTTATCTGCTGGATTTTAATGGATGTGTCCACACGAAGAGACAAAATGCTCAGTCAGTGTGGACGGTCCTCATGGGTGTAAGCGCTTGTTCAGACACGGCGGGAACCGCGCGATTATAGAATCGCATGGAAATCGCGCAGGTCTTATTTATATGAGTTATAAAGTAATCGTTCAGACATAACCGCGCGATTACCGCTCCGTAAACGCGCGGTTCCCGCCGTGTCTGAACAAGCGCTAAATTGTACGGTGCGCAACTGCGCACGTCGCTACCAAGGGCGAACAAGTCGGAGGCGAGTCCACACTAAGCGCCTGTTCAGACACGGCGGGAACCGCGCGATTATAGAATCGCATGGGAATCGCGCAGGTCTTATTTATATGAGTTATAAAGTAATCGTTCAGACATAACCGCGCGATTACCGCGCGATAATCGCGCGGTTCCCGCCGTGTCTGAACAGGCACTAACCGAGAATTTGGTTCACAAGGACGCTGGCGGTAATGATTTCTATGAACTATAAAATAGGCCAGCCAATGATTTGAGTATAAATCCTCACAAGTTATGTAATAAATCCATTGTTTATAGAATAAACGGTAGGCAGGTACGTTTCACAGGTGTGCCTCCCAATTGCGCACTGCTATGTCCCAAATACAACTGTCAGACCCTTGTCAGACTCCAATTATAGGTACATAACCATTGTTTTCAATTACTTGGGCCATTACAAAATAATTCACAAGGTATTACTTAGATGCTAAGGCCCATGGTCTAACGAAAAAACGCGCATGGAACTTCGCTTCGGTATTTTGTCCGCGCAAATGTGACGCGGTCCTAATGCTAGCTGATGCTCGCGACTTCGCCCGCGTGGATTCATACAAATCTCATCCCTTATTTTACCCACTTGGGGGTGGAATTTCCAAAATTCCTTAAACACGTAAGTCTTTATTTTTAACCGAAAACCTAAATACCAATTTTGATGGATATAACTTGAAAAATGACGGACTTTCATACAAACTTTCCCGTTCCTTCCCCTTTATAGTTACTTTCAAGCAAGTTTGCTATAGTAATCTACCTATAGCTGTAGCTACAGATTTCGGTATTTTCGAAATCCCGTGGGAACTGTGTCTTTTTTCAGGATAGCTTATGTGTTAAATCAGGGCATAATATATCTCCCTTCAAAATTTCAGCCAAATCGGTTCAGTAGTTGCGGTGTTAAAGAGTAACAAACACACACACACACACACACACAAACTTTCACCTTTATAATACTAGTGTGACTGGTGTGATTATCTTCTATCCCTTTAAATTGCTGGTAACATTCCATCCGTTAGGTGGTTGTCAGTGATGGATTGCCCCTGATATTATGGAGTAAATGAACTGCTTTTTAAACACACCCTGAATGGACGAAAAGCAAAATGTCCCCGCCGCGCCGTGACTCAACGAAAGTGTCACTGAAACGTGCTCAGCTGATTATGCTTTTAAAATATGGAACGAATTTTTGGTGTTTTCTACTGCTGCAACATTTTAAACCATTAGGTGATATGTATTACGTTTTTTTTTAATAGGAATAGCGGGCAACCGAGCAAGCGGGTCACCTGATGTTAAGTGATTACCGCCGCCCAGGAATATTAGCAGCACCTGAGGAACCATTAATGCGTTGCAGGCTTTTGAGGAAGGGGACTGGCTCTTCAACTCGCTGCCGGAACACATCGGATGCTTTGCGGCAGATTACGGCTGAAGTGTGGTCGCTAGGCAGGCGGAATCGGGATAGAATCCTACCACAAAGCGGTGATACCATCTAAATTACGTTGTGTGGTATCAGGCACAACGACCCGTAGAGGGGACTGAGAGCATCAGGGCCTCGTTAGCATATTGGCAGAGTGCACTGCGCGCAGGTGAGGTTGACTTTGGCCACATAGGTGGAATTTGGGCCACTTACACCACAATACGTAAAACAAAATTAAAATATTTGCGGTGAGTACTTTACGTATAAGATGATCAAGAGACCAAGACCGCAAGAGGTGCACGCAAGATATTTTTCAGTACTGAAAATGCGTGACAGATTCGGCCGCATCGGGCACATTGAAGGAATATCGGTAACGTCTAACATCATTTTGGCACTAAAAATGCGGCAATGTGCGATCTCCTTTAACCTACAGTATCACTATCAACAGTCAAATCACGCCGCAACAGAGCGACGGATAGCCGTGATTTTTTGCACAGTATAGGTAAGTATAGGTATAGTGACGTGGAGGTTGACATAGGCAAATCTTTATCCCAGAAAAACTAACAGTTCCCACGGGATAGCATGTTATTTTTAACCCCCGACGCAAAAACGACGGGGTGTGTGTGTGTTCCCCTGTAGCGCTCAAACGGGTGAACCGATTT
This sequence comes from Melanargia galathea, assembly GCA_920104075.1. Classification (NCBI taxonomy): domain Eukaryota; kingdom Metazoa; phylum Arthropoda; class Insecta; order Lepidoptera; family Nymphalidae; genus Melanargia; species Melanargia galathea. The sequence continues at coordinate 12,384,380 of OV049872.1, forward strand.
GAATGCGGTTTTTTTTGTTTGAAAGGTGAACTAGTCGAGAGTGTTGTTAGCTATGTTTGATGAAAATCGGTCCAAGATGGCGGCCACCACAAAATGGTGAATAACATATTTTTTCACAACCCCCTCAATATGGGTATCAAATGAAAGGGCTTGACTAGTAGAATAGCACTATGCAAATTCAAGATGGCCACCATCACAAAATGCGAATGTCGGGGGTTTTTTAAATTTTTAATTTATACTTATTTACGCATTTATTCTTCGCGGCAACAGAGCTACAGATCGGCAGGATTTTCGATTTAAAGCTATTTATTCTCTATGCGGATGAAGTCGCAGGTAAAAGCTAGTAGGTAATAAAACGCTACAGCTCAAGAATCATCAATACTATAACATACCTAATAGTGTTTCCGGTGTACTCAGATTGGATAATAGAGTTGACCGGAAAAGTGCAAAATTATCTTGGATTTCTGCCAAACCGATCCAAAGATAGACGTTGAAATGGACCACGTGATAATTTAATATATTTTAATCTATATCTATCTATACATATGTATAATAAAATGGTAGACTTGCCGTATCTGTACATTAAAGATTTTTGCAAAATAAAGACTGGGGGATGTTAGGGATAAGTAATAGAACGTAAAAAGCTATTTTTGAAATTTTTGTCTGTTTGTCTGTATGTTTGTGCATCACGCAAAAACTACTGAATGGATTGAAATGAAACTTGGCATGATTTAAGTTCATACTACGGAGTAACTAACATATAGGATACTTTTTATCCCGAAATTCAGCACGGTTCCCTTGGGAGAGGGGATGAAAATCAAAATGTGTACTTAGCTGTAATTCGTTAACGCGTGGTCCGATTTCATTCATTCTTTTTTTGTTAGAAAGGAAATACTTTAGAGATTACTGGCTAATCTCTGAAAAACTGGATCGATTTTGATGGGACTTTCACTGGCGGATGTTTACATTTTGATCTAACTAAACATCCGCCAGTGAACTTTTAAACGTTTTTAGCAAGGTATGAGCTCAAAGGAGCTTAGGAAAAACAAAATGACTCTCACAGGATTTTTAAAAACCAATATCCACGCGAACGAAGTCGCGGGTTTCCGCTTGTAAAGAATAATCATGATTTGCAGTATCATGGACTCTTAACTAATAGGGTATAGAATTATAGATTACATGAAGTTATGCAAGTATTAATTAACATGCCACTGTCTTACACGCGCATAAAGAAAATTACTAAGCTAATTGTCGGAAATTTTAGTTACCTACTTACTCGTACATTTATTTGTCTTCCTTTCGTCGAGGAATGAGCCCCAAATTACAGTCGTACTTTTTAATTAGGTGTAAAAATGTTAGACTAAGGTTATTTTGTTTCAAGTGTTTTATATTAATAAAGAATATAATTTCAGTCTTGTTTGCTTCTTAACGGGGCACAAATATATTAGCTGCTTCTTTCGTTTGTCATCTACTAATCCTACTAATATTATAAATGTGAAAGTGCGGATGTTTGGATGTTTGTTATTATTTAACGTCGCAACTACTGAACGAATTTGGTTGAAATTTTAAATGGAGATAGTTTATGCTCTAACTAAAAATATAGGCTTACTTTACTTTTTACCCTGGAAAAATCTACAGTTCCCTCGGGATTTAAAAAAAACCGAAATCTATAGCCACAGCTATAGGTACATTATACTAAAGCAAACTTCCTTGAAAATAGGTATAAAGGTTGGAAAAGGGAGCGGGAACAGGAACCGGAAATCCACGATTCCCTCGGGATTTTTGAAAAACCGAAATTCACGCGGGCTAAGCCGCGGGCAGAAGCTAGTTTGTTATAAAAACTTTTAAAATGTTTTGATGAGAAAAAGAACGATGTACACGCATCCCCACGCAGCACTTTGAGACCTCAACGTCTATCGGCTATTAGAGCTACATTCACCATTCTTCTGCACTCCTATACTCCTACACTATGGTTCTCCTAAGGGTCTCCTCATTTCTATTCTGATAACATAGAGATTTTTCGAGCATAGCTCTCTCTATCGCCTGCTTGAGGTTCTCTGAGTATCTCTGAGGTTTCTTATCAGGATCGTAGCACAAACTAGAAAAATACTTAGCACAATTTAGTATTCTATCACCTGCTTGAGGTTGTCTGAATAACTCTGAGGTTTCTTATCAGGATCGTAGCACAAACTAGAAAAATACTTAGCACAATTTAGTATTCTATCACCTGCTTGAGATTGTCTGAATAACTCTGAGGTTTCTTATCAGGATCGTAGCACAAACTAGAAAAATACTTAGCACAATTTAGTATTCTATCACCTGCTTGAGGTTGTCTGAATAACTCTGAGGTTTCTTATCAGGATCGTAGCACAAACTAGAAAAATACTTAGCACAATTTAGTGTTATATATTCAGGAATAAAGTTTTTGCTTTGTGCGCCGTGCTAGGTAAAGTGAAGCGTTTCGCATTTAGATATACCTACCATGTTGGCTTGTCTAGGCTTTTCATCACACCAATAAAATATTAGTTTTTCGAGGCAGAAATATTTGAAGAGGAAAAACGTTCTTAGAAAGATGTTCCAACGATTAAAAATTTTAATTAGTGCGTCAAAAGCATTAAGCAAAAGATGAAGCCGGGGAAAATTAAATAATCAGGATTTAGCGTCTTTATTTAACAAATTGAATAATTATGATGTCTTAAAAATATTTAACTCATAGACTGAATACCGTTAACGACAAGAATTTTAATAAGACTTTCCCTAACTATACATATAAAGTTTTTCAGAACACAAGTGTAAATTGAAAATTTAAAAAACCCCCGACATTCGCCATTTAGTGGCGGCGGCCATCTTGAATTTGCAATAGTGCTATTCTACTAGTCAAGTCCTTTCATTTGATACCCATATCAAGGGAGTTGTGAAAAAATATATCATCCGCCATTTTGTAGCGGCGGCCATCTTGGACCGATTTTCATCAAACATAGCTAAGAACACTCTCGACTAATTCACCTTTCAAACAAAAAAAACCGCATTCAAATCGGTCCACCCGTTTGAGCGCCACAGGGGAACAGACAGACACACACACACACACACACACACACAGACACGTCAAACTTATAACACCCCGTCGTTTTTGCGTCGGGGGTTAAAAATGTACAAGTTTCATATGAACATACGTACGTTACGTAGGTAAGTAAAGGAGTGGAGTGGAGTTGGTATTACATTATGCTACAAGATACCATAATTGTTATAAAAATATTTTACTAAAAAAAACTGGAAAATATAGTATTTAAGCCCCGACGCAAAAACGACGGGGTGTTATAATAAGTTTTAAGTTTGACGTGTCAAGGTTTTTAAAAAAAATTAATTTATACTTGTTTAATACTTTTCAACAACCTTCTAATGTTTGAAGTCCCGACAGACAATGGGGTCCCATACTGTTGGAATGATCACCTCGTAGCGGAAAGTGGAGTGTTGGCACCCGCCAACACTCCACATTTCTGGACAGGCGACATCTATCGGTTGACGCAAAAAGAAGAGAAAAGAAGATACTTAACTTTTTTTTGTGAGACCACAGAACGGACGTCCCTTGCCCCGTGAGTCCCTACGTTCCGTACCATTGGCGTCTCCCAACCTAGGCATCAGCGGCGACGAAGAGGATGACTCAGATCCCTCGACTGGAAGTGCCTCAAGGCCGATGCCGAATTATGCGTGGCCTCAACCCGACACGAAAATGGGCTGAAATAGATAGTGCAGGTAGTCGAACTACCTATGAGCACACGCCCGGGTAAGAGGCCGGGTAAGAGGCCCGTACCGCGTTGGACTTCGGCCTCTCGAGAAGAAAACATTAACTTTTTAAATATAATACGTTCATCAGTGATCATACAGGGCTACACCTGCCTACCTACTACAAGTGTTTAGTACTGAAAAGGCGAAGACGTCAGTAGAACGATGAGCAGTCATCCACACTTGCTCAGTGTGCTTAGTCTAAAGCGGAGCACTCGAAAACGAACTCGAAAACTATTGATCGATTTCAGAGTAAAATAGACCTAAAATGGCTTGTATTAAGGTTTGAGTTCGCCAATACATTCAGCATTGTTCGAATGCTGAATGTGTTGGCGAACTCAAACCTTAATACAAGCCATTTTAGGTCTATTTTACTCTGAAATCGATCAATAGTTTTCGAGTTCGTTTTCGAGTGCTCCGCTTTAGACTAAGCACACAGGTCACTTCAGTTTGACGTGATTAGCATTTCATCGACGCGTCTAATGCGGTCTAGACTGATTGATTAAGTTAAGAACGCGTCGCTAGCAAGTCGTTAGTGACAAAAACCAATACAAAAATTGAACACCTTGGCCTTTACTAATAAAAAACTTACCATGCGTACGTGACTACCAGCCTTAATAATAAATCTTGTATAATGAGTGAAAACAATTTCTCTCTTTCTCTCTCTCTCTCACATCAGTGATTTGACATTCGAAAAATAAGAAAAAGCATTTTATGGAGTTTAAACGTATGAAGTGGATATAAACCTTGATACACAGTTTGTTTTTAATACTTTAGTGAGGGGCCTTAATGTTTATTACACATTCAATGATATTTTTACACATTTAATATCATCATCATCATCATCATCATGATCAACCCATTACCGGCTCACTACAGAGCACGGGTCTCCTCTCAGAGTGAGAAGGGTTTTGGCCATAGTCTACCACGCTGGCCAAGCGGATTGGCAGACTTCACACACCTTTGAGAACGTTATGGAGAACTCTCAGGCATGCAGGTTTCCTCACGATGTTTTCCTTCACCGTTAAAGCAAGTCATATTTAAATACTTAAAACGCACATAACTCCGAAAAGTTAGAGGTGCGTGCCCGGGATCGAACCCACGATCTCCGATTAGAAGTCGGTCGTCCTAACCACTAGGCTATAACAGCTTCTGCAGCACATTCAATATATAACGATGTAATTTTATATGGGTGAATTCCAATCATTGTAATTGATTGATAACTGTACGATGACATCACAAACATTGATGGATTACTTCGGCCTTCAGCTGATAGTAAAAACACTTTTTTTTTAATAAATTATTATTCTTAATTAAATATTTGCGTAATAGACAACATGCATCGGATTTAAAATGAAGATCGATTTCGGCTTAATTTCGGCAATATTTTAGTGTTCATCATTCTACGTGAAGTATCAGGTTAGCCCGCCAACCCGCATTGGAGCAGCGTGGTGAGTCTAAGCTCTAAATTCCCTCTTTCCTATGAGAGAGGAGGCCTCAGCAGTGCGACGTTAAAAAAAAAAGCTGTAGTGGTGGCGGTGGATTCTATGTACTCGAAACTAGTTCAAATCTCTATCTATATCTAACTCTTAATACATATCCCAGACTATTGACATAAAATTAATATAAAAAACCGGTCAAGTGCGAGTCAGACTCGCGCACCGAGGGTTCCGTAGGTACTCCAGAAGTATAAGTACAATCTGTTTTTCATTAGTTTGTCTTAAAAGGTAAGATGCTATAATTAAGCTAGGCCTCTAAATTGTATGAGCACTCATACAACTCAGAGGTCTATCTTAATAGGCGCTACTATGTATGTATGGGGACACCCTTTAATTTCCAACTTTTTTTAGTTTTTGGAATTTTTCCTTTATTTGTGCTGTAAGACCTGGCTTTTTGCCAAATTTCGTAATTCTAGGTCAACTGGAACTACCATTTAGGTTTTCGACACAAAACCTATAGGGTACTACCGGTTGACCTAGGTTTGTCAATTAAAAAAAAAAAAAAATAAATAAAAAAAAAAAAGTTGAAAATTAAGATAAATTTTGGTACTTAAGGTTATCGTGAAAATCTATAGTTGCCCATATCTTTTTATTGTGTGGACTCAGGACCTTAATTTTTATGCACCTAATAGGAACCATAGACCTTAGTATCTGGTATACATTTCAATTTGCTAGGTCCACCCGTTTCTGAGAAAATCGGTGGTGACACACGGACGGACAGACGGACAAGAAAGTGATCTTATAAGGGTTCTTTTTTTTACCTTTTTAGGTACGGAACCCTAAAAGTAATTAAGAGCTGTTTAGAAGTAGTTAGATGTCAAGTGGACGTGATCTACACGGACTTCGAAAAAGCATTCGACCGCTTGGATCACGTTATCTTACTTCAAAAATTAAGTTTGTTAGGTATAAATGGGAGCTTGTTTCGGTGTTTTACTTCATATATTAAGAACCGTATGCAAGCTGTTGTGATAGGCAGTGCTAGAAGCAACTTCATATCAATACCGTCAGGGGTGCCCCAGGGGTCTATACTAGGCCCACTTTTATATAACGCCTATTTATTTGATATCGGAAGTTGCTTCCGCCATGCACAATATTTAATGTTCGCTGACGATAAAAAATATTTCTCAAAATACGCACCACTGAAGATTGTCATCTTTTACAAGCTGAACTAGATACTTTGGCCAATTATTATGCGAAGAACAGAATAGTAGTTAATGTTAATAAATGCCATCATATAACTTTTACTCGCAAATTAATTTCAGTAACTTTCAACTACAAAATTGATGGCGTATCCATACCACAACATAGATTCACTAATCTATTGTTAGAGACTTGGGAATCCATATTGATACTAAACTTTCAATGAACGATCATATAGACATAGTTGCAAACAAAGCTTATAAACAGCTGGGCTTCATCAAATGAGTCACCCGTTCCTTTAACAATATCTATTGTATAGGTACTATATTTTGCATACGTCCGAAGTATTCTTGCTTGTAATACGCTTGTAATATCTGAGTGCTTAGTCTCAGTTTGGAGCGCTCCAAAACTTTTTAGTATACTATAAGTATATTATTGATCGAATCACCATGACTTCAGAGTAAAATGGACCTAAAATAAGAGTCTTTGGGTGCATTTTGCTCTGAAGTCATTTGTGATTCGATCAATAGTATACTTCTAGTATACTTTTAGTTTTGGAGCGCTTCAAACTTAGACTAAGCACTCAGGTCGCCCCATTATATCATGCATACCCAAAGACTTGAATCCGTGCAGAGACAGTTTCTCAAATACTTAGCATTTAAAGATTTTAAAAATTTCAACAGCTATTTGGAAGCCTGTATTCACTATGAGATAGACTCCCTAGAACAAAGAAGGAGTCAGAGCGATATGCTGCTACTGCAATCAATTTTGACCGGCGCAATTGACTGCCCTAGTTTACTTTCAGCCTTTTCAGTTGTCGTTCCACCACCTCAGTTGCCATCTCTTTGAACGCGTCGCACACGCCTACTCCACATTCCTAAATACAATACAAACTACGCCCGAAATTCTATTATTCCGCGCCTGGCTAGAACCTATAATATTCAATACTCTAATCTCGATTTATTCTATTTATCTAAACCACAATTTAAATAAGAGATAATAAACTTGCATCGCAAAAATAGATAAGAATTATATGTTTTAAGATAGATAGAAATAATATATATTTACATTACATGTTTTTAGACTATTTTAGACTAGATTTACATTCACATCACCCATTTTCATCACATCATCATACGCATAATATAATCACAGAAACAAACATACACACAGTGTCACACACACACACGCACACACACACACACACACACACTCACACATACACACACAATTGCACACACAATTAATTGTACCTACTCTGTTATTATTTTATTACTTTAACTTTGTAATCTATGTGGCCTTATTATTAATTTCTATTTGTGTACTTTTTATATTATGTTGAACGCTGTTGAGTACTAATAAATAAATAAAATAAATAAAAACTTTTAGTACGGCAGCCCTGGAACAAATTTTTTAGTAATACCAAGCTGAATTTTCGTGAGTAGGTTCGTTTCGAAGAGACAAACAATTTTTTTATATATGAAAATTCTCGATGGAGGAAGCTACTTGAGTGCGAAGGTGTTAAAAATTTCGATTCGCTCGGGTGGGAAATCGTTCCACTAAATTTGTAGGACTATAATATGGCCATTTTATTATACAAGTATTTACTAGGCTGCATACAAAAAATCAGCTGGTTATTAATAATACACTACAGCGTCCTCCACTCACGAATATTTCCAAATAATGAGGTTATAAAAATGATTAAAAATTATTAATAACTAGCAGATTTTTTGTATGCAGCTTAGTAGATACTTGTATAATAAATTGGCCATGTAGTCCTACAAATTAAGTGGAACGATTTCCCACCCTAGCGAATCGAAATTTTTAACACTTCTCCACTCGAGTAGCTAGCTACCACTATCGAGAATTTTCATAGACAAAAAACTTGTTCGTCTCGTCGAAACGAACCTACTCACGAAAATTCAGCTTGTTATTAATCACCAAAAAATTTGTTCCAGGGCTATCGTAGTATTTTATTAATAGAAGAGAAGTACTATATATTAACTACTCTAAATTAAAATATAGTAGGTAAATGGTGCATTTTCCATTGTATGTTTCTGCACATTTTTCTAAATAGACTCTCTCATTTACAGCCCTGAGGATTGCGTCATTGCAGCGGAAGCAATTGTATCTAAACCGCTAATATGTACCGCGGTCACGTCCGGAACGTATTGCTTCGCAGTTATTATGACCGCTGTTACAAATTACTTGTCTTCCGTATATTATTGCTTCCGGAAACAGAAGCTCTTATATTAAAACCTTTCTAGAGAAAAAATATTGCTTCTTTTTTTTTAACCCCCGACGCAAAAACGACGGGGTGTTATAAGTTTGACGTGCGTGCGTGCGTTCGTGCGTGCGTGCGTGCGTGCGTGCGTGCGTGCGTGCGTGCGTGCGTGCGTGCGTGCGTGCGTGCGTGCGTGCGTGCGTGCGTGCGTGCGTGCGTGCGTGCGTGCGTGCGTGCGTGCGTGCGTGCGTGCGTGCGTGCGTGCGTGCGTGCGTGCGTGCGTGCGTGCGTGCGTGCGTGCGTGCGTGCGTGCGTGCGTGCGTGCGTGCGTGCGTGCGTGCGTGCGTGCGTGCGTGCGTGCGTGCGTGCGTGCGTGCGTGCGTGCGTGCGTGCGTGCGTGCGTGCGTGCGTGCGTGCGTGCGTGCGTGCGTGCGTGCGTGCGTGCGTGCGTGCGTGCGTGCGTGCGTGTGTGTGTGTGTGTCTGTCTGTTCCCCTGTGGCGCTCAAACGGGTGGACCGATTTAAGTGCGGTTTTTTTTGTTTGGAAGGTGAATTAGTCGAGAGTGTTGTTAGCTATGTTTGATGAAAATCGGTCCAAGATGGCCGCCGCTACAAAATGGCGGATGACATATTTTTTCACAACTCCCTTGATATGGGTATCAAATGAAAGGGCTTGACTAGTAGAATAGCACTATTGCAAATTCAAGATGGCCGTCGCCACAAAATGGCGAATGTCGGGGGTTTTTTAAATTTTAAATTTATACTTGTTTAATCTTAGGTACCAGCTTACTCGCCATGGCTTTGACTTTAAGTAAATAATATATACAAAGAATCTTTTTCGAGAAATAATCAACTTATTGGTATTTAAGATATGAAAACTGATATCATAGTAAGTACTTGGTAATTTTAATAAATATTTAAATTATTTTAATTTTATATTTTAAAATTTTAAATCAGCTTGAGTATTAGCCATTGGCTTGAGATCATGCACAATATTTTGTTTATTGCTACTATATTATTGTTACCGCGTACGTAACATAAAATTCGTTGATTTTAATACAATGAAAAGACAAATTTTGTGCGCTTTAATTCGGAAGAATATCTAATAGCTTGTGAAATTTTAATAGCTTCACAAAAATAATAATTGAAGTGACATATTGTGTAGCGGTACATGTGACAAGGGTCAGACAGTTGTATTTGGAACAGGATGCTGCGCAGATCGGAGGCACACGAGAACACCTGAAATCTTATCAACTATACTTAGGTATAAACTCGATAGTGACACAGATAAATGACTTCTACTAGACCCGTCGAATGTATTATACAGAGTGTTATTGAGAGCAGTCAGTGAGATCAGAAAAATCACTACAATATATTGCGTTATATTATAAAATATTATAAAGCAAAATCCCCCGCCGCGTCTGTCTGTTCGCAATAAACTCAAAAACTACTGAACGGATTTTCATGCGGTTTTCACCAATAGACAGAATGATTCATAAGGAAGGTTTGTATGTATAATTTGTTAAGTTTTTTGTAAATTAGTTGAAATATGACGACAGTTGTAGAAAATGTAGGAAAAAGTCAAGCAGCCTGGGAGCTTTCATCGAAAATGCTGCTTAAACCCATTGAAATATATCAAAACAATGTATAATGGGATAGTATATAAATACATGCTGTATTTATTGCCCATGCGCAACCGGGGCGTGTCGCTAGTTAACTATAAAACAGTATTGTGACCTACTGACTGACTGGAAAATAACACACAGCCAAAGACAATCTAACTAGACATTTGAAATTTGGAGGAAATTTTCCTTTGGTACCCTGTAAGTACACTAAGGAGGGATTCAAAAAATCTAAATTCACGCGAACGAAGTCGCGAATATCAAGCCCGTTATCACACTAATATTATAAAGGCAAAAGTTTGTGTATATGTGTGTGTTTGTTACTCTATAACGCCACAACGACTGAACCGATTTAGCTCTAATTTTGATGGAGATAGGTTATGCCCTGACTTAACACATAGGCTACTACATATCCGGGAAAATCTACAGTTTCACGGGATTTTGGAAAAAACTGAAATCTATAGCTTTATCTATAGGTAGATTACTATAGCAAACTTCCTTGAAAGAATAGAATAGAATAGAAAAGTTTTTTATTCAAATAAACTTTTACAAGTATTTTTGAATCGTCAATTGAATCTACCACAAGTAGAAAGTAGGTATAAAGGGAACGGGAACCGGAAACCCACGATTCCCTCGGGATTTGTGAAAAACCAAAATTCACGCGGGCGAAGCCGCGGGCAAAAGCCAGTAAAATAAAAAGCCATACCACGAAAAATATAGGTACCCACATACACCCATTAGCTTTTCAAACGTGCAAAATCAACAGTATGCAAAGTAGGATTTTATATTTTAAAATTCAATCTGTGAATGCAGCACGTAGGTATTATTTTTTGCACTACAATATGTGACGACGTGTTCATACATTACGAAATGTTATCGTGGAAATTTTACGTAATATTTATCGAGGCGACCTGCTGGCATATTACTTACTTTATCTACGCTTGATCTGTGGAGTAATTTAAAGTTACGGGTTTTCAGTTTACAATTCGGCTAGAGATAGATTTTTTCTGAATAAAACTTGTGGTTTCCAGACGGGTAATTCTTATTCACACTCTTAGATTGCTTAGTTTTCCGGTAGGTACGATGCCGCGAAGAAACCAATGAAGGCCACTGGCAAAGTGGCTACGACGGTAAAGTAGCGCGCGGATTCACGTGTACGATCTGTATCTAGTTATTCTGACTTTGCGCACCTCCAGAACTTTACAAAATACTACTTACGTATGAAAAACTGTAATATGTAATGCAAAATATTTTTTTTCAAAGAAAAATGAACCGACTTCAAACGATTCAAACTAAAAAGTTTAATATAATTTTTTATTCATTTAGCTGGACGATTAAACTACCTAACTCAAATGATATATAATTTTTTGAAGTCGGCGCCAAATTACTTCAAATTCACTTCAAGTATGTGCCCTTGCTACCCGGATAGCCTCACCCTCCGTGACTATTATGGTTCACCGCGCTCGCATTCAAAAGTGGATACTCAGATTTTACTTACATGAATTGAATGTGGTCTAAAGTCTAAAATAGAAGCGGGCTAACTTGGAAGAGGTATGCATATACCTCTGATCGGTTTCTACACGGCATCGTACCGGAACGCTAAATCGCTTGGCGGCACGGCTTTGACGGTAGGGTGGTAACCAGCCACGGATGAAGCCTCCCACCAGACGAGACCAGAGACAATTTAGAAATTATAAAATCCCAAATTGCCCCTGCCGGGAATCGAACCAGGAACCTCCCACGTATAAGACCACAGCGCTCACCACTGTCGTAATTTAATACTTCGAATATTTATTTTACAACATTTTTGCTTGGGGCGCTGACTACTGAATGTATCGGCAAACTCAAACCTTAAAATAAGCTGGTTTAGGTCCATTTCACTCTGAAGTCATTGTTTCGATTACAAGTATCTATAATATAATAAAACTGTAACAGATCCAATTCTGTACATTGAAGATATTTTGAAAATTTTTATTGGAAGGCACTCTATAATCGATACTGAAGCCAAAACTGCAATTTTTTTCATTTTTGTCTGTCTGTCTGTCTGTCTGTCTGTCTGTCTGTCTGTCTGTCTGTCTGTATCTTGGCCGCGCATCACGCCGAAACTACTAAACGGATTCAAATGAAACTTGGTACGATTTGAGTTTATACTCCGAGGTAGGACATAGGATACTTTTTATCCCGAAATTCAGCACGGTTCCCTTGGGAGAGGGAATGAAAGTTAAAACGTGTATTTAGCTGTAATTCATTAACGCGTTGTTCGATTTCACTCATTCTTTTTTTGTTAGAAAGGTAGTACTTCATATATTGTCCCGTAAATATTTCAAGGTCATAGGTTTTTCAGTTCAGAAATGACACACATTTATTGGGTTCAAATAACTTGGGACCCGGATCTTTGAACGTACGGCTTATTTTAAACTGGTGTGCGTTTATATTTTATGTTTGTCGGTCTGTCTATTTGTTCCAGCTAATCTCCGAAACGGCTGGATCGATTTTAATGGAACTTTTAATGTTATAAGGAGTAACTTAAGCTACATTTAGTTAGTAGTACATAAAAGAATTATGGGATCCGATCCGATCCTATATAAAAACCTATATCTACGCGAACAAAGTTGCGGGGGTCAGCTAGTCTATAATATAATAAAACTGTAACAGATCCAATTCTGTACATTGAAGATATTTTGAAAATTTTTATTGGAAGGCACTCTATAATCGATACTGAAGCCAAAACTGCAATTTTTTTCATTTTTGTCTGTCTGTCTGTCTGTCTGTCTGTCTGTCTGTCTGTCTGTCTGTATCTTGGCCGCGCATCACGCCGAAACTACTAAACGGATTCGAATGAAACTTGGTACGATTTGAGTTTTTACTCCGAGGTAGGACATAGGATACTTTTTATCCCGAAATTCAGCACGGTTCCCTTGGGAGAGGGGATGAAAGTTAAAACGTGTATTTAGCTGTAACTCATTAACGCGTTGTTCGATTTCACTCATTCTTTTTTTGTTAGAAAGGTAGTACTTTATATATTGTCCCGTAAATATTTCAAGGTCATAGGTTTTTTAGTTCAGAAATGACAGACATTTATTGGGTTCAAATAACTTGGGACCCGGATGTTTGTACGTACGGCTTATTTTAAACTGGCGTGCGTTTAAATTTATGTTTGTCGGCCTGTCTATTTGTTCCAGCTAATCTCCGAAATGGCTGGATCGATTTTGATGGAACTTTCAATGGCAGATAGGTGATGTTAAGGAGTAACTTAGGATACATTTAGTTTAGGTACAAAAAAGAATTATGGGGTCCGATCCGATTCTATATAAAAACCTATATCCATGCGAACGAAGTCGCGGGGGTCGGCTAGTACTAAATACTTGTAATCGAGTTTAATAATAGTTAATAAGTTTTCGAGCTGTGCAAACTGAGACTAAGCATACTGAAATACAAGAAACTGGTGAAACACGTCACAGCAGCGCGTGACGACGATTTCGCGTAACTGCGGTAGCACGGCTTCTTAGACTGTGTCCCCACTAGGCGAGTATTGAGCGGTTAACTGTTTGCTTCCAGTTAAGTAGCCTCCAGTTTTTTCAAACAGCGCGTAATGTAGACTTTGACTTTGTATGCAGTTTTCGGCGCGGTGTTTCGCTTGCCAACTTATTTAGTAAACTTTATTGAGTGGCTGATTCGCTCCAAATGCCTCCAAAACTATGAGAAACCCAGAGCTATGAACTAGCGACCGATACGCCGCTCAGTCAGCGGACAGTCAGTCAGTCTGTTCGCCTAATGGGGACACAGCCTAAGTACGCTTCAACTTCTTGCAGCTGCGTTAGACACGTTGCCGTCGTACATTGTGTTTTCCAATCTTTTTAACCCCCGACGCAAAAACGACGGGGTGTTATAAGTTTGACGTGTCGGTCTGTCTGTGTGTGTGTGTGTGTGTCTGTCTGTTCCCCTGTAGCGCTCATACGGGTGAACCGATTTGAATGCGGTTTTTTTTTGTTTGAAAGGTGAATTAGTCGAGAGTGTTGTTAGTTATGTTTGACGAAAATCGATCCAAGATGGCCGCCGCTACAAAATGGCGGATTACATATTTTTTCACAACTCCCTTAATATGGTATAGTCTATACTAATATAATAAAGCGGAAAAGTTTGTTTGTTTGAACGCGCTAATCTCAGGAACTACTGGACCGATTTCAAAAATTCTTTCACCGTTGGATATGTACGTGATCCCTGAGTGCTATAGGCCATATATTATGTACCACGGGCGAAGCCGGGGTGGACCGTTAGTATAATAGGTATATCCTTTAATCTAACTACTACTCGACCAAGCCAACTAGGCACCTAGAGTATAGGGGGCCGCCATGGGGCCGCATTCTAATCTGATGCCAAGTTCGCTTGGTTGAGTAGTAGTTCCTTTGTTTAACAAACTAAAGTTATTTTACGGGTATGTTTTAAAGCCAATGTACCTAAATCATACATTGTTTCTTCCACAACGCTGCCGCCCGGCCCGCCTGCGGTACGACCGTACGAAATATTTGGAATACGCGGAATATTGCGTTTTATCTGCGAGATCCGCGCTGGCTTTATTGTTGTTCACTGCGGATTCAATGGATCGTGAAAAATGCAGTAACGCTAGAACACTCTAATGCCATGGCGCTATCGAATGTGATATTTCGAGAAAGGATATTTTGTATAGGTATATGTACTTGGAAATAAATCAGATATTTTGTGTATTTGAACTTCCTTTTTTATAACTTTCGGGGTTGAGTTTTTAACCCCCGACGCAAAAACGACGGGGTGTTATAAGTTTGACGGTCTGTGTGTGTGTGTGTGTGTGTGTGTGTGTGTGTCTGTCTGGTCCCCTGTAGCGCTCAAACGGGTGAACCGATTTGAATGCGGTTTTTTTGTTTAAAGGTAATTTAGTCGAGAGTGTTGATGAAAATCGATCCAAGATAACCTACAAAATGGCGGATTACATATTTTTTCACAACTCCCTTAATATGAGTATCAAATGAAAGGGCTTGACTAGTAGAATAGCACTATGCAAATCCAAGATGGCCGCCGCCACAAAATGGCTAATGTCGGGGGTTTTTTAAATTTTCAATTTATACTTGTATATTTTAGGTGTGACAGTTAGCTGCAGGTTAGTTGACAAAATGGCTTGCGGGAGGCGTGGTAGTCGACATAAATGTTAAGTTCGCCATACCTCTTGCACCACGCAGCTACTTACTTAGGAACCGTCTCAGTTAAATGGTAGGCCTACAATAAATTGAAATACTCTTTGTAAGTATATACTTACTACTATTTTTAGATTCGGATATCGAGGCTGTATAGCTCAGTATTTATCTGTTCGTTGGACTGAATTATCATAATCATTTTCTACCGACTCACAATCCATTGATCGATATTTTTTCTTTCGCTTGACATGCACAGCAATAGTATGCGAGGACTTCTCGCAGGCAGTCTAAAAATTGGTTATATTATAGCCGGTCTAAATCTCAATTAATACAAGAATAATAAACTTTACCAGTTGAATAGAAGCAGGCGTTACTTTGCGGAATTCCATGATATACAAAGAATATTAAATTACTTTGCTATAATCCGCTAACAGTGACAAATTTGTAGGCACAACACCGCACAAATTCACCACAAAATGAACTCGACGATCGTTTCGCTCCGACACCGGAGCATCTTCAGGATATGTTGACTTCACAACTGAAGATGCTCCGGTGTCGGAGCGAAACGATCGTCAAATTCATTTTGTGGTGAATTTGTGTGGTGTTGTGCCTACTTTGTCACTGTTAGCGGATTATAGCAAAGTAATTTTATATTCATTGTACCTATAACTTTACCAGTTGATAGAAATCACCAGCATTTTAGACGTCACCGGCTCCATAAATGCGTTTGAAATAAAATAATTGAGTCTTGAGGAAAATCTTAATAAAACAAAGCGTAATAACGTATTGTAAGTAACGCATTGTGTTGTATATCACATAACGTGTAGAAAAGAACATTTCTATTGTAATTATCTTCACTAACACTCCCGGGATGATTTCAAGTGAACTATTAATCTCTGGTGAAGGGTGCGAGTGACAAGTAAGCTATTAGTATCGCAGGCGTAGGGCATGTTGGCAGCAGATTACACAATGTTATCGATAGTTATCCAGCCCTCAGTTATTTACAGATATTTTAATATACTTAATCTATTTTTAATAATATAAAGTAGCTTGTCCTGACTGACTGATCATCAACGCACAGCCTAAACCACTGAAGCTAGAAACTTGAAATTTTCACAGGGGCTTTCTTTTATGACGTAAGCGCACACTAAGAAAGGATTATTGCGAATTCCATCCCTAAGGGGGTTAAATAGGGGATAAAAGTTTGTATGAAAGTCCGTCATTTTTCAAGTTATATCCATGAAAATTGGTATTTAGGTTTTCGGTTAAAAATAAAGAGGTACAAGTTTAAGGAATTTTGGAAAAACAAGTGGGTTAAATGGGAGTTGAAAGTTTGTATGAAAGTCCATCATTTTTAAAGTTATATCAATGAAAATCGGTATTTGTATTATCGGTTAAAAATAAAGAATTACGTGTTTCAGGAATTTTGAAAATTCCACCCCTAAGTGAGGTTTATAAGAATCCAAGCGGACGAAGTCGCGGGCATCTGCCAGTTATAAATAAACGATTAAGCGGTGATACCTTAGTGGTTAAGACTTCAGCCTTCCTTTCGGGGGGGCCGAGTTCAATCCACAGCACCTCTCTTTTCAGAGTTAAACATCGCGAGGAAACCTGCACGCCTGAGAGTTCTCCATAATCACTAATCTTCACTTGGCCAGCGTGGACTACGGCCTAAATTTTTCTGAAAGTTTCCCACTCTGAGAGGAAACCCGTGCCGAGTAGGTAGTGGGAGCGGTAATGGGTTGATAATGATGTATGTTATAAAAAAATGATGATGATGATGATGAAACGATTAAAACCTAGATCTTAATCAATTTGACTGGGATTATTAATTTCTATGGAGTTGTATTACCTACTATAGACACATGGCAACAAGTCAACATGAAAACTAAAAGCTGTACCTGTAAAGAAATCATAGAATTAGGAAAAATAGAATTCGTTAATTAAACTGGGCAAGAATGGCTCTTTCATTAGGAGTTATATTTGTTATCTTCGTGGAGACTAAGTGCAAAAAATTCTTATATGATATATCACCGTGGTTGATTGCCTTTTGTAGAGACGGACTGGCTCAGTTTTTGCGCACAGGATCAGCCTAGCCTTTTTATCGATGTAACTACTCCACGTAGGCATGACTTACGCAGTAATTAGGTAAGATTCGCTATAAGTTTTACTATAAGAGTGTTATGTATAAGTACTCTTAGGCATGCAGGTTTCCTCACGATGTTTTCCGTCACCGTTAGTTTTAGTCATAGTAGTAGATACTATAATGTAGTACTATAACCAAAACAAAGAGATAAATAATATATTCAAAATATTTAATAGTTCCAAGCTTACGCTTATATTAGGTGGTGGCGCTGATTTGACGCTCGATGTATAAAGTCGATTTTAAATAAAATAGCAGTAGGTACTTAGAACCACATATAAATTGTCATCCCTAATCTCTTATAACCAAGCCTGTGAAGCCTGTGAATGACATCTCATGCGGGTTTTAGCCGTAAGACTATCATATCACTGCGATATAATAAACGACATGTCACTATTTCATTGTCTGGGTCTTTCTGTATCGATGCGAAAATTTACGTTGCTCTGTTGCGGTGTGATTGAAGGTCGTTTTGCGAATGAGAATTGCGACTTAATTTTCTGCGTGGATATATTTTAAAACTTACAAAGTGACCTAGGATACTTTTTATCCCGGAAAAACAAAGGGTTCTCGCGGGGTTTTTAGGGTTCCGTAGTAAACAAGGAACCCTTATAGTTTCGCCATGTCCGTCCGTCTGTCCGTCTGTCCGTCTGTCCGTCTGTCCGTCTGTCCGTCTGTCCGTCCGTCCTCGGTTAATCTCAGAGACTATTAGTGCTAGAAATCCGTAATTTGGCATGAGTATAAATATTAATCACGCCGACAAAGTGGTGAAATAAAATTTTGATAAATATTTTTTTTTAGGGTAGCTCCCCTACATGTAAAGTGGGGATGAATATTTTTTTTCTCGTCTACCCCATAGTGTGGGGTATCGTTGAATAGGTCTTTTAAAAATACTGTGGGTGTGGGAACATCATTTTTCGATTTCTAGATCCGTTTGTAAAATATGATGTTTTAAAGTGCAAATTTTTATTAGAGTCAAGTGTCCCCCCCCTCTATCAGCCAAATGGCAGTATATAGGAACTTGAAAAAATTCACAGCAGTAGGGTATATAATCAATTTTAAAGGAAAACTATCACGGCTAAGTAGGGTTCACAGGTTAAGGAGTTATATCTGTTTTTCGAGGATTGTGACTACGGAACCCTACACTGCGCGTGGCCCGCCACGCACTTGACCGGTTTTTAAAAATGTAACTCCACGCGAAAGACGCGAGCTAAAGCAACTTTGTAATAAATTAACAGTAAACCCCAATACATTAAAAGTCGTACAATCTGATTTCTGGAGCGAAACATGTAATATATTTGCACAAGCAAATAATATATTTGTATTGCGAAATGAATCCACGCAATCTTATATGCCGCAGTTTTGCGCCAAATGTTGTGTTTAGGTTGATATTCTCGAGGGAAATTTGGGAGACAGAAATTGAGGGTAGACATTGCACCTCCACGCTTACACGCACCCTCTTTACCGCTTGATAGTCCGTCTAAATTATAAGCCACAGACATCGAGTCAAATACACCATAGAGGACCAAACCTCACACATAAGCCGTCAAAAACCGCCCGTTCCTAAAAGATTTAAACCAGAAAATAATATACGTTTTTAATTCGTTCGTTCGTTCGTTTCAACCAATGGACGTCCACTGCTGGACATAGGTCTCTTGCAAGGATCGCCACAGCACACGATCTTGTGCCGCCTGATTCCAGCGGCTGCCAGCGACTCGCTTGAGATCGTCTGTCCAACGAGTGGGGGGTCTACCTGCGCTGCGTTTACTGGTGCGAGGTCGCCATTCAAGCACCTTGGGACCCCAACGTCCATCGGTTCTTCGAGCAATGTGCCCCGCCCATTGCCACTTCAGCTTTGCGACTCGATGAGCTATGTCGGTAACTCTGGTTCTCCTGCGGATCTCCTCATTTCTGATTTGATCCCGCAGGGATACTCCGAGCATAGCTCTCTCCATCGCACGCTGAGTGACCCTGAGCCTTCTTATGAGGCCCATTGTCAGCGACCATGTCTCAGATCCGTAAGTCATCACTGGCAACACGCACTGTTCGAAGACTGTTCGAAGTTTTTAATTATTAAACATAAATTTTTATCTGAATAAATATATTATAAGTAATACAAATATCACAATGTAGATATCGTAATATAATATATAGAGAGTGTGGCAGGCTCCACATATAAGTAAAACTAAGACTAAGATAATAATATATAGAGCGTACTCTGACTCTACCCAGATTTGAGACAGAGTTAAAACGGGACATAAATATGTTCCTGAAATAAATCTATCTCGTTTTAGCTCTCTATCAAGTCTAAGTAGAGTTAGAGTACGTTCTATAGATTTCACCCTAAGTGTAACAACAACAAGGATCTACAAGATCGCACGACAAATCAGCGTACAACTAATAAAGTAGATGTCGCTACGCGATTGGCCAGCTGGATCCCCGGGCAAAGAAAGACTAGCCCAGAGAAAGATCTTCCTATTGGAATGATTAAACGCAATATTTGTGGGACAGTACTGGCTCTAGTAATATGACAACACTTTGGTAACAGGTGGGAAATGCGACGAGGGAGAGGAAAATACGGAAACTAAATTCGAATTAGCAATGTTGGCAGCAGTTACGTGTTTATTATGTTCTTTAATATAAGAAATTGTCCCATTCCCAGCGAAATAGAAGCGGCTTGTATTAAGAGCTGCGAACGTAAGTATAATCGTAAACACAGATCGTATACAACAATAATATGTGTAGAAAAATATAATGGATACAGAACTTGTGGAACTTGCATTGTCACAAAATCGTTTAAAATATTGAATTTTTTATTTCAAAACGAAACTCATACCACATATACAGATACAACACAAGATATAAAACAAATAAGTATTAAAAAGCTGTCACAAGTTATTTAAAGTTGTTGATTGAATTTATAGTAGGTAAGCTTACATGTTCGTTCTGAAGAAATTTTTGTTCCAGACGATAAAAGTTGAAGGTCAGAACTGGAAGAAAAAAACATTGACAGTTAATAAAATTTATACTTTTTATAATAATAAGCCTAATATGAATTGAATTTAAAAATTTACTTATTTAAAAAGGTAAAGGCGAGCCAACTGAACTCTGTAGCGCAAGGTGAAATTAGTTATTTTTTATTTTTTTAAGTTTACGACCTTGAGAATCAAACCCTTTATGAAGACCTTCCTGCTACAGTGATGGGTGCTGTGGTTTTATAAATGAGATGGTCCAAGTTCCATTCCCAGAAGGGGCAATTTGGGAATTCATAATTTCTAAATTATCTCTGGTCTGGTCTGACGGGAGGTTCAGTCGTGGTTATTTACCTCCTTATCGACAAAGCCATGCTGCCAAACGATTTAGCATTCCGGTACGATGCCATGTAGAAGCCGATCAGGGGCCGCCATACCTTTTCTAGGTTACGACGTACCATCAGCTGAGATCGCAGTCAAGGGCTATCTTGTTGATAAATTTAAAAAATGCGTTAACATTTTATAATTTTAATATGATTTACTATTTTACTTATTTAAATGGCTTTTGACTAAAATAAAATGTGCAAAAATAAAAGCAAAATTTCCAAAGTAAGTTATCTCATAAAACAGTGTGGGTTTAACTTTATATAATTAATGACTTTTCTTAGACGACGATGAATTAGATTGAACTTTTTTAGATGTGAAAAAAGGAAGTAATTTTTCTCGAATCTTGTTCCAGAAAAATCACATGAAGATTGATAATTCCGTTGGATTAATTGAACAGTCAACCGAAAATTGACGATAACGGATCGACGTACTGGTTTTCTTTTATGAACACTGAAAATGTGTAAATTAGGTTTGTACAAGATTTAAGTGTTTTACTTTGTACATCGATATGTATTTTATTCATAACAATTAAAAAAGTGTAAATTTTCAGATTTATATACGTATACCTACAGGATTTAGTAAGTATTTTACTTTTTATTTGATACTCACTATAATATGTCGTTGTTTCTAATATTAAAACTTTTGTATTAACCAAATTTTATAAATCTTGCATAAGAAGAAAAAGAAGAAAATAAAAAAAAGCTGTGATAGCCTAGTGGTTAGGACGACCGACTTCTAATCGGAGGTCGTGGGTTCGATTCCGGGCACGCACCTCTAACTTTTCGGAGTTACGCCTGCTTCCATTCAACATTTTTTTTTTTTTTTAAATAGTCAACTCCACAGACTCTTGGTCCGTGCCTTTTTTTATTGTTTGTTTTGTTTTATGATTTGATAATATAGGTACAACTTCTCCTTATGGTGCAGATCACCTACTTCTTACACAGCGACTTAAAACTAAGGTTAATAATAATAAAAATAATGTAAATCTAAATAATATATAGCTTTTTTGTATATATATTAATTATAATTAATTTTCTTATTTTTTTTTTCTATTTACTTTTTTTTTCTTTATTATTATTATCATTAATATATATATATATATTTTTTATTATTATTAGCTTTTTTTTATATAATTTTTTTTTTTTAAACTAAATTACAGTATTGTGTGTAGTTCATTGATCTATACTAATAAATAAAATTGAAGTGTCTGTCTGTAATATCGAAATAACTACCTCATATTAAGCTCATATGGTTATTTGAACGCTACCATAACCGAATCACACGTTTTTAAAATTTTTGTCTGTCTGTCTGTCTGTC
Source organism: Melanargia galathea (assembly GCA_920104075.1). NCBI lineage: Eukaryota > Metazoa > Arthropoda > Insecta > Lepidoptera > Nymphalidae > Melanargia > Melanargia galathea. The sequence continues at coordinate 12,406,631 of OV049872.1, forward strand.
TGTCTGTCTGTCTGTTTGAACGGGCTAATCTTCGGAACGGCTGAACCGATTTTGACGGGACCTTCACATACATGTAGAGAATTAACCAGGGAGTAACATAGGCTACTTTTTTAACCGACTTTCAAAAAAGGAGGAGTTGTGTTTTTCTACCTATGTACACCGATATCTCCGAGATTTCTGAACCGATTTGCGTAATTTTTTTTTAATCGATAGAGAAACATTGCGACCCTGTTCTATAAAAAAATTGGATTCCAACTCCTCAATCCTGATGCTGCAGGGGACCTAACCCCAAAACTAATGGGTTTTAGAAACTTTCGGTTATTTAAATTGATATTGGGGGTACCAATTAAAGACTTTATCGTTGAATGAACTCGAGTAGGTACATATCCAACTCCTCAACCCTGATGCTGTAAGGAATTGTATTCCGAAATCGTGGGGATCCCACGGGATTTTTCCGTTTTGGGGACGGGTTTCTACAGCTACTTTTTGTTCTGGAAAATCAAAAGTTCCCACGGGATTTTTAAAAACCTAAATCCACACGGGCGAAGCCGTGGGCATCATCTAGTATAAAATATAGTGTGTGGTTTTGTGGGAGGCTTCAGCCGGTGCTAGTTACTACAATACCGGTAAAGGTCACCAAGCCATTTAGCATTCCGGTACGATGTCGCGTAGAAACTGATACATAATGGTATATGTTTACTAAAACTGCCATACCTCCTCTAGGTTAGCCCGCTTCCATCTTAGACTGCATCGTCATTTACCATCCGGTAAGATCATAGTGAAGGGCTAGTTTACAGACGAATATATAAAAATCATAGAGCTGTGATAGCCTAGTGGTTAGGACGACCGAATTCTAATCGGAGGTCGTGGGTTCGATCCCGGGGCACGCACCTCTAACTTTTCGGAGTTATGTGCGTTTTAAGTATTTAAATATCACTTGCTTTAACGGTGAAGGAAAACATCGTGAGGAAACCTGCATGCCTGAGAGTTCTCCATAACGTTCTCAAAGGTGTGTGAAGTCTGCCAATCCGCTTGGCCAGCGTGGTAGACTATGGCCAAAACCCTTCTCACTCTGAGAGGAGACCCGTGCTCTGTAGTGAGCCGGTAATGGGTTGATCATGATGATGATGATGATATAAAAATCATAAAAAAACAAAAAGCTTTCTTAGCTCTTAAAAACTTTACAACTTTCTCATTTTCAATTCTGCCTAAAAGAAGTAAAATCATATATCTACTTTCTATTAAAAGTTCGTTACACTTTGGACATTTTGAGGACGCATCATTCAGTGGCTGACACTATCCATTTATCACTATCGAAAGGGATGGATGGAACTCGGAGTGATCCTGAATAGAATGTCATTTTCAGGCCCCATGTTTACTATTTATATAGTTTGAGTGTTTGAGATTTTAGATTATCGCAAGAATGATATATGGCGCTAACAAAATATTAAGACCGCGATGGATTTCAAAGCATTTGCCGTTATCAATATCGAGCAAAAAAATCACGTTTGTTGTATGGGAGCCCCCTTAAATATTCATCTAATTAATTCTGTTTTTTTAGTATTTGTTGTTACAGCGGCAACAGAAATACATCATCTGTGAAAATTTCAAATATCTGGCTATCACGGTTCATGAGATACAGCCCTGGTGACAGACGGACAGACGGACAGACAGACAGACAGATAGACGGACAGCGGAGTCTTAGTAATAGGGTTCCATTTTTACCCTTCGGGTACGGAACCCTAAAAAAAGAATGGCCACAACTCGATTAATATTTTCAGCGAAATCTGCGGAAAATGAAATATAGCATTTTAAGGGTAAACCTTGGTTACTCCATTACTTTACGCATGGGAACAGATTTCAAGACTATCAATATTATTAGTAGACCCTGGCTAAATACAGGGCAGCGGTCGGGTCGATGGTAGACACTGAGTATGTCGACCGTATTCAAATTAGGGAAAATTGTTTTCAATGTTGATCCAGCTAATTTCCAAAGGGATAGGAATCCAATTACGCACGATGGGACAACAGAAATCATTAACAATACAAAGCAAGATCACTCAGGGTTTAACTGAAATATAGCCATTGTTTAATGCATGGTTGGCTCCGTTTAATTACAATATGCATGGAGTGAATAGTGCCTCAGGCTTCAAAGTGAACTTTCTTAGTAACTTCATAATATCCGAGGTTTGTGTCAAATTATTCAAGAGATTTTGGAATTCAGGTCGATATAACCTAGTTGCGCTTATGTGGTTGACGAACTGTGGACCGAGTATATCAGATGAGTCGTAGCGAGCCGCTGGATACGAGGCGCGCAAGACCGCGAGTGTGGAAGTCCGTATAAAGAGATCGAAGCCCAGCTTTGCACGTCGGGCTGATAAAGACGACGATGACGATACTGTACTGCTCATCACAAAGAAATTCCTTGACCAAAATGTCACTTTAGCTTATACGAGTACAAGTATTATATTATTTCGCTGGTATCCCGTAATAACTTCTGAAGATAACGTCGTCTGACACGTGAGGATGGCAATAAAATAAATACAATCCCGGAGTGCTCGTCCAAGATATTGGATTATCTGTCCATTTATTTATACTGCAAATATTTAAACAAAAATTGAGAAACTAGTTATTTGATTTTTAAGAAAATTGCTAGCGCAACGTAGCTGCCAGTACAGATTTTTATACAGAGTGTAACATCGAGCGTTAGTGTTGTGTTTCTGATCTTAATTCGAATCGAAATTATATCTATAACTGCCTCGTTGGTCTAATGGTTAGCATATACCAGTGCAGATCACGAGGTCCCGGATTCGATTCCCGGGTCGGGCAAATAATTGTTAGATATTGGGTTTTGTCTGTCAAGAAATTCTCAGTGTCAGCCCGGAGTTGGTAGTTGGTAGCGTTTCACTCACGTGCCTCGGAGAGCACGCAAAGCAGTCGGTCGCGGTTATTATCACTATCATACTATCATGTGACAATAGTTGTTAAAGCCCGCCAATCCGCATTTGAGCAGCGTGGCGGGTCTAAGTCCCTTTATCCTATGAGAGAAGCCTGTGCCCAGCAGGTGGTCGTGGTGGTGGATGGTGTATTTTATATGGTGGCATGGGCTCCGTGAAGTGTTTTAAATATGGTGCTGAATAGAACCTACATTGTAGGCAAAACGAGTAAATGCACTAAAGATTTTACCAAACCACTATACAGAAGTAAATGGGTACATCCATCAGTAAGCCACAAAATCCATTTATCAACATGGAAAGGCTTGATTGAATATGATCCAAACCTTTTAGCATTCTGTTATATCAATATAGATACAGAAAATTTTGCAATAAATATTTCATGAAAAAAAATACTACTAAACTATCTATAATCACCTCATCTCTTTATGTATCATATTCCACACTAGATGATGCCCACGGCTTCGCCCGTGTGTATTTCTTCTTCTTCGTTTCACTCTTGACAGAGCGGTCGTGGTCATACAGAAGTGACGTCTTTAAGGGCAGATGTTATGCGCCTCACGAGTGTTCGCCACTTCTCCCTGCTGGCCGACAGCCTGGTGCACTCGTGCAAGGGACCGCCCACAGCTGATTTGATTTGGTCGGTCCATCGCATGGGCGATCTTCCTCGCCCTCTGGTACCCTCTACTTTGCCCTGTACGACAAGTCGCTCTATGGAGTCACTCTCACGCCGGGAAACGTGTCCAAAGAACTTTCATATGCGACTCTGTACTAATGTTGAGAGACGCTGTTTAATGCCGAGTTCATGGAGTATAGAGACGTTGGTGCGAAATTCGGTCCATGAGACTCCCAGCATACGCCTCCAGCACCACATCTCCAGAGCATCGATTTTCTTTTTCTCGACTTCTCGCAAAGTCCACGTCTCTGCAGCGTATAAAAATATGGGGAAAACAAGTGATTGTACGAGCGTGTGTATTTAGGTTTGTAAAAATCTCGTGGGAACTTTGATTTTCCAGAACAAAAAGTAGCCTATCTGTAGTAAATAGTAACCCGTCCACAAAACGGAAAAATTCCGTGGGATCCTTACGATTTTTTCGGAATACAATTCCTTACAGCATCAGGGTTGAGGAGTTGGACATGTACCTACTCGAGGTCATTCAACCATAAAGTCTTTAATTGGTATCCCCAATATCAATTTAAATAACTGACAGTGCCTAAATCCCATTAGTTTTGGGGATCAGATCCCCTACAGCATCAGGATTGAGGAGTTGGAATCCAAATTTTTTGTAAGACAGTGTCGCAATGTTTCTCTATCGATTAAAAAAAAATTACTCAAATCGGTTCAGAAATCTCGGAGATATCGGTATACATAGGTAGAAAAACACAACTCCTCTTTTTTTGAAAGTCGGTTAAAAAGTAGCCTATGTTACTCCCTGGTTAATTCTCTACTTGTATGTGAAAGTCCCGTCAAAATCGGTTCAGCCGTTCCAAAGATTAGCCCGTTCAAACAGACAGACAGACAGACAGACAGACAGACAGACAGACAGACAAAAATTTTAAAAACGTGTGATTCGGTTATAGTATCGTTCAAATAACCATATGAGCTTAATATGAGGTAGTTATTTCGATATTACAGACAGACACTTCAATTTTATTTATTAGTATAGAGTATAGATTGCAAGTCATGATAAATATACCTTTGACTCCTATCAATAATTGTGGGGTTTTCTTATGATAATATCGCGGTTCGCTACCTCATCCTTTCCTGAGACTAACAGCCTTCCTAATAAACGTTCTGTATCGGATGAATAGTTTCTCTCTCTCTTTTCTATCATCAGTAATTTGAAATTCGAATGATGAAGATTAAGCATTGTGCAATTATGCATTGTGCATTGTACAGTTATACAACCCTTATACAACGTCAGTTTAGTGGGTAGGTACGATATAAATAATGATTATTATTAATTAACAGATAAAATGTGCTTACTGCTTAGTAGGACCTCCAAAGTCGGTTACCCATTCAGATATACTGACTTGGGCCAATCTTTATTAATCTACATAATTTGTTCAGGCTACATACTCATAGTTCCATAAAATGAATTAAACTTTTTAATGTTAACTAAATTTTGAACGCTTCCGTTAGATGTCCCGGCGATATCAAGTGAAAATATGCAATTAAAAATGGCGTCTACTTAACGAGGCCATTATACGAAATGCGAATAAGTAATTTGTTTTTATATTAAAGGGGTGAAATGCGCGACGGTGTACCGAAAGTGCACTTTGTTGTCGCTAAAAACTCCACAATTAATGACCTGAAATAGCTTTTAAGAATTTTAGGACGTTTAAATGGAGAAATGTTTCCTAGGGTGGATGCTCCTAAGCTTAGTCCCCGCTCCAAAAGTCGGCACTTCCTTCTATTTCTGTCAATATTAGCGTTTTGGAGCCGCTTAGGAACAATGGGTATTTATTTTTAGCTTTAGCTTGCTCTAATGTACATTAATAATAATAATTGTTATAATGTTATTTTTAAAAAAAGAGCAACCGCCGAGTTTCTTGCAGGTTCTTCTCGGCTGGAACTGCATTCCGAACCTGTGGTAGATTCAGTTGACGATTCAAAAGTACTTGTAAAAGTTTATTTGAATAAAAAACTTTTCTATTCTATTCTATTCTAATGGGAAAATAGTTTTAAAATAAGGCAGCAGTTAAGCACCAAAACGCTAATATCAAGAGAAATAGACGGAGTGCCGACTTTTGGAGCGGGGACCGAGCTTAGGAGCATCCACCCTATATAAAATCTTCCTTGAATACTAAGGAAGTACTTACAAGGTAAAAGCTGCTTTGTTATCATAATTGGCTTCGAATTCGAAGAGGTATTTTTGATTAAAATTGAATGATTGAATTGAACTATTCCAATTGTTTAACTGAATGTAGACTGTGTATTAAAAAAAATTGATAGTTAAATATTTAGAAAGGTACCTTCACCTAAATCTATTATTCTCATTGATACTAACAGAAATTGCAAATAGGAATGTCACAAAGAAACAAAACTCTTGTAAGTGAAAGATGACAAGAGAAATACACGTAATAACAGTCATTAAAGCCGACGTGTTGCATATTTATTAAGCGTGACATAATAAGCTAGAACAGTATTCGGTATAAACGGTATATTTCATCGTAGTTAAGTAAATCGTTTCCAAAAAAAAAAATTATAGTAAATTGGAAGTGCAGTTCCGCACGAGCGAAATCACAAGTAAGATTAGTATTCATGATCTAAATATATAAAATGAAAAGGTAACTGACTGACTGATATATCAACGCAGAGCTCAAACGACTACATGGATTGGGCCGAAAGACATGCTATTATGACATGACATGCGCTAAAAAGAATTTTTGAAAATTCAAGTCTTAAAGGGGTTAAATAGGGGTTGTAAATTTGGATGAGATATATAAATGAATCCACGTGGACGAAGTCGCGGGCATCAGCTCGTATATAATAAGCTTGATCTTATATTTTTAAGACAATATCACGTCTTTTGTTTGTTTAATAAGTGAGCGTGTTCATATACCATTTATTTAGAAAATGAGAAAGAAGAGAGAAAAAAGTCACGCCTTAGGTGCCGGCCTAATTACCTACCCATTGTATTTCGAGTAGTGCCTTATTTAGATCTAATGTCTTACATTTATAGACTTTTGTTAAGATAATGATATAGCCTTCAGAATACAAAAAAAATGCTTTAGCATTTTGCCGGATGAAAAGAGAGGTTTCATTAAAATAGAATAACTATTGGAAAGTTGAAGACTAATTCATATTAAAAAAGTGTGTATGTCAGTCTATCTGTCTGTCTGCTAGCTTTTCACGGCCCAAAAGAATAACAGATTTTGATGAAATTTGGTACAGAGGTAGCTTATACATCCTGGGTAAGGACTTAGGCTTATTTCTGTCCGTGCCCGTATTAATTTTTATCCCGGAAAATAAAAGAGTTCCCACGGGATTTTTAAAGGTCATCCATTTAACCGATTTATGGTACAGAGGCAGCTTGCGTCCCGGAAATTGACATAAGCAACTTTTATCCCGAAAAAGCAAGTTCCCACAGGATTTTCTAAAACCTAAATCCACGCGAACGAAGTCGCCATCTAGTGAATAATAATAATGACTTTTATTGAACGACGATGATCTTATTGTTTGTAAGATGACTTTCTGACCGAATAGAGTACCTAATCGGCAGATAAGGGCCTATGCACCTAATGGATAATTAATTAATTAATGGCGTATTTTTTTAATTGAATAGAAAAATAATGTTTCAGTTTACTTTTTGTACTAATGTTATTATATTTCAAATGATATAGGATGGGTATCATACTGTCAGGGTAGAATGCGCAAATTATAAAGTGCAACTACTTAAAAAGACTTTTTCACAAAGGTAAGTAATGAATTCACTGAAAGTATATTTTATTCATGTAAATAATACTGTACGCGCAGAGCCTTTTACAGTTAATTGACTGAAATTGAAAATACGGTGTAATAATAGATCGCAAAATTACGTAGGTGCAGTGATGAAAAGAAATGTTTTGTTTTACATTTCTTTTTCTTTGTTTCCTTTTATTTTTTACAGGTTCTAACTTGACAACCTTAATGATCTCAAGAGGCTTTTGTTGTTGTTGTATAGGTCGGGTACAGAAGACGATAGGTAGGTAATTCTTGTTGGCAACAGAACAAAATACTCACTGAGTGAGATGTGATCTAGATGAATGATCCGTTCATTTGTGTGTCGACGTAGAAAATAATAATTGAGCTCTAAGTAAGTAGGTATACAGTAGTACGCCTGGGACGTATACAACGGGTTCCCCAGGCGTCCAGCATAGTCAGCGAGAGGGAACAGCCGTGGTGGTTTTAGTTCGGGTATACCCATAGGGGGAGTCCCACATAACCCCCGTTCTGCCCAAAGAACGGGGGTACCTATAAAAGGTTTCCACCACGTAAAAAAAAAAAAAGGTATACAGTAGTCGAATATATAATACTAGCTGCGCCCCGCGGTGTTACCCGCGAAAAAAAAATTGGAAAACCACATAAACAATTAAGAAGAATATCACTCCTAGCAACCAAAGTTTTACTTATTTGTAAATATGGCGTTGTTTGAAGTCCCTCAGGAACACGTTTTCCGGGATAAAAGTAGTCTATGTGTTAATCTATCGTATGATCTATCTCCGTTCTAAATTTCGGCCAAATCCGGTCAGTAAGTACCTAATTTTGGCGTAAAAGAGTAACAAACACCCATACATTCATGTTTACAAACTTTAGCACTTATAATATTAGTAAGGATTGCTATAAATATACAATGCTTGATTATTTGTACGAGTTTTTCTGCTGTATCCTGCCAATATCCCAGTGGCCCTGACTTGCTAAAGTCTGTTCGTTTTCTTACGGTCGCCTTTTGTGTCTAGCCGCCTCCGCTACGCGGTGTTTTGCCAAAGACACCGCCGTGACTTCAAAGCATGCCGCGAGGGGTGTACAGGCACAAGGGGTTTTGGCGTTTTATACCTACTCATATTTTTTCATTAAAATTCTCTTTCCTTTTTATATTTTTTTATATTCGTATTTTATTACAATATAACCATAATCATAAAATATAATATTCTCATGAACACGGGTCTTCTCTCAAAATGAGAAGAATTTTAACCATAGTCTGCCATGCTGGCCAAATGCGGATTGGCAGACTATTCGGAGATTCTGTTAGAATAGAAAAAAAATTACAAACAGAAAAAAAGTAGGTAATAAAAATAAAAGCAGAATACTAAGAGCACCTGCGCCTGTACCGACACTAAGTTACCGAACGAACTATACACGATTTGAGACGGCACGTATTGCTCGGGGGTTCCCCATTACGGAACCCTGAGCAACGTCTGCAGGGAGTCCTTCTCCTAAGCGAGTGGGAAACATTTTAAGTTCCTTTTTTAATTTATAAAAATAAACGTATAATAATAATATAAATCACTACATACTACATAGTATAAAACAAAGTCGCTTTCTCTGTCCCTATGTCCCTATGTATGCTTAAATCTTTAAAACTACGCAAAGATGCGATTTTTTTAATAGATAGAGTGATTCAAGAGGAAGGTTTATAAGTAGAAGTAGTAAGTTAGAAAAATATTTAGCTGGCGCTAATAGCGGGCAGGGCGACGTCTGCCGGGTCCGCTAGTATATAATAAAGAGCTGTTCCCCGCGACTTCGTCCGCGTGGATTCATATACATATATCTCATACAAATTCTCAACCACTATTTATCAACCGTTGAATTTTCAAAAATCCTTTCTTAGTGGATCTCTACGTCATAATAGCTATTTGCATGCCCAGCCTAATCCGTGCAGTGGTTAATTGTGCTGTGCGTTGATAGATCAGTCAGTCTGTCAATCAGTCACCTTTTCCTTTTATATCACTACATAGTATAAAACAAAGTCGCTTTCTCCGTCCCTATATCCCTATGTCCCTATGTCCCTTTGTATGCTTAAATCTTTAAAACTACGCAACGGATTTTGATGCGGTTTTTTTTAATAGATAGAGTGGTTCAAGAGGAAGGTTTATATGTACAATAACATCCATTAAATAGTGGAGAAATACTGTTATTTTTAAGGTTTCTAATGTGATGTCGTAAATAATTACATTTTTTCCGCTTACATTGCAAACGCAGGCTGAACCCTACGAGATTTATCAAAATAATGTACTAAGTATTGTACACATTGAAAAGGTCTACAGAAAAGTCCGCGATGGTATATGTCTATCTCTTATGGATATCCCACAATAACATTTTTTTGTCATTTACTTTTTACGACAAATAATGGCTAATTTTCGAAGCGATTTCAACCAATACAGCATTAATCCTTATCTAATTAAATACCTTAAATACATTGTTGATTTAATATAAATCCATATGGCCCTTTACAGCATATGATTTAAATGAATACTTTCGAAGATATTACAGATTTAAAAATTGCGGCGGCGCGGCGGGAGCGTGCCTATAAGCGCGTCGGTGGCCGCAGTTCTCCCTATAAGCCCAGTGTCGATAATTTTTGAAACAAAAAAAAAAACACAGTACGTAGGATGAAATTCATTGGAAAAGGAGGAGAATATTATAAAAATACAAGGAAAAATAATTTACGGGCGATCTGAGCTCAAGAAAAAAGGGGGGGAGTTTTAAGGGTAAAAAACGGTTTATCTCGATTTCCGGCAAAACTAGAAGTCCTATGGAAAAAAATCAAATGGCAAAGTTGTAGGTAATAAAAAGATCTACAACTTTTGTATTTGCACTTTTTTCACATAACCTCAAAATTTATGTGAAAAGTTCAAAAAACCAAGTTTTTGGTTTTTTATTTTTATCTTTTAAAATATTTTTTTTTTTTGCACGGAATCTGGTGAAAACTTACCTTTTTATGTCCCAAATACACTGTAATTTATTTGATTTGAAATATTTAGTTTTTCTCCTTATTTTTGGCTTAATATCGACTTAATTCTAACAGCTGTCATTGTCATTTACAGATGAGTTATTTATATGGAGAACAGGGTTAACATCTACGAAGTACGATTTTACCCCAAACTACTTTAATTCTCTGTCAACATATAAAGCTCTAAGCCGCTTAATAATATTAATTGTTTCGCCCTAAAATAGAAATTGCTAAGAATGGAAACTAGAAAGTGCACACTAACAGCAATTATTCAAAAATGGAAGTCGAATGACATTATCACCATGAAGTGTCTGTCAGGCATTTGTCATATCTACATGCAACAGTTGATTTGTATTTGCATAAGTTTTGAATTTTTTATCTTTTTTGTGGGAATTGTTTTATCTCTGGTAACATTATGAAACGTCAGAATTCCACGGAATTAGTAATTCGGGTATAAGGGGTATAAGGTGAGATATAGTAAGTTAATTGTGGAAAATATCGTAAAAAGTCAGGCCGCCTGGGAGCTTTCATCGAAAACGCGGCCTAATCCCTGAGCGGGTAGTACCTACGCATAATATGCTCTACTACCCGTGCGAAGCCGGGGCGGGTCGCTAGTATTTATATATAGAAGAAGAAGATAAATAAGAGATTAGCTTGAGAACGTTTCGTCAACGAAGCACTCATACACAATCTTTTTATTATTCACAAAATGAATTTAAATCTCTTCAAAATGTATCGGATAGTACACTTTTTTCTTATAAATCATAAATTCCTTTTCTCTCAGTAAGCAGCCTTATCACAATAAATGTACATTTCTTGTATGAACATGAGAAGAGTAATTAAGCCTTCGCCCGAGGCGCGAGAATTCTCTTGTTTCTTATCGTACGTGTTCATTTTCCAGATAAACAGAAAATGAGCACACGCCGAGGTTTTCTTCAACATGAAACCTAAAAATACCATCGGAAACGTGATATTATCATTTAGTGTCAGAAAATAAGGCACTAATATTTTATTATATACTGTATACTTTACTGTATACTTTATCTACCTACTACCGCATGACTTGCATCAGTTGGTATTAGCAAAATCATAATACTGACTACTGTTCTACAGATGACCAGCACGGTCGTACGTAAAAAGATGGTCCGTTAAACACACATACTCGTTTATACATATATTGCCGAGTATAATAGTGTATTTTCATCCAGCAAATAGCGTAAATTCAACGTCAAATTATACAAACACATAAGTTTGTTCGAATCCTACTTATGTACTTCATGATCAACCCATTACCGGCTCACTACAGAGCACGGGTCTCCTCTCAGAGTGAGAAGGGTTTTGGCCATAGTCTACCACGCTGGCCAAGCGGATTGGCAGACTTCACACACCTTTGAGAACGTTATGGAGAACACTCAGGCATGCAGGTTTCCTCACGATGTTTTCCTTCACCGTTAAAGCAAGTGATATTTAAATACTTTTAAAACGCACATAACTCCGAAAAGTTAGAGGTGCGTGCCCCGGGATCGAACCCAAGACCTCCGGTTAGAAGTCGGTCGTCCTAACCACTAGGCTATCACAGCTTATTTTTTTTCATCCAGCAAATAGCGTAAATTCAACGTCTAATTTTATACAAACACATAAGTTTCTTCGAATCCTACTTATGTACTTACATTACGTGAAAGCTGTGTAGGTAGGTATATGAGGATGGAATGCGAGTGACCTGACTCGCTTCACAAAGCTTTGTAGAGTTCACGTACCTACAATCCATAATTATCTCGGAACTACCCAGCTTTGCTAAGTAAAATCAAGCTAGATTTATGGGAGTTTTAGAGCGAAATGATAGAACTTTGTTCTTTTTTGAAGGCTCCATACCTACCTCATGATCAGAAACACTTTCTTGTAAGATACGAAACACTCGCCAAATGCGAGACACACTCGTGCAGAGTCGATTTTGGCTGATTTTATTTTTATAGAAAGTGTCACTCTTACCTATTATGTTATAGTTACTCTAGCGGCACGCTATGATGGCCGGTTTGACGTTTGTCCGCTCATGAAGTTCCGTATTAATTGATAACGACTTTGAAGGAAATAATTGTATTACTTTATTGACGATAGTGATGTGCAGAGATTCATAAATTTTATCGAATGTAGTTTTAGGTTTAGGACTCAAAATTTATTTATTAAATTGATTTCTTAAATGTATACAAGTGTAGAAAAATCTGTTTGCACCATTTAAGGGGTGAATGTACTTGTGAATATGAACAATTTTCACTATGTGGACAAACCTCTGAAATCGCAAAAAAATATCAATAAATTTTTAAAAATGGAATCTAATACGATCGTCACATAGGATCGCTGGCTAGCACAACTACTACCTCCGGCAAACTCGCGTCAATGCTCAATGCAAAACAAAGCAGTTTCGAATTGACGTTGCTTCGAAAAGTATAAACTGTCAGTGCAATGCGATTGTGATATAGTTTTGACCTGGCTTTGGATTTCAAATATTGATACTGCATTACTGTTGACCCTTGCTCGTTAATTTGGACTCTGTTCAAGCCCTTTGTTGTGGATTTCGTCGATATGACCGAACGTACGCAGAGAACTGTTCTAAATAGTCAGACACGTGAGTTCGTAATACGCCTTCGTAACTATTTCGATCGTGAAGCTCAAAATGGAGGGCCAATTTTACCTATAACGTCAGTGGTTGAACGCGTAGCTGATGCGCTTAGTATTGGACAACGAACTGTTAGACGGATAACTAAAAAAAAATATGGCGAGACTGGCACAGAAGAAAATAAACTTCACACACCAAAAAAGAGAAAACGAGCAAAACCAGTCGTAGGCATCGATAGCTTTGATGCCGATGCTATCCGAAGACATGTTTACGGCTACTATTTACAGAAGGAGTATCCAACAAGAAAAAAGTTGGTGCATTCACTGAAGGAAGCTGGATTATTCTTCGGTGGGGAAAGTTCTTTAACGAAGATTTTGAAGACCATTGGATTTCGATACAAAAAATGTAACAAACGCAAAATATTGATGGAAAGATTTGATATAGCGATGGCAAGGTATACTTTTTTACGGCAAGTGAAAGAAATCAAAAATTGGCAAAATGTTGTGTTCTTGGATGAAACATGGCTTAATGCTAACCATATTGTAGGCCGTTCTTGGAACGATGACACAGCAGCATCTACTTCCAAAGTTCCTGTAGGAAAAGGATCGCGACTTATAATTTGTCACGCCGGAACCATCAACGGGTTTGTCGAAGGTTCTCTCATGGCTTTTGCGTCAAAAACCACTGGAGACTATCATGAAGACATGAATGGAGAAAAGTTTACTGAATGGTTTACCTCAATGTTGTGTAGCCTCCCTGAACCATCTATTATAATTATGGACAACGCCCCATACCACTCGATGCAAATTGACAAGCCACCTGCCCAATCCCAAAAGAAAGCTGATATCGTCGCATGGCTTCGTAAAAATGGCGTAGATGCAAACATGAATATGTTAAAAGCGGAATTAGTACGTCTTTTAAAAGAAAACAAACCAACCAAGATCCGATACGTCATTGACGAAATAGCATTAGAACATGGGCACAGAGTTATACGGTTACCGCCTTACCATTGTGAGTATAATGCGATTGAGTTGGTGTGGGCTCAAATTAAGGGATATGCTGCAAGACACAATACAGAACCCCCATTTACCACAAAAAAAATGCTAAAATTATTAGAAGAAGCTTGTGAACATGTGACTAAAGGAGACTGGGAAAAGGTTGTGAATAGAACTGTTAAATTAATAAGGGAAGATTATGAAAGAGATGTGAAAATAGATAATATTATAGAAAACGAACATATAATTATTAATGTATGTGATGATAGCAGTGACGACAGTGAAAATAGTAGTATGGACGAATCTGATTAATTATGGCCTTTTGTGGCACCTTTTTTGGTATCTTTTGTATTCATATGTTTCTTGTGTGCATATAAAGTATGTATATTCATTTTCGTTCAAATATTCAGTTCGTTCAAATAAATTAAATAAACATATACATTTTTGTTTTATTAAACCTATTTAATCAGGTACAAAAACAAAACTTAATTGTTTTTTGTTCGAGAATAAATTGACATTCCACATCACTATTGTAATGTGTCAAACCGGCCATCATAGCGTGCCGCTAGTGTAGTGACTTTGTTTCAGAGACGTAAGCAATATATGAATTAGGTATCTACCGTAAGTTAAGTCGCACTATTCAGAAAGGCACACGAACTTAATTCAAAACAAACATTCGTTAGAGATCCGCATGTCTCATCATTGTCAGACGTGATTCGCCTAACGAATATCGAACAAACATTCGGAAGTGAGAACGAGGTACAATATGGAAAATCATCAAACCAACTATATTATATACTTGTAGGTAACTAACAGTAGATTTATTTTGCCTAGCAAGAGATTTGTTCCCACAGGTCTGTATGTACCTATACCTATTTCACCTTGATCAAAAGCTGTCTGCCTCGGAAAAATTATTCAGTATTTACAATTTAAACGTCAATTCAACAATAAACATTTGCAACATTATTGAAGTCAGTTTTAGTCTTTATTTTTACTGCCCACAAACAGAACCTTCGAATAAAACTCCTATACTATTATTATTATTTTTAAAAATGTTCCAATGTATCATCGACGTGTTATATCTTATTTACAGAACGAACAAATAGCTAACAAATGTTTAGAACACGTTTAGAAACCTCGTCACATGTAACTGAATCCACATTTTAGCGCTTTTATTCGACTGACAAGAAACGAAGAATGCTTGAATGTATTGCCGCCGATATTAGCGAATGCCTTAGCTTTTTAAAATAATAGTACATTATGGTATAAGTGTGTAATGTTGGTGATTACCGCTGAGGCGATATTGAGACCCGAGCCGTTAGGTGAGGGTCTTAAGATAGCCGAGGACGGTAATCATCAATACGCACGTGTATCATACGACGTTTTTCAACACACTTGCGAAGAAAATAACACTAAAATAGATATTTTTCCTTGGATATTTCAGGTAGGTAGTAAACTTTCCATAACTTTAAGGGCTTCACATATATCGGGCGGTGTACAACATAAATCATTTTCTTCATAATTAGTACTTGTAGATATTTTAATTTTAATTAATAAATAACTGTAATTTCAACATTGAAAACGAGTTATGAAAATTTTCTCACAATGGCGGGAAAAATTAATCAGTTTTCCTATGCGCGCACACATAGGTATAAGTGCGATCGGCCATAGACTATATAGAATGAGGTTTGTTTTCTATGGCATTTTGCAATGGCGGGAAAAATTAATCAGTTTTTTTATGCGCGCGCTTCTTAAAATGGCAATCGGCCATAGACTATAGAATGAGGTTTGTTTTATTTGGCTTTTCGCGGATAGCGTTTTAGCCACGTAGAAAATGGGGAATTTCAAGTTTTCTTTATTACAGAAAAAACAAAAGTTATATTTGAGTGAAAGTTTTATTTATTAAACACGTACAAGTTGAAATTATCTATTTAAATACGAAGTTGCATGAAATGAGCAAGCAAAAGGTATATTAATTTATTTGTACTATTGAATACGACCTTTTTTGTATCGAAACTTTTTTAAGAACAAAGGAACCAACTCAACCAATAAATTAAAAATAAAACTCTATAATTCACTTGTGAATAATAGTAAAACAAAAGTCACAGTTTGAATAATAGGTGTAATTATCTGCCTAATTGAGGTGAACGTAGAGCTACTTTATGAGCAAGTGTGTTGAAAAATTATGTATTGTATTTACGTGTTTTTACTTTGCGATGAAAAGCCAAAATAATTTTGCTAACAGTCAAATTTTTAAGGTTTAACTGACTGACGTTGTTTTTGACTTCCTTATCCATACCGTAAAATTTTCTATACATATCTATACATATAATAAAATCGTAGAATTGCCGTATCTGTACATTGAAGATTTTTGCAAAATAATAACTGGGGGATGTTAGGGGTAAGTAATAAAACGTAAAAAAGCTATTTATGAAATTTTTGTCTGTTTGTCTGTTTGTCTGTTTGTCTGTTTGTCTGTTTGTCTGTTTGTCTGTTTGTCTGTTTGTCTGTTTATCTGTTTGTCTGTTTATCTGTTTGTCTGTTTGTCTGTATGTTTGTGCGCGCATCACGTAAAAACTACTGAATGGATTGAAATGAAACTCGGCATGATTTGAGTTCATGCTATGGAGTAACATATAGGATACTTTTTATCCCGAAATTCAGCACGGTGATCTTGGGAGAGGGGATGAAAGGCAAAATGTGTACTTAGCTATAATTCGTTAACGGGTGATCCGATTTCACTCATTCTTTTTTTGTTACAAAGTAGATACTTTAAAGACTACTGGCTAATCTCTGAAAGGCTGGATCGATTTTGATGGGACTTTCACTGGCGGATGTTTACATTTTGATCTACCTAAACATACGCCAGTGAACTTTTAACAGTTTTTAGCAACGTATAAGCTCAAAGGAGCTTAGGAAAAACAAAATGATTCCCAAGGGATTATTAAAATCAATATCCACGCGAACGAAGTCGCGGGTATCCGCTCGTTATTAATATAATAAAATCGTAGACTTGCCGTATCTGTGCATTGAAGATTTTGCAAAATAATAACTGGGGCATGTTAGGGATAAGTAATAGAACGTAAAAAAGCTAATTTTGAAATTTTTGTATGTTTGTCTGTTTGTCTGTTTATCTGTTTGTCTGTATGTTTGTGCACGCATCACGCAAAAACTACTGAATGGATTGAAACGAAACTTGGTACGATTTAAGTTCAAACTTCGGAGTAACATATAGGATACTTTTTATCTCAAAATTCAGCACGGTTCCCTAGGGAGAGGGGATGAAAGTCAAAACGTGTATTTAGCTGTAATTCAATAACGCGTGGTCCGATTTCATTCATTCTTTTTTTGTTAGAAAGTAGATACTTTAAAGATAACTGACTAATCTCTAAAAGGCTGGATCGATTTTGATGGGACTTTCACTGGCGGATGTTTAAATTTTGATCTACCTAAACATCCGCCAGTGAACTTTTAACAGTTTTTAGCATGATATGAGCTCAAAGGAGCTTAGGAAAAACAAAATGATTCCTACGGAATTTTTAAAAACCAATATAAATGAAGAATGATACCTATATCTATAGTTACTTTGTTTCATATGTACAGCAAAAGTTTGAAATTAACTCGACTCCTTTTACTGTTTTGACGCTCACATGTTAACTAAGGTAAAGTCCCCTTATTCCGTGGTATTTTCATAAAAACTCGAAAGAACGTCAAAAATTAAGCATTTACTACAACTTTCTGAAGAACTGGCTATTTTTATCAGAAGCGTTATTTATTTAACTCTTGAAATATCCTAAAAGGACAACAATTACAACTTGATTTAAATGTAAAATTAAATTAAATATGAAGAAAGTCCGAATGCTCCAATTCCGAGGTAAAAATCCTAATTCCGAGGCAAATGGCTCCTAATTCCGAGGGTACAAAATACAAAGGGAAACGAGTAGAATGAATTCTACATGGTGTTCAAAAATGAACTGTATTTATTAATAGATTTCAAAATCAATTCGATACGTATGTAATTGTTTAATTATGTTTGTGTGTAAAATATTAATATATGTATATTATTATACAGGATGCTCACAATATTTCAGTATGGTTTCAGTTACACCAAGTATCATTCGCGTTCAGTCACGCAAACATTCATATTCTAAAACGTTTATCTTATTATTGCTCGTGCTGATTCATTCACTGACTCACTCATTGATCACCTCTCCTGTAATTTTGTATGAAAATTATTTTTTTCACAAATGGTTTCGTATAGAGGATAAAAATTCATTCAGAACAAAAATATGGAGAGAGCTGATGATTGAGGATTTCAGAGACGAGCGATGGGCACGCTTAAGGTATTGAAGATAGGTGGCAGGTGCTCGAGCAAATGTCAGTCGAAACGTCATCCAATTGGCAGTGAGCTGAAAAAAAATTCAAAATGGCGAAAATAAGATGGCCGCCATACAAATTTCGTCGGTCTCCATCTCGGAAGGTATAAAAGATACAAGAGTGGTTTCTTGGCAAAAGATGATCAGGATCCGATGGTTTATTGGATAAATAGAAAAAAAAAATCAAAATGGCGGAATTTATTTTTCCATAGAAAATGTATGGCGAATATTGAGAGAGAGAAGTTGTGAACAATGCAGGCCTTTGATGCGGTTCTTTGGAGAACTCTCAAAGAAAAATATGAGAAGACATGATGATTGAGAGTTTGGAAGACGGTTGAGCAGCCCGGGCAGGGTATTGTAGATAGGTGGGAGGTGCTCAAACAAAAATTACTCAAAACCTCATCCCATTGGCACTGAGCTGAAGAAAAACCCAAAATGGTGGATACAAGATGGCGGCTATACAAATTTCGTCGGTGATTATCTCACTAAGTATAAAAGATGGAAGAGTGGTTTTTTTAGCAAAAGATGATCAAAACTTAATAGGAGTCAAATAGTGGCCTTGAAGTCGCGTGGCCTTTACTTCCTTTGACAGTACCGCGAGCCTCAATAAATTCAAGGCGGTGCATACGAATGTAAGTTAACGACCTGTATGGTTAGTTCGAGCTTGCACACTTTGAAAACGGTACTAGATTTGAATATCGAAAAACTATAATATCAGAGCAAAATTAACCCTAATGCTCTTACAGTCAAATAAGATTTTAAAGTCATAATGTAGTAGGGTACTTCGAATATTTATTTTAAAAATTTCTGCTTGGGGCGTAGACGAATGGCTGAATATATTAGCGGACTCAAACCTTAAAACCAGCCAGTTTAGTTGCATTTCACTCTCAAGTCATGTTAGTCAATGTGTTTCGATACTCGAATTTCTATCATCGTTTCCCCAATGTACAAAGTCGGCATAAGGCCTCTGTACTCACTAGGTTAGCAATCAGCTGTTCGACAAAAATCTTAGATTTGATAACATGACAGGTTTAGGTATGACGGTGTGACTCTTGTTCCATGAAAGCAAAGGAGGTAGCTTGGATGGGATGCCACGTGTGTGGATACACTGGCACTGTCTCACATACAGGTGACCTCCGTGGCGGCCGGAGCGGCAGCCACTAAGGCGGAAAGGGCCAAGAGGCGCAAATATGAAAATATAGAAAATAATTTCATATTTGTGCCTTTTGGGGAGGAGACCATGGGTTCGTAGGGCGAGGATGCTAGGTCCTTTTTTAAGGGCCTGTCATCCCGTCTCGTGGAGTCCACGGGTGACCGGAGGGCTGGCGCCTGGCAGTATAATATTGTACTCTGTATTACTACTGTATAATATTGTACTACTGTATATATATAATATATACTCCTACCTATCTAGAATGTGCCTCTGGTTGTGCCCCTCACCCATCTTTCAAACCTTCGATCATCATCACTCTCCGTATTTTTGCTCCGAATAATTTGTAAGGATGAGATTTCTTAAAAAAAAAACTAATTTTACATTTGTACAATCGTTTTTTTTAGCTCGCTGCCAATCGGATGATGTTTCGAGTGATATTTGTTTGAGCACCACCCACCAATTTTCAATAGGTGCACTGGCCGTGCTCCTCATCCGTCTCCTAAATCCTCAATCATCAGCTGTCTCAATATTTTTCCTTCGCATGATTTTTTGTCTTCTATACGAAACCATCAATGAAAAAAACAATTTGTACGGAAAAATAAATCCTGACATCTTGATTTATTTTCTATCCATTTAGTAGATCTAAAGATCTACTAAATGGATAGACAATAATTCAAAACCTAAAAGGTCTTGATCATATTTTGCCCAGAAAATACTCTTCCATCTTTTATACTTAGTACGAGACATCGACGAAATTAGTATAGCCGCCATTTTGAATCTGCCATTTTGGGGTTTTTTTCAGTTCAGTGCCAACTGGATGAGGTTTCGAGTAATTTTTGCTTGAGCACCTCCCACCTATCTACAATACCCTGCCCGGGCTCCTCAACCATCTTCCGAACCCTCAATCATCATATCTTCCCATATTTTTTTTTGAGATTTCTCCAAAAAACTACATCAAAGCCTTGCATAGTTTACAACTTGTAGTCTCTTCAATATTCGCCATACATTTTCTATGGAAAAATAAATTCCACCATTTTGGTTTTTTTTCTATTCATCGAATAGACCTTTGGATCCTGATCATCTGTTGCTAGGAAACCACTCTTCCATTTTTTTTACCCTCCGAGGTAGACACCGACGTTTGTATGGCGGCCATCTTTTTTTCGCCATTTTGATTTTTTTTCAGCTCACTGCCAATTGGATGACGTTTTGAATGACATTTGCTCAAGCACCCCCCTCCTATCTTCAATACCTTAAGCGTGCTCTTCACCCGTCTCCGAAATCCTCAATCATCAGCTCTCTCCATATTTTTGTTTCGAATGAATTTTTGTCTTCTATACGGAATCATTAGTGAAAAAAAATTTTTTATACAAAATTTTACAGGAGGGGTGATCAATGAGTGAGTCAGCGAATGAATCAGCACGAGCAATAATAAGATAAACGTTTTAGAATATGAATGTTTGCGTGACTGAACGCGAATGATACTTGGTGTAACTGAAACCATACTTAAATATTGTGAGCATCCTGTATTTTATTTCTATACATACCACATAATTAAAGGCTCATAGAACCTTATTCCTAGGTAGTATTTCTATCCATACCACATAATTAGGGGCTCATAGAACCTTATTCCGAGGTAATACCACGGAATTGAGTTTTGTAACAAAAAACACGTTTCCTAATTCCGAGTGTTAAAAAAGAAAAGATTTTTCCATAATAAACAAATAATTTAAAGCTTAATTAGATTATCTTCGTAAATATGTACAAAACTCTCACAAAATTGCATTGAAATATGTATAAATTTAATTTTCTTTTAAATTAATTTTCTTTAGCTTTCCCATACAATCTATCAATAAATTACCTAAATAGGTAAACTTTGACACGGTATAGTTAGTGATTGAGACGCCAAAGTGTACCTCGTAATTAGGACTCTGTAACCTTATTGCCTATTTAAATATTCAAAACCGAAACAAGAAGTATTTAACATAAAACGACTCTAAAAATTGAAAAAGTTATGAAGTCTATGAAATCGCAATTCCGCGGTATACCACGGCGTTAGGAACCGGCTAAAATATTTGGCACCTAACGCCGAGGTATTTTCAAAACCTATTTTCACCTTAATTTCTTTACAAATATTCACAAAAGTTGATTGTTTTCGATTGAAAATATAGTCCTTCAAATATTCAAATCTAAATAAAAACAAATAAAGCTCAAAATTAACGGATAAACACTATTTAAAAAAATGTAGGTATTTCGTGCACGAGGTCCAAAATGTATGAAACATGCGTTCGGGCCGGCTGCTAGTGTAAAACTTGCCGGTTATTTTAAAACATATACATATAAAACCAACAATTTCGTCATTTATCTATGGAATGATAAACTATCAATTGATTAAGATATGTTGCAGTAAAAAATAGCTTGGTGATCGGTAGAAAACGCTGTTTTTCTATATACCTCGGAATTGGGTGCCAATTTTAGAATACCACGGAATAAGGAGACTTTACCTTACGCTCTAATAAATAATAACATAAGAAAATACATTTTAGCGCGACTCAATAGTAAAGTTTGTTTGCCAACTTTATAATTCTCCGCTCAACATTATTCAAGCTCGTAGGTACCTACACACAAACAGTTTCAGGCCCTACAAAGACTTGTTGCGCTTCAGTTCTGCTCAGGTAAGTTCTGCGAGCACTAGCAGTAGCCAGTAGGTATCCTATTCTGAGTTTGCGCACCTTTAAAACTTTACCAAATACTACGTATCGAGAAACTGTAATATGTAATCCAAAATGAACCCGAAGACTCTTATTTTAAAGTCGTAATTCAATACGTCGAATATTTATTTCACAACACTTCTGCTTGGGGCGCTGGCTGTTTTCGAATGCTGAATGCACTGGCGAACTCAAACCTTAAAATAAGTCAGTTTAAGTCCATTTTACTCCGAAGTCATTAGAATAGAATAGAAAAGATTTTATTCAAATAAACTTTTACAAGTACTTTTGAATAGTCAAACGAATCTACCACTGGTTCGGAATGCTATTCCAACCGAGAAGAACCAGCAAGAAACTCGGCGGTTGCTCTTTTCCAAATTTACAATATCAATATAACAATTTTATGTTAAGTAAATGATTGAATTGCCGTCTCGCGCATTGCTGGAACGAGTCAAATCCACGCCTTTTTATCATTTATATAAGTAATCTTCAATTTTATTCAGATAAGCTTTCACAAGCGCTTACGAATCGACATATGAATCTACCACAGGTTCGGAATGGTGCTTACAATTCCACACATGTGAAGAAGGGCAGACAAAAGTAGCCCCATTTCCGACGGTGGCACCCGTTCACGAGCATGACGCATGATCCAGCCATTGCTTCGCTCAACCATATTCGAGGGAACGTTTGTGTTTCGATCAAGTAGTATAATAGTAAAGTTTTCGAGCTGTGCAAAGTGATACTAAGCATACAATACAGGTCCATGTACATTGTGAGGCACACGTGAGTACCCCTGCACTGTTGTGTTCAGAATAATTCATAAGGTGCATCTTTCTTGTCCAGACATGCATTCTAGCCTGAGCGCTTTGTCTCTTTTGTTTCTGAAGGTGTATTTTGTTTAAAATATAGTTGGATGTGTTAGAGAATGTTAATGCACTTAATGTGAACATTTGT
Organism: Melanargia galathea; assembly: GCA_920104075.1. Taxonomy (NCBI): domain Eukaryota; kingdom Metazoa; phylum Arthropoda; class Insecta; order Lepidoptera; family Nymphalidae; genus Melanargia; species Melanargia galathea. The sequence goes on from OV049872.1 coordinate 12,429,818, forward strand.
GAGCAAGTTGAGATTTCTTAGTGAAACAAATTACTTTTATTTTATTTATCTCATCATCATCATCATGATCAACCCATTACCGGCTCACTACAGAGCACGGGTCTCCTCTCAGAGTGAGAAGGGTTTTGGCCATAGTCTACCACGCTGGCCAAGCGGATTGGCAGACTTCACACACCTTTGAGAACGTTATGGAGAACTCTCAGGCATGCAGGATTCCTCACGATGTTTTCCTTCACCGTTAAAGCAAGTGATATTTAAATACTTAAAACGCACATAACTCCGAAAGTTAGAGGTGCGTGCCCGGGATCGAACCCACGACCTCCGATTAGAAGTCGGTCGTACTAACCACTAGGCTATCACAGCTTTTATTTATCTAATAATGTATAATTAGTCCTTGACTACGATCTTACCTTATGTAAGTGACGATGCAGTCTGATGGAAGCGGGCTAGTCTGGAAGAAGTATGGCTGTTTTTAGCCAGCCATAACCCTGATAGGATTCTACGCGACATCGTACCAGAACGCTAAATTGCTGAACGGTACGGCTTTCCCGGTAGGGTGGTACTAGCCGCAGCTGAAGCTTCCCACCAACCCTATAGAGACATCTACTAAATATTTACTACTATCTACTACTTACGTATATCTAAAAGTTTGTATGTGCCGAGGAATTGTCCCGTGGAATATTTATATTAAGAAATAAATATTTCAGAATGATATTAAAAGGAATAAAAAAAAGTCTGTGCACAATTCACACACGGCAGAATTGAAACTTACTTATATTCTAATTTTTTGAATGCTCCAAAATATTATGTAAATATTACAACTTTATACATTAAAACCTTGTTTATTTTTTTGAAATATTTGGGTCTATGATTTGGGTTCAAAAACGGAACGTAACTGATTTAACTCAAACGTCCTCCTGTAACATTTTGGTGTCGCTTTTTCGTTTCATAGAATTTCAAAAGCACAACGATACAAAAGAAGTTTCATTTCAAAAATATTATTTTAGTTAGTTTCATACAAGTGTAAATTGAAAATTTAAAAAACCCCCGACATTCGCCATTTTGTGGCGGCGGCCATCTTGGATTTGCAATAGTGCTATTCTACTAGTCAAGCCCTTTCATTTGATACCCATATTAAGGGAGTTGTGAAAAAATATGTAATCCGCCATTTTGTAGCGGCGGCCATCTTGGACCGATTTTCATCAAACATAGCTAACAACACTCTCGACTAAATCACCTTTCAAACAAAAAAAACCGCATTCAAATCGGTCCACCCGTTTGAGCGCCACAGGGGAACAGACACACACACACACACACACACACAGACACGTCAAACTTATAACACCCCGTCGTTTTTGCGTCGGGGGTTAAAAAGGTACTCCTAACTTAACACTATTGTTGCAATAGCACTTTATTCCAACAAAGCTAGCGGTCCGTGCACGTCAGCGATAATTATTATGAACTAGGTGCGGTTACAGAAAGCGCTGTATGTAGAACCCGTCGACATTCTAAGTAGGACACTCAGTTAAAGCGCATGCTACACTGTGAACTAAACTGATTTAGATTAGCTTAGCTCACGTAGCTACGGCATCTTTTCATAGATCAGTTTCCTCAGTATGAGTTTGCACATTTCGATAACGTTGACAGATTTCGAATATCGAAAAACTATAATGTCAAAGTAAAATGGACCTAAAACTCTTGTATTAAAGTCGTATATTCAAATTCGTACTCACCCTACAGTTCACACCGCGAACTACGAAGTTATGCTAACCGAGCTATCTAAACTGTGGGCTCGATCCAAAGATTCCGCTTCTACCTCACTTCACTCTCGTCCCGCGGATCGAATGGCAATCCGTTACTACATCTTTTAGTTTTCGTTATGAACCTAACATAATCTTTACAGTTTGTAAGTAGCTTACAATACTACGATAAGCTGCGTGATTTAAGCTAAGCTATGTTAGTTTAGTCCGTTAGATTTGCGTCTGTCCAAGCCTTTATATTTCGCGTATAATATTTTGGATGTCTCATAAACTGTACTACACTGCAACAACCAGACAAGTGGAAAATCGAATACAATGTTTTAAGCTCTGTTATAAGTAAACATTTAAGTTAAGATTTATATACATGTCCTGTAACTTTCTAAGTAAGGACAACCAGTTTTGAAAATAGATAATTAAATAATAAATAGATCAAGCTCACTACTTTACTTTACTGTGGTTTATGGGTGATTGATTTACCAAACTAGTAGTTAAATTAGGCTAGTAAGTTGATACTTGTTCTTGGTTGGGAATTTAGTCTTCTTCAGCTTAAGAGTAGGAACTCACAAAGCGGTTTGCGCCCGCGCCCGCCGCGGTTGCGGGAGAGTGGTTTTTAACCTCCGACTCAAAAACGACGGGGTGTTATACGTTTGACGTGTCTGTGTGTGTGTGTGTGTGTGTGTGTTTGTGTGTGTTTGTGTGTGTGTGTGTTTGTGTGTGTGTGTGTTTGTGTGTGTGTGTGTGTTTGTGTGTGTGTGTGTGTTTGTGTGTGTGTGTCTGTGTGTGTCTGTGTGTCTGTGTGTGTGTGTGTGTGTGTGTGTGTGTGTGTGTGTGTGTGTGTGTGTGTGTTTATACGGTAACCGCAGCCGCCGCGGTTGCGGTAGTCGTCCGCAAACTTGGCGGGTGATGATCGTAAGACCGGCGGTTATTTACGACTGCAAAGAAAAATGGAATCTACTCTACTAGATTCTAGAGATCTAAAACAATATACTAGTATGCGACCGCGCCCGCCGAAAACCCGTAGAGCTTGGGCGGGCGGGCGACCGCGGGCGACCGCGGGCGACCGCGGCCAGCCGGTGCAGCGGGACCCGCAAGCAACCGCGCACTCTGCGGGAATAAATCGCGTCATGAGTTTTTCTCTCTACATTTCTATGTATTTCGTGATCGTACGAGTGTTGCGGTCCCGCAACCGCGGCGGGCGCAGATGCAAACCGCTCCGTGAGTTCTTACTCTTAAAGCTGCTCTCCTTACGCGCTTCTCTATACAAACCTATTACGCCTATTATTCTAATATTTGCAGCAATAGATCTAAAGTTAAGCCAGATATCAATTTATATCTCCATTATCTATACCGTAAAATAAAAAAATTAGTAACATTATATTTATTTTGAAAGTTATGACGCTGGAAAAATCACTATTTTTGGGCAAATTTTGAGGCAACTTCGTGCGTAAATAAACTAAGTATATAAGAAACTAGAAAATTGAAAAACGACCGAAGTCTTATCATACGTTACTTCATAAGAATTTCAAATGTCTTTAGTTCATGTAAAAAATTGCCAAATATTTGCTAAAATAGGCGTAATTCCAAACCTAGATTTGCATCTTTTTACTTTGCCGTTTTTCACTAAAAATCATGATAACTCAAGCAAAATTTATTTATTTAATTAATTTATTATTTATTTATGTATATACCTATTTTTAGTACTCTTCTTTACTGAAGACGTCTCGCTCTCTAAATGCAGAAATCACTGTTTTAGACTCCACTTACAAACGATTTGTCGCTCCCATGGAGAGGGCTCTTAATCTGCCTTTTTATGGTCTGACATATAAAAATAATATGATGTATTTTTTAAAGTGGCCTAATTTAACTGCATGCCAGTTTATAAAACGTTCCATTTTATATTCTGCAAGGGCTAAAATGTGTATTAACAATTTCCCTTTCAGGGCAACAATAGATATACAATCTTCATTTCATTTTCTTATAACATCAAGTGTCCCAAGCTCCTATTGAACTACGTATACAAATGGAACTGAACAAACACTTTACGTAAAATGAAAACGCTGTAAACTGTTCTGTCTTAATGGATACTGTTGTGTGTCAGAATATAACATTTATTAGCAATCGACTACTTAGGTATTGTTAATAATTGAATGAATGAACGATTCAATTGTATAATTAAGTGCAAAATAAACAAAAATTGGTGTAACTTTTAACCGTCTTCAAAAAAAAAGGAGGCTATCAATTCGACACAAATATGTATGTAATATTATTATTGGAATTGCAATATATTCACACACTAGCTGACCCCCGCAACTTCGTTCGCGTGGATGTAGGTTTTTATATAGGATCGGATCGGATCCCATAATTATTTTATGTACCTAAACTAAATGTAGCCTAAGTTACTCCTTATAACATTGAATTCCTTGAATTCCATTAAAATCGATCCAGCCGTTTCGGAGATTAGCTGGAACAAATAGACAGACCAACAAACATACATTTAAACGCATACCAGTTTAAAATAAGCCGTACGTTCAAAGATCCGGGTCCCAAGTTATTTGAACCCAATACTCAGGGTTGTAATGTCTGTCATTTCTGAACTAAAAAACCTATGACCTTGATGAACCTAAAACCTATGATGAAATATTTACGGGACAATATATAAGTACTACCTTTCTAACAAAAAAGAATGAGTGAAATCGAACAACGCGTTAATGAATTACAGCTAAATACACGTTTTAACTTTCATCCCCTCTCCCAAGGGAACCGTGCTGAATTTCGGGATAAAAAGTATCTTAATATGTCCTACCTCGGAGTATAAACTCAAATCGTACCAAGTTTCATTTGAATCCGTTCAGTAGTTTCGGCGTGATGCGCGGCCAAGATACAGACAGACAGACAAAAATGAAAAAAATTGCAGTTTTGGCTTCAGTATCGATTTTATAGTGCCCTCCAATAAAAATTTTCAAAATATCTTCAATGTACAGAATTGGATCTGTTACAGTCTTATTATATTATAGAAGAAGATAGATAGTTAGATGATATTGTGTTAGTGCTTCCAAACAAATGTACAAAATTTTGTATATGTATTTGTAAGTATGTATGTATGTATATTTGTCTTCGAATTTCTCTGAAACTACTTATTAGATTGTGACTATTCTTTTACTAATGACTGACATTTAACTCAACTTAGGGAACAGTGCAAGTTTTATCAAAATCGGTAGCAGTTTCTAGATATGGACTAATATGTGTAAGTGTGACGGCATGTCTTATTTCAGTTTATTGATGTCGGTTTAATGTGTCTTAAATTATAACTTGTAACATCTAAACAAAGCATCTAAACGTTTTATTTTCTCCAAAATTTCCCAACTAAAATAAATTCAGGTGTTTCGAGTAGGCACCTTAGGTATACCAAGAGTATATCTTGAAAGAGTCAGGTTTTGCTTCGTAAGTAATTGAATTTTATTCCCTTTGCGAAATGGCCAGTTTAGTATTCAGGGCGAGCTTCTCAAAGTTGGATTAAGTCATCTCCGATGTGACACCTTTGTAGGAGGCACGGTAAACATTCTGTTAACTATTCCCCTGTCGTATCTTGTTTGCGTGATAAGCTTGCCGAATCAGTCTTGTTTTCAGTCAAAATATTTCGAAGCTGAAGCCCCTAAAACATTTTTTAATTGTTTTTAAATGTTTAAGGTGTAAAAATGGTGTAATTTATTTTTTCCATGATAAGGTCAGAAACAATTTACTCAGTTGGATTCTTACGAACTGCTTTTTTGATAAAAAAAAATATTATTCCTATGGATATAGTAAAGGGACGGTGATAATTACTGTTAAGCTTAAGTGACGACGGTTTCAAACGAGCCGTCAGAAAAGAAGTCCACAACAGACTCTACTGGGATTTCTTTTTGCTATCCCCAGCTCAGGATATCACTTAAAACCACAGCTTAAAACTATATGACTATTACTTCACTGTTATCATTGTCACTTTCGATATTATTTGATGTATAAAAATATGTATCTTTATGTTCCTAATTTTTTTTTTTTCGAAAATAATTTAAACGCAAGGATACATGGATGACGAGCAAAACTTACTTTTTGAATTTTAGGTATATGAATGGCAATGGTTGGGACAAATAGGTTGGTTGCTGATGGATGTTGGGGTCCCAAGATGCTGAAATGGCGACCCCGCACAGTAAACCGAAGTGTTAATATCAAACGAATCATAGGATAATCCTGGACACCAAAGGCATAAGACGCTGGAGTGTGAATTTACTTTAAGGCACCTACGTCCATCGGTTGAGACAAACGACAATTTTTATATGATATAAGTCCATAAAAATTTATAATAGGTACCTGTAGGTAACAGGTCTACATTTCAACGTCAAAAACCTAATTAAAGATCCTTATCGATGTTACAGAAGCCAACCGTATTAAATATGCGACCTAGAAACTTAGAACGTAGATTTTATCGCGAAAGGCCTAAACGAATTTTACCCAGTTAAAATCAATTTTGACGAATATTTCTGTTTGCTACCGGAAATCAAAGTAAAAATATTAGACGTAATTAGGTAATTCGTTACAAACATTTCTACAGCAGTCAGATGTGAATAAATAATTCTAAAATAAGTTTATTTTACTTACCAAATTATTAACTTATCTAATCCGTAATCTAAAGATTTAAGGTTTCAAATTTTATTCTGATTTTTAGTACTTAATGTAATGTGTAAAATTTTACTCAATTAGAAAAACAGATTGCAATATCAATTGATCATCGACACGCTTTTCTACATTATCTGGATTAAATATAGATTTTGTATTAGAGAGGTTATATTTATTTATTTACGAGCGGATACCCGCGACTTCGTTCGCGTGGATATTGATTTTAATAATCCCGTGGGAATCATTTTGTTTTTGCTATGCTCCTTTGAGCTTAAACCTTGCTAAAAACTGTTAAAAGTTCACTGGCGGATGTTTAAGTAAGTACATCAAAATGTAAATATCCGCTAGTGAAAGTCCCATCAAAATCGGTCCAGCCTTTCGGAGATAAGCCAGTAGTCTTTAAAGTATCTACTTTGTAACAAAAAAAGAATAAATGAAATCGGACCACCCGTTAACGAATTACAGCTAATTACACATTTTGCCTTTCATCCCCTCTCCCAAGGGAACCGTGCAGAATTTCGGGATAAAAAGTATCCTATATGTTACTCCATAGTATTAACTTAAATCATGCCGAGTTTCATTTCAATCCATTTAGTAGTTTTTACGTGATGCGCGCACAAACATACAGACAAACAGACAAACAGATAAACAGACAAACAGACAAACAGATAAACAGACAAACAGACAAACAGACAAACAGACAAAAATTTCAAAAATAGCTTGTTTACGTTCTATTACTTATCCCTAATATCCCCCAGTTATTATTTTGCAAAAATCTTCAATGTACAGATAAGGCAATTCTACGATTTTATTATATGTATAGATTTAGTACATACCAAAACTTATAACTAAAACACGAACATAAAAAGGATGTGTACAAGGACAACTCATCTCTAAGAGAGAGATTTCTTCCAGAAGCCCTCAAATGTGGTAACAACAAAACTTATACATTTCCGCCCCAGAGAGGAGGCCTGTACAGTGTACAGTGGTGATGTTATAGATTATTTTTCGATATTAAAGGGTATGTTTTAAATTCAGTATCGAATAGTTCACGCATTGCGTCACAGGCGAGTGCTCTTTGTTTCGAATCGATTTAAATTTTCCACATCATTGTGTTCGCTACAAATTGCTGAGCCATCCAAACTAAGATGAATGTTTATGTACATACATTTTACAATGCAAGTTTGTACATTGAATTAAAATGACTTTAATTCAAATCTATTTATAGTTTTGTTTTGATAATTTGAACTGCGCCGTGCCTTACGCAATGACTTATTAGACGTACTTAGTAGAAATCTTCCAACAGTTTCATCACAATAATCACTTTGTTTATAAAAATAAGATGACTTCACCTACCAAAGTTTTAAAGATTATTATTTACAAGCGGACACCCGCGACTTCGTTCGCGTGGATATATATTGATTTTTTAAATTTCCGTAGGAATCATTTTGTTTTTCCTAAGCTCTTTTGAGCTCATACCTTGCTAAAAATTGTTAAAAGTTCACTGTTGGATGTTTAGGTAGATAAAAATGTAAACATCCGCCACCAAGTCCTATCAAAATCGATACAACCTTTTAGAGATTAACCGGTAATCTTTAAGGTATCTTCTTTCCAATCAAAAAAGAATGAATGAAATCGGACCACGGGTTAATGAATTACAGCTTAGTACACATTTTGACTTTCATCCCCTCTCCCAAGGGAACCGTGCTGAATTTTGGGATAAAAAGTATCCTATATGTTACTCTGTAGTATGAACTTAAATCATGCCAAGTTTCATTTAAATACATTCAGTAGTTTTTGCGTGATGCGCGCACAAACATACAGACAAACAGATAAACAGACAAACGGACAAAAATTTCAAAAATAGCTTTTATACGTTCTATTACATCCCTCAGTCATCCCTAACATCCCTCAGTTATTATTTTGCAAAAATCTTCAATGTACAGATACGGCAAGTCTACGATTTTATTATATGTATAGATATAGATAGATAGATAGAAGATATACTAGGTACTTTACAATAAAATAGTACCTACCTGCTGCAGAAAGCAGCACAAGTTTTTTTTATGAACTTGGAATTTAAATAAAAAGAAAAGTAGAAAAAAATGTTATAAAATATGTATAGCTGATATAGATTTGCATCAGCAACAAGAATTCTATACTCACTCAACTTCTGCCACTTGAATACCTCAAACAGAATAAAATATCAATCGGTAGCAAGTTTGTCTCAATCGTAGAATAAGGATACTCTGATAGGGTCCCTTGTATGTTTGGGCATTCCGTGTAGGCTGTAAATACGATTTGGCAACAGCGTCAAAGAGAAAAGGTCACTTTGAATCCACCACAAAATCAACTGATGTCGACAGAATGATACGTTTTCTTAAGAGCCCTCTCCATGGGAGCGACAAATCGTTTGTAAGTGGTGTCTAAAACAGTGATTTCTGCATTTAGAGAGCGAGACGTCTTCAGTAAAGAAGAGTACTAAAAATATATACATAAATAAATAATAAATTAATTAAATAAATGAATTTTGCTTGAGATATCATGATTTTTAGTGAAAAACGGCAAAGTAAAAAGATGCAAATCTAGGTTTGGAAATTACGCCTATTTTAGCAAATATTTGGCAATTTTTTACATGAACTAAAGACATTTGAAATTATTATGAAGTAACGTATGATAAGACTTCGGTCGTTTTTCAATTTTCTAGTTTATTTTATTTACGCACGAAGTTGCCTCAAAATTTGCCCAAAAATAGTGATTTTTCAAGCGTCATAACTTTCAAAATAAATATAATTTTACTATTTTTTTATTTTATGGCATAGATAATGGAGATATAAATTGGTATCTGGCTTAACTTTAGATCTATTGCTACAAATATTAGAATAATAGGCCTTTATTTATATATATATATATATATAATACGCCTATTATTCTAATATTTGTAGGAATTATTTCTATATTCTATATATACAGGGTGACTGGTAACAGGATACATTCCTTGCAGGGGCTTAAAGTAGAGCTCATTTGCAACAATTTTTTTCATATAATGTCCTATCCGAAACTTAGTCGTTTTTGAGTTATTGAAGATTTAAGGTTTTTAGCAAAAAATTCCAGTTTTAAAGTTAAAATTAGTTGCTGAAGAAAATCATACCAGGTTTTGTTGTTTTTTTTTATTGTTTTTTGATAGAAAAACGTTCAGAAACTCAATCAAAATCATAATAAGCTAGAAAATACCTTTAACTTTTTAGTTAAGGCCTAAAAACCACGTATTATTAGTAGTGTAGAATTGGGGATTCTGGATCACTCTCGCTACGCTCGCTCGCTTCGCTCGCCGTGATCCAGAATTCCCCAATTCTACACTACTGTCCTAACATCACATTACATGAATGGAGTATGCATCAATCATCTGCATTTTAAACAAATTATTTACATGGTTTTTAGGACGAAATATTTACTGAATAAATTCAATTTAATTCATTTTATTCTATTTTTTATTTTTACACATTCGTTTAACGATTACAACATGCACCTACCTACTTACATTCTATATAGTAAAAAATTATAAGAAAAATTGGTGGAGGAAATTTTAATAAATTAAACAAGCTTATTTAATCATCAATAACTTTATTGTTTATGCACCATCTTTTTAAACAAGTTACATTTTTCAATGCACAGATAGTTGGATGATAAATACAGCTATATATATCAGAATATGAATTATATAACTTATACAATGTTAACAAACTAGGACAACCTTTATCTTCTAAATTATGTACATTATCATTTTTCAATATATCTTTTAACCACATCTGCTTTTCAAGACCTTTACAAAAAATTTCTTGATTTTTAAGAAAATGAACTATAAAACATTTAAAATTCTCATAAGGCACGACTCCTTCGCTCCAAGATATTTTTCTATTTCTTTCAATCCAATCAACCTGTTTCTTTTCCGTGTCTGTTAGCCACTCATACGGATATGGCGGTTTAATTAACAAAACTTGAATTCGATCACGATAGATTAAAGCAATCTCTTTAGGTATAAAGTAATTCTGATCATTTTTAAAACCTTGAACATCCACAATAAACTTCATGATAGTTTTCGAACAATATTGCTCAGCGGTCTATATTCCACAAGACGATCGTTGATAATTAAACAGTAAGCACTTGTATTATTCGGAATATCCTGAGATGTTTCAATTTCTAGGCGAACATCAACTGGGCCAGTTTTTAAATTTTCATTTTGCCTGGAACAGTCTATGACAAATAAAGGAGCCTTTTCTTTAAACGTATGCAGATCAAGCAATGGATCGGTAGGAAGGTTGTAAAACGACTGGCGAAACTTAGCATACATGTCGTATAATATACTGTATTTATTTTCATCAAACTTGATATTTAGAGCATCATACGGATAATAGTGAGAATTCAAGAATAGTGTAACATTAGTTAGTTTACAATGATCGAATACTGTGCCGTCTTTGATTTTAATGTTTTTTCTATTAGTCTGCAAACCAAATATAACATATCGAGGTTTTTCTAATTGAGAGGCTGTCTTTACCGCCCATGAATGTTTTGTAGTTTTTGGTAGCAACGGGTATTCATATAAATCCCAATTTCTAAATGCTATTTGTATAGGATTATCTTTCTCTAATTTTCTTAGAAGTAGCAATCTTTGTTGATCTGATACTTTAATATGAGGCACACGCCACTGAATTCTCTGTATATTGATGTCTATAATATCATCGTTATCCATTATAACGCTATTTATACTGGTACTACTTCTATTAAGTACAAGTTCGTGTTTACAATTAATTATTATTTTGTCATAATCTTCAGCGAAACCTAAAACTTTATTCAAGGGTATCAAAGCGCTAAAATTTCCATTTTCATTTTTAAATCCTTCTATATTCCAACCCCACACGGCAGCTGCTTTACTTTCCCCGCTATTCATGGAAATATAAGATTTTATTGTTGTAGTTATTCCGGCATTTCTAATGCGATCAATTTCAACACCATTGATCTCATATCGAATGTCTTGGAAAAGGAATGCAAACGCATTATTACTGAAATTAACGCTTTTCTTTTGAACCTTGCCTGCTTGATCTTTATAACTTACTGAAGCATTTCCTTCGATGTAAATATAACTGGCTGATGGCAATACATAAATATCTTGCTGGTGAATAGGTATACGGATTTCATCATTTTCATTAAAACTATTATTATATGGATTATATGTATGAATCTCGTAACTCTCGATGGAGTTATCAAATTCAGGTAAATTATTAATCTGAAGAAGACTCATACTTTAAAACCAAGTGTCTCAAGAAATTGTTTATTACTTTGGCTTATTTTTCTTTTATATACTCTAAGACGTCTAGCTCGTTTTAGGCTTTCCTTTGTAATAGGTTTTTTAACTGGCAAGTTAGGTCTTTTATAATAATTACTTTGAGTAAAGACAATCATTTTATTTTTTTTAAATGTAGGCACAAAACAATAGTTTCACCTCTAAAATTTATAAGATTGCCTTCTAAATCCAATATTTTTACAGTTATTGATGAAATTATCTTTTGTTTTACAGGAAAATAAATAACGTTGCTAGGAGATTCTATAAATCTATGACTAGGAGGAACGTTTGGGACAAACTCATAAATGATATGTGTGGGAGAACCATTAGTGTAGGATCCCTGCACGAGATTACTTTCGATCCTTATGACGGCTACTGGTAGAATGTTTACTGGAACTGATGATTCATGCCATTTATTGGCTTTTAATTTTTCTCTAGGAAAACCTAGCATAGGTCCAATACTATTTTCTGAATCAAAGTTTAAAGTTTCACTACAGTACAAAGAACATGTCATTGTGTTAATATTAGATTTTATTTGTAATTCACAATCTTCCATCCTCCATTTTAGATATTCATACAAATCTTGTAAATCATAAGCACCCGATGGAATATTGATTCTTTTTTTTTCTTCTCCATATTCAAAAACATTATTATGATAATCGACATTTGGAATTGAATTAAAAGCAGAAAAATATATTAAGCCGCACTCATATTCATCTTCTAAAATAAGAGGAGGCGTATAATTTGTTTCTAAAATAGATTTATTGCCCACAATAGTAAGTGTTACACACATAATGCTTGACTGAACTAATACTTTACTGCATGAACTATTTATACACTATTTTTATTCCAGAAATTAATAAGAAATTTGATGCAAAGGTGTCCACAGTTATATGGGTTATATCCTTGAAAATTGTCATAGTTGTAGTTAATTTCAGATCCAACATACTTTAAGAATTCTTTCGGTGGTTTTAAATTACCATAACTATCGAAGTATTCAATATAATTATTTAACTTCGCATAGGCTACCCAATGAGTTCCAGGATTTTGAGAGATGTCTAAATTAATGATGCCACACTCTTTTTTAAATGGATGCTTAGGTAATTCATCTCTCATGAATACACCTCTAAAATAAGGAATTTCCTTTGAAATCTTTAAAATATCAATATTAGTTAGAGCACGATTAGGTAGCCTTTGAATCAGTTTTTTGCCTTCGCTGTGTATATTCCCAAACCATCGCCATATGGTTTTATAAATAATCCTTTTCCAATGTGTAATGTTTCCATTTTTTCATTATGTCTTTTTAGTTCTTGAAATTTCTTTTTCAATAAATTAATTTGCTTAACTGCTTTCACAATACTAGCAGCACCACCCGCCAAGCTACCAGCAGCAGATAATCCTGCAAATATAGGAACTAATGGCAAAACACCACCTGTCTTCGGTATGGGTATTATTCGCGGTACATTTACAGATGTATTCTCAGCTAATTCCTTAGCAGCGGCAATCGCTAATTCAATTGCAGCTTTTTTGCATTTTGGTTTCAATTTATGGATATGTTTCTTTGCACGAGATACAATATCTTTAAAGCTTTTTTTCAAACCAGTAGCAGATTTATTTTTCTTCAAACAATCTGATTTTCTTCTTAAAGTCATTTTACGTGTAGACAGTTTTTGTTTTTCCATTTTAAAATATAGGAGAACTCCGTTCCTCGTCGCAGACTAATACAGAATAAAAAGTGCTGGCGTAAAATTTGTTTATAAAACATTGAGATTATCTATCCAGCTATTTTCATTAGATGGCAAACCTAACCATTTGACATACAACTGATTATCTTTTCTTTTTAAAACTTTTTCAATGAGGTATATGTTAGGATGTCGTGTTTTTTGTAATTCTTCATTATAGAATGCTCCCAATATAGGTCGCTGTCTAGCATCTTTTAAAAGATAAGTAACGGGATGCGTATTTTGTATGCGAGCTATACTAAAAATTTCAGTTGACCAGTTGGGCGTATATCCCTTTTCAAAAGTTCCTTTATATTTGCTTATTCTAACATAATCTCCTATTTTAAATTTCGAATGTTTTTTTATTGACGCTGATGTTGGAAGTGATTCATATCTTTTAAGTATTATTTTTTTATTACTTTCATTAACTTTATCCGGAGCCATGCCTATTGTTCTGTGAAATGTTGAGTTATATTTTTTCATTAAGTGATCAAGGCTTCCATCATACCATTTATAATTACCTTGCAGGCTAAATTGTTTATAAAGTTTAGATTTCAATGTTCTTATAAACCTCTCAACTATTGATGCCTTCTTAGTGGAATATGTAGAATAATGATTAATACCATATCTTTGTAAGACATTTTTAAAATGAGTATTATAAAATTCTTTTCCTAAATCAGTTTGTAAATTTTTAGGAACACGACCTTTTTTTAGTATCTTGCAAAAAGCTTCAGTCACAGAATCTTGATTTTTATATTTAAGAGGATACGCCCAAGCATATTTTGAGAAAGCGTCAATAACTGCCAAAATATATTTATATTGTAAATTTTCCTTTGAAAATGATTGCATATCAACTAGGTCTGCCTGCCATAAATCATCAATGTCTTTCAATATAACACGTCGTCGGGGGAAATTTTTTCTTACATTTTTATGGATTTCATTTACTACACTGATTTTGCTCATTTTTTAAACTTGCGACTTATACAATCTGTACTTCTTTTAAGACTGTTTATCTCTGACTGTAACTGTAGCAAGGTTTGCTCAACTGTTTTCAATCTTGCAAATATCCCATCTATGATTTGGTCTACATATCTCTTATTAGCACAATCATTTGGATCTATTGGGGCACCGATATGTTTAATGATTTTATGCTGCGCATCAAATATATTTTCTAATGCAGAACTATCCATTTTTAATTTCTTGTGCACATGATGTCCAAACTTGTTGACATTCATGTTCAATAGTATTATTTGGACTAAGCCAGATAATTCTTTATAGTTTATTTTATAATACCAGCTTCTTTCAATTCTTCGATTATTGATATGATTTCGTTATCATGACTAGTGTTGCCAGCATCTTTCGAAGCAATTAAAATTTTTAATCTATCTACCAATTCATTAGGATCATCCCAGTATATGAAATCTGTATTCTTTCTATACTTTTTCAGAGTTGGTATGAAACCACCTTGTTTTGTTATCTTATTGTTAAATTCAGTTTCACAAAATAGTGGTTTCACAATTTTAGTGTATTTGACTCCTTTATCACCTTTTATCTGGTTTAAGGGACTATAATCTCTCTTATGCACACTCGTGTTACATAAAATGTCTTTATAAACTAATTTGTCTTGCTCAGATACCACCTCTAAATCCGGTTTACTTTGAAATAATAATTCTGTTAATCCTGGCGTCATTTCATAGTAACTACTTCCTATTTTAGCTATCATATTTTTACTAGCAGCTTCAGCGCTATCTAAAAATGTAACATTTGTATTTCCTATCATAAGAGTATTGTTTTCGTGGCGCACACCGAAAGGTACATTTAAATTTTTACATGCATTTTCTGGCATTGGAGAGGGAGTACGAACTTTTTCAACCTTTCCAGAATTATCACAAGTAATTTTCAATTTGGGTGTTAGATAATTTTTATCTTTTCTTTCCTCATACTCCTCGTTAATAATATTTTCAGAAGTTGAAGAAGATAATGAATCATTTTTGCTGTGACAAGGTTTGTTTTTATTCTTTAACGATGTTGTTTTATGATTATTTCCTTCATTTTTATATAACACTAACGATTCCAATGGATCAGTTATACATCGAAAAAGTTTTCGTCTCTTAACTTCTTGATCTTCTTCTTCTTCTCGTATTTGTTTCGCCTTTTTCTTAATAGCTTCTATGGATTTGATTAACTGATTCTTTACATTGGCTTCCATACTAATATAAAAAATGACTATCTTTGCAGATGCTACAATTCGACTGAGTAAATTTGCACGTTGTAAGTGATATATAATAATTAAATTGTTAGTCAAATTTCACAAATATATCAAATGTTTTTCTATACCTGCCTTTGTTTAATTCACAATCTTTGTTGATTAACAAAAACATATATGGATCTTTCCAGATATTTGAACATAATTGCTTAAAATCGTGCCAGCTCATATCGGAGTTTACGTGTTCATTATATATATGTTTTAAGTTTATTTCATCTTGCTTGAATATAATTAAAAGGTTAACATTGTCACGTATTAATTGCTTAGGAATTTTCGAATATGTTTGTGATAAATAAAAACAGTCAACTTGCTTATGTCTGCCCATAGAAAAATAATTTCGAATATTTACTTGATTTTCACATATCACATCGTCAAAAATGAAAATAGAGTTTTTCTTAACATCACTGGGAGGGATAACATCTTCATCATTTTTAAACATAATTAGGCTTACTTCTGGAACATTTTGAAAAATATTATATAAAAAGCGATATTTTGATTGAAAAGTAGTTTTAGAGTAAATATAAACGTTCTGGAATCTTAACCCATTTTCATGTAGTAATAAATTTAGCATAATATTTGTTTTGCCACAATTAGAGGGCCCGCAAATTATACAACGGATTGTATTTGGTAATAGCTTGCTATGTCTATTTAAATATACTGATGGTACTTCAGCATCTATATAATTTATATCCAAAGATTCGGCTTGTTTGATCAGCTTCATTTTTATTTATGACGTCAATTTTGAATGACTCATTATTAAATATCGGGAATCATGTTTGAACCTGCCTATCTTGTATACATCATTTTGTATTGAAGAAGTTTGATTAATTTAAAACTCTATTTATATTAATCTTAAGTAACTATTTCGCATGCTATCAATATTAAAAAGATATGAATGTGCGTGCACATGTTTATGAAATTTGATTCCTCAAAGATGATCATATTTATTTTGCGCGTGCTAAGTTAAATACAAATGAAATATTTTCATTCTCTCGGCAGCTCTCATAAGGAGTTCATG
Source organism: Melanargia galathea (assembly GCA_920104075.1). Lineage (NCBI taxonomy): Eukaryota > Metazoa > Arthropoda > Insecta > Lepidoptera > Nymphalidae > Melanargia > Melanargia galathea. The sequence continues at coordinate 12,446,577 of OV049872.1, forward strand.
TAGTTAAACAATTTAATTTTTATTCATCACAAAATTGTTATTCATCTTTCTGGTAAGTACATAAGTGTTATGCGTTATCATCACCATTAGTTTTAATTGCAATTTTCTCAATAACATTAAATGTTATTTTTTTTTACAGAATAATGGCGAATTTTTATTGTAATAATGAAAATGAGCAAAATTTAAGCGAAAGTATGGATCCATTTTATTTCCATTGTGCTCAAGATGTGAATGCTATTCTGGACAAAGAAGAACAAGACAGATTAAAATTTGTAAACGATCAAAAAAAAATAGAATCCCATCAGAATGTGAAAAAGAAGAGTAATTTATCTTTGAAAAGAAAGGTTTTAAAACTGGATCAGCAATCATTGACAGATTCATCTTTTTTTATTCGAAAAAATACGATCAAGGGTCATCATATAATAAAAATTGAAATCTTAGAAATAAACAACGATCAGGAAAACAGTGTAAATAGTCAAATAAGTGTGCAGTATTTAGTGACAGAGAATTATGATAACATGATGAATGCAACGGAAGAATTAATAAATAAAATTATTCAAAAGTTAAGCGTGCCTGAATCGCTGTGACTGAGCAAAAAATATTTAATTTGTGTTATTGGTGTAGTTTATTGTAAATTATAAAGTAAGTCGTGATTATATAATAAATTATTTAATATCTGATATTTGTTTTCTTTTTTTGCAACTGTTACACATATTTATAAAGAGAGATACTTGCATATTTTCAAAAAGTACTTAAAGAATTTTTTATAGAAGATTATTTGAGAAAAATAAAACTAAAAGACAGGTCGAGTAATTTTGTTAAGGATTTTTAGGTTGATAAATAAAATGTCAAACTTAGATATTATGATTAAAATTTATTGCATATTAGTATCCTTACAATAGATATTTCACTTTTCTTTATTATTAAATAAATACGGATAATATTAAGGTGTTAAACAAAACCAAATTTTATATTAACTAAAGTAAAGTGCTATAATGCCCCCATGGCAAAGTTTTAAAGCCATTTTTCATTATTTGCCTTTTATTATCATTGCTATTTAATACTAATTTATTGATTTTCTGAGTAAAAACCTGATGATTTTTTGAACGTATGACAAACATGTTATCTCTTATATTTTCATTGCAAAATAAGGCTTTCTTATATTTCTCAAAGTTTAATTTTTTTGTCACAGGCTTCGTAATACCCTTTGCTTTACTGATTGTTTTTTTCTCAGAAAGTAAACAATATAATTTTGCACGTAAACCAACAAATTTTGAAATGATTTCTCCCCCCATTTCATCTTTAAAATATCCAGGTATTTTCATGTTAGCTTTGGGCATATTAAAAATATTATCCTCTTCAAAATTGCTTGTATCAAAATACTGAATGTTATTTTTCATATCTTCATAAAAATCATCAGTTTTTACAAAATATAACAAACTATCAGTATCCGTATAACATAACTCAACATTATTTCCATAGATCTTTTTTATGACTGAATAATGAAAGTGATACAAATGTGTTTTTGACAGTTCAAGAATCGTAAATCCAACATATATTGGTCGATCTAAGACAATTTTTGTTTTTTTCAATTGAATAGCAACTAAGTTTTCAGAAAAAATTGATAAGCTGTGAAAATGTGGTGCACTAATATATTTTTCCGCTCCATTCAATTTATTAGTATTATTTGTCTTATCTCTCCAAACGTTTACTAGTTTTACGTCAACCTGCTTTCTTTTGTTTTCTATCGTTTTTCCAAAAATAGAATTATTCTGCTTTTTAAAAAAGTCCTTTTCAAAATCAGACTTTGCTTTTTGTCTGAGACTTGTGTTTAAGAAAATATAAGGCTCTAAAAAGTTGTCCTGATAAAAAGATAACACTCTGTATATTTTTAAAAGCAATAGCCCATTCTTTAAGCATTCTTGCAAGTGCATATAATGAATAACAAAGCGATGTTTATTGTATAAGTTTGCCACCAATTTTTTGCTTTGATTTTGAGCAGGAGAATATTTTTCCGCAGCAAATGGTAGGTCTGAATGAGCATCATGAACATTATCCGGGTAACACAAATCTACCTCGAGAATATATCCGTGTTGACTTTTTTTAGAAATGTTCCTTACATCCAAATTTTCAATTTCATTATCATTTAAAAATTTAAAGTCACGCATGGGCATTTTTTGCATCATAGCAAAACCGTAAAGGTTGACACAATCTAAATAAATTAAGTACGTACTTGGTTCATTTTTATTGTAGGATGGTAAATATTTATTGTTAGCTTCAGCGTATCTCAATGAACATTGGGCTAAACCACCTCGAATACCTTTTTCTAACATCTGATAAATATTCACATCAGAAATCAAATCAAGCTCAACTTTAGTATATAACAACATAGCATCCCAACTTAAAGATGGAGATGATACATAATAGCAGGGGTCTAAATTATAATAGTCTAAACTCATATTTCTGAACTTTTCAAAAACATCGCATAGTAACAAGACATCGCATTGTAAGTATAAATCTGTATACTCTCCCAAGTTTTTAATACCAAAAGTTTCCCATATTTTTAAAGCGTGTTCATAATCTTCAGTGGAAATATTTTCACCTGTGAGTTTATTAAAAAAATTCGAATGTTTTGGCAACTTTGTTTCATTATATTTCTCCCATGCATCCATATAGTCATAACAATATACACCCTTTTTACAGGCTAAATTAAATAAGCGATCATCCTTAATATATGCATGCATATGTTGAAAATCATTCGGATGAAGACTTTTTGCCAATTTATCCAACCCAGAACTCAAAAAATTAAATGAATCGATAAACTTCAGTTGAGCAGCATTTGTTTTATCAATAGGTAAAAATTTTGTAAACGATATATATTTTTCTTTAGATTTTGGTATCAAGCTCGTTTTCCCAATGATCTCGGATAGTTCTTTAATAAATAAGTGACAATCATAACCACACAAGTTATGAAAAATGATCGGTATAAACGCACATTTTTTGGCATTTATGTTACAAGTGTTGTGAGCAGGGCCTCGGTATTTACCCGTAAAATGGTTATGATCCTTTACTATTTTATCATTTTTTTTAAACATTGTTTTACAGATGCAGCAAATTTTTGCTTCATTATATGAAGTTAACTCTTCGTCAGTAAGAGGAAGCATAGGATTATTTACATTTAAAATACCATGCAATCTTTTTACATCTTGCGTAATGCTTTCAACAAATTTTTTACCGCAGTTCGGGCCGCGATAGCTAACAAAGTCATTAAGTTCAGGTTTAGAATGGCAACAAATGTAATAAGCGAAACAAGATGGTTCATGTGTTTGTATATCTTCGGTATAAAGAGATTTATTTTCGTTTGAATATTTACAAAGCAAGCTCTCAAAATCGCCGTATATCACGATAGGAATTCTTTGAGTTCTCTCATAGTTTGAAAAATGCAACTTACTACCATCTTTTGGAAGTACAGTTTGTCTTTTAGCACAATCGTGATTATGTAGTGTTTCTTCATTTGCGAAATATAAAAAACATTCATCACATAAAAATATTTTAGACTTGTGTTTTGTTAACTGCCTTCGCACAAGTCGGTTGAAGTCTTTAATCAAACAATAGTGGGCTTTATCATTTTTAGTAATAAATAATAAATTAACATGGTTAAGTTTTCGAGCTAAAGTCACATACAAAGGACCCGTAACTGTATTATTGGCTTCTAGCCCATAAACATTTACACTAATAGTTGGATTGTTCTTCTCAAAGGTTTTGATATCTTCAATTCCCGGAGGAAATGTCATATTCCTTGTGTCAAATAGTAATGAATAATGAGGATATGATGAAACTCTATTAGAATTAAGTTTTGTAGGATACATTTTAGCAGCAATGCACCATAAAAAGCAATAATCATCGAAATTATGAATATTTAAACATGATTTTGTATTTCTTATATATGATGGTAATGCCAAATATGATCCACCTTTCAAAGGATTATATTTATTAATATTTATCTCCAAATGACTAACAGAATCAATGGTCCAACCAGATTCTGAATGTTCGAAGTCTGTACATTTGCAAGTTAACTTTTGAGCACATTTTAATAAAAAATTATCAATGTCAGTACTTTTAACTATAATACCATATTTAGTACTAAAAGATTTAATAGACTTTTCAAAATTTTTCGGTAAAATGTATGAAACAAATAGCTCGAAATTTACCTTGATGGCGGTGTGTTTCTTTAGAGATATATTTATGATCTCACGTACGGTTTTAAATATCTGCGAAAAAAAACTCTCTGGAACTAAAGTTGTAGAGTTCGGATTTACTTTGTAACTGATTATTCTGTTTCTAAAAGCCGTTTTTATAATTTGCACATTCTCATAACTAGATCGAAACAAACTATTAGATTTATGAGTATTTGTTCTGTTATGCGACGATATAGATGTTTTAACATAATGATTACATTCTTTGCAGAAAAACATCTTTCAATATTTACTTATATTGTTTTATACAATTTATCTGTTCTTGTTTTCTGTAAATATATAAAATTTTACTGTAAGGAAATAAAGCTAAATAATAAATCAAGCTATTTGCATTTTCATAAAAAAAGTAAACAGTTATAAATAGAATGGAAGTAATAACTTATTTCGATATCAACATTAGACATGGCAAGTATCTAGTTTGTATGGTTCTAGTTTCTCAGTTCTAGATTTTGAATTTTTTGGTATAAGATCACTGTAAGAAAATAAAATAATCTGGGTATTTTCAGCAATGTACAGACTTAGTAAGAGTAGAAGGACTTTATGTATCAGTTTATTGATATAACAACTTCAAATCTTTCGATATCTTTCTAATTTCGTATGGTTCTAGTTTTGTATAGTTTAAGTTTTTGTATGGTCTAGGCTTTGTATGGTTTAATATCTGTAAAGAAACACGATAAATAAATATTAGCAGACAAAAACTTAGTTATAAATTTATAGTTTGTATCAATGGTTTGTATCAGTTATTGATATCACAACTTCAAATCTTTCGATATGAATCTTTAGACATATGTATGTTGTATTTAAATTTGCATGGTTCTAGTTTTGTATAGTTTAAGTTTTTGTATGGTCTAGGCTTTGTATGGTCTAGGCTTTGTATGGTCTAGGCTTTGTATGGTCTAGGCTTTGTATGGTTTAATGTCTGTAAAGAAACACGATAAAAAAATATTAGCAGATAAAATTTAGTTATAAATTTATTGTTATATATAATACACAAACTGCAGATGAAAACTTTCTACAGAAATTATATTAGAAAGGTTTTTCATTTGCAGGGTATAAAATGGGCTGAATATTTTTCAGCTCGGCCTTACTATCATTAATTAATTTGCTGAGGGACTTCCATACTGTCGAATTTGAATCGACTGCAAGTTTTAATGTGCATATTGCATGTTTCCAGCGCTCGTTGTTGACGATTTTCTCCACTTCTTCAGTATTGTAGACGCGCAGCTCAAAAAAGTAGCTGCCCTGCTTCGATGGGTCCGATTGAGTCGTGTATCCCGATGCAACGCGCTGACTGAGAAAACTTCTCAGTTTCGCAGCGCGTACAGGCTTGCTAGTAGATTCATCCTGAAATTGGAAAAAATATTCAATTTAGTATCATCTAAAACATTTAAAAATTTACACCACGACATCCAATAACAGCCACAACAATGTCAACATTGAACGTAAAACTTTTAGGCACTTGTAAAAAGATCTGATTTTATCTTGGGAACTCATGTTATCCTTCCATAACATTACTTAATCATAAAAATCACGCCATCGTACAAAAATAACACTTTTTATTTATTGCACGATGACGACGACGAAATCAAAATGACCAGCATTTTGATTTCTATAATAATCCAAAAAAATATAACTCACTTCAGATTCGGTAATGAACCTCCTCCGTTTAACAGATGGACTCGTAGGTGTATTCGGAGGCGTTTCAGGTTCAGACTCCGATCCACTCGAGTCGAATGGATTCTTCGGAGCAGAAGTCGCCTCCTTTTTCTTGATCGACTTTTTCCGCTTCACATTGCGATTTTTCTTAAGAGACTTCGATGTTGATGGAGGCTGCACCAAAGCGACGGGGTCTTCGTCTTCGCAAAATGGATTGTTGAAAGATGAAGAGGCCCTATAAAAATATTTAATTATTATTAGTATAGATAATATTATATTAAATATTTAAAGGAATAATATAATGATTAAATTATTATAATAATATAGGATATATTATATTAATAATAATTACATTGTATTGTGTCCATATATACTTATGTAAGGAAATAAAAGACACGTACATACTTACAGGTTTTCGTGAGCGTGTTGCAGTAGAACAAAAATAAATGAACGATGCGGCTTCGGAATCCCTTTTATATTACGAGATTCTAAACCCGCGATTACATTAGTACTTTAGCAAATATTAAGTATTAATTTTTTGAAACTATGTTTATGGATCGGTCCTATGAACAGTCTAGATAAAGTCTAAAATCCATTACATAAAGATACGTAACTATGCTTACACCCTTACTTTCCTAATTTAGAGCTGGCGACAGTCCGGCGTGGTTATATGAGATGAAATTCTTATAAGGAAGTTGCATTCTTTCACCATAATTATTATAGTTCTTATTATAATGGATTTTCTGGGTTATTAGTACAAAAACCGAAAACATTTGAGCTTTCTCACTTTAATTTTTTAAGTTTATAACTTTTTTATGTTTATTTATTGCAAATCAGTATTTACTACAATTATAAGTATAAAATGTTATTTTATTGGTAATTTTCATTTCCGAGAAAAAAATCATGGTTCTTCTTATATTGGTTATTTTGTGCTTGACTTAACAAAACCAAATACACTTGAGCCTGTTGAGTTTTTTCTAAAAATCCCTCGATTATTGCAATTTCAGTTTAAACATAAGATAACTGTTCTTCAAATTTTAGTAACCCTCAACCTGTGAGAAAACCTGACGTCTCACCATCCTCCTGCTCCAAACGTCAGAATCTTGATTGTACCTACTCGTGGAGACATATCTAACTATAAAAACTGCATTCAAATCTGTTCACTCGTTTAAGAGCTATGGTGCAGCAGACAGACAGACACCCACATAGCGGTTAAACTTATAATATTCCTTTGTTTTCCTCGGTTTAAAAACTTAAAATGTTCAACTTTATATACTTACATTAGAATTTGTAACATAAGGGAAGTATTAAATTCTGCAGAACATTATAATATATAACCTGAAATATTGAAAATATAAAGCATTACTACTTATTATACCAACCTAATAAGCAGTCTATAAACTTCATGCATATCTGGAAATCATAATTTAAATTTTTAATCATTTTTATTACACATAGATTTTATTGTGTATAAAGATGTCACTACATCCGCAATATCCTACCTATGTTAGAGAAAACATGCGTATGCACAGTTTTAAAACCTGGCCTCAAGATTTAATTCAAAAACCTGAGGAAATGGCAAATGCTGGGTTTTTTTATACTGGAAAAAATGATAAAGTAATTTGTTATTTTTGTGGAGGCAAGTTCAAGGACTGGACTCCTGAGGATCAGCCATGGTCGGCACACGCTCGCTGGTTCCAGTCCTGCCCCTATGTTTTACTTATGAAGGGTGAAGAATATGTGCAAAGTGTTATTAATGAATCATGTGGAACAATCAAAACCCATGAGCAGTCTGCGTATAATAATAATAGAATCGATGATAACGACAGCTTTGAATTTGTAAACAGAGCGAGACTTAACTGCATAATTTGTCTAAACGAAGAAGTAACAGTCTGTTACAGACCTTGCGGTCATGCTGTAACGTGTGCAAAATGTGCTCTATCATTAAATAAAATGGTATGCCCTATATGCCGAAGGGAAATCGTTAATGTAATAAGAATATATTTCTCATGACATACAAAACAGCATGCAGTTATAGAATATACTATTTATACAGAAAATAAGTAAAAGGCATGTAAAAGGTCATTATAAATCAACTTTATTTTATAAAATTACTAATTAATAATTATTGAAATTTTTTTATACTCTTTTGTATTTTTTTTTTACAAAATCCGTTTACTTTTATGATCCCCTAAACGACAAAAAAAGCAGAACGTAAATATGTTCAATAAATAAAATGTTATTAGCAAAAAACCTAACTCGCGCTATCGAAGTTTTCACGCGTTCGCGCTCTATATACGTTCGTTTTGCTCGAACTGTGGGGAGTCCGTTTCTACACAGTAAGGCAGTGTTAACGGAGGACTGCTCTAATCTCCGTACTATGGAGGATTTCGCGCAGTTTGCATACAAAACAGCATGCAGTTCTGTTAAAATCGACCCGTCTAACATCTTATATCTACATTCAGTAATAATAATGTGTATCTGGTTTACAAGCGCAATCTGATTTCAGTTGATCAGATCGAAATAATAAAGTGATACTTAATAAATATTTCGACTCGAGCCACATAAAAACAAATACGTCGCAGATCACTCGGACTCGGATCATTATTAAGAAATATAAACTACGAGTGTGTCGAGCGCATCGGGTCATCGCATGGCGCACACTCGTGCCTACATCAACATTGTACGGTGCGGGCGTATGATATAGGATCCTCAATAACTAGTGATTGATTCTGAGTGTCGAATTGGGGATTCTAGATCACTGTGAGCGAAGCGAAACAGTGATCCAGAATCCCCAATTCGACACTACTATTATTTTTAGGGAAAAATCGAATTTGGTGAAAAGCAATAGTATTTCTAAAAAAAAAATGTATGGAACGTTACGTACAAATTACTGAAATAACTTCCTTGATTTATTAGCTATCCAAAAAGGTACAGATGTCTACAACTTTTTCCAAAACCTCGATTTTATTAACAAAATACTGAGGACTGACGAGTCTCAATTTGACCGGGATGGAATCAAAAAGTATCATAATTTACATTATTGGGCAGCAAAAGGAGAAAACCTAAAGAAGAAAAAGAAAGGGCATATCAACGGAGGTATTCTGTAAAAGTATGGATGGGATTAATCAATTAGACATCTAATTGGCCCGCATTTTTCCCTCAGAATTTAAAAAATACGAATTAGGTGAAAAGATTATTATTTCTAAAAAAAATAATGTATGAATGTTACGTAAAAATTACTGAATTAACTTCTTTGATTCATTAGCTATCCAACGAGGTAAAGATGTTTACAAAAAACTGCAAGAACGATTTTTAATTCAATTTGAAACTTGTAGTAGTTTAATGAATAATTGATTAATTTTAGGAATAACAATAAACTAACTAATAATTATTAGTAATTACATATTTTAGGTTCGCAAAAGAAAAACCAGTTATGATTTTAATCTAAATTTTAATCTTTAGTTTATTTTATTCTAAATCTAATTTTAATCTTGCTCTAAATGTGAACCTCTTTTTCTGATACAAGCCCAAAGCCTTTTTCGTATTTCCGTTTTAGTGACTCTTGTTGGCAAATTCTCACGCATTTCATGAGCTGCACGAATAATACTCGCGAAGCTCATCTGTGATAAAATGGGGTAAGCGTACATCAAATCACTCATGTGGTCCCAAAGATAAAAGTTTCAAGGCATTAAATCTGGTCAAGGAATAGGTTCACCTATCGTTATTGCAGTTTTTTGTAGACATCTTTACCTCGTTGGATAGCTAATGAATCAAAGAAGTTAATTCAGTAATTTTTACGTAACATTCCATACATTTTTTTTTTAAATAATATTCTTTTAACCTAATTCGTATTTTTTAAATTCTGAGGGAAAAATGCGGGCCAATTAGATGTCTAATTGATTAATCCCATCCATACTTTTACAGAATACCTCCGTTGATATGCCCTTTCTTTTTCTTCTTTAGGTTTTCTCCTTTTGCTGCTCAATAATGTAAATTATGATACTATTTGATTCCATCCCGGTCAAATTGAGACTCGTCAGTCCTCAGTATTTTGTTAATAAAATCGAGGTTTTGGAAAAAGTTGTAGACATCTGTACCTTTTTGGATAGCTAATAAATCAAAGAAGTTATTTCAGTAATTTGTACGTAACGTTCCATACATTTTTTTTAGAAATACTATTGCTTTTCACCAAATTCGATTTTTTTCCTAAAAATAATACGTGGTTTTTAGGCCATAACTAAAAAGTTAACGGTATTTTCTAGCTTATTATGATTTTGATTGAGTTTCTAAACGTTTTTCTATCAAAAAACCATTAAAAAAACAACAAAACCTGGTATGATTTTCTTCAGCAACTAATTTTAACTTTAAAACTGGAATTTTTTGCTAAAAACCTTAAATCTTCAATAACTCAAAAACGACTAAGTTTCGGATAGGACATTATATGAAAAAAATTGTTGCAAATGAGCTCTACTTTAAGCCCCTGCAAGGAATGTATCCTGTTACCAGTCACCCTGTATATATGTAGGAAATATTTCTAGAAGCGCGTGAAGAGAGCAGCCTTAAGGCTAGGCACATATTGGCTCTGTAACCTGAGTGTATATTGCTTATTCGTTAGATGCTATGGCTGCTAGAGTCACTCTAGAAGAAAATCAAGAAGTTCTTTAATGCTTCCACTTAGACAGTTTAAGTCTCTGCTGCTAAAAATCAGACCGTGAGGACTTAGGTACCATGATTGTAAGTCAAAGAGCGAAATTTACTTTCGCTCTTTATGCAACAAGTAAATACTTGGTGTAACTATTTAAGTCCAAGCCTCGTGTTACATTGATAATAATTTGGTACGTATTAAGCAGTATTCGTTCCTATGCATGAACGTTATGTTAAATCCTTGGCACACAGTAAGGCCCTGAATCAAACTAATGATCACTTTAACAAATTGATGTAGCTGTTACCAACGCATGCTGCTATCTCAGGGATATAACGTGACGTATTGATAAATTGCGAGCACATTTTGTATGTAAATCTGTGCCTCGGTTAGAATAACACAAACGGTAAATTCAACTGCCTTTACGTAGAATATTATGCCATCTAATCCGTGTACGCAAATTAAATTTTAATATCGAATACAGTACAATGCTTTTTGGAATTTTTCATATTAACTATATTTTGGGTTTTAGGCTGCTTTCAAATCAGAAGCGCTAATAGGTACACTCGCAGTATATAAAGGCAGAATATATCTAAAGTTGATTTATTGAAATAATTAAAAATATTAATGTTTTATCGTCGTAAAACACAGAAGTAGAAGATTCATTTTTTAATACTTTGATAACAAGTATAAATTGAAAATTTAAACAACCCCCGACATTCGCCATTTTGTGGCGGCAGCCATTTTGGATTTGCATAGTGCTATTCTACTAGTCAAGCCCTTTCATTTGATACCCATATTAAGGGAGTTGTTAAAAAATTAATCCGCCATTTTGTAGCGGTGGCCATCTTGGATCGATTTTCATCAAACATAGCTAACAACACTCTCGACTAATTCACCTTTGAAAGAAAAAAAAACCGCGTTCAAATCGGTCCAATCGTTTAAGCGCTACAGGGGAACAGACAGACAGACAGACAGACAGACAGACAGACAGACAGACAGACACACACGCACACGCACACGCACACGCACACGCACACGCACACGCACACGCACACGCACACGCACACGCACACGCACACGCACACGCACACGCACACGCACACGCACACGCACACGCACACGCACACGCACACGCACACGCACACGCACACGCACACGCACACGCACACGCACACGCACACGCACACGCACACGCACACGCACACGCACACGCACACGCACACGCACACGCACACGCACACGCACACGCACACGCACACGCACACGCACACGCTAACGCACACGCACACGCACACGCACACGCACACGCACACGCACACGCACACGCACACGCACACGCACACGCACACGCACACGCACACGCACACGCACACGCACACGCACACGCACACGCACACGCACACGCACACGCACACGCACACGCACACGCACACGCACACGCACACGCACACGCACACGCACACGCACACGCACACGCACACGCACACGCACACGCACACGCACACGCACACGCACACGCACACGCACACGCACACGCACACGCACACGCACACGCACACGCACACGCACACGCACACGCACACGCACACGCACACGCACACGCACACGCACACGCACACGCACACGCACACGCACACGCACACGCACACACACACACACAGACACGTTAAACTTATAACACCCCGTCGTTTTTGCGTCGAGGGTTAAAAACTACTTAGTAAGTGGAAAGAAATTATTATGTTGATTCAGTGTCGCATGCGAATAATAAACTACGCTGTAACAATACGGTTTGTTAGTCCCAATACGTAGCCCACAGTTGTAGCTGCGGTGCGATTTAAAAATTTGCATGAAAAGAACTTTTGCGGGAATCTGACGCGTACTGCGGCTGCAGTATTGTTCCAGATAGCGGCTTGCATTTCTCCGCAACGTTGCATCGCATGCGAATTGGTAACCTGTCGAGGTGGAAATAAATGAACTCGATTAAAGGTGAAACACGGTGACAGAATTTTGTTTCGAAAGAGCATGAGTAGAGAAACATGGAAAATATTTTAGGGCCTTCGGCTACGTCCACTTTTTGCAGTGATACATTAAGCATGCATTCGCGAAAAGAGGTTATATTTTGTTAACGGGGGGATTTTCCTAAGATTATTCCGACTTCTTGGGGAAGAACCTAAACCTAAACCTAAAACCCCGTTAGTGGCTGGCCTCGGGGCATATATTCAGAGTCTCCGAGATCTCCTAGGAACGCATTGCTGCCTTCCGTGCGCGACGCCCAATGGGCGTCCTTATGCTTGCACGGCATATATAAATGCACGGCGGCTTGTACCACAGCAGGATGCCGTCTTCTCGGGGTCATTTAAACTTTGAACGGCTGGAGCCCCCACCCCAGTCATTCATAGGATCGTGAACGACTGGGGTGGGGTCGATCGGATGGATGATCGATGGATGGATCCGGGTGGTGGTCGCGAAAAGGATCGCAACACAGTATAGCGATGCTGTCGCTGTCTCGCGTACGTTCGCCCATAACCACGATTTTGTAGCGTTACTCTTGCGTACATAGTTGCGACGTGGAATCGATTCAGCATCGATGCAGTGGAGACTCAAGAAACCTTCACAATATGATACAGTAGCAAGATACAACTGTCAATAAGACACTACACGTGAAATTCAATGCTGTGTAGACAAAATTAACCCGTAGGATTATCGCGTTAAGGTTGCAAATGCGTCGCATTGTTCGCTTACCTCACACATCGCTGTGCCTGTTTGCTTACCTCACACATCTTTGCACTGTCGACGTCCTCGCTTACAGCGCGACAAGGTCACGCATACATCGCACTTCTAAGTGCACATAATTCAGAGTTCTGTGGGCAGGATAGGAAACATAGCTAAACAGCGAATTAAATCGAAAGTTTTGAAATAAATTTTCTAATGATGCCGGTTTGAGAACAGACAGTCAGACAGCTCAAAGGAATATTTTTCTTTGTGTCGGACGCTGCAAAACTTTGCAGTTCCGTCGGAAGTTAAATTGCTTATGTCAGAGATCGATTGCATCGTCAATACAGTTTTATTCGATTACTAGCGGTCCGCCCCGGCTTCGCCCGTGGTACATACCTATATAACCTATAGCACTCCAGGATCACGTACATATCCAACCGTGAAAGAATTTTTGAAATCGGTCCAGTAGTTCCTGAGATTAGCGCGTTCAAACAAACAAACTCTTCCGCTTTATTATATTAGTATAGATTAGAACTATTGTTAATTTTCATTATTGACTAACTGATGCCCTCGACTTCGTTCTCGGGGGAACTATTTTCTGGAATATAAGTATCTATATCTACCAACCGTCTCCAGTTACCTCTTTGCCAAGTTTCAGCATAATATGCGAACACAGATAGGACGAACATAATATGTACAAACATACCAATATATAATAGAATTATTTATTAGGACATTATGATACAAGGGCGGAAAGATAGTTTTTACAAACGAGTTGACATACATAATATTATGTAGGCACGAGTCGAAGGCGAGGGTGTTGCAACGGGCTGTCAGCTTAAGCACAGCAACACTTCAGTTAGCTTTCTTAGCTTAGCTCTATAGTGTGTCTAAGCTAAGCGAGCTAACCGAGATATGCTTCAGTTCACACCGCAAAGGTACATATCTATATGATATCTAGTTCGCGGTGTGAACTGAAGTACGAAAAGATACCGAGCCTAGTGAGCAAAGTTGAGCTAAGTTACTTTAGTTCGTTTAATTTTACTCGTATTTTTTTACTTTTTAATTTAAATATAACATTTTAGCTGAATATCGTTTGTATCACTGAACAAACGATCTACTAAACGGAATTTCAAGAAGCTCGTCTGAAATAACGTTGTTTCACTAACAATAGTGACAATCACACAGCCAGCTCGGTTTCCATCAGCCGGACATTCAAAGGGCATCGTATATCAATCAGTAATTAGTTTACAGAGTTTCCTAACATAGGAAATGGTAAATGAAAATCGTACACAAACTTGAACATTCTACCTCTACTCGTAGAGTTGACCTGTAGAAATTTCACCTTTGTGTTTCACTGTAAATTTTGGTGACAACTAGGTAACTACTACTTTTTGTGCGATCGTACATACAACAACACTTGCACTTCTTCAACTAAGTATGTTCAGTAAGATGCGGTGCATAATTTTATTCTATTTAGAATAACGGTTTGTAAGATAGCTGCCATCATAGTCTGAGATTTAAAGATTCGCCTAATTAATAGCACAGAGTCATGAGCGGACTTCAATACACATAGCAATATAATATAACAACTAACAATTGAAACTAAAAATATCTAATACTTAAAGTATACTATAAGTATAAATATTAAATACTTAAAGTATATATGCATAACTAATACTTAAAGTAGGGTAAGTCCGGGGTAGATGGCCCTAGTAACTTTAAAACTCTATAGTGAAGGAATTATGATGAATAAAACATTGAATTAATATAAAACGTAAACTTTATTTATTACTCTTATCAAACATTAACGATAAATTACTTTAAAAAACGCAAACAATGTAATTTTAAACTTTAAAAAAAAACTAGGACTGGCCATCTCTCCCAGAGTGTCCGGGGGTGATGGCCATAGTAATCGGGGGGAGATGGCCAATACTCTTCTTGCCTTTCCCTTTGCTCTTGAGATCTTTTAACTACTTTTTTTCTTATTACCGCAGTAAGAACACATGTCCTCAAACTCGGTGCAGTTTTCATGCACCTAAAACATGCAAATATTGTATTGTATCCAATCTTCAACTAATTGTGTCCTGTAATAATTATCACCACAATCTCAGCAGTTATCTTTCTCTCTATCTTCAGATTCACTTTCAGAGGTATCATTGAAAACGATGGGAATTTCTTCGCAATTGCTATCAGACAACCTACGAATTTCGTTTCTTAACAAATTTTTTTCTTAGGTCTATAAGTCATAGTATCTGTTTTTATCATTTTTGGTTTTTTTGACTTTTCTTCCTTTTTTTCTTTTTCATTTTCTTTCGATTTTCATTTTTCAATATGATCTTCAGATGTCAAAATGATGCTTACTTATTTGGCTCGTTTCCAAACCTCGTTTAGTTTAACAGGCAGTGTAGATACTTCGTCCAGTAATCTAGTCGGTATTGGTTGGTCTACCGTCTGAAGGGATGTATCTACCTACTTGGGCCTGAATCTGAGACTCAAAATTGACTTGTAATTCTTCTCAAATCATCGATAGTCAATGGAAAGCCTCTCGACTGCATGTCTTTTATATGCTTGCTCAGTCTTTTTTCGTTGTCTGTACCAAAGGTTGATGATAGTCCTATAGGTCCTATACAATGAACACAAAATTACTTTGCTATAATCCGCTAACAGTGACAAATTTGTAGGCACAACACCACAAATTCAACTCGACGATCGTTTCGCTCCGACAAAAGTCCCATAGGTCCCTTTGTGTAGTTGTTTTATTATAACCTTCTTTCTAGTGTTTTTCTTGGAATATGGTTAATAAAAGAGGCCCTATAAACCGTCATCCCTCCTCTGTGTACTTCTGACACAGCATTTTTTAAGTCTTCTTCGCTCCAGGCACCTCGTCCAATAGCCGCCTTCCGTACGTATTGATTAGGCATCTATAGAAACATTGAATTTTAAAAATAGATTTAAATTAGGACATTTAATTTTATGGCTATCTCTCCCGTAAATAATTTGGCCATCTTTCCCGATTGTCCGGGTGAGATGGCCACAGTACTTAATAAAAGTAACTTCTCAATTTTGTAGTTAATTTTTAGGTTAGAATGACGAGAAAGTTATTTACTTTACAAAGAAATTACAAAAACGGACAAAACTTTCAAAACTTTTTGGTGACCACTTAATATGTCAACCCCATAGTTTAAATTAAACGTGTTATGAAAAAACAAAGTCAAATTACTCACCTTTCCATAACTTTTTCGCAAAAAACTTCATGCCGGCTTGTTGCCCGTGCCGAAACGAATCGAACTAAGTTATAGTAGGTGCCATCTATTAATAATTACTTCGACTTTTTTCTATTGGCCATCTCTCCCATAAGGCCATCTCCCCCGGAATTACCCTATTTGTGTATAACTAGGTAGCTTATGTCCGTCACGCCGCATACGCGTTCCATTTGCATGCGTTATCGACGATAATATACAGTCGCTACTGGTCTATCTATACTGCGACTAACTTCTGTGACACTGGTCGGTCAAATTAGGTCGCGCGTATCGTAAGCGTTACAGCATAGTGTACGCCTGACCGACGTACGCGACCGTCATCAGCGTAGAAGTTCTTCACATCGGAAACCAAATCGGGATCTATTCAATTAAACTGCTAAGTTATGCTGGTTGCTAAGTCGTAGAATCTTGATCTCAAAATCTTATGAAATTCACATTCAACTGTAAATGACCTTTATAAAAATATTTTATTGGCAGTCGATGTAGTTTACACGTAAGTACTGTGAATGGTTTTCACGTGAATCGTTAAGCCTGAAACACATACGCCAGCGCAATGCGTCGGCAGCGTGTTTACCACGGCTGCTAGACGTTGTAATAACATTAGGTTAGTATGATTTCGAATATTATAACACTATAACGTGAATGTAAAATATACCTTAACTGCCTCGATTTAACACAATGAAGTCTCTCCATATTTCTACAGCCAGTACTCAAAGCTTTGCGAAATAAAATCAGCAGTACTAAATGTATGACTAAAGAAGAGGTACAATAAAACTGTAAGTCTGACTTGTGTGTTTTGTGAAATATAATATCAATTTTGTCTAGATTTGTAAACTTGTACTAAGGGTACCTACAGTGCGAAGGTGTCCACACTGCAAAGCGAGCATAGTAGCCGCGCTCCTGACTTTTTCGTCACGCAATACATTTGACGTATTTCAACAATATTTCAACAATGATATAATATTATGTAATACGTTACTGTTTATAGGTAAGCTCAGTGTATTTCAATGCTTCCTTATATATTACTTGAACGTGTGAAGTATTTATTAGTATTTTTAGTGCAGTTACGTTTGTTTCGGCCTTTATGCGATAACGAATACGTTGTAGTTCGCGCAGGCTGCGGGAATGTATTTTCGATAGTCATAAACGTAAGTATATACCCCATTTTTATAAAGCTTTGCAAGATAATAATGATAGAGTTTATTATGGTTCCCCAAAAACATTAGGAGCGCTCCGCACGTAGAGCCATATTGAATCATTCTTTTGAGCCAATGAACTTTTAAAATCATGATTTAAGTTTTATAGTCATAAAGTCCTCGTCATCGCCTGACCAATAGATGTCCACCGCTGGACATAGGTAGGTTTCTTGCAGGTATCGCCACAGAACACTTTTTGTGCGATGATATCGAGCACCTGTCAGCGAACGGCTTGAGGTCGTCCGTCTATCAAGTAGGGCTAGTCTTAGCAAGTTGTAACTTTGTCTAGCTAAAGCTATTAACTAGTATTTCTAGTAGTAGCTAGTTTTGACGACCTCCCTGGCGCAGTGGTCAACGCTGTGGTCTCATAATTGAGAGGTTTTGGGGTCGATTCTCGATAGGAGCATGTTGGAAAATTACAATTTCTAAACTGTTTCGTGGCCGTGGTTAGTTACCACCCTATCGGCAAAGGCGTGCCGACAAGCGATTAAGCGTTTCGGTACGATGCCGAGTAGAAACCGATTAGTGTTATGGATTTAATTAAACTGCCATACGCCTTCCAATTAGCCCACTTCCATCTTAGACTGCTTACCACTACCACAGAATAATAACTAGTACCTAATGCCACTACTTACCGAACAAAAGCTTAAGTAATTATTTACTAGATCTGTTTTATGAAGCATGATATTACAACTTCAATTCTTATACCCCAACTGTTTATAATAAAGAATTCTCAGTGTAATAAAGCTTTCAAATTATATGAATGAATTTTCTTCTGAGTCTTTGATCTTTAAGTATAAATATTAGCTTTATTTTGCAAATGTTTAATTGAAAAATGTAAGTAATACGCTTGGGTAACATCTGAAGACCTTTATATTTCATTTTGTATGTCAGCGTGTTATTTTTCATGTTTCAGGAAGATCTCTATGTAGGTACCTATCTGCTTCTCAGCCAAAAACATTTATTATGTCTCTTATACACAGACTAAGCAGATTCACCTTTACGGTCTTAAACATAATATGAATGCGCGATAAATATTTCCAGGCTTTTGACGTCTTTCCGTGGCCCACATGCACAAATAATATTGACGGAAAAATCATATTGTGTTACTACGGAATACATAAACAATTAAATACAATGAATATAAAATTACTTTGCTATAATCCTGTTAGCGGATTATAGCAAAGTAATTTTATATTCATTGTATATCATGGAATTCTGCAAAGTAACGCCTGCTTCTATTCAACATAAACAATTAACGCACACTTCAATAAAGTCGTGATCATTGATCATGAATGCGCGCCAGACATTTTCGTTGACAAAGGTTTGTTCATTGTTTAGTTTTTTTTTATCTACGCTTAGGTACCTGGTAACTATACAATTATCAACATTAATATATATATAGCTGTTCGTTCTGATTCACTGACTCATTCATCGCCTCTCCTGTAAAATTTTGTATGAAAAATTTTTTTTTCACAAATGGTTTCGTATAGAGGACAAAAATTCATTAAGAGGAAAAATATGGAGAGAGCTGATGATTGAGGATTTCGGAGACGGTTGAAGAGCACGCTTAAGGTATTGAAGATAGGTGGGGGGTGCTCGAACAAATGTCACTCGAAACGTCATCCAATTGGCAGGGAGCCGAAAAAAAATTCAAAATGGCGAAAAAAAGATGGCCGCCATACAAATTTCGTCGGTGTCCATCTCGAAGGGTATAAAAGATGGAAGAGTTGTTTCTTAGCAAAACATGATCAGGATCCAAAGATCTACTCGATGAATACAAAAAAAATTCAAAATGGCGGACTTTATTTTTCCATAGAAAATGTATGGCGAATATTGAAGAGACTACAAGTTGTGAACTATGCAAGGCTTTGATGCGGTTCTTTGGGGATGTCTCAAAGAAAAATATGGGAAGACATGATGATTGAGGGTTTGGAAAATGGTTGAGGAGCCCGGGCAGGGTATGGCAGATAGATGGGAGGTGCTCAAACAAAAATTACTCAAAACCTCATCCAATTAGCACTGAGCTGAAAAAAAAACAAAATGGCGGATTCAAGATGGCGGCTATACAAATTTCGTCGGTGTCTATCTCACCAAGTATAAAAGATGGAAGAGTGGTTTCTTGGCAAAAGATGATCAAGAACTAAAAATCTAATAGATGAACAGAAAAAAACAAGATGGCGGAATTTATGTTTTCACACAAAAAGTTTTTTTAGTGATTTTTTCGTATACAAGACAAAAATTCATGCGGTGGAAAAATATGGAGAGAGCTGATGATTGAAGATTTTGGAGACGGGTAAGGAGCACGGTCAGGGTATTAAAGATAGGTGAGAGGTGCTCAATCAAAAATTACTTGAAACCTCATCCAATTGGCAGTGATCTAAAAAAAATACCAAAATGGTGGATTCAAGATGGCGGCCATACAAATTTCGTCGGTGTCTATATTACTGATTATAAAAGATGGAACAGTGGTTTTTAGGCAAAAGATCATCAAGACATGGTTTACTTGATAAATAGAAAAAAAAAACAAGATGATGGAATTTATTTATCTATACAACATATACGACGAATATTGAAGTTGGTACCTATGCAAGACTTTGATACAGTTTCTATTCAAAATTTGTTTTTATGGAAGAACTCTCATTCTGACAAATAATTCGGAGAAAAAATATGGGGAGTGATAATGATCGAGGGTTAGGAATATGGGAAAGATAGGTGGAGGCTGCTCAAACCAAAATATCCAAAAGCAAAACCTCGCGGTCCGCTTTAGCGGGCCGCGCACCCACGTGCCATACTAGTAATATTATGTACCTAACAGTTTTTGTAAACATTTGAATTAGGAAATAACAATAAATTATCGTCTGAGGTTAACTATGCTGACTGCTGGTTTTTAACCCCCGACGCAAAATGACGGGGTGTTATAGGTTTGATGTAGGTATGAGTTGTATGCATGTGTCTGCCTGTGGCATTGTAGCTCCGAAACGGATGAAATGGTTTTGATTTTGTTTTCTTTAAAGGTAAATTAGTCGGGATTGTTCTTAGCTATCTTTGATTATTTACTTAGCTACGAGTATGTTTGATGAAAGTTAGTCCAAAATGGCCGCCACCACAAAATGGTGAATGTCTGTGGTTTTTTAAAATTTTTAATTTATACTTTGTATTTGTAGGAATTAAACAGGTAACCTTTTCACCTAAAAGTGAAACCTTTTTTAAGGTTACCTTTCGGGTTTCCCTAGTTTAGGGGTCAGGATTCCAAGGAATATATTATAATGAGTTTAATTGATAAACATTTATTATTATTACTATTACCGGTACAAAGATCTGGCCAAGCTGTATTTTGAGATTTTGATATAAACATGAAGCAATTTTTTCATAGTGCAAAAATTTTCATCCCTCCTTTGTCGTCGTTTTTGGATAACTAAAACAAAATAAACAATTTTGCAAATTATTGAACGGCTAATAGATAAATGTATAGGTCATAGGCAGGTAGGTATATCGTATTTGAGAACAAGATAGCCAGACGGGCTGTGTCTCGAATCAAACTAATGATCGCTTTAACAAATTGATGCAGGTGTTAACGATGTACGCTGCCGTCTCGGGGGCACGACTAGACGTGTTGATAAATGATACGGGTAGACAGACGGCAAAACACGATAAATAATATCTGAGCTTAATAAATTGTATATTAGTAGAACTAGGCTTCGACAAGGTTACATTACGTTCATATAAAAATGAATGATCAAATAATTATTACGAACATAACAAATGAATACAATGAAAAACAAAATTTCTTTGCTATAATCTAGCTTTGCTATCTAGCTATAGCAGTCTAGCTATAGCAGTTTATGCTAGTGGATTATAGTAAAGTATAGTACATTGTGATACAAGGGTGGAATGTTGGTTATTGCAAACGAGCTGTCATTAACAAGCCCGAACCGAAGGTGAGGGTTTTTAATGTCACGAGTTTGCAATAACCGATACACCCGTGTATCACACGACGTTTTTCAATACAGTTGTAGGAAATACTTAGTAAAAAAACAAATCGAAGAATCAAATGTTTATTTCAACATACATACCTACGTACGTACCTATCTTTGTCGGAATCTTGGGGGCAAAATTCCATCTTGCGTAATTTTTGCCCCAGATAAAATATCAGGTGGACTTTATTCCATAATATCACTTGTACTTGAACTCATATTTACAAAAAATAATCAATTTATCACACAAAAATGAAAACTTTCAGAAAATGGCGCGTTTTAGCAACTGGACATTTTAAAACGAAACTAGGAAACGGTCTACGCGTATACAGCCTATTCGATTTTTGAGATATGTTAATGTGAAAATAATTAAATTAAAAATGGTAATTAAATATATAATTAATTATAATAAACAAACATTTAAAAGAATTTTGAGAATTCAATGCTAAGACGTACGCATTTATTAATTTTTTCTCGTATAAAATCTATCCGATTTTATTCTATGTATGAAAACTCCTTGCTACTAAACTTTTTAAATTGACTTACTTATAAATTTAAAAATAAACTGCAAAACAAAATGATCGAGCTTGTAAACCAAAAGTCACGACCGCGTAAAACAAAACATGCCTGTGCAAAAGATTTAATTTTCGAATCATAACTATAGCCTCTGAAAGTACGCCATGTTAAACAACTGTATTGAAAATTTTGTTTTTCATTGTATATCATGGAATTCCGCAAAGTAACGCCTGCTTCTATTGAACATAACAAATTAATATCTAATAACTTGTTTTGTTGGGTAAGGTAGTGTTAGTTTTCATAAATATACATATAATGTCTTCAAAACTTTAATCTTTGATTTGCGTATTTGAAATGTAATATCTGCTATGCTATTTATTAAATGTGGCACTATTTACTGAACGCGAGTGATTTACAGTACCTACTTAATTGTCCTTTGAAAAGTTCCATCTCCGAAAATCTTCATCAGATCATTCAGATCATAGACAAAAAATGGAACCAGCCTGAAGGCATACCCAAAAAAAACATCAAAATTGGTTCAGATAATAATGAGGAAAATATGGAGTATTCTAACAACGACTAAAAACTAGCGCTCACAAAGGATTTTCTGCTTTCTGCTTTCGGAGAAAGGACTTTTTGTTCTTTTTTATATCGGTTAAAAATATGATAAAAATAAACTAAGTCTACGAATGCAAAGCGATTTAAAAGACATGAAAATACTTTTCCGATAACATGTCCTATGACACGTAGTTGCGGCTGCAGCGTGCTAGATAGCGGTTGGCATTTTTCACAACGTGGAAATTCCATATGGTTTGTATAGTAGATTGTAAAACTGCATAAAACAAACCATTTTTATCCACGTTTATCCACCCGAGCCGATGGCGAGTAGTAGGCATTTAAGTCGAGGATAAAATGGGTCCTATCTATGAGGCTATGACCAAGTTATACACTCTGCTTTTTACTTCAATTATGAGGAAATCAAACAGTAATACAGTAAGTTAATATTTCTTTACTTTTGTACGTTTAATTTGAAAATTTAAAAATGTTACTGGCACTATAGAAATTCCATACTTACAGATTTTATTTTTCATGTGAGCGAACCCGCAGATAGTCGCTAGTTGTCAGTATTTTAGAAATTCTTAAACAGTGTGGTGGTTTCATGTAGTGGATTACGGTAAGGAAAATAAAGCTTCGTAATTTATATTTACTAGTATTTATATAAAAGAAGATAGTAGTAACTCATTTCTCACAATCCAGCTCCATCTTCTATAATATAATAAAACTGTAACAGATCCAATTCTGTACATTGAAGATATTTTGAAAATTTTTATTGGAGGGCACTCTATAATCGATACTGAAACCAAAACTGCAATTTTTTTCATTTTTGTCTGTCTGTCTGTCTGTCTGTCTGTCTGTCTGTCTGTCTGTCTGTCTGTCTGTCTGTATCTTGGCCGCGCATCACGCCGAAACTACTAAATGGATTCGAATGAAACTTGATACGATTTGAGTTTATACTCCGAGGTAGGTTATAGGATACTTTTTATCCCGAAATTCAGCATGGTTCCCTTGGGAGAGGGGATGAAAGTTAAAACGTGTATTTAGCTGTAATTCATTAACGCGTTGTTCGATTTCACTCATTCTTTTTTTGTTAGAAAGGTAGTACTTTAAGTATTGTCCCGTAAATATTTCAAGGTCATAGGTTTTTTAGTTCAGAAATGACAGGCATTTAGTGGGTTCCAATAACTTGGGACCCGGATCTTTGTACGTACGGCTTATTTTAAACTGGCGTGCGTTTAAATTTATGTTTGTCGTTCTGTCTATTTGTTCCAACTAATCTCTGAAACGGCTGGATCGATTTTAATGGAACTTTCAATGGCAGATAGGTGATGTTATAAGGAGTAACTTAGGCTACATTTAGTTTAGGTACAAAAAAGGATTATGGGATCCAATCCGATCCTATATAAAACCTATATCCAGGCGGACGAAGTCGCGGGGGTCGGCTAGTTCCGAAATATATGTAGCATCAAAACGTGTTCGCGACTGTAAAGAAAGCATTAACAATCTTGGCTCTAAGAGTGGGATTCAATGGTTATTCATTTCATCAATTCTTGTCTATAAAGTTCATGTTGCTATCATATGAGATAGACGTAACAAAAAATCTGTAACATAAAATTATAGCGCTGGGCATGCGCCAAATTTTTAAATGACAATTAAATAATATGTCGATGTATAAAAATACGAATGTTCAGGCTAGAGTCTAGACCGACCGGGTTTATTTTCCTTGTAATATTGACAAACGCTTGAACACAATCACTTCTAATTCACTTTTGCCCTTAAGTTTATTCTCTAGCGCGCTCCATACAAACGAAGTTTGATTCTTGTTTGGATATCAATCAATTAACCTCAATGAAATTTTGTAGACATGCTCCAGAAACTAGTATATATATGTGTCTGTGGTAGGTATATAATAATTAACCGATTTCGATTTGCCTAATTAAATAATCTCTTTAATTAACCATTAAGGTACAAATGCATGGTGGGCAAGTTTAAATTTAACATTAAATTTACGTTGACTTGCTATTAGTTTAATTTTGTAACTTTTAGACAAGAAAAAAAAAGATTTAGAAAATTTTACTTGAGCACAATTAACGTGCAAGATAGTGGTCCTTAAAATACGTTCAAGAGAGTGACAGAAACTGTGTTAAATAAAGGTGGGCATTCGGTCTCTAATTAAATCTTGGCGAGCTAGGAGATATCAAGCTGCAATGGTACGCCATCTGCCCCTGTCGGGTAATCAAATCATGAAGCGAGCGGTGTCATGGACAACCGGCGTCGGCGAAGTGGAGTTATGTTTCATTGCTATAATATTTTACTCGGGACCAATTGAAATTATATTTTTAGAATAGGATTTGTTTAGTGTGACAAGACAAACCACGACGTATGTATGAACTGATATTATAATGAATGAGTGAAGAGAAAATCTAAGCGTGCAAAAATGATGGAGCATTCCAAATCAGTTTGGGAAAATATCTATATTTGGAAAAAATCTAGCGATTCTTTGGCGTGAGTGTATCAAATCCTAATACAAAAAAAGAAGCAAGAAGCGTTAAATCAATGTTTATTTAAAACTAGAAGAAAACCCGGCTTCGCTCGGGGGACTCATAATGCACATCTAGGTAAAAAATGTAGGTAGATATTTCTGTAGTCATCGGTTCTCAAGGAATATTAAAGGAAAGCAAGGCATAGACTCGTACAGCTTGTGTTGTTGTGTCGTTGTTCATTGTGTTTAATAAATATAGTAGGTAAATAAAAACTGCAAAAATTTTCACACAAATAATTTTATTTTAAATTAACATTCAAAATAAACTAACTCTGTAAAACAAATCGGCTAAATAAAAAATAATCTTAGAAAATAATACCTACCTATTAGGAAATATGTAAATTGTAATTTTACAATGAGTATCTCACCCGAGAATTTGGCAAAGATACCTATAAAGGATACTTATCTCTATTATACATCACAGGTTGATTATCATAAAATTTCTCTATATTGAAATTGTTTATTTTTTACACAAATAGTTTTTATTTCAAATTAACATTCAAAATAAACTAACATAAATTAACAAAACATAAGTTTTAAGGCATAGCATAAGTTAAGGCTTATTCTCTGTAAAACAAATCTAGTTATTGAAATTCTCTAAAATTTATTATTTCCCTATATTTCTCTGGTTCCCACATGGCTACCACAAATAATTTCGGCATCAATGGACAATGACACGTGAAGCTAACGCTCTAACAATAAGACGGGTTCCGTTGCACAACCCGAGAGTCGGGTTTAAATTTCTCAAAAGCATTACTATACAACCAACTTTTAATTTTAAAATGTGTGGTGGTAGTCCTGCAGGCGTTATAGAATTTAGGAATTCTACAGGATAGTTTAAAACATCATTATGATCGTCCTCAACCACAGCGATTGATTTCTTCAGCTAAAATTGCAGCCACCTTTTTGTATACTTTGACAAAAGGATTGGATTCATTGAGTATTGTTTGTAAGGACCTCATTATATTGCTTCTATATATGTTATTTCTCGAATCAGATCATTTAATGAATAGAATCGTTCATTTAATGCTGCTTCAACAAACTTATATTTTGTTTATTTTAATTTGATTTGTTTTGACAATGAACGAAGCTATATGAATCTATGCCTTGCTTTCCTTTAACAATGAGAACCGATGACTACAGAAATATCTACCTAGATTTTGTACCTAGATGTGTATTATGAGTCATTGTCTCAAAAGGGCTAGAACTCAGAGTCGTAAAACCTGTTAAATCTCCATGGTTAAATCAAATAAAAATAAAAAAAGATGTGTCAAATTGGCGAGTCGTATCCATGGCTACTGCGGTTTGTTTGGATGACAAACGTGATTTGTTGTTTGTCAGTGCCGTTAACGAAATTCTCCATAATACGAATTTTGCGGATATATGTTGTCGACTCGAAATCAATATTTTTTCGTGCCCTGTTATTCTTATAAGGTTTCGATCGAGTCTACCGTACCCCTGCACGAAATTATTAATATAGACAAGGAATTACAGATTTAAAACCATACTAAAAAATGACAGATTTCTTGTACAAATACTGCCATTAACTAATCATAACTTATATACTTGGTCTCATTGTCTATTCGTTTGTCTACACACTCCAGTGCTGCCCAGAACACCCCAATTTATTTATTCCCAAAAATTACGAACATGATTGCATACGACGCCACAGATCCTGTATTTGGTTGGGAGCCAACCTCAGCTGCAAGCCTTTTGAATAATGGAAGAAGCTTGTACCACACGAGTAGATATTATACAGAGAGAAAGCTACCTACAAGCGGCCCGCTGTAGGTACACTCACACATAGCGCCGCTCACGCACACACGAGCTCTCACTAACGGTTCACGTACACTCCGCTGGTAGGACAGTTGGTAAACAAACGACAGGGCTGTGGGTCGTGCGCACTTTTCCAACTTCTTTTTTTGTGTACCCTAGAGATCAAGTGAAGTAAGTATACCTACCTTTACATATAGTATCTATCTATAATATAATAAAACTGTAACAGATCCAATTCTGTACATTGAAGATATTTTGAAAATTTTTATTGCAGGGCACTCTATAATCGATACTGAAGCCAAAACTGCAATTTTTTTCATTTTTGTCTGTCTGTCTGTCTGTCTGTCTGTCTGTCTGTCTGTCTGTCTGTCTGTCTGTCTGTCTGTATCTTGGCCGCGCATCACGCCGAAACTACTGAATGGATTCGAATGAAACTTGGTACGATTTGAGTTTATACTCCGAGGTAGGACATAGGATACTTTTTATCCCGAAATTCAGCACGGTTCCCTTGGGAGAGGGGAAGAAAGTTAAAACGTGTATTTAGCTCTAATTCAATAACGGGTACTTTGATTTAACTCATTCTTTTTTTGTTAGAAAGGTAGTACTTTAAGTATTGTCCCGTAAATATTTCAAGGTCATAGGTTTTTATTTCAGAAATGACAGACATTTATATTGGGTTCAAATAACTTGGGACCCGGATCTTTGAACGTACGGTTTATTTTAAACTGGTGTGCATTTAGAGTTATGTTTGTCGATCTGTACATTTGTTCTAGCTAATTTCAGAAACGGCTGGATCGATTTTGATGGAACTTTCAATGGCAGACAGGTGATGTTATATGGAGTAACTTAGGCTACATTTAGTTTAGGTACAAAAAAGGATTATGGGATCCAATCCGATCCTATATAAAAACCTATATAACCACGCAGACGAAGTCGCGGGGGTCAGCTAGTATACAATAAAATAATGAAATGAAATTAATTGAAATTACATGAATTTATTTATTGTAGTATATTGTAGTGTATAGTAGTTTGTAGTATATTGTATTGTATTTGTATGTGCCACGTTATACGTATATACGTTTTACGATAAATTAAATTCGTACAGACAAGATTTAGAGGTTAAACTTTCAACGCTATCGCAGTTTTTTTTTATGTCATACTTAATTTCGTGAGTATTCATTTCTTATTATTCACAAAATTAACCAAATCAATGGTAAGATAGTTAAAAGAGAAAATGCAAGCATGAATGTATCGCGCGGTAAACACAACAAATGCACATTTAGCGATTGTTGGCGAAAACAACAAATAAAATTTTATTAATTTCTGTGGATGATAACAATCCCCAACAACAGAAGTTGTAAAGTTTATTCAACTCATAATATAATTTTTTGTTCGTTCAACGTTTCATAAAGCAGCGAAACTGTTCATGGCCCTCAGAAGCGAAGTGGAAAATTTAGAACCTCAAGCTAATTAATTGGCCCTCTCTCGTCTCTTAACAGTCCTTAGAAAGTCGGATAATAATTCCGCAGGGACTTTACTTTCATTTGATTATGAAATTTCACTTGAATATATTATTTCAATTAAAATTCTCGTCTCTAACGTAACTGAAAAAAATTATTTAATGAATATTTACAATTTTCTTGAGAGTGAAAATTGTCTTTATTCTTGCAGCCTTTTAACGTCCCACTGCTGGGCACAGGCCTCCTCTCTTATAGGAGTGAGGGATTTAGAGCTTAGACCCGCCACGCTGCTCCAATGAGGATTGACGGGCTTTTATTTTTGCATGAGAATTTAATTCCTTGAAAATACAATACAGAGGAGGCGTTGTTTTTTATTTATCAAACCTAATAAATGCAGTTCAATATATTGTATAAAGAAAACAAGCAGAATCGAATCAATCGAATCAACTGTAAACATCGGAGTTTATTACCGAGTTCCCGTGATATAAAAAACTTACAAAAGCAAGTGAAAAAGATTTAAATTGAAGAACGGAATAAATTATAAAAATTGTATTTCGCAATGGATTACTGAAATGATAATTTTATTGTAATAAATTTCACACTCGTAATTTATGGCATCCTTTACAATAGGGGGATATTTTCAAACTTTGAGAAACTAGGGAACGTTAATGTTTGAGACTTTAAACCTATGAAGTATCACACTACTTACATTTGTCTACACACTCCAGTGCTGCCCAGAACACTCCAATTTATTTATTCCCAAAAATTACGAACATGATTGCATACGACGCCACAGATCCTGTATTTGGTTGGGAGCCAACCTCAGCTGCAAGCCTTTTGAATAATGGAAGAAGCTTGTACCACACGAGTAGATATTATACAGAGAGAAAGCTACCTACAAGCGGCCCGCTCTAGGTACACTCACACATAGCGCCGCTCACGCACACACGAGCTCTCACTAACGGTTCACGTACGCTCCGCTGGTAGGACAGTTGGTAAACAAACGACAGGGCTGTGGGTCGTGCGCACTTTTCCAACTTCTTTTTTTGTGTACCCTAGAGATCAAGTCTTGATCTCTACGCTTGTTAAATCTATAGTAATATGTTCCTCGACTTTTGATTCAACACGCGTCGTGTGACATAGTTTTAAATAGCGTTTATGAGCGTGTAAGCGGTATACAGGCATATGGGATTACCATTCCAGATCTACATTTGAAAGCGTGTGTTACAAATGTAAGAGATTTCTTAGAAATATTGCTATTTCGCCGGGACTTGGAAGCACAAACTTGCCTTTCCTTTAGCGTGGCAATGCAAACGAGATTGAATATCAATTAACGACTGGGAAATTGACCGAGTTTCCTAGTACAAGTTCTCAGTATATACATGGAAATGCTTTTACCCATTGCGGAAACCTTACAGGATGCAAAAATAGCTCTGCTCTCTATGTACATAATAATATTAAGAGCAAAAACAGATTTAAGATACAAACCTATGTCATTAGACTTTAAAATGGAATTAATGTGTGTACATTTGTATTTATTTATTTAGAGATAGCAAGGGTCCAGGTGTTAGTTACAATTAAAACTCATTAACTTTGTTAGTTTATTTTATGTAATTAGGTAATATATTTATTGACATCCAGTGTTTAAGTATCAAGGGATCTTTGGGTATAGTTAAGTATAATACATTTCTCGATCTGTCTAAACAAATTTTCTTCAAACAAAGTTGTAAACAAACGTGTAGCTACATACTAAATTGTAACCGAGATTCTGGCATCTAACATCCAAGATGTTGCCGCGAGCAACCACCAACAAGTACACACAATGTTGAACAAACTTGGGAGCAATTTGTAACGCGAGTGCTCCTTGTTGACAGCCACCGCAGTTTCATTTCATATTCAAACTAAAGTAGGTACCCGCTGTTTAAATGTACGCTGTACGCAAGTTACCAAAATACTCTTTTTACCCGAATGCGCGACGCAAAGGAGTGGTAATATATTTATCAGTCTATGTCTGTATATTTGTTCCTTTGTGACACTCTAGAGACCAAAAGTGTGGGCCAATTTTGATAAGATGCACGTCCACATCGTTAGATTCGCCATGCCAGCGTGAGTCAACGAGAACATAAAAAATTAAAAAATTCAAAATGGCGGATTTTGGACGCCATAATGGGGGTTCAAAAAATATTTTATTCTTCAAATCCTATCGAGTGTAGTTTTAATCCTATCAAATTAAAGAACTTAAAAAAGTGATTACAAAAATATATTTATTTGACAAATCGTTAATGAAGGGCCCCGTGTAAATACGGTCTGACGCAGTCGGGTTTTTTATTTTTGTGCCAATATTAATATGCTTGTTATATATTTAATGTTTCGACTCTAGAATCACATAGAATGTTTTTCCTTTTCAGTCAGTTATTAATCGCAGATTTGCTCGTTGCACAAAAGAAGTAAAAAACATACGCGCCGAATTGAGAACCTCCTCCTTTTTGGAAGTCGGTTAAAAATAAATTTATTTAAGTCCTTTTGTCAGTCCTTCTATACGAGCGTTCTGTGGGTTAATAAAGTATTTTCTGTATAGTAACGATCGGGGAGGATCGCTACTAGGATACAAATAATACAATCTATTTTTCCTTAGTTGTCTTAAAAAGTAAGCAAATCGCAAAAATCTTCTCGGAGAAACGCGTAAGTGGCGCTCTTTCTCCAGCGCTTTAGACGTTCTTGTATTTGAATTTTCACTTCAATCATGACTTCATTGTTAGTTCGCGGTTAGAACGTCCTATACGCCGTGCAAAGTGGTGCAAAGCGCGTCGCTTACGCGTTGCTGCGAGAATGGACTTGTTTACCTTTTAAGACAACTAAGGAAAAACAGACTATTAGTAACGATCCTCTCCGGCTTCGCACGGGTAGTAATTTCCCGCTACTATCCCAATATACATAGTTTTTTATCTCAAAGGGATTATGCAACGTTTTCGATAAAAACTCCCAGGCGGCTTAACTTTTTTTCGACATTTTCAACAACTTTAGTTATATTTCAACCAATTTACACAAAACCTTCCTCTGTCTATTGGTGAAAACCGCAATTACCTTCACCTTACCTTACCTTACCTTCAGTAATTATTG
The DNA here is from genome assembly GCA_920104075.1 of Melanargia galathea. Lineage (NCBI taxonomy): Eukaryota > Metazoa > Arthropoda > Insecta > Lepidoptera > Nymphalidae > Melanargia > Melanargia galathea. The sequence goes on from OV049872.1 coordinate 12,478,260, forward strand.
AGCTTATCGCGAATGTTGGTATATGGGATTCTTTGTACCATCGAAACATTCCAACGGATGTATGGATATTAACAATTTCATACAGTACTCAAGAGTTTATTTAAGTTTCTATTGCGTACCTATTTTTTTTATCAGTTTGGTCAAAATGTAAAATTGATTCACAAAAGCAATCGCTTTTGTAGGCGAATAAAAAGTAATAAAATACATGGAGTGACAAATTGGGAAATTCGAGTAGATAAGTTTCTAAAATAACAGCGCCTTTGGCAAACAATGAAATTGTTTTCGTCGTTTCGTTGTGACGAGTCAGAAAATTTGGAACATCGACTTAATTAACTGGCTCGAATCCCATAGCGATATATATCGGGGTGAGAATTGACGACTCTACCGATACTTTGTTCAAATTTCCTTATATTTAGATTTAGGGTTCCGTATTCAAAGGGAAAAATGGGGACGTATTAGTGTCAATCTGTAGTCTGTCTGTTCATCCGCCCGTATGTCAGGGATCTCTAGTTCGTAAACAAAGACAGTGATGACGTGGGACAGAATGTATGAGATAACAGCTGTTTGGATATTTAGTGTAGTATGATGATCTAAAACCCTAGGTATAAAAAGGACCTACATGAAAAAGGAGTCGATTTTTTTCTTACTCGGGTTTTAATGTATATAATTCATTGAGTAGAGTGCAAGTACATTTTTAATACATTAACTATCTCCAAAAACAAAGAAATGTCAAATATTTAGACCATTTTTTTATGGGGTCTATATCAAAAACTAAACTAGTTAGGTATTTGGAACTCCTGTATATAAACAAGAAATACTAAAAACATGTTTATAATATAGGTTGTAAGCGAGGATCAAAACAAACGAATATTTTTAAATTGATCTTATACGTATGTACGGAACCCTGAATGAGCGAGGCCCGTCTCGCACTTGGCCTATTTTATAAATAGACTAGAGTCTTCATACATTTTGTATCACAATGCCATATAGATACATAGAACTTTATGGTAATTTATGTTATGAACTGAAAACAATAAATTAATAAACTTGTATTGAGGATTAAATTACTGCGCGTTGAAAATTTGCTAGCGGAAACAAGAGTAATAAATTTTGTCTTCCCATAATTTCGCGGCGTGATTTACAATATGATTTGGCGGTTGAGCCACTTTTATAATAAATCTTTGTACAATTTTTGTAACATAATAATTATTAACTATATAAATATCTTAACTTAATAAAAATTAGAAATAATATACACATTCACGATTGTAAAGTCTTTATTAAAAGGAAGCTTCATAAAATGACTCTAGATAAATCTAGTGTTTCAATCATCTTTTGTTTCTTCTTATTAATTACTTATCTTATTCAAAAAATAAAACTTATTCTTAAGTCAAAAGACAAACGTCGCTATTTATATTTCACAATAACTACTCAAACATTCATCAAAGTACACAGATACAACCAGTAGTGAAACTACCTACAAACACGGTAATAAACGTTCTAAACGGGTCACTCACACAAACATGCGCATCAACGAGACCCCTACCGGGTTTTCGCGTGGACCTCAGTCACAGAGTATACCTACAGAGGGGAAGCTTCTACAAGCGGCCCGCTGTAAGTACACTCACACATATGCGCATTGTTTGTCACCAACTGTAGCGGTTAGTTGAACGAGCGTGCGTCCGTGAACCGTTGGTGAGTGTGTTTGTGTGAGTATACCTACAGCGGGCCGCTTGTGGAAGCTTCCCCTCTGTAGATTTACTACTCGTGTGCCTCAGTAGCGAGTGCCGCTAAATGGTCTCGTTGATGCGCATGTTTGTGTGAGTGAGCCGTTTCGAACGTTTGTAGGTAGTTTCACTACTGGTTGTATCTGTGTACTGTGCATTCATTCACGTCTATAATAAAATATCTATTTAAAATTTTCCCAATTTATTGGAAGCGACATAATTATGATATAACTTTCTTATTTTTAACCCCCGACGAAAAAACGACGGGGTGTTATAAGTTTCACGTGTCTGTGTGTGTGTGTGTGTGTGTGTGTGTGTGTGTCTGTCTGTTCCCCTGTGGCGCTCAAACGCGTGGACCGATTTGAATGCGGTTTTTTTTGTTTGAAAGGTGAATTAGTCGAGAGTGTTGTTAGCTATGTTTGATGAAAATCGATCCAAGATGGCCGCCGCTACAAAATGGCTGATTACATATTTTATCACAACGCCCTCAATATGGGTATCAAATGAAAGGGCTTGACTAGTAGAATAGCACTATTGCAAATCCAAGATGGCCGCTGCCACAAAATGGCGAATGTCGGGGGTTTTTTAAATTTTCAATTTATACTTGTTTGTAGTTTGGTAAAGACTTTTAAGAATAACTTAATAGGTACTAACTACACAATTATTGTAGAAAACATACGAAGGGTACAGAGATTAAGCGTCATTTTCAGTTTTACTTATTTTTCAATATTTATATGTTGTGGACAATGTGATGGTACGGTGTGATCGTCTATGCTTGTGATTTATAATTAGCTATAATAAGAGAATCTTTAAAAATGTTTGGCAGAATATAGAGACACTTTGATATCTGGGCTTGCATGTTATTACTGGTACATTCCGTTGGGTGAACGTGTGGACCTCTCAATCCATCTACCAGATTTCGCGGATTTAATTATAGAATTTATATGAAAGATTAACCAATTGATTTCTTTCGATTACTCTTAGAAAAGAAATCTCTGAAGACAAAATGGCAAGATTATACGTTCTGGTTAGTGTGGAAGATCGGTTGACACACGCATTTGCCAGTTATGGCCATCTTCTACCCGACCGTCGTCCCTACTAGCACGGGGATTTTCCTACGCTGGTATCCAGCCTTTAAACATTGTTATTTGGGGCACAGATTGACCTTCCTTTTTGCGCTGCGAAGCGATCAATTGCCTGTTGCGGAAAACAGGTTCTTTTATTGAGCTCGTAGGCTCGCCCCTTACCATGGTATTTAATAATTTATATATGTATTTGTTCAGTTAGGGTCTGAATTGGCCAATTCAGTTTCGGAAGGTCAACTGTATAAGACATGGCGTGTTTAGTTGTGCCGGGACGGCGCTGCCGGGGCGTCACCTGATTTCAACCGTGTACCAATTTTCATTAAAACTTGACTCGATAAGTCAAAGGTATCAAACTTTATATTTCCCAATTAAAAATATCAGTGTCTCACAATTTTGCCGAAACAAATGCGCCGCTCTCTCCCGTCCCAAGGTCTGGCTATAAAGACACACAAAGGAGATATGTCCTACCTGAATCCTTTTGTTCGCCGGCTGTACCCGTTGCTCGGATGATGCTCGCCTCGTTCGTAATGTAATAATAGAAAGCCGTGGTGGTTCGTTTGTCAGAACGATTGTTTTCAACCCAGAGGCCGGGGTTCGAACCCGGACAAACACCTTTAGCCATTTGAAGTTGTATGTATCTCAATTAGTTGAATATTACTTGTTTTGCCGATGAATGATAACACCACGATATTAATGACAGTACTGCGGTAGTTAATGATCTAATTTACACAGCTTTAGTCCTACTTTTATGATTTTGGCCTATCAAAACAGTATTAGCAAGAGTCAGGTTCCATTAGACTGCATTAGTTCGTTAACATCCTATTCGTTGATTTACTGAGGAAAGCTGTAGCTAACAATGTAGATTGGTGCCATACTGAATACTAGCCTAATTTTGACTTTAATGTAGAATTCGTGATTTTAGGTTAGTTATATGAGAGAATTTTAATACTGGAGTATTTCAAGTTATTTCGACACACAGATGTTCTCAACCTAATGTTAAACTAAAATTATAGTATGACTGACTGACTCTTAACTTGATTGGGTCTCCACTATTCAAGTTCTAGGAAAGGTATTCTAAATATAATAATGAAAGAAAGTAAAGTATACTCAAATGCCTTTTATTTCACGGTAAGTGTTATTTAATTACTCATACATTTGAGTATTTGAGAAAAAAAGAAACTGTTTGATTATTTAGACGGAATTTCGAATCTGGTCAGATATTTCGAAATTCTGTCGAGGCTCACTTCCTATGCCATGCTAAGTTCTCAAGAGGAAAAGGAGACCTCAGATGAAAAACCTCTCGCGGCAATGTATTTCTATATGTATAGCTTATGTCTAATACACACATGCTCACAGGAAAACAAGAAACATCATTATTTATAAGCCTACTTTTTACACGTGACTACATGAGGTTAAGGACACACATTAATGCATATTTTATATATAATTAAACTAAACCAATTTTCGAAAATACAAGAACCTAGCTTCACAACTTTTATTTTAATTTAGACCCCTTGATATATATATCGTCTAACTGTAGTTCTTGGGATCTGTTCATTTCGTAGCCTGTACAAGGTGATCCCCGTCCCTTACAGTACCGTATACAAAATACGATAATCAGATATAGAATTACAACTCCAACAACAGTTACCAAACCCCATTCTATTATAATATTCAATAATAATCTAAATAATTAGAGTTGTGGAGCTATTTTCGAAGATATAAATAATAATAACAAAATTATAGTAGGTACGTCACCGTATAACTCCCGTCTGCTTACCACACACTTTAATTATATTTAGGTTTTAGAATTTAATTACAATTCACAAATATTAAGTCTACTAAACTTCGTCACTGAAAGCTAGTGCTTGGACTTCGAACTCTCACGAACTGCCCCTTTCTCCACCGGGCATCAGTTTAAAAGCTCTCCTCCATTCCCTCTCATCTTCGTATCTGAAACATTTAAAAAAATCCCCCGGGAGAAACTCGTTTTCTGATTTGCTCGACTCTCGCGCAGCCCATTTCTCATTTGCGGATTCAGGTAGGGTGCTATAGGCCCCTCCCCGTGACGTCATCCTGGAAGTCCCGGTTGGCTAATTTGTTTTAACGCCCCCGCCTTTCCCATCTCGTGACTTCGCTTTTTGTATATTTTTTTTTGTTTCACTTACGTACAATTCCTAAGAATCCCTTGCCTTGCGTGCAGTTTTTCTCTCCCCACATGTGTTTGCAATTTTACGCAGTCCCTTGCATTTGTGTAAAGGTTTTAAAATACACTTTACGGCTTTTAGCGAGATTTATGGCGGTTTCGAGAAATATGCACTTCGTATAAGCTATTGATTCCCTGTTTTTAAAGATTTCTCTTATCCTTTGTTTTAGTTCTAAGTTCCTTTTAATTTTTTTTTATTATTCCTGGCTTAAATTTCACACAACTTGTGTAACTTTATTTGAGATTTATGAGGCCCTTTCGTACCCGTTTCTGTTCTAAGAACGAAGTTTCTAATTTTTTATGGAACATAAAATCGTGGGTAAATGTGACCATCTCACACTCCCCCGAAAAAGATTTTTAATACACGTAGTATTTTCTATGTCTACGTCCCTATACTAGTCGTTTCAAAATCTATTTCCTTATTCAAATTCTGTATTCACACGCCAGCCCTAAATTTCCCACGTCTAATCTTTTATGTTCTCAAGTATTTTAAATAATCCTACTCGACTCGGTTATCTCTTTGTTTGAATGGCTTAAGCTACCTGCTTTATTACCGTGGCGTCAACATTCCGCGTCTCCTTTTAAATATCCTAATATTCTCTATTCTTCTAATTGTTTACATAATAACGAAACAGATGAATGGCATTGTAATTCCCTTTGACCTTATCAGTATGTACGTCAACTAATGTATATACATTGTTGTATGGGACTGCCCCTATTACGTACGGTCCTTCATATAAGCGCATGAATTTCTTCGTCAACTTTTTGTCCGCATCTGACTTCGCAAAAGTCTTAAGCTTCACCAAATCTCCTATTTCGAACTGTATTAATTTATGGTTTTTATTATAATGAATTTCCCTACTTTTGGCCGCCTTAGCTATGTTCTGTCGCGCCCGTTGTCGAATCTGTTCTAATGTCTCTCTTTGTGAATTTTGTCCTTTAGCTATTTCAACGTCGAAATCGGTTGACAACTGAGTCCGTTCTCCCCATACTATCTCGTTTGGTGAATACCCCGTCGTAGTATGTACTACCTGATTGTAACAATCCTCTATATCCGATAATAGATCTACCCATGAACGATGCGATTTGTCGCAATACGTCCTGAATAACCTTCCTAACTCTTTGTTAACTCTCTCTGTTGAATTTGGCCGCGGATTTCTAACGGAAGTATGCGTTATTTCGATACCTAGTTGACGGATACCTGTCTCGAAAACCCTTGAAGTAAAGTTCGCACCTCGGTCTGAGCATAATGTCTTAATCATGACCTGCCTATGGAACTTTTTTATACAAGTTAATGTAGCTTTCCCACTAGCCTGACGTAGCGGGTATAACCTGATCAATTTACTATAAGCGTCCTGTATCACGAATATGTATTTAAAACCAAACCGCCCCGCTGGTAACGGCCCAAAAATATCGCAAAAGACTCGTTCCCCTATTTCCTTCGCTATTACAGTTTTAATCGGTCCCGTGTGCGTCTCTAAAACATGTTTTGACTTTTGACATGTCTCGCAAGCTCTTACAACCTGACCTATTATGCGTGACATGTTCGAAAAATAATACCGGCGCTTCATCAGAGCATAGACCTTGTAACGTCCAAAATGACCTACTTCTTCATGTATGCTAACGATTAAGTCCTTCTGTAAATCCTCGGGGACATATAACTTTAACGTATCCCCTTTCTTGTCTGTTCTATAAAGAATCTCCCCTCTAAGTACATAGTACTTTGATTCTGGCGTACCTGTTGTTTGTATGCGTCTAATTATTTCGCTGGCGATTCGGTCGCGTTTTTGATAACTACCTATCTCTCCCCATCGCTCCCGTACTAATCGTCCTAATGATGTTTTGAATAGATTCATCTCAGGTCCCGTTGCCTTGTTAGTCAATACATCGGTGGTTCCCTTTATATGTCGGGACAACACGTCCGCTACAGTGTTTAGTTTACTTTTCACATGCTCAACTGTATAGTTAAACTGCCCTATATAGTGTACCCAACGTATCATTCTAGCGCTCAATAATTTACATGTCTGCAAGAATATCAGACTCTTATGATCAGTCCTTATAACTAAACGTGCTCCTCTCAAGTACGTTTCGAACTTTGATAAACTGAAGATGATTGCCCACAACTCTTGTTCAGTAACAGTCCACTTACGTTCCGTCTCTGTCAATGCTTTACTACAGAACCCTAGTATTTGTTCCTCACCTACATCATTCAGTTGGTAGACATACCCTGAAATTCCTAGATTACTACTATCCGTTTGTAAATAATAAGTTCCCTTCGGGTCTGGGTGTACGAGGAGTATTGTGTCTATAAATAATTTCTTGACTCTTTCGAAACAATCGTTAATTTCTTGTGTCCATGACCATTTTGTATTTTGTTTTAATAGGTCGCACAATGGCCTAACCTCCTCGCTATATTTCGAGATAAACTTTCTAAAATAATTTATTAACCCCAGAAACCCTCGTAATTGTTTTATAGTTCGAGGTATGGGGAAGTCTAAAATGGCCTCTACCCGTTCAGGATCCATACGCACCCCGTTTGTATTCACTATGTGCCCTAACAATTTTACTTCTACACATAAGAATCGGCACTTCTCCAATCTCCCGGTTAAACCTGCGGTTTCTAAGCTTTCTAATACCCGATCTAAATGTTCTAAATGTAGTCTCATGTCCCCTGTGGTGAATATGACAATGTCATCTAGATAGTTTACGCAGAATTCACGTACTTCTTTTAAAATATAATCCATGGCCCTTGAGAAACCTGCTACCGAAGTCTTTAATCCTTGAGGTAAAACACGGTAAGTATACGTTCTTCCCATGAACGAGAACCCCGTATATTTCCTAGAATCTTTATGCAAAGGTATTTGAAAATAGGCATTGTTCAAATCAATTAAACTGATATAATTTACTCCATGGAAGGATTGTAAAATCTCAGAGGTGAGTGGCGGTGACCCTGCGTCGCCTAACATCTTTTTATTTAGTTCGCGTGCGTCTAATAAGAGTCTTATTGACCCATCTCGTTTCTTAGTGAACGTGAGCGGGCTGCAGTATGGAGTAATCTCTTGTCTGATCACGCCTAATTTCTCTAACTCTCTTAATTCGTCCTTAACCTGTTCTCTATATGCTAAAGGTACCGGATAACTGTGTTTTACGAAAGGAGTTTCGTCTACTAGCTCAATAACGTGTTCGTACTTGTTAGTCAAGCCTAACCCTTCCGTAAATACCTTACAATGCTTGTTTAGCACAGGTAATAATAATTCCTTTTGTTTACTACTTAAGTTCGAATTGTCTAATTGGAATTCCTTAACTTTCTCACTATCTGATTCTTTACTTAATACACTCTGCCCTACTGTCCTAGAGTTTTGGTTTAATATCAAATTAATAGTGGCTGCATTCGTCTCTCCCCCTAACCTTTCGATTCTGCAATCTGAGTTCAGTCTAACACAAGCTCTAACTCCCATATGTTCGATAGTCAAAGTGTGTTCACCACTACAGTTTACTATCCCTTTCACTCGTTCTAGCCAATCGTATCCTAGTATCAATGACCTAGGTAAACGCCGCATAATTAGTACAGGTGCTTCAACTAAAGTACTACCTAATTGAAACTCTATTAATACCAATCTGTTTGTGCTCTCACTCCGAGAACCGAATGCTCCTTGTATCTGAATTGCTGGAATAGCGATTTCTGGCAATGCTCTATTCTCTCTTAGGATAGAATCATATAATTCCCTAGTTATCCCGCTAATCTGACTCCCTGTATCTATAAGAGCATTTATACTTCTTCCGTACAATCTCACACATACTTCAGGTAACCTAGGTAAGGAATAATCAATACCTACGTCGATTTGTTCATCTAATTCATGAAACATCGTATACGTCATGAAACATCGTATTCAAATCTCTCCTCGCACAAGTTTCACACGAAATGCCTATCTCGTTGCATTCTGCTACATTATCGAACTGATTTTCCAATAAGATTCCTATACTCCTAATTTCCAATTGACAACTAGACTCGTCGCTATTTGTTTTGCCCCTTAATAACCTCTTGAGACCCCTCTCACCGATACCTAGACTCTGTCCCGGTTTCCATCCACTATTAGTTAAGATCCTATAGATAATACCTGCCTTCCCGTATTCGGAGGTCTTTCTGTTCCCCGTACTACACAACATTGACTGATTTGACCTCGTTTGTGTGGGGAGACCTAGTTTTTTGAAGGTCCCTCCCCCACATGTTTAGACAAAGTAGGGCCTTCGCCCCCCTTCACAAATGTAATAGCTGGTCTGACCTGTTTAGGTTCGGGTACTGTAGGTCTGTTAAAGTTTGTCCTAGAACTCAACCGACGATAACCCCGACCTCTCGTCGAGTTCCCTCTAGCCCTCCAATTATTTGTTGACATTGTCGCAACAATAGTACGCCTCGACGGATATTCATTGTATCTCCTACCTCTGTAACTTCCGCTACCACTACCTCTCGCAACCGCCCTATGTTTCTCAACTATATTTTGCTCTATATTTCTAAGAAATTTTGCCCCGTTCATGATGTTAACTTCCTCTGTTCTAGTAAACCATAATCGCTGTATATCTATCGTATAATGTCGCATAATAGAATTCACTAAATCTCGCTCGCTAAATGCGATAGTTAGAGACTGCATTGATTCGGCCTGTTCAGCGAAATGCTCAGACATCGTCATTCCGGAATCGCTTGAATAAACTGCATTAATCAATCTATATCTTACAGATTCCTGAATCTGCTCGGTCCAATAGTTTCGTCTAAAATCAGCCTCGAAGTCGGCGAACGTGACCCAACCCTTGGAATATAATTCCATGACCTTTCTGGCACTTCCGGAAATGCATCCTAACGCTATGTCGATTTCGCGATCTGACCCATTGACTGCCTTTATATATTTCTTTAATCGTTTTAGGAAAGAGATAGGATTAGTGAGTGGTTTCCCGTCGAAATTTGGTTTAGTCACCGATGGTTGTATGACATATAAATTTCGAGTATCGGAAAGCGCTGTACTCGAACTCGCGGTTTCAAGATAAGATCCTTGTCTATCAACCCTCTCACTTTCGTTTATTACCGTCGCCTCGTGCGAAGAGACACTTGCATTTTCGTTCGAACTAGCGTTTGAATTTAGCTGTTGTAATTTTACTTCGAACTCATTAATCTTTTTCAAAATCAACTCTAAAGTCGCATTCCCTAAGGTTGCCGTTTGCTCACCCAATTCTATTGTATTAACGTCGCCCTGACTCGTACCTACTTGTTTCGTTTTACGTCCCTTCCTACCTGGAGCCATTTTTTTTTTGTTTTGTTTTGTATTTGTGCAACTTTCGTAAGACGCCAAGCCGTATTTTAAATAATAGTGTTATACTGATGCAAAACTGCTAACACATGTGGGTATATGAATTCTCTGAGTTAAAAATTATTAAGCTCAAGAAATAAGCAAGGAGTAATATCTCGTTATCTGCAATATCCTCTTTGAAAAACCTGTAAATTGTACATTTATTAGACATACAGCTTATTTCTTCTCCCCCTATACATAAAGTAAATGTAAATGTACAACATATATATATATATATATTAACATGCACAATGTGTCCCTCAACCTCTTTTTATTTTATTTTATTTTTAAATTTTTCCTCTCATATAACTAATCACGGTTCCTACGTTGTGTTTATTTTTTTTTTGTTAATATAAATCTAGTCATATCGTTATTTCGAATATGTACGTAGATTCTGGTCACTCGGCATCAAAATTCTGTGATGGTACGGTGTGATCGTCTATGCTTGTGATTTATAATTAGCTATAATAAGAGAATCTTTAAAAATGTTTGGCAGAATATAGAGACACTTTGATATCTGGGCTTGCATGTTATTACTGGTACATTCCGTTGGGTGAACGTGTGGACCTCTCAATCCATCTACCAGATTTCGCGGATTTAATTATAGAATTTATATGAAAGATTAACCAATTGATTTCTTTCGATTACTCTTAGAAAAGAAATCTCTGAAGACAAAATGGCAAGATTATACGTTCTGGTTAGTGTGGAAGATCGGTTGACACACGCATTTGCCAGTTATGGCCATCTTCTACCCGACCGTCGTCCCTACTAGCACGGGGATTTTCCTACGCTGGTATCCAGCCTTTAAACATTGTTATTTGGGGCACAGATTGACCTTCCTTTTTGCGCTGCGAAGCGATCAATTGCCTGTTGCGGAAAACAGGTTCTTTTATTGAGCTCGTAGGCTCGCCCCTTACCATGGTATTTAATAATTTATATATGTATTTGTTCAGTTAGGGTCTGAATTGGCCAATTCAGTTTCGGAAGGTCAACTGTATAAGACATGGCGTGTTTAGTTGTGCCGGGACGGCGCTGCCGGGGCGTCACCTGATTTCAACCGTGTACCAATTTTCATTAAAACTTGACTCGATAAGTCAAAGGTATCAAACTTTATATTTCCCAATTAAAAATATCAGTGTCTCACAATTTTGCCGAAACAAATGCGCCGCTCTCTCCCGTCCCAAGGTCTGGCTATAAAGACACACAAAGGAGATATGTCCTACCTGAATCCTTTTGTTCGCCGGCTGTACCCGTTGCTCGGATGATGCTCGCCTCGTTCGTAATGTAATAATAGAAAGCCGTGGTGGTTCGTTTGTCAGAACGATTGTTTTCAACCCAGAGGCCGGGGTTCGAACCCGGACAAACACCTTTAGCCATTTGAAGTTGTATGTATCTCAATTAGTTGAATATTACTTGTTTTGCCGATGAATGATAACACCACGATATTAATGACAGTACTGCGGTAGTTAATGATCTAATTTACACAGCTTTAGTCCTACTTTTATGATTTTGGCCTATCAAAACAGTATTAGCAAGAGTCAGGTTCCATTAGACTGCATTAGTTCGTTAACATCCTATTCGTTGATTTACCGAGGAAAGCTGTAGCTAACAATGTAGATTGGTGCCATACTGAATACTAGCCTAATTTTGACTTTAATGTAGAATTCGTGATTTTAGGTTAGTTATATGAGAGAATTTTAATACTGGAGTATTTCAAGTTATTTCGACACACAGATGTTCTCAACCTAATGTTAAACTAAAATTATAGTATGACTGACTGACTCTTAACTTGATTGGGTCTCCACTATTCAAGTTCTAGGAAAGGTATTCTAAATATAATAATGAAAGAAAGTAAAGTATACTCAAATGCCTTTTATTTCACGGTAAGTGTTATTTAATTACTCATACATTTGAGTATTTGAGAAAAAAAGAAACTGTTTGATTATTTAGACGGAATTTCGAATCTGGTCAGATATTTCGAAATTCTGTCGAGGCTCACTGTCCTATGCCATGCTAAGTTCTCAAGAGGAAAAGGAGACCTCAGATGAAAAACCTCTCGCGGCAATGTATTTCTATATGTATAGCTTATGTCTAATACACACATGCTCACAGGAAAACAAGAAACATCATTATTTATAAGCCTACTTTTTACACGTGACTACATGAGGTTAAGGACACACATTAATGCATATTTTATATATAATTAAACTAAACCAATTTTCGAAAATACAAGAACCTAGCTTCACAACTTTTATTTTAATTTAGACCCCTTGATATATATATCGTCTAACTGTAGTTCTTGGGATCTGTTCATTTCGTAGCCTGTACAAGGTGATCCCCGTCCCTTACAGTACCGTATACAAAATACGATAATCAGATATAGAATTACAACTCCAACAACAGTTACCAAACCCCATTCTATTATAATATTCAATAATAATCTAAATAATTAGAGTTGTGGAGCTATTTTCGAAGATATAAATAATAATAACAAAATTATAGTAGGTACGTCACCGTATAACTCCCGTCTGCTTACCACACACTTTAATTATATTTAGGTTTTAGAATTTAATTACAATTCACAAATATTAAGTCTACTAAACTTCGTCACTGAAAGCTAGTGCTTGGACTTCGAACTCTCACGAACTGCCCCTTTCTCCACCGGGCATCAGTTTAAAAGCTCTCCTCCATTCCCTCTCATCTTCGTATCTGAAACATTTAAAAAAATCCCCCGGGAGAAACTCGTTTTCTGATTTGCTCGACTCTCGCGCAGCCCATTTCTCATTTGCGGATTCAGGTAGGGTGCTATAGGCCCCTCCCCGTGACGTCATCCTGGAAGTCCCGGTTGGCTAATTTGTTTTAACGCCCCCGCCTTTCCCATCTCGTGACTTCGCTTTTTGTATATTTTTTTTTGTTTCACTTACGTACAATTCCTAAGAATCCCTTGCCTTGCGTGCAGTTTTTCTCTCCCCACATGTGTTTGCAATTTTACGCAGTCCCTTGCATTTGTGTAAAGGTTTTAAAATACACTTTACGGCTTTTAGCGAGATTTATGGCGGTTTCGAGAAATATGCACTTCGTATAAGCTATTGATTCCCTGTTTTTAAAGATTTCTCTTATCCTTTGTTTTAGTTCTAAGTTCCTTTTAATTTTTTTTTATTATTCCTGGCTTAAATTTCACACAACTTGTGTAACTTTATTTTGAGATTTATGAGGCCCTTTCGTACCCGTTTCTGTTCTAAGAACGAAGTTTCTAATTTTTTATGGAACATAAAATCGTGGGTAAATGTGACCATCTCAACAACGCAGTTGTTCACAACAAAAGTTTGTTTAAAACAAATTTTTAAATACCGAGATCAAATTACTTTTTAAAGTTAGTAAATTTTTTTTATTACATATCTCAAAAATTACATTATGACAGTGACCTTTTTTCCCTGTACTCTTCAAATTCTATTTAATCCTCTTTGTGGTCTTCATTGTTGAGTCGTATAAAACTTTCGCTTGTAGCGGGCGTTTCCAAAAACTCCAAATTTTCAACTTCTCCTGTAAGCAAACACACAGAGAAGATGAATTTTTTCATTCACTTTGATTTTGCTTTAAAATTTTGGAATAGGTAAGTAATTTGCTACTTAGTAAATTAAATTACGTACTTAATGCTAGCTTCCTTAATGCTAAAATAAGATTCTGGTTTGTTAAAAGCCAAAATAACATTGTTGACCACGTTACATAGTTTTTTGAGTAAAATACCACGTATTGGTAGGTAAAAAAGGAATAAAAAAAAGTTAATCAATAACCTTCATTTAGCTGACAAAACCAATTAAAATGGTTTCAATTTGCAATTAGAAATTAATTACGAGTAGCATTAGTAAACTGAAACCACTATAGTTAAATTAGAGATCGAAATAATAATAATTTTAAGCGTTCCGTACCTCAAAAGTTAAAAAAAAAGGAACCCTTATAAGATCACTTTCTCGTCCGTCTGTCCGTCCGTGTGTCACCACCAATTTTCACAGGAACGGGTGGACCTAGCAAGTTAAAATTTATACCAAATACTAAGGTCTATGGTCCCTATTAGGTGTATAAAAATTAAGGTCCTGAGTCCACACAATAAAAAGATATGGGCAAATTTGGATTTTTACGAAAACTTGTAAGTACCAAAATTTACCTTAATTTTCAACTTTTTTTATTTTTCGGAATTTTTCCTTTACTTGATCTGTAAGACCTTGCTTTTGACCAAAATTGACAAATCTAGGTCAACCGGAAGTACCCTATAGGTTTTGGGTCGAAAACCTAAATGGTAGTTCCAGTTGACCTAGAATTATGAAATTTGGCAAAAAGCCAGGTATTAAGTACAGCACAAATAAAGAAAAATTCCAAAAACTAAAAAAAGTTGGAAATTAAAGGGTGTCCCCATACATACGTAGTTGAGCCAATTAAGATAGACCTCTGAGTTGTATGAGTGCTCATATAATTTAGAGGCCTAGCTTAATTAGCAACTTACCTTTTAAGACAAACTAATGAAAAACAGATTGTAGTTATACTTCTGGAGTACGGAACCCACGGTGCGCGAGTCTGACTCGCACTTGACCGGTTTTTATTTGTTTGATGACAATTCTCTCTGACACAGTGGTATGTGTTAAGGCATAATATAAATGGAGGGATAATTTCTGATGTGGCTTTTCATAACTACCATAACAGCAAAGCGGTTAAGAGCTCCGCTACGATGCCGCATAGAAACCGATTAGGAGTATGGATTTAATATAATAAACTATCACATTTCCCGTCTAGACCAGGATGATGTACATATACAATATACATGTATGAAATCCTATTAATAATTTAATATTATAAATGTGAAAGTGTGGATGTTTGGATGTTTGTTATTCACTCACGCAAAAACTACTACATGGATTTGGTTGAAATTTGGATTGAAGATAGATTATACCCTGGATAAACACATCTAAGGCTACTTTTTATCCCGGAAAATCTAAGAGTTCCCACGGGATTTTGAAACAACCGAAATCTATAGCTACAGCTATAGGTACATTACTATAGCAAACTTTCTTGAAAGTAGGTATAAAGGTTGGAAAAAGGAGCGGGAACGGGAACCGGAAATCCATGATTCTGTCGGGATTTTTGAAAAACTGAAATTCACTCGGGCGAAGCCGCGGGCAAAAGCTAGTACATACATAAATACTTACAAGAAGAAATTGAAGTTATCAAATAACAAGTATAAATTTAAAATTTAAAAAACCCCCGACATTCGCCATATTGTGGCGGCGGCCATCTTGGATTTGCATAAGGCTATTCTACTAGTCAAGCCCTTTCATTTGATACCCAATATTGAGGGCGTCGTGATAAAATATGTAATCCGTCATTTTGTAGCGGCGGCCATCTTAGACCGATTTTCATCAAACATAGCTAACAACACTCTCGACTAATTTACCTTTCAAACAAAAAAAACCGCATTCAAATCGGTCCACCCGTTTGAGCGCCACAGGGGAATAGACACGCACACACACACACACGTCAAACTTATAACACCCTTCGTTTTTGCGTCGGTGGTTAAAAATATACACTCACCGATTCTAACTGTAAAATTAACTGACTCGCTTTCATCGAGCATCGAGAAAATATTTTCAACCGGAATGTACACGTTTTGGGTGTGCTCTAGAAAATCGGCATCCTTTTCACACTTGCATGGACGCCTGAAATAAAAGATAAAAGTTAAAACATTTAAATTTTTAACAGCTAAGAACGTGTTCAACAGGAACAAACTTTTCACGTTTCATGGTATAAGTGAGAACAACTAAAGGTATGAAAGGTTTGTAAAAACAGCTTGTATAACAAAGCGTAGTCTTTATTCATAACTAGATGATGCCCACGGCTTCGCCCGTGTGGATTTAGGTTTTTAAAATCCCGTGGGAACTTTTGATTTTCCAGAACAAAAAGTAGCCTATCTGTAGTAAACCGTCACCAAAACGATATCAACGATAAAGTCTTTAATTGGTACCCCCAATATCAATTTAAATAACCGACAGTTCCTAAATCCCATTAGTTTTGGGGATCAGTTCCCCTACAGCATCAGGATTGAGGAGTTGGAATCCAAGTTTTTTGTAGGACAGTGTCGCAATGTTCCTCTATCGATTAAAAAAAAAATTACGCAAATCGGTTCAGAAATCTCGGAGATATCGGTGTACATAGGTAGAAAAACACAACTCCTCCTTTTTTGAAAGTCGGTTAAAAAAGTAGCCTATGTTACTCCCTGGTTAATTCTCTACTTGTATGTGAAAGTCCCGTCAAAATCGGTTCAGCCGTTCCGAAGATTAGCCCGTTCAAACAGACAGACAGACAGACAGACAGACAGGCAAAAATTTTAAAAACGTGTGATTCGGTTATGGTAACGTTCGAATAACCATATGAGCTTAATATGAGGTAGTTATTTCGATATTACAGACAGACACTTCAATTTTATTTATTAGTATAGATTAGTATAGATACGACGGTTGATATACAGAATAAAGAATAAAAACGACATTATTAAACAAGCATAATATTGAAAAAAAAAATCTTCGATTGCTTAAAAAGTTAACTGTAGTGTATTGGATAAAATGACGCGTTGTTCATGGGTCGCGATATAGGCGAAGTCGAGGTGGTGAGTCAGTCGTGTTTGGACACCTGTACGGAGTGGTTGTGTAGGGTGACAGTTGAGTGCTAAAAACACGTAAACAAGGGAGACGATACATGTGGCGACGAGGACAAAAGTGAGTACACAATACAATAACTAATATAAAGGAAAAAAAAAAGAGAGAGAAATGTGTGTAAGCTATTGAAATTATTTAAAAAAAAAAAAAAGAGAAAAAGTTACGTCAACGTGTTATTAATGGGATATGTAGGTATTTCACCCGTATGGAACGTCGGAGTGTCACTAGTTTGAGGTTTTTAATTATTCGTCATACACAAGTACCTACATAGGAACTTTATTAAACACTATTTTGTCTGATCTTATTCGTGTCGTAAACAATGAACGGAATCATGGCGGCCGAACAATTGTGAATGCATTTGATTGATTAGAGCGGTGTGGAAGTGTAAACAACCCGACTGCAACGCATAGACAGTCGGCGCGCGACAACCGGTTGCAATTCGCGCCGGTACGTCGTTCGCTCACTCGTCCGCTTACCCGCTTACCGCCCGCGATACGTTCACGCTAGTCCGCTGATCTATACTACCGGTTTCACCCGAGTCTACTTGTGAATTAATTTTTATATATTGAAATGATAATTATAAATCTAATAATAATATTATTTATTTGCTTGAAACATGGGTACATTAGATGGTAGGTGGATTAAGTACTTACATCTCAAACATGTTTTGCCACACGGGCGTGAAAATTTTACATAAATACTTAGATAAATATGAATATATATTTAAATATGTGTAGGCTGCCTACAAATGTAAGTTCTCATTTGAATTAAGCAGTTACAATTAAACTGATCATTAAATTGATATAAATTGGACGGAAATAGTGCCTTATAAGGTTATCAAGTACATATACACACGGAGCAGATTAAGAGTCTGATCATTAAATTGATATCATGCAACAAGTAGTAGTGTTGGCAAGCTTTTAGTGAATATAATTTCATATTACGAGTATATGAAACATTGAGTTGATACGTTTAACTGATACGAACGACTGAATATTTTAATATTGGGGCGGATAAAATCCGATCATTAAATTGATATGTTTGTATAAAAAACGCAACAGCAGATAATGGTTATCTGAATCATTCAATTGATTATATAACTGACTGAATATTTTCATATTTGGGCGGATAAATAATCCGATCATTAAATTGATATGTATGTAAAAAAAAAAAAAAAACGCAACAGCAGATAATATCTGAATCATTAAATTGATTATATAACTGACTGAATATTTTAATATTTGGGCGGATAAAATCCGATCATTAAATTGATATGTATGTATAAAAAACGCAACAGCAGATAATATCTGAATCATTAAATTGATTATCACCCAACAACAGATAATATTTATCTGAATCATTAAATTGATTATCGCACAGCAACAGATAATATTTATCTGAATCATTAAATTGACTATCGCACGACAGCAGATAATATCTGAATCATTAAATTGATTATCGCACAACAGCAGGTATTTACCTGAATCATTAAATTGATTATCACAGAATAGCAGGTATTTACCTGAATCATTAAATTGATTACCACAAAATAGCAGATAACATTTATCTGAATCATTAAATTGATTATCACACAACAACAGATAATATTTATTTGAATCATTAAATTGATTATCATACGACAGCAGATAATATTTATCTGAATCATTAAATTGATTATTCCAGGTCGCCCCAAAGATGTCACTTCTCTCGTTAGAAAAATTTGACTGCAACGGCGAAACAACCTCGGTGGGTGCACGATGGGAACGATGGAAACGGGCGTTGTTTATTTACGTGGAAGCGGCGAACATCGATAAAGATGTAAAGAAAAGGGCCTCTCTTCTACATTATGGCGGCTTAGATTTGCAAGAAGTGTTTTACAACATTCCTGGAGCCAATATCGAACCAAGTGATGGCGTGGACGTGTTTGAAGTAGCAATATCTAAACTAGACTCCTACTTTGCACCGAAACAAAGCAAAGTTTACGAGCGACATACGTTCAGGCTGCTCAAACAGGAACCCGACGAAAAGTTTGAAAAGTTCCTAGTAAGACTGAGAAAACAAGCCGATAAATGTCAGTTTTCTAATCGGGACGAAAACCTTATCGACCAAGTAACGGAAAAATGTTACTTACCCGAACTGAGGAAAAAAATACTACAAATTGGCGACGACATTACACTAGACCGAGTAATAACAGAAGCGATTACACTAGAAGTTGTGAACAAGCAATTAGAAGAATTCAAAAACTCTGCAAAATCAAATGGAAATGAGGAAGTAAATAAAGTAGATAGTAAAGATAAAAGAAATTCTTATAAACCAAAAAATACACAGGAAAGTTGCGGTAGATGTGGTAGCCCCAGACATGCTGCACATGATGCCAAATGCCCGGCAAGAGATAAAGAATGCCTAAAGTGTGGTATCAGGGGACATTTTAGACAATATTGTAGGACTAAACAAACACACAAGAGGAAAAGAGAAACTGATTATAATAGTCATGAACGAAAGAAAGGTCGATTTGATAAAGGGAAGAATGAAGTAAATGAAGTAAGTGATAACTCAAACAAGATAGAAAAAAAAAAGGAAGGAAGTGAAGAAACCGAGTACGTTTTTCATATCGATGACGATGTTGAGGTTGACTGCATCGTTGGAGGAGTAGAAACAAAAATGTTGATTGACTCGGGCTGTAAGCAAAATTTGATCACAGAAGCAACTTGGGAAACATTGAAAAAAAATAAAGTTAATTTGTATAATCAACATCCAAACCCTGATGTATCATTTACGGCCTACGGTAGTACTACACCGTTAAAGATAAAAGGATCATTTGGAGCTCGGATACAAATAGGATTGAGATCCGTTGACTCAACATTCTATGTCGTTATTAACGGCACAAGAAATCTTCTGGGAAAAATTACTGCAATGTCACTAGGAGTACTGAAAATTGGATTGGATGCGGGAGTTAATCAAGTAGATACAGGAAAATTTCCCAAATTCAAAAATGTACTAATACAATTACCTATTGATAATTCGATTTCCCCCGTGTCACAACCTTACAGAAGGATCCCTATACCCTTAGAAGCTAAAATTGAAAAGAAAATTGAAGAGCTTAAACAAAGGGATATTATAGAACCAGTCGTAGGTTCTTCTAAATGGGTATCTCCTATGGTGCCAGTGTTAAAGGAAAACGGAGAAGTACGCCTTTGTATAGATATGCGCCGAGCAAATAAAGCCATTGTACGTGAAAATCACCCATTGCCTACAATGGATAAGTTGCTACCTAAAATAAAAGATGCAAGAGTCTTTACTAAATTGGACATAAAAGACGCATTTCACCAAATTGAAATTCATCCGGTTTCAAGACATATAACCACCTTCATAACCAATAAAGGCTTATTTAGGTACAAAAGACTTATGTTTGGCATATCGTGTGCCCCAGAAATCTTCCAAAAAACATTAGAACACATGCTCCTAGGCTGTGAAGGAGTCGTAAATTATATTGATGACATTTTGGTTTATGGGAAGGATACACTCGAACATGATTCGCGAGTTAAGAAAGTGATGTCTGTTCTGAAAGAAAATAACGTAGTGATAAGAAATGACAAATGTTCTTTCGGGATGAGCAGAGTTAGTTTCCTAGGACATGAGTTGTCAGCAGAAGGGGTAAGACCACTGGAAAAGTACATTTCAACAATAAAAAATTTTAGAGCGCCTAAAACTACCGGAGAACTACAAAGCTTCTTAGGTCTGATTAATTTCGTGAGCAAATGGATACCCAACTACGCGACAGTCACAGAACCTCTTAAAACATTACTACGAAATAAAAACGGAGATCGAACCGATATTACAGAACACTGGGGACAAGAACAACAGCGATGCTTTGAATCATTGAAGGAAATCATGACAAATATATCTAGCTTAGGGTACTACGACGTGAACGATCGTACGATGGTCATAGCAGACGCAAGTCCAGTGGGTCTAGGTGGAGTATTAGTCCAAATTAATTCTGAAAACAACTCCAGGATTATTGCATACGGTCACAAAACCCTGACGGACTGCGAACGCCGCTACTGCCAGACAGAAAAGGAGGCGTTAGCCCTTGTATGGGCAGTGGAACATTTTCACATATTCCTTTATGGTAAAAAATTTGAACTTATAACAGACCACAAACCGCTGGAGGTGATATTTGGTATTACATCCAAACCATGTGCTAGAATAGAGAGATGGGTTATGCGCCTACAATCCTACAACTATAAAGTAGTTTATCAACCGGGAAAAACCAACATCGCGGATTCGTTGTCTAGGCTCAGTATAAGTGCAGGGAAATCCGTCACACAATTGAAAGACAATCATATTTGCCAAATTGTGGATTTTGCCCGACCACGGGCAGTCTCCCTCAAAGAAATAAGAGATAGCTCAATGAACGATCAAGAGATTTTAAAAGTGAAAGAAGGTTTGTATCGCAATATATGGAACGACGACGTAAAACTATACAAAATCTTTCAAAATGAACTATGCTTCCATGAGGGTATGTTATTGAGAGGAACAAGGATTGTGATTCCTTCGGCACTCCGTAGAAGAGTTTTAGATGCAGCCCATGAGGGACATCCCGGCATCGTGTCCATGAAGGCAAGGCTCCGAACAAAAGTTTGGTGGCCTAAATGTGACAAAGATGCCGAAAATATCGTGAAAGCGTATAAAGGTTGCACTCTTGTATCTGCACCACATGCACCAAATCCTATGAAACGACGTGAGTTACCCGACGGGCCTTGGATTGATATCGCAATTGATCTGATGGGCCCCCTCCCAAGTGGTGACCATTTGTTTGTTGTAGTAGATTATTACAGTAGATATAAGGAAGTGAAGATTTGTCGAAAAAATCACCTCTACAAAAGTTGTACAAGAACTTAAAGAAATATTCAGCCGATTAGGAAATCCCAATTCAATTACTGCAGATAACGGGAGACAATTCATCAGCGAAGAATTTAAATCATTTCTTACAGAAAGAAACATCACTCTTTTCAATACAGTACCATATTGGCCTCAGCAAAACGGAGAAGTCGAAAGACAGAATCGTGATATACTAAAACGACTAAAAATAAGCATAGCTGAAAATAAAGACTGGAAGGAGAGTCTACTAGATTATTTAACTATGTACAACAGCACACCACATTCTGTTACGGGAAAAACACCATCAGAACTCTTCTACAACAGAAGATTTAGGGATAAATTACCTATGGTAAGTGACACAATTGAGGGGACACCACAGAATACTGAGGTTAAGGATAGGGATCAAGAAAGAAAAGAAAAGGGAAAGGAAAATGGAGATAGGAAACGGAAGGCTGAAGAATGTGATTTAACACCAGGAGATAAAGTTTATATTAGAAACATGAATAGAGAAAATAAATTAAGCTTGGACTATAATCCAGAAACTCATACAGTAGAAAATAAGAAAGGAGGAGACGTCACGGTTCGAAATGATGAGACCGGTCAAACTCGTAGAAGGAATGTAGTGCACTTAAAAAAGATTCAAGGGGAGTGGAGCGTGTGCCAAGATCAAAATGAAATCAACGACGAAGAAATGAATGTCCGTCCCACCTAAATAATGCTAAGTTTTGATTTACCTATCGATGTATTAATTATATTTGATGCAAATAGAAAACAATGCCGTATAAGTTAGATTTATTAATAAATGGATAAATAAATAAAAATAAATAAAACAAAAAAGGGATGTAGTGTATTGGATAAAATGACGCGTTGTTCATGGGTCGCGATATAGGCGAAGTCGAGGTGGTGAGTCAGTCGTGTTTGGACACCTGTACGGAGTGGTTGTGTAGGGTGACAGTTGAGTGCTAAAAACACGTAAACAAGGGAGACGATACATTAACTAAAAAGAAAAAATAAAACCCAGCCTATAACCATGGCACAGTTTAGATAAAACACCACGTTGATTAAAAATCCATCCAGCTGCGTTGCAATGCTTCAATAGTATAAAGAATCCTTCATACATACCATACATACCTACCTAGATATTATGTGTGAAAAACATACCCTGTCGCGCAGTCGGGAAAAAATATTGATGAAGAAATTTTATTTTTAATTAAAAACCCTATGAAGCCTTTGAGGAAATTATAATCTCAAATTCCTGCAAACTTTGCTAACGATAAGATAAGACGTATCATTTACAAAAATGAGAGTCAAGCCATAAATTCGCTGTCTTGATTTCTTGTGCGAAATCCGTATTTAATTTTCATTAAATCTTACCTGTAAACAATCTTTTTGCACGGTGAGTTGGGTAAAAATATGTCTACTTCGAAGTAAAACTTTTCTGCTTCATCGTCGTTCACTAGGACAGTCCACATCATCCTTCCTGGAAAAGGTTTAAATATTTAAAAATAATTACTAAATCACGATCCATGACTCAATATTTTCAGATTTCAAATAATATCTAACAAAATCGCAATCCGCGTTTTTTTCAGTAAGATAGGGTTTATAAATAATCCTTTAAAAATTTTCACGACGGTTTGTATTATTATTGTTGAATACGTACACAAGTATGTGCGCTACATCTAAGCACAAGTGCAATCTCTATTCCCTCACTCATAATTCAATGGGATGGCAATCCGACATGTTCGAAGAAAGGTCAGGCGTAGATCCGACGGCTTTACGTGCTCTTCCAGGCATGGGGGTGTGACTCCACCAAACGTGAGAATTTATTTACAGAAATCAATAACTTGATTTTTTTGACCCGTCCTGAGACTCGAAACCAGGACCTTAATATTATGATTCGTAGGTAGTCACATCATTGTATCATATTATCACATTATGATATCATAAGCATACACTTAGGTAGATAGATGCATAATTTTAAAAACATTTACAACTTTGGGAAATCCAAACGCTTTATATAGGCTTAGATAAACTATGCTACTTCCTTGGAAATCACATCAATGTCTTGGCTGCTAAATTGCATATTCTCCCAGTTATCAAATGTAAACTTACCTCCTCTCTTGTCATAAATCTGGTAAACATTGAATATCCTCTCAAAGCATTTCATCAGGAAGTAATTGAGCACGGGTTCCGTCCTTTTGGCGTCCCATTTATCTTTCACAGTGATAAAGGGCACTTCTGTCACTCTTTGTTTGTGATCCGCGAAGCAATGGTCCATCCAGTCACCGGCTCGACCCTCCCACGGACAATCACCTACAACAAATGCAATTCATTAGATCCGTCCCGAACAGGTGTCAAATCGTCGTTGTAGCGTTTCTACAGCAGGACATATCTTGGGGATCTTAGAACGCTAAAATTCACGGTGTGATGTCGCCACACGAGCGCCTGGACTTCAACGTCTATTGGTTGTTCGCGAATGTGCCCCGCTCGCACAGAACACAAAGGGCGTTTGCGCACTTATTCGTTTTCGATTCGTTTTCGTGTTTCGTGAAAACACGATTCGACATAGCCTTCCTTATAACTGTATGGGCGTTTGTGCACTTACTCGTTTTCGATTCGTTTTCGTGTTTATATATTCGTGAATTCTTCACATCAAATCGTTTTAAAATAAGGACGTGAGTGGAATGGTGTGTGGAAAGAGGGCAGAGATGAGTCCTGATGTTGTGAGGTATTTGGAAAACATAGGTATTTGCATTTCTTGAATTCCAACAAAACATGATTCAAAGCAGTCGATTATTATTAAAAGTTAATACCTATTAGTTTGGCATTAAAATAAATCGTTTGTTTCATTCAAATTAGTTTTACTTCGAGTAAAATACCTAAATATTGTAGTATAATCAAAATTTCCATACCTGTGGTTGGTAGTCAAAAACTATCAGCAAAATATGAACATTTCATAAAAAATATCATTTCTGATACTTAGTTGTTACTGTTTTCTTACAAGAGCGTAATGTCCACTTGGGATGTTCACAAAATATATGACGTATGCTTAGATAATTTTGATACTAACCGTACCGTGTGAAATATTCATAATCACTTACCTTAGTGTTACTGCCAGCATTTTTTCTGGAGTTATGCATTCTCTAAAACGTGTGTCTTGCCGAGGAATCTTTTTTTTATATGACACAATATGAAATTGAAAGTAGCAACATTCTTTCGATAGTAATTAAAAAAAGTTTTTTCATGATGTCATGTCATGTCATTAAGTGATGATCGCCTACGAATGTATAAGAGAAGTGCGAAAAGCTGACGACGATTAAATGCAGCACACATTATGAACACGGTTTTATCTACGAAATGCTTAAAACGTATAGTGAAATCACGATTAAGTGCACAAATGTCATTCGTGAATTTCGTATACGTTTTTATGATGTTCATTAAAAAAACGAACACGAATCGAAAACGAGTAAGTGCACAAACGCCCTAAACTCCTAACGGCCCGCTCGTAACTAACGTAACATCGACTGTCAGTAAATGTGACGTTGGATGACATGATGATGACGTCACTAGAAGTCACTTAAGCGTCGACCTGCTGACATCAGTATTTCCCTAAGATATTGTAATATAGTATATCTATTCCTCAATGCGATTGATTTGGCTGGTTCCCTCTCACGCATTGTCGGTGTCGAATAATGCATTGCTTACGTCTTTTGTGAATCAGGCGGCTCTTGCACCTGTTTGAGCATCGTCATCGTCATCAACCAATAGACGTCTACTGGACGTCTACGTCTGGACATAGGTCCCTTGTAGGGAGTTCCACACATCATTATCTTATGTCTCTTGTATCCAGCGACTCGTTTGATGTCATAATTTTATCTAGTGGGGGTTTGCGAACACTGCGCTTTGCGGTGCGAGCTCGCCATTCTAGCATCTTGGGATTCCAATATCTATTAGTCTTTAAACTATATGTCCCGCCCGTTGCCACTTCAGATTCGGAACCAATGTTGAAGCATGTTTTACTATAATATGCTTATTCACTCTTACCTTATACCAGACTTATACGACTTCAGTTATTAAGAATCATTATCGTGATCATAATATATCAGGCAGTGAAAAACGCAACTTTTTTACGTATTTGAGTTTTAAAAAAATTACCATAAACTCTGGCCATGAAACAGTTGATGATCCGGAATTGGCAGCTGGGCATGTGCTTCTCGAGTTGCGAAATGGTGGCATGCTTCGGACAGTCGACGTTGGTGCATGGAAATAGCACCTTGTTGGCGAGAGACTCCAGCACCATTGGCCGGATCTGTGCGAATTCTTTCTGTAACATACAAAGTAATTAAATCAAATATATTTTATAATGAGGATTCATCAGCATCATCATCATTATAAACCCCATTATAAAAGGTTTAGGTAGCAGTCCATAATGCTGGCCAAGTGCGGATTAGTAAACTTCACACGCCTTTGAGAATATTATGGATAACTCTCAGGCATGAAGATTTCCTTACGATGTTTTCCTTTACCGTTAAAGCAAGTGATATTTAATTACAGTTGGGGTTGTATCACTGATTGATACAGCTTTTCCGCAGTCGATCGTTAATTCTAAGATCTTTCAAATGATATATAATATGATCTTTCAATGACATATTATGTTCCCACACTTATCAGAATTATTATTATTTACTAAGAGCTGATGCTCGCAACTTCGTCCAAATGGATTCATATAATATGTATAAGTATATCTCGTACAAATTTTCAACCCCTATTTAAACACCTTAGGGTTTGAATTTTCAAAAATCATTTCTTAGCGGATGTCTACGTCGTAATAGCTATTTGCGTGTCAAATTTCAGCTGAATCCGTCCAGTGCTAAATATATTACAATATCTTAGGTTCAGTGAGTGGTTTGAGTTGTACGTTGACAGATCAGTCAGTCAGTCAGTCACATTTTCATTTTATATATATTTAGATTAACGCTCTCAATTGGAAAACATTTAATACACAATCAGTGAGCATTAATAAATTGTTCCGCGGTATTTCATAGGGATGCTGAAACAAATTACTGTCGATAATAATCTGTTTTGTTTTAAACCCAATCAATTTAAAACACCGCAGAACAATTGAATCAATTGTTTCATTATTTCGATTAATTCTGCTAACGAACCGATTAAATATCAACAAGTTTATATACCTACTTATTGAGGAGATAATCATTGTAATTATTACTCCACTACTAATATCGAATAGAAACCCATAAAGAACGCGGGCAATCCTTATAGCATTATCATACTTATAGGTTATTGTAAGGACAAACGCTTAGTTGGACTACTAAGCGGATGGACTACAAATATTTTGTTATGTGTAATTTTTTTAACCGACTTCAAAAAAGGAGGTTGTCTATTCGACCCCTATGTATATATGTATGTTCGCGATTATTTAAAAAAACAAGAAACCGATTTTGATGAATTTTCACTATCGTATCTACGTACTCTATCCACCTATACTTTCAGGAAGGTTTTAGTAGGTATATAATACACCTAGTTATCGGTCTTATGTACGAAGTTACACGTACATATAAATGTACACACAATGTAATTGTGTGTAACAGTGTCACAATGTAATTGGTACACCGATTTCTCGGAGATTGCAGAGATTGTTAATAAAAATATTTGTATAATGTATATCACTTACTTGGCATGTATGACATTGGAAGCTCTTCTCGTAACACACTCCACATATACTGTGTCCATCCACGCAGAGATATATTGGTGGTTTCATGTATTTGTTGCATTTTGTACACGTCAGCTCCTTGATTAAGCTTTCGTAGTGATCAGTCTCAAGAAGTGTGCTCAGAACCACTGAAACAAATTAAAGGTCATTATGTTTATTAGCTGGCACTCCCTGGCTTCCCTCAGGTCTACTTATTCTATGTATTGTTAAATTAGTTATTGTTAAACTAGCTTCTGCCCGCGGCTTCGCCTGCGTGAATTTCGGTTTTTCACAAATCCCGAGGGAATCGTGGATATCTGGTTCCCGTTCCCGCTCCCTTTTCCAACCTTTATACCTACTTTCAAGGAAGTTTGCTATAGTAATCTACCTATAGCTGTAGATTTCGGTTTTTTCAAAATCCCGTGGGATTTTTCCAGCATAAAAAGTAGCCTATGTGTTAATCCAGGGTATAATCTATCTTTATTCCAAATTTCAGCCAAATCCATCTAGTAGTTTTTGCGTGATTGAGTAACAAACATCCAAACATCCACACTTTCACATGTATTATATTAGTAGGATTAGTTGCGTAAATTACGGATAAAATTTGTAATGTTTTCCACTGAAACTATAAGCGAATACATAGAAGAACAAATTTTGAGTTGATTTTCCTTATATTTAGAGATAAATTCTAAAGATAGAGAAGAAATCACGGTATGAATAATAATAGTACTGTGGTTCTGGAAAATCATAGTTTTTCCAGAACCACAGTAGAAACACCCAATGCCGTTTAAGACTAGGGACTAAGGGGAAAAAAACGCCACCGGATTTAGGTACAGCGCTGAACTAATCGGCATTTCGTTCGCCCTGATGATACTAATAGCATCGGACATGTTTTTGTCCTTAGTTTGTATTAGTGTACTTATTTAGTGTATTTGTTGAGTCGTAACTGTTTTTTTTAATTTTATTTTTCTTATACATATAAAAGTAGAACGGAATATTCGGTTGAGCAGTCAGGCGGAAGACTTCGGTCGTAACTAAAGACTGTAGTGAAAATATTCTGGAAAGTATCACAATATCCATACTATTGACCGTATAGAGCGGCGTAAGACGAGTGAGGCAACCATTTGTACGGTTGCTCTCCTCACGCGCTTCTCCATACAAACGTATTACGCCTATTATTCTAATATTTGTCGCAATAGATCTAAAGTTAAGCCAGATATCAATTTATATCTCCATTATCTATGCTATAAAATAAAAAAATGTAAAATTATATTTATTTTGAAAGTTATGACGCTTGAAAAATCACTATTTTTGGGCAAAATTTGAGGCAACTTCGTGCGTAAATAAACTATATAAGAAACTAGAAAATTGTAAAAACGACCAAAGTCATATCATACGTTACTTCATATTAATTTCAAATGTCTTAAGTTTATGTAAAAAATTGCCAAATATTTGCTAAAATAGGCGTAATTCCAAACCTAGATTTGCATCTTTTTACTTTGCCGTTTTTCACTAATAATCATGATATCTCAAGCAAAATTAATTTATTTAATTAACTTATTATTTATTTATTTATATATTTTTAGTACTTTTCTTTACTGAAGACGTCTCGCTCTCTAAATGCAGAAATCACTGTTTTAGACTCCACCCACCAACGATTTGTCGCTCCCATGGAGAGGGCTCTTAACGAAAGACGTTTAAATTGTACACAGTAATGACACTATTATCTACAAGGTGGATACAATATAGGTATCGAAACAGGATCATATGTAATTGTATTGTCTATGCATTCACAAGCATTTCATCCAATTACAAAATTTTAATAAAGTAGAGCCTAAGTACATTAAAATATGTTACATTTGTATTTGAAATAAAACTGCTGCCGAGATGATTATCATTCATTTCGTGAATTCGTATTGAAATAATTCGTAATTTTCATACTAAGTAAATTGTTTTGGAGCGAAAATTTAATATTGACACGTATTTTAATATTAAATTAAATTCATTTTGTACCTACTTGAATATTAAAATAAACAGAGAGCGGAATCTAATGGCAAAACTATTGAAATATACTAGAGATGAGTTATTATATTTTATCGTGTATTCAATCTATCGATACTTTTTAGTTTTGAACTTAATTTATGCTCACGCTCAAATTGATCCTATGTGTTATCAGATGACTCATAAATAAAAAAAAACAAAGTTATTTTCTTATCTGAATAAAATTCTGATTAGGTACTATTTCAAATTAATTGATTCTTATCTTATATACAATTTCAATAACTACTGTGACTCATAAAGTTTATCTATTTTTTGTGTGTCTCAAAAATCGCTAAGCTGCAGCGAAACACCATTAACAAATGGATAGAGAAACATGGTTTTCTCATTAGCAATAAAGTTCAAACGATTGTGCTCGATAAAAAACAATCATCATCATCATCATCATCATGATCAACCCATTACCGGCTCACTACAGAGCACGGGTCTCCTCTCAGAGTGAGAAGGGTTTTGGCCATAGTCTACCACGCTGGCCAAGCGGATTGGCAGACTTCACACACCTATGAGAACGTTATGGAGAACTCTCAGGCATGCAGGTTTCCTCACGATGTTTTCCTTCACCGTTAAAGCAAGTGATATTTTAATATTTAAAAAACAATGAACCATCTCTATTACTTTTCAATTGTTTTGCCATTACATTCAACTTTCTGTAACAAAATATAAACACAGTACGTTTGAAAGTTTATTCATGAGATCTATCTTCCTTTGAAGTTATAGTCTTCGATACACGAAAAGCAACGTTGTCGAGATGAAACCCCTACAGAGGCCTTATGCCGATTTTGTACATAGTGGCAACGATGATCGAAATTCAAGTATCGACACACAATGACTACAGAGCAAAATGAACCCAAAGACTGTTATTTTAAAGTCGAATTCAGTAGTTCGAATATTTATTTTACAACATTTCAGCTTGGGGCGCTGGCTGTTTTCGAATGCTGAATGTATTGGCGAACTCAAACCATATAACCACATAACTAGCCATTTTAGGTCCATTTTAATCTGATGTCATTGTGATTCGATCAATAGTATTTAGTAACGTTTTCGAGCTGAACAAACTGAGACTACCGCCACAGATGTTGAAATCAGAATAGAACAAGAAAAAGCGGATGCCTAATGGATGCATATTCTATAATGTTTTGAAATAACTGAAACTAAAATTGGAGTAAAAGATGGCTGCAAGACGGAATTTTGCTTTTCAGTCGCTATTGAAACGCCGCGAAGTGAAGTGGATACGAGCAAGTTAAACGCTTCGTAGATTGTGCAATGTCAAAATTTAAACATTTGCACTTCGAAACGGTCTTGGTTCGGTGTCACGAAATACATGCCGGCTGCACGCACGAAAAAGTCATATACCGCGTGCAAGCGAGAACGCGGAACAAGCGATAGAGAGGCAATGTTTTCTAATGACGTTATCACATAAAATTATCGTCCGTAAACCGACTTTACAGACAACCAATTTTTTCACATATGTACATTTTTTACATATTATACTTTTTTAAGACTGTCCGACTGTTGAAACAATATGGTTTTCACCAAACCATAATATGTTTCACCACAGTTCGTGGGGCACCATTTTTATATAAACTACATGTGATGGTTAATAAACCTACAGCCTACAGTTTACGTAACAATAGGTTAATAAAAAGTGAGAATAAGCTTTGATTAAAATCTGCTGTGTAATATTTGAGTCTTTTTACACCAGTCAGTCAGTTGCGAGATTACAAACTAGACACTGTACATAGTCTACGCGAACCAATGCTTCAAGTTGATTGTACGTGATGAATGGAAGTTTTCCTGAAGAGGACATGTTTCATTTTACAATTGAATATTTTGCAATACAGTGTTCAACATGATGCAAATCAGTATGGGGTCGAAATTCAACGGTAGGTAAATGGATGAAACAGAAATCCGAAACGCTATGTTTTGGACTTCGCTTGTTGGATTACATAATATATTTGGTTTATCAAACACATGCTTCTTCTTGAGATTTTATTGTTTAAAATCCCCTAGTGTCTAAAGATGAACTTTTTCAAATAGTGCGTGTTACCAGTGGTGATATAAGGCTCAGAGACGTGATCGGTCTCCTAAGAAAGGTCTGTGCCCCTCAGCGGGCGGTAGAGAGAGCTATGCTCGGTGTTTCTCTACGTTTTCAATTCAGAAATCAGAAGATCTGTAGAAGAACCAGAGTAACCGATATAGCTCAACTAGGCTGAAAGCTGAAGTAGCAGTGGGCGGGGAGCATAGTTCGAAGAATGCTGGAATGTGGAATCCCAAGGTGCTGAAATGCGACCTTGTAAGCGACCAAGCGCAGTGTTTGGAGACCCCCATTGGATGGATGAAGGACATCAAACTAGTCGCATGGAGCCGCTAGATACAAGCGGCGTAAGATCGAAGGATTATAGAAAGTACCTACAAGAGATCCAACAAGACCTCTAAGAAGGAAAGAAATACCTCTAAAAAGAAGACCTCTAAAGCATTCCACACTGCAAAGCTCGCGTATGAGTTGCAATGCTTCCATTACCCTCCTATTATGACAATGAATCCTCGTTCCATGCGTTCTGTTTCACATCCTGCCGCGTCGTATGTCTTCTGCCGAAACGTGTTGTGTCTGGGTAGTGCTTTACATACCATACCATACCTACTCTCAGCAAAAGTAGGTTCATGCTAAGTTACAATGAAGATGTTTTGAGTAGGCACGTTAAAAAATATTTATACGCCAAGGTAAATAAAAAAGCTTTCTACGCATTTAGAATAAAGGATCCATACGATAGATTCTCCATCAGTCAGTTCAGTTAACCATGAGGGAGGAATGACTGATGTAGTAGAGAATTATGCAGTTTTGTACTCGTATTTATCATGCTCAACATCAGTCGTCACATTAGACGTAAGCAAAACTTATCATCTCGGTTGACTTAGCTTTTATGATACAAGCAACGGTAATTTTGACTGCAAACTCTTGAAGCCTACGCACACAATTTCAACATCATTCGTTTATCTCGTATTTATTACTGACTAGCGGTCCGCCCCGGCTTCGCCCGTGGTACATGATATATAGCCTATAGCACTCAGGGATCACGTACATATCCAACGTTGAAAGAATTTTTGAAATCAGTCCAGTAGTTCCTGAGATTAGCGCGTTCAAACAAACAAACTCTTCCGCTTTATTATATTACTAGCTTTTGCCCGCGGCTTCGCCCGCGTGAATTTCGGTTCTTCACAAATCCTGAGGGATAAGTAGATTTCTGGTCCACCCGCCCCCCGCCGCGCGGCGGCGTACCGCGGTACCGCGTACGACGGGCGCAGGGCGCAGGGCGCAGGGCGCAGGGCGCAGGGGCGCGCGGCGCGGGGAGTTCCGTGCAGCGCGAGCGTCGCGGTCGGCCGTCGCGCGCAGCGAAAATACCTATCAGGGCGTTTTTTACCGATTTCAACACAACTCCTTTTTTGAAAGTCGGTTAAAAAAGTAGCCTATGTTACTCCTTGGTTAATCCTCTACTTGTCTGTGAAAGTCCCGTCAAAATCGGTTCAGCCGTTTCGAAGATTAGCCCGTTCAAACAGACAGACAGACAGACAAAAATTTTAAAAACGTGTGATTCGGTTATGGTATCGTTCAAATAACCATATGAGCTTAATATGTGGTAGTTATTTCGAAATTACAGACAGACACTTCAATTTTATTTATTAGTAAGTATAGATTATAGATTATTTACAAATGCATGAATTCAGTGTCAATAATTGTTAATTTATTCAGATCTACACAAAAATTCAACACAAATATTATCATAAAACGGTATGACTTATACCAGATAGAATGCTGCACATCTAATTATTTCTCTTGGCTCATAAAATAAGTCATACCAGATAGAATTATTTCCCTTGGCAACTGAGTAAGTACGTAACACAAAATCGCATAGGTTTATAGTAAAAAAGCAAACCAATGTTCGTGGTTATGCGAAATAGCATATCCACCGCTGATAATTATTGCGATTTCTGTGAATAAAACTAATAATAGTGTAGGTACTAACATTTCCTTCCCGCGGTGGAGGACGCCGATGACATTTTCGGAACACTTCACACTCACACCACACAGAACACAGTCCCGAGCAGCACGTTCAGATCGACAGGAGCTCGTGTTGGCCGATGACGGTGTGATTGTTTAGCCATTTTCAGTGATAACAGACAGTTGTATCGTGAAACGTGATTGTGTTATTTGTGATTGCGCTCGTCTATACGACTAGCGAGTAGTTCGTTGTTGGCGACGGCAGCGACCGGTCTATATTTGCGACAAGGTCAACACTAAGGGCCGCGCGGCTGACCGATGCGCTAGATTGGACTAACTCGATTTTAGCTCTCTCACCGCGTCATATTCCATACTAGCTTTTGCCTGCGGCATCACCCGCGTGAATTTCGGTTTTTGAAAAATCCCGAGGGAATCATGGATTTCCGGTTCCCGTTCCCGCTCGCTTTTCCCACCTTTATACCTATACTTTCAAGGAAGTTTGCTATAGTAAATAACTGTAGCTATAGATTTCGGTATTTTCAAAATCCCGTGGGAACTTTTTGATTTTCCGGAATAAAAAGTAGCCTATGTTTTAATCCAGGGTATAATCTTTCTCCATTCCAAATTTCAGACAAATCTATCCTGTAGTTTATGCGTGATTGAGTAACAAACATCCAAACATCCACACTTTCACATTTATCTTCTATAATATCTATCTATAATATAATAAAACTGTAACGGATCCAATTCTGTACATTGAAGATATTTTGAATTTTTTTATTGGAGGGCAATCTATAATCGATACTGAAGCCAAAACTGCAATTTTTTTCATTTTTGTCTGTCTGTCTGTCTGTCTGTCTGTCTGTCTGTCTGTCTGTCTGTCTGTCTGTCTGTCTGTCTGTATCTTGGCCGCGCATCACGCCGAAACTACAGAATGGATTCGAATGAAACTTGGTACGATTTGAGTTTATACTCCGAGGTAGGTTATAGGATACTTTTTATCCCGAAATTCAGCACGGTTCCCTTGGGAGAGGGGATGAAAGTTAAAACGTGTATTTAGCTGTAATTCATTAACGCGTTATTCGATTTCACTCATTCTTTTTTTGTTAGAAAGGTAGTATTTTAAGTATTGTCCCGTAAATATTTCAAGGTCATAGGTTTTTTAGTTTAGAAATGACAGGCATTTATTGGGTTCCAATAACTTGGGACCCGGATCTTTGTACGTACGGCTTATTTTAAACTGGTGTGCGTTTAAATTTATGTTTGTCGGTCTGTCTATTTGTTCCAGCTAATCTCCGAAATGGCTGGATCAATTTTAATGGGACTTTCAATGTTATAAGGAGTAACTTAGACTACATTTAGTTTAGGTACATAAAAGAATCATGGGATCCGATCCGATCCTATATAAAAACCTTATTTCTACGCGAACGAAGTTGCGGGGATCAGCTAGTAATATAATAAAACTGTAACAGATCCAATTCTGTACATTGAAGATATTTTGAAAATTTTTATTGGAGGGCACTCTATAATCGATACTGAAGCCAAAACTGTAATTTTTTTCATTTTTGTCTGTCTGTCTGTCTTTCTCTCTGTCTGTCTGTCTGTCTGTCTGTCTGTCTGTCTGTATCTTGGCCGCGCATCACGCCGAAACTACTGAACGGATTCAAATGAAACTTGGTACGATTTGAGTTTATACTCCGAGGTAGGACATAGGATACTTTTTATCCCAAAATTCAGCACGGTTCTCCTGGGAGAGGGGATGAAAGTTAAAACGTGTATTTAGCTGTAACTCATTAACGCGTAGTTCGATTTAACTCATTCTTTTTTTGTTAGAAAGGTAGTACTTTAAGTATTGTCCCGTAAATATTTCAAGGTCATTGGTTTTTTAGTTCAGAAATGACAGATATTTATTGGGGTCAAATAACTTGGGACCCGGATCTTTGAACGTACGGCTTATTTTAAACTGGTATACGTTTAAATTTATGTTTTTCGATCTGTCTATTTGTTCCAGCTAATTTCCGAAAGGGCTGAATCGATTTTGACGGAACTTTCAATGGCAGATAGGTGATGTTATACGGAGTAACTTAGGCTTCATTTAGTTTAGGTACAAAAAAGGATTATGGGATCCAATCCGATCCTATATAAAAGCCTATATATCCACGCGGACGAAGTCGCGGGGATCAGCTAGTAATATTATAAGTAGGATAAGTAGGATTGCAGCGATCGTAACCCCCTTTCTATTAATCACATACAATAATGTAATTGTAGGGGTTTTTAAGCCGACATAAAATAAGGTTACCAATTCGACAAGGTTGTATGTAATATTACTGCAACCAAAATATATTCACATATGATTATTGGGCATCAAAGCAAATAATATATACTTATATAGGTATATGTGTGTATGTTTATCCACGCATTTCTCAGAAACTATTAATCGGATTGTTACCATTCTTCAATTCAACTTAGGGAACAGTGCAAGATTCATCGAAATCGGTTCAGTAGTTTTCAAGATATGGACACTTTTCCCTTTTCAGTTATTCTTCATTTCCGTATTTTGAAGTCGGCTTATTTTTCTTAAATTATAGCTTGTTATTAGTACAGAATTCAGACTAAAAAACGGTAGCATAATTTTTTGTATCATGAAAATTTGATTTACAGATCCTAAGGCATTTTATTAAGGCTATGGGTATCGTACCTTTTACTTAAGGTAAAGTCTCCTTATTCCGTGGTATTCTAAAATTGGCACCCAATTCCGAGGTATATAGAAAAACAGCGTTTTCTACCGATCACCAAGCTATTTTTTACTGCAACATATCTTAATCAATTGATAGTTTATCATTCCATAGATAAATGACGAAATTGTTGGTTTTATATGTATATGTTTTAAAATAACCGGCAAGTTTTACACTAGCAGCCGGCCCGAACGCATGTTTCATACATTTTGCACCTCGTGCACGAAATACCTACATTTTTTTAAATAGTGTTTATCCGTTAATTTTGAGCTTTACTTGTTTTTATTTAGATTTGAATATTTGAAGGACTATATTTTCAATCGAAAACAATCAACTTTTGTGAATATTTGTAAAGAAATTAAGTTGAAAATAGGTTTTGAAAATACCTCGGCGTTAGGTGCCAAATATTTTAGCCGGTTCCTAACGCCGTGGTATACCGCGGAATTGCGATTTCATAGACTTCATAACTTTTTCAATTTTTAGAGTCGTTTTATGTTAAATACTTCTTGTTTCGGTTTTGAATATTTAAATAGGCAATAAGGTTACAGAGTCCTAATTACGAGGTACACTTTGGCGTCTCAATCACTAACTATACAGTGTCAAAGTTTACCTATTTAGGTAATTTATTGATAGATTGTATGGGAAAGCTAAAGAAAATTAATTTAAAAGAAAATTAAATTTATACAATTTCAAAAGCAATTTTGTGAGAGTTTTGTACATATTTACGAAGATAATCTAACTAAGCTTTAAAATATTTGTTTATTATGGAAAAATCTTTTCTTTTTTAACACTCGGAATTAGGAAACGTGTTTTTTGTTACAAAACTCAATTCCGTGGTATTACCTCGGAATAAGGTTCTATGAGCCCCTAATTATGTGGTATGGATAGAAACACTACCTCGGAATAAGGTTCTATGAGCCTCTAATTATGTGGTATGTATAGAAATAAAATACAGGATGCTCACAATATTTAAGTATGGTTTCAGTTACACCAAGAATCATTCGCGTTCAGTCACGCAAACATTCATATTCTAAAACGTTTATCTTATTATTGCTCGTGCTGATTCATTCACTGACTCACTCATTGATCACCCCTCCTGTAAAATTTTGTATAAAAAAATTTTTTTCACTAATGATTCCCTATAGAAGACAAAAATTCATTCGGAACAAAAATATGGAGAGAGCTGATGATTGAGGATTTCGGAGACGCGTGAAGAGCACGCTTAAGGTATTGAAGATAGGAGGGGGGTGCTTGAGCAAATGTCATTCAAAACGTCATCCAATTGGCAGTGAGCTGAAAAAAATTCAAAATGGCGAAAAAAAGATGGCCGCTATACAAATTTCGTCGGTGTCTACCTCGGAGGGTAAAAAAAATGGAAGAGTGGTTTCCTAGCAACAGATGATCAGGATCCAAAGGTCTATTCGATGAATAGAAAAAAAAACCAAAATGGTGGAATTTATTTTTCCATAGAAAATGTATGGCGAATATTGAAGAGACTACAAGTTGTAAACTATGCAAGGCTTTGATGTGGTTTTTTGGAGAAATCTTAAAAAAAATATGGGAAGATATGATGATTGAGGGTTCAGAAGATGGTTGAGGAGCCCGGGCAGGGTATTGTAGATAGGTGGGAGGTGCTCAAGCAAAAATTACTCGAAACTTCATCCAGTTGGCACTGAACTGAAAAAAACCCTAAAATGGCAGATTCAAAATGGCGGCTATACTAATTTCGTCGATGTCTCGTACTAAGTATAAAAGATGGAAGAGTATTTTCTGGGCAAAATATGATCAAGGACCTTTTAGGTTCTGGTTAGTAGATCTTTAGATCTACTAAATGGATAGAAAATAAATCAAGATGTCAGGATTTATTTTTCCGTACAAATTGTTTTTTTCATTGATGGTTTCGTATAGAAGACAAAAAATCATGCGAAGGAAAAATATTGAGACAGCTGATGATTGAGGATTTAGGAGACGGATGAGGAGCACGGCCAGTGCACCTATTGAAGATTGGTGGGTGGTGCTCAAACAAATATCACTCGAAACATCATCCGATTGGCAGCGAGCTTAAAAAAAACGATTGTACAAATGTAAAATTAATTTTTTTAAGAAATCTCATCCTTACAAATTATTCGGAGCAAAAATACGGAGAGTGATGATGATCGAAGGTTTGAAAGATGGGTGAGGTGAGTCCTCCAAAGAACCGCATCAAAGGCCTGCATTGTTCACAACTTCTCTCTCTCAATATTCGCCATACATTTTCTATGGAAAATAAATTCCGCCATTTTGATTTTTTTTTCTATTTATCCAATAAACCATCGGATCCTGATCATCTTTTGTCAAGAAACCACTCTTCTATCTTTTATACCTTCGATTTTCGTTTCGATTCGAGACGAAATTTGTATGGCGGCCATCTTATTTTCGCCATTTTGAATTTTTTTTCAGCTCACTGCCAATTGGATGACGTTTCGACTGATATTTGCTCGAGCACCCGCCACCTATCTTCAATACCTTAAGCGTGCCCATCGCTCGTCTCTGAAATCCTCAATCATCAGCTCTCTCCATATTTTTGTTCTGAATGAATTTTTATCCTCTATACGAAACCATTTGTGAAAAAAAAATATTCATACAAAATTTTACAGGAGAGGTGATCAATGAGTGAGTCAGTGAATGAATCAGCACGAGCAATAATAAGATAAACGTTTTAGAATATGAATGTTTGCGTGACTGAACGCGAATGATACTTGGTGTAACTGAAACCATACTGAAATATTGTGAGCATCCTGTATAATAATATACATATATTAATATTTTACACACAAACGTAATTAAACAATTACATACGTATCGAATTGA
Organism: Melanargia galathea; assembly: GCA_920104075.1. NCBI lineage: Eukaryota > Metazoa > Arthropoda > Insecta > Lepidoptera > Nymphalidae > Melanargia > Melanargia galathea. The sequence continues at coordinate 12,517,552 of OV049872.1, forward strand.
TTTTGAAATCTATTAATAAATACAGTTCATTTTTGAACACCATGTAGAATTCATTCTACTCGTTTCCCTTTGTATTCTGTACCCTCGGAATTAGGAGCCATTTGCCTCGGAATTAGGATTTTTACCTCGGAATTGGAGCATTCGGACTTTCTTCATATTTAATTTAATTTTACATTTAAATCAAGTTGTAAGTGTTGTCCTTTTAGGATATTTCAAGAGTTAAATAAATAACGCTTCTGATAAAAATAGCCAGTTCTTCAGAAAGGTGTAGTAAATGCTTAATTTTTGACGTTCTTTCGAGTTTTTATGAAAATACCACGGAATAAGGGGACTTTACCTTACTTATTCTTTTTGTACAAAAGGGCGATAAAATACCTAATTCTTTGCACGAATTTCGTAGCAATAACTGCGATATTATGTTTAAACTTCAAAGTAGGTACCTTCTGTAGAATCGATTAAAAACCCGCAGTGTATTTACGTCACAAGATATTCATATCGCATACTAATCAGCCGATTACAATGGGCATTTTGATAATATTATTATCTGATACCATCATGCCACTAAAGGGCTATACTATAATCACTCTATTATCGAAAACGGATAGATACGGCCTTATATTAGGTACACACCTTGTTAACTCAACATTTCTAGGTTTATTTACTACTAGGTACATTTCTAGATTACCTTATAAGTAAAGTAAGGCCTCTTGTTGACACGCCGTGAAAACTCACGTTTTGTATGGTTACGTTATCCATACAAAACGTGAGTTTTCACGGCGTGTTAAAAAGAGGCCTAAAGGTGTTTCAAAGTTTAAAATGTTTTTAAATTTTTTATTTATAGTTCGATAGTTGGAATTTTATTTATAGTTCGATAGTTGAAAAGATATTAATGTTTTCAAGGGATACAAGATATTATACTAACTCCATCTGCAGTATATACATATAAGCCTCCCGATCTCCCTGACCAAGTGACGACCTCCTGGCGCAGTGGTAAGCGTCTTATAAGTCGGAGATCCTGGGTTCGATTCCCGGCAGGGGCAATGTGGGTATTTATATTTTTTCAATTATCTCTAGTTTGCTCTGGTGGGAGGCGGCTTTAGACGTGGCTAAATAATACCCTATCGGCTAAATCGTGCCGCCAAGCGATTTAGCGTTCCGGTACAATGCCGCGTAGAAACAGATCAGGGATATGCGTATGGTGAGCACGCTTCCATCTTAGATTCCATCGTCATTTACCTTCAGTTGATATCGCAGTCAAGGACTTACTTATAGACGAATAAAAAAGCTATCTCTCTGCCAAATTATCATTATAATAATCTGTAAAAGAGTTGAGGCATAACAATGTAACAAGCGTACAAATGGGCACATTACGGATTTATAATATTAATTAATAAGTGACTGATAAAGGGCATATTATATCATAACGGTTAAGATATTATATCATAATGCTATACCTACAAAAAATAAAAATAAAATAATTACTGTCCGGAAAAGTGTAATTTAATTAGATACCTATTACGAGGGCATCAAATATGACGTGATTTAAATTTCTTTGATACTTTCTCTCCTTGACTTCACTTGAACTTTGTGTCTCAAATCACAAAGTTAGAAATACAGAAGAAGCTCTTATTTGTTGGCTACTTCTACTTGGAAACAAATTATTTGCTTGTAAATATTCAAACTGTTTCCAAGAAGTTATACCCTACCTATTGTGATGACAGCTTTCGAAGTTGAAAAAGTTGATTTACCTATAAACATTTTAGGTATACTTAGTAATTATTTTAATGCATTTATTTATGTTTGTAACAAATAATAATACTTACTAATAAAATTATCAAAAAGTAACTACTTATTAAACTACAAGTTTCATTTTTAGGGTTCCGTACCCGAAGGGTAAAAAACGGAGCCCTATTAATGTCACTCGGCTGTCTGTCTGTCCGTCTGTCCGCCGGTCACAGGTCTCTAGCTCGCAGACGAAATGAGTTACAAACCTGAAATTTTGGTATTTAGTGTAAAACGTTAACCCAAAATCAAATATTGAATTAGAAATTGAATTAAATTATTTTTCAGGGGGGCTCCCATACATGAAAAAGGAGCCAGAAAAAAAAAATTTCTTTACCCTAGCTTGTGGGGTATCATTGTTTAGAGCTCATTAAGTAGAGTACAAGTATATATTTTTTTAATTTTTATCTCAAAAAATAAGGGAATGGGAGGCCATCAAAGTTGTCAGTTTTAGACCATTTTTGTGATGGGGGCTATCTCAAAAACTAAACTAGTTGGGAATATGATATTTCAGTATATTATGTACTATATGCTCTATTTAAACAACAAATACTGAAAACAACGATTTATTAAATAGTTTATAAGCTGTGACCAAAATAAACGAACATTTTTTTGGGTTTTTCTTTCACGGTTTGTTGCGATGTCTAGCTCGGAAATTAAATATTTCTTAGACCCAAAATATTATATTGTTCATAATTATGTCCGGAACCCTGAAAGAGCGAGGCCCGACTCGCACTTGGCTGATTTTTTAACTATGCGCTCTCATAAAATTGATAGTCTTCTTGTGTCTCATCAATGAGGAAGTTTCCCGATGTTGAAAATATCATATTTTCATACAATAAAATTAAAATATTGATCAAAACTAATAAATCAGTGAAAAAATTTTTATCAATAATAATTGACGGAGAAATTAATTATTTAAGTTTATGTATTTTATTATGTATTTTTAAACCGATTTGCGTGATTTTTTTCAATCGACAGCTGAGGGTGTTTGCAAAATGATCCCATAAATTTTTTCGAAAATATTTTTTTTTTATCTTTATGATGGAGATAGAGATCCGTTTACTATGTAACATAAAAAAAACACATCGTGTTACTTTGAGTCTGCCCCGCGCCACGCCACCGCAATATTCCTTTAGCCTACAAACAGGCTAAAGGAATATTGCGGTATTATAAAGCACAAAAAATTTCAAAAATCTACCTAGTCGATTTGATTATCCAAGATTTTACTTAGATATTTTAGGTAGAATATGCGCTTTTACGCGTTATTTATCCTACATAGGTGGTCTGCCCTGCGAGAGAAATTACGTCATACCAAATACCAATGGCGTTTGCACATTTATCATACTCAAGCGGACACAGTGCTAATGTGAGCTTATACTAGCGGCACGCTATGATGGCCGGTTTGACACATTACAATAGTGATGTGGAATGTCAATTTATTCTCGAACAAAAAACAATTAAGTTTTGTTTTTGTACCTGATTAAATAGGTTTAATAAAACAAAAATGTATATGTTTATTTAATTTATTTGAACGAACTGAATATTTGAACGAAAATGAATATACATACTTTATATGCACACAAGAAACATATGAATACAAAAGATACCAAAAAAGGTGCCACAAAAGGCCATAATTAATCAGATTCGTCCATACTACTATTTTCACTGTCGTCACTGCTATCATCACATACATTAATAATTATATGTTCGTTTTCTATAATATTATCTATTTTCACATCTCTTTCATAATCTTCCCTTATTAATTTAACAGTTCTATTCACAACCTTTTCCCAGTCTCCTTTAGTCACATGTTCACAAGCTTCTTCTAATAATTTTAGCATTTTTTTTGTGGTAAATGGGGGTTCTGTATTGTGTCTTGCAGCATATCCCTTAATTTGAGCCCACACCAACTCAATCGCATTATACTCACAATGGTAAGGCGGTAACCGTATAACTCTGTGCCCATGTTCTAATGCTATTTCGTCAATGACGTATCGGATCTTGGTTGGTTTGTTTTCTTTTAAAAGACGTACTAATTCCGCTTTTAACATATTCATGTTTGCATCTACGCCATTTTTACGAAGCCATGCGACGATATCAGCTTTCTTTTGGGATTGGGCAGGTGGCTTGTCAATTTGCATCGAGTGGTATGGGGCGTTGTCCATAATTATAATAGATGGTTCAGGGAGGCTACACAACATTGAGGTAAACCATTCAGTAAACTTTTCTCCATTCATGTCTTCATGATAGTCTCCAGTGGTTTTTGACGCAAAAGCCATGAGAGAACCTTCGACAAACCCGTTGATGGTTCCGGCGTGACAAATTATAAGTCGCGATCCTTTTCCTACAGGAACTTTGGAAGTAGATGCTGCTGTGTCATCGTTCCAAGAACGGCCTACAGTATGGTTAGCATTAAGCCATGTTTCATCCAAGAACACAACATTTTGCCAATTTTTGATTTCTTTCACTTGCCGTAAAAAAGTATACCTTGCCATCGCTATATCAAATCTTTCCATCAATATTTTGCGTTTGTTACATTTTTTGTATCGAAATCCAATGGTCTTCAAAATCTTCGTTAAAGAACTTTCCCCACCGAAGAATAATCCAGCTTCCTTCAGTGAATGCACCAACTTTTTTCTTGTTGGATACTCCTTCTGTAAATAGTAGCCGTAAACATGTCTTCGGATAGCATCGGCATCAAAGCTATCGATGCCTACGACTGGTTTTGCTCGTTTTCTCTTTTTTGGTGTGTGAAGTTTATTTTCTTCTGTGCCAGTCTCGCCATATTTTTTTTTAGTTATCCGTCTAACAGTTCGTTGTCCAATACTAAGCGCATCAGCTACGCGTTCAACCACTGACGTTATAGGTAAAATTGGCCCTCCATTTTGAGCTTCACGATCGAAATAGTTACGAAGGCGTATTACGAACTCACGTGTCTGACTATTTAGAACAGTTCTCTGCGTACGTTCGGTCATATCGACGAAATCCACAACAAAGGGCTTGAACAGAGTCCAAATTAACGAGCAAGGGTCAACAGTAATGCAGTATCAATATTTGAAATCCAAAGCCAGGTCAAAACTATATCACAATCGCATTGCACTGACAGTTTATACTTTTCGAAGCAACGTCAATTCGAAACTGCTTTGTTTTGCATTGAGCATTGACGCGAGTTTGCCGGAGGTAGTAGTTGTGCTAGCCAGCGATCCTATGTGACGATCGTATTAGATTCCATTTTTAAAAATTTATTGATATTTTTTTGCGATTTCAGAGGTTTGTCCACATAGTGAAAATTGTTCATATTCACAAGTACATTCACCCCTTAAATGGTGCAAACTGATTTTTCTACACTTGTATACATTTAAGAAATCAATTTAATAAATAAATTTTGAGTCCTAAACCTAAAACTACATTCGATAAAATTTATGAATCTCTGCACATCACTATCGTCAATAAAGTAATACAATTATTTCCTTCAAAGTCGTTATCAATTAATACGGAACTTCATGAGCGGACAAACGTCAAACCGGCCATCATAGCGTGCCGCTAGAGTAAGTGGCATACAATATTATGCTGTATCTTTCCCTTCTTGCTCAGCAGCATTCTATAGTTATGACATTTTTTCGTATCCTTCATCACAAGCTTCGAGTTATATAATGTACCTACCTACTTACATATTTTTTCGACGGAAATTCTAAAAACTTCACTTCAATTGATAACCAAATTAGATGTCTCATCATTCATTTGATGTTCGGATAATTATTCTCATGAGAGGAATGAGAGCAAACCACGGTGTAATTATGCACTGATATAAAATATCATAGAATATATAAAATAACATCAGTGCATAATTGCTTGTTATTTTTATTAATCGTTGAAAATGTCGGAAAAGCTTGAATGAGCTTTCATCAAAAATGCTGTCTATAATCCCTTTGAGACATAACAAAACAACGCATGGTGGGATAGATCTATACAGAAAAGTCAGCGATGGCATAGATAGGTATGCCTTATGATATTTATGAATACCTTACTTTACCCATTCTAACTTTTGCGATGCAACCCTACGACAGAAAAAACATATACCTAGGCGTAATATGCTCTACTACCCGTGCGAAGCTGGGGCGGGTCGCTAGTATATATTATACCTAGTCCGCGTTAACGCTGCATCACATGAGTAGATATCCCTACAGAGAGGAAGCTTTATACAAGCGGCCCGCTTTAGGTACACTCACACATAGCATATAGCTCACGCACACATGAGCTCTGACCAACGGTTCACGGACGCTCCCCTGGGGCTCAGTTCGAGACAAACGATAAGTTTGGGTCGTGCGCATTAAATTAATACTGAGAATAAAGTGTTTAGCGAGAGTTTAGAGATTGTGTAAAATAGTGTAAATTACGTAAAAAATTAGACTTAAGTGTTGTGTTTAGACAAAAATGCCTAACCATTGTACAGTTAACAGTATGTTTAAGTTCACATGCTACAGGTGACAACCCTATGCTCTGGACGGGCCGGAAGCACGGGATTCTCTCGTTCCACCTTGCGCAGATCCTCTCGGGGCACGGTTGCTTCGGGAGGTATCTGTGCAGGGTCGCAAGGAGAGAGCCCACTGAGGAGTGCCACGAGTGCGGCCACGCTGAGGACACAGCGCAGCACACAATGGAGTCATGCGTGCATTGGGCGACACAGCGCGCCGCACTCGTAGCAGAAGTGGGGCCGGACCTCTCGCTGCCCACCGTCGTTCACGCCATGGTGAGCAGCGAGACGTCTTGGAACGCCGTCGCCTCCTTTTGCGAGGAGGTGATGACGCAAAAGGAGGCAGCGGAACGGGCGCGGGAGGACGACGCAGTCGCGGATCCTCTCCGCCGCCGCAGAGCAGGACGCAGGCGGCGTGCTCACGACCGCCGTCTGCCGCCCTAGCGAGGAGCTCCGGGCGATGGGTTGGAGGTCTCCATCGCCCGTCGAGGTACGTCCTCGGGTCAGGAGGCGCACCAACATGTTCCTGGTGCGCCTCAGACGGAGTAAGGGGACCTAGATGAGTCCCCGCCGTGGAGGGTCTGCTCTGGCGGACGCCGCTGGCTGGGTCGCGGACGATTGCGCGAGTGTTCCCGTGACCCAGCCACCAGGCGACGCGTTGGAACATCGATGGGTTTTAGTGGGTATTCGGGCCATCTCTTGGCCTTGCCTGAGTCCCACACTACCTTCCGGAAGCATTGCAGTCCGCTGCAAGGCTTCCGGAAGGTGTGCGTAAATGCATTTCCCATCGTTCCCTATGAGAATAGGTATAAATTGTTGACGTTGTTAAAAAGCTTCCCCTCTGTAGGGATATCTACTCATGTGGCTGCGTTAAAAGAACGTGTACCGCACCGATATCGACTCCACGTGTCGTGTGACATTGTGAATAAGGCGTCTCAGCAGTTTGTTTAGACAAAACAAAGTTTAATTTACTTCTCGGTCGTGTGTCAGCCAATATACACCGATAACATTCCGATATATGCATGACTACAAGAACAAAATGGCGTGTAAGCGTTTGTCGCTAACGGCTGAGTAAATTAGACCTAACGTTCGTGGTTACACAAGCAGTGTTTAATTAATCTATTTATTTGATAAGTATAACTTTCAAATACCTACAGCTATTGAATTAGATAGGAAGATTTTATAATACGATCTTTAATTAGTCAATTACGCAATTAAGGTATGTATTTCATAAAAAAGATAATAGCGGCATTAATAGGTAGGTACTATAAGTTTATAAAAAAGATGTTTAAATTTATAAATAAGCATATTTAAACGTAGAAGAAAGTAATTAGGAAAGATAGGTAAGTAGTAGTAGGTTAGTAGGTAATTAGTAATTAGAAATTGTAAGAAAAATTTGTTTGCATAGGGCAAGAAATGGTGACTTTTTGTATTTACGCACTAGGTATTTTGCTTTGTTTTTCTCTTAGGTCGGGTAAGGACCTTTCTGAATGTGAATAGAACTATTGCCGTATTTCTTGGCCCTCAGTCGTAGTAACGATATCACTACTTAGGTTCTTGAGTAAGTGTGCTAGGTGTAAGCGGATTATAATTGCTTTCATAATATACTACCTGATGCCAGCGACTTCGTTCGCTTGGATTCTTATAAATCTCATCCCCTATTTAACCCACTTGGGGGTAGAATTTCCAAAATTCCAGAAACACGTAATTCTTTATTTTTAAACGACAATACAAATACTGATTTTCATTGATATAACTTTAAAAATGACAGGCTTTCATACAAACTTTCATCCCCCATTTAATCCACTTGGCGGTAGTTTTTCCAAAATTCTTTAAACACGTAACTCTTTATTTTCAACCAAATACCTAAATACCAATTTTCATGGATACTACCTATAACTTGAAAAATGACGGAATTTTATACAAACTTTCATCCTTTATTTAACCCCCTTAGGGGTGGAATTTGCAATAATCCTTTCTTAGTGTGTGCCTACGTCATAAAAGAAAGCTAACTGTGAAAATTTCAAGTTTCTAACTTCAGTCAGTGGTTTAGGGGTGCATTAAACGTTTTGTATAAAATGGTTTGTTTTTGTTCAATCTACATAGAAAAAATATAGTAATCAAAGAATCCTTTTGTATTGTAAAACTCAGGTGCTAAAACTAAGTGATTTATTATATCGTACAGTACCTACTGGTACTGTTTTCTTCCGATAACGGCGTCTGTCGAGTGCAGAAGATAAATATTTTCTATTGGAAGAGAGAAATTGAATCAATTTTCACTGTAAAGTGTAGATGTTTTACAATACTCTTTTAGGTTTCTAGCTCTAACATTTAATACAATTACATACTTCAATTCTTTTATAATGTATACTAGTGGACCCGGCAGACTTCGTCCTGCCCGGTGACATACCGACATCAGCGCCACCTATCGAGACCTGGTAGGTTATCTGTACCTGCCCGGTAATTGTGTTTTCAAACCATCCAGGATTGAAATATACACTTAAAATTTCATCCAAATAGGTCCAGCCGGTATAGCCGTATAGGTACGAGTGAGAGAGTTTACCGTATCGACACAACGGGATATTTGACAGTTACGAAACCCGTGAATATTTTGTAAGGGGAAAATGTTTTTTATTTTATTTTATGTTTTCGTCAATTTTCCAATGTGTTTAATAGTTATTCTACTATTCGGGACGGCGACAAATACAACAAATCAATAACCATGAAATTCGCTCCAGCCGTTCTCGAGTTAGTATAAGTGTTCAAACTAACACGACTTTGTTTTATATATTTACTAGCCGACCCCCGCGACTTCGTCCGCCTGGATATAGGTTTTATATAGGATCGGATTGGATCCCATAATCCTTTTTTGTACCTAAACTAAATGTAGCCTAAGTTACTCCTTATAACATCACCTATCTGCCATTGAAAGTTCCATTAAAATCGATCCAGCCGTTTCAGAGATTAGTTGGAACAAATAGACAGAACGACAAACATAAATTTAAACGCACGCCAGTTTAAAATAAGCCGTACGTACAAAGATCCGGGTCCCAAGTTATTGGAACCCACTAAATGCCTGTCATTTCTGAACTGAAAAACCTATGACCTTGAAATATTTACGGGACAATATATAAAGTACTACCTTTCTAACAAAAAAAGAATGAGTGAAATAGAACAACGCGTTAATGAATTACAGCTAAATACACGTTTTAACTTTCATCCCCTCTCCCAAGGGAACCGTGCTGAATTTTGGGATAAAAAGTATCCTATGTCCTACCTCGGAGTATAAACTCAAATCGTACCAAGTTTCATTCGAATCCATTCAGTAGTTTCGGCGTGATGCGCGGCCAAGATACAGACAGACAGACAGACAGACAGACAGACAGACAGACAGACAGACAAAAATGAAACAAATTGCAGTTTTGGCTTCAGCATCGATTATAGAATGCCCTCCAACAAAAATTTTCAAAATATCTTCAATGTACAGAATTGGATCTGTTACAGTTTTATTATATTATAGATAGATAGACTAGCTGTTGCCCGCGACTTCGTCCGCGGTATAAGATTTTTCAAAAGTCCCACGGGAACCCTTTGTTTTCCCGTGATAAAATCACTAACTTCCTTGACTGCAATATCACCTGATGGTACATGAGAATGCACTCTAGTATAGAAGCGGGTTAGCATGGAAGGGGTATGGCATCCCTAATCGATTTCTATGCAACTTCGTACTGGATCGCGGTTTACTTGGAGGCACGACTTTACCGATAGAGTGGCAACTAACCTCGGTCGAAGCCTCTCCCACTAGACACCAGAAACAGTTAAGAACAAAATTTTATGGATAAATAAATAATTGAACGTAATACAGAACTTCTGTCACTTGCCAAGTTTTAAATCAGAAAACCGCTGTCCTCAAGTTGGCTCGAAGTTTGGTGAAATTGCTTTGTAAGAAAACAAAGCGCCAAGTCGAAACTTTCGGCCATGTTGGAAACTTAACGTGTAGGTTTTGTAATACCGCTTTCAGCTATCGCCTACTTTTGGAAATGTTAAAATGTTTATGAGTTGTTAGCAGATGCCCGAGACAGTTAAGAAGAGTTTATGACTAGTACGCCCCTTAAAAACGAAATTTTATACATATTTTAATAAATTTTATATTTATTAAGTTACCAATGAAACTTATTAGTTACATTAGCAATCAAATAAGAATTAAAATTAGTTTGAAATTACTTGAGTACTCGAGAGACCTTTTTTGTTTTTTTTTTTTGACGTGGTGGAAAAGCTTTTATAGCTACCCCTGTTCTGCGGCAGAATGCGGTAGAACGAAGGTTATGTGGGACTCCCCCCACATGGGGGAATGAGGGTATACCACTAAACCACCACAGCTTGACCCGCATGCTGTCTGTGCTGGACGTCTGAGGAACCCAATGTATGCATCCCATGCGTCCGACAGCCGCCCCAGCCGGGGCTCCCGCCCACTTCTGGGCTGTCCCTTCAGAGGCTCGCGCCCTCCCGTAATTTTTTAACGAAGTATTCTTCCTCCCGCGATGGGCATTGCTGCCCCGGCCCCGGGGTGTCTCACCCCCAGTTTCATCCGCAGTGCCCTCTGCTAATCAGAGGGACACACGGAGAAACCTCTTTCCGTCAGGTCATTGGCCATGGCTAACAATATCCCCGTAGGAAAATTATTAACCATGTTACCGAGGCGCACCGGCCCGAATACTGCTCTTCCCCTGGACGTATCCAAGAGGACCAGCAGCACCCAGGCACTTTGGGAGGTTACCTGGCTGGCCCCCAGTACCTACTCGAGAGACCTTGCCGACGTTACATATATAATATTTTCAGTATTGAAAAATGGCGTTACGACTTCACGCTGCTCTGGCATCTCGTGGTAAAACGTGGTAAATAACACTATACAAAAGTGGTACTAAGTAGATCATTTTTTAAAGTATAATAAATACATTGAACAAAGTGCGCAACAAGAATGCAACAAACCGAAAAGATGGATCGACAACAAAAAGAAAAATAGTACTTAATCCACGTAAACCTTTCGCGGAAGCATTCCAGACTACAATAAAAAACCTCAATACGAACCATTCTGGAGGTTTTAAGTTATAAACGAATGGTTGAAAAAGATTTTACGTAATAAATACATAGTTGAATATCATTATTTAATGTTTAAAAAATGTAAGAAATGCACTTGCATTCAGATGGATTAGTCTCAATTGCGGTATGTTTTGGAGCACTCTATATAAAATGTGTATTGTCTATGTCTAGAAGTGGAATATTAATTACTAGCAGATGCCCGCGACTTCGCTCGCGTGGATTTAGGTGTTTGAAAAACCCGTGGTAACATGATACTGAACAACCTATATTATATAATCTTTCTCAAGAATTGGGCTATCAAATGCAAAAATATTTTTTCAATTCCGACTGGTATTTCCAGAGATTAGCGCGTTCGAAGAAGCAAACAAACTTTCCACTTTATTATATTGGTATAGAACAGTAGTTCCCAAAGTGGTCCAGGTGGACCCCCAAGGGTCCACGGGAGACTCGAGGGGGGTCTACGTAGGCGTGACAAGAAAATGGGGGTTCACGAGTCGTAAGCGGGGGTCCACGAAATTTTTTTATCTGGTTTCGATAGTGAAGAACTAAAATATTGGCTTTACTTCACCTTACAATGTAGGCAGATAATATTTTAAAAAGCTATGGAATATGCAAGTTTTTACTTGTAAAAACTTGTATATTCCATATTCAGTGCTTAACTTTATCCCCGTCCTTGTCACAGCTGGTCACATTTGTGAGACAATGGTGTGACGTCACATATTTTGCAATTTTTTAACAAAATTTTGCTTTAAAATTTCTTATTTCATGTTTTAATAGTACCTACTTTAAAAATATTAGATTTTGAAATGTGACATCAAAAAATGTATGACCCCTTCCACCCCCTTGGTCGATGGACACAAATTTCCATAGTAAGATCTAATCTTCATTTTTTTTTTTTCGAGTTTTGGGAATATGGTAGAAATGTGGCTGCAGGGGGTCCACCGGAACTAGTAAAATTTTGAAAGTGGTCCATGAGAAAAAAAAGTTTGGGAACCTCTGGTATAGAAGATAAACATACAGTTTTTTTTATAAACTTTTCCTTCCCATACGTATGTTTCAACTGATAATATATTTCTATAGTTCCAACAAAAACAACTGAATTTTTATATTAAATCTTCAACAATGCAATATAGTGCAATTAATCGATTTAATTCATTTTTAATTTTGCACTTGTTTTTTATTTCTCACTAGCGGCCCGCCCCGGCTTCGCCCTTGGTACATAATATATAGCCTATAGCACTCGGATCACGTACATATCCAACAGTGAAAGAATTTTTGAAATCGGTCCAGTAGTTCCTGAGATTAGCGCGTTCAAACAAACAAACTCTTCCGCTTTATTATATGAGTATAGAAGTATAGATTTGTTGAATATCCAAAATTCTGTGTGACCAATAAAACTGTGGTAGCATAACTTCTGTGTTCTTAATTGAAACTTCGCTCGGCCTCAATGTTTTGCAGCTTCGGGCATCCAAGTTTTAATCCGGCCGTTATTACGAAGGATTATGAGTTGGCAGCGTTTTATTTTTGCCCAGAGGGAGCCGGGGACTGCGTATTTGTTTTGTTTGTGTTAATGAAACCTCCCTGGCAGTGGTGAGCGATGTGGTCTTATAAGCGGGAGGTCCCGGGTTCGATTCCCAGCAGGGGCAATTTGGGATTTTATAATTTCTATATTGTCTCTGGTCTGGTCGGTGGGAGGCTTCAGCCGTGGCTGGTTATCACCCTATTGGCAAACCCGTGCCGTCAAGTGATTTAGCGTTCCGGTACGATGCCGGGTAGACACCAATCAGGGGTAGGTATACCCTATATATGATGAATATAACTTGTAGTTGAATAAAAAAAATGATACCGAGTACATATTACGTGCCTTTTAACAAAACGTTAGAATGAGAATGAGCTAACTCTGAAGAGGATATGGGCGGGGCAGATAGGTCGGAGGACCGAAACCTAGACTAGGCGTTGCGGACTCACGGTTCTAGAATGGTAATATAATAATATATAGGCAAGGAAAATAACACGTTTTTGCTATCTAAGCTTTAACCTACACAACCTTAACCTACATCACAGCAAGATGGTAACCCAGCGCCGGATTGAGCAGTGCTCGTAGACCCATAGACGATATTAAAGTTAAATGATGCAGGGAATAGACACAAGTGAAACAAGACTGTGGAGTGTGAAAGGATTTTCAGGAGACAAGTCAGGGAGAGAGTCAGGAGAGTGTGCAGTGCAGGCGTGGCCTTTTATTAGTTGACGAGGATAAATCTTTCATCTAACCCTGAAAAATTCAGTGATTATACATTAATCCTTATCACAAAGGTGTATCTTACGTAAGAGGGTAATACACGCCTAGCACGCCTAAGTGTGGAAGATACTACAGTCAAGACTGGTTAAACGTAATTATGTGAAGATACCTTTATACAGCAAAGGACAGTGTTGAATTCTCTTGCCATTTCTCATATTATCTGTAAATGTAGTTGTAGAAGATAAGGGCCAAAGCAAACGAGATAAAAGCATGCTAGCCAAACAAATGATCGAACGTGCGGAGACAGCTTGCATTTATACTACAAACTGATACCTAGTACGGTAGTCGAGGAACAAATTTTTTAGTGATTAATAAACAAGCTGAATTTTCGTGAGTAGGTTCGTTTCGACTATCGTTATTAATCACCAAAAAATTTGTTTTTCAGCTGCCGGACTATGAATGCTAAACAGCAGTTTAGTTCGGTTCTGTTGCAGTTGACACTCGTCGTCTCAACCAATAGACGTCCACTGCTGGACATAGGTCTCTTGCAAGGATCGCCACAGAACACGATCTTGTGCCGCCTGATTCCAGCGGCTACCAGCGACTTGCTTGAGATCGTCTGTCCATCGGGTCCGGGGTCTACCAACGCTTCGTTTACTGGTGCGAGGTCGCCATTCAAGCACCTTGGGACCCCAACGTCCATCGGTTCTTCTAGCAATGTGCCCCGCTCATTGCCACTTCAGTTTCGCGACTCGATGAGCTATGTCGGTAACTCTGGTTCTCCTGCGGATCTCCTCATTTCTGATTTGATCCCGCAGGGATACTCCGAGCATAGCTCTCTCCATCGCCCGCTGAGTGACCCTGAGCCTTCTTATGAGGCCCATTGTTAGCACAGTTGACACTGCATCGAAAATATCGACCTGCAGTTTTAATACGGATATACACTGTTAAATAGTTACATGCGGATTACCCAGTCAGTCGGTCGACAGTTACGAGTATGTCAGTAAAAGCAAACTGCAATATTGTGGTCGGTTTGCAGTCCAATTTCAAATCGTCTGCATAAACCCTAAGAGTTCAATCTTAGGCTATTGGCAACTTCGAGCTATTGAACAATGATCGTACTCGTATTCGCTAAAGCCAAAAGTATTGTGTTTGCTTTTGCCCTTATAAACGGTTATATACCGGGACCAACGGGACGTTCTGGCGAATATATTGCAACTGTACATCAGAGCTTATGACGTACAATAATTCACAGCTGTAATGGCGATACGAGAGTGTTGTGTTGGGTTTGTTGGCTCAAGTCTAATTGAGTATAGTATTAAGTTGACGTTCAAAAAGTGTATCGTGTACTAAGATAAAGTATAAGTACCTGCTCTTCTTCCATCGTGTACTAATCACTACATAGTATAAAACAAAGTCGCTTTCTCTGTCCCTATATCCCTATGTCCCTATGTCCCTATGTATGCTTAAATCTTTAAAACTACGCAACGGATTTTGATGCGGTTTTTTAATAGATAGAGTGATTCAAGAGGAAGGTTTATAAGTAAAAAAATTGGACCCGGTAGGTGGCGCTAATAGCGGGCAGGACGACGTCTGCCGGACGACTGTCCGCTAGTTTCGAATAAGGTTTATTTGACTTTGACTTTTGATGTCATAACGTAATGAAGTAGTTATCAAATAAAAATGAAGTGGGTATTTAAAAACATGCTTTTTAGGGTTCCGTACCCGAAGGGTAAAAAACGGAGCCCTATTAATGTCACTCGGCTGTCTGTCCGTCTGTCCGCCGGTCACAGGTCTCTAGCTCGCAGACGAAATGAGTTACAAACCTGAAATTTTGGTATTTAGTGTAAAACGTTAACCCAAAATCAAATATTGAATTAGAAATTGAATTAAATTATTTTTCAGGGGGGCTCCGATACATGAAAAAGGAGCCGGAAAAAAAAAATTTTTCTTTACCCTAGCTTGTGGGGTATCATTGTTTAGAGCTCATTAAGTAGAGTACAAATATATATTTTTTTAATTTTTATCTCAAAAAATAAGGGAATGGGAGGCCATCAAAGTTGTCAGTTTTAGACCATTTTTGTGACGGGGGCTATCTCAAAAACTAAACTAGTTGGGAATATGATATTTCAGTATATTATGTACTATATGCTCTATTTAAACAACAAATACTGAAAACAACGATTTATTAAATAGTTTATAAGCTGTGACCAAAATAAACGAACATTTTTTTGGGTTTTTCTTTCACGGTTTGTTGCGATGTCTAGCTCGGAAATTAAATATTTCTTAGACCCAAAATATTATATTGTTCATAATTATGTACGGAACCCTGAAAGAGCGAGGCCCGACTCGCACTTGGCTGATTTTTTTCATACAATAACAGCGAGACCAACCGTTCATGATACGAGTTTATTTACCGCTACAAGCGGGAAGATGTCGCAGAGAATATGATACATCGCAGCTTATGATACGCGATAACTCACAGCTGTTGTTGCAACCCTTGTGTCTTCTTGTTCCTGTGTGTTATTGACTTAAATCTGTACTAATACCAGAATGCGAAACAGTTTCTGTCTGTCTATCTAGGGCCTTTTTAAGATTGAGCGGCTGCATCTGATCCTGACGTAATTTGTCATAGAGATCCTAGAAACGGGCTATAAGATACTTTTTATTCCGGATGATAAAAAGGAATTCCGTAGGAAAAATTAAAACCCAAAGTCACAGTCATCAGCAAGTAATAAATAATTTGATCAGCTGCAACTTAAGCTGCAACAAATTAAGCTTTATTAAAAATTCAAATACCATAGCTATTTATAAAATATTGCAATACTGAATTCATACCAAGTAGAATGGAGTGTGTAACACAATATAACGTAGATGCAGTTACAATCTTAATGATCATGAAAAACTTTAATGATGGGAAAGAGCTATTAAAGAACAATAAAGCCCGCCAACCCACGTAGCAGCAGTATGGCGGGTTTAAGTTCTAAATCCCTATCTTCTAATAAGAGGGGCGGCCAGTGCCCAGCAGTGGGACTTTAAAGGACTATAATGTGTTGGTTTTTAAGAATTAAGAAAGCCGATGTACATAGTTAGCAAAATATGCAACACCGCATTTAATTCCTACCCTAACGCAGTGGGTCTACGTGTAATCTCGAATACCCTACCCACTGGTGGGAAAAGCCGACGGGTAATCTCGAATACCCCTTGCACCCACTGGCGGGAAAAGCCGGTGAGTCCACGGGTCGTCCACCAAACTAAACTGTACCTACTAGGGATACATAACTTGTTTATGACATTGTTATGACTCATGGGTGTTGTGGCATGTTCAGGCGCCACAGCTCTTTGTACTCTAATTTTAATTAGAAACTGGAGCGTGGAATAGATAAATTTATCAGAAATTGTGTCATGGATGTTGATTGAATAACAATATTCTTGGAAAAATAATAACTAAATATGGAAGAGATGAAATACTAAGTATTTGATGTAAACAGCATGATGGAAGTGACATATTAAACTACATAAAATAAATATTATTCATGGTTTTTTCTGTTATTTTTAACCCCCGACGCAAAAACGACGGGGTGTTATAAGTTTGACGTGTCTGTGTGTGTGTGTGTGTGTGTGTGTGTGTGTGTGTGTGTGTGTGTGTGTGTGTGTGTCTGTCTGTTCCCCTGTGGCGCTCAAACGGGTGGACCGATTTGAATGCGGTTTTTTTTGTTTGAAAGGTGATTTAGTCGAGAGTGTTGTTAGCTATGTTTGATGAAAATCGGTCCAAGATGGCCGCCGCTACAAAATGGCGGATTACATATTTTTTCACAACTCCCTTAATATGGGTATCAAATGAAAGGGCTTGACTAGTAGAATAGCACTATTACAAATCCAAGATGGCCGCCGCCACAAAATGGCGAATGTCGGGGGTTTTTTAAATTTTCAATTTACACTTGTGGCCATTCTTATTAAGTTACCAAAAATAGGTTAGGTTATACAAGTATTTAAGACATTATTTAGAGATAAATCACACTATCACACTATAAGTATTATAATACTAGATGATGCCCACGGCTTCGCCCGTGTGTATTTAGGTTTGTAAAAATCTCGTGGGAACTTTGATTTTCCCGAACAAAAAGTAGCCTATCTGTAGTAAGTAGTAACCCGTCCACAAAACGGAAAAATTCCGTGGGATCCTTACGATTTCGGAATGCAATTCCTTACAGCATCAGGGTTGAGGAGTTGGACATGTACCTACTCGAGGTCATTCAACAATAAAGTCTTTAATTGGTATCCCGAATATCAATTTAAATAACCGACAGTGCCTAAATCCCATTAGTTTTGGGGATCAGATCCCCTACAGCATCAGGACTGAGGAGTTGGAATCCAAATTTTTCGTAGGACAGTGTCGCAATGTTTCTCTATCGATTAAAAAAAATTACGCAAATCGGTTCAGAAATCTCGGAGATATCGGTGTAGAAAAACACAACTCCTCCTTTTTTGAAAGTCGGTTAAAAAAGTAGCCTATGTTACTCCCTGGTTAATTCTCTAGTTGTATGTGAAAGTCCCGTCAAAATCGGTTCAGCCGTTCCAAAGATTAGCCCGTTCAAACAAACAGACAGACAGACAGACAGACAGACAGACAGACAAAAATTTTAAAAACGTGTGATTCGGTTATAGTATCGTTCAAATAACCATATGAGCTTAATATGAGGTAGTTATTTCGATATTACAGACAGACACTTCAATTTTATTTATTAAAATACTAGATGATGCCCACGGCTTCGCCCGTGTGGATTTAGGTTTTTAAAAATCCCGTGGGAACTTTTGATTTTCCAGAACAAAAAGTAGCCTATCTGTAGTAACCCGTCACCAAAACGGAAAAATTCCGTGGGATCCCCACGATTTCGGAATGCAATTCCTTACAGCATCAGGGTTGAGGAGTTGAATATGTACCTACTCGAGTTCATTCAACGATAAAGTCTTTAATTGGCACCCCCAATATCAATTTAAATAACCGACAATTCCTAAATCCCATTAGTTTTGGGGATCAGTTCCCCTACAGCATCAGGATTGAGGAGTTGGAATCCAAGTTTTTTGTAAGACAGTGTCGCAATGTTTGTCTATCGATTAAAAAAAAAAATTACGCAAATCGGTTCAGAAATCTCGGAGATATCGGTGTACATAGGTAGAAAAACACAACTCCTCCTTTTTTTAAAGTCGGTTAAAAAAGTAGCCTATGTTACTCCCTGGTTAATTCTCTACTTGTATGTGAAAGTCCCGTCAAAATCGGTTCACCCGTTCCGAAGATTAGCCCGTTCAAACAGACAGACAGACAGACAGACAGACAGACAGACAGACAGACAGACAGACAGACAGACAAAAATTTTAAAAACGTGTGATTCGGTTATGGTACCGTTCAAATAACCATATGAGCTTAATATGAGGTAGTTATTTCGATATTACAGACAGACACTTCAATTTTATTTATTAGTACGTATAGATTAAGTATATAGATTATAAAGGCGAAAGTTTGTGTGTGTGTGCGTGTGCGTGTGCGTGTGCGTGTGCGTGTGCGTGTGCGTGTGCGTGTGCGCGTGCGCGTGCGCGTGCGTGTGCGTGTGTGTGTATGTTTGTTCCTCTTTAAAGCCGCAACTACTGAACCGATTTGGCTGAAATTTTGAATGGAGATAGATTATGCCCTGATTTAACACATCTACTTTTTATCCCTTAAAAGTATTCCTGTGGGACTAAAATATATATAGACTTGACGCGAAAGATAAAAACGTGATAGATGGCGCTGACTGTTCTTAGGTAAATCACGCTCACATAGCACATTATTATACAACTAGCTTTTGCCCGCGGCTTCGCCCGCGTGAATTTCGGTTTTTCACAAATCCTGAGGGATAAGTAGATTTCTGGTCCACCCGCCCCCCGCCGCGCGGCGGCGTACCGCGGTACCGCGTACGGCGGGCGCAGGGCGCAGGGGCGAGTGGCGCGGCGCGGGGAGTTCCATGCAGCGCGAGCGTGCGTCGGCCGCCGCGCGCAGCGAAAATACCTATCAGGGCGTTTTTTACCGATTTCAACACAACTCCTTTTTTGAAAGTCGGTTAAAAAAGTAGCCTATGTTACTCCTTGGTTAATCCTCTACTTGTCTGTGAAAGTACCGTCAAAATCGGTTCAGGCGTTTCGAAGATTAGCCCGTTCAAACAGACAGACAGACAGACAAAAATTTTAAAAACGTGTGATTCGGTTATGGTATCGTCCAAATAACCATATGAGCTTAATATGTGGTAGTTATTTCGAAATTACAGACAGACACTTCAATTTTATTTATTAGTAGTATAGAGTATAGATAGTTGCATGCATCTGTATGCCTTTGCACTTTTTATCCTGGAAAAACCCACAGTTCTCACGGGATTTTGAAAAAACCGAAATCTATAGCTACAGCTATACATTTCGGAATTCGGTTGATATTACTATATCGTTATTTTACTTTAGTAAATAACCATTAGGTAATCCTTCATTTATTGTCTTTGTATTAATTAATGCTTTCTCTTGTTTAGTTGGTGAAAGAATGATTAAGTAATTATTGATGACTTTAATTGCTTATTAAATTAGAATTAGGTACCTACTGTATTTGCGGTGTTTAGAATATTAATTGTTTGCAAGTAGACAAAGAATAATTTGTATTCAAGCGTCATGTTAGAGACACATTAAAGTGTTAAATTTCGATATCCATGTTAAAATAAAGAAACTGATATCTGAATATCATGGATTATTATTTATTTTGATGATGATTTTGATTATTATTTATTTATTTATTTTAATGGGGGTTATTACCGGTTTCTCCGGCGCGGTATTATTAATGACCGGTATGCTTAGTCAAACTTTACTAAATACTATTGATCGAATCACAATGACTTCAGAGTAAAATATACCTAAAATAGCTTACATTAAGGTTTGAGTTCGCCAATAATTCAGCATTCGATAAATCGATAACGGCCAGCGCCCCAACAGAAATGTTGTAAAATAAATATTCGAACTATTTAATTACGACTTTAAAGTAAGAGTCTTCGGGTTCATTTTGCTCTGAAGTCATTGTGGGTCGATACTCGAATTTCGATCATCGTTGCCACTGTGCACAAAGTCGGCATAAGGCCTCGGTTTCCCCACGTTAAAAGAAAGTGGCATAGATCTACTGCTACCTACACGGACACGTTAGCTTTTGTTGGCAGCACTGCGCGTGGTTGGTACTACCGCGCGAGATACGAGCGAGATTGGTCGGGGTGGTGACGTGAGTGCCCCACCATGGAGTCGGAAAATATGGTGACGTAACGACAGTGTGGCAGAGCGGTAGCCTTAAAGTGAAATTAGTTTGAGTAACGTAGCTCGCGGTCACGAAGTATTTATAGTATCGCATTTATTTTCTTTGGGGAGTAGTCGATCATACTTTAAAGAACAGCTCTGCATAACCATGCAATGTGTAGCTTTACTATGCAAAAGGAAATTAGTTTGGTTAATCGTGAATAGTAACTTAGTCTGCATTGCTATACACTCAAAGCAGTGTGTGGCTTCATTTACACCTCAAACGATAGCAGTGTTTGGTCATAGCACACTACTGTCGTGTATATTCATAAAAAACTAGGTTAATATTTTGAATCGTGCCGCCCCGATAGGGGGTAGGTGAGGGTGGGAGAGGGGGGAGGGGGGGAAGGTAAGTCATCCCCCCCTCAAACCCTTTGCCGGAAACGCATACTTTTTTTTAAATATTTTTTTTAATATTGATGAAACTGACATTGCTAAAACATTTAAAACGAGTCGCCTCGTTAAGTGAAGGGAGAGGGGAGGGGGGAAGAAGGGGTACGTCATCAAGACAAGACTGCTTGGCGTTGGGGTGCTCAGATTTCGATTTGGACCACATTCGACCAAGGACCCAATAGAACCTAAGTGCCCGGCCTGCGGCCGGGCACATGAATATTTATGTTCTAACCTAACCTAACCTACCCTAGCTTCTTCCCACCCCTACTTGTTAATGGGGATTTACCAAAAGTGTGGTTAAAAAAACAAAACCTTTTTATAAACATTCATAAATAAATCCAATAAATTCCCAATCTATTTTATCTCCCCGCAGGTTGGGAAACTCCCCACAAAATGGCCACCCTGCGCTTGTCGTGTCAAACAACGTTTCATTTCACGCAAATTTTTATCAAAAATTTACGTTTCTAACCTAAAAATATACGTATTATTCGTATTTTTTGTAAAAAAAAATCGCGCGTCCGGCAAAAAAAAATTGTTCTGGGGGCATCGACAGACCCTCTAAGACACCCCTATAAACTAACTTTTGCTCTATCAGGGCGGCACGTTTCAAAAGCCAACCCAAAAACTATTTAACCCCCGACGCAAAAACGACGGGGTGTTATAAGTTTGACGTGTCTGTGTTTGTGTGTGTGTGTGTGTCTGTCTGTTCCGCTGTAGCGCTCAAACGGGTGAACCGATTTGAATGCCGAGAGTGTTGTTAGCAGTGGCGTGCACAGGGTTTGAACCCAGGGTATGCAATCAGTAGTACTAAAATTTCTACTGCTCCTTTTCTTATTGTTTTACCTAAGCATTGCTTTTCTTAAGGTATGCAGTGCTTTTCTGCTTTTATGAAGTGTACGCCACTGGTTGTTAGCTATGTTTGATGAAAATCGATCCAAGATGGCCGCAGCTACAAAATGGCGGGTTACATATTTTCTCACAAATCCCTTAATATGGGTATTAAATGAAAGGGCTTGACTAATATATATGCAAATCTAAGATGGCCACCGCCACAAAATGGCGAATGTCGGGGTGTTTTTTAAATTTTTAATTAAGATTGCAAGATTTAAGCCTTTCCAACACATAATTTATTTTGAAATATTCTCTGCCGATAGGTTAACATACCAACGATGATCGACTGGTCTAGTATTGGTCTAGGATAATTATTTTTATTACAGTCCAGCAGGTCATGATTTTATAGGTATTCAATAAGTGACAAAATCTGGGTTCGCAAAATAATAATCAACTCTAATGCCAAATTGTTGTGTCGGTCTGTCCGCGCGAAATGTTTGCGAGTTACTCGCTATACATACCTATAGGTACAGCATCTAAAATATCATAGTTATGGCGACCAAAAAACCAAGAGGTGGAATGGCAGAATATGGTATTGAAAATAAGAACTTCTTGTGCTCATTTTGTGTGTATTAAGAAATAATTTTCAGTCTGTATTATTCAGGAAAAAAGTAGAGCTTTTGAAGACGTACGAAATCATTTTGTACAGCTTTTTATTGTAAAATACTGTCTATATCTAACCGGCATTGCACTCTGAATTACCGGTGTATTTATTTTATTTTCCGGTCCAAAATTAGTTCGTTAACCTGGAATTCTGGAGTCATAACTTATTCCGTAGGTACGAGTATACCTAATAGGTACCTACCTATTGTTATTCTAACAAAGCTGGTAGACTATACACTGTGAACCTGTGGCATGATTTATCTTAATAACTACTGTCTCTTGTAAATAAGAGGAACGAGGAAAATTGTTTGTTAGATTTACTACAAGAAATGAGTACACATATTTTATTGCGATATACCTACTCGTAACGTATAGGTACCTATGCTAAAAACAACGATAAAAACAAGTAGGTAGGTATAACAGTTTTTTCTTAGAAACAATCTAGATAAGTAACGTACCCATATCTAATCGACATTAATATATTTATTAATTATTAAATTAACAATCAATCAAAAATCTTTATTAAATTCGTTATATAGTAAACGTTATATATAGTAAACTTCATAAACTTTTCAATATGTAATAAATACATTTTAAAAGTATATTATTTTGTTATGGTAAAGCCAATAATACATTGGCCAAAAATAAATATTAGATAAGCATCCAACTGAAAACTTTTATGTTATGTTTCTTTTTGTACAAAAATATAAAATACCTACCTAATAGGTACCTACTACAATACAGAATGCATAGCACGAATTTAATGAATGGCACTGGATGGAACAAAAAATACACACTTAAAACATAAACAAGCTTAATGTACACGTGATTAACTAAAGGTCATGTGCCAAAAACACTATATTTATTATCTCTACAATAATTGTAAACATGTGTCAATCGAATATATCTCGTTTGGCCTTTCCCATTTGCTTTATGCATGTACCTAAGTGCTGGCCACTTAGTTTAATTATCTACAAATTTTCCACGAGGAGCTTTCTTGTGCAACGATGCGATTGATCGACTTGCGAACCAAATGATTCGAAATTTGAAAATGAACTTGGTTAATTTAGGCAAGGCCAAGTTTTTTGTCACTGTAAAGAGTCACTCTTGGGCACATTCTTAGGTATTTTTTACAGATATGAGCCATAAAGGCGTGCTGCAATCAAATTTTTAATTTTTTACTGTTACAATTTTAGTATAAAAACTACTGGGTCGATTTTGATGCAGTATTTTAAATTGTCAACTTAGAGCTCGATCTTAGATGTAAATAGGCTACTAAGGAGTAGGTACTGCTGAACCTATTAGTTTTTTGGTTTAATTTACATTAAACTTTTTACATTGACACATAGTTTGCATCAGTTCCTACTGATGCAAACTACATGAACAACTCCCGAACCTGGTGATATAGGAATGAGGACGGTGAATAAGGACTAAGGATCTGCCGTTTGTAAATATATAGTATAGTGGCCAGATACCAGGTAGGTATCTGGCCACTAAACTTTGTTTTTATACTCCAGGAAAAAGGGTGGCGCTGCAGTGCGTCGTTTTAAATTTTTAACTGTATGTCTTGTTTATAAACAGACACTTGTAACCCTTGATAACGGTTCAAATTGTGATAATGAGATCCAAACATACCAAAAAAGGTCAAAAAAACAAAATTTGGAAAACGATCCCTGTTGTTACGAATCTGGCCTTGCGCTATCATTTACATAATTTGAGGTCAATAATTTAATTGATAAGCTGTCAGTTCACGCAGGGAGCAAATGTCCCCATAGTCTACAAACGAAAGTCTAAAAACAATTCATTATCTTAATTCTATAAATAACAAGTCATTTGTGGAGTCGTCGGAAGGCTTGCCGCACACTAGGTTCATAAGTATAAGTAGTAACTTAATATAACTTATTTCTTGATACTACTTAGATGACGCCTCGTGATGACTTCGATCCCGTGAATTAAGTTTTCAAAAAAATCTCATGGAAATTTTTTGATTTCCTGGTTGGTATAAAAAGTACCTACCTATCCTATATCCATCTCCGGAATCCAACCTATTTATCCGGAACCAATCTAGATGGGTACAGACCCATCTAGATTGGTTCATCGATTGACAAAGTAATCGACATACCTACCTACATACTTTCGTATTTTTAAAATTATCTATTAGAAATTGTATACGTTTTATATATTTTATTTCCCTTACTTGTATTTTTATTTCTTAAGTGAGGGCCTTATAATATAAGCCAAGGCCGGGCCCGCACTGCGAAATTTATTCGCGCACAGAATTGTTACAGAATCCTGCGAAAAAATTTGCGCGAATATATTTCGCAGTGCGGCCTAGGCCTTATGTATAAAAATACATCGCATAAACATGACTTACGTGTATCAAATGTATTACAAAAATATGTATGAGCAGTGTGTAAGTTCTTATTACTTAGTAATGGCATGAGCTCTTGTCTCCCGCATCTATCTTTCATTTGATAATTACGTTACGTTTATGTGTCATATGAATGTTGTTTTTGTTTGCGAGTTGCCTTAAGAGAACTTGATACTTAATCTGAGCCCCCGACATGTTGTTTTGAACTTAATGTCGTTCAGTTAACATAATTGACAAAGGTTATCGCTTCTATTTATTCAGAGGCATCGATGGAAATACTCGTACTCCAGACGGAAACGCCAGTTTCTTCTGCACTCGTCTGTGGTGAACAAAGCTCGAATTATAAAATTAAAAAAAATGTGTTTCGTGACAAAAAGAAAAGTCCACTGGATAATTTACTTGTTGGTTTTGTACGGAAGAATCATTAGTGGCGATTCGTTGACTCTGAATTCGGTGTTTAAAGATCTGTGCAGTCGATCGCTTTCGAATTTTTTATTTCATATTTGTACTGGAGTTATTCCGGTCAGTGACATGCCTTCAGCGAGCCTTTCGAAGTTGAGATCGAAGAGGGCTTCCCTATTTTACGCAAAGGATCGACACAAGCGTCAAATTGTAGACGAATGCTGCCTCCAGCCCTGCACAATTGCCCAGTTGATCGAATATTGCCCCGAAGATTGGTGAATTGATTGCAGAATTTTGTTTGGCCAAAAAGTTCGTCAATAAGAAAGTGAAGCGAATATAGAACTTCAAGATATAATGATCTCAATCGCTTAATTTTTTTAATATTAAGATTATAATTTGATTGCAAAGAAAATCTGTAAAGTCGTCAAAAATAAGGGTATCGGAGAAAAAAACGAGTATTATTTTGCAGTAGAACCAAGAAGAGTTAACGGAAGATGAAAGCAGCGATTTGCGGTGTAGAAAATGATTTTAAATAGTAAATAAAACATGTTAATTATCTTATTTAACATCTAATTATAAATTATTATTACAATATTAATCGATTGACTGAATGTTAATTATTTAATTGTAAATATTTAGATAATAATGAGTGTTTGTTTTTATAGTCAATTAATTTTATTAAGTTATGGTTAAACTGTAGCCGTAGAAATATAAGTTTTTAAATTAATTTGTCACCAGTTCAAACATATTTTGGTAAATCAGTTTTAACCCTAGATTACTAAACTATCCTACGAGTGACGTTGTTACTAAACTTTCGTAAAAATTACGACGGAAATGAAATGGGAATAAATAAGAAAATCAAACACTTTAATTATTTTAAAATTAATAGTAACATTCTTTGGGTTTTATAAATCACGTAATAATGAAAAAAAAAATGAAAAAATATTTTAAACAGTTAGGACACATGTTCATGTTATGTGCCCAACGTATGGCTTTTTTACATTTCATGTAAAAGTTTGTTGTCATTTTTCTTGACTTGGACGGATAAAAGTTACATATATTTCTCTTGATTTTGGTTCTTGAATTATTACTGCTTCAGGAACAGATTCAAAGTTTAAGATAATTTTTATTAGCTCTTTTATTTCACGTCGCAAAGTTGGAATATTTATTCTCTCTTTCAGCTGAGGCTCCATAAGATCATCAGTCATTTCGAAAACAAATTCTCATCTGTATTGGTTTTTTTTTACTGTTTCTTTATGAGCTCTCTCAATATCTCTCGCTTTTATGCGCTTTCTTCATCATCTTCATGAGTATCCACCTCCAACAACAACCGGCTAATCTCATCGACTCAAAGTCATCGAGACATCTAAAACAAAGTACTTTAAGCAAAAGAATTAAATATAAGTGACATATAGTGGTGAATATATACATAAAACACTAAATGAACGATAATCAATATAAAATATTTATAAATAAGTGATAAAAACAAGTGCACTCACCTTTGCCGAAAAGTCACGTAAACACTAAACTTTCGTAAATTTTACGACACTCTTGCTATAAATCAACACACAAATGACACCTGACTACAATCACAGCACGAAGCACATGGACAGAACAAATTAGGAAGGTACTGTGAAGCGGGGGGCGCGGGAAAAACGCGAACATTGTTTTTTTTAGGAATCGTCATTTTGCCGTCGTAATTTTTACGATAGTTTAGTATTCTAGGGTTAAAACCGGCCAAGTGCGTGGCGGACCACGCGCAGTGTAGGGTTCCGTAGTCACAATCCTTGAAAAACAGATATAACTCCTTAACCTGTGAACCCTACTTAGCCATGATAGTTTTCCTTTAAAATTGATTATATATACTATTGCTGTGATTTTTTTTCAAGTTCCTATATACTACCATTTGGCTGATAGAGGGGGAGGGGGCGACACTTGACTCTAATATAAATTAGCACTTTAATCATATTTTACAAACGGATTTAGAAATCAAAAAAAGGATGTTTCTACATCCACAGTATTTTTAAAAGACCTATTCAACGATACCCCACACTATGGGGTAGACGAGGAAAAAAATATTCATCCCCACTTTACATGTGGCTACCCTAAAAAAAAAATTATCAAAATTTTATTTCACCACTTTGTCGGCGTGATTAATATTTATACCCATGCCAAATTACAGATTTCTAGTAGTTACTAATAGTGTTTGAGATTAACCGAGGACGGACGGACGGACAGACAGACGGACGGACATGGCGAAACTATAAGGGTTCCTTGTTTACTACGGAACTCTAACAATGTGCAGGTTCAAATAAATTACTGATAGATTTGTTTTTTTAATTAAGTAAATGGTAATTACGTAGCCAATTAAAATTAATTATAATAATTGACAACAAACGTTAGTACCTAATATAAGGGTTTAACATGATGTGTTTGTTAAAATCAAAGATAATATTTTTGTGTCCAAACTTACAAACAATTATGAAAACTAAAATAAAACTGTAAGTATACACAAAACGATAAAGTAGAATGAAACAAATACAAAACAATTTTTTTTAATAAGTTTTTTTGTTTAATATTAAACTTTGTTATGGTTTTCCTTGGGTTTTCCTGTAATATTGATTTTGCTAAAGCACTGATAGTAAGATTTAAAAAAGAGATAATAAACATCGAAAAAATTAGATTGTATCGTAGAAGATTTACTTTACATTACAATATGTATTTACACTAATTTACATTCACATGACCGACCCATTTTCATCATATCATCATACGCATACATAATCACACAAACAAACACACACACACACGCACACACGCACGCACGCACGCACGCACGCACGCACGCACGCACGCACGCACGCACGCACGCACGCACGCACGCACGCACGCACGCACGCACGCACGCACGCACGCACGCACGCACGCACGCACGCACACACACACACACACACACACACCCGACTACGGTAAATGTATGTATGTAGGTTTGTGGCCGATTTTCGTATGAGATTCTGTGTGTACCACTGTAGCACCGAGAAGTGACCTTCGTGCGGCTTTCTAGATTGCATTCATAGTTTCGAATAGGCATAACAGATGGCGCCACTAGCTGCTTGCCCCGCGCTTTTGCCCACTAAATCTATACATATAATAAAATCGTAGACTTGCCGTATCTGTACATTGAAGATTTTTGCAAAATAATAACTGGGGGATGTTATCTTCTTCTTCTATACATATAATAAAATCGTAGACTTGCCGTATCTGTACATTGAAGATTTTTGCAAAATAATAACTGGGGGATGTTAGGGATAAGTAATCATCATCATCATCATCATGATCAACCCATTACCGGCTCACTACAGAGCACGGGTCTCCTCTCAGAGTGAGAAGGGTTTTGGCCATAGTCTACCACGCTGGCCAAGCGGATTGGCAGACTTCACACACCTTTGAGAACGTTATAGAGAACTCTCAGGCATGCAGGTTTCCTCACGATGTTTTCCTTCACCGTTAAAGCAAGTGAAATTTAAATACTTAAAACGCACATAACTCCGAAAAGTTAGAGGTGCGTGCCCCGGGATCGAACCCACGACCTCCGATTAGAAGTCGGTCGTTCTAGGCTATCACAGCTTCACTAGGGATAAGTAATAGAACGTATAAAAGCTATTTTTGAAATTTTTGTCTGTTTGTCTGTTTATCTGTTTGTCTGTATGTTTGTGCGCGCATCACACAAAAACTACTGAATGGATTGAAACGAAACTTGGTACGATTTAAGTTCATACTATGGAATAACATATAGGATACTTTTTATCCCGAAATTCAGCACGTTCCTCAGAGAAAGGGATGAAAGTCAAAACGTGTATTTAGCTGTAATTCAATAACGCGTGGTCCGATTTCATTCATTCTTTTTTTGTTACAAAGTAGATACTTTAAAGATTACCGACTAATCTCTAAAAGGCTGGATCGATTTTGATGGGACATTCACTGCGGATGTTTAAATTTTAATCTACCTAAACATCCGCTAGTGAACTTTTAACAGTCTTTAGCATGATATGAGCTCAAAGGAGCTTAGGAAAAACAAAATGTTTTAAACCAAAAATATTATTTCATATACCTACATGTTATATATAGATACATATATTATAACACAGAAATTATAAAAAAATACTAGTACAAATCACATACCTACAACTAATATTTAAGGGTCACTTTCAGTCTTGTCACTCCATCCTTATTCCGTATCTCTAAACATAGACTCTATAAGCTGGGACCATATCTCGGCTACTATCTTATCAGACCCTAATTTGATTTGCGTTCAAAGGAATAGGCCGATAAGCGCTTAGCGAAGACAAAATGGAATTTATGTTGCCACAGATAGCTCCCACAAAAAGGGCTCAAATAAATCTTCTCCCAACTTAATAGTCTTCGTTGACGGTTTTATCTGAAGCTGTAGCAATAACAGCCGTCTTTTTATAGTGTTACCGACGACGCGACGGTTAGGTAAAAGCCTTACTAGAACAAAGTTACCCCAAGTAAAACGAAGAAATGTTTGTACCCAAAAGATGTTGTACCGAAACACTTCTAGGATTGCCTCCACTCACTCGAAAAATTGTATATAGCTTGGCAATGTAACAACAGAATATTATGGAAAAGATGGGTTGCACAGTTTTTATTTAAAACATCTCTAACAGTATTTTTAACACATTCAAAGTATTGCGAGTCCAATCAATATGCGATCGCGAACACATCTAGTAGACGTTAAAAAGATATTTTCAATATATTCCCAACGGGAATTACAGGAATCTCATATCTGATATCAAATAATATGTTCAATGTTCATACTTTGAAGCACGTTTTCAGTTAGAAAATCAGTTTTGAAGAACATGATTTGTAAATAATATTTATAATAATAAGCGAAGTGTTCGGCTTGTAATACATTAAAAAATATCACAATTCAGATTTTTTAAAATTCGAACAAGTACAATTTGAAATATATGTATTGCATTCGAATAAAAGCACTGCTTGCTCGGGTATCATAACTACGTGAATAGCTTTTCTCCTAAATCCGGAAATTAGTTCTTATTCATCGTGGAGACTAAAAGTAGCCTGCATTTGACGTACCTGGAAACGATGCAGTGAATGTGGGAGAAACTAAAATGATGGTCGACGTAAATAAAATAATAGAACTTGAAATTAAGTACCTAGAGACTATTTTTTATAGTGGATTAAAACTTCTTGCGTTCTTCAAAATTGTTTAATTTGCGAAACGCTAGTATTGCTACATGTATAATGTAATTGTACAGTGGTTACAAATCGTATCTTTTATTACAAGTTGTAATCGTCTCCTTATAATCATTGGTCATATCGTATGCACTATGCATACATGACGTTGCGATGTTCATACGTGGGCCAATAGCGATCTACGTAGCGTTTCGTTTCACACGTAAACATAATTTTTTTTAATTCAATAAACTAGTACTTTTTGTACTTATAGTAAAAAAATCATCAAAATCGATCAAGTACTTTAGAAGAAGAGTTGCGAATACACAATACACATACTGGAAATTATACATATAAGATGAGTAAGATGATCTCAAACTCTTCCACAAAATGAGGGTTTGAGATTGTATTCATATCGTATCTTAATAAACCCTCTTATGCATCAGTTACTTTAATAATTTACAGAATTGAGTAATAAAATGGAATGTAAGTCTATTTTCTCACAGTTTCAATGCATTTTATCTGTATTTGATCTATACATTGTATTAAAAAAGTTAGTAGTTATTATGTCTGCATTGCTTTTCAATATCGCTCGCTTTATCGCTGAATTGAAGTCATGAACTTCAATGGCTTTACACGTCGTATGGGAATTCAATTTAGCTGGCGATGTATCACTCATTTTTATGAACCAGATGAGTTTGCAAACGTTTCACTCACTCATCATGTTAAACTTTTATTAAATAGCATGAATTGTTTTCCCCATTTTTTTCCATGTCTTTTTTTAGGAAATGTGCAAATTTTTTGAATAGAATAGAATAAAAAAGTTTTTTATTAAAATAAACTTTTACAAACACTTTTGAATCGTCAATTATACTTCGCATCTCTCCGAAGATTATTATAGCTTACAAGCAGCAGTACAGTAGATTATGCTGTCCTTATCACACTTTTAGAGCCCTTTTTATAATAAATTAATTGTTTTTTGACGTTTTTGACGTCAGAGTACCGAGTAGGTACCCCCACCCCCACGCTCCCCCGCCACGCGGAGCAGGCCCATCCTCATTACGTTATTTTGTGTTGTCCGAGTCACACGTCGTCCAAACAAAATTTAAAAAATAAAAAGTGAAACGGGAAAAAGAAAACGTGATTTAGTTGAAAAAGTTGAAGTGTATCACCCGCGGAGTTTAATCATCAGTACCAGGAATCGCTAGCGAGTATCATGCGATCAATCATCATCGAGCGAGCAGAAAAATTCAAGGTAAGACTAGATTTATTTACTAGTAAGAAGTTATATTCATTAATATTTTTACCCAGTGAACAAAATAATTATTGTTCATTGTTTTTATCTGCGCACCGTCTTCTTTTTATATTGACGGTTCAATTGGAAATCTCAATGAGTTTCCTATTAGACAGATATAACCTGTGAAATTTGCGCTCCAAACAAAAAGTCGAACAAAGAAATTTTTCCTTTGTTGTTGGCTGAAAGTTGCTTTGTCTCGTTCTCACCTACAAAAATAGTGTGTGAGGTATATAAAAACTAGAGAGAAAGAATAGCCTAAGTGAATGACCTTGTCTTCACTAAAATATTTAAGGCGGCAGCTTCAGTGGCATATAGAATATATACTTATAACCTTGGTTTCCTGTACTATTGACATGTACCTTATCCCGACATAAAATGTGTGTGGAAAATATATATCCCGACCTATATGGTGTGTGGATAAAAATATAGTGATACCTGTCAAATGAATATAACTATCCCGACGTAAAACGTTTGTGGAAAATATTTATGTATATCCCAACCTATATGGTGAGTGGAAAATATATGTACATCCCGACCTTTATGGTGTGTGGATAAAATATAGGTATACCTACCATCCAGTCAACTACTCCGACGCATAGCGTGTGTGAGTTTTCTTTGTAGGGTCATAAAATTAATACCTACCTACATAAATTTCATCTTACGTTATTCTTATTGACATCTGATTCATAAGAATGACAAATTAGATCCTGAGATTTTACAATTATTATTGGGCTCAGACCCAACAAGAAAAACTATTCGGAGATTTGGCCATAAAGATTTGACCACACGATGGAAACATTATACTCATCTATGTATTATTTTTGACTAACGGGTTGCTTATGGAAGATCGATATTCTAAAATAATATTTACCAAAAAGATCAGCGTCAAAGACGGTTGCTATGCGATACTCATTACAGAAGCTTAGCAAACAAAAGCGAGATATATATTAAAAAATATGAAAATCGACACCTTTGGTTCGGTTTAAATCTATTGGAGTATCTGAAATCATCTAAGGCCAATTCAACCTCCGCTTCAAAGTTGATATCTAACCAATTCCGCTCACAGCCGAGTACTTCTGTACCGGAAAACTCTAAACGTACGGGGGGGCACCATGTGCACCTGCCCGAAAAGCGAGTATAATACATATACCCGGGCTGACATCAGAACCCGCTACCGCCACCAGCGGCCATGCCGTGAAATTATCACTGAGCGCTTACTCTCTTACGTTTACGCACTTAAGCTTACGACTCAATGCTAAATATAGCACGCACAACCGTGACAATGCTAGCTGCTTCGTCACCGGTACATAACACCGATACGTTTTTACGTATCATTGGCAGACCAGTTTTTCTTCACGAGTGGCTTCATATTTTTGGGCCAAAGAAAAACAATTTATATTCGTCTCACCAATTTTTACAGTCCCTCAGCCTAAAGGAAAACATCGTTTTATTTTGAATTTATATGAATCAAACTTTATTTGTGTCAATAACTTTAATATGGAAGATATGAAAGTACCGCATTAATATTAATTAATATGCTGTATGACAACCGGTCTGATTTTTGATTCGGTGAAATTCTGACAGTTGTCATTTTAAAAATACAATGAGTTATTTATATGAATAACAAGGTTAACACCTGAAGTTCGATTTTACACCAATATTAAAATGCCTGAAGCATCTGTCAGGCATTTGTCATATGTACATGTGGCAATTGATTTTCAGTTATATGAGTTTTAAATTTATTATCCTTTATGTGGGAACTGTTATACGTCTGGTAACAGTAAGAAACGACAGTTTCGCGGAATTAGAAATCCTTAGTAGGAATCAGACTATAAAAGATGCATATTTTTTTACTGCCAGTGGCCGAAAGTGATATGCAGAAGTCAACATTTTACCATTTGGACTTTGCAACTTCTATCAACAAAGGTTTAAAAAAAAAAAAAAAAAAAACCGGTCCTTCACATTTATGTACATATGTTCATCAGTTTATTTATCAGTTAATTTTCTTGACGATTCATTATGCATTAGAAATTCGGTTACAACTGTTTGGATAATGTAAGAAGCGATCAACAAATTACTTTTGAAATTAAGATTTTTGATCAAGGATCACTCTTTACCCACAAAAAAGGATTTATCTTTTATTCGTCTAAAAGTTCATATAAAGTTATTTACAAACAAATACAGAAAAATGTATGAGAAATCAGGAAACTAACTAGTTATGTTGCGTGCCCGGCCTTCGATGACGGATTTATTTATACGAAAATGTATGGATTTTCAAAGTTCTTGAAATTCTTGGCAATTCACTACTTTGATAATCGTAAGAAATATATTATGACCTTCTCTGTGTAGAAATATATGATCTGTATTGTTAACAATGATTTCATATTCTGGAGGAACTGGAGAAATTATATTGATTCTGCAAATTGTTCATTTAAAATATGAAGAATATTCACTAGTACCTAGTGTATAGTGATGCGTCACGTTCGGGCTGTAGTGCAACCTGTAACGATGAGACAGCTTACGGATTACTTGCAAATGTCATTGCTTCACTCAAGCACCTTGGGACTCCAACGTCCATCGGTTCTTTAATTTACTTGCAGCCTTTTATAGCCTCAGTCTTTCACGACTTAAAAATTATAATATTTTACCAAAAATAAACAGCTATTGCTTATATCAATGTTTACAAAATTTTGCGTCATATATTTAAATAAATACGAACATTAGTTGCAGATTTTGAATCTCGTCAAAAGTCAACATGAACACAGAAAGGGAACTCACTGTTTATGCGTATCGTCAGTTAAAAGTTTATTTCGGCAGATCTGACTTTGGTTTATTTGCCAGTAATCAAAATAACAAATGTCAGAGGTACGCATCATGGAACTTCTGAGATAGTTGATGCAAAAAAAAAAAAAATTTTATAAGCCTTTCCATACTTTAGCCTTATTTCAAAATATTACACAATTAAATGTTACATGGCAAAGGGCGTTTTTTCCAACTCCAACGCATCGCTTAACATAGCAATGGTCTTTTCTCTAATAATTCCATGAATAAATATAACACATCTTTAAAGTCAAAATGACTGTTCTGCAAGAAAAAAGGGTTATAATTATTGGTATATATTGGTTTTATATGGTGATTCCAACATTATACAGCTAATTGAATTTTTCACACAAAAATTCAGATACAAGTTAAATTTATATCATTCTCACTGTCCACCATAATTTAGTATTAACCCTTAAATGCATAGATAATGCAATGCCTTAAATGCAAATGCCTTTAAATGCAAATGCCTTTAAATGCAAATGCCTTAAATGCAAGATTCAGTATAAACAATGATTTCATCTCACAAAAAAGATCTATCTTTAAAAACTCACTTTTTTGGCATTAACATCTCCATTAAAAAATACAGACAATTGGTCAATAAATACTTTATTGGAATCCGATACAACTAAAATAGATGATCAAACCTTCAAGATCAAATGTTTTTTCAACCAATTATTGTGGTGCCATATATTAAAGAAAATCGTTAAACTCTGTACAGAGTTTGTGCTTATTTCAGAAGATATTTAGAAAGAATTGATCCCTTACGTGCCCAATGAGATTTTTTCAAAATCAAATCAAAATCAATTTATTTGTTGAAATAGGTTGTTAGTACAATGATGGTAAAATTGTTAAATACAGTGCTACTATTTCATGCCCTTGTTTTAGGGCATACACATATTCTTGTTATTTAATAACCTACTTATTTACTTTATACCTTGTTCATCAGTTTTCAAAAACCACTCTTTCTATCCCATTGAGTTATGTCAATTCAATGGCACACATAGCACGCGACACGCGTTGACATCAGCTGCCCACAATGTAGGGCTAAAACTTAGAAATTATTCGACAAAAAGTAGTTTGGTCTGAATCTTTAAATGTATTTTTAAAGTATCTATTATAATATTATACAGATTTATTAAAATCAGATCAAAATTGTGGATATATTATTTTGAAGCTTAAATTTTTTTATGCGAATAAAAATTTATATTCTATTCTATACAAGTACGATTAGCATATATTATCTGACATGCTACTTAGCAAAAAATTAATTAATTAAAAATAAATAATAAATTGCCTTTATATTATGGTTTATGAAGCAATATTGACTTTGTTTAATCACATATTCTAAATGATTATTTTTCTTTTTCCCTGTTATGTTTTGCCTTAATTTTATTTTCAATAATTTTACTGTACACAATAAATATTATTGTAGTATTTTTTCGATGCTCTAAACATCTGCTTGTAAGCTATAATAATCTTCGGAGAGATGCGAAGTATAATTGAGAATCAAACGAACTTACCTTGTGAAGTTTGATATCTAATTATACGAGCGTCTCGACCGAAGATTATTACAAACCCACCCGCCCTGTTTTTTTGTCAAAATCCCTAAACATATCGAAAAAATAAGGCTCTGAAAAATGAGGATGGGCCTGCTCCGCGTGGCGGGGGAGCGTGGGGGTGGGGGTACCTACTCGGTACTCTGACGTCAAAAACGTCAAAAAACAATTAATTTATTATAAAAAGGGCTCTAAAAGTGTGATAAGGACAGCATAATCTACTGTACTGCTGCTTGTAAGCTATAATAATCTTCGGTCGAGACGCTCGTATAATAATTAGATATCAAACTTCACAAGGTAAGTTCGTTTGATTCTCAATTAAATCTACTTTTTTAATGAATTTTATCATTCATTTCATATGCAATACTTAAACATGGTTACATCAATGCACTTTGTTGACACTATTGTAAATAAATTATATTTTCGTGAATGTCATTTAAAAATACTTGACATAATTATTTGTTTACGAATATTATTTGTTTCAGAAATTTACAGATATATGACTATTTATAAGTAATGACGGAGTTTCATATGAACTTTCATCCACTATTTAACCGCCTTAGGGATGGAATTTTCAATAACCCTTTTTTAGTGTAAGTCTACATTATAAAAGGAATCTACTGTCAAAATTTCAAGTTTCCAACTTCACTAGTAGGCTGTGCCTTAATATCTCAGTTAGTCAGTAAGCCAGGACTTTGAATTCTATATAATATATACCTACCATGTAATCTGGATATCTGTGAATTGGTTATTTTTTTCGGTTTTTTTTAGACCTATACTGTTGTTACTTACCATTGAAAATTTCACCTCACTCACTATCTCGGAGAGCCGGATCAACCCTTTGTTCGAGATAAGCTTCTTCATTGTTCGTTTTCACTTATTTTATTACTTTGTTATAACAGATTTTTAGTATATTTATAAATATTATATTATTCGGCTTATTAGGCTTCGCCCGCGTGAATTTCGGTTTTTCACAAATCCGGTTTCGGTTCAAGGAAGTTTTTTCAAAATCCCGTGGGAACTGGATTTTTCAGGATAAAAAGTGCAAACGCATACAGATTACAGATGCATGCAACTATTTTAATGTGCTATGTGAGCGTGATTTACCTAAGAACATTCAGCGCCATCTATTTTAGGATAGAATAGAATAATTTTCCGGGATAAACAGTAGCCTATGTGTTAAGTTAGAGCATAATCTCTCTCCATTCAAAATTTCAATCAAATCGGTTGAGTAGTTGCAGCGTAAAAGAGTGACAAATACACACACACACACCAACTTTCACCTTTATAATATTAGTGTATTATTTAAGTAAACAAAAAGTCATCTTTACAAATCTTGGTTCAGTGAACCAAATAAGCAGTGGTAAATAGTTGAAAAACAAGTGGCGACAAGAAAAACACTAAAGTTGGGTCATTACGTTCACCCAGCGAGCCTTGAGTGCGAAGTTCGCTCCATTTTGCCTTATACTGAGGGGACCATGAGTGCTTCAGTAGAAATCAGGACCATCGGTCAATCGATAACGATGTTAATAATGAACGCAATGTGGCTAATTCTGTTGTACACAAATCTCTCGACTAAACTAAATTGACAGGTTTAAAAATAGTGCTATCCTTTTCCGCAGGTATCATTGTGAAAGAGATAAGAATATATTTAGGCATGTCATTTTAGTTTAGGTTTAGAGATTGTGTACAACAGAATTATCCACAATGTCTGTCTTGACTCGAAATTGAATTAACATTATTAACTGACTAGATGATACCCACGGCTTCGCCCGTGTGGATTTAGGTTTTTAAAAATCCCGTGTGTAGGTACTTTTGATTTTCTAGAACAAAAAGTAGCCTATCCGTCCCCAAAACGGAAAAATCCCGTGGGGTCCCCACGATTTCGGAATGCAATTCCTTACAGCATCAGGGTTGAGAAGTTGGATATGTACCTACTTGAGTTCATTCAACGATAAAGTCTTTAGTTGGTACCCCCAATATCAATTTAAATAACCGACAGTTCCTAAATCCCATTAGTTTTGGGGATCAGGGTCCCCTACAGCATCAGGATTGAGGAGTTGGAACCCAATTTTTTTATAGGACAATGTCGCAATGTTTCTCTATGGATTAAAAAAAGAATTACGCAAATCGGTTCAGAAATCTTGGAGATATCGGTGTACATAGGTAGAAAAACACAACTCCTCCTTTTTTGAAAGTCAGTTAAAAAGTAGCCTATGTTACTCCCTGGTTAATTCTCTACTTGTATGTAAAAGTCCCGTCAAAATCGGTTCAGCCGTTCCGAAGATTAGCCCGTTCAAACAGACAGACAGACAGACAGACAAAAAATTTTAAAACGTTTGATTCGGTTATGGTACAGTTCAAATAACCATATGAGCTTGATATGAGGTAGTTATTTCGAAATTACAGACAGACACTTCAATTTTATTTATTAGTACCTATATAGAGTATATAGATTAAAGGCATGATAAGATTGTATTTTACTCCGGAATACATAGAGCAAACTGGAGTGCAACAGACACATGAAATGAAATTAATTTTTTTAATCGTACAATTATAATGTAGTGATAATGTGACTGAGTATCTTTTAAGTCTATGAATAGCTGTCTCAGACTATTCCTTAAATGGCGAATATAAAAATCTACACGAACACATCGTTACATATTTTTAGTTTCAAAATTAAGTAATCATTAGAATATTCTCCACTGTATCGAACAGTGTGGTAAGCCTACTTTGGCTACTAAATTCTGCCCTCCCCTTCTACAGCTGGATTCAAAAGTGTTAACATCTTTCTTAACTTTCCTTTCTACGGTTATGTGTATAGTTCGGCTTTGTGGAACTGTAATTTAATGTATAGGGGGCGCTTTTCCTAATAGTATTTTACGTGTAGTAAGGTTTGTTTACCTACCCACTGTCGACCAGCTCTAATAAGCCAAAATATAACCACTTTTTCTTTTCACAGCTTTAAGCTCGCTTTTCGCTTTGTGGTAGGATTCTACTCCGAATCCGTCTGGCTAGCGACCACACTTCAGCCGTAATCTGCCGCAAAGCATCCGATGTGTTCCGGCAGCGAGCTGAAGAGCCAGACCTAGAACCCTCACAACTTCCTCAAAAGCCGGCAACGCATTAGTGGTTCCTCAGGTGCTGCTAATGTTCATGGGCGGCGGTAATCACATAACATCAGGTGACCCGCTTGCTCAGTTGCCCGCTATTCCTATGAAAAAAAATTTGTTTTCATTTAGTGGTAAGTAATAAGATTTTTTTAATTGTATTTTGTCCATGCCGCAAACGTCAAACCTTAGCCACTTATGCAACGTCTACCAACGGAACAAGTGAAGACGCAGCACAACGTCTGTTTTTAACCCCCGACGCAAAACCGACGGGGTGTTATAAGTTTGACGTGTCTGTGTATGTGTGTGTGTCTGTCTGTTCCCCTGTAGCGCTCAAACGGGTGAACCGATTTGAATGCGGTTTTTTTTTTTGTTTGAAAGGTGAATTAGTCGAGAGTGTTGTTAACTATGTTTGATGAAAATCGATCCAAGATGGCCGCCGCTACACAATGGCGGATTACATATTATTTTTTCACAACTCCCTTAATATGGGTACCTACCTATATCAAATGAAAGGGCTTGACTAGTAGAATAGCATTATGCAAATCCAAGATGGCTGCCGCCACAAAAAGGCGAATGTCGGGGGTTTTTCAAATATTTAATTTATACTTGTGTAATGCTGGGGGCTTCATTAGCGGGCTACGGCGAATTCGTGTTGTCGCGACAATTGGTGCGGCCGGGTAGTTCGTCGCATCGCGGTGTATCGGGTGCAGACGGCACTATCGGTAACGCGGTGTCCTGCGTGAGCGATGAATACTACGCGACGCGACGCGACACGATGCGACGCCGTTCGACTCCATAGAAAATCACAAACTTGTCCACGCGACAACGTGCCACATGCAGGTTTAGCTACTGTCTGATATTTTCGCGTCGCGTCGTATCATGTCGCGTTGTCGGCTGTCGCGTTTGTCGCTGATGTAGGACACCCCGTAAACGGACGCACATCAAAGGTCGCACAGAAGGCGATGTAATTGACTGCGTAGATCTAGACGAGAACATCGCGTTAATCCGTAGAGGATGTTTGTGGCGCGACAACGCGACACGAATTTTCGCCCGCTAATGAAACCCAGCATTACAAACTCAGCTCCGCTATGCTGTAGTAAACAAGTATAAATTAAAAATTTTAAAAACCCCCGACATTCGCCATTTTGTGGCGGCAGCCATCTTGGATTTACATAGTGCTATTCTACTAGTCAAGCCCTTTCATTTGATACCCATATTAAGAGAATTGTGAAAAAATGTGTAATCCGCCATTTTGTAGCGGCGGCCATCTTGGATCGATTTTCGTCAAACATAGCTAACAACACTCTCGACTAATTCACCTTTTAAACAAATCCACATTCAAATCGGTTCATCCGTTTGAGTGCTACAGGGGAACACACACACACACACACACGCACACACACACGCACGCACGCACGCACGCACGTACACATACACACACACACACACACACATTAAAAGACTGCCCCTCCGCGCTATTCGTTTTAGATTTAATAATTAATTTCTCTGAAACGGCTCTTGAAAATTAATTGGCTGTTTAGGTAAACGATTCAATAAGATCACGTCAAGAAGGTATAAAACTCGTAATTGAAATCTAACATAATATAACAGGTATATTAATACATCAAAGTATAGATGACTACCTACTCCACCTTATTGATTTATCGATGTGTGTAGGTAGCTCTGGCGATGTTAGCAACTTTCGGTAATCCCACGGGACAAATGAAAAAAATAAAACTGTACAGGAATGAATTTGTAGTTAAACAGTCTGTATCAATGTAAATATATTATAATCATATTATTATAAAAACGAAAGTGTTTGTTTGTTGGTTTGTTTGTCAATCACTTTTTTACACAAGTATAGTTTAACGCCTATAGAGAGTCACATAAGATACGTTCTATTTCGGATAAAATAGAAATTAGAATAATAGTTTTTTTTTATTCAAGTGACAACTTGAGTTCTTTACAAGTGATTTCGAATCGCCAAAATAATCATTCATTCGTTCGGAAATTCCTTCGACCAAGCAAGAAACAAAGGTTCCTGTGGGCTTTTAAAAATATAACTGCACGCACTTGAAGCAGATGAAGTCGTGGAAAGTGAGTTTATTTGTTTGTTACCATTTCACGCCTAAACCACTGAACCGATTTTAATTAAATTTGGTATAGAAATAGACTACACATTGAAGAACGACATAGGCTACTTTTTACCAACGGACAAAATCCATGCGGACGAAGACGCAGGCATCAGCTAGTGTAATATAAATGTACAAAAAGATGACAGTGGAAAAGTTTTGCTAATTAATATTCAAAGGCGCTGTCAATCCATCTCCCTGGTTCTGTCATTCACGTAAAGAATTCTGTATTCCTAGTTCGCGTAGATCCCCGGCGGAGCCCAGTAAAAGACTTATGTTTTCCTTGAAAATGTATTGAAAATATCCAATTTAACGTTTCCGAGACATTGTAGCGACAAATACGTTTGCAAAGAGATTCAATTTCCACTGCAGCGGAAACGATATCACAATGTTTTTATGTCTCTACAAGGTAGGTGGTACTTACATTGTTTTGAAGTTGTTTAGGTGAGTGTGATCCGCCTAGGCTGCAATATTTTCGAAACGTAAAGTCTAGCTTTACTTGAAGTCTTGCTTGGCTTGCTGTCTTGCTTGAATTATTAAAAAGGCGTTTGCATAGATATGCTAATTTCATCCAGTACTACTTAGCCTCGCAAACCTTAGGTTGCCTGTCCAATCAAGCACAGCAGAGCAGAGTCCCTGGTAAGAGAAACGTAAAGTCTTGCTTCATCATTATCATCATGATCAACCCATTACTGGCTCACTACAGAGCACGGGTCTCCTCTCAAGAGTGAGAAGGGTTTTGGCCATAGTCTACCACGCTGGCCAAGCGGATTGGCAGACTTCACACACCTTTGAGAACGTTATGGAGAACTCTCAGGCATGCAGGTTTCCTCACGATGTTTTCCTTCACCGTTAAAGCAAGTGATATTTAAATACTTAAAACGCACATAACTCCGAAAAGTTAGAGGTGCGTGCCCCAGGATCGAACCCACGACCTCCGATTAGAAGTCGGTCGTCCTAACCACTAGGCTATCACAGCTTCAAGTCTTGCTTGCAAATGAATTATTCAGAAAAGGGCGTTTTTAGAGTAAAATTTAGAGTTATTATAACATCAGATACCTACTCCTCAGCCTCGCAAACGCTTATTCGTCCATTTAAGGACAGTAAAGCAGAGTCCCTCTAAGAGACCCATGTCCAGCGGTGGACGTCGGTCGTTTTTAATGGAGCCCTAAACACCATTTCATTGCCAGCAAAACACAGCGCCAAAATAAATGTAAGTACCGTAACATTGTTTATCTATGATGCCAAAAACTGGCGAAAATGTTTTTCCCGTATTCGGCTTTTATATTCATACCCCGATATCACCCGGGGGCTAACATCATTGGCATCGACATAACACGATGCGTCCCGCATGTCATTTCATTGCCTGCAGGCGCAAGAAATTGCATGAAATATACCTATCACAACCTCCCAGCTTGGACAGATCCAGCTGCATGCTGAAATAAACCTTAAGGGTCTATATTTAGGACGTATAAGCAATTTTTTCAAAGACCCTCTTGTGTTGGTTATTTCAGGATAGGCGTGCGCTTTATGCATCCCTCTAGGGCATATTGGACACAATCTGCGATACCTGACGTAGTCTGGAATTTCATTACGGTCTATTGACTGATTATGGTTATATGAAAAGGGAGATAGCTATTGCGGCGCCTCGATCGCGTATGCCTGTTTTATCTTTTAGTAAAAGCTCATTTTAATTCGAATTCAAATTAATTATTTCTTTCACGTCGGCCAACATGTGACAGACATAAGACGAATCACAACTCCACCACCGATTCGGAAACCGAATTCTTCGAAGAAGAGCCGTTAAAAACTCAGCAGCTGCTCTTTTCAAAACACAAGTTACAAATATTTAGATTTATTGTAACAAATATATAGGTACCTACCTACTGGGTTTTTCTGTCAAGAAATTCTCAGTACCAGCCCAGAGTTGGTAGTTGGCGGTATTTCACCCCCGTGCCTCGGAGAGCACGTTAAGCTTTCGGTCCCGGTTATTATCACTATCATCTCACAATAGTCGTTAAAGCCCGCCAACCCGCATTGGAGCAGCGTGGCGGGTCTAAGCTCTAAATCCCTCACTCCTATGAGAGAGGAGGCCTGTGCCCAGCAGTGGGACGTTGAAAAAAGGGTGTAGTGGTGGTGGTGGATTTGTAACAAATTAGGACCCATTGCCATACCTCTACCAGGTTAGCCCGATTCTATCTAAAACTGCATCTTCCCTTATTATTATCAGTGACATCGCAGTCAAGGGCTAACATATAGATGTACATAGATGAATAAAGAAATTATGAGACTTCACACTGTCTCGTTGGCATGATTCACGTAAAAAATACTTTTCGAAAAAATACACTTAAAAATACTTTCTTTTGATTTAGGAAATTAATATATTTTCGTATAATACATTCCACGAAATAGACCAAGATCCCAGTTCGATCTGACATAACTTACTTTCGGAAAGATGAAACCTTAGGCTCTCAGTAGTGTCTCATTTGCTTTGAATATCTGTGTAATTGTGGAGTTCGTAAGTGGGGTACTTACGGAGATATCAAGCGTGAAAGGTGACAAAAAATAAGAGTAACTTAACTTACTTTCACATGGCAGATTTTAATATATATATTGTAGAATATCACTCCGAACCACTACCCACAGTATCAGACACTTTCCATGGGCCAGAACTTTTATCAGACGCTTTAAAGCTCCACAAAAATTAAATGAACTTACTTATTTTTAGATGTCTGATTTTTAACCCCCGACGCAAAAACGACGGGATGTTATAAGTTTGACGTGTCTGTGTGTTTGTGTGTGTATG
The DNA here is from genome assembly GCA_920104075.1 of Melanargia galathea. Lineage (NCBI taxonomy): Eukaryota > Metazoa > Arthropoda > Insecta > Lepidoptera > Nymphalidae > Melanargia > Melanargia galathea. The sequence continues at coordinate 12,562,110 of OV049872.1, forward strand.
TTCCCCTGTAGCGCTCCAACGGGTGAACCGATTTGAATGCGGTTTTTTTTTGTTTGAAAAGTAAATTAGTCGAGAGGGTTCTTAGTTATTTTTGATGAACATCGATCAAAGATGGCCACCGCCACAAAATAGCGGATTACATATTTTTTCACAAATACCTGAATATGGGTATCAAATGAAAAAGCTTAACTAGCTAGTCGAATAGCACTATGAAAATCCAAGATGGCCCCCGCCACAAAATGGCGGATGTCGGGGGTTTTTAATTTCACAACAAAGTTTTTAAAGACAACTATCATAAAGTTATATTTCATCAGTCAGACAAATTGTAATGACCAAACATCCGCTAATCACAAAAAATAATTCAACCGTGAGTATGAGCGCAAGAGCATTATGCATGTGTTTCAGAGGTAAACAAAGACTAATTTTCATGTAATGATGAACAAACATGAAGAAATATCAGCGAGATTTTATGCAACAACAAGATATTTTCAAAGTAATATAATTTTTTTTTGTGAAATTTATAATGTTCCTGACATACTCGACGTTGATACTGCTCGGCTTCAGTTGTTTTTAAATAATTACTCCGTATCCGATGTTAACGAAGAGTTCAATAAAAAAAATTAAAAAAATTCGATGCAAACAATTTACCACCATGCAAAACTGAATTATATCAACAATTTCTTCGAGCTAATTATATTGCTAGCATATGGAATAAAGCAAATAAAAAACAACCAACTATTCTCACTCCCGAAAATAATGGGTGGACGTTAGAAGAAAACCAGTATCATTTCCATTGGTTTGACGGTGACCAATTACCAGGATTCGTTAGTGAATCACTTCAAGAATCAGGTACTGTACTTTGTCTTCAGGGTTACAATTTATTAGGTATATTTGTAGTTTTATTTATTTTTTAATTATTTTATGTTTTTTTTTCAGAAGAAGCTGCCAGTAACGACCACATATCTGATAATGATGAGGATGATAATACGAATGGACAGTACCATTATTGGCTTAATGATGAAAATTTGAATGATTATTATGATGATGAACAAGATGAATAAGACACAATCAAATAGTTTCATTAATTAATCATAGTGAAGTATTTTCTGTTAATTTTGTTTTAATTATCATTTTTAAAATAAAATAAAATTCCTAATAGAACAAAATTGTTTTGAAAAAATATTTGCCCCAAATATATGAGATAAATTATTTTACTTAAATAATTATTTATTTCTAGAGAATGCCCGCGGCTTCGCCCGCGTGAATTTCGGTTTTAAAGAAATTCCGAGGGAACCATGGATTTCCCGTTCCCGTTCCCGCTCCCTTTTCCAACCTTTGTACCTACTATCAAGAAAGTTCATTATAGTAATCTACCTATAGCTGTAGTTATAGATTTCGGTTTTTAAAAATCCCGTGGGAACTGTGCATTTTTTCAGGATAGAAATGAAATGGCCTATGTTTTAAGTCAGGGCATAATCTATCTCCATTCAAAATTTCAGCCAAATCGGTTAAGTAGTTGCGGCGTGATTGAGTAACAAACATCCAAACATCCACACTTTCACATTTATAATATTATAGTAGGATAATCTTGATAAAAAAGCTTATATTATTCAAACAGAGATGCCAAAATGCAGTGTTTTTAAAATACTTAAATATACTTTGTTCAGAAACACATGCGTACTTATAGTAGGTACTTCGCGCTCATACTCACGGTTGAATAATTTTTGGAATTAGTGGATGTTTAGTCATTACAATTTGTCTGACTGATGAAATATAACTTTATGATAGTTGTCTTAGTTACATATTTAACAAGTATAAATTAAAAAAAACCCGACATCCGCCATTTTGTGGAGGCGGCCGTCTTGGATTTTCATAGTGCTATTTGACTAGTCAAATGAAAGTATTTGATACCCATATTGAGGTATTTGTGAAAAAATATGTAATCCGCTATTTTGTGGCGGTGGCCATCTTGGATCGATTTTCATCAAAAATAGCTAAGAACCCTCTCGACTAATTTACTTTTCAAACAAAAAAAAAACGCATTCAAATCGGTTCATCCGTTGGAGCGCTACAGGGGAACATACACACACAAACACACAGACACGTCAAACTTATAACATCCCGTCGTTTTTGCGTCGGGGGTTAAAAATCAGACATCTAAAAATAAGTAAGTTCATTTAATTTTTGTGGAGCTTTAAAGCGTCTGATAAAAGTTCTGGCCCATGGAAAGTGTCTGATACTGTGGGTAGTGGTTCGGAGTGATATTCTACAATATATATATAAAAATCTGCCATGTGAAAGTAAGTTAAGTTACTCTTATTTTTTGTCACCTTTCACGCTTGATATCTCCGTAAGTACCCCACTTACGAACTCCACAATTACACAGATATTCAAAGCAAATGAGACACTACTGAGAGCCTAAGGTTTCATCTTTCTGAAAGTAAGTTATGTCAGATCGAACTGGGATCTTGGTCTAAAACGGTATCGAGTAAATTGAACACCAACCCCATAGTGTAAAGTAAAACAATGAGTAAGTTACACAAAAGGTTTTACTGACATTCAACATCAAACAATATCTACGCGTCTACACTCTATACGGGTTCTCTCTATAAAGTTTCAAACTCTATTAAAAGCTCCTAAACTTCAAGTTTAAATAGGCTCACATAATTTATACGTCCCATAATATAACTGAGAGTCCTTCTCTTTATCGATTCAACGTAACTCCAACAAACACTCGACTAAATTTTCTCAAAGTACCTACTCAGTCAGGATGATAGGAAATCTCCGCTTTGAAACCTTAGCAGTGGAACGAAATTTATAGTAAGTAGTCTTTCTGCATTAGAACAGGCACGGCTGTTAAACAGAAGAAACAGTGTAAAATCCGTTTTAGCCGCTGGACTTATCGTGATAAAGGAACAGAAGTAGCAAATATATCTTACTAAGTATACCGCTTTGTGGTAGAGTTCTACCCTGCCAATATGCTAACGAGGCCCTGACGCTCTCAGTCCCCTTTACGGGTCGTTGTGCCTGATACCACACAACTTAATCTGGATGGTATCACCGCTTTGTGGTAGGATTCTACCCCGAATCCGCCTGGCTAGCGACCACACTTCAGCCGTAATCTGCCGCAAAGCATCCGTGTTCCAGCAGCGAGCTGAAGAGCCAGTCCCCTTCCTCAAAAGCCGGCAACGCATTAGTGGTTCCTGAGGTGCTGCTAAAGTTCATGGGCGGCGGTAATCACTTAACATCAGGTGACCCGCTTGCTCGGTTGCCCGCTATTCCTATAAAAAAAAAAGCTATAATATTATACTTATCTGAGTCAGATATGTGATACTTTTTGTGACGGAAAAAAAAAGATCTTCACTGTAGTTTTAAAAACCTTTAATCCACAAGGCCGAGGTCATGGGCAAATGCCCAAATGGACAAATAATTATGTATTTTTTGAAACTCAACTATTAACTAACATAATATTAAATGTGTTGAGAAAGAAAATAATATGTAGGTAAAGGTATACAAGCCACATGTGATAAAGTCACCACATATGGACCCTAATGTTACCTTTTACACAATTTATCACCGTGTCGGGCTAAACTTTTTCCCCTTGGTAAATAATGTAAATATGAATTTATGGCCCCACAAGATTAGCCTTACTGCAATATTATGGTGTAGGGCTAAGGCTATTTAAGCTATAGAGGTTGCAGTTTAGGTGAGAATTTTGGTTTATTTAATACTCTGTGTACCTACTAGCCATAAACTTATTATTGGTACCGACGCGACGTATAGTTTATAGCTAACCCGCCACAGCTTTGCACTCGTGCAATCGTTTTTTTACTACGGTCCGGTAAAGCCAAAAGGAAGGGTTATGATTTTAGCAGTCTATGTATGTATATATTTATGTATGTATGTTTGTATCCGATTTTTGTATCAGATTCTGTGTGTTCCATCATAGCGCCTAAACTCCTACTGATGAATGAGGTGTCAATCAATTTGTTGTTATGGTCCGGGTGACATAGGCTACATTTTATATACGAAAAAAAAATCGAGAAGCGACGTCCGAGCAGCTAAACTAAAATATTAGTTAGTTTCTGTTAGACATAATAGATGGCGCCCTAGCTGCTTACCCCGCGTTTTCTGCACACTAAATTATTATTTTACTAGCTTTTGCCCGCGGCTTCGCCCGCGTGAATTTCGGTTTTTCACAAATACTGAGGGATAAGTAGATTTCTGGTTCCCGTTCCCGCTCCCTTTTCCAACCTTTATACTTACTTAGGGAATTTTTATCTCCATTCAAAATTGCAGCCAAATCTGTTCAGTACTTTTGACTGGCCCGTTGGCGCGGTTGGCAGTGACCCTGCCTTCGACATACATACGAATAAAACAAACTAAAGAAATAAAAAACATCATAACCCCCAAAAAAAAAAAAATCTCCGATTCAAAATAAAAATTACGAAAACGCACGCAACAAACGCAGTACACATCCGCACGCATTAGCTCCTTCGTTCGAAATGGAGAAGATTGGAATTGGATTGGAGCATGTACCCTCTTCACCGCACCCGCCCGGCGCGCGGCGGCGTACCGCCGCACCGCGTACGCGGCCGTCGCGCGCAGCGAAAATACCTATCAGGGCGTTTTTTAACATAGGTACTTACCGATTTCAACACAACTCCTTTTTTGAAAGTCGGTTAAAAAAGTAGCCTATGTTACTCCTTGGTTAATCCTCTACTTGTCTGTGAAAGTTCCGTCAAAATCGGTTCAGCCGTTCCGAAGATTAGCCCGTTCAAACAGACAGACAGACAAAAATTTTAAAAACGTGTGATTCGGTTATGGTATCGTTCAAATAACCATATGAGCTTAATATGTGGTAGTTATTTCGAAATTACAGACAGACACTTCAATTTTATTTATTAGTATAGATATAGATTATAGTTAGGAGTTGGGACGTTAAACACGTGAGAACTGAGTTATAATAGTTATTTATGCAACTGTTGTATAATACCTAATTATTTATCAACCTAATTATTTATCAACCTGTGATAGCCTATTGGTTAGGACGACCGACTTCTAATCGGAGGTCGTGGGTTCGATCCCGGGGCACGCACCTCTAACTTTTCGGAGTTATGTGCGTTTTAAGTATTTAAATATCACTTGCTTTAACGGTGAAGGAAAACATCGTGAGGAAACCTGCATGCCTGAGAGTTCTCCATAACGTTCTCAAAGGTGTGTGAAGTCTGCCAATCCGCTTGGCCAGCGTGGTAGACTATGGCCAAAACCCTTCTCACTCTGAGAGGAGACCCGTGCTCTGTAGTGAGCCGGTAATGGGTTGATCATGATGATTTATCAACAGTTCCTCAGTTCCCAGTTCAGAATCCTCTATAAAAGATTCTGAAACAGTTAGCTTACTGCTAACATCAAAACAGCCAGTCCTAGTGACCATAACAATATTATGGTTACTACGACTGGCACCTCCTTTGGATGATATTATCATCATGTTATAACGAAAACGGATGATATAATGTTGTACTGAATTTCATAATAACACTTCTTTGGATGATAGTATGGTTATTAGGAGATTGGGTGTTTTAATGTTGGCAATAAGCTAACTGTTTCAGAATCTCCGGCAACGCATTAGTGGTTCCTCAGGTGCTGCTAATGTTCATGGACGGCGGTAATCACTTAACATCAGGTGACCCGCTCGCTCGGTTGCCCGCTATTCCTATAAAAAAAATCTTTTTATAGAGGATTTAAAGCATGGGTGTATATACATAAATCATTTTTATTTCTTTTCGTTCACACTCACAGGCCTTATGGAACTGGTGTGCCTGGGTGCTGCTGGTCCTCTTGGATACGTCCGAGGGGAAGAGCAGTATTCGGGCCGGTTCACCCCGGTAACATGGTTAATAATTTCGGGGATATTGTTAGCCATGGCCAATGACCTGGCGGAGGGAGGTTTCTCCGCGTCCCTCTGATTAGCAGAGGGCACTGCGGATGAAACTGGGGGTGAGACACCCCGGGGCGGGGGGCAGCGATGCCCATCGCGGGAGGAGGAAAACCTCGTTAAAAAATTACGGGAGGGCGCGAGCCTCTGGAGGGACAGCAGAGAGGCGAGCGGGAGCCCCAGCTGGGGCGGCTGCCGGACACCTGGGATGCATACTTTGGGTTCCCCAGGCGTCCAGCACACAGCATGAGGGTCATGCCGTGGTGGTTTTAGTGGGTATACCCGGTTGGAGTCCCACATAACCTTCGTTCTGCCGCATTCGGCCGCAGAACGGGGGTACCTATAAAAGGTTTCCACCACGTCAAAAAAAAAAAGGCCTTATGGAACTGGAACATGTTTCTCTGGGGTTGTGTGTAATATTGAAAAATAATTTGTCGATAGTCGATAACAGGTTATAAAGAGCGAGGGAGAGCTCTCACAACCCTATGATCGTATGTTTTCTATAAAAATAAAGAACCAAAAACTTGGTTTTTTGAACTTTTCACATAAATTTTGAGGTTATGTGAAAAAAGTGTAAATATAAAAGTTGTAGATCTTTTTATTACCTACAACTTTGCCATTTAATTTTTTTCCATAGGACTTCTAGTTTTGCCGGAAATCGAGATAAACCGTTTTTTACCCTTAAAACTCCCCCCCTTTTTTCCCGAGCTCAGATCGCCCGTAAATTATTTTTCCTTGTATTTTATAATATTCTCCTCCTTTTCCAATGGGTTTCATCCTACGTACTGTGATTTTTTTTTTGGTTTCAAAAATTATCGACAATGGGCTATAGGGAGAACCGCGGCCGCCGACGCGCTTATAGGCACGCTCCCGCGCCGCCGCAATTTTTAAATCTGTAATATCTTCGAAAGTATTCATTTAAATCATATGCTGTAAAGGACCATATGGATTTATATAAAATCAACAATGCATTTAAGGTATTTAATTAGATAAGGATTAATGCTGTATTGGTTGAAATCGCTTCGAAAATTAGCCATTATTTGTCGTAAAAAGTAAATGACAAAAAAATGTTATTGTGGGATATCCATAAGAGATAGACATATACCATCGCGGACTTTTCTGTAGACCTTTTCAATGTGTACAATACTTAGTACATTATTTTGATAAATCTCGTAGGGTTCAGCCTGCGTTTGCAATGTAAGCGGAAAAAATGTAATTATTTACGACATCACATTAGAAACCTCAAAAATAACAGTATTTCTCCACAATTTAATGGATGTTATTATACATATAAACCTTTCTCTTGAATCACTCTATCTATTAAAAAAAACCGCATCAAAATCCGTTGCGTAGTTTTAAAGATTTAAGCGTACAAAGGGATATAGGGACAGAGAAAACGACTTTGTTTTATACTATGTAGTGATATTAAAGTAAATTCTAAGTGTAGTCGGGTTTTAGTATATGAACTTTATCTCTTGTATAGACTAAAATATTTGAATGTGTTACATGTACTACGTGACTACCTTGTATAAACTTCGAGACTACATATAATCCAGGTTCTTAGATCAGAGGGCGCTGAAGTTCGTCGCGGGCCTTGTCAATTTTCATTTTTATGTATCACTAGAGAATACCCGCGGCTTCGCCCGCGAGAATTTTGGTTTTTCACAAATCCCGAGGGAGTCGTGGATTTCCGGTTCCCATTCCCGCTCCCTTTTCTAACCTTTACACCTACTTTCAAGGAAGTTTGCTATAGTAATCTACCTATAGTTGTAGCTAGAGATTTCGGTTTTTTTCAAAATCCCGTGGGAACTGTAGATTTTTCCGGGATAAAAAGTAGCCTATGTTTTAAGTCAGGGTATAATCTATCTCCTTTCAAAATTTCAGCCAAATCGGTTTAGTAATTGCGGCGTGATTGAGTAACAAACATCCAAACATCCAAACATCCAAACATCCAAACATCTAAACATCCAAACATCCACACTTTCACATTTATGATATTAGTAGGATAGTAGGAGGATTAGTAGGATAGTAGGATTAGTAGGATTGGTATTGTGATTATGTGTGATAGCTTCTGCCCGCAGCTTCGCTCGCGTAAATTTCGGTTTTGAACAAATCCCGAGGGAATCGTTGATTCCCGGTTCCCGTTCCCGATCCCTTTTCCAACCTTTATACTTTCTATCAAGGAAGTTCGCTATAATAATCTACCTATAGTTGTAGATATAGACTTCAGGTTTTTCAAAATCCCATGGGAACTGTGCATTTTTTCCAGGATAAAAAGTAGCCTATGTGTTGCCAATGCATGCAACACAGCAAACTATTGCAATAATGTGTTATGTGAACGTGATTTACCTAAGAACAGTCAGCGCCCTCTATGGCGTTTTTGGAAGATTATATCTATTTTAGTTCCACAGGAATACTTTTCCGGGATAAAAAGTAGCCTATGTTTTAAGTCAGGGCATAAGCTATCTCCATTCAAAATTTCAGCCAAATCGGTTCAGTAGTTGCGGCGTGATTGAGTAACAAACATCCAAACATCCAAACATACAAACATACAAACATCTAAACATCCAAACATCCACACTTTCACATTTATAATATTAGTAGGATTAGTAGGATAGTAGGAGGATTAGTAGGATTAGTAGGATAGTAGGATTAGTAGGATTGGTATTGTGATTATGTGTGATAGCTTCTGCCCGCAGCTTCGCTCGCGTAAATTTCGGTTTTGAACAAATCCCGAGGGAATCGTTGATTCCCGGTTCCCGTTCCCGATCCCTTTTCCAACCTTTATACTTTCTATCAAGGAAGTTCGCTATAATAATCTACCTATAGTTGTAGATATAGACTTCAGGTTTTTCAAAATCCCATGGGAACTGTGCATTTTTTCCAGGATAAAAAGTAGCCTATGTGTTGCCAATGCATGCAACACAGCAAACTATTGCAATAATGTGTTATGTGAACGTGATTTACCTAAGAACAGTCAGCGCCCTCTATGGCGTTTTTGGAAGATTATATCTATTTTAGTTCCACAGGAATACTTTTCCGGGATAAAAAGTAGCCTATGTTTTAAGTCAGGGCATAAGCTATCTCCATTCAAAATTTCAGCCAAATCGGTTCAGTAGTTGCGGCGTGATTGAGTAACAAACATCCAAACATCCAAACATACAAACATACAAACATCTAAACATCCAAACATCCACACTTTCACATTTATAATATTAGTAGGATTAGTAGGATAGTAGGAGGATTAGTAGGATTAGTAGGATAGTAGGATTAGTAGGATTGGTATTGTGATTATGTGTGATAGCTTCTGCCCGCAGCTTCGCTCGCGTAAATTTCGGTTTTGAACAAATCCCGAGGGAATCGTTGATTCCCGGTTCCCGTTCCCGATCCCTTTTCCAACCTTTATACTTTCTATCAAGGAAGTTCGCTATAATAATCTACCTATAGTTGTAGATATAGACTTCGGGTTTTTCAAAATCCCATGGGAACTGTGCATTTTTTCCAGGATAAAAAGTAGCCTATGTGTTGCCAATGCATGCAACACAGCAAACTATTGCAATAATGTGTTATGTGAACGTGATTTACCTAAGAACAGTCAGCGCCCTCTATGGCGTTTTTGGAAGATTATATCTATTTTAGTCCCACAGGAATACTTTTCCGGGATAAAAAGTAGCCTATGTTTTAAGTCAGGGCATAAGCTATCTCCATTCAAAATTTCAGCCAAATCGGTTCAGTAGTTGCGGCGTGATTGAGTAACAAACATCCAAACATCCAAACATACAAACATACAAACATCTAAACATCCAAACATCCACACTTTCACATTTATAATATTAGTAGGACTAGCAAATGCCGACGACTTCGGCCCTAGGGAACTCAAGGGATTTCAACCCCTTCAAGCTAATTTGTGCAACAAAAGGTAGCCTGTCCTTCTCCAAGGTCTAATCTATGTCTGTACCAAATTTCATCAAAATTAGTTCAGTGGTTTAGGCGTGAAAGCGTAACAGACAGACAAACAGATAGAATTACTTTCGCATTCATATTATTAAGTGGGATTTACAATGCGGATGTGCGACATAGTACAAGATTATTGACGCACCTTAACTTAAGTCTCAGGTGGTAACAAGCTAAACGAGGGTATAAAGTACACAAAAGCTAGAAGGTATAAAATAAATATAGTTTCACGAACCTCCTTTTTAACCTCAAAAAGGGGTAACAAAAATAAAAATATATTGTTTCTCTATAACGGGTAAAAATGTTTTCCCCTAGCACGTTATTCAGCTTTTATATTCATTCATCGGTATCGCCTGGGGACTAACATTCAGCTATGTTGGCGTTGAAACATAACACTAGGTGTTGTAAAACTCATTTTATCTACACCCATGCTTTAAATCCTCTATTAAAGATTCTGAAACAGTTAGCTTATTGCCAACTTTAGAACACCCAATATTGTAACAACCATTACATCATCCAAACGAGTGATGTAATGAAATTCGGTACAATATTACATCATCCGTTTTTAACCCGCGACGCAAATACGACGGGGTGTTAAGTTTGACGTGTCTGTGTGTGTGTCTATTCCTCCGTAGCGCTTAAACAGGTGAACCGGTTTGAATGCGGAGGTGGGAATGGTGGTGTGGGCGTGGGCGTGGGCGTGGGTTGGGCGTGAGTTGGGTGTGGATGTGGTTGTGGGTGTGTGTGTGTGCGTGTGTGTGTGTTGTGTGTGTGTGCGTGTTGTGTGTATGTGTTGTGTGTGTGTGTTGCGTGTGTGTGTATGTCTGTTCCCCCGTAGCGCTCAAACGGGTGAACCGGTTTGAATGCGGGGGTGAGGATGGAGTGTGGGTGTGAGGGGTGGGTGTGGGGGTGTGTGTGTGTGTGTGTGTGTGTGTGTGTGTGTGTGTGTGTGTGTGTGTGTGTGTGTGTGTGTGTTCCCCCGTAGCGCTCAAACCGGTTTGAATGCGGGGGTGGGGATGGGGGTGTGGGTGTGTGTGTGTGTGTGTGTATGTGTCTGTTTGTCTGTTCCACCGTAGTGCACAAACGGGTGAACCAATTTGTATGCGTTTTTTTTTTTGTTTGAAAGGTGAATTAGTCGGGAGTGTTCTTAGCTATGTTTCATGAAAATCCCAATGAACTCCCTCAATATGGGTATTAAATGAAAGGGCTTGACTAGTAGAGTAGCACAATGCAAATTCAAGATGGCTTCAACACAAAATGGCGAATGTCGGGGGTTTAGCAGTAAGCTAACTGTTTTCTACTGTTTTCAGTAAGCTAACTCGTAAATCTTATAGAGGATTCATAATTTATGAGTGTAGATAAAGTCTTGTATGCAACTGTTGATAATTAGGTATTAAAACACTCATGTGATACTATTATCACATTCGGCTTCGCCTCATGTGATAAACCCACATTCGTGTTTTAATACCCCTTATTACACAACAGTTGCATAAATAACTATTACAATACATTGATAGTAACAATAACCATTTTCACTTACCTATTATATAAAAGTAACTAAGGTAACTATAAATGTTGAACCAAGTTCGTCTAAATAAAAGTACCTACTTACCCACTAATCTATATGTTTATCTATTCACAAAAGCCATTGGAACACTAAAAGCCGTAAGAAAGAATCAACGTTGTCGTCTTAACCTTTTGACTTCCACTGCTGCAGCTGCTGGATATAGGTAAAAGTTTATCTGAATAAAAAATATGTCTTAGACTTGCCTTTACACAAGTTTAAGAACTCTATTAAAAGTATGCTCATAAAAAAAGCTTATTATACAATTGAAGGTTATATAAACGATAAAAAAGCTTGGATTTAACTCGTTCCAGCAATGCGCGAGACGGCATTTCAATCATGTACCTACATTAATAATAATAATTGTTATAATGTTATTTAAAAAAAAAGAGCAACAGCCGAGTTTCTTACAGGTTCTTCTCGGCTGGAACTGCATTCCGAATTCATTGACGTAGATTCAATTGACGATTCAAAAGTACTTGTAAAAGTTTATTTGAATAAAAAACTTTTCTATTCTATTCTATTCTATTATATAGGTTTGTTGCGAGGATTGCCTTAGAACACAATCTTATGCCGTATACAGCGACTGTAAGCGAATCGCTTGAGATCATCCGTCCACCTAGTGGAGGGTCTTCCAATGCTGCGATTCCCGGTACGAGGTCGCCATTAAAGCATTTTGGGTAAGTACGTCGTCCATTGCCGTTTCACTTTCTCGACTCGATGATGTGCTTTGTCGATAACTCTGGTACTCATACGGATTGATTTCTCATTCCTAATTTGCATCCTGCAGAGAATCTATTTCCAGCCCCTGAAGAGAATAGTCACTAAGAATGAAATCTGAGTCTCAATAATCCAGTTAATATTGAATCACTCACAGCTACGTGAAGCGCAAATGTACAAACTTCGCACTCAAGTAGTCTGGGCGGTCTTTATGACCGAAGTTCCTCGTTTTCTTTGTGAATGATTGTTTTTCAACAATTTACTTCAGTTTTTACTTCTATTCGGTAAAGGTAAAGATTTAAAGAGTTTCAAATTAATAATATTAATGGTCTATAAATCTCTAGTTTATAAATTTATAATTTGTATCTATTGTTAAGATGCTAGCCCGCCAACCGGGCAGCAATAGAGCTGAGCGTGGCGGGTCTACGCTCTAAATCCCTCTCGCCTATGAGAGAGGAGGCCTGTGTCCAGCAGTGGGAGGTCAAAAAGGTTGAAGTGGTGGTGGTGGTGGTGGTGGTTAAGATGCTAAAAATTCAGAATAATAACAGATTTTATTATCAAAGCTTAAAATTTTAAACTCACCCAAATTATTATTTTTTATTTTCATAATTTTTTCATTCACGCGAAAATCATACCTCACATAATGGGGTAAATGATGCATTCAAAGTCATTCCGAGCAATTAATCACGCAATGCTGTAGACCGGAATAGCATAAATCCGGCCTCCCCTCTTTAATGGGTTAATCTCACAAACAACTGTACTCTGAATGAAAATTTACAATTCTCTAGAGGCGTCCTAATGGTCCTGCTTTTTAGCATATATACGTGACCCCAGTGTTATGCCACGCTAGAAACTTACCGCGAATTTTCTTTAGTACAAGAAATGTCACTTCAAGATCCAACCACTCCAAGAGTCTACCGCAAAAGGTGCGCATAGTGCGTTTTTCAGCTGAAAATGTATATTGTGATGTCAGCAGCAGCGGTTGCTTCGTTGCTGGTTAGCGTGTTCAACTGCAGAACGAGATCCTGTGTTCGGTGGTTCGGTTCCTGGATCGGGCCGAAAATTGGTAGGTATTCAGTTTTCTGTTAAGAAATTTTCAGTACTGTTTCAGTACAGTTTCAGTACATGTGTTGGCAATTAGCGGTGTTCCACCCTAGTGCCTCGGAGAGTACGTTAAACTGTCTGTCGCAGTTATTATCACTATCATGTGACAATAGTCGGTAAAGTCCGTCAACCCACATTGGAGCAACGTGGCGGGTCTAAGCTCTACATTCAGTGGAATTTACGGCCCATAAGACAAAGAAGATTGTTTTCTGTCTTAAGTGGTGGTGCTGGGGTCAGCAGCAAGATTCAGCCGCGACCATCTTCATTGAAGTTATTTTGATAGTGTTACGAATGAACCTTATTTCTAGAGCAATAAGGTTCATAATTGCTCGACACCTAATAAATACCTAATCACCCATCGATGTAAACAACCCATAATGTAAAAAACAACAACGCGGCTTTTCTAGAATAAACATCGATAGGGGTGGAACTTTCTAGAAAACGCTTAGTCACGCGGTAACGGGTATATAAAGGGACCGGCGAGCTGACGGAGGGCAGTTCAGTTCTGAGAGCCGAGCGAAATACAAGCGAAGGAAGCGATCGGAAGTGAAGAGGATTACAAGCGAACAAACGTGAAGACTAAAGAGGAAGTCTACAAGAGGATCAGGAGTACCAAGTGGAATACGGAAGTGCAGAATAAAGTCTGATCAAGGGTCACCAGGTGTTTTATTCCAAATCTTCGAACCCCAGCACGTAACAATTGGTGACAGAAGTGCGATTTGGAAGCTATGCCATTGACTCCGAGAGACGACTTCGGCAGCGAGGGTGTCAAGACCAGGGCCCAGCGTGCAGCGGAATCTAGCCGAGCACCTGTGGAGGAGCACCTGGAGGAACCAGCACCTGGTGGGTCCCCCCAGCTGGCCCCGCCCACTGGCCCCACCCACCAGGCCACGCCCCCTGAGACCACGCCCACCCAATCGGAGGCCCCGCCCACTGGCCACGCCCACCAGACCACGCCCCTTGAGGCCACGCCCACTCAGCCGGAGGCCCCGCCCACTGGCCCCACCCACCTGGCCACGCCCACTGAGCAAGCCACGCCCACCGTTGACTTGTCGAGTTTGATGCGGATAATGCAACAACAGTTTGCAGCGATACAGGAAAATCAAGATTGCAAATTTGCAGCGATACAGGAAAATCAAGATTGCAAATTTGCAGCGATACAGGAAAATCAAGATTGCAAATTTGCAGCGATACAGAAAAATCAAGATTGCAAATTTGAAGGGGTGCAGCGGACTGTTTTGTCGGCCGTTCACGAAGTCGGCGGCATGGTGGCTAAATTGCGAAAAGAGTTGGACCTCATGGACGAGCGAGTCACCTGCCTAGGAACGGACATAGATGGTGTGAAGACTGGCCTCAACGAGCTACAGAAAAAGGTGATACGTCTTGAAACGACAAGACTAACGTCAAGTGGAGCGATGGGCGCAGTTCAGGGACCTAATGTTAAGGTACCCCCATACGACGGTAGCACCTCCTGGCCCGCGTACCGGCAACAGTTTCAGACTGTTGCTACTGCTAACGGATGGACGGACGAACAGTGCTTGACTGCCCTCACTGTCGCATTGAGAGGGCAGGCTCTAACTGTTCTGGAAGCCTTTCCCACTTCAGGATGTGGATACAAGGAACTGTTGGATGCACTCGAATCCAGGTATGGGGAGCGACATCTGGAGCATGTGTTCCGCGCCCAGCTGCGCGATAGAGTCCAGCGATCTGGAGAGGGTCTCCAGCAATGGGCGTTGGAAATAGATAAGCTTGTGCGGAAAGCTTATCCATCGGCCGACGATAAGATGGTAACCGCAAACATCGTGCAAGCTTTTGTCGATGGAATTAAAGACCTGGAGGTAAGAGCTGCCGTGAGGCTTGGTCACCATGCCTCATTAAAAGAAGCATTGGCGCATGCCTTAGAGGTCGAAGCAGTTCGACACGACATTCGGCAGACTCACAGACTACGTGAAGTTGTCGAGGAGGTGAAAGAGGTTAAGACCTCATTCAGGAAGAACCTTGGCGCTGTGTGCTATAGATGCGGTGTGAAAGGGCATCTGCAGCTGAATTGCCCACAGAAAGAGTCGCAGATGTCCCGACTAAAGAAAATAGAGGAACGGTTGGAGGAGCTTGCGAAGAGAGGTGAGGATGCAAGGTTTCCTCAAAATCAGGGAAACTAGTAACAGCCAGGACTAAGGGGCGAGTACTGGCTGGCACGGAGGGAGCCCCAGCAACGGTTATCTCACAGGGGGACATCGTCGGAAAGTGTGAAGAAGTTGTGTGGCTGAAGAAATTCACTTCAATGCCAAGCATGGAAAAATCAGGTTCTGGGAAGGATCCTACAGTCTATGAGCTTCTTGAAGACTGCAAAAGCAACCTGACTTATTCACAAAGCATCAAGGCAAAGAAGTTTCTATTACGCCATGCGGACATCTTTTCTAGTCAAGAAGGAAACCTAGGGAGAACATCGTTAGTGCAGCATAGAATCGATACCGGAAATGAGGGACCCATCCGTCAGCGGGCGAGACGGCTACCAATTGCGAAGGAAAAAGAAGTCGAGGATATGCTGAAAGAAATGGAAAGGAACAAAATAATAGAACCATCCGCAAGTCCCTGGTGCTCACCTGTTGTGCTTGTGAAGAAGAAAGATGGAAGCACACGGTTCTGCGTGGACTATAGGCGGCTCAATGACATCACAAAGAAGGATAGTTACCCGCTACCTAGAATCGATGACACTCTGGATACCTTGAGTGGCATGAAATGGTTTTCGACTCTAGACCTAAAATCAGGTTACTGGCAGGTAGAAATCCATCCAAAAGACAAGGAGAAGACAGCGTTTTCAACGGGAAAAGGATTATGGCAGTTTAATGTTATGCCTTTTGGATTGTGCAACGCACCTGCCACCTTTGAACGACTCATGGAATGTGTTCTAGCAGGGTTAGTAGGAGATGCCTGCTTGGTGTATCTAGATGACGTCGTTATCATGGGTCGAGACTTCGAGGACCATTTGCAAAACATGGAGCGAGTCTTCGCCAAAATACATGGGGCAAACTTAAAACTTAACCCGAAGAAGTGTCAGCTATTCAGGAAAGAAGTGAATTATCTCGGCCATGTCATCACAAGTGAGGGCATCCAGACTGACCCGGCGAAAATTGAAGTGGTTAAAAAATGGCCTACCCCTAAAGACAAGACAGAGGTAAGGGCATTTTTGGGTTTGTGCTCTTACTACAGGCGTTTCGTCAAGGGGTTTTCTGAGATCGCAAAACCGTTACATAGACTGACGGAAGAGAAAAGACCATTTTGTTGGGATGAAGCCTGTGAGGATTCCTTTTCAAAACTGAAGAAATACCTGTGTGAAACACCAATTTTGGGATACCCACAACCGGAAGGCCAGTTTATCGTCGATACCGACGCGAGCAACACCGCGATTGGAGGAGTGCTATCCCAAAAGCAGGGAGATAGAGAAGTCGTTATGGGGTATTTCAGCAAATCACTGTCAAGACCGGAACGGAACTACTGCGTGACACGGAGGGAACTTTTTGCCGTGGTAAAAACGTTGCAACACTTCAGCAAGTACCTAATCGGCCGAAAGTTTTTACTACGTACGGATCATGCAGCATTGAAATGGCTACTGCAATGTAAGAATCCCGAAGGTCAAGTTGCTCGGTGGATTGAACAGCTCCAGGAATATGACTTCGAGACTCAACATCGCAGCGGGAAGTCACATGGAAATGCAGATGCACTTTCTCGGAGGCCATGCTCGGAAGAATGCAAACATTGCATCAAACAGGAGTCGACGGAGCTATCATTGAAACTTACCAGGACGAGTTCCTTAGGACCCTGGGAGGATGATGCAATGAAGATGGCTCAAGAGGGTGATGAGGATCTACGGCACATCATCGTGTGGAAGAAAAGAGGAGACGCCAGACCAACATGGAGTGAGGTTGCACCTATGAGCGTTATCACTAAGGCATACTGGGCACAGTGGAGCAGTCTTACTCTACAAAATGGAATACTCTACCGAAAATGGGAAAAGACTAACGGCAGGGAGTTCCATCTTCAGGTAGTCGTTCCGAGAGCCAAGGTACCCGATGTCCTACGTGAAGTGCATGACGGAGTTTCGGGAGGTCATCTTGGCGTCAAGAAGACACTAACGAAAGTGCGGGAGAGGTTTTACTGGCTCCATTGTCGGGAGGATGTGCAGGACTGGTGCCGTAAATGTACCATTTGTGCTGCCGTGAAGGGACCGCAGACAAGGAGTAGAGGTAACCTGCAGCTGTACAATGTTGGTGCACCCTGGGAACGTATAGCTATTGATGTAGCCGGACCATTCCCTGTGACTGAATCAGGGAACAAATACTTCATGGTTGTTATGGACTACTTCACTAAGTGGCCGGAAGTATTCGCGATACCTAACCAGGAAGCTACAACTGTTGCAACTAAGCTCGTTGAGGAGGTTATTTGTCGCTTTGGTGTACCATTGGAAATCCACTCAGACCAAGGAAGGAACTTTGAATCGCAAGTGTTTCAGGAAGTATGCAAAATTTTAGGTCTGCATAAGACACGCACAACTGCATACCACCCGCAGTCTGACGGAATGGTTGAAAGATTCAATCAGACGCTTGAAAGGCATTTGGCAAAGTTGGTTGACGCCCACCAAAGAGACTGGGACAGGTACATTCCACTGTTTCTCCTCGCCTACAGGACTGCAGAGCATGAGAGCACAAAGGCAACTCCGGCGTTAGTCAATTATGGCAGGGAACTACGGTTACCAGTAGACTTATTGATGGGAGGGACACCGGATGAACCTTGCACCGTACAAGACTACGTCGCCAATCTGAGAGAGAAAATGCGAGAAATACATGCTACAGTCAGGGAAAACGGATTGCAATCAGGTGAGAACATGAAAACCAGATACGACCGGAAATCGAACACAAGCGGATTCGAGGAAGGCGCCTTAGTCTGGCTGCATAATCCGACTCGTCGAAAAGGGAAATCTCCAAAATTGCAAACCAGATGGGAGGGTCCATACAAAGTGGTTACCCGTATTAACGACGTCACGTATAGGATTCAACGTCAACCAAGGGGAAAATTTAAGGTTGTGCACATCGACCGCTTGGCAAAACATTACGGAAGCAACAGTGATGCTCGGGACGAGCATCGCTAAGAGGGGGGCAGTGTTACGAATGAACCTTATTTCTAGAGCAATAAGGTTCATAATTGCTCGACACCTAATAAATACCTAATCACCCATCGATGTAAACAACCCATAATGTAAACAACAACAACGCGGCTTTTCTAGAATAAACATCGATAGGGGTGGAACTTTCTAGAAAACGCTTAGTCACGCGGTAACGGGTATATAAAGGGACCGGCGAGCTGACGGAGGGCAGTTCAGTTCTGAGAGCCGAGCGAAATACAAGCGAAGGAAGCGATCGGAAGTGAAGAGGATTACAAGCGAACAAACGTGAAGACTAAAGAGGAAGTCTACAAGAGGATCAGGAGTACCAAGTGGAATACGGAAGTGCAGAATAAAGTCTGATCAAGGGTCACCAGGTGTTTTATTCCAAATCTTCGAACCCCAGCACGTAACAATAGCAATAGCAGAGGTAACATTGACAAGAACCCTGCTCACGGCTCTTTCAGCGCGGCTGATGCGCATCTTGCGCCCCTTGCGCCTCTTGCGTCTATTGCGCCTCTTGCGCCTCTTTCGCCTCTTGCGTCTCTTGCTCCTCTTGCGTCTCTTGCGCTCCTTTCGCCTCTTACGCCTCTTGCGATTCTTGCGCGCCCATTACCTCGTCCAATAAAGAGTAGCTTTAGGGACCGTTCAGATAGACCGGCGCGGAGAGCAGAGCAAATTTTAATCGCATTTAAAATAGAATTTTTATGGCATTGAAATAAGGTTTATTTTTACATTTTATCTCTTTTGGGAGCATCCTCGAGCATCCTCTTATCATAAAAGAGATAAAATAAATAAATATAAACCTTATTTCAATGGCTTAAGATTCTATTTTAAATGCGATTAAAATTTGCTTTGCTCTCCGCGCCGGTCTATCTGAACGGTCCCTTAGAAGTAGAATACCAAACTACTGTATACTGAATTCCAAATGTATATATGTTCGTGAAATACGTGAAACGCAATCCGTCTATTTTAAAAGGCTTCGGTAGCTAACTGATCTATCATCGCCCAGCGTGAAAGACTAGACGTATCGAGCTGAAATTTGAAACATGTCTAGGTAGTGATATAAATAACAATGAATTTCATAAAATGTGACGGCAAAGTCCCAGGAAACATCAACATTTATCGAAAGCTTTAGAGGAAAAAATATACTTAGCTGAGAATAAAAATAAATGAAGTAGAAGTATTTTAAAGATACGTAAAAGCCAGTGATAAACGAAACTACAAATACCTAACAAAATACTTAATCTCCCTAGAATCCTGCACGGGTGAGCTTACCTGTTATAAACTATGTCAATCCATTATACATAAATATTAAATAAATGTTTCTCGTGATATTACCTAGATTATTGAGAAAACCGCAGTGAAATCTACTTAGGTAGGTACTGTGAGGTAGTACTACTAATAAACTGCACAGACATAATATGTAGTTACGTCGATTGCGATTTTGTTTTGTACTCGTATTTTTAACCCCCGACGCAAAACGACGGGGTGTTATAAGTTTGACGATGTATGTGTGTGTGTGTTCAAACAGGTGAACCAATTAGAATGCGGTTTTTTTTTGCTTGAAAGTTGAATTAGTCGGAAGCTACGTTTGAAGAAAATCGGTCCAAGATGGCCGCCGCCACAAAATGGCGCATTACATATTTTTTCACAACTCCCTCAATATGGGTATCAAATGAAAGGGCCTGACTAGTAGAATAGCACTATGCAAATCCAAGATGGCCGCCACTACAGAATGGCAAATGTCGGGGGTTTTTAAAATTTTTAATTGATACTTGTTATGCAGAGGATTTCATGCGGTGAAATACTTTCGTAACTTCACTGCCTTCACAGCAAGGAAATACAGTGCAGTGCAGTTTTATTGATCGCAAAAAATGTCTTCAAGGAGACATTGTATACAATGTCTCCTTGCATATATGTATGCATACGTCCATATCTTAGTACGGATTCAATACAAACCCCTTTAAGAGCAACCTGAGCTCCGAAATCGATATGTTTATCGGCCCTTGAGTCAACTTGTAACGTCTTTTAGACGGCGCTGTTAAATATTTTATGGGCCCTTTTTAACCCTCTAAAAATCAATTCAAGACAAAGAACTCAAAGGGAGGGCCCCTTATCTTGCGGTGCCAGCTGTGTCGAGACCGGTACCTATGATTTTATTAAAATTATTCACTATAAATCCCTTCGACGATACTGTTTCGTTTTTATACATTTTCATTTACTCGTAAATTCCAATGGCGGAACATTTTGCGTGAATATTTTTAAATTTCTATCACTGTATGGAAAAATGAATGTTAAAGTAGTGTAATTTAAGCAGTAGAGTATATAAATTCAAAGATAATATTCAGCTTACAAAATAAATAGGTATAAAGCGTATAATTTATATAATATTTATTTAACTTTGTTGAAGTGTATCAGAATAATTTATTATTAAAACGCGTGTATGAGTTATGTTGGAGGCACCTACCTACGCTTTAATAGAAAGTTAAACATTGGTTTTGCGGCCAGCGCGCGGGTGACTCGACTAATTTTATAATGAACAAAATGCTTTGGGCGGAAAATGTTCAATTAACTCTGAAAAGGGTACGTTTTTTTGGAGGGCAATATTTCATTTAAAACGTTTTTGTAATTAAAATTGATTTACTTTAATTGATATGAGGCTTAAGAGAACCTCTAAGTTAGACATTCATCATTATCATCATTATCAATCCATTATCGACCCCCTACAGAGCATAGTCCTACAATTCCACCACGCTACTGGCTATAAGCGGAGATTGGTAAACTTCACATACCTTTGAGAACATTATGGAGAACTCTCAAGGAAAACATGGTGAGGAAACCTGCATGTTTCTTCACCATGTTTTCTTTCTCCGTTATAAGAAGTGATAATAATCAATTGTTTAAAACGCACCACACAAACACAAAAAGTTAAAAGTGTATGCCAGGGATCGAACTCTGTCCTGGTACGGCAGCCCTGGAACAAAATTTTTAGTGATTAACAACAAGCTGAATTTTCGTGAGCAGGTTCGTTTCAACGAGACGAACAACTTTTTTATCTATGAAAATTCTCGATGGAGGTAGCTACTCGAATGGGGAGGTGTTAAAAATTTTGATTCGCTCGGGTGAGGAATTGTTCCACTAAATTTGTAGGACAATATGGCCATTTCATTATACAAGTATTTATTAGGCTGCTTACAAAAAATCAGCTGGTTGTTAATAATATTCTACAGCGTCCTCCACTCCGAATATTTCCAAATAATGAGGTTATAAAAATGATTAAACATTATTAATAACTAGCTGATTTTTTGTTTGCAGCTTAGTAAATACTTGTATAATGAAATGACTACATAGTCCTACTTTAGTGGAACGATTTCCCACCGGAGCGAATCGAAATTTTTAACACCTCCCCACTCGATTAGTTACCTCCATCAAGAATTTTCATAGATAAAAAAGTTGTTCCTCTAGTCGAAACAAACCTGCTCACGGAAATTCAGCTTGTTATTAATCACTAAAAATTTTGTTCCAGGGCTGCCGTACTATCCCCCCGAAAGGGAGGCTGAAACGATAGCATGAAACCTCCCCTACCTCTGAGTGGCATAATATCGTGGGCTTTTTTACCCAATTACCGCAAAGCCAAAAAAAAGGGTTATGATTTTAGCAGTCTATGTATGTATGTATGTGTGTATCTATGTATACGTAGGTACGTATGTAGATATGTATGTTCATATCCAATTTTTGTATCAGATTCTGTATCTGTATTTTGATGAATGAGGTATCAATTGATTCGTTCTCGATTTATATACGATTAAAATCGAGAAGTGACCTTCGTGCAGCTAAACTAGAATATTAAAGTAATTTCGGATAGACAAAACAGATGGCCCCACTAGTTCCTTGCCCCGCACTTTCTTCCGTTTGAATTAGTACGCAGTTGAATACACGTTTTTCTGCACACTATAAATTAGTAGTCTAGTTTTAGTTTACGAACTTTATCTCTTTACAATACAACTTTGACTACAAGTCGTTGCCGCAACGAGTTTACGTTTGACCAAGGTTTTGGGTGACTGTCGTAAGTCGTAAGACTAACACAACTATGACTCGAATCAGAAATATTACAGCTTTCGACTATGCGTAGCATTACGCCAAAGAGATCGTCTCAAGTTTATTATTTCCATAAAAAAGAACTCTTACCTTTCATTCAATTCAAGCGAGTGCACATTTATAATCAAACGTTGGAAAGGAACAAACACAAAGGCGCCGTAAAACAAATAATATCGACAGGCGGGTGGATAGTGATGGACTACATTACGAGAGGTGAGACGGGTTCGCGCCCGCCCTATGCCACTTACGCACCTAACAACATGGAGCGAAACCCCCGAATAAACGTTTTATTTCTTTCTCATAGATATCTTTTGAGTTTATTTTGGTTATAAGAACGCAATATTTGCAAGTCTCGTTATATTATGTCGTACGAATACTATTATAATAATTTGCCTCTTGAAAAGGGATCGTTACATCGTACCGACTATTGTAACTATGTCTATCTAGAAAATTTACGCAGCTTTTTTTCTTGAGTTACCTTATTTTCAGTGTTTGACATTACACAATAATTGTACTTAGGCCTATTTAAAAAAGGAGTCGTATGTTTGGTTACGCGGTGTCCTGCGTGAGCGACGAATACTACGCGACGCGATGCTACACGACGCGACGCGACACGACGCGACGCGACACGACGCGATGCGACACGACGCGATGCGACACGACACGACGCGATGCGACGCGACACGACGCGACGCGATTCAACTCCATAGAAAATTACAAACTTGTCCACGCGACAACGTAGGCCACATGCAGGTTCAGCTACTGTCTGATATTTTCGCGTCGCGTCGTATCATGTCGCGTTGTCGCGTTTGTCGCTGACGTAGGACACCCCGTTAGAATTCGCTTGCTTAACATAAATGCATATATGCTTATTCTATAATTTAGGTAGATGTATGAGAACCAACCAATAGAAACTGAAGAACGTTATTTTTGAAAACGTTTGCCTCATCCATAATCCTTCCTAGGTCGAGGAGGAAAAGTCATTGGGGAAATTCGTAGGGAGCGTCGCACGGCGTGTTTTCAGACTCAGTGCCGACCGCGCTCAGGCCGCGAGAGGGCGGCGTGCGATCGTTCGCGACACCACGCGACTTGTTGCTCGCCGGCACAGACGCGCGACCTCACACCGCGACAGATAATGTAGCAAACGACTGTCATGCATTTTATATCGAAACCGCTCCACAAACATGCCAAACCACTGATGCTACTAACTTTCATAATAGCTGTGATACTCGCCGGCTTTCTCCTACGGGCGAAAATAAAGCACACAAACGTTGTCCACGTTCCGAAAAACATCGAATGTGAGCCCACGATTAATGCGACCGCGGAGCCGAGGAAGACGAGGAGGAAAGAGTACCTGTACCGCCTCTTGACTAATACGACCCGTTCGCTCATACAAATGGAAATAAAAGCCAGGAGACTCGAGGAAAATATGCGTAGGATTAAGGAGAGGACCGCGGATTTATTGTGGAAGAATAAGGATAAAGCTCTGTGGCATATATTGTTTAAAAATATTACCGGACACATTTCAATAAGACACGAGTTCCATCAACATTCCAGTTTGCGAAGGATTTTAAAGGACAGCAATACACACACGCACAAACATAAAGTGGGAAGGCGAAAAGTGTTAGCACGACGCTAAAATTACTAAGTAAATGGAGGACTCATGTAAATTATAAAGTTAATTAATATGTTGCATAAACTAAGCATATACTGACATTAATCCAATAATGAGTGTTTACGTGAGGAGTGGAGACTTATTTAATTAAAGTTAAGGTGACGTTAATTTAAAGGAGTTTAATGTACCTACTTAGTGCAAGTAAAAATTTCTGACAATAAACCAATAGTACTTACTTATCTATAGGTTGGATAATATTAAACTTTCAAGAGCACAGACAAAGTTCTTCAAAGTTTGAAGGTCTAACCCAGGGGTTCCCAAACTTTTTTTGCTCATAGACCACTTTCAAAATTTAGCTAGTTCCGATGGACCCCCTGTAGCTACATTTCTACCATATTCCCAAAACTTGAAAAAAAAAATGTGAATATTATATCTTACTATGGAAATTTGCATTGCGGCTGAGTTCCAACCACGAAATTCGTTTTCGAAAAAAGTGAGAATTGATTGGTTAATTGATTGTGCTGTGAATGGACGTCAAAAAGTAAAGTTCTGTAAAGTAAAGTTAAGTACTGAATATGGAATATGCAAGTTTTTACAAGTAACAATCGCTGAGCTTCTTAAAATATTATCTGCCTACATTGTTAGATGAAGTCAAGCCAACATTTTATGTCTTCATTATCGAAAGCAGATAAATTTTCGTGGACCCCCGCTTACAACTCGTGAACCCCCATTTTTTTGTCACGCCAACGTAGACCCCCGTCGAGTCTCCCGTGGACCCTTGGGGGTACACCTGGACCACTTTGGGAACTACTGGTCTAACCTAACTTTTCAAGTAGTGTAGGTACAAACAACACACCTAGGTACATAAGTTTTTGTTTCAGTGCTATGCAGTGTCCTTGGTTCTTTGATGTTGCCGTCTGCTTTGAAGACTCGACGTTCTTTGAATGACAACAGCGTTGCTCGTGTATTTTCCGTAGGAAACGCGGTAAAAATATGTCTACACAAATTGCTATGAAATAATATCGCATAATGTGTCCTTATAAATTATTATTTTGTCATATTTTTACCTTCTTATTAAAGAGACATATTTTGCTTATTAGGTACCTACGCATGTCCTTTGACGCATGGTTCTCATGTTTGTGAATAAATAAGGTTCCCAATTATATTATTATACCATTTCTGTTAAGGTCGTTACCTAGAGAAATAATTTGAATACAGTCGTACGAGAGCTATATACCTATCTATGTTTTGGGTTCCTCGCGTAATCGCGTCTCACTTCTTAAGGTCTTGGCAAGTGGTGTTAATTCTCTCCGGCTCTTCTGTCTCTCCGTCCGTCCGTCTATCACAGGGGTACAGCTCAGCTACATATATGTTGCCAGTTGAAATTTTCACAGAATACGTGTTATTATATTATGGCCTGTAAGTTAAGTCAGCTTAGATAAAATTGATTGTGGATAGATAAGTAGGTACCTACTCCCTCAAAAATAATATAATACCTATTACCTACCTACTTTCTATACGCGAAATCTAATTATATATTTTTTTAAACTTCTTTTGTCTAAAACTTGTTTTTGATTTAGTTTCGGTTACGATAAATAATTAATAAAACATAATAAATGCCTAATGCTTCCGTCCCAATAAAAAACTTTTGACATTTGTTCAATATTTTTTAACTTATTTATTTACAATTTACATATACTTATTTATATGCAATAGGTATGTGAATTGCAAATCTAACCTTGACACCCTCAAATCATGACAAAAATGTAAAGTTACCTATCACGTTTGCATTTATTTCAATTGTAGGTACATATAGGTACCTAATTTACGTAGGTACCTAACCGACGCTTCAAGATGTCCATAATAGGTATTATCTGGTATTACCCATATGTGGTATTAGGTATGGTAGTGTCTAGTGTAGTATTATTAGCTACTTACTTAAATACTAAGTCAACTATCTATGTCTCTATTGTCAATCTGAATTAGCAATTTCCTATATTTTTTTAGTTATAATTTTATTATATTTTAAGTAGATATATCATAATTATTATACAAAAATAAGTTCTCGAGTACCTACTTTCATGGATCCACTAAATATATACCTACTATATTTTGTACACTTACCTAATATTAAAAATGCGAATGTGTGTCTGTTTACCTATTACCCACTATGACTCTATGACTTTTTATTCCGAAAAATCAAATAATTCCCACGGGATTTTTGTTAACCTAAATCCACGCGGACGAAGTCGCGCGCATCAGCTAGTAACACATAATAGAAGTAACACACACTGACTTATCACTAAATCAAAAGACTCAAGAGACAGCTGATTCTAATGCATCACGGGATTCACAGGGTTTGAGATTGCTCTCTAGAAGTAGGTTGGTTACCACACTGAAGGAATTTTTCTTGCTCTTAAAAATATGGATAACATAATTATACGTGACTGTAGTGAAGACAGGGCTGCAGGATAATACTAGTATTACTATTGCTTTATGTTAGAATGAGAACGATATATTGATGATGTTTACTCATAATTCATATACCTATCTCTGTTTCATACGCATCGGCAGTCATCGCTACCGGTCGTATCGGACCGGTTGTTATATTTACTTTGTGATTAGATACCGAGTTTCCATACAAAAATGGCTTGTTGTAAGTGTTTTATCGTATTTTATAAATAATATTTTTATGCTCTAATATTAGTTTGGTATTTTGTTACAAGTTTTATTTATGTCGGATGTATAATTACGTATTGTTTTTTTTTTTTTTGGATAACGGTATTATTAACGGACTACCTACTCCCGTAGAAAATAATTGGACTGTGAATATTGTGTACTAAATGCATACATACTAAATATAAATATATGAAACATAATATGGATTATCCCTAATATCAATAGTTTTTGTGTTTTAACGTAGGAACCCTAAATATTTCCGGAATGAAAAGCCTCCTTGTATAATTTTCTATCTGCCTGTGAAATTTTCGTCATAATTGTTTCAGCCATTCCGAAGATTAGCCCGAAAAAAAGTACAGACAGTCAGATAAAAAAGACAGATAAAGAGACAAACCAAAAAATGTTATGCTTTCTTTCAAATCGGTTATATCGAAATCACAGACAGACACTTCAATTGTATTTATTTGTATAGAAGATAGATATTGCGAAGATAGATAGATAGAAAGGTACTAAAAATAGGATCATATTATAATAATTACAAAATCGAAGCTTATCTTAGCTTAGTAACAATGAATAAAAATAAATAATTGTTGATTCTTTTATCATTTCGACCTTTCATATCAGAAGTGACATGAATTGTACAGTTGCACTGGTTGTACCTACTGTTAGTAGCATTTATAAATGTGAATAAATTACTTACCTAGTCTAAAAATAATAAATAGTAGGTACATAAGTAGGAAGAATTAAAAAAATAGGTGTGCCTATACACTTAAAAATACAGATAATGTTACTGTTAGTACTGTTTTTTATAATTTTGAAAGAAAAAATTAATTTATCTAGGTAAGAATTACATAATTCAGTTTTTAAGTTTGAAAAGATTTGACAAATATCAACTTCTAAACTATGGTGCGGTTATCTCTTGAAGCAAGTTTGCTCGAAGGAACAAACAAAAATATAACAACAATAAATATTAAAATTATTAAGCAGTCCAATTAAGCAATAATATATCAAAGTACATTCTTGTCGAATTTTTCCGAGGAGAAGTTTAAAATGCAGTGCAAAAGCTGTCAGTCTTACACTCCAAGTGGCTTGTAAATTACTCTTGCCTCAGGCAATAACATCAAAGGTCCTCAAAGCGACGCGGACGCCGAGTATAATCTCTGTTTACAAGGAATTGAGAGATGCTATGCAAGATGGCTGCATAAGATAATGTTTATAAAGTTAATGGAAAGTCTTAGTTGACTCAACTATAGCTTAGTAACTAGGTAGGTACCAATTGTCTTCATAAATGATAGCCAATACTTGCAACTGAGTAAATAAGTACCAAACTTGCATAGGTATCAATTTATAGTAGATAAATAAACTAAATATTATATATTTATTACACTTATTTCAAAAAAAGACTTTGATTTTCTAGGGGTCACAGACAGACCTAGAGCTCGCTTATCTGGGACAGGAGGACAAAGAACAGATCACCTTAAAAAAACTACCTAGAATAACTAAGCTACTTTTTAGCAAGAGTATTTTGCAAAATCCAGCAAATTGCTACGTCCATTTGCACTGCTTTTGTAATGGAGCAGCCCAGTGAGTTAAATAAACAATGCCCCATGGCATGTACTCGTAACATTTAATAGTATTGTACGGAATGAAACAGTAATTTACATGCAAGCTTCACCTGATGTGATTACTAAATTGCATGGGGCAAGAAACCCTCACTGTCGTTCCAACAAATCCAGCGCTATTACGTCGCTTGATGGTACAAAGCTGTTGGTTTTCAAGCAGATTTATGTAGGTTCAAGTATTCCAGATCTCTTTTTTAAATCTAATACAAGTAAATAAAGTTGTCATATACAAGTAATTTCCGAATGAATACACGTCATAAATTGTGATTGTTTATACGTTGTTGTCTAGTCTCGAATACCGTCTGTTTGACTTTCTAAACATCAGGATAATCTTTAAAACGGATGAACT
The DNA here is from genome assembly GCA_920104075.1 of Melanargia galathea. Taxonomy (NCBI): domain Eukaryota; kingdom Metazoa; phylum Arthropoda; class Insecta; order Lepidoptera; family Nymphalidae; genus Melanargia; species Melanargia galathea. The sequence continues at coordinate 12,590,911 of OV049872.1, forward strand.
GATTTTATCTGCATTTTTCAGGCTGTAAAAGATTGTACAAAATAATTTTTTTCTTAGAATCTTATTTTCACGAGAAATAAACTAAGTACCTACTTAATTGGTATAATAATATTCCAATAATAATACTAGAATATTTTTCAGAGAAAACTAACAACTTACACTGTATTTTCATTGATTATCAAAACGGCGCGGCGGCGGATGGAATATTAATTAATTATTATCTTCCTTATTAAAAGCCGTTGATGCAAAAAATATCAATCTCTCTCCCCTAGCTTTATTCCCCGTAAAGTTTAGTATAGGTATTATGATGTTGCAATATACCTATTGACTATTAATTGAATCTGACAGTTCCACATTTCCGGAATGAAACTCATTTTCCCAGTGGATTGCGGATCTAACCAAAAGGAACGGGGGAGAAAAAGTATTAAATGAGACAGTTTGCCTGATAGAGTTGCAGATAAGGGTGCAAATGAAAACCGTTACATAATACATCTACTTTACATCTACTCGTAAATTGGTAACGCCTCCTGCGATTAATTTATTTTTTCTCGCGGAAATAAAGTTGTTTTAGGTCCTTGTATTAGGTACGAGTAGGCCAACTTTTCGTTAATTTGAATTTCATACATTTTTGTTAGAAAAACAATAAAGAGTCTCACCAAGTTTTCGTTAGTTTGAATTTCATACACTTTTGTTGTCGCTAACAATGGGATGGGCCTCATAAGAAGGCTCAGGGTCACTCAGCGGGCGATGGAGAGAGCTATGCTCGGAGTATCACTGCGGGATCAAATCAGAAATGAGGAGATCCGCAGGAGAACCAGAGTTACCGACATAGCTCATCGAGTCGCGAAGCTGAAGTGGCAATGGGCGGGGCACATTGCTCGAAGGACCGATGGACGTTGGCGTTGGGGTCTCAAGGTGCTTGAATGGCGACCTCGCACCAATAAACGAAGCGTTACTGGTGCGAGGTCGCCATTCAAGCAAGCGATCTTGTGCCGCCTGATTCCAGCAGCCGCTGGAATCAGGCGGCACAAGATCGTGTGCTGTGGCGATCCTTGCAAGAGACCTATGTCCAGCAGTGGACGTCTATTGGTTGAAACGAACGAACGAACGAACACTTTGGTTAAATAAAAAATGCATTATAGCTAATTAACCCCAAATATAATTATCTGCGTAGAATGGTGTCAAGAAGGCTGAATTCTAATTCTTTGCGTAAAAAATATAGTCCTTTTATCTTAAATTAAGGATACGCTCCGCGTAGCGGAGATCATTTCCTAAGCCTTATGTTACCAGAAGAGGCAATTAGCCGTGATATCTGGCAAACAATTTAGGCCCCCGGCGAACAAAACTACAAATGTTACTCTTACTTACTATTATATATAGATTGCGAAATATCAGCGGCGACTTCCGGTCTTGATTATGTCCTAATTTAGTTTAGATTTAACCTTTTAATATTTAATAGCGACTTCCGGTCTTGATTCTGTCCTAATTTAGTTTAGATTTAACCTTTAATATTTAATACAGTCAAGTTCTTGCGAGCTTCATGGAGCGTACGTCTGCTTGCCGCTATCAAGTATTTATGTGTTTTAATTGCAAGCAAAAGACGTATACCGTAAATTAATCCGAGTTTCGTTCTAAACAAATTTCCCGAGCATACGTTTTCCTAACGTTAATAATTCATTGTAACCCACATACAGGTAAGGGCGGGCCGGGGTACGCGTCCCCACTTGACGCATTCCTTAACGGCCCCAGGGAGGAGTTACTTTACGTTGTTTGTGTGCAACCCGACCAGACGAAGCAGGACTATCTCGCCACTGTCGATGTGGACCCTAATTCACCTACATATAGCCAGGTAACTACACATGTGGGAATTGTACTTAGCAAATAAATACAGGTATAAACATCGGCACGAACATCGAACGCTGAAGAAAAGTGGAGGGGGTAAGCTATTGTATTACGTGCGCGACAGTTCCCATGCGTTCCTATCCCCTCCACGTTTCGTTCAGCGTTCGACGTACGTGCCGCGGGTTATACGAGTATGTAGCATAATCTTGCAACTGCCTACAAATTATATTTACAGCTTAACTTTTACTCCAACTTTTTAAGAATATTGTTCTCAAGCGCGCCCCATCCTAACGAAGTTTGATTTCTTATTTCATGATGCTAACCAACCACGCAGATATTATAATACACAATTGTGTTCGCAATCACGCGGCGGGTGCACTCGAATCCGATGGGACGACAAATACCGACACGTCCGGAGTGGCGCAGGACGGCTTAACGTTCTCTCCGGGTTGCTACTGAGAATTTCTTGACAAAAACCCATTCGATTACTCAACCCGGGATGCGAACTCTGGACCTTATGGCCAAACAACTATATTGTTGTTTGGCCGTAAGGTATAATTGTTGACCAACGAGGTTGTTAAATTTAATGAGATAGTTACCAGGATAATTTTTTGAATATTAACTAACCAAAGTCAATACAAAATTGTAAATATGCTCTAGAAACTATTGGGTACCTACTACCTATGTAGGTATGTTTTTCTTCAGAGAGTTACACGGGCTAAAGATTTACCTTATGAAGTGCGCTCGAGAATAATCGACTTCAAAAAAAGGAGAATATTATGCGTTTTTTTTTTTACTTCCTGATGACATCTTTGGAAAAAGCCGTGAAGTACCAGAGAGTTGTAACCTGACAAAATAATATCATAGGCGTCTGTGAACGAAGTCAAATGACGTCGCGAGGTTACAGCACGTTCGTATGAATAGGTATTTTCGTAGCTTCACGGTTGGGTCAATTGAAAAAATTCAGTCTTGTCCGTCCGCCTTTGCTGTGGATAAACTTGGCTAAAAAAAAACAATTTTTCGGAAGATAACATATATAACAGTTACTCTCTATTTAACGATCTCTCTGGAACAATCACGATAATGCCCTCCTAGCGAGAGGTCCCAAGAGGCCAGTCTTCGCTAGCTATTAATATAAGTACTCTTGAAATGTTCTGAACGTAATACGAAGATTTCAATTGCAATAGTTATTATAATACCTATTCGAGAACTTCGCAGATAATTGCTGTTCAGATATTCTGTTTGTTCTGGCCATATTATTACAGAACGGTTTCCGGTGACCTGATATAAGCTTGGTTTGGTTTGCAACAGCTGTTCGAAATAATATGTCTGTATTAAAATTAAAATTGGTATCTATAAGCATGTACTAGATAGGCTACTAAAAATATTTTTAATTAAACGAGTTCAGCACGTGCAAACTGTAGTGTATATAACGCAGATCTTCTTAGGTTCTGCTGAGTCAAGTGTAAAGCCTATGTAGACCTCTTATAAGTTCTAAAAAAATGACTTTAAATTTTTTGCTTTTTTGAAAATTTGTGCTTTTTTTGCCGACGCCTTTTATAACACATAATATGACGCGTTTCTTTTTTCACAAAAAAATAAGATGAACCTCTCTTCGTACTTATTTTCACTAGAATACTAATTTTCTTTTTAAATAATATTTTTCAAGTGCTTTACGCTTAAACACCCACTTCTACTGAAAATATCATTCGCGCAGAAATGTTACGTGATTCGACTAACAGAACCTAAAAAGATTCGTGATCGCGATTGGAAGAGTAGATCTGTAAACGTCACGCATTTCAGTAGGTTCTGAAAAATGCGTAGCGACGTCACGTCATCACGTGCGACTTTTGCGGCGCGTGTAGTTAGGCCGTTATGTGTATTATGCAATCAAATAAATATAGGCTCTATTGAATACTAGAAACGCTACTAAGTAGTGATAGCATCGTGGTTTAAGACTTCGGGCTCCCTTTCGGGGGGACCGAGCTGGATCCTCGGCACATGACCCTTCGGACTTTTCGGAACTTTTCGGAGTTATGTGCGTTTCAAGCAATTTAAATATCACTTGCTTTTTACTGTGAAGGAAAACATCGTGAGGAAACCTGTATGCCTGAAAAGTTCTCCATTATATTCTCAAAGGCGTGTGAAGTCTACTAAATCCGCACTTGGCCAACGTCATGGACTATGGCCTAAATCCTACTCATTCTGAGAGGAGACCCGTGCCCTGTAGTGGGCCGGCAATGTGTTGATAATAATGATAATGAATACTAGAAAATGTACATTACAGAATATGTATCATCATCATCATCATCATCATCATGATCAACGCATTACCGGCTCACTACAGAGCACGGGTCTCCTCTCAGAGTGAGAAGGGTTTTGGCCATAGTCTACCACGCTGGCCAAGCGGATTGGCATACTTCACACACCTTTGAGAACGTTATGGAGAACTCTCAGGCATGCAGGTTTCCTCACGATGTTTTCCTTCACCGTTAAAGCAAGTGATATTTAGATACTTAAAACGCACATAATTCCGAAAAGTTAGAGGTGCGTGCCCGGGATCGAACCCACGACCTCCGATTAGAAGTCGGTCATCCTAACCACTACTAGGCTATCACAGCTTTTTAGGCTATCACAGAATATGTATAATACATACTAACATTATTTGATCAGGTTATCCATCGTACCTACACCGGCAGCGTGGGAGACGAGCTTCATCACAGCGGATGGAATGTCTGCTCCAGCTGCTATGACCACCCCGAGCTAACACGGAACCTGCTTATCTTACCAGGCCTCCATTCCTGTAAGGTCTTTGTTGTCGATGTTGGCACCAACCCTCGCAAACCAGAGCTGCATAAGGTAAGAGTTACAATCTTTTATCTAATAGAACAATAGCTTTTGCTTGCATTAGCGTAGGAAGTCTTCTAAAAAGCCTTTGTTTCTTCCAATAAAAAGTATCTTTAATAAACAATGAAAACAAAATTGCTTTGCAATAATCCGCTAACAGTGACAAATGTAGGCACAACACCACACTATTTCACCACAAAATTAACTCGACGATCGTTTCGCTCTGATAACGGAGCATCTTCAGGAGATGTCGACTTCACAACGGACGATCGCTAAGACTTAGCAATTGTTCGTTGATTATAGCAAAGTAATTTTGTTTTCATTGTATATCATGGAATTCCACAAAGTGTTCAATATCTTTAATAAATAAATCGGGTATTAAAGGCTATAAATATATAATGATTTATGAGCCAGCATAGAATCTACCATACGAACCGGTATTAAAGGATGCTTTTGAACTGATTTAATGCTACATTTCAACCTCTATTACATGCACATCGCCGAAAACTTCATCATCGCCCAACTCAGGCATAATTATTATTCCCCGGAACACCACATAGTTCTAAAGTGAAATTACTCGCTAACTATCTCCCGTTGAGCTCATCCCGAATCTGTCCTCCAACTTTGAACATTCCGACTCGCGCCGAACAATTTTTAACTCTTTACTAACTATTTAAACACATTTTGGCTATTGTAGATTCACTACTAGTCATCATTATGCAACACGAGCATTGTATCATGGTTGTCGAATTGTATTCCTTTTCTGAACTTTTTCAATATCTGATACTTTCAAGTCAAATTAAAAAAAAAATCATTTTAGTAACTACCTATTAATCACATGTACGCTACATGTACGTCTAAAGAAGATAACTACAACTCAACTGTAGAATTGAAAACTTTCTCGTTCACGAATTTATACATTCTAAATATTTGCTTTTTTATAACTATACGCTGTAGAACTTTATCCAAGATTTTATTTTCAGTCGGTAGCGTTCGTTTTATTCGTACGTTCGAGATTGCGCATCGTAAATCTTTTTAACAAAATACCTTCGAGTAACAAGTTTGTGCAAGTTTATGTCGTCTTGTAGTTTGAATAATATAGGATGTGATGAACAAGTTTCAACGTGTTCGAGGATGGAGGGTGATAGTTCAGATGTGGTTTCAAGTATGCAGGTAGTTGGAAATATGGAGTTGGAACATTATGAGGAGAGTAATATTACACCGAAAGTCCCAGAAAAAAGGAGGCGGCCAAATAGTGATATTATAGGGGAAAATGAAACGGATGATGGATTTATTACGGTATGTTCTAGGCGTTCGAAAAGACTAATTAGGAGCGAGTCAAGGAATAGCGATTCTCACAGGTCAAAGAACAATAGTAGCTCTGAAGAAATATATGAAGTGAGTGTTACATCTAAAAAAATTCTGCCAAAACAAATAGCCTTTGCTAAGCTCTTAAGATCAGAAAACATAAACAATATTCTTAGGATAAAATTTAAGAGTCCATATAAGGTTTTCATACAATTTGGTAACAAGGAACATGCAGAGAAGTTGGTTCAGAATAAAAAGTTATGCGATATGGGATATAAAATGCAGGTAGCGGATGAAACAAGCGTGTCGTACGGAATAATTAAAGAGATAGATTTAGACGAAGAAGAGAAAGAACTGATGGAAAATCTTGAATGTGACCACGAAATATTAGCTGTGAAAAGATTAAAGCGCTTAGCAGAAGGAAAATGGATAGATAGTGAGACTGTAAGAATATCTTTTAAAAGTTCTACTGTTCCTCCGTACGTGTACGGGTTCGGGTGCAGATTTGAAGTTAAACCTTATATGTTTCCAGTAACTCAGTGCGGAAATTGCTGGCGTTTTGGTCACCTAACCCGCTTTTGTCCAATGAAAAATATTGTGTGTCCAAAATGTGGTTTAGCTCATGATAATTGCGAAACAACTCAGTACAAATGCGTCAATTGTAAAAACAACCACATGGCCAATGACAAGGCATGTCCAAACTTCCTTAAAGAAAAACGTATACGGAGAATAATGCAGTTGGAGAATTGCACATATCGTAGAGCTCTTGAGATACAGAGGGGTAGTATGAAAACAAATGAGAAAAATAACAAGAGTGAAAGTGAATGTGAAAGTACTAATAAGAATAACGACAAAGCGAGAGTTACAGATCCTTTGAAAAAGACTTATCGAGATATACTGTTGACAGAAGCGATGATACATACAGAAAATTCTGATACTGATGATATAAATAATGATGAAAGTTTAATAGGTAATTTGACGAAATTTCAAAACAGAAAAAAGAAGAAGAAACAGCAAAGGACTAACACCTTTAATGAAGATTGGGTGGATGAGAGTTTGCAGTATAATAAAGAACAATCGAAGCAGTATACAGAGAATCAAGAACCTAAGAAACCTAGTATTCATGAAGGTAAAATTACTCTTATATTAATTTTAAAGAAAATGAAGGAAATTATTATGTCAAACAGTAAACTAGAAGAAAAGATGGTTGCAGTGGCAAAATTTATTTTGGAAATTATTTCCAAATTGGTTTTATCATATTTTGAAAATGTAGATATTTTGAAGCAAGTAGTGTCATTTTTCAAAAGTGAGTAATTTACAAGATTTAGTGTTGAATATAATTCAGTGGAATTCACAAAGCATTAGGCCTAAAGTGGCCGAGTTTGAGTGTTTATTACATCAAGAAAAGGTTCATTTGGCTCTTTTGAGTGAAACATGGCTAGAACCAAATTCGACATTGCGCATTAAAGATTACAATGTAAGTAGAAATGATAGATTTGATGGTTATGGCGGAGTTTGTATTATTAGTCACAAATCTCTTAAAATAGAAGTATGTCCAATAAATATTTCAAATTCAGGTATAGAGATAGTACACATTAAAATATTAAATGTTAAAGATTTAATTAATGTAATATCAGTATATTGTCCTACAACCATTCGTACCACTCAAGCAGACTGGGATGATTTATTTTCGAAATTCCCTCACAAAAGTATTATAGCTGGCGATTTTAATGCCCATCATTCAAATTGGTCATGCAAAATAGATCATAGAGGCACACAATTATTTGATTGTTGTTTAGAGAACGGCTATATGTCTATTAATGATAACAGCCCCACTAGGGTTAAATTAGTAAATAATAACCTTCAGCAAACTTCACCTGACATTACTTTTATCTCATCAGATCTCGCAATTAATTTTGAATGGAAAGTTACAAATGAAAACTTGGGCAGTGATCATTTGGTAATAAAATATTCTATGAATTATAGCGATAATTATCGATGCATAAAACTCCGTAATTTTAAAAGAGCTGATTGGAATACATATAGTAATTCTGTTGAGTTATATTTAAATACATTATCTCAGGATGATAATGACAACAATATTGGTATACAACAAAGATACAATACATTCTTAAAGTGTATAGATAGAGCCGCTGATGAAAGTATTCCCTATATAAAAATTTGTAATAATCCTACAGCTAAATTTCGGCCAAAACCATATTGGAATCCAAATATTTCTAAGGCTGTTGCGCAACGTAGATTAGCTTTAAAACTCTTTAGGCAAAACCCAATTCCAGAAAATCTTAGCGCATTAGAAGGAAAAATCATGGATGTTAAAAAATGCATTAAAAAAGCTAAAACACAAAGTTGGTGTGATTTCTGTGATTCTATCAATGAAACAACATCAGCCCCTGACATGTATCATCGTATGAGGTGGATCAAGGGATACAAACGTTCTAAAGTTTATTTCTCGTCCGAAAAAAATGAACAACTTTTGTGTAGTCTTGCTCCTGACTCAGTAACGTCCAAATGTCCATCTTTCAAGTCATCAAATTCATTAATGGAGTCTTTTTTTACTTTAGATGAATTGTATCACTGCCTAACCAAAAAAAAAGATACTGCCCCTGGTGATGACAACATAACCTATTCGATGATTTATAATATTTCTGAAAAGGCTAAATTATACCTTCTTGATATTTTTAATACAATTTATACATCTGGTTACGTTCCAATTCAATGGCGCAATATTAAAATAATACCTATTCCTAAAGCAGATAGTTCTAAACTTAGACCTATATCATTAATCTCGTGTGTGTGCAAAATCTTTCACAATATGTTATCTAGACGTATAGAGTGGTTTGTTGAGAGCAATAAAATATTATCCCCTAATACTACGGGCTTTAGAAGATCACAATCTTGTTTAGATAACGTAGCCCGGCTTGTGACGAAAGTACAGATTGGTTATACAAATAATCATCCCACTCTAGCTTGTTTTTTGGACGTAGAAAATGCGTATAATAATGTGACAGCTGAAAGTGTAGTTACAGCTCTTGATAAGATTGGTATAGGAAGGCGAATTTGTATATACTTTTGGATGTTTCTCAAAGAGAGACATTTAAAAATTGAGGTCGGTGTTGATGCTAAGAAATATATTTGTCGATGGACAAACAGAGGATTAGCACAAGGCGATCCTATATCCCCTTTACTTTTCAATATTGTGACAGCCAATATATGTAGAGAGATCCAATCTGTATTTATTTCACAATACGCAGATGATTTTGTAATATATATCAGTAGTAATAATCTTCTAGACTGTGCTAGTAAAATACAAACTACGCTGAATACTATTGTTATTTTGCTGGAAAATATTGGTTTGAATTTGTCTGCAGAAAAATCTAATTATTTGGTCTTTAGTAGAGGTTTAAGAAGTCAGCAAGTTGTATTATCGATAAATGATGTAGAGTTAACCAGAACTAACTGTGTTAGGTACTTAGGATTTTGGCTTGACTACTCCTTACGATGGAGAAGACATATAAATGAGATTTGCGGGAAAAGCTTTAAATTTTTGAATCTACTCAAAGTATTGGCTGGGCCTTCTTGGGGGATTCATCCAAAGCACTTACGACGTTTGTATGTCGCTATCATAAGGAGTAGACTTGATTTCGGGAGCTTTTTGTTCGATAATAGTGCTAATTCTAACATCTCGAAATTTGATAAAATCCAAAATCAAGCATTAAGAATAGTGGGTAGTTTTATAAAAAGTACACCAATACACGTGATGGAGTGTGAAACTGGTGTTACTCCGTTATGTCTAAGAAGAAGATATCTTGGTATTAAATACTGCTTGAAATCTAAATCTATTAGTGAAAATCAAACGTTATCATTATTAAACGAGTTACATAATATTTGCCAGGGTACATATTGGAGCAGGAAAAAATTACCTTTACTTGTTACGATTTATAATGAATTAAAAAATGAAGATGTTTCATCATCTTATCCTATTGAAATCTTCTCCTTAGACGTTTGGACGACTAAGATTAAGATAAAGAATGTTTTAGAGGATAGTCTTTCAAGTGTTAATACATCTAAAAAAGAATTTGACTCTTGTATAAAATTTAATATTTTAGAAGAATTAAATCTTAAGTACAAAGGTTGGCATAAGCTTTATACGGATGGTTCAAAAACTGTTCAGGGTACTGGAGCAGCTTATTTTGATCAGAAGAATAAATTATATGGCAAGTTTAAGACTAATTCTAATGTTTCAATAATGACTGCAGAACTGCTAGGAATTTTACAGGCTTTAAAATATGTCAGCACTATGGAAGAAAGCAAAATAGTTATTTTTACAGATAGTCGAAGTGCCATTCAGCATTTAGCTCGATGCGCCTCTGGCCACAGAGGTGTTGTGATAGCTTTCCATATTCTTAAAATGCTGAATGACCTTCAATGTAGATACATAAATATTAAAATTCAATGGATTCCGTCTCACACTGGTCTTGTTGGAAATGAACATGTGGATCATTTGGCTAAGTCTGCAATAGTGGAAGGCATTGATGTAATGATTACACCATCTCATTCGGAAATATTACCAAAATTCAAAAAGTCTTGTTGTGCATTGTGGAAAAACCATTTTGACATTAAATCAGTTGAAAAAGGAATATGGTATAAAACCATCCAAGACATGCCTTCTATTATTCCGTGGTTTGTTAATTCACGATTAAACCGTCCGTATATAGTTGCTGCTTTTAGGTTGAGGTCCGGACACGTTCCATTGAGAAAGTTTGCGTATTTAATGAAAAAAGTAGACTCACCAAATTGTTTGTCCTGTGGTAAAATAGATGATGTGCTACATTTGTTAATGGAATGTGTTCAGAATAGTAGTCTGAGAGAACAGGCTTTGTCTTTATTAAATATCAATGAATATGACATTGGATTATTAAATAGTATTTTAGCTCAACCTAATTCACGTTCAGCTAAAATTCTATTTAATTTTTATATAAATAGTTTAAAAAACAGATAGGATAAATTATATAGGTAATATTTTAGTTTACTACTAGAGTCGTAGATTTTTGTTTCGTTTAAAATATGATTATATACCCCTAAGTTTAAATAGTTATTGACTGATTGTTACATATATATATGGTACAATAGGACTGTCATGTACTTAATGTATAAAAGCCCTTAAAAATAAAGATAATAAAAAAAAAAAAAAAAGATTTTATTTCCCCAATTTCCTTCACAAACTATTCCCGCATCAGATAAGTACAACTCAATAAAGAGGTTAAAAAAAACTCTCAATCAATCTCTGCAAATGCCTCAGTGGACCCTTATCGAATGTTCATAGCCCGAAAATCTCATTACCAGGTAATCGAGGGTTCCGAGATGAGGTCATTCAACTGCACCTTCCCGCATACGACACACTGCCTGGCGAGTGGTGAAATTATGATTTCGACTATGGGTGACAAGAATGAGAACGGAAAAGGGGATTTTGTGCTCATCGATGCGAAAACATTGAAAGTGACAGGTAAACGGTTGAGGCCTTTCGAACGCTTTGATGTGAGGGGTGGTAATTTGATTGATTTTATAGCTCCAACTGTAAATAAACTACATTTAAGGGACGTGGACGAGGGGAGAGAAGCTCGCTAAATTCGGTTACGACTTTTGGTACCAACCCTATCACGATGTGATGATATCCTCCGAATGGGGTACTCCGAAGTTCTTCAAAACGTGAGTAACAACTTAATGATCTCCATATCTAGTTCTTATCATCATGTTTTCTTGGTAAATCTAATTATTATTTATCTGTTAGTTAATTATCTAATCCTATCCTACTATAATATTATAAATGTGAAAGTGTGGATGTTTGGATGTTTAGATGTTTGGATGTTTGTTACTCAATCACGCCGCAACTACTGAACCGATTTGGCTGAAATTTTGAATGGAGAAAGATTATGCCCTGACTTAAGACATAGGCTACTTTTTATCCTGGAAAATCTACAGTTCCCGCGGGAGTTTGAAAAACCCGAAATCTATATCTATATAGTAATCTATCTATAGGTTTAGGTAGATTACTATAGCAAACTTCCTTGAAAGTAGGTATAAAGTTTGGAAAAGGGAGCGGGAACGGGAACCGGAAATCTACGATTCCCTTAGGATTTGTGAAAAATCGAAATTCACGCGGGCGAAGCCGCGGGCAAAAGCTAGTACAAAAATAATTGAGAACCTCCCTGAGAAAAAAGAGGAAGTTCTCAATGAATGAATTTTAGAAAAGTACTTATTGTTTCACAGTGGTTTTCATCCAGACGACGTCGCTAATCCTGAAAGATATGGGACATCCCTAAATGTTTACAAATGGTCTACCCGAGAGCTACAACAAGTTATAGATTTGGGTAGAGAGGGATGTGCGCCTCTCGAGATCAGATTCCTTCATGATCCTAAATCCGCGGAAGGATTTGTTGGGTGCGCCGTCGAGGCCAACATATACAGGTAAGAGATTAGAAACGATTTTATTAACGTTGTTAATAGATAACGATGTTATAAGTTTGACGTGTCTGTGTGTGTGTCTGTGTATGTGTATGTGTGTGTGTGTGTGTGTGTCTGTCTGTTCGCCTGTGGCGCTCAAACGGGTGGACCGATTTGAATGCGGTTTTTTTTGTTTGAAAGCTGAATTAGTCGAGAGTGTTGTTAGCTATGTTTGATGAAAATCCGTCCAAGATGGCCGCCGCCACAAAATGGCGGATTACATATTTTATCACAACGCACTCAATATGGGTATCATATGAAAGGGCTTGACTAGTAGAATAGCATTATGCAAATCCAAGATGGCCGCCACCACAAAATGCGAATGTCGGGGGTTTTTTAAATTTTTAATTTACACTTATAGTATTCTATTAACTTAAGAACTATATTGCTATAAAATGTAAGATTTACTAAATCCTAAAGCTTTGTTCATGAGAAAGCTGAAGCTACATGTATAGGTGCCAATAATTGTAATTAAGCGATATAATATTGCTAATATGATCCAACTCATGTATATTTTTTGTATTTTTATCAGATTCTTTAAATCTGATGACGGGAAATGGACGACTGAAAAAGTCATAGACATACCAGCTAAAATAGTGCTGAAAGATGGCGCGGAAACTACAGTTAATGGTAAAGTTTGATAGATTAATTTCTTTTCATTAATTATTATTATATAAAATTTTAATATACCTATTACTTACCTAATTTGTAATGATAAGCACACTAATATTATAAAGGCGCAAGTTTGTGTGTATGTTTGTTACTCTTTAACGCCGCAACTACTAAACCGATTTAGCTGAAATTTAGAAATAGATTATACCCCGACTTAACACATAGGCTATTTTTTATCCTGAAAAAATCCATATTTCCCGCGGAATTTTGAAAAAATCGAAATTTGCTATAGCAATCTACAGCTGCATCTATAGGTAGATTACTATAGCAAACTTCCTTGAAAATAGGTATAAAGGTTGGAAAAGGGAGCAGGAATGGGAACCGGAAATTCACGATTCTCTCGGGATTTGTGAAAAATCGAAATTCACAGTGAATTTTGGTTTTTCGATTTTACCGCGGGAAAAAGTTAGTCGCTAGTTTTCCATAAATAAGTGATGATGTGTGTTAAAAGTATTCAATTCTCCCAGGTCTAATGTCCGATATTCTACTATCGTTGGATGACAAGTACTTGTATTTCTCATGTTGGCTACACGGTGATGTGAGGCAATACGACGTATCGGACCCGAAGAGACCCAAACTCACAGGTCGAGTCCAATTAGGCGGGGAAATCGCAAACTATGGTCTAAAATTAATCGAAGATAAAGAATTCACGGCAAGTACCTACTTACTATAAGTATAAATAAATTTTCACTTTACTTCCTATTGTTATTTACCATACAAGAGAGTAAACCAAATAAACACAAGAAAAACACGATTGACTGCCTACACTTAAGGGAAATGTATCCCCCTAACGCGCCCCATAAAAACGCGGTTTGATTTTTATTTGACCAATCAAACGCAATGATTCGTAAACACGTTCTAGAAACTAATTTAACTGTGGTCAGATTTCCGTATACGAACTTTTCGAAGTAACTTTAGATCAAAGATTAAGTATCAAACTTCGTTTGTATGGGACGTGCTTGGGGGACTCGAGGGAAACTCTTCTTAAACTTAAGATGCAACTTTCTTGGCATGGTGTGCGGCAAAGAATTCTGAGGTGACGAACTGGGAGGTTATTCTGTAACTTAGTTAGCAACTGAAAATAGTTGCCAACGAATTAGTTCGATATACATTGCTGCTTTACTGTGTGAAATTATGAAAACCCTTTATATTTCCCACAGTAAAGCAGCAATGTATATCAAACTAATTCGTTGGCAACTTTTTTCAGTTGCTAAGTTACAGAATAACCCAGCTGGTATAGATGATGGGTTGGATGTCTATAGGAAACACCGCTTCTGTTCATCTATAGTTAGTTTATTAATAAAGCTACACACTGCACACAATTCTTACTTGGACTATAGTTTCCACACCGCGTTGAACACCCTAGCGAAGTGCTCTGAGCCGGAGTCCTGGCATCTAGCTGGGATGCAGAGTGAGGATTTAGAATGATTGATTAGGAGTGACTTTAAATCTATTCAATATTTGGTATTTATAGGCATATATTGCTGACTTGTGACATGGATTATATTGGTATCAACCGATGTCAGCAATATATGCTTTAGGTAGGGCCATAATATAACGATCAATTGGTGCGCGCAGCGTGTGTTAGTGCGCCAGAGTACTTCCACACATTGGTGTACTGATGCTCTGTGTACTTCTTCATTGTTTAAAATATACTACACCGATCGCCTTCTATCGCATCACACAACGACACCGTGACTGTAGGTTTTTTTGTTTACACCTTTATCTCTAAGGATCTCTTCCAGTCTCTTCTCCCTTGAAGACCGAAATGTTTAAAGAAACGAAAAATACAATTTTGACTTGTTTTTTTTAAATAACTATAAAAAACGCAGTAAGTATATGTTATTTTAAAAACGTATTTATTTATATCTTTTAATTTGTATAACTTTCCACATAAAGGAGCCGCCGAAACCGGTAACAGTGAAAGGAAAACGGTTGCTCGGAGGTCCCCAGATGCTTCAACTAT
This sequence comes from Melanargia galathea, assembly GCA_920104075.1. Classification (NCBI taxonomy): domain Eukaryota; kingdom Metazoa; phylum Arthropoda; class Insecta; order Lepidoptera; family Nymphalidae; genus Melanargia; species Melanargia galathea. The sequence goes on from OV049872.1 coordinate 12,606,068, forward strand.
CTTTAGATGGGAAACGTCTATACGTGTCCTCGTCTCTTTACTCGCCTTGGGACAAACAATTTTACCCTCAAATGGGGCAAGAGGTAAACTTTCACCTTTCCTAGTAAGAACTTTCTCAACCTATTTTATCAATTTGTGATACGGCCATTTGTATGTAGATATACCTACTTGACTAGACTTGCTTTGGGTGGCCTGCAGTACTAATGAACGGTATGTAATATGACGTCACAGCTGTGTTATAAAAGTCATGATATTGTAAGTACATTAGTGACATTACCTAGGTATAATTATTCAATGTTTTGGAAATTCGTCATATAAATATTACGATATACGTAAGAAAATTCGTCTTGTAAATATACGAATTTATAAGAGAAACTGATTTTGCTAAGGCCAACTAGTTAGTTCGTCCTTTAATGCTACTCTATGCAGTGACGTTGATGATTAGTAGATTAACAAAAGTTGCGAATAAGTAGAACTACATAATCTTATTCTCACTACCATTTCTTGTGAAGAGTAGAAGTTGCGAATATAACTACAGAATCTTGTTCTCACTACCATTTCTTGTGATGAGTAGAAGTTGCGAATAGAACTACAGAATCTTATTCTCACTACCATTTCTTGTGATGAGTACAAGTTGCGAATAGAACTACAGAATCTTGTTCTCATTTCCATGTTTTGGCCTTTTTATTATACTTACAGGTTTTTATGCGATTATTTTACTTGCAAAAAAAGAGAGATTATACGTACCGTGAGGAGATATCGCTTGCTCGCTTGGATGAAGATTTGATATTGATCTGCATTTTATTATAATTCAGGGAGGCTGGATAGTGAAGTTGGACGTCGACACGACTAATGGGGGCATAAAATTGGATCCAGACTTTCTTGTCGACTTCGGTAAAGAACCGAACGGAGCGGTACTGCCGCATGAAATGAGGTGACTTCATTAGCATTGAATTTAAATGTTTAATTTTTCCTCCAATCGAATTTAAAATTTATTTATAAATATAAAGAACACCATTCAGCATAACTTAAAATATAGTACAGAAACCCGCATGGAGACAAAATTTTTATTTTACATACAACGTATTCAGTGGCACGAGCTAGTTATAGCGTTAGGTTGAAAAATTGTACTGTTATCACAGAAGTTTCGATCTAGCGTGATCCATGCAAATAAAATTTTCTTAAAAACATGTAGTTTTCAAAGATTTGCATACAAATCAATCGAGTGCTCGGGAGCACTCGAGTCTTACTTTACAATATCTTAAATTATCTTAAACTATCGATGGTGTCTGGTGATTAGTTTTCTTTTTAATAATGCTAACTTAAAAGAAATGATTAATAATTAATTTTAGTTAAATGCATTTGCAATAGCGAAATAATAAAAATCTTTAGTTGCAGATAGTAATAATACTAGGCCAAAGTTTTATGAATCGATTCTTTTTCAGATATCCGGGAGGTGACTGCACTTCTGATATTTGGTTAGCTGAGGATTAAAAAAGAAGAGATTATGTATAAACGACGCTGTGCCAATATTTTTATACATTAACGTTATCTTTTATATTGTAAACATAATAATATGTAACTATACTAAAGGAAAGTAATAAAATAATGTGTACAGTGTACACACAAATAAATTTTTGTACAATATTACATTATTTTATTACAGAATTGATACATGAATATATACGAATACATACATATACCAAGTTTTACTCTGAATAAAGAAAAATATCTGTACCTACTTTATTTATCAATCAAAACAAAAGCCTCCTATCGAGTAAACATATGCGATTGCTGCACTGTAGCAATCATTTTTAGTAGACACCCCTAGGTTTCGAGCTACAGATATAGCTCTGATTGACTGACACTCTCTCGCTATTCACTAAATGCAATTAAGTAATTGCAAGTAATATAAATTCATCCAATAACCATAATTGAGATTGTAAGAATGATCGATGCAGCTCTTAGACAATAGCTACTTTGGGCCAACACCATACATATTCTAGGTTCTAGACCTTCGGAAAAGCAGTCCTACACAGCTATTAATGCGGATTCTGATGACATTATTCTCTAGAATAATTTTTATGCTTCTTCTTAAACCTATGTCAATCGAATCATTGCTTCAGAAATGAGACTGAGTCTATACCTAGACTTTCACACTCAAGGATGACTGAAAACGGGACATAAATATGTCTATGATACTATAAATAAATGTGCCTCGTTATAACTCTATCTTAATTTTGAGTAAAGTCAGAGTACCCTCTATGTATTTCACCCTAAGTGTACTAGGAGCGTGACCTATAAAATCTATAAATGCTCTATTTTGAACTTTACTTAGCCATTTACGAAGTTAAACTGACGTTAGGCAGACCATTACGTGGGGAAAAACTCCCGAAAACGTTCACATACGGCCCATTCGATGTTCCCGCTCGTATTTCGCATAGCTGAGCCTCTCCCACCCGTCTGCGTCCCTCAATATGTTTCCGGCATCTTATGACTTGCGTAATTTGATTCCACTGAAATATTAACTGAGAGAATTTATGACGGAAAAATGGCGTGGCTTAATTTTAACACTTGCATTATTGTTGAATGGCATGAAACGAATTTGTTTACTGAAATGATTGGAATGAGCAAACCTGAAAAGTTAATGTCCATTTCATATAGCCACTTTGACTTTGGTTTTGACTAGTGTAACTAGCTCACTATTGATCCAGATTCTCTCGGATAGCCTTCAATAATAAAATTTATAACGTATATATATTAGAAAAAGCACCTTTTTGAAAAAAACACTATTTATCGGAGTAAACTTGAATCAAATTCATTTAGCATTATTTAAAATTAGCACTCCCAAACGTTCACGTTGTTCACGGAATATAAAATTGCTGGATGGTATGATATTATCTGTAGATATTTATATAATTGAAAAGAAGATGACATAAACAGAACTACACAAAGATCTATTGCTCAAGTATACTGCTGCGGTAGAGAGGTAATAGGGTAGTTATGTAAGCGAGCAAATCGAAAAGTCCTTTAAATGTAGCCATAGAGGTGTTTACTACTACTACAGAGTGAAGTAATGAGGCAAGGGGGCCAACAAACAATAGCGTTGATGGCACAATAGCAAACAAAGAGCAATTTATATGCAACCATTACCTAACGCGATTACTAAATTGCAAGGGGTAAGACTACCTCGCTGTCGTTTCGACAAATCTAGTCTTACTTTTTGCATAACAAAGCTTTTTTTTATAGCAGAGGCAAAAACCTGAAAAAGCTGCTTCTTTTTCATTGAAAATGTTTGAAACTGGAATTATTCAGATTCTCGTTTGCTCTTTTCGCTATTGATGTCAATAAAATACTAGACTTTGTAACAGTTTGTACAGTTTTGCGGTAAATTAGGATTTCCAAATGCATTATTGTAAAAAAAACTACAAAACCGTACTCTCTAAGGCAGATAAACTAGAGGTGAACTAAGGAATAGGTAGATTGAGCAAGTTTTAAGCTTTATTACAATAAACATTTTGAAATAAAATATTTAAAAAGTAAAAAAAAAAGCTAAAAAAATTTTTCTATCTTCAAATTCCGATATTATTTACTTATGAACTTGCATTAGATAAACCTCTTAAAGTCTCTCTCTTTGCATCGTCAACCTCAGTGCTGAGGGTCGCGATCCTTGTCAATGTCATGGATCATCTTATCCCGCACGATGATGGTCTTCCACTTAGATCTGTCTTCTAACCTCTTAAAATAAATAATTTTTTCAAGCAAGACCTATAAGATTTTTCAACGAGATAATTTATTGAAGTTGACAAGAACAAAGTTGTGGGCAAAATCTAGCATTAGGTATATAAATTGAACCCTTTTTCAATCCGAAAAGCTGATATATTTGTGCTTAAGCACGGAGACCGAGTAGTTCTATTCAGACCTATTCAAACATCGATGGAACGGGCAAACATTTGTTCCGAACAATTCAGTGGACCGAGAGTTCAACTACAGGTCAAGTTTTTCTAGATTTCAACAAAAATCCATCCACCGGAATTTTTTTTATTAAGTAATTCTTTTTACCTACATGAAAATTGAAAAGAGGTTACGCATTGTAAGTATATATTGCCTTTTCTTGGCTAGTTGCCAAGGCCAACTAGCCCACTCAGGAGGAGACTACTAGGAGGAGACAAGACTAACACACGAAGGAGATATTATAGTGTACAAGTGTGTGCGCAAACACATGTGCACTCTCATAGTCCGATTGGACGCCGATACCAATTAACGTGCTCTCCGAAGTACGGGGATGATACATCGCCAACTTTCAACTCCAGGCTGGCACTGAGAATTTCTTGATAAAGAACCCAATACCACATAATTTTTGGACCCGACCTGGGAATCGAACCCAAGTTCTAGTGATCCGCAGTCGTCCACGCCTACCTACCGCTAGATTACCGAGGCAGTTACCACCAGTTACGTATACTTATACCTAGTACCTACCTACAATTCCAAGTTATATTCAATTTCTTGATGCAGCTTATCATGATACTTAGATAAGATGGTATCCTAAATCAGAAAGCTTAAAGTCGGTGGATATTTGGGATGAGATCTGTCATAAACTGGCAACAAGTTATACTTGACATTTGTTAATTATCTGTTATTGGTCTGTGACAACATTCATTACTCTGTAAAACATGTATTATGGTAACTACTCTGTGCCATGTGCTTGATTTAATGTGCAAAATCATAGATTGGTTATATTATAGTAAATTAATTATAATATTAACCAAATAAAGTGTTTAATTTATAACAAGATCAGTGAAAATATTTTAAGTACTCGTACTTTAGAACTATGTGGTGTTTCATGCATAACAACCGCCTCGGTAACGATAGAGAGAACGGAGATAGCGGAAGTGCTTGGAACATTCATTGCATAGCTGAGATTGTTAGGGAAACTAATATGACGAAATTAGTACAGTACCTACTAGGTAGGTGTATATTACGTCTAACAGCATAATATTATAATGGCAAGGAAAATGCAATTTTATTATCATATGTACTGGTTAGTGTAGATCTTTGCTTGCATTTATAATAATAATTTATTTATTTTTTCATACTCATAACGAAAATCGGAACACTTATATTATTTTGTATGCTAACAATTGTGGCAAACGTTTTATTTTATAGCTATTCAAACTGTTGAGCTGCACAATTATTATAAAATCTTTTTAAACTGCTACATAATTTCAGATTCCCTAACGATATTAGATATGTATTTCGAAATAGTATGTTTATGAAACGGTTGCATAATAGAGGTTATTAAAACACGAGTGTTAGTTTAAAAAACGAGCCGCAGGTGAGTTTTTTAAATAGTATTACACGAGTGTTTTAATACCTAATTATGTAGAGTTTCATACACTACTTTATCTAAACTCATATCTTAAAATCCAAACCATAAAATCTTGGTAATATTTGTCGTGAGTTTTCCTTGATTTTGCTGGCAAAAGATTGTTGGTCGGTGGTCAGGTGGAGTTAAATTCTCTTCAGCATCACTGCTAGACATTTTTCCGCGCAACAAAAATCACTTGCAAAGGTTTGGGTTACAAAAACAATAAATAATAAATTAAAAATTTAAATAATAGGCGACAAAAACAATACGATTTCCCGCCATCGCTGAAAAAAAATAAATTAAAAAAATGCAGTAGAAAAAAAAATATATATACATAATGCAGTAGTAGTAATAGGGTAACTTTGATAGTGGGATAATAATTGTAAGTAACAAAACTAAACACCCGCCATGGCTCAAAAATACCAGAACCCAGTGCCTGTACTATAATGTAGAAAAAATTATTTTATAACATTACTTTGCAATAATTTCCTAACAAAGTAGTGTTATAATGAACTTTTTTAATTTTTTTTTTAAATATTATAGATGTACCTATGTGAATAAAGTAGTCCAATATATGACACATTTTGATTTCTTAATCAGGATTTTAAGATATGAGAGTAGATAAACAATTTTTTTATACTAAGGCACAGACTTCTTATAGTAAAAATCGCCGAAGTGCGAGTCGGGCCGCTCTTTGTTAGAGCTCCGTAGGTACATGTATACTTAATGATCAACTAAAAAATTTTCATTTGTTTTGGTCACGTAACAAGCTTACAAACTACATTATAAATAGAATTACACACTCTAGGCAATAGAAAAACTACTCTGTAAAAAAATCAACTGTCTACTGTTTATGAAATACAGCCCGCTGACTGACGGATGGACGGACAGACAGCGGAGACTTAGTATGGAATCCCAAAAAACAGGTAGGTATGAGGTGTCAGCAATAAAGAGTTGATTACGAACAACTAATTTCCACTCGCAAAAAACAGTTCATATTAATGTCTCATGACTTCACACAATTAACATTTCGCATTGTCACTCATATTCATTTGAGTTCTGAGTTTGTGGTTTTCCAAAATTACTTTTCGCATTTTCAACGTAATGAAACGTACGCTGTTACGGCGCTTTTAAAACACGCAGTTTCATCGCAGTGATTAACTTTTATTGTTGGAACAATTTTCGGCATTGAATATTTTGTGCTCATGAATTACTCGTGAAGTTATCATTTTGTTTCACAATAATCAGCGTTGAAAAACCATTTTATATGTTAAAATAGTATGTACGAGTAACTTTGTCGTTCATTTTCACAATTTCACTAATGTGCCCAAAATTACACGTTTATAAAATTAACAATCAGTGCAATACAATTAACAAAGCCGCTATAACTTCTGTCGTAACAGATTATGGCAGCTTATCTAATATTTTTGTACACATTTTAAGAATAAATCCAATTATTTCAAAAACTCGTACGCAGCAAGGTAACTTTGCTCAATCTTAAACACTTAAACAAGCGTTACATATATCCGGTCGTTCAACAGTTTTGTAGCCACGACTAAGTTCTTTTCGCTGTTAAATGAAACTGCATAAAATTTATTGCAGTCGCGTATGTTACTTTAACGAACCTCTAGTCTACAAATCTATTTACTTGACGTATTTTATGAACGTACTCAATAGAAATATCTGAAACGTAATTGAATATGTAAACTTATGGTTTCATTTGTCAAATGGCTAATTTATATTGTGTATGGGGCTCATAGGTGCTTACTTAGATCGTTATTTTAAACGACAAATGGATGATAGTTAATTATATGCAATTGTTTTTTGAGCTTATTGCTAATATCGAATCAGTTTCACAAAATTCGAATCCTTTCTATGATCAATCTATCTTAGAAATACTATCCACGAATACCATACACAATGGTATTCTCTGAAAACATGATAACATAACAACATATACAATTTTAAGATTGGGCATTAGTACGTAAATATTCTAGCTAGTACGTGAATGTTCATATGCCAGTACTTAAAGCGATTCCAAACATACTTGGCATAACTGTGCCTCCCATCCGTCTCTCCGTATTATGTACCCGGCTCGGCATCTTACGACTTTCGTAATTTGATTCTGCTGACATATTAACTGAGGAAAATTGCTGCGAAAGACAAATAGCGTGGCATGATGTTAACACTTGTATTTATTCTGTGAAGCCGCTATATTCAATGTTAGCCTGCTTGCAAGCTGTTACGAGTGTATCTGAATAATACTGATTAAGAGTGCTCTTCATGGTGTGATGGGACGGTGTGATTGTCTATGCTTGTGATTTGTAATTAGCTATGATAAGAGAATCTTTAAAAAATGTTTGGCAGAATATAGAGACACTTTGATATCTGGGCTGGCATGTTATTACTGGTACATTCCGTTGGGTGAACGTGTGGACCTCTCAATCCATCTACCAGATTTCGCGGATTTAATTATAGAATTTATATGAAAGATTAACCAATTAATTTTATTCGATTACTCGTAGAGAAGAAACCTCTGAAGACAAAATGGCAAGATTATACGTTCTGGTTAGTGTGGAAGATCGGTTGACACACGCATTTGCCGGTTTTGGCCATCTTCTACCCGACCGTCGTCCCTACTAGCACGGGGACATCCCTACGCTGGTATCCAGCCTTTAAACATTGTTATTTGGGGCACAGATTGACCTTCCTTTTTGCGCTGCGAAGCGATCAATTGCCTGTTGCGGAAAACAGGTTCTTTTATTGAGCTCGTAGGCTCGCCCCTTACCATGGTATTTAATAATTTATATATGTATTTGTTCAGTTAGGGTCTGAATTGGCCAATTCAGTTTCGGAAGGTCAACTGTATAAGACATGGCGTGTTTAGTTGTGCCGGGACGGCGCTGCCGGGGCGTCACCTGATTTCAACCGTGTACCAATTTTCATTAAAACTTGACTTGATAAGTCAAAGGTATCAAACTTTATATTTCCCAATTAAAAATATCAGTGTCTCACAATTTTGCCGAAACAAATGCGCCGCTCTCTCCCGTCCCAAGGTCTGGCTATAAAGACACACAAAGGAGATATGTCCTACCTGATCCCTTTTGTTCGCCGGCTGTACCCGTTGCTCGGATGATGCTCGCCTCGTTCGTAATGTAATAATAGAAAGCCGTGGTGGTTCGTTTGTCAGAACGATTGTTTTCAACCCAGAGGCCGGGGTTCGAACCCGGACAAACACCTTTAGCCATTTGAAGTTGTATGTATCTCAATTAATTGAATATTACTTGTTTTGCCGATGAATGATAACACCACGATATTAATGACAGTACTGCGGTAGTTAATGATCTAATCTACACAGCTTTAGTCCTACTTTTATGATTTTGGCCTATCAAAACAGTATTAGCAAGAGTCAGGTTCCATTAGACTGCATTAGTTCGTTAACATCCTATTCGTTGATTTACTGAGGAAAGCTGTAGCTAACAATGTAGATTGGTGCCATACTGAATACTAGCCTAATTTTGACTTTAATGTAGAATTCGTGATTTAGGTTAGTTATATGAGAGAATTTTAATACTGGAGTATTTCAAGTTATTTCGACACACAGATGTGCTCAACCTTATGTTAAACTAAAATTATAGTATGACCGACTGACTCTTAACTTGATTGGGTCTCCACTATTCAAGTTCTAGGAAAGGTATTCTAAATATAATAATGAAAGAAAGTAAAGTATACTCAAATGCCTTTTATTTCACGGTAAGTGTTATTTAATTACTCATACATTTGAGTATTTGAGAAAAAAAGAAACTGTTTGATTATTTAGACGGAATTTCGAATCTGGTCAGATATTTCGAAATTCTGTCGAGGCTCACTTCCTATGCCATGCTAAGTTCTCGAGAGGAAAAGGAGACCTCAGATGAAAAACCTCTCGCGGCAATGTATTTCTATATGTATAGCTTATGTCTAATACACACATGCTCACAGGAAAACAAGAAACATCATTATTTATAAGCCTACTTTTTACACGTGACTACATGAGGTTAAGGACACACATTAATGCATATTTTATATATAATTAAACTAAACCAATTATCGAAAATACAAGAACCTAGCTTCACAACTTTTATTTTAATTTAGACCCCTTGATATATATATCGTCTAACTGTAGTTCTTGGGATCTGTTCATTTCGTAGCCTGTACAAGGTGATCCCCGTCCCTTACAGTACCGTATACAAAATACGATAATCAGATATAGAATTACAACTCCAGCAAACAGTTACCAAACCCCATTCTATTATAATATTCAATAATAATCTAAATAATTAGAGTTGTGGAGCTATTTTCGAAGATATAAATAATAATAACAAAATTATAGTAGGTACGTCACCGTATAACTCCCGTCTGCTTACCACACACTTTAATTATATTTAGGTTTTAGAATTTAATTACAATTCACAAATATTAAGTCTACTAAACTTCGTCACTGAAAGCTAGTGCTTGGACTTCGAACTCTCACGAACTGCCCCTTTCTCCACCGGGCATCAGTTTAAAAGCTCTCCTCCATTCCCTCTCATCTTCGTATCTGAAACATTTAAAAAAAATTCCCCGGGAGAAACTCGTTTTCTGATTTGCTCGACTCTCGCGCAGCCCATTTCTCATTTGCGGATTCAGGTAGGGTGCTATAGGCCCCTCCCCGTGACGTCATCCTGGAAGTCCCGGTTGGCTAATTTGTTTTAACGCCCCCGCCTTTCCCATCTCGTGACTTCGCTTTTGTATATTTTTTTGTTTCACTTACGTAGAATTCCTATGGTCCCTCGCCTTGCTTGCAGTTAAAAATTTCTCTTCCCACATGTGTTTGCAATTCTACACAGTCCCTTGCATTTGTGTAAAGGTTTTAAAATACACTTTACGGCCTTTAGCGAGATTTATGGCGGTTCCGAAAATGCACTCTGTATAAGTTATTGATTCCCTATTTTTAAAGATTTCTCTTATCTTTTGTTTTAGTTCTAAGTTCCTTTTAATTTTTTTTTATTATTCCTGGCTTAAATTTCACACAACTTGTGTAACTTTATTTGAGATTTATGAGGCCCTTTCGTACCCGTTTCTGTTCTAAGAACGAAGTTTCTAATTTTTTATGGAACATAAAATCGTGGGTAAATGTGACCATCTCACACTCCCCCGAAAAAGATTTTTAATACACGTAGTATTTTCTATGTCTACGTCCCTATACTAGTCGTTTCAAAATCTATTTCCTTATTCAAATTCTGTATTCACACGCCAGCCCTAAATTTCCCACGTCTAATCTTTTATGTTCTCAAGTATTTTAAATAATCCTACTCGACTCGGTTATCTCTTTGTTTGAATGGCTTAAGCTACCTGCTTTATTACCGTGGCGTCAACATTCCGCGTCTCCTTTTAATACCCTAATATTCCCTATTCTTCTAATTGTTTACATAATAACGAAACAGATGAATGGCATTGTAATTCCCTTTGACCTTATCAGTATGTACGTCAACTAATGTATATACATTGTTGTATGGGACTGCCCCTATTACGTACGGTCCTTCATATAAGCGCATGAATTTCTTCGTCAACTTTTTGTCCGCATCTGACTTCGCAAAAGTCTTAAGCTTCACCAAATCTCCTATTTCGAACTGTATTAATTTATGGTTTTTATTATAATGAATTTCCCTACTTTTGGCCGCCTTAGCTATGTTCTGTCGCGCCCGTTGTCGAATCTGTTCTAATGTCTCTCTTTGTGAATTTTGTCCTTCAGCTATTTCAACGTCGAAATCGGTTGATAACTGAGTCCGTTTTCCCCATACTATCTCGTTTGGTGAATACCCCGTCGTAGTATGTACTACCTGATTGTAACAATCCTCTATATCCGATAATAGATCTACCCATGAACGATGCGATTTGTCGCAATACGTCCTGAATAACCTTCCTAACTCTTTGTTAACTCTCTCTGTTGAATTTGGCCGCGGATCTCTAACGGAAGTATGCGTTATTTCGATACCTAGTTGACGGATACCTGTCTCGAAAACCCTTGAAGTAAAGTTCGCACCTCGGTCTGAGCATAATGTCTTAATCATGACCTGCCTATGGAACTTTTTTATACAAGTTAATGTAGCTTTCCCACTAGCCTGACGTAGCGGGTATAACCTGATCAATTTACTATAAGCGTCCTGTATCACGAATATGTATTTAAAACCAAACCGCCCCGCTGGTAACGGCCCAAAAATATCGCAAAAGACTCGTTCCCCTATTTCCTTCGCTATTACAGTTTTAATCGGTCCCGTGTGCGTCTCTAAAACATGTTTTGACCTTTGACATGTCTCGCAAGCTCTTACAACCTGACCTATTATACGTGACATGTTCGAAAAATAATACCGGCGCTTCATCAGAGCATAGACCTTGTAACGTCCAAAATGACCTACTTCTTCATGTATGCTAACGATTAAGTCCTTCTGTAAATCCTCGGGGACATATAACTTTAACGTATCCCCTTTCTTGTCTGTTCTATAAAGAATCTCCCCTCTAAGTACATAGTACTTTGATTCTGGCGTACCTGTTGTTTGTATGCGTCTAATTATTTCGCTGGCGATCCGGTCACGTTTTTGATAACTACCTATCTCTCCCCATCGCTCCCGTACTAATCGTCCTAATGATGTTTTGAATAGATTCATCTCAGGCCCCGTTGCCTTGTTAGTCAATACATCGGTGGTTCCCTTTATATGTCGGGACAACACGTCCGCTACAGTGTTTAGTTTACCTTTCACATGCTCAACTGTATAGTTAAATTGCCCTATATAGTGTACCCAACGTATCATTCTAGCGCTCAATAATTTACATGTCTGCAAGAATATCAGACTCTTATGATCAGTCCTTATAACTAAACGTGCTCCTCTCAAGTACGTTTCGAACTTTGATAAACTGAAGATGATTGCCCACAACTCTTGTTCAGTAACAGTCCACTTACGTTCCGTCTCTGTCAATGCTTTACTACAGAACCCTAGTATTTGTTCCTCACCTACATCATTTAGTTGGTAGACATACCCTGAAATTCCTAGATTACTACTATCCGTTTGTAAATAATAAGTTCCCTTCGGGTCTGGGTGTACGAGGAGTATTGTGTCTATAAATAATTTCTTGACTCTTTCGAAACAATCGTTAATTTCTTGTGTCCATGACCATTTTGTATTTTGTTTTAATAGGTCGCACAATGGCCTAACCTCCTCGCTATATTTCGAGATAAACTTTCTAAAATAATTTATTAACCCCAGAAACCCTCGTAATTGTTTTATAGTTCGAGGTATGGGGAAGTCTAAAATGGCCTCTACCCGTTCAGGATCCATACGCACCCCGTTTGTATTCACTATGTGCCCTAACAATTTTACTTCTACACATAAGAATCGGCACTTCTCCAATCTCCCGGTTAAACCTGCGGTTTCTAAGCTTTCTAATACCCGATCTAAATGTTCTAAATGTAGTCTCATGTCCCCTGTGGTGAATATGACAATGTCATCTAGATAGTTTACGCAGAATTCACGTACTTCTTTTAAAATATAATCCATGGCCCTTGAGAAACCTGCTACCGAAGTCTTTAATCCTTGAGGTAAAACACGGTAAGTATACGTTCTTCCCATGAACGAGAACCCCGTATATTTCCTAGAATCCTTATGCAAAGGTATTTGAAAATAGGCATTGTTCAAATCAATTAAACTGATATAATTTACTCCATGGAAGGATTGTAAAATCTCAGAGGTGAGTGGCGGTGACCCTGCGTCGCCTAACATCTTTTTATTTAGTTCGCGTGCGTCTAATAAGAGTCTTATTGACCCATCTCGTTTCTTAGTGAACGTGAGCGGGCTGCAGTATGGAGTAATCTCTTGTCTGATCACGCCTAATTTCTCTAACTCTCTTAATTCGTCCTTAACCTGTTCTCTATATGCTAAAGGTACCGGATAACTGTGCTTTACGAAAGGAGTTTCGTCTACTAGCTCAATAACGTGTTCGTACTTGTTGGTCAAGCCTAACCCTTCAGTAAATACCTTACAATGCTTGTTTAGCATAGGTAATAATAATTCCTTTTGTTCACTACTTAAGTTCGAATTGTCTAATTGAAATTCCTTACCTTTCTCACTATCTGATTCTTTACTTAATACACTCTGCCCTACTGACCTAGAGTTTTGGTTTAATATCAAATTAATAGTGGCTGCATTCGTCTCTCCCCCTAACCTTTCGATTCTGCAATCTGAGTTCAGTCTAACACAAGCTCTAACTCCCATATGTTCGATAGTCAAAGTGTGTTCACCACTACAGTTTACTATCCCTTTCACTCGTTCTAGCCAATCGTATCCTAGTATCAATGACCTAGGTAAACGCCGCATAATTAGTACAGGTGCTTCAACTAAAGTACTACCTAATTGAAACTCTATTAATACCAATCTATTTGTGCTCTCACTCCGAGAACCGAATGCTCCTTGTATCTGAATTGCTGGAATAGCGATTTCTGGCAATGTTCTATTCTCCTTTAGGATAGAATCGTATAATTCCCTAGTTATCCCGCTAATTTGACTCCCTGTATCTATAAGAGCATTTATACTTCTTCCGTACAATCTCACACATACTTCAGGTAACCTAGGTAAGGAATAATCAATACCTACGTCAACTTGTTCATCTAATTCATGAAACATCGTATACACGTTCAAATCTCTCCTCGCACATGTTTCACACGAAATGCCTATCTCGTTGCATTCTGTTACATTATCGAACTGATTTTCCAATAAGATTCCTATACTCCTAATTTCCAATTGACAACTAGACTCGTCGCTATTTGTTTTGCCCCTTAATAACCTCTTGAGACCCCTCTCACCGATACCTAGACTCTGTCCCGGTTTCCATCCACTATTGGTTAAGATCCTATAGATAATACCTGCCTTCCCGTATTCGGAGGTCTTTCTGTTCCCCGTACTACACAACATTGACTGATTTGACCTCGTTTGTGTGGGGAGACCTAGTTTTTTGAAGGTCCCTCCCCCACATGTTTAGACAAAGTAGGGCCTTCGCCCTCCTTCACAAATGTAATAGCTGGTCTGACCTGTTTAGTTTCGGGTACTGTAGGTCTGTTAAAGTTTGTCCTAGAACTCAACCGACGATAACCCCGACCTCTCGTCGAGTTCCCTCTAGCCCTCCAATTATTTGTTGACATTGTCGCAACAATAGTACGCCTCGACGGATATTCATTGTATCTCCTACCTCTGTAACTTCCGCTACCACTACCTCTCGCAACCGCCCTATGTTTCTCAACTATATTTTGCTCTATATTTCTAAGAAATTTTGCCCCGTTCATGATGTTAACTTCCTCTGTTCTAGTAAACCATAATCGCTGTATATCTATCGTATAATGTCGCATAATAGAATTCACTAAATCTCGCTCGCTAAATGCGATAGTTAGAGACTGCATTGATTCGGCCTGTTCGGCGAAATGCTCAGACATCGTCATTCCGGAATCGCTTGAATATACCGCATTAATCAATCTATATCTTACAGATTCCTGAATCTGCTCGGTCCAATAGTTTCGTCTAAAATCAGCCTCGAAGTCGGCGAACGTGACCCAACCCTTGGAATATAATTCCATGACCTTTCTGGCACTTCCAGAAATGCATCCTAACGATATGTCGATTTCGCGATCTGACCCATTGACTGCCTTTATATATTTCTTTAATCGTTTTAGGAAAGAGATAGGATTAGTGAGTGGTTTCCCGTCGAAATTTGGTTTAGTCACCGATGGTTGTATGACATATAAAATTCGAGTATCGGAAAGCGCTGTACTCGAACTCGCGGTTTCAAGATAAGATCCTTGTCTATCAACCCTCTCACTTTCGTTTATTACCGTCGTCTCGTGCGAAGAGACACTTGCATTTTCGTTCGAACTAGCGTTCGAATTCAGCTGTTGTAATTTTACTTCGAACTCATTAATCTTTTTCAAAATCAACTCTAAAGTCGCATTCCCTAAGGTTGCCGTTTGCTCACCCAATTCTATTGTATTAACGTCGTCCTGACTCGTACCTACTTGTTTCGTTTTACGTCCCTTCCTACCTGGAGCCATTTTTTTTTTGTTTTGTTTTGTATTTGTGCAACTTTCGTAAGACGCCAAGCCGTATTTTAAATAATAGTGTTATACTGATGCAAAACTGCTAACACATGTGGGTATATGAATTCTCTGAGTTAAAAATTATTAAGCTCAAGAAATAAGCAAGGAGTAATATCTCGTTATCTGCAATATCCTCTTTGAAAACCGTATAATTGTACATTTATTAGACATACAGCTTATTTCTTCTCCCCCTATACATAAAGTAAATGTAAATGTACAACATATATATATATATATTAACATGCACAATGTGTCCCTCAACCTCTTTTTATTTTATTTTTAAATTTTTCCTCTCATATAACTAATCACGGTTCCTACGTTGTGTTTATTTTTTTTTTGTTAATATAAATCTAGTCATATCGTTATTTCGAATATGTACGTAGATTCTGGTCACTCGGCATCAAAATTCTGTGATGGGACGGTGTGATTGTCTATGCTTGTGATTTGTAATTAGCTATGATAAGAGAATCTTTAAAAAATGTTTGGCAGAATATAGAGACACTTTGATATCTGGGCTGGCATGTTATTACTGGTACATTCCGTTGGGTGAACGTGTGGACCTCTCAATCCATCTACCAGATTTCGCGGATTTAATTATAGAATTTATATGAAAGATTAACCAATTAATTTTATTCGATTACTCGTAGAGAAGAAACCTCTGAAGACAAAATGGCAAGATTATACGTTCTGGTTAGTGTGGAAGATCGGTTGACACACGCATTTGCCGGTTTTGGCCATCTTCTACCCGACCGTCGTCCCTACTAGCACGGGGACATCCCTACGCTGGTATCCAGCCTTTAAACATTGTTATTTGGGGCACAGATTGACCTTCCTTTTTGCGCTGCGAAGCGATCAATTGCCTGTTGCGGAAAACAGGTTCTTTTATTGAGCTCGTAGGCTCGCCCCTTACCATGGTATTTAATAATTTATATATGTATTTGTTCAGTTAGGGTCTGAATTGGCCAATTCAGTTTCGGAAGGTCAACTGTATAAGACATGGCGTGTTTAGTTGTGCCGGGACGGCGCTGCCGGGGCGTCACCTGATTTCAACCGTGTACCAATTTTCATTAAAACTTGACTTGATAAGTCAAAGGTATCAAACTTTATATTTCCCAATTAAAAATATCAGTGTCTCACAATTTTGCCGAAACAAATGCGCCGCTCTCTCCCGTCCCAAGGTCTGGCTATAAAGACACACAAAGGAGATATGTCCTACCTGATCCCTTTTGTTCGCCGGCTGTACCCGTTGCTCGGATGATGCTCGCCTCGTTCGTAATGTAATAATAGAAAGCCGTGGTGGTTCGTTTGTCAGAACGATTGTTTTCAACCCAGAGGCCGGGGTTCGAACCCGGACAAACACCTTTAGCCATTTGAAGTTGTATGTATCTCAATTAATTGAATATTACTTGTTTTGCCGATGAATGATAACACCACGATATTAATGACAGTACTGCGGTAGTTAATGATCTAATCTACACAGCTTTAGTCCTACTTTTATGATTTTGGCCTATCAAAACAGTATTAGCAAGAGTCAGGTTCCATTAGACTGCATTAGTTCGTTAACATCCTATTCGTTGATTTACTGAGGAAAGCTGTAGCTAACAATGTAGATTGGTGCCATACTGAATACTAGCCTAATTTTGACTTTAATGTAGAATTCGTGATTTAGGTTAGTTATATGAGAGAATTTTAATACTGGAGTATTTCAAGTTATTTCGACACACAGATGTGCTCAACCTTATGTTAAACTAAAATTATAGTATGACCGACTGACTCTTAACTTGATTGGGTCTCCACTATTCAAGTTCTAGGAAAGGTATTCTAAATATAATAATGAAAGAAAGTAAAGTATACTCAAATGCCTTTTATTTCACGGTAAGTGTTATTTAATTACTCATACATTTGAGTATTTGAGAAAAAAAGAAACTGTTTGATTATTTAGACGGAATTTCGAATCTGGTCAGATATTTCGAAATTCTGTCGAGGCTCACTTCCTATGCCATGCTAAGTTCTCGAGAGGAAAAGGAGACCTCAGATGAAAAACCTCTCGCGGCAATGTATTTCTATATGTATAGCTTATGTCTAATACACACATGCTCACAGGAAAACAAGAAACATCATTATTTATAAGCCTACTTTTTACACGTGACTACATGAGGTTAAGGACACACATTAATGCATATTTTATATATAATTAAACTAAACCAATTATCGAAAATACAAGAACCTAGCTTCACAACTTTTATTTTAATTTAGACCCCTTGATATATATATCGTCTAACTGTAGTTCTTGGGATCTGTTCATTTCGTAGCCTGTACAAGGTGATCCCCGTCCCTTACAGTACCGTATACAAAATACGATAATCAGATATAGAATTACAACTCCAGCAAACAGTTACCAAACCCCATTCTATTATAATATTCAATAATAATCTAAATAATTAGAGTTGTGGAGCTATTTTCGAAGATATAAATAATAATAACAAAATTATAGTAGGTACGTCACCGTATAACTCCCGTCTGCTTACCACACACTTTAATTATATTTAGGTTTTAGAATTTAATTACAATTCACAAATATTAAGTCTACTAAACTTCGTCACTGAAAGCTAGTGCTTGGACTTCGAACTCTCACGAACTGCCCCTTTCTCCACCGGGCATCAGTTTAAAAGCTCTCCTCCATTCCCTCTCATCTTCGTATCTGAAACATTTAAAAAAAATTCCCCGGGAGAAACTCGTTTTCTGATTTGCTCGACTCTCGCGCAGCCCATTTCTCATTTGCGGATTCAGGTAGGGTGCTATAGGCCCCTCCCCGTGACGTCATCCTGGAAGTCCCGGTTGGCTAATTTGTTTTAACGCCCCCGCCTTTCCCATCTCGTGACTTCGCTTTTGTATATTTTTTTGTTTCACTTACGTAGAATTCCTATGGTCCCTCGCCTTGCTTGCAGTTAAAAATTTCTCTTCCCACATGTGTTTGCAATTCTACACAGTCCCTTGCATTTGTGTAAAGGTTTTAAAATACACTTTACGGCCTTTAGCGAGATTTATGGCGGTTCCGAAAATGCACTCTGTATAAGTTATTGATTCCCTATTTTTAAAGATTTCTCTTATCTTTTGTTTTAGTTCTAAGTTCCTTTTAATTTTTTTTTATTATTCCTGGCTTAAATTTCACACAACTTGTGTAACTTTATTTGAGATTTATGAGGCCCTTTCGTACCCGTTTCTGTTCTAAGAACGAAGTTTCTAATTTTTTATGGAACATAAAATCGTGGGTAAATGTGACCATCTCAATGGGAGCGACAAATCGTTGGTGGGTGGAGTCTAAAACAGTGATATCTGCATTTAGAGACCGAGACGTCTTCATTAAAGAAGAGTACTTAAAATAAATAAATAAATAAATCTATATATATATAAAACAAAGTCGTGTTAGTTCGACCACTTATAACTCGAGAACGGCTGGAGCGATTTTCATGATTATTGATTTGTTATATTTGTCTCCGTCCCGAATAGCAGAATAACTATTAAAACATTGGAAAATTGACGAAAAAATAAAATAAAAGAAAAAACATTTTCCCATACAAAATGTTCACGAGTTTCGTAACTGTCAAACATCCCGTCGCTTGGACACGGTAAACTCTCTCACCCTCTCACCCGTATTTATATCTAATTATAATTCTTCTGTACGTGTGTTTGTCACGTCACGTCTTACTCCTCCTAAACAGCTGGACCGATTTGTATGAAATTTTGTGTGTATACATATTTCAATGGGTTCCTGGATGATTTGAAAACACAATTACTGGGTAGGTACAGGTAACCTACCGGGTCTCGGTAGGTGACGCTGATGTCGATATTTCACCACCGGGCAGGACGATGTCTGCCGGATCCAGTAGTAAATAAATAAATAAATAAATAAATAATAAATTAATTAAATACTTAAATAAATTTTGTTTGAGATATCATGATTTTTAGTAAAAACTGCAAAGTAAAAAGATGCAAATCTAGGTTTGGAATTACGCCTATTTTAGCAAATATTTGGCAATTTTTTACATAAACTAAAGACATTTGAAATTACTATGAAGTAACGTATGATATGACTTTGGTCGTTTTCATTTTTCTAGTTTTTTATATAGTTTATTTACGCATGAAGTTGCCTCAAAATTTGCCCTAAAATAGTGATTTTTCAAGCGTCATAACTTTCAAAATAAATATAATTTTACTAATTTTTTTATTTTATAGCATAGATATAAATTGATATCTGGCTTAATGGTCTAAGATCCCGCTATACAACGACCTTCACCGAGATGTTTATTTGCTGAAACGTATTTTATATTTAATTTAACATGTCAATAAATATATTGCATATGGGTTGCCTAACAAATTTCAGTCCAGGATATGATTACTTAAATAAATAAAAAACATTTTTTTTTAACATTTCACCGGTTTGATTTATTAGACAAATTCTATACCAATCGAAAGTATGATGCCCATAGAATATGCAAACGTTAGGTTGCTTATTCTTTTCCGGTCACAACTCTCGGGTAGCCAGGTGTAAACAGGTAAATCGATACTAGCATTTTGCACCGGTCTGATTAAGGAATTAAAATTAAATGAAAATAAAGATGATTTCATTATAAATTTGTCTATTAATCAAACCAGTGAAATGTTTAAAAAATTTATTTTTTTTCAATTATTAATTAATCATATCCTGGACTGGAATTTGTTAGGCAACCCATATGCAATATATTTATTGACGTATTAAATTAAATATAAAATACGTTTCATCAAATAAGCATCTCGGTGAAGGTCGTTGTATGGCGGGATCCTATACTATAATTTTAGATCTATTGCGACAAATATTAGAATAATAAGCGTAATACGTTTGTATAGAGAAGCGCGTAAGGAGGGCAACCTTAAGGACTAATGGTGTTATGTAGTTTGACGAATGAAAATTATTCACGTCCACTATTGGTCGGGGTATGTCCGACTTTGTTTTGAATCCTTAGCCATAATTTTGGATGCCCCATAGCGGAAAAACTGTTAAAGTAAGATGTTACTGCTAAACCTCTTTCAGGTTACTGAGATTATTATTTGATTGCAGCATCATTATTACATATTCACAGGCAGGTAATCGCTTTCTAAGTAATCGCCTTCTAAGTAATCGCCTTCTAAGTAATCGCCTTCTAAGTTTATATAAGGCAAGTTTTTTTTATAGTTTAGTTAAGTTTTCTTTCGTCAAACGCATCTTCGAGTCGAGAAATTCTCCCTCTTAATGGGCCTTCAGGTGAGTGACTGGCAACGAAGTTGTTACCTAAAATCAAAGGTTTCTAACGAATGGCATTAACGAATAAAAAGCAGGAAAATATAACATATTTGAAAGTTTAAATATATATACCTAATATACTTATATTACATAATGAGAAATCATAGCGACGAGGCAGCCAGACAGGAGGCTCAATTTAAACTGAACAATTTGAATTTCAAGAGCTATGCAAAGCGAATCCATCTCAGACGCAACGACTTCAGTTTAATTTGCTTCAATATCCAAATCGATTGGCTCTACGTTCACAAGTTTATAGAAATAACTTTGATAACTTGCAATTTTTGCGACTCATCCAATTAACATTGAATGCGAAAATTAAAACTGCCCAAACACAAGTGCACTGTTCCCTCACTCTCATAGTCCATTGCATTTGAAGAGAGACTAGAACCAACGGCATTTCGTGCTCTCCGAGCTACGGACTCGTGATACGTCCAAACGTCAAACTCCGCCAACTTTACAATTTCATGCTGCTATTGAGAATTACTGATAGATGTTTTATCTATAACCTAGTTATGAATTTATATCTTAACTTAACCTCAAGTGAGTGTAATAGTAGCAGGTGCATGCTTTTCTTGTAGAAACTGTATTTTTAGGGAGTTTTCAATAACGGAAACTTCAAGGCAGGAATTTCGCATAAAAGCTTTCTAGCAGCACTCTTGGGGCCAAGAAAGATAAAGACCGTTATTTATTTTATGGAGCTGCAGTAAAGATGCGGTATCGAAGTTTACATATTGTTCCGGGGCGGTCTCGGAGGGGAATTTACCGCCTCGCTTAAACTGTTATTGGTTTCATCGTTGGAGCCGTTCTCACCTTTTATTGTTTATTTTGCTGGAGCCTTTCTTCCTTCGTGCGTTGTATTAGTTGCCCCAGATCCTGTAGGATGAGCCAAGGTATTTGAAAAAAGCTGAAAATGGTTATGGTGGCCCGAAATTGTAAAGTTTCAGATTTGCCTGATTGTGACAAATAAGACTCTTCAACATGACTCTTCAACTTACTTACCATTAAAGGTTTCGCCCTAAATTTGTATTTATTGTTAACATTTAAACTATTTTCGCATACTTACACAAAAATAATTAAGCAACTATAACATATAGGTTGATCTCTTTCTCTAGTGGTGTGTTTTACAATTTCGAATTCTAAATTCGATTTTTGTCTAGTATTTTTAGAACGGCGAATTCTAAATGATTACAAGGTGGAGTGTGGGACATTAGTATTAGACATGATTTTCGTCTTACTGATATTCATTTGTAGGCCCAACTGTTTAAAAACCCTGCTGAGCTGGTAGTTAAGTTAAAATTGAGTTCAACTTATAACACGAAAGTCAGATCTCTGTCATAAAAGATGTACAATTCTAAGATACTTACGTTCAAATTCAACCCGTAGAAAGATAGTGTATCTAAAATAATGATCCAGGGTTAATCCTGGCTTATAATTTGTTAACGTTGTTGGAAATCTTTTGTGCAGAGTAAAGCCTTGTACCAAAAGTAACATTGAGTACACAAATAACAAAAGAAAGCCGCTTATTTATATTAATGCGTACAATGTAATCTTTCCTGAGGAATCGTTGGACAGACAACAATATTATGAAAATGCGACCTCCACGTCTGCCTTATCTTGACGAAGGCCTTATTTACATAGGAAAGGAAAATTTTCGGGTGAACTGGTACGTGATTCAGAAGACCTTGAATTATTTATTCTTTTATAAAGATTAATAATTCTGTAAGAATATACCTAATTCAATTATTTATTAATGCGATTCTTGCGATCAGAAGGAAGCGTGAAAATTGACTGTTGCTTGTTACACGGACACGTTTTAAACTCATGTGTCATATCGATAATATTAAAACGAATTAATTAAGAAAATAATATATATCTATGTCATCATCATCATCATGATCAACCCATTACCGGCTCACTACAGAGCACGGGTCTCCTCTCAGAGTGAGAAGGGTTTTGGCCATAGTCTACCACGCTGGCCAAGCGGATTAGCAGACTTCACACACCTTTGAGAACGTTATGGAGAACTCTCAGGCATGCAGGTTTCCTCACGATGTTTTCCTTCACCGTTAAAGCAAGTGATATTTAAATACTTAAACCGCACATAACTCCGAAAAGTTAGAGGTGCGTGCCCCGGGATCGAACCCACGACCTCCGATTGGGAGTCGGTCGTCCTAACCACTAGGCTATCACAGCTGTGATATCTATGTACAAGAGAAAAAAAGAGTGAATGTTAATAAGACACTGGAGAAATTATCAGGCTTCCAAAGTCTACAATAGCAAAGAGCTTAATAAAAGCAAAAACTTTGTTACTTTATAAAGGAAAAAAAAACGTAAAGCACAGTGGGTATTCAAATATTAAAGCCGTAGTACAGTTCGTAGCGCAACAAAGATTTAACTTTATCCAGGGCCCTCAAAACGTCGCTCCCCAATTTGACCACTCCGCGACCACTCTACTACGAGTAGTCTACGTAACGGCGAATTAATTTTGCAAAGGGAATGGGACGAAGGGACGGCACGGAATTTTTTACCGCACCGTCAGAATAATATTGTACCTACCTACTTGCTTGTGTTTTGTGTGCAACATCGAACTATTACGCTTAGAATGGAAGTTTCTAACAAATCGCTCGAAACGTAAGCTATAAACCAACCCATGTGTGCCCTGTAATTACATTTGCCGACACGCACACAAGCGCATGAGTACCTTGAGCACTGACGCGACGATAGACGTACCGAGTCTTTTAGGCTTGCTAAAAACGGCTTATCGCCGCGTCGACGACTGCCTTTCTTTACCTATTTATTCTAAAGTGTGCAAGTATTTTGCTGTAATAATAGGTGTGACAAGTTAACACTATGATATCAACATGTTTACTGAAACTTACAAGTAAATAAGGGTAATTTTGTGATGAAGATTTTGACCTAGGTACATGCTTTGTACAAATCTGAAATAAAGAACGAACAACTAGTTTATTAATTTATAATTCAAACTAAAATGTTATACAGATGTTCAGAAAGTTACTACGCTTCTCATTTACACATTAATTAAATAAGATTTTGACTTGTTTATTTATGAGAAGGGGCATCTCACTTCTTCATTTGCTATATAGGGGATGATCAACCCTTTTCAAAATTCAAGCACGAGGACGTTAAGTTAATAATTTATTCTACCATTTTATGCACGAGCATAAACATCGAAATTGTTTGGATAATATTCAATTTAAGAAAGAAACCCCGTAAGATATTATTTTATAAACATAGTACTTCAGGTCTACTTGTATTATAAATACCTACTAATGGCTTAGGATTAAGATTCTGTATTTAAATTTTTCTTCACGGAATGTTGAATCGAAAATCAGGGAGGGAAACTCGAGAAACCATTCTATTGTACTTGAATATATTTGCTGGAAGATCGTGAATGAATCTCCGATACGCAGCTTTCGTTTCATTATATTGACTTTCCTCTAAATAAAGGGTAGGAATTTTAATCTTGAATTTTCGAGACTTCTTTTGTTATTTACTGTGTAAAGGAATTCGTGAATTTATATGAATAAAACTGAACAGTGATTACTATCTTATAGTACGGCAGCCCTGGAACAAAAGTTTTAGTGATTAATAACAAGCTGAATTTTCGTGAGCAGGTTCGTTTCGACAAGATGAACAACTTTTTTATCTATGAAAATTCTCGATGGAGGTAGTTAATCGAGTGTGGAGGTGTTAAAAATTTCGATTCGCTCGGGTGGGAAATCGTTCCACTTTTGTAGGACTATATAGCCATTTCATTATTCAAGTATTTACTAAGCTGCATACAAAAAATCAGCTAATTATTACTAATGTTTAATCATTTTTATAACCTCATTATTTGGAAATATTCGGAGTGGAGGACGCTGTAGAATATTATTAATAACCAGCTGATTTTTTTCAAAGCTTTGAATTCAAAGTCTTCAGGATTAGTAGCGAGGTATGTCCTCGTTCATGTATTTTTACAAAATAGTGGAAGCGATTGCGAGTTTCACCAATTTTTCATCCAATTCATTAAAATATGAAATAATTTCAATAAATAAGTACCTATACATTTAAAATGAGTCTATATCAAAGAGCTAAATGAAATCATTTTTAGCCGTTAGGTTCCTTCAAATTTCGGTGTTATTCTCTTAGAATTTTAATTAAAAGTGATTGCCCGAAACAACTCAATTTAAAAATTCATTAAAATTTACGCCGATACAAATTGTGAAATATATTTAGCTTCGAAAACCCTTTACTATGTACCTACTGAATGGAAAATTTTAAATGAAATTTTATTGCGGCGCGGCGTATATATACCTACCCACCCAAGCTAAATCAGTGAGTAGAATTGGCGAATACCGTGACGGTCAATTAACCAACAATATTTTAGTGTGTTAACGTAGCGTAGGTGAAGCTTTTTTACCCGACTACGGCAAGTTGCAGTTGTTGAAAGAAATTCCTAACTCAGACAAATTATGAACGTGGCGAGTTATGGACAAATTAACAACTTTTGGAATTAAATTATTGGAATTTAGTACTGGGTTAAAAAAATATTATTTCATTGTGCCAAATCTTTTCAATGTCCAAACAAGTAGATATAATTGTTAGGCAACCAGAAAAGTATAAAAATTATGTACTTAGGTAGTTTTTCAAAGATTTAGCTTAAACGAATTAGTTACATTAATATTTTAATCTACAACTCCGTGTCATTATTTTGATGAAAAATGCTTATAAGGCACCTATTGAAAGAGACTAATTTAGAAAGGTAAGTTAATTAGAAGACCTTGTAGGGTTGTAATTACCATTTCCGATGGAGGGCAGATGTAAAAACACTGCATATTCATTTTCTTTTAGCTTTTCCGAGCACTTAAGTAATTTGTTGAATATTGTTTTATAAATTAAGATAAATAGGTGCCTACTAAATTAGGTAAGTACCTACAGCTAGTTTTCTTTTTATTTACATAATTATAGCATATACATAAATATAATATGTTTCGGAGCTATAAAAAATAAAACTTTAAAAAGAGTGCTATTTTTGTTTCTATCTATACATCTATACATATAATAAAATCGTAGAATTGCCGTATCTGTACATTAAAGATTTTTGCAAAATAATAACTGGGGGGTGTTAGGGATAAGTAATGGAACATAAAAAAGCTATTTTTGAAATTTTTGTCTGTTTGTCTGTTTGTCGGTTTGCCTGTTTGTCTGTTTGTCTGTTTGTCTGTTTATCTGTTTGTCTGTTTGTCTGTATGTTTGTGCGCGCATCACGCAAAAACTACTGAATGGATTGAAATGAAACTAGGCATACTTTAAGTTCATACTACGGAGTAACATATAGGATACTTTTTATCCCGAAATTGAGCACGGTTCCCTTGGGAGAGGGGATGAAAGGCAAAATGTGTACATAGCTGTAATTCGTTAACGGGTGGTCCGATTTCATTCATTCTTTTTTTGTTAGAAAGTAGATACTTTAAAGACTACTGGCTAATCTCTGAAAGGCTGGACCGATTTTGATGGGACTTTTCACTGGCGGATGTTTACATTTTGATGTACCTAAACATCCGCCAGTGAACTTTTTACAGTTTTTAGCAAGGTATAAGCTCAAAGGAGCTTAGGAAAAACAAAATGATTCACACGGGATTATTAAAATCAATATCCACGCGAACGAAGTCGCGGGTATCCGCTCGTTTCCTAATAAGATAACCTTTTAATTATACAGGGTGACTGGTAACAGGATACATTCCTTGCAGGGGCTTAAAGTAGAGCTCATTTGCAGCAAATTTTTTCATATAATGTGCTATCCGAAACTTAGTCGTTTCCGAGTTATTGAAGATTTAAGATTTTTAGCAAAAAATTCCAGTTTTAAAGTTAAAATTAGTTGCTGAAGAAAATCATACCAGGTTTTGTTGGTTTTTTTATAGAAAAACGTTCAGAAACTCAATCAAAATCAAAATAAGCTAGAAAATACCGGTGACTTTTCAGTTAAGGCCTAAAAACCACGTATTATTTTGGTGAAAAGCAATAGTATTTCTAAAAAAAAATGTATGAAACGTTACGTACAAATTACTGAAATAACTTCCTTGATTCATTAGCTATTCAAAAAGGTACAGATGTCTACAACTTTTTCCAAAACCTCGATTTTATTAACAAAATACTGAGGACTGACGAGTCTCAATTTGACCGAGATGGAATCACAAAGTATCATAATTTACATATTGGGCGGCAAAAGGAGAAAACCTAAAGATTTAGTTAATTACTATCTGCAGCAAGAAATATTTTATTTGCACGAATATAAAATGTTTGTTCGAAAAGGGTTCGCTGTAAAATGGACAGCGCTGCGTAAACCGGACAAAGGCAACGGGAGCAATGCGTATAAATAGTAATATGTAGATGCACAATAGGGAATTCCCCTTTTGAATGAATACGTCAAAAAGTTAAAATGGTTCTGACATAGGTATATATTACATTCGGTCGACGTAGATTGATGATTTGCCTTTTAGCTTTCTGAAGAGTTGGTCATATTCTTTACGCAATCCAATACAGAGGTGGTTATAGGGTTTTGCAATTTATTAAACACTAGCGGACCCGGCAGACGTCGTCCTGCCCGCTATTAGCGCCACCTACCGGGTCCAATTTTTCTACTTATAAACCTTCCCTCTTGAATCACTCTATCAATTAAAAAAACCGCATCAAAATCCGTTGCGTAGTTTTAAAGATTTAAGCATACATAGGGACATAGAGATGTAGGGATATAGGGACAGAGAAAGCGACTTTGTTTTATACTATGTAGTGATTCACCGCTGAACATAAGCTTTTCAAACTGTCTTCAGTCTTCCTCATCACACCACTTCTCGTCACTTTCTTGAGGTCATCGGCCCATCAGGCAAGAGGTCTTCCTACCCAGCGCTTACTCTACCCAGCTCACGTCTGTCTCAGCGAATGTCGGTTCTGCGATAGATTATATGACCTTCCTTCCCTCATGTACCTCAGCTCAATTCTGGTTGGCAGAATGAAATTATCACAATGCTCATCAGTGAAACTGGTAACTTTGGCTATCTTTTCGGTCAGCTATCTTTTACTGATGAACTAGTTACTTTTGCTACTTATCTTTTACTGATTATTGTAGACAAAAAAGTAATAATCATGCTCTAGCGAAACAATGTTTCAGCGAAACAAAATATGTATCGAATTTTCATATACGTTTTCGTTATTCGTCGTTATACGTTTTTTTTTTTTCGTTTTCGTATACGTATACGTAACGTTTTCCGAATATTGTAGCAAGTTTCATGACTGTGTGTAACGAAATAGATTTTTGTGTTCGTAGGAATAGGTAGCATTATCTGTGTAAAATGATAATTTCGAAGCATCTTAGTTGTATCTAAAATCTTTGAAATACTTAGTTAGTTATTCTGATCTAATATCTTTTAATAACTAACCATAGTTATTCTTATCTCAAATCACAAGAAGATATTTTTTAATATAAAAAAGCTATTTATTTTGAGAGAATAATTCAAAAGATAGCCAAAGAGAATACTTAGGTTGCTAAGGCAATCTATTCAGACTCCGTTAGCTCAGACAGGCTTTGTTACAATTTCAAAGCCAAACCTTACAAAGTTTTCTTTAGTCCATTTTACCCTACTACTTTTCACTTTTATTAAGAGTTGACTGTTGCTACATTACAGTGAACTTTTCTATGATTTCTAGAGTAATTTTTTTTACGTATTTTAAGTAGCTTACAATATATGTTGTACATTTATTTTCATAGATAATTGTGCCGGATGATTCCAAAATTTTGGTCTATATTTTGCGTGGTTTACTTAATGGCAATGTTATCAATTTATTTTGATGAAAAATATACTTAAGTAATTTATCTTAGGTTAGATTAGGTCTCGGTTGATACAGTTTAGAGAAATTTAGTGAAGGGTTAGATAGGTATACATATAATATAATGTAATATGTATAGTCACCATTCATTGCAAAGCCACAGAGCTAAAGGAGATGTCCCAAAATTGCCCCAGAGTCGTTTTAAGTTTGTATAGTGAAAAATACCAAGAGACCTAACTATATAAATCTAATAAAATTACTTTATAATTATTATCTTGAAAGACAAAAATAGAAACCTACGAACTAACAGGGTTTTTTAAAATCATTCTAAAAAGAAGTATTTTTATTTCCTGTTATTGTTTACTGCCATTTTATTTACAGCTATAGTCTAATTTTTATTTGACGTGACGTTTGATGACTTTTAATGTTGCTAGAGATAAAACAGTTCCCACAAAAAAGATAATAAATTCAAAACTTACGTAAATAAAAATCAATTGCCTCATGTAGATATGACAAATGCCTGACAGATACTTCAGGTACTTTAGTTAGGGGTAAAATCGAAATTCAGTTAGTAACCCTGTTTTTGATTGTTGTCATAGTTGTCATGACAACAACTGTGTTATTTTTAAATGACGACTGTAATTAAAAATCAGACTATAGTGATGTCCGATACAATACAAGCAAGTACTCGATACTTTTGTTTCGATACCGAGTACTTTTGGTATCGAATAACTACTTTCAATTCTTACTTGGTATCGGAAGAAAAGTATCAATTCGAATCGATGCGCAGATACGAGTTTAATATTAATATTTTTTTTCAAAAAAAAAAAAAAGAACCGACTTCAATCGATTCGAACTAAAAAGTTTAAAATAATATTTTATTTATTTAGAATGACGATTAATCTACCTAACTCAAATAATATATAATTTTTCGAAGTCGGAGATAAATGACTTTCATATTTTTCTAGTTGAAAATGTGCCCCCCGCATCCCGGACAGCTTCGCGCTCCGTGGCTATCATGGTTCACCGCGCTCGCCTTCAAAAGTGGATACCTAATCTGACTTTACTTGCATTTACTTTTACATTTACTTTTTATTTTACATGAATTGCATGTGGTTTAGCGCCAACTCCAAAAAATTATATATTATTTCAGTTAGATGGTTTAATCGTAGTATAGTTAAATCATAGTAGTCACATACATACTCGTACATATGGGTCGAACACAGAACCTCCTTTTTTTGAAGTTGGTAAAAAAACTACTTTTAGGTTTTGACATTATTTTAAATCTTTAACGTTTGTCAGTGAACTGACAGTGATCGAACTATATTTTTGGCCCGACTTTTTTGTACAATGTGATCATTCCACCAAACCGTACCGAATGATATTGATCGATAAAATCAGCAACTGAGTCGTATACCATTGTATCGATCTACGTAAGTATCGGATTTGGATCGTGACGAACATCCCTATACAAGGAACTTCGTTGAGCTGCATGTTTGCGCTTATGTGATTTTCTTGTATTTTACCAATTTTACTCTGTTTTGTGAAATTCTTCCAGTCTGCGTCAAGTAATTGACCACTAGTTCACGCTCCGCAGTGTTTATAAGTTTTCAGCAGAACATTCGTGAGCGAAACGTGAATTAGAGATTTTGACTCTGTTGTGTTGTGACATCTCGGCGTCAATGGCGTTTCATAATCGTTGTGTTAATTATATCATTACTTTCGATAATCCTATCTCGAAGAGTGCTTTGATTAATATCAGCTGTTGGACAGTTCCAAATATCACTAAGTACGCCGTTAAATACCAAATAATACTTTGTGTTCTTTAAATTATCTGTAGCAAAATATTTTTTACTAACACAACTTTTTAGGTAGGATATTTTAGGTGAGATGTTAGGGTACTCAATAAGCAATAACCATACTATCTAGGGTCAAGAATACTATTTATTATTAGTTTACACAGAAAAACCAATCCAAAGGTAAAAGTTTCATCGTGACGCATAAACTTTTTTTCTGGGGCAAACAATGTATTGGGGATGGGCCATCTCCTTTCTTAAAAATATTTAAATCATTGCTGCGTCAGCGTTGAAGGCCGATCAGTGCGATTAGAAAATAGCCGCTCAAAATATTGTAACGTAAAACATGATAGTTGTAACATAAGACATGATAATCGTAACGTTAGACATGATTGTCGTAACGTTAGACATGATTGTCGTAACGTTAGACATGATTGTCGTAACGTAAAACATGATTGTCGTAACGTAAGACATGATTGTCGTAACGTTAGACATGATTGTCGTAACGTAAGACATGATTGTCGTAACGTAAGACATGATTGTCGTAACGTAAGACATGACTGTCGTAACGTTAGACATGATTGTCGTAACGTTAGACATGATTGTCGTAACGTTAGACATGATTGTCGTAACGTTAGACATGATTGTCGTAACGTAAGACATGATTGTCGTAACGTTAGACATGATTGTCGTAACGTTAGACATGATTGTCGTAACGTAAGACATGATTGTCGTAACGTTAGACATGATTGTCGTAACGTTAGACATGATTGTCGTAACGTAAGACATGATTGTCGTAACGTAAGACATGATAGTCGTAACGTAAGGTACCTATTGTTGGTCGGAACGTAAGTCCTGATGTGGTTACGTAAATAATTGTGTAGTTTTATTTGTTACTTTAGTTTTCGGTTGGTCTACCAACATCTTGTAGTTCCATAGAGTAAAAGAAAACACGATGTTAATCTACCTGCCTATTGGTATTTGTGGAAACGAAATATTATTTCTGTTAGGCAACGTTCATTTATGCAAAATGGCTGCGATATCGAATGGGAATGGGTCGAATATTAAATAGGGAGCAGCGGAATATGGAGGCTAAACTGCAAATTGAAATTAAAGATAATGGTATGGGTTATGGAAGGAGATCGTTATGGCCGTTTGGTTCATAGCAAGATAGGTAGGTATAATAGTACAATTTGGAATTTTCTTTTATATATATTTAAAGGCAAAGTTTAATTAGCAGCAACGATAGACTGTTTATTCTCATAAAGAGTGGACTCACCTTTGGCAACGAAGATGTCTGGCGCGTAGGTATTCATGATCAATGGCGCGTACATTAATTATGAATTTATAACTGTGCGTGAATTATGTTCTGTCGTAGTTATTATTATTATATTACACCATCATTTTTCTGTCTTTACATGTAATTATTAAATGCGAATGTGAGCCTTGGGCAGGCCTGTGTCACTCTTGGTACTTACGCGATTTAGATACCTACAATTTCTTCCTCACCCGGGCAGGACGACAGTCAGGGCTAGCGCGTTCTAGGCGAGTGACGTACTACCGAGTTTAATATTGATTACGTAGTACCTACCGAGTTTTTTTGTAAATATTTGTTTAAATAGTTTAGTGTTTAGTATAGTTAGTTGTAGGATAAAACAGGTGTAGACATTTAAGGATAATAATTTAAAGAAATAATGGGAAAAAAACATTATTATTATTATTGTTGTGTGGATGGTTGCTCAATGAGCACAAACGAAGATCATGTATCATTTTTTACGTTGCCGAAGGATACTGATAGGTGAGGTAATTTCATAATAAAAATTATGTTAGAAGGTACTTAAAATTATTGAGTATTGTACGGAGTGTGTACAAATATATACCTACACTATCTAGTTAAAATATTTATCTACTCTCATATCTTAAAATCCCGAATATGAAATCAAAATGTGTCATATATTGGACTACTTTATTCACATACATCTATAATATTTAAAAAAAAAATTAAAAAAATTCATTATAACACTACTTTGTTAGGAAATTATTGCAAAGTAATGTTATAAAATAATTTTTTCTACATTATAGTACAGGCGAACTGGGTTCTGGTATTTTTGAGCCATGGCGGGAAATTCGTGCGACCTCCTTACAGTAGATGTGTGTAACTGTACAAACGCGTTAAACATTGTGAATTGTGTTAAATTGCAGAAGAGTAACTACTAAAAATTAAGTTTACTTAAAATTAAGTAACTACTAAAAATAACAACTAAAAATTAATAACTATTAAAAATTAAATTTTTGATAAGCTTGAGCTATTTTCCGATCCACTAATTTCTATAGGACATTAGGACTCCTCTACTACTATTAATTTCTCTATGGTAACCCAGGCTGTATGGTCAACGATCTTGGCCTGTCCCGAAAGGGACAAACCGAAAAAGAAGAAGAATCTCTATGGTAACAACTGAATTTTGGCGCCTACGCTAGTTATAATACTTAAATTTTTTATTTGTTACTCAAAACTTTACAAGACATGGTTTTTATTGTGCGGAAAAATGTCTAGCAGTGATACTGAAGAGAATTTAACTCCACCTGACCACCGACCAACAATCTTTTGCCAGCAAAATCAAAGAAAACTCACGACAAATATTACCAAGATTTTATGGTTTGGATTTTAAGATATGAGTTTAGATAAAGTAGTGTATGAAACTCTACATAATTAGTTATTAAAACACTCGTGTAATACTATTAAAAAACTCGCCTGCGGCTCGTTTTTTAAACTAACACTCGTGTTTTAATAACCTCTATTATGCAACCGTTTCATAAACTACTATTACGTACTTAGCGAAAAAATAATAAGGTAAGTAATCAATGAATTAACTAAAGAAGTACTTATGTAGGTACCTAATTACAGAAATTAACTGTTGTTACTTCACTATCGAAGTTGCTGGTACCTACATAAAAGTCGCGCGCAGAAGGTTTGCCAATGGCTGCCCCTCCCGTTTACGCCTGCCGCGACCCGCGCTCGTCTAGCTAGACCGTAGGAGAGCGAGGATCCCACTATGTACCTATATTGTCTGTTGTAATAAAACTACCTAAGTATTTTATGTTTTAACACAAAATACTATAATAGGTATACCTAGATAGGACATATTATCATTTAGTCAAAATCTTGTAAACTAATTTATGGTTTACAACTAGATGATGCCCACGGCTTCGCCCGTGTGTATTTAGGTTTGTAAAAATCTCGTGGGAACTTTGATTTTCCAGAACAAAAAGTAGCCTATCTGTAGTAAGTAGTAACCCGTCCACAAAACGGAAAAATTCCGTGGGATCCTTACGATTTCGGAATGCAATTCCTTACAGCATCAGGGTTGAGGAGTTGGACATGTACCTACTCGAGGTCATTCAACCATAAAGTCTTTAATTGGTATCCCCAATATCAATTTAAATAATCGACAGTGCCTAAATCCCGTTAGTTTTGGGGATCAGATCCCCTACAGCATCAGGATTGAGGAGTTGGAATCCAAATTTTTTTGTAGGACAGTGTCGCAATGTTTCTCTATCGATTAAAAAAAAAATTACGCAAATCGGTTCAGAAATCTCGGAGATATCGGTGTACATAGGTAGAAAAACACAACTCCTCCTTTTTTGAAAGTCGGTTAAAAAAGTAGCCTATGTTACTCCCTGGTTAATTCTCTACTTGTATGTGAAAGTTCCGTCAAAATCGGTTCAGCCGTTCCAAAGATTAGCCCGTTCAAACAGACAGACAGACAGACAGACAGACAGACAAAAATTTTAAAAACGTGTGATTCGGTTATAGTATCGTTCAAATAACCATATGAGCTTAATATGAGGTAGTTATTTCGATATTACAGACAGACACTTCAATTTTATTTATTAGTATAGATATTTTGACTAATTTTGTTGTGAGGACTAGTAGTTTATGACGGTGTCTAGTCAATAGATCATGTTTAGCTTTGTTTATATTATGAAATACAAATAAATAATTAAAAATTATAACTACTGTATTTTTTTACTCTTTGTTGACAGCCCTAAGCAATCACGCAAAGTCGTCCGTGACGTAGGAAGGCGAAAAGATCCAAAGCAATACGGACCCTCGCGCCGAGCGCTTAAGTCTAATTTAGCTTGCGTGCGTAATTTGGCCTATTCCACTAGTCCCTACCACGTATCCCCCCTGGGGGGTAAGAGTGGAATTTTTTTTCCACCTATCCCTACGGTAGGGATGAGTGGAAAAAATATTTACACTTATCCCTACCGAGTGGTTTTAGTTAATGATAAGTAGGTAGGTACTGTCAAGAAGAAAAATATTTATTAATAGGTACATAAAAAGTTACTTAGTTTAAATTAAGTAATTAACTACTACTGCTCAAAAAATTAAAAGATTTTTTTTTATTAAAAATGCTCTTTTTATTTAGCATTTATTATTACTTGCAGACTGCTGTAGGTAGTTAGTGACAAATGGTATCTTAGGAAAAGTATAATAACAATAATAATTATTGTTATTAAGAATTAAATATTCACATACATTTTTGTTTTTAACTTAATTTCCGTATATAAACCCGATAGGACAGTAAGTCAATCAATATTTATTTATTCGATTTAGGTATACAATTAGGTATACGATTTCAGGCTTATAAAACATGATGGTGGTAACCAATTACGGTCTCTTAAAACTAAAGCTATGAGGGTTCCAAACGCGCCCTGGTCTAAGAAGAGCCCACATCAAACTCAGCCGAGTTTTTTATTATCACCATACAAACTTTAAACATTACAAACTTCGTATATTTAATAGAACTATAATTAACAATTTGTTTAATTAGCCGCTGGAATAATTCATTCCCCTGCTTTTTAAACAATCCTTTAAATTGTAATAAGATTTTTCAATTAGTTTACGTTTTACAAAAACTAAACCTAAAAACCAAAAAGTGCAATCTTTGACCCAGTGAAATATTAAGTGCAAAATGCATGTACATATTGATAATATTAAAGAGGTTCATATTATGGAAACAAAGTTTAGATACTTATGTACAGACATGTACCTACTTGTTAACAAAAATGGCCCACGTTCAATTCGGTTGGGATAAGTGTAAATATTTTTTCCACTCATCCCTACCGTAGGGATAGGTGGAAAAAAAATTCCACTCTTACCCCCCAGGGGGGATACGTGGTAGGGACTAGTGGAATAGGCCCGTAATTTACCTACTTAATAAAAATTGTGTAGGCTATTAAAGCGTCGGCAAGTAGTCAACATCAAAGGAGTGAAACTTCTGTACGTAGTACTATTATATATTCTGTGCCTTGGGGGTCTTCAAAGGGCAGAATATATTATATCTCGCGCATTCATACATAAAACATTGAACGGCCACAGTATTTACTCTATGGTAGAAACAGAGGGCGTCCATCAAGTGAGGCGATGAGGATGTACTTTATAGATTATGGAGAAATATAAAAAACTAGCTTCTGCTCGCGGCTTCGCTCGCGTGAATTTCGGTTTTTCACAAATCCCGAGGGAATCGTGGATTTCCGGTTCCCGTTCCCGCTCCCTTTTCCAACCTTTATATCTACCTATTTTCAAGGAAGTTTGTATAGTACCTACAGCTGTAGCTATAGAATTCGGGTATTGAAATGCCGTGGGAACTGTGGATTTTTCCAGGATAAAAAGTAAAGAAAGTAGCTTATATGTGTAGTCGGGGCATAATCTCCATTCAAAATTTCAGCCAATTGGTTCAGTAGTTGCGGTGTTAAAGAGTAACAAACATATACACACACACACACAAACTATCGCCTTTATAATATTAGTGTGATTAAGTATATACTCGGGCCTATTTTATACCTCCCTAACAAGACATGAGTAAATTATGTGTTCAGTTGAAGTAATAAAAAAATTATAGGTAACTATAAATAAAATTAGACTTAACAGGCAGACACGACATCAGTTTATTTCCTTTAAATTTTCAGTTTGTTTACATCCTAATTTGCACCAAGTTTTTGTTTACATATGCATTTTATATGCACATTGTAAACAAAAACTCAACAGTTACGTATAAATGTACGATGGTATAGATGGACCAGAATCTCATGAAAAATAGGGAAATTAAATTTTGTAGTAAGCAACACTAGGTTAACTCGGCTGCCTTAGTGATAGACAAAGTAATTACATTCAGAACACCTTACCTGGGATCGTTTCACGAAACGAAAAATCAAGCAACTGCATTTTAAATACAAAAACAAAGTAATCAACATCCAATTACTTTGTTTTTGTGTTGTACAAGCACAACATACAACAAAAACACAAAGCACAATATACGGAATATAAATGCAAAAACACTTGGTTTTTGCATTTATATTCCGGGTTAGTGAGTGCAGTTACTTTGTTTGGGCAATTTAAATTTCAGTAAACGGTTCAAGTTATTTGAAATATTAAACTGTGGTAAAAAACTACTCGACATAAAACTTTTGTTAATGCAAAAAGTCAATTACTTTATTTATCGCTAGGGCAGCCGTAGTGTTGCTAACCTTGGAATTTCATTTCCCTATTTTTCATGAGATTCTGGTCGATATATACAGATGATAACATCATCCTGCGTAGTTTCTCTATCATTGTATTTCAGCGGAATCAAATTACGTAAGTCGTAAGATGCCGGGAACATATTGAGGGCAGAATTCACGCTCAGTTATGCGAAATATGCAAGAGCACCTCATATAGGCCGTATTTAAACGTTTTCAACACTTATCCCTCGCGTAATGGTCTGACTTACAACCATAATATATTACGAACCTTAGCAATCATGACAGGCTAATAGGATTCTTAGATTAATTTTGTAAAATACCAAACAGTTTATTCATTAATTTAAGCGGTATGAAAGCGCTCCGGTGGCGGCAGAAAAAAATTGGTTTCGGTGGGTAACGTACGCCATATTAAATTTTTGTGACGTCTCTAACTTCAAGTGTGCCTCCCACGACTAAGATGAATCTAATGACACCATAAGAGGGCAGAATCAGCTGACCGCGCTAGCGAGAGGTCGCTGATTCGCAGTTTAGTGTGCTGGAGTGCAATGACCTCCAACGTAGTGAAATGTACTGGGTGCAATATTTTGATAAATGAAGTCCTGGCATTCATCAAGAATAAAATGGACGTAATGGATGAAGACACTCTCATAAGGATATGTAGTACAGCTTTCACGCAAGAAGAAGTGCTAATAGCGAAAAAACTTCTCTTCGAAGCTGTACCAACGAAGAGGTTGAGAACTAGGAAAGGGGAGCGATCAGTAAAAGACTTGGAAGATATTATTGACTTACTCAAGCATACTGACGCTACAGATCCGGAGCGACTACCTATTTTCGTGGCAAGAGAACTGCATCGGTTACCGCCAGTAACGTTCGACCATATTGATGTGACCCGTTTGTTGAGAGATCTGAACTTACTTAGAGAAGACATGCGGGAGATTAAAAAAACGAGTATGTTACGCAAAAACAACTGCAGGAAACCTTAGTTCTTACACGGGAAAAATCTGTCGAATATGTGAATAGAAACCGCGGAGCATTCGTAAGGAGTAGTTTTAATTGTGACAGTGGACAGATGGGATTACGTCATATCAACGGCGAGTCGTTTGAATCTGGCGCGGGAGACAATAGGTGTGAAGAGAATATCAATACGTCCTTGTCCCCCCGAGAGACGAGTATACAAGTCGACGCGGGATGTTCGCGGACTTCGCCCGTGCAGCCCCACTGCAGTGAAGAGACAATCGCATTCAACCAGCCCGGTAAAAGTGAGACAGCAATGCAACGAGACGTGGAGACCCGAACTGAGGTTTTGAACACAAAATCGGCGAAGATCGTTGAGAGATGTTCTATCTCAAATATGAAGCCAAGTGAGAGTGAGATAGCACCACAGAAGCGATGTGAGAGTGAGGCCGTTGCAGTAGGAAGCGCTTGCGATTTCGTCACAACAGTCACTGAAATGACATCACCGGAGATAGATACAAACAGTCGAGTGAATGGACGGCAGCTTTCAATGGCGGATGTTGTTCGTGCGAGTACGGAATGTAACCAAAAAGCAGATGATTTAGGTGGAGACGGAGAGTGGATCACTGTGCAAAGAAAAAAGCCGTTATTGAAAAATAGATTTGTTAGTGAGGTAGGAAGCGCGAGTCATGATTTAAAATTTAAAGCTGCGCCAAACCTAGTGCCACTATATATATCTAACGTATGTAAACAAACGAGTGAGAGTGATATCTTGGAGTACATTAGAAAGAAAACGAATGAATCAGTAGTATTAGAGAAAATTAGTTGCAGGAGAGAGAGGGATTATAACTCGTTTAAGCTGATTGTACCGAGAAATAAATTACAGGTTTTTATAAGTAGTGATTTCTGGCCAGAAGGTATCTGTTTCAGGCGGTATGTATTATTTAAAAACACAGGCAGACAGCGCTCTGATCCGAGTTATAATACCCGCCCTCAAGTAAAGTAAGTTTTTAATTAGCTATAGTAGGTAGGTATATTTTTTAGTTAGGTAAATAAGTTAAAGGTCATTTACTATGGACAAACAATCATGTAAACTGGTTAGTTTTAACTGTAAGTCGCTAAAACGATCGATGGTTGGTGTAAGAGATATATGCTCGTATGTGGATGTCGTCGCGTTGCAGGAGACCTGGCTTCTAGATTTTGACCTGCCTCTGCTTGGTACTGTGCATAAGGATTTTGACTACACGGGAAAGTCTGCAGTAGACCTATCTGACGGCTTAAGGGGCAGGCCTCACGGGGGGGTAGGTATACTGTGGCGAAAGGGTATTTTTAAGTCAGTGACTGTTATAAACTGTGATAGTGTAAGATTAAGTGCTATTAAGGCAATGTTGTCAAATAATCGAAGTATCATTATCTTTAGTATATATATGCCGACTGATATGAATGAAAATATAGTAGAATTTACAGACTGTCTAAGTCAAGTTAAGGCAATTATCGAAAATAATGACGTGGAATGTATTTATATGCTAGGTGATTTTAATTCTCACCCATATCAGCCGTTCTGGAACGAGCTTTATGATTTCTGTAGTGACCAGTCTTGGGTATGTGCGGACGTTGAAAAATCCTACTAATATTATAAATGTGAAAGTGTGGATGTTTGGATGTTTAGATGTTTGTATGTTTGTATGTTTGGATGTTTGGATGTTTGTTACTCAATCACGCCGCAACTACTGAACCGATTTGGCTGAAATTTTGAATGGAGATAGCTTATGCCCTGACTTAAAACATAGGCTACTTTTTATCCCGGAAAAGTATTCCTGTGGGACTAAAATAGATATAATCTTCCAAAAACGCCATAGAGGGCGCTGACTGTTCTTAGGTAAATCACGTTCACATAACACATTATTGCAATAGTTTGCTGTGTTGCATGCATTGGCAACACATAGGCTACTTTTTATCCTGGAAAAAATGCACAGTTCCCATGGGATTTTGAAAAACCCGAAGTCTATATCTACAACTATAGGTAGATTATTATAGCGAACTTCCTTGATAGAAAGTATAAAGGTTGGAAAAGGGATCGGGAACGGGAACCGGGAATCAACGATTCCCTCGGGATTTGTTCAAAACCGAAATTTACGCGAGCGAAGCTGCGGGCAGAAGCTATCACACATAATCACAATACCAATCCTACTAATCCTACTATCCTACTAATCCTACTAATCCTCCTACTATCCTACTAATCCTACTAATATTATAAATGTGAAAGTGTGGATGTTTGGATGTTTAGATGTTTGTATGTTTGTATGTTTGGATGTTTGTTACTCAATCACGCCGCAACTACTGAACCGATTTGGCTGAAATTTTGAATGGAGATAGCTTATGCCCTGACTTAAAACATAGGCTACTTTTTATCCCGGAAAAGTATTCCTGTGGGACTAAAATAGATATAATCTTCCAAAAACGCCATAGAGGGCGCTGACTGTTCTTAGGTAAATCACGTTCACATAACACATTATTGCAATAGTTTGCTGTGTTGCATGCATTGGCAACACATAGGCTACTTTTTATCCTGGAAAAAATGCACAGTTCCCATGGGATTTTGAAAAACCCGAAGTCTATATCTACAACTATAGGTAGATTATTATAGCGAACTTCCTTGATAGAAAGTATAAAGGTTGGAAAAGGGATCGGGAACGGGAACCGGGAATCAACGATTCCCTCGGGATTTGTTCAAAACCGAAATTTACGCGAGCGAAGCTGCGGGCAGAAGCTATCACACATAATCACAATACCAATCCTACTAATCCTACTATCCTACTAATCCTACTAATCCTCCTACTATCCTACTAATCCTACTAATATTATAAATGTGAAAGTGTGGATGTTTGGATGTTTAGATGTTTGTATGTTTGTATGTTTG
Source organism: Melanargia galathea (assembly GCA_920104075.1). Lineage (NCBI taxonomy): Eukaryota > Metazoa > Arthropoda > Insecta > Lepidoptera > Nymphalidae > Melanargia > Melanargia galathea. The sequence goes on from OV049872.1 coordinate 12,646,934, forward strand.
GATGTTTGGATGTTTGTTACTCAATCACGCCGCAACTACTGAACCGATTTGGCTGAAATTTTGAATGGAGATAGCTTATGCCCTGACTTAAAACATAGGCTACTTTTTATCCCGGAAAAGTATTCCTGTGGGACTAAAATAGATATAATCTTCCAAAAACGCCATAGAGGGCGCTGACTGTTATTAGGTAAATCACGTTCACATAACACATTATTGCAATAGTTTGCTGTGTTGCATGCATTGGCAACACATAGGCTACTTTTTATCCTGGAAAAAATGCACAGTTCCCATGGGATTTTGAAAAACCCGAAGTCTATATCTACAACTATAGGTAGATTATTATAGCGAACTTCCTTGATAGAAAGTATAAAGGTTGGAAAAGGGATCGGGAACGGGAACCGGGAATCAACGATTCCCTCGGGATTTGTTCAAAACCGAAATTTACGCGAGCGAAGCTGCGGGCAGAAGCTATCACACATAATCACAATACCAATCCTACTAATCCTACTATCCTACTAATCCTACTAATCCTCCTACTATCCTACTAATATTATAAATGTGAAAGTGTGGATGTTTGGATGTTTAGATGTTTGTATGTTTGTATGTTTGGATGTTTGGATGTTTGTTACTCAATCACGCCGCAACTACTGAACCGATTTGGCTGAAATTTTGAATGGAGATAGCTTATGCCCTGACTTAAAACATAGGCTACTTTTTATCCCGGAAAAGTATTCCTGTGGGACTAAAATAGATATAATCTTCCAAAAACGCCATAGAGGGCGCTGACTGTTATTAGGTAAATCACGTTCACATAACACATTATTGCAATAGTTTGCTGTGTTGCATGCATTGGCAACACATAGGCTACTTTTTATCCTGGAAAAAATGCACAGTTCCCATGGGATTTTGAAAAACCCGAAGTCTATATCTACAACTATAGGTAGATTATTATAGCGAACTTCCTTGATAGAAAGTATAAAGGTTGGAAAAGGGATCGGGAACGGGAACCGGGAATCAACGATTCCCTCGGGATTTGTTCAAAACCGAAATTTACGCGAGCGAAGCTGCGGGCAGAAGCTATCACACATAATCACAATACCAATCCTACTAATCCTACTATCCTACTAATCCTACTAATCCTCCTACTATCCTACTAATATTATAAATGTGAAAGTGTGGATGTTTGGATGTTTAGATGTTTGTATGTTTGTATGTTTGGATGTTTGGATGTTTGTTACTCAATCACGCCGCAACTACTGAACCGATTTGGCTGAAATTTTGAATGGAGATAGCTTATGCCCTGACTTAAAACATAGGCTACTTTTTATCCCGGAAAAGTATTCCTGTGGGACTAAAATAGATATAATCTTCCAAAAACGCCATAGAGGGCGCTGACTGTTCTTAGGTAAATCACGTTCACATAACACATTATTGCAATAGTTTGCTGTGTTGCATGCATTGGCAACACATAGGCTACTTTTTATCCTGGAAAAAATGCACAGTTCCCATGGGATTTTGAAAAACCCGAAGTCTATATCTACAACTATAGGTAGATTATTATAGCGAACTTCCTTGATAGAAAGTATAAAGGTTGGAAAAGGGATCGGGAACGGGAACCGGGAATCAACGATTCCCTCGGGATTTGTTCAAAACCGAAATTTACGCGAGCGAAGCTGCGGGCAGAAGCTATCACACATAATCACAATACCAATCCTACTAATCCTACTATCCTACTAATCCTACTAATCCTCCTACTATCCTACTAATCCTACTAATATTATAAATGTGAAAGTGTGGATGTTTGGATGTTTAGATGTTTGTATGTTTGTATGTTTGGATGTTTGGATGTTTGTTACTCAATCACGCCGCAACTACTGAACCGATTTGGCTGAAATTTTGAATGGAGATAGCTTATGCCCTGACTTAAAACATAGGCTACTTTTTATCCCGGAAAAGTATTCCTGTGGGACTAAAATAGATATAATCTTCCAAAAACGCCATAGAGGGCGCTGACTGTTATTAGGTAAATCACGTTCACATAACACATTATTGCAATAGTTTGCTGTGTTGCATGCATTGGCAACACATAGGCTACTTTTTATCCTGGAAAAAATGCACAGTTCCCATGGGATTTTGAAAAACCCGAAGTCTATATCTACACCTATAGGTAGATTATTATAGCGAACTTCCTTGATAGAAAGTATAAAGGTTGGAAAAGGGATCGGGAACGGGAACCGGGAATCAACGATTCCCTCGGGATTTGTTCAAAACCGAAATTTACGCGAGCGAAGCTGCGGGCAGAAGCTATCACACATAATCACAATACCAATCCTACTAATCCTACTATCCTACTAATCCTCCTACTATCCTACTAATATCATAAATGTGAAAGTGTGGATGTTTGGATGTTTAGATGTTTGGATGTTTGGATGTTTGGATGTTTGTTACTCAATCACGCCGCAATTACTAAACCGATTTGGCTGAAATTTTGAAAGGAGATAGATTATACCCTGACTTAAAACATAGGCTACTTTTTATCCCGGAAAAATCTACAGTTCCCACGGGATTTTGAAAAAAACCGAAATCTCTAGCTACAACTATAGGTAGATTACTATAGCAAACTTCCTTGAAAGTAGGTGTAAAGGTTAGAAAAGGGAGCGGGAATGGGAACCGGAAATCCACGACTCCCTCGGGATTTGTGAAAAACCAAAATTCTCGCGGGCGAAGCCGCGGGTATTCTCTAGTTGGGAATAAATTCAAGTACGTTTACATACGTAAGTGACATAAACGGTAGCTTGAGATGGCTGGACCACTGTATAGTGACGCCATCTGCCTGGCAGACTATTTTGAAGGTTAGCATACGTCATGATATCTATTGGTCGGACCACCTACCGCTCATAATAGAGTGTGATCTGAATTTAATAGTACAAAAAGTGTCCGTGGGTAACGACATTTATGTAATAAAATAGTGTGGGGTCATAGGTCGTCTGAACAGATTAATAGATATCATGAAAATTGCAATAGTAAGCTTAGAGATATCTGTTTCCCTGATATATTTGTGTCGTGTGGAGGAAAAATGTGTGTAGATCCCAAACACAGGGAAGAGCTAGACAATATGTACAGTGAAATAGTGAGAATTCTATCTGATGCTGCTATTGAGACGTACAGGGGAAATAAGGGTAGAAAAAAGGGTCCGATAGTTGGATGGAACATGCACGTACGAGCCGCACACCGTGAGGCTCGATTGAGGTATCAAACATGGTTGCTATATAATAAACCGATGTCTGGTGAGGTTTGGGATCGGATGCGTGAGAGCCAAAAAATATTTAGAAGTCGGTTAAGATGGTGTCAAAACCATCAAGATCAAATAAAAATGGATATAATTGCTTCTCATAGATCTGCTAAAGACTTCTCTAGATTTTGGAATTCGACAAACAGTTTGAATGTTCGGGCGAGCCTACCGGTGAGTGTTGCCGGTTTTAACACTCAAAAAGAAATAGCCAACTTGTTTAGAGATCACTTTAGAGTTTCATCGCCGCTGGGGCCGTCGACTCGAGTGTTCGATGCTCAGGTTAGTCGTGACAAGGAATTGCTACGTTTTTCTGCTAAGCAAGTTGCAGAGGTTGTTCAGAAAATGACCAGAGGAAAGTCGCCTGGGCACGACAGCCTCAGCATCGAGCACTTGAAATATGCGGGTTTTCACTTGCCCAGGGTGCTAGCTATGTTCTATTCACTCTGCGTGAGTCACTCGTATATCCCAAGCGATATGATGAGAACTATAGTGGTCCCTATTGCTAAAAATAAAACTGGCAATCTTTCTGATATGTCCAACTATAGGCCTATATCGCTGGCCACCATTATGGCTAAAGTATTGGACAGTCTGTTTGACAAGAATCTGAGTGAATCACTCCAGTTCCACGATGCTCAGTTTGGATTTCGACCGGGTCTATCGACTGAGATGGCAATACTGAGCCTCAAACAGTCTGTACAATATTATACGAGCAGAAAGACACCTGTGTACGCCTGTTTTCTTGATCTCTCCAGAGCATTTGATTTAGTCTCCTATGATATACTATGGGAAAAGATGGAGAAAGCAGGCGTGCAACAGGAGGTGACTAGTGTTATGCAGTTTTGGTATGCTAATCAAATAAACACGGTTAGGTGGGGGAAGGAGCTCTCTGATTCGTATAGATTGGAGTGCGGGGTGAGGCAGGGGGGGTTGACCTTTTTTTTTTTTTTTTTTTTTTTTTTTTTTCGTGGTGGAAAGCTTTATGGCTACCCCCGTTCTTTGGGCAGAACGGGGGTTATGTGGGACTCCCCCCCTAGTGGGGGTATACCCTAACTAAAACCACCACGGCTGCTCCCTCTTGCTGACTATGCTGGACGCCTGGGGAACCCGTTGTATACTTCCCAGGCGTCTGTCAGCCGCCCCGGCCACCTGCCGGGGCTCCCGCGCTAAAGAGGGGGGGATCGGGACAGCGTGATCCCCCCCTCAGACAGTGAGGAGACTACGAGTGGCGGGCAGCTAGCCCAATAGCTACCCGCCGTCTCCCGAGGGAAGCTGGCGAGCGGCGAATAACCGCCGCCTTCTTCCCCCCCGTCTGCGCCGGAGCGGATGTGCGTCGAGAGCCTCTTCGCGCGCCCGCTCCGCGGCCTCCTTCTGCGAGATAACGTCCTCGCAGAAGTCGGCCACAGCATCCCAAGACCCCTCGCTGCTCAGCATGGCAAGTACGACGCCGGGCAGCGAGAGGTCTCCGCCAATTGTCGCCACCAGAGTGCGGCGCTGGGGGGCCCAGTGGCTACACTCCTCTAGAGTGTGCTGGGCCGTGTCGTCCCCAGCACCGCACTCATGGCACGACGGGGTCGGTTCTCTCCTGGCGACTTTGTGCAGGTAATGGCCGAAGCATCCGTGCCCGGTCAACACCTGCACCAGCCGGAAGGAGAGGGACCCGTGCCTTCGCTGGCACCACCGCTCCAGAACCGGGCGGATGGCGTCTATGGTGCGCTTGCCATAGACGGCATCCGCCAGGTCGGCCTTCCACCTTTCCCGCATTCTGCGGGCAGCCATGCGCTGCGCTCGGCCAACTGCTTCGGGAGCCGGGCGTTCCAGGGGGGGTTGACCTCGCTGAAGCTCTTCAACCTGTATGTGAATGAGCTGATTGTGGAGCTCAGCAGCAAGCCACTGGGTTGTTGGATAGACGGCGTCTATGTAAACAACCTCAGTTACGCCGACGATATGGTGTTGCTGGGTCCCACGGCTGGTTCAATCAGGGAGTTACTTCAAACCTGCCAGAAATATGCTGCCAGGCATGGTCTCATGTACAATGTGTCTAAAAGTCAATATATGATCTTTAAGGCCCCTCGTAAACAGGTGCAATACGAACCAAGTATTGCACTGAATGGGGTTGAGCTCACACGCGTACCACATTTTAAATACTTGGGTCACTATGTTGCGGAGGACCTCAAAGATCATATGGACATTGAGAGAGAAAGAAGGGCCATGACGATTAAATGCAATATGTTGGCTCGCAGGTTCGCCCGATGTAGCAAGGAAGCTAAAATAACGCTCTTCAAGGCTTACTGCCAAAATTTCTACTCGGGCAGCCTGTGGGTCAACTATGCACAAAACGCCATGAACACCTTAAGAGTGCAATATAATAATGGATTCAGGATGCTGTTGGGATTGCCGCGGTTTTGTTCCGCATCAAGCATGTTCGCGAATGAGCGAACTGACGATTTCTTCGCGATAATGCGAAAGAAGTCGTCATCGCTGCTGATGCGATGGCGAGCGAGTTCCAACGGCTACTGTCTCGTGGTCCCACTGGTTGACCCACTCAGTGGGACCACGAGGAATTTCAATTCCTCGTGGTCCCACTTTGATGGTGGGACCAACAGGACATGTTTTAGAGATTAAATTTTTGGGGTTGTGGTCCCACTGATAAGTTTTAAGTAAAATCTCTTCTGTTAAAAACTAATTGATTAAAAAATTGTAGACAAGTATAAATGTCAAATAGTTTGATTATTATGTTCTGCTCCTATTGCAAACCTACCTAAGAAATCTTTTCAAAAAACCGTTACGGACTGTTGATTCAAACATCCACAGCTTAGTTTCACTAGTAAAAAAAACCAGACTTCAAACTAAAAATATTTTTTTTTGTACACTTAAGTTGAAGTTGGTTGAGCGAGCGATGCTAGCCCGACTTCAACATACACGTGTACCACAGACCAGTAAAATAAAGACGGATAATAGCAGGGCACCCGCACTCACCACACATATGCTCTGGAACTAATTACATATTATTATACTTATTTAAATTTTGTAAAGGTTTCAAACGTACTCAACTCAACTCAACTCGACTCAACGCGACTCAATTCAACTCAACTCGACTCAACGCGACTCAACGCGACTCAACTCGACTCAACGCGACTCAATTCAACTCAACTCGACTCAACGCGACTCAACTCGACTCAACTCGACTCAACTCGACTGAACACGACTGAACTCGACTGAACTCGACTCAACTCGACTCAACTCGACTGAACTCGACTGAACTCGACTGAACTCGACTGAACTCGACTGAAATCGACTGAACTCGACTTAACTCGACTGAACTCGACTGAAGTCTCGAGTCGAGTCGAGCATCAGAGTTGAGAAGTTGGATATGTACCTACTGGAGTTCATTCAAAGATAAAGTCTTTAATTGGTACCCCCAATCAAGTTAAATAACCGACAGTTCCTAAATCCCATTAGTTTTGGGGGTCAGGTCCCCTACAGCATCAGGATTGAGGAGTCGGAATTCAAATTTTTTATAGGACAGTGTCGCAATGTTTCTTTATAGATTAAAAAAAATTACGCAAATCGGTTCAGTAATCTCGGAGATATCGGTGTACATAGGTAGAAAACACAACTCCTCCTTTTTTGAAAGTCGGTTATAAAAGTAGCCTATGTCCTTTATCAGGGTCTAGAGTATTTATTTGTGAACCAAATTTCGCACTCGCACTCGCACTCACACACGCACTCGCACTCGCACACACACTAGTAGTCGCACTCGCACTCGCACTCGCACTCGCACTCACCCACACACACACTCGCACTCGCACTCACTCACCCACACACACGTACTCGCACTAGCATTTGCACTCGCACTCGCACTCGCACACGCACTCGTAGTCGCACTCGCACTCACACTCGCACTCGCACTCACTCACCCACACACACGTACTCGCACTCGCACTCGCACTCGCACTCGAACTCGCACTCGCACACGCACTCGCACTCGTACTCGCACTCGCACACACACACACACACACACAGACAGACAGACAGACACACAGACACACAGACACACACACACACACACACACACACACACTCACACTCACGCACGCACACACACACACACACACACACACACATTCGCACTCGCACTCACACTCACACACGACATAAATGAAGAGTGTCACTAGTATTACGATAATAATATGTATATTTATTATTATTTTATATATTTTTATTCTTATTATTAAATATCTTAAAAGTACAGAATTGGACTTGTTACAGTTTTTTCATTATTATTTAGACACATTGACATCAATGCATTTCATAATGATTAAGACAGCGACCAATAATATCAAGTGTCAGTGTACAGCCAGTATTTTTACAACAAAGTGGGACCACGAGGAATTACAATTCCTTATAGCCCCACCCAAATTTAGCAGTGGGACCACGAGGAATTGAAATTCCTCGTGGTCCCACTGAGTGGGTCAACCAGTGGGACCACGAGACAGTAGCCGTTCCAACAGCATCCTGAAAGTTTTTGCGAGTAAGATGGACTCACCAATACTTAAACACACTATTCAAGTATTGGTGAGGCCGCAAACTTAAGTTAATTATAATGTTTTAGTTTTAGTTTTAGTTATAAGCTACTAACATTAGTTATAAGATTGTAATATACTAACACAATGAGCCCCAGTTGCTTAAAATAAAGATTTATTATTATTATTATAAGTACTAAAATCTATCAACCTGTGTAAACTAGAATTGGAGCTATCCATTATAATGTATGTAGTTATGTACGTAACATACAACAACATCCTCCTACATATATACTTAATTTGAAAAACCAACAAGATATATCTACCTACTCGTACATATTATGTACGTGATCCAGAAACTGTGGCCTGGGTTTTATTGAAAACATAAAAAAGGGAAATTAAAAAGTTTCCCGGATCAGATCCGTCGACATAAAAATTCAGTTTTACGAGTTTCGCGTAAACAAGTTGGAACTTATGTCTGCGACACTAACGCTGCTAACTTTTAAATCTGTATGACACTGCTATTGTATTTTTATGAACTAAAGTTAAAGATTCAGAGTTTCAACCTCATTCTTTTATTTCGCAACGCTCTGAGACGTCTACAACTCTGAAACGAATAAAACTTCCCATCTAGGTTGTGTTTAAACTGTTATTGTGACGATAATGAATTATCGTCATCACCATCATCAATCACCATCACAATCATCAATCATCATCAATGGTCTTCCACTGTTGGACATCCACAGAATTTTCCCAATGAGCAGCAACCCCAGTTATAGGCAGATTCGGTCTTCGGTCTTGCGTATCCAACCACTTTCCACTACCTTCTTTACGTATAACTGGATTTAAGTTTTTTTAAACCCTGTGGGAAATATTTGCTTTTCCGGGATAAAAGATGCCAATGTCAATTTCCGGGACGCAAGCTACCTGTACCAAACGTATAAATCGGTTAAACGAATGGACCTTTAAGAATCCCATGGAAATCCTTTAATTTACCGGGATAAAAGTAGCCTATGTCCGTCCCCGGGATGTAAGCTATCTCTGTACCATATTTCATCAAAATCGGTTAAACTGTTGGGCCACGAAAACCAAACAGACAGACAGATAGACAGATACACTTTCGCATTTATAATATTACTTATAGTATGGATTAGTATTGATGTCCCAACGTTTTCTCGGACATTTTCATCGAGTTTCTTACCACCTAAAAACTTATGTATTTTGTAACAGAAATACTCGTATACATCGCTTTTAACTTGTTAATTTAGCTCCACGTTGGAACAAGGTACACAATGATACTTCCCTGGCTGTATCCTCAAATCCTGCAGGATTACCGCTCCGTTATTGCCTTTCTGCGACGTCGCTCGGGGCTAAGCGGACGTTCGTACGATTTTATTTGCTAATATTGCAGCTAATTCAGCGCTTCTTCCTTTTATATCCTCTCTTTTATTATTCTAGTTGTCTGTTCAGGTAATTATTTAATTCCGAAACGCTAAACTCTGGTTAGCCACCAGGGTATCGGTGCCGTCATTTAGCGGCCCCTGACCGTTTTTTAAGAACCCTCTCCATGGCATCGACAAATCGTTGGTGAGTGGAGTCTAAAACAGTGATTTCTGCATTTAGAAAGCGAGACGTCTTCAGTAAAGAAGAGTACTAAAAATATATACATAAATAAATAATAAATTAATTAAATAAATAAATTTTGCTTGAGATATCATGATTTTTAGTGAAAAACGGCAAAGTAAAAAGATGCAAATCTAGGTTTGGTATTTCGCCTATTTTAGCAAATATTTGGCAATTTTTTACATGAACTAAAGACATTTGTAATTATTATGAAGTAACCTATGATAAGACTTCGGTCGTTTTTCAATTTTCTAGTTTCTTATATAGTTTATTTACGCACGAAGTTGCCCCAAAATTTGCCTAAAAATATTGATTTTTCAAGCGTCATAACTTTCAAAATAAATATAATTTTACTAATATTTTTATTTTATAGCATAGATAATGGAGATATAAATTGATACCTGGCTTAACTTTAGACCTATTGCGACAAATATTAGAATAATAGGCGTAATACGTTTGTATGGAGAAGCGCGTGAAGAGAGCGGCCTTAACATCGACGCTATGGAGTCAAAAACGCTCTCTTAGAAGCCACGCCGTATTATTTCAATAGTTTTCAATGCCGTCATGTCATTTGATAGAGGCCGCTTAATGACGGCATTTGAAGGCTTCGCTATCATACATAATAATTATGACAGCGAAGGGTTTCAAACCTTTTAAAGCGCTTCCCTGTCGATCAATTGATACATGGATGATGGAGTCTATAGCACACATCCGCCACAAAATTGCTAAAAGAACCGAAATCGCTGAGGTTCCGCCATGGATCATAAAATTAGTGTGAGAAAATACCTATTGGTATTGGTAATGGTATATTCAAATCAAATCAAATCAAATCAAATAAACTTTATTCAAAATTGGTACACTGTACACTTTTTGAACGTCAATTTACTTCACTTATAGAATATTACTTTTTACAGCATATTTTCCTGTAATCATCAATATTAAAGTATGGCAAGGGTTGAAGGCAAGAAATATTTTCTTTGAAGGCAACACAAAGGATGTTGTTGAAAGCTATTACCGTGATCGAAGAATAGGTGTAGTCATTGCTTTGTTGTATTGAACGCATTTTTTCCCTATTCATACAAATGATAAAGACAATGAATATAAAATTATTTTGCTATAATCCGCTAACAGTGACAAATTTGTAGGCACAACACCACACAATCTTGTAGGCACAACACCACACAATCTTGTAGGCACAACACCACACAAATTCACCACAAAACAAACTCGACGATCGTTTCGCTCCAACACCGGAGCATCTTCAGGAGATGTCGACTTCACAACGGACGATTGCAAATTTTGCAATCGTCCGTTGTGAAGTCGACATCTCCTGAAGATGCTCCGGTGTTGGAGCGAAACGATCGTCGAGTTTGTTTTGTGGTGAATTTGTGTGGTGTTGTGCCTACAAGATTGTGTGGTGTTGTGCCTACAAGATTGTGTGGTGTTGTGCCTACAAATTTGTCACTGTTAGCGGATTATAGCAAAATAATTTTATATTCATTGTATATCATGGAATTCCGCAAAGTAACGCCTGCTTCCATTCAACATTCAAAATGATAAAGAAACCGATAAGGCTACGGTGTATTCCTTTCCATGACAATATTCTCACTTATAAAAATGTTGCATTTCATTCTTTATTTTCAAGGTGATTTAGTTACGGGCATTGTTACATTCTAGTAGGAAAAATATTAATTTCACAGTAAAAGTATTCGTACATAATAAAATGTCAGTATATTCATTGTTGTCACTTGTCTATTGATAGAACTTCAATATTAATAAGATATTTTTGATAATAATTAATCAATTTGAATAGGAAAAGTATTAAGAAGGGAGTAGGGACAAGTAAAGTAGGTACCTATACTAATTTTATCTAACTGCATACAGAAGCAACGCTCAATTCTCCCTGCCATTCACCGCCGGCCGTCACTCGCAAAGCAAAAGTACGTCTACTATACCAGTAAGTATTGTTCTTAGCAGGAGTTGTATGAAGTGTCGGGGGCGTGACAAAAGTAACACTATACTGTTCCTTGTGCGTCGTGGACATCCGCATGTAACGCCTGCTTCTATGCAATGCTTAAGGAGAGTCTAACAAACTTTCTTGACTCGTATAAAATCTATAATATAATAAAACTGTAACAGATCCAATTCTGTACATTGAAGATATTTTGAAAATTTTTATTGGAGGGCACTCTGTAATCGATACTGAATCCAAAACTGCAATTTTTTTCATTTTTGTCTGTCTGTCTGTCTGTCTGTCTGTCTGTCTGTCTGTCTGTCTGTATCTTGGCCGCGCATCACGCCGAAACTACTGAACGGATTCGAATGAAACTTGGTACGATTTGAGTTTGTACTCCGAGGTAGGTTATAGGATACTTTTTATCCCGAAATTCAGCACGGTTCCCTTGGGAGAGGGGATGAAAGTTAAAACGTGTATTTAGCTGTAATTCATTAACGCGTTGTTCGATTTTACTCATTCTTTTTTTGTTAGGAAGATAGTACTTTATATATTGTTCCATAAATATTTCAAGGTCACAGGTTTCTTAGTTCAGAAATGACAGACATTACAACCCTCAGTATTGGGTTCAAATAACTTGGGACCCAGATCTTTGAACGTACGGCTTATTTTAAACTGGTGTGCGTTTAAATATATGTTTGTCGGTCTGTCTATTTATTCCAGCTAATCTCCGAAACGGCCGTATCGATTTTAATGTAACTTTCAATGTTATAAGGAGTAACAGGCTACATTTAATTTAGGTACATAAAAGAATTATGGGATCCGATCCGATCCTATATAAAAACCTATATCTACGCGAACGAAGTTGCGGGGATCTGCTAGTAATAAATAAGGTTGAAAAAATTATAAATAGCACAAAGGAAATGTTGCGAGCTTCTGGGTCTCAAGGTATGCATATATACATAGTTGAGTATTTTATATGAATCAGTGGATAAAAACGAATTTTAGGAAAAGGAAGCAGTCCCTTACGTGTTTGCCTTATCTTGACGAGGGTGCCTTATTTACATAGCCACAGAGAAATGACCTAAATGCCACCAATATGCAAATTCAGGGCTCTAGTATAAATCAACAACCAGCAACATATTTCTAAGAATAAGATGTTTAAATATAGAATTTTTAAACGTCGACATAATAACTTTTTTTATTTTTATTGCGAGATAGGCTTACGCTTGACGAAAATCATGCCTAACAGCAATGATGAGGTCTAAGTTGGAACGCGCTTGCCTAGAAAATGCCTATTCACTCTTGCCTTGAAGGTACTTAAGTCGAACGAGGCGGGAAACACGGAAGCCGGAAGGGCGTTTCACACCCTAGCGGTTCGTATCAGAAACGTCGACCGAAAGCGCTTTGTTCGAGCAGACTGAACGTCAACCACATAGGGATGCCATCGCTCTCGACTTCTCGCTGTTCTGTGGTGAAATGGAGAAGGAGGAACTAGGTTAATAAGTTCCTGAGCACACTCTCCAAAGTATATCTGATAAAAGACCAATAGACAAGCGACATTGCGTCGGTGCTGTAAACTGAGCAATTTCGCCTGCGTTAGTGACCGATCGCCTATGATTCTACGGGCGCGGCGATCAACCGAGTCTAATGCATCGAGTTGGTATTTGGCAGAGCCGTCCCAGATGTGGCAGCAGTACTCCATGCCTGACCGGATTTGAGCTTGGTAAAGTGTGAGGCGCTGTGCAGGTGTGAAGTACCGTTTCACCTTGTTCAGGATACCAAGTTTTTTGGCAGCTGTTTTGACCTTCAACTCGATGCATTTCCCGAAATTGCTATTCCTAACTAAACTATTCCTAACTAAGCCTGCGCTGCCCACCCTGATACCTACTTTTCTGTGATTCGTAAGATCCGCGCAGTTTCAATTCAGAATATTTTATGAGGTAGTCTTATAAGGCCTCCTTACTCCTATAATTAGGTGTATATTTTAGACAATAGGTTCTGCATCAGTCAATTCGTGATATTCGTATTTTATGGACGCGTTATACGCATCTTTATGCTTTTCTAACATTCGCCAGAGTTGTGGTTGCTTTACCATCATAATTTAATTCTACTAAGTAAAACATTCATTCTAATTCATGTGTACAGGGAATTAACTCGGCTGAAGAAGATTGCAAAATCACTTAACCCTAGCTTAGTAATGTTTATTTTAATATTTAATATGGGCAATCATCGTCCCTTAGAACCCTTTGAAGATCCATCATGATCAACCCATTACCGGCTCACTACAGAGCACGGGTCTCCTCTCAGAGTGAGAAGGGTTTTGGCCATAGTCTACCACGCTGGCCAAGCGGATTGGCAGACTTCACACACCTTTGAGAACGTTATGGAGAACTCTCAGGCATGCAGGTTTCCTCACGATGTTTTCCTTCACCGTTAAAGCAAGTGATATTTAAATACTTAAAACGCACATAACTCCGAAAAGTTAGAGGTGCGTACCCGGGATCGAATCCACGACCTCCGATTAGAAGTCGGTCGTCCTAACCACTAGGCTATCACAGCTTTTTTTGAAGATTAACACGTTCACTGCGGGCGGGGTCGATAACAGCCCCGTGGTAGACTTTCGTCTGGTGCGGCGCGCAAAACTCGTGTTTTCTCGCCTGTGCGGGAGCTGTCTACGATCAACCGTAAGACGTATGACAAAGACAAATATAGTTTTCTTTATGTCTTCAAAGCCTCGACTCGTTGGTATAAAAAAATAGCACGGGATCAAAATAAGCGTCGTGCGCACTGAGTTCAAAATTATTTAATTCAGTGCGGGACGACGCTGATTTAGTCCCCGCGCGGTGCGCGGCGCAGGCGGCGGGGAAACGATTCAGTCAACGTTAGTGCCGCGACCATAGTCGATAACGGAGCACGCGTTTTGCGCAGCAGTCGATATTCTGAGTCCGCATCATGACTTCGAAATACATATTATGTTAATTATGTCTTCAGTGCTTCCTCGGGTATAAGTTGTTAATAAGTTCCATATTATTATATAGGTATACTATAATAGATGGATATGATAATTTATAATAATTGTAGTTTTCAAGATATGGACTGTTAAGTGTATGATGAAGTCGGTTTGACTTTCAATCTTTTAGATTATCAGTTGTGTTTTAATAAAAACGGTAATCATTTTAACTCAACTTATTTTATCGTGTAACATTAATATTGGAGTGTTGTTGAGTTAAGTTTTGAATAGCATGTTATTATGCTACTTATACAGGTGAATATTATTAAAGTGCACGTATATGAAATAGGAGAAATAATAAAAAAAAACATTTTTAACGTGATAACGTCTTATAAATCGACTAACCGATGCCAGCGACTTCGTCCGCTTGGATTCTTATAAATCTCACTTGGGGTGGAATTTCTAAAATTCCTGAAACACGTAATTCTTTATTTTTAACCGAAAACCTAAATACCAATTTTCATGGATATAACTTGAAAAATGACGGACTTTCATACAAACTTTCATCCCCCATTTAACCCACTTGGGGGTAGTTTTTCCTAAATTCCTCAAACACCTAATTCTTTATTTTTAACCGAAAATCTAAATACCACTTTTCATGGATATAACTTGAAAAATGACGGACTTTCATACAAACTTTCATCCCCTATTTAACCCTCTTAAGGGTGGAATTCGCAATAATCCTTTCTTAGTGTGCACTTACGTCATAAAAGGAAGCTACTGTGAAAATTTCAAGTTTCTAGCTTCAGTGGTTTAGGCTGTGTGTTGATGATCAGTCAGTCAGTCAGTCAGTCAGGGCAAGCTACTTTATAATATTATTATTATTATTATAGATAGATGAACGCCGGCTGCAAGCACGAAAAACCGTGACTATTGTCACGTTCCGCCTGAGTGGAACGTGCAAACGAGAACGCGGAACAAGCGATAGAGAGGAACGATTGGTCTAAGAGTTCGGATTGTGATGCATCTATCTCTCTTTGTTTTAACCCCCGACGCAAAAACGACGGCGTGTTATAAGTTTGACGTGTCTGTGTGTGTGTGTGTGTGGATGCGGGTGGACCGATTTGAATTCGTTTTTTTTTTGTTTGATACAGACTTGGTACAGACACGGCGAGTCTACGATTTTATTGCATGTATAGAAGAATAAAAGATATAGATACGAATTACTTACTGATGAATGAATAATATTTTTCGATCTTACGGACATAATAATAAGAAAATGTGCACTGGTTATTATATTTAAATAAAAAATCACGAGTGCAATAAGTTTAGCATTTTATTAGAAACAAGTACTTATAACCAAGTACGTAAATAAACAAGTACGTATATTTTTATCATTACAGTTTTAATTATTATGAAACTAAGGGAAAAAAATAATCATCTGGACTCGAACCGGGGTGTTTTGATTTCAGAACCGCCCGATTCCCACCTGAGCTATTATAACCTTATAGATGATGGTGGCAAAATTTACCTTTGTATTCTAATGATATTAGCCTCCGAAAGCCCCTGCACACTAAATTTCATGAAAATCATTCATAACATTGACTTCGATATTCATCGATATTATACCAGAGAAATTTATTCCCGTCACTAGTGTAACCCAAATTAGGTGCGGCGCGGGATCTAAAGCGACCTCGGATCTATTTTCGGTATTTTCTCTGAAACCAAGGGTCAGAACCGCAGGCGAAGCTAGTTTTAGTTAAAACATTAACACATAAATGATTTTAGCGCAAATCTAAACAGCTTGTCACGTTCCTGGTCAAATTATGACATATTTATCAAACCATTCAGCACGAGGCCAAAAAAGTGCCAACCGCACTGAAATAGAGTTCCAGGTTTCCTAAATCGACCCCAACCGCACCAGCTGAAAGTTCTCTAAATTTTGGCCCGCAGTGAACGTGTTAAAGAGCTTATATTCCACCACGTATATCTCAGCAATTAGACAAATGAACCTCGCAGTAATCTCGTCATTGCTTATAGTAAAGGGAATTTTTAAGCACAATACATTCCACTGCTCATAGGAGAAATGTATTTTTTTGTTTTTATTTGTGAGGCCTACGTTCAGCACTGAACTTCAAATGTGTAAACAGTACTTCTAAAAAAAATCCTATGAATTAATTTATTTATTTGACACACAAAACAGCTAGCAACCAAACAAAAATAGCAAATAACAGAACAGAGACCTCAAAACCGGCTGCTCGCCAAAATATGTGTGTACAACTACTTAAAATAAAGAAACAATAAAAATATTCAAGTTAGCTAAATAAAAATAAAAATAATTGAAATACTTAAGTTTAAAACATATTGCAACAATAATATTGAATCCTAACTCGACGCGCTATCTTGCTTAATTGAGGAGTTCTTAGGATTACCTTCTTACTCCATCATACCAGTTCCATAATATCATCATGATCAACCCATTACCGGCTCACTACAGAGCACAGGTCTCCTCTCAGAGTGAGAAGGATTTTGGCCATAGTCTACCACGCTGGCCAAGCGGATTGGCAGACTTCACACGCCTTTGAGAACGTTATGGAGAACTCTCAGGCATGCAGGTTACCTCACGATGTTTTCCTTCACCGTTAAAACAAGTGATAAGTATTTAAATACTTAAAACGCACATAACTCCGAAAATTTAGAGGTGCGTGCCCGGGATCGAACCCACGACCTCCGATTTGAAGTCGGTCGTCCTAACCACTAGGCTATCACAGCTGTTCCATAATATGGTACCATGTTATTGCATTGTCAATTTAAATTCAATCAAAATTGACTAAGATTTGGCAAGACAAACAGAACGAAGCAAGAAATAAAAACTTGTAATAATCAATGTAATACAAGTATAAATTGAAAATTTAAAAAACCCCCGACATTCGCCATTTTGTGGCGGCGGCCATCTTGAATTTGCATAGTGCTATTCTACTAGTCAAGCCCTTTCATTTGATACCCATATTAAGGGAGTTGTGAAAAAATATGTAATCCGCCATTTTGTAGCGGCGGCCATCTTGGATCGATTTTCACCAAACATAGCTAACAACACTCTCGACTAATTCATCTTTCAAACAAAAAAAACCGCATTCAAATCGGTCCACCCGTTTGAGCGCCACAGGGGAACAGACAGACACACACACACACACACACACACACACACAGACACGTCAAACTTATAACACCCCGTCGTTTTTTCGTCGGGGGTTAAAAATACATCTACTTACTGATTACAATGGACAAGTTTCCAATATTTTTTTTAAATTTATTATAACAATTGAAGTAAATAAATTGAAAATTTAAAAAACCCCCGACATTCACCATTTTGTGGCGGCGGCCATCTTGGATTTGCACTAGTGATATTCTACTAGTCAAGCCCTTTCATTTGATACCCATATTAAGGGAGTTGTGAAAAAATATGTAATCCGCCATTTTGTAGCGGCGGCCATCTTGGATCGATTTTCATCAAACATAGCTAACAACACTCTCGACTAATTCTCCTTTCAAACAAAAAAAACCGCATTCAAATCGGTCCACCCGTTTGAGCGCCACAGGGGAACAGACAGACACACACACACACACACACACACACACACACACACACAGACACGTCAAACTTATAACACCCCGTCGTTTTTGCGTCGGGGGTTAAATAAAACAAAAATCTGAAAGAATTATTAAATTACATATCTCAAAAACTGAAAAAGTTTTTAACTTTAAAGTTGCTAATTTTGTTCACGCGGCGCTCTAGCGTATAACGTCATCCAACCCGCTCAGAGGTATTTTTTCGAAAAAAGATTAAAAATTTTTTTTTCAAAAATCTATGGGATCATTTTGCAAACATCCTCAGCTGTCGATTAAAAAAAGAATCACGCAAATCGGTTCAGTAATCTCTGAGAAGTTGGTTAAACAAGTAAATTTACATGGAAAAAATACCTACGAATAGACGCTGTGACGTCATACTCGAGTGAGAAATTTTGCGTTAAAATACATGAACTTAAATAATTAATTTCTCCTTCATTTATTGATGGATTTCAAATTTTTTTTCACTGATTTATCATTTTTAATCTATATTTTAAAACCATTGTGTTCAAAATGATATTTTCAACTTCAGAAAACTTCCTCATTTACAACACGATCTTCCTATTTACAGCATATATTATTTTTATGCATGACACTTATTTACGAAAGTCGGAGTTGACAACCCTAGCATATAGTGCTAGGGTTGGCAACTTTGACTTTCGTAAATAGAGCGCTGAGTGTAAACCTGTACGGTTAGTCTAAGATTTTACACATATAAATAGTTTTGCGACTCGTTTGCTCACTCGTTTTAAGAAACTGAACCCAAACATTCTTATTTTAAAGTCGTAATTCCATAGTTCGAATATGTATTTTACAACATTTCTGCTTGGGGCGCTCGCTGTGTTCGAATGCTGAATGTATTGGCGAACTCAAACCTTAATGCTAGCCATTTTAGGTCCATTTTACTCTGAAATCGATCAATAGTATACTACAAAGTTTTGGAGTGCTCCAAACATAGACTAAGCACTCTGTATAAAAAGTGAAGTACGTATGCATATGAACTTTTCTTCTGCACTCTCTCTATTTTGTGAATTAGTATTTTCCACTTTATAATTGGAGAAGAAACATTTTCCGTATAAAAGTACATTTTATAGGCCGAAACTCATTCATTGACTATACTACCGTCATAACAACGACGTAACGACAACGCTATAATGTCTTTTAAATATCTTCCGGGCCTATCATTATCTTAAGAGCAATCTCTGGTCAACATTGCCATAAAACTCGAGGCAATCAATTACTCCTAATGCTTTTTCAGACTCTTTAACTGCTAATTGCTCTATTTTTATTGCGGTTCATTTTATCTATAGGCCAGGGACAAATCTAACGAGAAAACGCCAACGAAAAAGCGCGCTCGAAATTTTCCTATTGAAATGTTAAGGTGCGTCTCCTGCGCAAGTTTTGCTGTATATGTTACCGGAAATGTATGTAATCTAGGAATTGTATACATTTCCGAGGAAATTTATACAATTCCGAAGCTATTGGAAATGTATAAAATATTGTTTCAAAAACTATTTATTATATAAATGTCCTAGGAAATGTGTACAATTCCTAGGAATTATACATAATTCCTATATCGTATTAGGAAATGTATAAAAATAATGCTTTCTTTTGAATGTTGGGTCCTAGGTAAAATGTGGTTCACATACTACCTAGGACTATAGGAAGTATGTGACCTAGGAATTTTTTATCAAAATAAGTTTGGACGAAGAAAATGTAAAATATTTGTCGATGCGAAAACCACAAAAGAGATGTATCGCGCTTAGACTGCAGTAAAAGTGAAAATGTCCCTGCTAACTTTAAAATGCCGCCAGTTAATATCCTCTTGACCTTTTGCGCATATACTCGTGGGTAATTTTTTTTCAGGTCACAACGAAATGCCACGCTAGAAAATTTATGAATTGTTAAAATTCGTAATAATATATGAAACCAAGACAACTACTAAAGACTAAACTACTCACTTACTTTTTAGCAAGTTAGCATTGTCTTGAGGTAGATATCCACATGGTGCAAAATAAACATTATAACAACAAAAGTACGCAACGTAGTCATTTTATCTCAAATGACAGTTGTACCTATTGTGACATTTGGCAGCGCACCGTATAGCATACCACGGATTTTTCTACGTAGGACGCTGCAGAAGTGACCCGACGATATCGCAACACGCCGTTTGGCGTCACTCTCCAATTTTCCTCTCGAAATGTTTATTGTACGACTAAGTATTAGTTAAATAACTATCGGTCATATGACATGATTATTCGCAGTTCATTGTATCCATGTCTTGTGTAATGCTGGGTGATTATGCATACCTAATCAGTATTATCCGGAGTTGGTTATCTTAATCAAGTATTGCCCATTACCATACCTAATGTGAAATAATAATAGACGTTGTAATACTGTACACGGCACGCACACGCACAGACAGCATTTCAATCATGTACATAAATTGTTGTATTGTTATTTAAAAAAAAAAAAAGAGCAACCGCCGAGTTTCTTACTGGTTCTTCTCGGTTGGAACGGCATTCCGAACCAGTGGTAGATTCAATTGACGATTCAAAAGTACTTGTAAAAGTTTATTTGAAAAAAAACTTTTCTATTCTATTCTATTCTATTCTATTCATCCGCCCACAGGGAAGCGCAGCGTTATCTGTTCAACTCAAGCGAGTCGCTGGGGCTCTGTTCTTGAACTTACAGGGTTTAAGTATGTTTTGTGGCAACCCTTGCTGACTTGTACCCAGCATTGGACGCGTCTATCGGTTGATGTAATTGTGACGATGTGTACATCGAATGTTTAAATTTAGCAGGTAGGTAAATTACAATTAACAATGACTAGTGTATATCAAAGATTTCGCTATAAATATATCATATTATAAAGTAGAGGATATACCTACATAACATTAATGCACGTTATTTTAAATTCGTATTACAGTCCAGTTGGTTTCTATTTTCTACGCATCATCGTATTGGAACGCTAAATCGCATGGCGGCACGTTTTTGCCGGTATGGTAGTATCTAGCCACGGGCGAAGCACCCACTTAAGCAGACCAGAGACAATTTAGAAATTATATATTCCTAAATTGACCCAGTCGGAAATCAAACCCAAGACTTTCCACATATAAGATTACATCACTCACTAATGCGCCAAAAATGTTCGTCAAAATTCAAAAATGCAATCACTTTCTATTTCTAAAAGCGATTGCGACTGCGAGTAGGAATATTTAACAATAATTATACTTATAGGTCGACCAGAATCTCATGAAAAATAGGGAAATTAAATTTTGTAGTAAGAAACACTAGGTTAACTCGGCTGCCCTAGTGATAAACAAAGTAATTACATTCAGAACACCTTACCTGGGATCGTTTCACGAAACGTAAAATCAAGCAACTGCATTTTAAATACAAAAACAAAGTAATCAACATCCAATTACTTTGTTTTTGTGTTGTGCTTGTTGTTTACTTGGTTTTGCATTTATATTCCGGGTTAGTGTGTGCAGTTACTTTGTTTGGGCAATTCAAATTTCAGTAAACGGTTCAAGTTATTTGAAATATTAAACTGTGGTAAAAACTACTCGACATAAAACTTTTGTTAATGCAAAAAAGTCAATTTCACAAAAAAAAATGTCAGTTACTTTGTTTATCGCTAGGGCAGCCGTAGTGTTGATAACTTTGGAATTTCATTTCCGTATTTTTCATGAAAAAGCTGTGATAGCCTAGTGGTTAGGACGACCGACTTCTAATCGGAGGTCGTGGGTTCGATCCCAGGGCACGCACCTCTAACTTTTTGGAGTTATGTGCGTTTTAAGTATTTAAATATCACTTGCTTTAACGGTGAAGGAAAACATCGTGAGGAAACCTGCATGCCTGAGAGTTCTCCTTAACGTTCTCAAAGGTGTGTGAAGTCTGCCAATCCGCTTGGCCAGCGTGGTAGACTATGGCCAAAACCCTTCTCACTCTGAGAGGAGACCCGTGCTCTGTAGTGAGCCGGTAATGGGTTGATCATGATGATGATGATGATTTTTCATGAGATTCTGGTCGACCTTTACCTATCACCATGTACCAAAATCGGAAACAACTGCTTAGTCAAATGACGGTCCCATTTATACCGTCGTAACTCGACTTATCTCCCTAATCCATCGAGTCGGGCTATTGAAAACACATTAAGCCTTCCGCGAAGACGTTTACGAGGCTTTCGATTTATCGACGCCGAGGAAACCTCCCCCCGTTCGATAAATAACTCTGTTGTTCTGTTGCAAAAGATTTTTTGCACACTAAATTACTTGCGCCATCACGATTTACGAGTAGGAGGCTAAAGGTAAAAATTTACGACGGAAAAGCAACGATTATCGGTGTTTTCTGAATTTTTTGTGTATCTGTATAGGTAGGTAATTTACTTAAAATCCTATTATCGTCAAATCCAATCTGTTCTAGTTTTTTTTACAATAAATTATGTTTAAAGGATCATCAAACTCTCATAGAATAGAATTTGTTACGTACCTACCTTCACATTATGTATTATTCTTAAAATTAATATTTACACATTCTTCCTATCGATATCAATCGGTATTATGGAAATGCTGTACTACAGTGCTTCAAAATATAGGCTGCGTACAGTGAACGAAAATTATAATTACCAATGTGCTAAATTTGAAGAGTATAAAATTTCTAGAATATAAATCTTCTACAATATTCTAGGAATTTTATACTCTTCATTCTCCACTCTATTAATTCCCACCTATATAGATCTATATTATAGACACAAAGTAAACCACTTCAAAATTATAATTACCAATGTGCTAAAGGATACTATAAAATTCCTAGAATATAAATCTTCTACAATATTCTACGAATTTTATACTCTTCATTCTCCACTCTATTAATTCCCGCCTATATAGATACAAAGTAAACCACTTCAAAAGCTTATAAAATTTTTACAAACCAAATTCTTTTACGGAGTAAATAAAAGAGACAATCACAAAAACTCGAGATTAAAATTCCTACGCTTTATTTAGAGGAAAGTCAATAATAGAACGAAATTGCGTATCGGATATTCAGTCACGAATTTCTATCAAATAAGTATATTGGATGAAGATGGAAAATCTTTTGAGTTTTTCTTACATAATTTTATTTTGGCATTATTTTCCTAAATATACATAAGTACCTAGGTGTGTTATATAATTATTATAAGCTAAGAACTTTATGCAGTCCCTTACATAAAAGCTCAAGATAAATATTGTATTTTATGACCTGAAGGCCTTTATAGTTAAACTATGTAAGAAAAGCTCAAAATAAAAGTCATAGATGATGTTTAAACAACATAATATGTAGGTACCTTATAAACCATCTAAGCGTGTTCCAACTCAAACCGCATAATTTCCTTTAAGCAATGTATTGTTAAGAATCTAAAATTTTCATGTACCTATGTACCTACCTACCGTAAAAAACTTATCAGATTTTCCCTTATCAATTTCGAACCAAAAACCCTTCATTGTTACAAAGGAATGGTCTACACCTATGGCGGCAATAACTTTCAACAATGCCTTTGTGTTCAAAAAGAACTACCCCCAGATCGCTATCGAACCCTTATGAAAGTAGGTAAGTAGAACCTGCGTAGATAACGGGTCATTTTCACTATAGGAAAAGTGAGTTTTCATATAAAGTAGGTTTACCGGCAAATCTTGTTCAATTTAGAAGGCAGGTTCGACAGTTCAAGTTTAAATAAGTATATAAACCTGTATAATGAAAACTGAAAGTTAGGTATTTGAGGGGAGAAAGACCTTAAGTATAAAAACACCAAGAATATTTTTTTAAATCAACCAACCAAAGATTAACTTAAATAATAAAATGATACATAATATAATATGTTACGAAAGCAATGACGTTGTTTGACGAAATCATCATTTTGCCGCGGACATCTTTCGGGATCAACAATATTTATTTTACGAGGTAATACCGTAAAACCACGCTTGGAATTTTTGGTAGGCTGCTCAAAATGTAACGAGCAAACTACAAGTGACCTTAAATACCTACAAACGGATGGTTATAAAAGTAGGGTATCTTCAATGTTCTTTAAAAAAACTGTTTTTAACCCCCGACGAAAAAACGACGGGGTGTTATAAGTTTGACGTGTCTGTGTGTGTGTGTGTGTGTGTGTGTGTGTGTCTGTCTGTTCCCCTGTGGCGCTCAAACGGATGGACCGATTTGAATGCGGTTTTTTTTGTTTGAAAGGTAATTTAGTCGAGAGTGTTGTTAGCTATGTTTGATGAAAATCGGTCCAAGATGGCCGCCGCTACAAAATGGCGGATTACATATTTTTTCACAACTCCCTTAATATGGGTATCAAATGAAAGGGCTTGACTAGTAGAATAGCACTATTGCAAATCCAAGATGGCCGCCGCCACAAAATGGCGAATGTCGGGGGTTTTTTAAATTTTCAATTTACACTTGTAACCTAGTATAGTACAACTAGCGGTCCGCCTCGGCTTCGCCCGTGGTACATAATATATAGCCTATAGCACTCAAGGACCACGTACATATCCAACGGTGAAAGAATTTTTAAATCGGTCCAGTAGTTCCTGAGATTAGCGCGTTCAAACAAACAAACTCTTCCGCTTTATTATATTAGTAAAGATAATGCATTGCAAAACCTACCAACGCAAACTGCGAAGTAGAAGTACTCGATAAAAAGAACATTATTGTTCCGATCCTTAGAATAACAATAAAATCAATGTTTTTTTTCCTTATTATGGATGCAATAAAGGCAATAACAAACCACAAAGAAACCGACTTACTAAGTATACAGAACTCAACTCAAATAAAAACTTTGTAAGGCGCCAATACTTTCATAAATTGACCATTACCTTCTTCTTGAATATAAAATTTTACACGATTTACCTGTGTATGTGATAGCGAATCAGACATCAACACTTCATACAAGCGATGTACTACTGACAAACGAGCTATGCGTAAATCGAGCGAAACAAGGACACCGCTAAATGTACTACTACTAGGCGTAGAAGTATGCCTAGTAGTAAGTGAAATTAATGTCGATTCTTTACGTAGTAATGTTACTATTCTTTGTTTATGTCAATGGTTTATGTCATGTATCTACTTGACAGCTGTCAAACAATTAATAAGATTAAATTACTCTGTAAGATACTTAATCAAAAATCCTAAAAAGCGTACCTACCTTATAGCTCGTAAATAAACCATAATAATTGGAATACTGACGTAAGCCACAATTTTGCAAAACGCGTGTCCGAGATTTAAAGAATAATTACAATCATTGAAATATAATTTTACATTTTTTTCCTTGGCTACAGTTATATGGAAGAAAATTACGGCTATTGTCAATTTAATCCCCCTCTTTTGGTTTGCTTTAAAATGCTTGTAGGTAGGTCTTTATGTAATTTACTTAGTTATACAAAATTAATCAGAGTGCTTCGTCTCAGTTTGGAGCGCTCCAAAACTTTTTAGTAGTATACTATAAGTATACTATTGATCGAATTACCATGACTTCAGAGTAAAATGGACCTAAAATAAGTCTTTGGGTTCATTTTGCTGTGAAGTCATTTGTGATTCAATCAATAGTATACTTCTAGTATTATTTACATCAATGTCTAGTATACTTATAGTTTTGGAGCGCTTCAAACTTAGACTAAGCACTCAGTTTCATCTATACATCTATCTATACATCTATTCTATCTATCTATATCTTCTATCTATATTCTTTATCACTACATAGTATAAAACAAAGTCGTTTTCTCTGTCCCTATGTCCCTATATCCCTTTGTACGCTTAAATCTTTAAAACTACGCAACGGATTTTGATGCAGTTTTTTTTAATAGATAGAGTGATTCAAGAGGAAGGTTTATATGTATAATAACATCCATTAAATTGTGGAGAAATACTGTTATTTTTGAGGTTTCTAATGTGATGTCGTAAATAATTACATTTTTTCCGCTTACATTGCAAACGCAGGCTGAACCCTACGAGATTTATCAATATAATGTACTAAGTATTGTACACATTGAAAAGGTCTATAGAAATAGAAAACTCCGCGATGGTATATGTCTATCTCTTATGGATATCCCACAATAACTTTTTTTGTCATTTACTTTTTTACGACAAATAATGGCTAATTTTAGAAGCGATTTTAACCAATACAGCATTAATCCTTATCTAATTAAATACCTTAAGTACATTGTTGATTTATTATAGATCTATATGGCCCTTTACAGCATATGATTTAAATGAATATTTTCGAAGATATTACAGATTTAAAAATTGCGGGACATAGCCTTTACGCGCGGCGCGCGGTTCCAGCCGGCCGGCCGGGGCGGTGCGTAAAGTTCTCCCCATATAGCATTTTGAATTTAGCAGCGATCGGACGCGTATGCTATCGGAGCTCTCTAGCGAGGAAAATAACAATCACACTAATGTTATAAACGCGTTATTAAGTTATTAAGTTTGTGTGTATGTTTGTTCCTCTTCTCCGCCGCAACTACTGAACCGATTTGGCTGAAATTTTGAATGGAGATAGCTTATGCCCTGATTTAACACATAAAGTAACTTTTTATCCCGGAAAAGTATTCCTGTAACCTAACTAAAATAGATATAGACCTCCAAAACGCCACAGAGGGCGCTGACTGTTCTTAGGTACCTAAATCACGCTCACATAACCCATTATTCCAATACTTTGCTGTGTAGCATGCATTGGCAACACATAGGCTACTTTTTATCCTGGAAAAATGCACAGTTCCCACGGGATTTCGAAAAACCCGAAATCTATATCTACAGCTATAGGTAGATTACTATTTACTATAGCGACCTTGCTTGATATTTTAAGTATAAAGGTAGGAAAAGGGAGCGGGAACGGGAACCGGAACTCCACGATTCCCTCGGGATTTGTTCAAAATCGAAATTCACGCGGGCGAAGCCGCGGGCAGAAGCTAGTATTATACATATAATAAAATCGTAGAATTGCCGTATCTGTACATTGAAGATTTTTGCAAAATAATAACTGGGGGATGTTAGGGATAAGTAATAGAACGTAAAAAAGCTATTTTTGAAATTTTTGTCTGTTTGTCTGTTTATCTGTTTGTCTGTATGTTTGTGCGCGCATCACGCAAAAACTACTGAATGGATTGAAACGAAACTTGGTACGATTGATGTTCATACTACTGAGTAACATATAGGATACTTTTTATCCCGAAATTCAGCACGGTTCCCTAGGGAGAGGGGATGAAAGTCAAAACGTGTATTTAGCTGTAATTCAATAACGGCTGCTCCGATTTCATTAATTCTTTTTTGTTAGAAAGTAGATACTTTAAAGATTACCGACTAATATCTAAAAGGCTGGACCGATTTTGATGGGACTTTCACTGGCGGATGTTTACATTTTGATCTACTTAAACATCCGCCAGTGAGCTTTCAACAGCAAGGTACTTTTTAGCAAGGTATGAGCTCAAAGGAGCTTAGGAAAACAAAATGATTCTCACGGGATTTTTAAAAACCAATATCCACGCGAATGAAGTCACGGGTATCCGCTTGTTTCGTAAATAAGTCTAGCAAATTGATTTTCAACCACTTTTAGTAGTTGGATTAGTTTAGCAAACTTGAGACTTTCAGGCAATAGATTCTTGTGGTGTAACTCTGAAGATCAGCAAAACCCAGCTGAACTTGAATTTGAATATCTAAAATGCATTGGTAATACTTTGGTGTTCTAAAAAAGGCATTTTGTGTAGACGAACAATTTTTTACATTAACATCTAACTCAGTAGAGTAGTAAATAGCACAGTAGTAACTAACAGAGCAGATAAGAGTAATGACTGAGCATCATTCTCGATTTGATCGTAAACAGAAGCGGTAGCAAGTGGCGACAGCGATCGGTTGCAAAAAGGCTAGTCATGACCAATCCCATGATCTTCCATTCAACTGATAACCAAAATAGATGTCATGGCTTAACATTGTCACTTATTTTGATAGTCTATTAATTATTAATTGAGCTTTTGTGCAACTGAACATATAATGTACTCATAATATTTCAGAACTAAAAATGCATTTTTTCTGTATTCATTGAACCATTTACCAACGATTTATTGAACCGATTAATGGAATTATCGCTCCGTGACAGGCGACATCCAGGAATCCAACATCGGGTCTGAATCAATTAACAACGAAAACCAATTTGCTCCAAGTTACCCCATGCTAATTATATCTATTGACATTCGAATATTCCTGTTTTTCCTAATATTTATTTACTTGTATCTTACATCTCTACAATATAGTTGGTACATTATATGGTATATTGGTTGGTATATTTTATATCAATTATTTAAGAATAAAAAGCACTTATTCGACGTTACTATTTTATGCTCCGATGATCCTGAAATATTTTCCAATTTATATATTGATATAATATTTCGTACGAGTCTTACTTATAATTTCATGGATCACTGAAGTATAAAATAAGACTTTCCATGGGTAGGTATATTATATTGTATTTATTATTCGGGATCAACTTACATTTTCATTTCATGTTATAATATTCTAATAATAATATAATAATTCTTTAATAATAATAATTCTTACTATATGTAGGTCCTATAGATGTTCATGACGGTTAAATTTTAATAAGGTACTTTTCTGTGAAGCTGAATCAGTTCTGCTCAATTCATGTTTATTTTATACGAATAATACCTAATATTTATGCATACATGCATGCACGATGTTTTCTATTTCATTAAAAAATACTATAACTGTTTTACGAAAGCATTTTCCAACCATACAATAAAAAGCTCAATATAGATAACTATGCAAAAACTACGCGGCTACAAGGAGAGTTGCATATTAGTTTTCAATATCACCTCGGATGCAATCGCTATCGCATCTCTCAAATCGAAATAGTTTTGCGTTAACTTTGATGAGTTTTAAATTTATAACGTGTTTATTATAGTGTTGTTCTACTTCTTCCATTTACAAAGGGTTTGTTCTCAGCCCTCATGTAGTAGACGTAGTAATTTAAATTTAATATTCAATAAGTATTGATAGATTAATAAATTTCCTTTTGAAACTGATTGTTGGTAGGGAAAAGTGGGGTAATTGAGTACGGCGGGTAATTGGGAACGACAAAGTTTAACATACTTCCTCGTCCTCTTACGATGCGGGTGTGATTTATTCATAATTGTTAATCAATGTAAACGTCTTTTGAAATTCCTTTTTTCAAGGTTTGAAGTCTTTCAACGTCTTTCAGTCAGTCAGTCACGGTACTGTTTTGTAGGTAGGCACAGAAGATATCGAGGTTTCGATTATGAATTTTATTTCCATAGCCGAATTCAAGAAAAAAAAATTAATTCGAACATAAAAAACTCTATAAACCGCTTTAATAAGCACTCCGATCCGCCGCGAACATCTTTCGGGATCAGCGTATATTTACTTTACGAGACGATCGTAAAGGACGATCTTAGCCTCTTCGGTGTCCCTAATGGGCTTTCTAACGACGTGAACCTACAGCTGAATTTTTGTCCGTGACTTTCATTATCTTAATGTCCGGTGTTATGAATTTGAATACCGTTTTTTTTTTTCATAAAATCTTTGTTGTTTTTTTTATTAAGGAGGTAGGTGGACACGTTTTTAAGAAAAAAGTATTGCACTTTTATGTTGGCGCCTATGCGAGTTAACTATGAAATGGATCACAAGGTTGGTAGGTACCTACTGGTATTTGACTGAATGAATATACGAAAGTTTAAAGTGATAAATTGAATTAAAGTGGAATACAAAAAATTTAATTTGTAGGCAATTGTCTCAAATTGAAACTAAAATTAAATAAATTAATTAAAATCAGCAGTTTTGAAGGAAATATCAAATTACCGATTGAAGCAATGCAATAAACAAGGCGGGAGGATTATATTATTTCTACAAAGGAGGTATCATTAATTGATCATTATTTCAGTACTGCATCTTGAAAGGAGAGTCTATTTGCAACTGCCGAACTCCAATTATTCCAATGCCCAGTGGTGCATCGAAGTTTGATGACTTGTACTTGGTTTCTACTTTTTTATTCGAAGAAAATTAAACGCTTGACTGCAAGCTCTCACAACCTTATTATGAAATAAAGAATATTTAAGATGAAAGTTCAGTAACTTGGAAGGGATATGGCAGTCTGGTCGGTTTCAAAAATTGGAATTAGAAATAGAAAAAGGAATTATCTATAATCAACTCCCAGCCTCTAAGGAACTAACTCTGGGACGATGGCGATGAATGCGGTTTATTCTATGAAACGATGCAATTATGACTGGCCCGTTGGCGCGGTTGGCAGTGACCCTGCCTGCCTCTCCCGGGTCGCGGGTTCGATTCCCGTCCCGAGTCTGGGTGTATTTATGTAAGTATATAAGTATGTATTATGTATTTATACATTTATTAAATATTTATATGTGTAATGTGTAATATATGTAAATATGTATATCAGTCGGTTGTTACCTATAACACAGGCATTAAGTTGCCTACTTTAGGAACAGCCGACCGTGTGTGTATGTGTGTATATTTATTTATTTATTAACCGACTTGTTAATAAATAAATAAATGTTTCAATGCCGCCGGACGAAGCAGATTAGGTTGTCTAACAAATACCTGGAAGAGGTTAGTAGAGGTCGAACTGAAAAGAATGGGTCTTTCGTGGAGTCATGTCAAAGCAGTAGTAAAAGATTGGATGTCTTTTGCTGTAGCCCAATGTTCCACGAACCAATAAAATTATTTAAAAATCCAACTCATTAAATTCAAAAACTCCTAAGGATACACTTAAGGATAGTTCTTAAGTGTATGTGACCTTAAGTTAACTCTTCCTGGAGAGAGGAATATTTCGCATCAAAATTGATGCAAAAAGTTTGCTCGCTGGTGATAAATCCATAATCCCGGGAACAATGTCACAATAACGAACGACTTATGGATTAACCGCTACACGACACCCGACGGACCGTGGAAGTCAACATTGGAAGTAAACCAATTAACGGGAACCAATTTGTTCAAAGTTAACTGATTCAATCAAAACCGTCGATATCCGACGACGATCCTTGTTGACAAAATTCTAATTTGAAACTTTGTTATCAAATTATTATTATTGTTTTGTTTTGTTTCTCACTAATATTTTAAAGGCGAAAGTTTGGGTGTGTGTGTGTGTGTCTGTATGTTTCTTACTCTTTTCTTTTACGCCGCAACTAATGAACCGATTTGGCTGAAATTTTGAAGGAAGATAGATTATGCCCTATACATATAGGCATTTTATGTGAAAAAGTGTTCCTGTGGGACTTAAATAGATATAGACTTCCAAAAACGCCATAGATGGCGCTGATTGTTCTTAGGTACATCACGCTCACATAACACATTATTGCAATAGTTTGCTGTGTTTCATGTATTGGCAACACATAGGCTACGTTTTATCCTGGAAAATGCGCAGTTCCCACGGATTATATCGATATACGAATATACCTACTCTGCGATTTCGTTTCCTCTGTACATCGGAGAGCATTGTTAAGAGTATATATTATTATCTAACATTTAATAAATAGTCTTTAAATCTAACAGACTCGAAATCCCGTGTGTTGGAACTCACCGCATTATTATTCCAAGAAAACACCTACCATTATGTGATTAATGGAAAGGTGCCGCGACCCTCAACAATACGAGAAAAAGATATTTATATTAAAGCATTGAATTATTATGTAGGTACTAATAATTCCTCAAAGTATTAAAGGTGGTCTATGGCTATGTTATCTAAATAGGTATATGTATATATTAGTAAATGCCTGGAACTTCGTCTGTGTGGATTTGGATTCTTTAAAGATCCCGTGGGAACTCTGTTATTTAAGATCCGAAGAAGTAAAAAGTATTTTAATATGATCGTCTCTAGGATGCAAGCTATTTCATCGATTAAGCAGTTGAGCCGTGGAAATGTAAGACACTGAACTGATTGGTCTCTCTTAATACTTAAAATGAACATGGATGTTTCTCTGCACCTATGAATTTTTGTTTATTTTTATGTTACGTCACAATAAACACACCTATCTACCAAAATTGAAAGGACATGACCAGTGGCACTATGGGCACTTGCCTAGGTGTCAAAAATCAATGTGCAGCAAAGATTGTTTTATTTTTGGAATTCTTATATTCTCTAGTTTTCAGATAAAAAACTTTCAGGGATCTAAAGGCTCAGAAAACTGAGAAAAATAAAGAAAAGTTTTACGAAGAACTCTGCCTTTCGATGCTAGATGGCGCTAAACATTGTGGAATATCAAGTATAAATGTAAAAAAAAATGGTTTTATATTATTCAACGTCATCTATATAGGTGGAACTTTGCTATAAAAAGTAAAGCTTTCTATTATTTGTTCAGAATAATTTAAATTATTGAGATTTGCTTGGAACGCCTAGCGCCATCTAGTATCGAGGGGCAGAGTTATTTCATAAAACTTTAAAACGAAATAACTCTGCTTTTCGATACTAGATGGCGCTAGGCGTTTCAAGCAAATCTGAATAATTTAAATTATTCTGAACAAATAATAAATAGCTTTACTT
Organism: Melanargia galathea; assembly: GCA_920104075.1. NCBI lineage: Eukaryota > Metazoa > Arthropoda > Insecta > Lepidoptera > Nymphalidae > Melanargia > Melanargia galathea. Next base: position 12,679,472 of record OV049872.1, read on the forward strand.
TTTATAGCAAAGTTCCACCTATATAGATGACGTTGAATAGTAGAAAATCATTTTTTTTACATTGTAGACTTGATTAGACATTGCCTAGCGCCATCTAGTATCGAATAGCAGAGTTATTTCGTAAAACTTTCATGAATGATTATTATTTGTATAAATGGTGTAGTGTTGCCAGATGGTATGTCGTGAATCCTACGAACGAGACCCTGAAAAAGTTCGAAAGCTAGATAAAGTACGAAGCTGTAGTGCCACTGACTTTCGTAACAAAAAGTCAATATTCTCGGAACGAAAGAGAACGTCAGGAGTCAGAGGTCGTCATTCATTAAGGGACTTCCAGGTACAAAATCCAATACTAAGTTTTTATTCTGTTAATAATAATGGTTTGTTGTTGTTTGCTCGCTATTTTTATTAAAAAAAAGACTCATAATATTTGACACCTTTCTAAAGTTACTCATATAGCTACTGTAGCAACCGAACTAGTGCTTCATACCAATCTCTTTTTGTCCCCAGCAATATTTATTTTTATAAAAATCTGGTAGCAATGGAAACGTCAAAGAATGTATAAATAAAAGTAAAATTGAAAAGACCGAAGGTCACCTAAAAAGTACCAATTTCGTACATTTCATACCTTTCTGGCAATTCTGATGGAGTAGTAAATAAAAGGAAAAAGCGGAATCAATAAACATACTGTTTTTTTAGATATTTTAAACCATGGCCTTTTTCGAAATAATAAATCCATATTAAATTAAGCTTTAATTTTTGAATCTTACTGTAAAAGCAGAAATCCTGCACATTTTTCCTAATCGGTAGGCAGGCACTGGTCATGTCCTTTATTCACTAAGTTCGAGGTGGACACAATTTAAATTTTAACATTAATAAAATTATATAACATAAAAATCTATACTTAATATTATAAAGCTGAAGAGTTTGTTTGTTTGAACGCACTAATCTCAGGAACTACTGGACCGATTTCAAAAATTCTTTCACCGTCGGATATGTACGTGATCCTTGAGTGGTATAGGCTATATAATATGTACCACGGGCGAAGCCGGGGCGGACCGCTAGTAATTAAATATTCTCTTATTTTACATCACAGTTTTAAAGCGGCTACTTCACAAAATGCAGAATCGTCCCCGATACGCTCCGAATAAGTTTTTCCATCGAATACAAACTCCGAAAGTGGCACTGTCAAGTGCACGGTGAAATTTAATACTTTTCCAATTCTTTGGGAACCTTCCGACGTCCAAATAGCTTGGCAAATCTTTGGATACGTCTCAATGGGCTTACGCGCTTGTAAATGGGAATATTTTGGTCCGAGATCTTTCACTTCCATCGGTGTAAACGCGCCGTCTCTCGCTTTCCTTGCAACATCTACGGAATATTTGCATAACAACGTCGCTAGTTTCTGTTTCCTGTGTTGCCGGTGTGTTGCTATGAACATAATTTCGAGGCTGCAGTCGACGCCATATCTGTATAAAGAACAAAGAGCTAATTTTTATAATTTGTGCAATAAAGAGTTTAAATAAAAGATAAAAAAAATAATACTATATTTAATATAAAAATAATAATTTAATATTATATTAAAAAATTGTATAGAAGTTTTATCTATTTCGATCAATGACTGTGGACTGCGTAACACAACAAATAGCCACAGTTAATTAATTACTAACAATTAACTTAATTCAACGAGACAAGATATTATGTACCTACCTACCTAAACAAAATTAAAAAAAATGTTTAGTATACCTACTTTAGTTTACGAGAACTAAAAATCAAAGTTGTAAAAATAATATAAGTTACGGTCAAAGGTTTTTTAAGCGACTTTAAAAAAGGAGTTTCTGTATTCAACCGGTGTGTATGTATAATAATAATAATAGATATGTTTGAGATTATTTAAAAAACCAATGAACCGATTATGATGAATTTTCATTAAATTTCAATTGTCATCTACATACTTACCTACTTTCAGTAAGGTCTTAATATAGGTATAATAGGTATATATTACACTCTTAGTTACTTGTAAAACCACTTCATATTTTTGCTGCATTACCTTCACCTACAGAAGGGGAAAAAGCTTTAAAATAAAATGCGCTTACTTTTCGAAAAAATTGCACCTCGCATCGACGTCGGCCATAAATTGTATGAGCGAGCGGGACGAGGGCTGGCTGCAGCGCTCCTCCGCGAATATTTCGAAGAATGGCTTTTCCGACGCGTCCGTCGTTTGAATCTGCAAAAAATTAATTTTCATTTTTCTCTTCACGCCTTCAGCTTCGCAAAACCGGTTTAACATTTAATTTTATGTTTGAGATGAGGTTTTTTTTTTCTAAAATAGCAGCGGCTTTATCTTAAAATTGTACGTTTTTATATTAAAGCTTGTGCATTTTAGACAGAAGTTGCTACAGTGTTATGCTTAAATAAAATTAACTAAATTAAAACAAGTTAACAGGTAAGAAAGATATATAACATCGATGTGAACTTTTGTAATTAAATCCCTGTAATTGTTATTCCTTGCACTTTGTACAAAATTTTATTGAGGCAATATACAAAATTTGAGGCGTTAAGACGTCACAAATAAACAGCAACACTTTTCGATGAATAAATAAAATTTTATAACATTAGATTATTAGGTACCTATTAATGGTAAGTAAATAAATTGCAATGCAAAATCGAAAGTACAGAAAATCTTAAGATAGGGAAAGCAACATTGACAATCTGCCATAATTTATTGGCGTGCCACTTTTTGAGTATATATTCGTAATTTTACGATTTGTTATAACATTAAGGGCCTATTTTACCACCTTCTGATAAGTATCAGATAGCTATCTAGGTACAACTTTATTTGTTACTTGACAAAGTAAGAAAGTGACAAAACTTACGTTTAGGCTATCCGACACTTATCAGAAGGTGGTGAAACAGGCCGTAAAATTAATAAAGTGAAAATACTGATGGTTTCCTAACCTGTATTTTATTAAAAGACACCGACGCCACTTCACCTGTGCTCACTTCAACGGCAACCAAAGAGACCCCGTCAAGCGCAGCGTCCGCGCACAACTCCAGGAGTTCCTCCGCCGCCCGCGGGTTCTTGTTCACCTCGGCGCCTATCGACACGTATTCGTCTTGACAAAACGCATCTCTTATTACCTGTCAACGAGAAAATATATTATGATCGTCGTCGTCGTCGTTATCAACCGATCGACGTCCACTGCTGGACATAGGTCTCTTGAAGGGACGTCCACACGCCACGGTCTTGTGCCGCTTGTATCCAGCGGCTCCCTGCGACTACCTATATTATGATCAGGACCAAGCTAATATAAAACCGGCTAAATCCAACTCAGGTTTTGTACAAACAGTTTTGTAAATATTTTCCTGAAAATAACCCTTCAAATTTTTTACCTTCTTCTTCTTCTTCCGATCCTTATCCCACGTTATGTGGGGTCGGCACAACATGTATTCTTCTTCCACTCACTTCTATTATACGTCAACGCATCATTTACCCCTTTTATGCGCATATCCTCTTTCACACACTCCATCCATCTTTTCTTTGGTCTTCCTCTACTCTTTTTTCCCTCCACACGCATGTCTAATGCATGTCTTCAAATTATTTATACATTACTTTATTTGGCTTAAAAATGTATGTGGATAGATAGATCGAGGTAGATAGATAAATATAATCTTTATGCATTGAGCCAACATAAATTTATGCAACTAAGTAACATTAATTACTTAAAACCTATTACACAAATAACTAGAATGTGTCGTGGCAATGAAAAGGCCCTGACTGAGCAAAAATATTGTAGACATAAATATAACCACAACGCTGCAGTTAGGTAAGTATCCTGCCAGGTCCCTGCAAATGAGGGAATTCCTAAATGGTATACTTAAAAAAGAAGAAAAATCTAGATTGTAAAATAACAAGCGTTATACGAGAACATTTTAATTTTAATTTCTAACATGTTTTATTTAATCACTAGCTGACCCCCGCGACTTCGTTCGCGTGTTTATAGGTTTTATATAGAATCGGATCGTATCCCATAATTCTTTTATATACCTAAACTAAATGTAGCCTGTTACTCCTTATAATATTGAAAGTTCCATTAAAATCGATCCAGCCATTTCGGAGATTAGCTGGAACAAATAGACAGAACGACAAACATAAATTTAAACGCACGCCAGTTTAAAATACGCCGTACGTACAAAGATCCGGGTCCCAAGTTATCGGAACCCAATAAATGTCTGTCATTTCTAAACTAAAAAACCTATGACCTTGAAATATTTACGGGACAATACTTAAAGTACTACCTTTCTAACAAAAAAAGAATGACTGAAATCGAATAACGCGTTAATGAATTACAGCTAAATACACGTTTTAACTTTCATCCCCTCTCCCAAAGGAACCGTGCTGAATTTCGGGATAAAAAGTATTCTATAACCTACCTCGGAGTATAAACTCAAATCGTACCAAGTTTCATTTGAATCCATTCAGTAGTTTCGGCGTGATGCGCGGCCAAGATACAGACAGACAGACAGACAGACAGACAGACAGACAAACAAAAATGAAAAAAATTGCAGTTTTGGCTTCAGTATCGATTATAGAGTGCCCTCCGATAAAAATTTTCAAAATATCTTCAATGTACAGAATTGGATCTGTTACAGTTTTATTATATTATAGATTTATCTTCACTATTCTATAAGCATTGTAAATTATATTTTGTTGTTGTTATACCTGTTGTTATTAACTCAATTAAAATAACGTGTTTATTTATGTGAATTTGTGCATGCAGTGCTTGCTTTTGAGCGACTTTGCACAATGAGTAAAGTTACTTATAGCGAAACTTATAAATAAAATAAAAGCAATGTACCTACAATAATCATAATAGTCCAAGATCCCAGGGCCGCCAGACGTCACGTATTTTCTGATGGATGAAATGTGGACGATTGAGTAGTGTTAGTATGTACTATGATCGTATGCCTACCTGCTAGCTTGGTCAAACGGCCAATTTCCAGGTATCAGGTAATCAAGGTATATAAAAACATTACTTACTTCACTTAAATTCTCATGGCTGATTTTTATATATGTTTTCGAGTGTATAGTTAAAAATAAATTGTCAATACTCCCAGACACTTTCCGTCGGCCATATTGCTTGACAGATGCTTTAAGGGTCTCAAAATAAATAATTAGTCAACTTCACGTAAATTCTGACGCTCCATTTTTATATATGTTCATCGGACAACTATTTTAAAAGCTTTGACAAGACAGACCGATCCAAGGGGCCAATCATCCCCTAAACTAAATTTTAATATCTCTGTGAGTGGGAGCGCGAGAGCATTATCTACGCGCATGAGACCGAGTGAGTGTGAGACCGACTGCGCTGTTAAGGCCATGAAAATTACTTGAACAGATATTTGTAAAAAATTTGAAAAACTATAAGTGTTATTTTTAAAAAATACTTTTTAGTTTTAATTAATAAATTGAAAAAAAAAATTAAAAATGTCGGCTAACTTTAGTATTATTTATTATATGTCAATTTTTTTTTCTTATTTTTGTTGCTATAATTTACTTGTCAACAAAAGTTCTAAAAATTATAAGATATCTGTTCAAGTAATTTTCATGGCCTTAACAGCGCAGTCGGTCTCACTCAGTCTCATGCGCGTAGATAATGCTCTCGCGCTCCCACTCACAGAGATATTAAAATTTAGTTTAGGGGATGATTGGCCCCTTGGATCGGTCTGTCTTCTTGTCAAAGCTTTTAAAATAGTTGTCGGATGAACATATATAAAAATGGAGCGTCAGAATTTACGTGAAGTTGACTAATTATTTATTTTGAGACCCTTAAAGCGTCTGTCAAGCAATATGGCCGACGGAAAGTGTCTGGGAGTATTGACAATTTATTTTTAACTATACACTCGAAAACATATATAAAAATCAGCCATGAGAATTTAAGTGAAGTAAGTAATGTTTTTATGTACCTTGATTACCTGATACCTGGAAATTGGCCGTTTGACCAAGCTAGCAGGTAGGCATACGATCATAGTACATACTAACACTACTCAATCGTCCACATTTCATCCATCAGAAAATACGTGACGTCTGGCGGCCCTGGGATCTTGCTCTATAATATTATTATGTATGAATCAAATTGATAACCTCAATCGGCGTATTACTATTAGATTAGTAAGTAGGGCAGTCCATACAGACTAGCTCCAACAACATTTTAATAAGTACGTATAGTCTTTATATATATTAAAATTCTGGACTGCGTGTGTCCGTAATATTCCTTCTAAATGGCTTGACTGATTTTGATAAAAAATTTTTACTTGGATGGTTCTTAGCTGTAGTTGGAACTTGGACCCGGGAGGTAGCGCGATATCCAGTTTGTTTTCAATTTTCCGACATATTTTTCTACAAAACCTACATCTACGAGTCGTTATAAAAACCAGACACAGCATAATTAACATAAAAGAAAATAGTTTCCTTATTTCTCCATCCAAAGACAGAAAATAATAGTGACAATTAGCATCAATTTAATTTTGCCTACTGGAAAATGCATTTTGCACTACTCTAAGGGGTTTTAACTTAAAGTAATACTCTTGAGCACTTAGCGTTACTCACCGTCAACGCTCCGGGGAAGGTGGTGGGTGACAGTGATTCTATTCTGTATTTCCCTGAAATAAATAAGTAAGACTTACTTATAAATTCGTAAAAGTGTAAAATGTCATCTAAGCTAACTTGGCTCTTGGGACAAGTTAAGATTCTACCATCGGTTCAGAAATCTACTAAGAAGGGCTAGCAAGAATTTTTGATAGCTTATTTTGCTCTTTTTGAAATCTATATACCTATTATTATAATAAAGCGAAAGAGTTTGTTTGTTTGAACGCGCTAATCTCAGAAACTACTGGACCGATTTCAAAAATTCTTTCACCGTTGGATATGTATGTGATCCCTGAGTGCTACAGGCTATACCTATATTATGTACCACGGGCGAAGCCGGGGCGGACCGCTAGTGTAAAAATAAATAAGTTCTGCGACGGTACAATAGTTCGAGATTCAGTGCATACTTAATATCATTGATTGGTTGCCGAAGTTAGCCAATAACTTTAGAGTTAAACTGTTATTTATTCAACACTTTTCGTTGTATAACTAAACTACATAGGTATGGATAATGGATATATCGTTAAAATATAAATACGGATTACAGGTTTGCTAACGACATACCTAAAGTTCGTAAACTAAAACCCGACTACGCTTAATAATTTAATAATAATTTAGTGTGCGTAAGCGCGGGGCAAGTAGCTAATGGCGCATCTGTTATGTTTATCCGAAACTAATTTAATAATATAGAAAGCCACGCGAAGGTCACTTTTTGATTTTTTTCGTAAATAAAATGAAGCCTATGTCACCCGGACCATAATAACGAATAAATAGACACCACATTCATAAAAATCGGTCCAGTAGTTTAGGCGCTACGGTGGTACAAACAGAATCTCATACAAAAATCGGCCACAAACATACGTATACATACATACATACATACATACATAAATACATACATACATACATACAAACATACATAGACTGCTAAAATTATAACCCTTCTTTTTGGCTTTGCGGTAGTCGGGTACTTAATAATAAATTCAAAAGACAAACAAAAACTCTAGAGGACAATTTAGTAATATTATCTACTTTTTTTACTATACTAGGTATAACTAGTTACTATACATTATCAACTTTTTTATCTTTATAAAATAATAAAAATAACACAAACTCACCGTCGCCTGTGATAAATAATTCCATTATAATAAATAATTAATTGATAGCAGTTGCACAGAACGTAAAATATATTGCAGGAATTACTCGCGCAGTGCGCGAGCACGGTTGGCCACTAACCGTGAATTGACCGAACTGACCTGTCAAATAGCTGTCATACAGAACCGGTAGAACAAAATCTAAAACAAAATGGTCGACTGTGTTCGTATCTACATATATGGCATAGTATACTACGTGTTCGATATATGGCATAGTATACTAGAGGTAGCGATGTCTCGAAAAAAAAAAACAACTGGTGATAAGTGGACACCTTGTGCTTTTTATCATTCAGTAAATTGACGGTGTGCTTACCTGCTGTTAATCTGTCTTTATCATATGACGCAACTCTTAGGCCTCTTGTTAACACACGTTTTTTCCACGTTACGGCGAAACGTGGAAACTGAAAACGTAACACTTGGCCTTGTCAAGGCCGCAGTTTTGTATGGAACCGTGGTCGCGCCGCGCGCCGTGTCGTTAACAAAGTTCCAAGTTTCGCCATACCGTGGACAAAACGTGTGTTAACAAGAAGCCTTACGGTATTGTAATTGAAGTACAAGTGTAAATTGAAAATTTAAAAAACCCCCGACATTCGCCATTTAGTGGCGGCGGCCATCTTGAATTTGCAATAGTGCTATTCTACTAGTCAAGCCCTTTCATTTGATACCCATATCAAGGGAGTTGTGAAAAAATATATCATCCGCCATTTTGTAGCGGCGGCCATCTTGGACCGATTTTCATCAAACATAGCTAAGAACACTCTCGACTAATTCACCTTTCAAACAAAAAAAACCGCATTCAAATCGGTCCACCCGTTTGAGCGCCACAGGGGAACAGACAGACACACACACACACACACACACACACACACACACACACAGACACGTCAAACTTATAACACCCCGTCGTTTTTGCGTCGGGGGTTAAAAAGAGAAAAATTACCTTCCTAGATATTGTTAACTTGAAAATAAATTATTTGGGTTAATATTGCCTAAAATGTACTCTGATGTCTGCATCTCTATGGTCTTTTATAACTCAATGGTCTCTTATATATTTTATCAATCGAATGAACCGGTTTGCTAGGTTTGTCGACCTTCATGACTGAGCGGAGCGTTTACGTCATTTATGAACGAAGTCACGGGATCAATCGAGGGTTTGGTTTTCAAAAGTGATAATTAAAAAAAAAAGTAATAAGTGATACATTATCCACGAACATCGCGTAGGTGGACGAATAATTATTAATTTATATAAAACTCAAAAATAAATACTACCTACCTATAATAAGATCCGAAGCCGCGGGCAAAACTTAATACAATTTCGTTCTTCCTATTATGTCTTTTTTACATTTTTCTGCAATATTCATGCAAATATGCTAATACCTACAGAACAAAATCGATATCCACTCTGTACAAAAATGCAAATCAGATTTCATGAATATAAAGTAATTTTTTTATTCATAAGTTTTAGACACAAAGCCGCAATGTACCTACCTTTTCCAATTTCTACTATTCATAAGACTGGTTTGAAATAAATTCAATTCGAATTTCTTGATTAAGTATATTTTTGCTAAATTAATATTGTTCCCTTCGGTTCCAATCATAGGGTAGATCTGCGATCACTATTTACTAAAAATTCACCCGTCCCATAATAGGAAATACCTACCTCCTTTTTGCGATTTATTTCTGAACTTCCGTGTTAACAGTTCGAAATAGCGCAAAATAGTAGGTACTTTGACGGATAATTATGTGTACTAAATAAATTACGTTGAAATCTCAGTGCGTACTGAGTGATTTTGGAAATTTGTGTATGAGTGAATCTACACAAGTTTGGCACGTTTTTAGGGTTCCGTACCCGAAGGGTAAAAAACGGAGCCCTATTAATGTCACTCGGCTGTCTGTCCGTCTGTCCGCCGGTCACAGGTCTCTAGCTCGCAGACGAAATGAGTTACAAACCTGAAATTTTGGTATTTAGTGTAAAACGTTAACTCAAAATCAAATATTGAATTAGAAATTGAATTAAATCATTTTTCCCATACATGAAAAAGGAGCCGGAAAAAAAAATTTTTTCTTTACCCTAGCTTGTGGGGTATCATTGTTTAGAGCTCATTAAGTAGAGTACAAATATATATTTTTTTAATTTTTATCTCAAAAAATAAGGGAATGGGAGGCCATCAAAGTTGTCAGTTTTAGACCATTTTTGTGACGGGGGCTATCTCAAAAACTAAACTAGTTGGGAATATGATATTTCAGTATATTATGTACTATATGCTCTATTTAAACAACAAATACTGAAAACAACGATTTATTAAATAGTTTATAAGCTGTGACCAAAATAAACGAACATTTTTTTGGGTTTTTCTTTCACGGTTTGTTGCGATGTCTAGCTCGGAAATTAAATATTTCTTAGACCCAAAATATTATATTGTTCATAATTATGTACGGAACCCTGAAAGAGCGAGGCCCGACTCGCACTTGGCTGATTTTATTTCTTCCCATAAGGCCATTCTATCCTTGATAATAATATAGTATATTTCTATGGTTTGAAATCACGATAAGTTCAATTTATGAAAGTGTCGGATAGCTTATTCTCAACTTTTCAAGTCTTTGTCGCTTGATTTTATAGTTCGAAAGTAGACAAAACTTACGTTTAGGCTATCCGACATTTATCAGTGTGCTTAGTCTAAATCGGAGCACTCGAAAACGAACTCGAAAACTATTGATCGATTTCAGAGTAAAATAGACCTAAAATGGCTTGTATTAAGGTTTGAGTTCGCCAATACATTCAGCATTCGAACAATGCTGAATGTATTGGCGAACTCAAACCTTAATACAAGCCATTTTAGGTCTATTTTACTCTGAAATCGATCAATAGTTTTCGAGTTCGTTTTCGAGTGCTCCGATTTAGACTAAGCACACAGCAGGTAGTGAAACAGGCCCTTAATCAGACTGATTTAACTCTGAGGTACGAGCAGTTTGAAGACGGCACTTATATCTTCTCAATTCTATATACAGGGTTCTTTTTCAGAATTGGCTGGACCGTAGCTACAAGCTCTTAAAGGATTAAGTAAAAAAATCCAATAATCTCGGATTTTATCGCAAGCAATCTACAATGAATGCGTTGTAAATAGGATTCCCGGCTCAAATCCCCGACAATGAGCTAATTTCTCTGAGCCGAACGTTGCTTTACCGCTCCAAATTTTATTGTCAGCTGCTACCCACCGTTAAATCGCATCGCCTTTTCACTAACAGTCCATTAATTAAAATCTACACTGTACACATGCATACAGTTACACGTTCATTTTATCACCACCTCCTGACCTATAGATATATAGATAGTACGGAAATTAATGTTTCTCTGTTTGTTCCGTAATACGTTCCTATACGATTGCGATGCAATCCTAACTAATATTATAAATGCGAAAGTGAGTTTCTTTGTTTATTACGCTTTCACGCCTAAACCACTGAACCGATTTTGATGAAAGGTACAGAGAAAGAATTGACTTGGAGAAGGACATAGGCTATTTCTTATTCCGGAAAATCATAGATTTCGCTAGGAATTTTTGAAAACCACAACCAGAGGGAATGGGTTGTCAATAGAACTCTCAGTTTATATCCCCGGCATTCGGCAATGAGCTAATTTCTATGTAATGCCAGCTGGTACGTAGGTACATGTGGTTAAGCCCCATTGTATCTAGCAGCCTTAAAACTAATACCAAATGCGTGAGGTATCTACATACTGACCAATCCGTATTTTCCATTCGTAGTTCAGAACCTACCACTTACTCAATATGCTCACGACGTTGTAGGTATCTATAATACGTTACCTACTAGCCGTGAAGAACGTTTACGTATCGTATAATAATGATCCCGCACACACCATTTTTCATTTTTTATCGTGTGTAAACATCATCATTACAGAAGCAGGATAAGGTTTAATATTAAAACTAAATCAAACTATTATTAAAATATCTTTATTTATCACCCGCACAAACTTAATTAATATCGAATCACAGATTAGTTTAACTGAGACATCTTTTCAAAATCTATCTATACATCTATACATCTATACATATAATAAAATCGTAGAATTGCCGTATCTGAACATTAAAGATTTTTGCAAAATAATAACTGGGGGGTGTTAGGGATAAGTAATGGAACATAAAAAAGCTATTTTTGAAATTTTTGTCTGTTTGTCGGTTTGTCTGTTTGTCTGTTTATCTGTTTGTCTGTTTGTCTGTATGTTTGTGCGCGCATCACGCAAAAACTACTGAATGGATTGAAATGAAACTCGGCATACTTTAAGTTCATACTACGGAGTAACATATAGGATACTTTTAATCCCGAAATTCAGCACGGTTCCCTTGGGAGAGGGGATGAAAGTCAAAATGTGTACATACTTAGCTGTAATTCGTTAACGGGTGATCCGATTTCATTCATTCTTTTTTGTTAGAAAGGAAATACTTCAAAGATTACTGGCTAATCTCTGAAAGGCTGGACCGATTTTGATGGGACTTTCACTGGTGGATGTTTACATTTTGATCTATCTAAACATCCGCCAGTGAACTTTTAACAGTTTTTAGCAAGATATGAGCTCAAAAGAGCTTAGGAAAGACAAAATGATTTTCACGGGAGTTTTAAAAATCAATATCCACGCGAACGAAGTCGCGGGTTTCCACTTGTTTTATACTAATTAATTTAATTATTCTCAGCCAAGTTCAAAATGGCAGCCCTTTATTCGATTAGGGTGTGACTGCTATCGCAACCCTCAATGAAATATCACGACCTAGATGCTGAAGCATCTAATAGTCGGTTGAGTCTCTGGAAGAGACTGAATTCATGCCTTCGAAGTGCCCGTATTTATACCAATAATTCAAGATGGCGGTCCGGCGCCATTGAATGAATCAAATGTCAGTTCATTCTAATCTATTTCAATTATGAAATTAATATAATCAATTAGAATTTTTAGAAATGGTTTACATATAAACCATTTCTAAAAATTCTAATTGATTTTCAACAATAATCTGACACGTGTAACATAATGCCTATTCTATTAGCACCGCATTTGCCAGGAAAATGTAATAGACAATTGTCTACGTAGGTATGGTGCATATATTTTTGTACTTACTATGTTGAGAAAACGTGCGTCCATCGCAACCGAAACGGCACGTAAAGCAAATAAGACTATTCATTAGCGTATAGAGCCTAATCGATTTGCCAGTGCGCTGCACTACAGCCATATATAGGATCCCGCCATACAACGACCTTCACCGAGATGCTTATTTGATGAAACGTATTTTTAACTCCCGACGAAAAACGACGGGGTGTTATAAGTTTGACGTGTCTGTGTGTGTGTGTGTGTGTGTGTGTGTGTGTGTGTGTGTGTGTGTGTCTGTCTGTTCCCCTGTGGCGCTCAAACGGGTGGACCGATTTGAACGCGGTTTTTTTTGTTTGAAAAGTAAATTAGTCGAGAGTGTTGTTAGCTATGTTTGATGAAAATTGGTCCAAGATGGCCGCCGCTACAAAATGGCGGATTACATATTTTTACACAACTCCCTTAATATGGGTATCAAATGAAAGGGCTTGACTAGTAGAATAGAATTATGCAAATCCAAGATGGCTGCCACCACAAAATGGCGAATGTCGGGGGTTTTTTAAATTTTAAATTTATACTTGTATATTTAATTTAATACGTCAATAAATATATTGCATATGGGTTGCCTAACAAATTCCAGTCCAGGATAATATGATTAATTAATAATTGAAAAAAAAAATGTTTTTTCAACATTTCACTGGTTTGATTATTAGACAAATTCATAATGAAATCATCTTTATTTTCATTTAATTTTAATTCAATAATCAGACTGGTGCAAAATGCTAGTATAGATTTACCTGTTTACACCTGGCTACCCGAGAGTTGTGACCGGAAAAGAATAACCAACCTAACGTTTACATATTCTATGGGCATCATACTTTCGATTGGTATAGAATTTGTCTAATAATCAAACCGGTGAAATGTTAAAAAAAAATATTTTTTATTTATTAATTAATCATATTATCCTGGACTGAAATTTGTTAGGCAACCCATATGCAATATATTTATTGACATGTTAAATTAAATATAAAATAGGTTTCATCAATTAAACATCTCGGTGAAGGTCGTTGTATAGCGGGATCTTAGACCATAGTGTGCGATGGCCACGGAACAGAAAGGCGATGGCTGATACACAAGTAAGTATAAATTGAAAATTAAAAAAAACCCCGACCGCGACATTTGCCATTTTGTGGCGGCGGCCATATTGGATTTGCATAGTGCTATTCTACTAGTCAAGCCCTTTCATTTGATACCCATATTAAGGGATTTGTGAAAAAATATGTTATCCGCCATTTTGTAGCGGCGGCTATCTTGGATCGATTTTCATCAAACATTGCTAACAACACTTTCGACTAATTCACCTTTCAAACAAAAAAAAACGCATCCAAATCGGTTCACCCGTTTGAGCGCTACAGGGGAACAGACAGACACACACACACACAAACATATACACACATACACACATACACACACACAGAGTGACACACACACACACACACACACACACACACACAGACACGTCAAACTTATAAGACCCCGTCGTTTTTGTGTCGGGGGTTAAAAATGAAGCGGGAGGAATTTTGTGCTCTAATTTGTCCTAGGCATATAACTTCGAAAACCGGCAAACGCAAACAACAAAATACTTTGATGGAAAATAGAAATAGAACCGGGGAACATCAAACCATTCAAAGCCCAATTACTGGAATCGATTCGGGCTGCCTCGAATCTCGTAAAAAGTGTTCCGTTGAAGTATTCAAAGAGTCAATCAAAATAAAAAAAAAATGAAGCGATCGGTTATAGTGTGGCGTTCGATCCATATGGGAATAAAGAAATAAATCATCATCATCATTATCATGATCAACCCATTACCGGCTCACTACAGAGCACGGGTCTCCTCTCAGAGTGAGAAGGGTTTTGGCCATAGTCTACCACGCTGGCCAAGCGGATTGGCAGACTTCACACACCTTTGAGAACGTTATGGAGAACTCTCAGGCATGCAGGTTTCCTCACGATGTTTTCTTCACCGTTAAAGCAAGTGATATTTAAATAATTAAAACACATAACTCCGAAAAGTTAGAGGTGAGTGCCCCGGGATCGAACCCACGACCTCCGATCAGAAGTTGGTTGTCCTAACCACTAGGCTATCACAGCTAGAGATATCTAAGAAATAAATATTTAACTTTAATTTTATCTAACATGTATCTTCTTACATGTATTTTGTGAAATGTTAAAAGTATGTCAGCGACGATATAACAGGGGGTGACGCCGTGTTTTGAATACGTGATTCCTCTCACTTACACCCAAATAAATTTGATTACGAAACTCTGTGACGAGCAATTCGGGACTCAGTATTTTTAATTAGACTCTGAAATGTTTTTGGAAAGTGTAATGTGTATACGGCGTGGAGGGTATAAAAAATTTGTATTCTATTCACACTTCAGAATATCCATTAAAAATAACAAATTAAGTAAGGTATGCTCTACCGAAGTAATTTAGTTATTAGGTAGAGATATACCTTTCAAATGAACAAAATTTATACTAAGTGCATAATTGATAAAGTGAACGAAAAACTGTGTCTCCAATTAATTTAAAATAAAAATCTGCTTGACAAACGCCGTTTATTTTTTAAATTTTCGTTTTTTTTTTTCTTTAATTTTGACGGCATTAGGTTATTACCTAGATGGCATTCCGTTCAATGTTTCTTTTTATTATTTCTGTTTTCAAATAGAATATAATATTATTTTATTCTAATTTCTATTGTTATATTCTATTTCAATAATATTCAATGATAAATATTTTTAGTTTTTCTATTATTCCAAATACTCTAAATTTAATCGAAAACCTAGTATGAATACTCTGAACCTCATCGAAAATATAGTAGGTACCTATGTATCTTATCTTCATTGTAAACCGTTGAGTTAGACTTTAGAGTTTACAAATTTTTTAAAGTTCTATGGGTGTCCATAGAACTTTGTAATTCTATCGTCATAGCGATACTATATTTTGAATCTTAGGAGACCTCACGTAGGTTGATTTCCCCATCGACCTCGGCGAAGCAGCGATGCCCAAATGACGGTTACGGGTTAACCCTCGTAAAATTTTATCCTAAAAACCTGCAATTTATGCTGTTTGTATACAAAATTACGAGTACACTGGAAGGAATTTCGAATTAGAGCGGTACGGCCCGTTTTAAAACTTTATTTTATGAAGAACGTAATGTACGAAAAGGTGATAATTGGTTAGGTGGGAAACGGAATTTTGTACAAAGTTCTGTACCCTACTTTGATGATAAAAAAATGTAATGTATATCGTTTAATAAAGAATAAGATATTCTAATGAAGAAATTCTAAGAATAATTCTATTCATTCAGAATAATATTAATATGTCTTTGAAGCATTGCAGACTTAAATTTTCGTGAACTTTTGAGTTATTACCACCACTATTATTATATTACATCGATTATATCGACAATATTAGTAAGCGTAGAAAGGGGTACAGTTACTATAATAAAAAGCAATTTCGTCGTTTTTAAGTCGGATTGCCTTCATAAAAATATTTGATCACAATATATACCTATCCTTTTAAAGATGAATTTTTTCATAAGGAGTTACTTACAGGCGTAAATAATATTATGTAACCAAAAATAAGATTTGACTATTTTGGATTACAGTAGGTATTTACAGTTCCGCTAAATATACACAAAAAAGCACTCGCCGTATCAAAGAACCCGTAGATTAATTGAGTTACCTTTTTGTATTTCAATTTTCTGGTCTCCTTCTGTCCCCTTCCCCCTTGGACTTTTTAAGTAATATACATATCTACCCTTTGAAAACGAGACGTTTATAGTCTCTGCAGGGTGTTTAATATTTCATGATGACGCCTGTAACTGCCTGTAACTGTCAGAGTGATTTTTCTAATATTCTTCGTATTTAGAATAATGAATGACAGAATGATGAAAATAAATGATAGAATAATGGAAATTTAGAATAATCGTCTTCCCTCAGTTTCATCCGAAAACCAAAATTATTAAATAGACTTCTTATCCTGGAATTCTGCAAATTCGAATATATAATGTATTTAGGGTATCACAGTCAATACCAAGTGTAAACTTTTTTAATCTCTTATTATTTTATTACGGGGCTAGTAGTAGGTATTTAGGGCGATTCTCCTTTTTTATCTGCAAGTTTAGTTTGTTCTCTTTAGAAGCTGCTTATCTTATTTGCTGTTGAACTTAGTATAATTATGAATATTAGGGCTACTATTTAACCGACTTTCAAAAAAGGAATTGCGTTTCGGTTCATGTAATAACTGTACCAATTTGGATGTATATTGAATTAAGCAATAATTATTAAAATTTAGTGCTTTAAAATATAATATATCATTCACTGTTGTGAAAAAAAGTGTGCGTTTACACAATGAAAAATAATAACCGCAACTGGAACAAGTGTAAATTGAAAATTTAAAAAACCCCCGACATTCGCCATTTAGTGGCGGCGGCCATCTTGAATTTGCAATAGTGCTATTCTACTTGTCAAGCCCTTTCATTTGATACCCATATCAAGGGAGTTGTGAAAAAATATATCATCCGCCATTTTGTAGCGGCGGCCATCTTGGACCGATTTTCATCAAACATAGCTAAGAACACTCTCGACTAATTCACCTTTCAAACAAAAAAAACCGCATTCAAATCGGTCCACCCGTTTGAGCGCCACAGGGGAACAGACAGACACACACACACACACACACACACACACACAGACACGTCAAACTTATAACACCCCGTCGTTTTTGCGTCGGGGGTTAATTAATACCAATAAGCCTACAATCTGCTCTAGTGGCGGACAATCGACAGCGCTATAAAACTTAATAATGGGGTGACCACGCATATTTCATAGAATTAAAACGATTAAATTTAAATTACTGCTGTGGCTACCCCTTTACGGATGTAAATGGATGGAACTGTGCACATTATTTCCTTTGCCAGTGACGTCCGAACTAAACAAACTATAAAATCTCATGAGGAGTTGGACGTTGAAGTCAATAACCACAAGGCAATGGCAATCCTTGGCAATGGGGATCCTTGCCCCACCTTAGATGTAGTAACTGATTCCTTTCAAAATTACCACGCTTAGTACGAAATAACCGCGCGTGGCATGTGAAATGATATAGCTACGTATCTGCTTCATTCACCAATCCGATGCCTCTCTTCGTCGCTATCCAAAGCTATTATATATCTCTGACTATACGTAAATCGAACAGGACAGAAACAAACTATCCTACTAAAATTATAAATGTGAAAGTGTGGATGTTTGGATGTTTGTTACTCAATCACGCCGGAACTACTGAACCGATTGGGCTGAAATTTACGAACGGAGATAGATTATGCCCTGACTTAAAACATAGGCTTTTTATCCCGAAAAATCAAAGAGTTCCCACAGGATTTTGAAAAAACCGAAATCTATAGCTACAGCTATAGGTAGATTACCATAGCAAACTTCCTTGGAAGTAGGTATAAAGGTTAGAAAAGGGAGCGGGAACGGGAACCGGAAATCCACGATTCCCTCGGGATTTGTGCAAAACCGAAATTCACGCGGGCGAAGCCGCGGGCATTCTCTAGTATCTCATAATTAGGCGTACATCCAGGCGGTCTTCTAGGTTACCACGGCGTTCGACGATGTATCAACATACAGATTGTCTCACCTCATCACGTAGTGATAATAATAGGTAGTACTCTAGTCTATGCTACAAGGAACACTTGATTAAATGACAACAATGAACACTCCTCGTGATCTATAGATACATACATTATGCACATTTTGCAAAATGTATCTTGATCACGAGAAGTGTAGGTATAGATATTGTATGGTTTTTTGGATATCAAAACAGCAGGCATCATTGTCATTTCCATAATCAATGGAAACAGATCGCTTGGGGACATCAATTCCAAATGGTAACGTGACGTATGCGTCTCGCCACTTCGATCCTTCGTTGGTAACGCGAAACCAAACTGTCAAGTGGAGTCCATTGTCTGGTTTGTTACGCGATAGGGAGCAGGTAATGTACGTGTGCAAGTGTGTGCGTAAACTCAGCTGCATTCTCTATTCCCTCACTCCCATTCTCCCATACTCCCAGAGACAAAAATCCTACAGGACCGGATGATCCGCAACCAACGAAGCAGTTAAGGAGGTTTCTTCCTTATAATACACATTTCCAAAATAAAATATTATTTAATCTAAAGCAAATGAATAATTGAACAAATATCTGCTAGGAATAGTACCAAGAATTTTATCAGCATTCTCACAGGCATAGATTCAGCAATCCATTGCATCGGCTACGGAATGCAAATTCCACTTCCGAGATTTTTAATAATCTGATAACAACCCGTGCTTTTATCACTTGGATTTAGTGTCTTGCAACTGCAAACCTCACTATTACATGGTACCTACATACATTGGTGCTGTGATAGCCTAGTGGTTAGGACAACCGAGTCGGTTGAACCGACTTCTAATCGGAGGTCGTGGGTTCGATCCCGGGGCCTCCCGGGACCTCTAACTTTTCGGAGTTATGTGCGTTTTAAGTATTTAAATATCACTTGCTTTAACGGTGAAGGAAAACATCGTGAGGAAACCTGCATGCCTGAGAGTTCTCCATAACGTTCTCAAAGGTGTGTGAAGTCTGCCAATCCGTGGTAGACTATGGCCAAAAACCCTTCTCACTCTGAGAGGAGACCCGTGCTCTGTAGTGAGCCGGTAATGGGTTGATCATGATGATGATGATGATGATGACATACATTGACGCAGTTCAATAAAAACTATAGGTACACCTTAGATCAGTTTTGTGTGTAGCTTACTAATCCAGTCCATATTTCACACAACTCTTTAACGCCAGTAACGTAAATCAAGAAGAAACAGCGCCGATTTTTCTCATCGTTACCTCAACATACGTTTTCCTTTACGATCGAAAGCCTCCCTTTATCCCAGGCAGAAATCCCAACTCGTCCTGATAAAGTCGCTAGATGTTGAATGGAAGCAGGCGTTACTTTGCGGAATTCCATGATATACAATGAATATAAAAATTATTTTGCTATAATCCGCTAACAGTGACAAATTCGTAGGCACAACACCACACAATCTTGTAGGCACAACACCACCTACAAGATTGTTAGGCACAACACCACCTACAAGATTGTGTGGTGTTGTGCCTACAAGATTGTGTGGTGTTGTGCCTACGAATTTGTCACTGTTAGCGGATTATAGCAAAATAATTTTTATATTCATTTAAAGTCGCTAGACTTCTCTAACGAAAAATAAAATGCATTTTAAACTCTATTTCTCGAAAATTAAAGCCGTTTTTTTAAACGCTGCCTGGAATATAAGACTTTTCGATTGCACTGTAAATACTCGAGACAGTAGGCTTGCGGTCTAGGAATTAATGTAGCGTACCTAAAACCTAGCACGCACTCGCAGATGTTTTTCCTTTGTTTACCAGACATGTCTGGAGCAACATCCTCGGGCTTTGTGTTCTTTATATAAACGGCATACAACCGTGATTTAGCTTTTCCGGCTATACGAAAATCTTATGTTAAAAAATAAAATTTATTTGTCTGTGTGTACTGTGTACCTACTTATGTCTTTATACGTTTGTGAATTGTTCATCCGATTGAACCGAATTTTAGTACAAAGATAGCGTTGCATTTTGGATCCTGGAGATCCTGATCAAAGAATACTTTCAGCATGGAAAAGAGATCAACTGAAAATGGTGTCCGGTATGCGTTTGCGTAAGTACATAATAAGTACAAAGATAGCTTGCATCCTGGATGAAAAATATCCGATACTTTCATCCTAGAAAACAGTTCCTCTGGAAACAAAATCACTGACTTCAGCTAGTGAACGATAAAAAATCAGCTCTTCAAACAGTCTAAAAGGTTCCGACCGACCAATCATCGACCCAAAACGAATTCAAAAAACCTCACATTACGAGTTGATATTGTTCGGAATAGGTTTTTAAATTATACGGGCCAAGTAAAGCCGGGCTTGAGGTAAAATTAATAAATACTAATATATTTATAAACACGATAAAGACTCACATAACCGCGATCCATCAATTTTACTTATAGTGGGAGATACAGTCATAGAGATTACTACCCTCATCTGTTATTTAATGCTGATAGAGATAATATGCTAGATAATTCATAGATTGATACATTGCACTTTGGTTGCCTGGCTAAATTTGGTGCCTATGATGTTAAACACAAAAAAATGTAATCAATTTTTTTCGATCTGCTTCCCTCATCTGTTATTTAAACGAATTATATGTCAAATGAAAGATTATTTTATTCCCAATCGAACCGTATTTGGTTGCCTGGTCAAAAGTGGTGCTAAATCATGGTTGCCTGGATTTTAAGATATAAAATTTTCTGTGCGAGTGTTGAAAGTGACGGAAAAGTGTTGCGCGCGCAATTCCATTTGACAGACAAAGATGCAGTGAGGCAGGCGTGCACTCGGCAGGTGCTTAGTCTATACAAAGATTAAAACCATAGACTAGCTGTGCCTGTCCATTAAAGATATTTGCAAAAAAAATAAGTGAGCGACGTAAGGAATAAGTAATAAAACGTAAAAAAGCTGTTTTTGAAAATTTTGTCTGTTTGTCTGTATATTTGTGCATGTATTACGCAAAAACTACTGAATGGATTGAAATTAAACTAGGCATGATTTAAGTTCATACTACATAATAGCATATAGGATACTTTTTATCCCGAAATTCAGCACAGTTCCCTTGGGAGAGGGGATGAAAGTCAAAATGTGTACTTAGCTGTAATTCATTATCGCGTAGTCCGATTTCATTCATTTTTAGGGTTCCGTACCCAAAGGGTTAAAACGGAGCCCTGTTAATGTCACTCGGCTGTCTGTCTGTCTGTCAGCCGGTCACAGGTCTCTAGCTAGCAGACGAAATGAGATTTACTCCAAACAATTTTCAACCTGTCAAGTCATCTTTGTCTATTACACAAAATAAGGACGCCTTTTTTCGAATTTCTCCACTAAATTTAAATTTTTTGGTACTTCAACAAAAAAGAATTTGTTGATTATTTATTAAAACGTTGAATGACATTAATAAGGCTCCGTTTTTACCCTTTGGGTACGGAACCCTAAAAATGAATGAAATCGGACTACGCGATAATGAATTACAGCTAAGTACACATTTTGACTTTCATCCCCTCTCCCAAGGGAACTGTGCTGAATTTCGGGATAAAAAGTATTCTATATGCTATTATGTAGTATGAACTTAGATCATGCCTAGTTTAAATTCAATCCATTCAGTAGTTTTTGCGTAATACATGCACAAATATACAGACAAACAGACAAAATTTTCAAAAACAGCTTTTTTACGTTTTATTACTTATTCCTTACGTCGCTCACTTATTTTTTTTGCAAATATCTTTAATGGACAGGCACAGCTAGTCTATGGTTTTAATCTTTGTATAGACTAAGCACCTGCCGAGTGCACGCCTGCCTCACTGCATCTTTGTCTGTCAAATGGAATTGCGCGCGCAACACTTTTCCGTCACTTTCAACACTCGCACAGAAAATTTTATATCTTAAAATCCAGGCAACCATGATTTAGCACCACTTTTGACCAGGCAACCAAATACGGTTCGATTGGGAATAAAATAATCTTTCATTTGACATATAATTCGTTTAAATAACAGATGAGGGAAGCAGATCGAAAAAAATTGATTACATTTTTTTGTGTTTAACATCATAGGCACCAAATTTATCCAGGCAACCAAAGTGCAATGTATCAATCTATGAATTATCTAGGATATTATCTCTATCAGCATTAAATAACAGATGAGGGTAGTAATCTCTATGATGGTATCTTAGACCATTACGGGGATTAACCAGAGATGAATGAGGCGAAAAATGACGAATGAAAATGTTTATGACGCCACGAATTCGGATCAGGTAAGAGACTTAATGACACGTAATACATCATCGTTACGTCACATGAATAATGGAAGATGACGGTGAAATTTGCTGAAGGCATTGAATTGTTGAATGACATTCATTTTCCGTGGCCCGGTATTTACGGATTTGGAAGTCAATGACGGTAAATGGTGCTTCATTAGCATACAATTTTGCTGCTGGTGTTTCTTGTGAAAGCATTTTCAGAACATTTCTTAAACATAACCTTACGTTAATTTAACCGTTAATTTATCTAATGCCTTTAGCACATCTCCGCCGCGAATCCATAGCAGCGGAACATAATCCGTTGTCTAAAGTCCGATTTTTAATTCGGTGGAATTCTGACAGTTGTCATTGTAAAAATAGAATGTGTTGTATGAAAAACAGGGTTAACAGCTGAAGTTCGATTTTACCCCAAACTAAAGTACCTACCTGAAGTATCCGTCAGGCATTTGTCATATCTACATACATGCGGCAATTGATTTCCATTTATAAGTTTTGAATTTATTATCTTTTTTGTGGGAACTGTTCTCTGGTATAGTATTAAGAAACATCAGAATTCTACGGAATTAAAAATCAGACGAGGACAACAGATAAGAGACCCACGCAGATCACTTTCAACTAAATCGCAGAGTATACTGATAAGCACAGTGACTTATGACACCCCGGACATCATAACCAACTAAATCGTTCAACTAAATAATTGTACGACGATTGTATCAGAATCGAAATTTCCTTCCAATTACGTCTAATTTAAAAGTTTTAGTTTCGAATAGCGATTTAGTTGTTCGATAGTCGGCCAACTTGAAATTGTATGTCTGCGGGTAAGGGATAGACGCATAGTCGAATGTTTGCGTTAGAAGAGGCAGTTTTGCTTCTGTTTCCGATGTTAGTGTCATTTTGTATGCTCTGCCAGATATATATATATATATATATATATATATATATATATATATTACAATATCTTAGGCTCTGCCATTCCTATTTCACGGCAGAGATGTGCCACCTAAGACAATTATAATATACATTGTCTTAGTATATTACATTGTCTTAGTGTGCTACCACCCGATGGTGAAAATTAGAAGATGCAATAAAAGCTCAAAGAACTAACAGATCTGCTCCACAACGAAAACAAATATGTACTCACCAGAGCTTAAAACTCAACTTGTGACTCAACTCTGAAGAAAACTTTAATCCTAATTCCAGAATTAACATTTAATATTTGAAACTAAGTTTTGCAAGTTTAATTTAAATTGGTGTTAAAGTCGCATGCCCTTTAATATCTTACGTAAATAATAATTTCAGTAGTTCAAACTAGAATGAGACGGTGGCATTCAAACTTATCCTCAGGTATTCTCAGAAGAGCAAAAAATTAATTATTTTCTGTACCAAAAATATTCATACGAAATAAAAGATCTAAATTAAAATCACAGCCTTTTTATTTCACCGATCTATGACTTCTTTCAAGTGTTTCAGAGCTTCGTCGAGGGCCATGTATACTTCTTGTGTGTTCGGAGCCCTGAATTCCGAGGAAGTGGAGGTACTTCTTGCCGGTAACTTGTGAAGGAAACTCTGGGTGAGGGGACAGAAGACGTCCGGGTTCATGGAGTCCGTCTTGGATTTCCCCGTGAGGTAGCTCATGGGAACCCCTATGATGAGCACGGCGACGGCACCGGCGAATGGACAGTAAGTGAAGGAGATCCGGAAGAGTGATTGCAGGGGTTTCACTGGCAGTTGTGTACTGAAAGAGCAAGATTTTTTTAAGCATCAGCTAGGTTACTTACCTAACTTACTCAAATGTGTATTTATTGTCTTTTAAGCGTAGGCCACATAGGGGCGCGAAGCGAAACGAACCTCCGCTCATATCGCTAGACTATGAGAGCTAGCAAGTTCGCATCGCTGGCTTCGCTTAACTCTGTCATCCGCGTTGTGAACCGTAGTATGAAATGACGCGGCAGTGGCATGAGCGAAGCGAGACGAACCTCGTTTCGCTTCGCTCCTTAAGCGAAGCCTACTTTGCTTCTTAGCTCTGTCGTCAGCAAGCGAAACGAACCTCATTTCGCTTCGCTCATATCGCTAGACTATGAGAGCTCGCAAGTTCGCATCGCTGGCTTCGCTTAGCTCTGTCGTCAGCAAGCGAAACGAACCTCATTTCGCTTCGCTCATATCGCTAGACTATGAGAGCTCGCAAGTTCGGTCGTCCGCGTTGTGAACCGTAGTATGAAAAGACGCGGCAGCGGCATGAGCGAAGCGAAAAGGACCTCGTTTCGCTTCGCTCCCAATGTGGCCTGCGCTCATTGACTTAGTATACTAGTACTATATGTCAATACGTCAATACGTGTCTGCCAATCCGCTTGGCCAGCGTGGTAGACTATGGCCAAAACCCTTCTCACTCTGAGAGGAGACCTGTGCTCTGTAGTGAGCCGGTAATGGGTTGATCATGATGATGATCATGATATGTCAATACTATATACTAGTACTCGTCGTAGTATACTAGTACTATAGTACTATATGGCAATGACATAGTACATTTTATGTCAATGCCTGCGCTCTACGCAGTATGAAAACCTTCATAGTTTCTTGCGTTAGTTACTAGTTTTATATCGTTGCTCGTTGGGTTTGTCCCAGCATCAAAATCTTACGTGACAAGGAAGACTGAAGAGAGACTAGAAAAACTCATGAAACTGCGAGGAATCGAGTAATAGTAATATGGGAAAAGTTGTAATAAGGGGCAAATAAAACTGATCTCAAGCCGATATCACCAGAGTTGGCGGAACTAAGATTAAAACTTAGACCGGGGGCTCTTCGCGCGAACATCGCGCCCATAATAACCGTAATCAAATTGTGTGCGTTTGTTTATTAAAGGCTCCCCCACACAGGCGCGTTATTATAGGTCGATAGTATCGGACGACGATAGTATCGCAGGAGTTCCTACTTACATTGCGGCGTTATTATCGCAGCAGTGTTTAACTACATGACCATCCTAAGCCCTCATACGCATTAGCGGTCAACCGCGTACGCGGCTGACCGCGCGGCTAGCCTCTTCATAGAATTTCGTCGCGGTTTAGTGCGTACAAAATGAGCGGTTGCATATAAAAATATAAAAGCGGCTAGCCGCGTGGTCAGCCGCGTACGCGGTTGACCGCTAATGCGTATGAGGGCTAATACAAAATGTACTGGAAACAGATATCGCAATAACGCATGCGATATTATCGACCTATAATAACGCGCCTGTGTGGGGGAGCCTAAACCCCTGACGCAAAAACAACGGGGTGTTATTAGTTTGACGTGTCTGTGTGTGTGTATGTGTGTGTGTGTGTGTGTGTGTGTGTGTGCGTGTGTGTGTGTGTATGTGTGTGTGTGTGTGTGTGTCTGTCTGTTCCCCTGTGGCGCTCAAACGGGTGGACCGATTTGAATGCGGTTTTTTTTGTTTCAAAGGTGAATTAGCCGAGAGTGTTGTTAGCTATGTTTGAAGAAAATCGGTCCAAGATGTCCGCCGCTACAAAATGACGGATTACATATTTTTTCACAACTCCCTCAATATGGGTATCAAATGAAAGGGCTTGACTAGTAGAATAGCACTATTGCAAATCCAAGATGGCCGCTGCCACAAAATGGGGAATGTCAGGGGTTTTTAAATTTTTAATTTATGGATGGGGAAGAAGACAGTGGCTATATTTTTATTTGCTCTCTTGTAAAAGTTTGCTCTGTTTGTCTTGTCTGAGGGACTTTATAATTTTATTAACAACATAGCTTAATAGTTATATCTAGTGGGTACCTGAATACAATTTAAAAATGTATGCACAATGTAATAGTAATAACAATCATAAAACATCGTAAAAGTGTTGGCTCAATAGTTTTTTAAAGAAAATGGAAACAGTAAAAAAAAGAAAAAAAAGGGCTTGCAGCGCTTCCTTGTGGCCCATAGCCGAATAACATGTAGAGAACATGTAGGTATCTATCTGCATAAAAGTAATGCCAAAAAGTCGCATTAAAATGCACCGTAGTTTTTCAGGAAACTGCATAAATAAAACACCCAATCTTTTGTGTTAAACTACCTTGTACATAATGTGGCCAATTCTGTTGTAGGTACACAATGTGGCCAATTCTGTTGTACACAATCTCTAAATCTAAACTAAAATGACAGGTCTAAACATATTCCTCTCTCTTTCACAATCCTCCCTGCTGAAGGGGATAGCACTATTTTTAAACCTGTCAATTTAGTTTAGGTTTAGAGATTGTGTACAACAGAATTGGCCACATTCTCTAAACTAAACTAAAATGACAGGTCTAAAATTCAGTGCTCACTGCGGAACAGGATAGCAATAGATTTAGACCTGTCATTTTAGTTAAGTTTAGAGAATTGTGTACAACAGAATTAGCCACATTAAGTATAGATCGACCAGAATCTCATGAAAAATAGGGAAATTAAATTTTGTAGTAAGCAACACTAGGTTAACTCGGCTGCCCTAGTGATAAACAAAGTAATTATTACATTCAGAACACCTTACCTGGGATCGTTTCACGAAACGAAAAATCAAGCAAACTGCATTTTAAATACAAAAACAAAGTAATCAACATTTATTTATTTATTTATTTATTTATTATTATAAACATACTTAGATCTATCCTTACAGGTACAACCTAATTCGATAGATAAGTACTTATACTTATTATTCATCCATAGATATAACGTCCAATTACTTTGTGTTTGTGTTGTGCTTGTTGTTTACTTGGTTTTTGCATTTACATATATTCCGGGTTAATGTGTGCAGTTACTTTGTTTGGGCAATTCAAATTTCAGTAAACGGTTCAAGTTATTTGAAACATAAAACTGTGGTAAAAAACTACTCGACATAAAACTTTTGTTAATGCAAAAAAGTCAATTTCACAAAAAATGTCAGTTACTTTGTTTATCGCTAGGGCAGCCGTAGTGTTGCTAACTTTGGAATTTCATTTCCGTATTTTCCATGAGATTCTGGTCGATCTATACCTATATATTCGGTGGTTAAACGCTGCATCCGTTGCTGTGTTAATACAACGGATGCAAAAATGTTAATACATACGCAGCGTTAGGAACTATTGTCGTCACGTTCACCAAATGTGTGAAGTTCGCTTTGCCGCATCCCGTGGTGACGAGCGGCTTGCCCTGCAAGTAGGAACACCATGTTTCACGCGCAGCTTGAATTAAGCAAAGAAAAAAAATCTTTGGTAAATATCTTGTAATATAGAGAATCCTACTAATATTATAAATGTGAAAGTGTGGATGTTTGGATGTATGGATGTTTGTTACTCAATCACGCCGCAACTGCTAAACCGATTTGGCTGAAATTTTGAATGGAGATAGATTATGCCCTGACTTAACAGGCTACTTTTTATCCCGGAAAAGTATTCCTGTGGGACTAAAATAGATACAGACTTCAAAAAACGTGATAGATGGCGCTGACTGTTCTTAGGTAAATCATGCTCACATAGCAAATTATTGCAATAGTTGCATGCATCTTATCGAGAAAAAATTCACAGTTACCACGGGATTTTGAAAAAACCGTAATCTATATCTACAGCTATAGGTAGATTACTATAGCAAATTTCTTTGAAAGTAGATATAAAGGTTGGAAAAGGGAGCGGGAACGGGAAACGGAAATCCACGATTCCCTCGGGATTAGTGAAAAACCGAAATTAACGCGGGCGAAGCCGCGGGCAGAAGCTAGTAGATTAATACTTTATTGCACACACAAAGAATAAGTATCTACAGCTGAAGAGAGCTTAGGGATTACAGTTTTGCATAATATAAAGGCGGTCATATCGCTTACAGCAATTTCTCACAGACAACCTTTGGCGAGAGGAGCAGGGTGAAAGAACGGGATGGTGCACTAAATAAAATTTATTCTACAATAGATAATAAAATAAACTATATAGTTTACATACTAACTAGCGGACCCGGCAGACGTCGTCCTGCCCGATGACATAAAAATGTGATAAATGAAGAACCGCTCGACCGATTTTGTACAAACTTCACATAAACCATATACCTACTAAATAGTCCGAACAAAGCCTAAACATTTTGTTTGGATAGGTGAGCCCGTTCTTGAGTTATAAAATTACAAAGAAAAGTGGCATTGATTTTTATATATATAGATGTAGGTATGTATCTTCTATCGATGTAAATAATTGTAACTTGTAAAAGTGTCGACCTGTACGTATAAATAATTTATTATTAAAGAACTACCATGCCACCATTTGAACAGGTTTCCAGTTTCCACATTTTTATTATATACCTATTGTTGATTCCTGCCTAACAGAATGTCTGCACAATGCAACGCGCAGTAACAGGCGCGCTCACAGATAGAAGAGGCGGCTAGCTCAGCCTTAGCTCAGCTTAGCTTTTGGCTGACTTAGGCTGAGCTAGATGTTTCCTCTCTATTTTGTGTTGCAACTATCATATTACAAGGTGAATATTCAACATGCTGATCTGGATGGGGTAAAGCCCAATCATTCAATTCAACTAACTACCTTAGCTTAGTTTAGCTCGATGTCTTTTCATACTCAGCTCGCAAAGGTGATTTTACAAACTGAAGATATACGCCGAAATAGCTTAGCTTGCAAGTCCAGCTTGAGCTTTAAATATAGCAGTTTACATCAACTCAAACACTTAAAGAAACTAAAGTTTTCCGGGACTTTTTACTAGAGATATGGTTCACCTACCTGAAAGGTCAACGCCCCTGTTGCTAAAGCGTTCTCAGCACCTATGAGCAGCCAGCCGCAGAGTAGCAGGCTTAGTATACAGCCGCTCAACGCTCCCTGCAAATGTAGGTAAGTTAAGCTCATCTGCAAGATAATATTTTTTTTTTAATACTTAAATAGGTAGGTTTTACCATGAATTTTACAAAGTGTGAAGGTAGATGCTGAGTTTTTTAATTAGTCTGCCCTACAAATGAGAAAAGCTCTTTGAAACTATTAGTAAATTAATTTTACCTAATTTACCAAGGCAGGTAGGTAGTATGAGGTAACCTATCCTCCGTTCTGCCGGGTAAATATTTACGAAGATCGCGAGTTCATTGCACGAATAAAGTCTGAATCACAAGATTACACTGTATCACAGAATAATAACTAGTACCTAAAGGTACAGACTACAGAAGCCTTACTTCGCAATGGTTTTTAAAGAAATATGTACTCAATTTGATAAACAATATGATTTAATTTAGCTCGCGTTCCAGTCGAGCACGTGTTCATTTACGTACCTACCAATTTTTTTTGAGGGAATATGTGCCTTAATTCACTGGACTACGGTTCATAATAGGTTATACGTGGTTATACGTTTGAAAGATCCGCGGACTCTAGGGTTGCTTACTTCGAGGTGACTTCGAGAAACTACTTACTCCATCTAGCGCTTTCTACTTTTAGGGTATTGGAATAGTACTTTGTTCAACAAGGGGAGAAAGGGTTTGTAGTTTGAATTAATTTCATTTCAAATAGGAACATAATGTAATCCAATCAAAGTAGATTTTACCTGTCAGCGTCTTTAGGCAACCAAAAAAAAGTTAAATTTCGATCACGATCCGTATTTAAACAATTAAATACTGCACAGTATGGCAGCCCTTACACAGTCAATTTAGATCGCGATCCGTGATCTAAATCAATGATCGCCATCCAGATTGATAATGTACAGAGTAGATTGATAGATTGATGCATCTGATCACAAAATATCTGGATATTTTGAAATCAAGACCGCGATCCACTGATCGTGATCAAGATTGAATGTGTAAACGCAGGATCGCGTCAGTTTACGCTACGCGCTATGCAAGATTATCATGTGTAGTAACTCTTTAAAAGATTTTCCATCCATCCTGAAGTAGTTTTTGTAATCATCATCTTCAGCAGTTAGTTGCATTACTTTAAGAAGATTTAAATGAGTATTGAGTATACACATCTTTTTTCTGTAACCACTGTTTAACCCAGCACCTTCTACGAATCCTCTTCTTCAAAGTTAGGGCCAAGACAAGAGATACTTACTGCAGCGTTAACCTTATGTAAATCCATGATAACACGTGTTCACGCGGCGATAGTATAACACGGACTGACGAAATCAAGATTGAATGTGTAATGTTGTAGCGCAATCCATCAATCTGTGATCGCGATGAGAGCTACTTGATCGCGATCTAAATTGACTGTGTAAGGGCTGCCTATCTTTTTCCTTTTTTTCTTTTTGTGTCCATCTTGCAACTATCGCGAAAGTTGAACGTGGTCGAACAAATAGCGCGCGCGCGTGCGTCTTTCTTCGCTTGTGGCAGCCTACTAGATTGGCCGTTGCGCAACGGCCGCCGCCTGTAGGTATGTTTTTAATACCTACACGCGGAGTGACACAGGCCTGACTGTATCTTGTAGTCGGTGTATCGTAATTCATATTATATAAACTCGAACTTGGTGTTCATGATAATCATCATCATCATCATCATGATCAACCCATTACCGGCTCACTACAGAGCGCGGGTCTCCTCTCAGAGTGAGAAGGGTTTTGGCCATAGTCTACCACGCTGGCCAAGCGGATTAGCAGACTTCACACATCTTTGAGAACGTTATGGAGAACTCTCAGGCATGCAGGTTTCCTCACGATGTTTTCCTTCACCGTTAAAGCAAGTGATATTTAAATACTTAAAACGCACATAACTCCGAAAAGTTAGAGGTGCGTGCCCGGGATCGAACCCACGACCTCCGGTTAGAAGTCGGTCATCCTAACCACTAGGCTATCACAGCTTTGTTCATGATAATAATAATAGTGAATAAAAAACTCATTGATAATTTAATTAAAAGTAAAATGTTATTATATTTTTTTATTTACAGCGCCATCTAATGATACTGTTTTAAGCTCTTCATGTTTTCACAACAGCTCCATCTATACAAAATGTGTTGTATCACGTTGCAAAATGTAAAAGAGTTTAAACTCGTTGGTACATGTTTCGTGACGTACGTCATAGTTTTTAATTTTATACCAGATGGCGCTGATATCATTAGAACCTAGTACCACCTAGTATAACAGTGGTTAATGATTTTAAAACATTCTCAGGGTTGTCATTAGACAACAACCTAAAAACTTTTATTTTCTTTTTGAAAATTATTTTTTTTAAGAGTGAGAATTTTAAGAGTGTACTCACAGAACAATTTGCTCTTGAAAAAACAATGCCCAAAGTGAAAAGGCCAAGAAGAGTACCCGCTGTAACACCCGTGACACCTGAAGCAACGTGTTGGAGGCGGTCTAGTTCTCTGGCTAACCATATCACAGAAGCGCAATATAATCCCACCAATATGCACAACAACTGAAACCAATAAAAACTGTGTTACCTACTATTATTATATTTATGTATTTTTATCACTTTAGACAACACCATAATATAGATATAGGTACGAAATTTTTAGAGTCAAAATATTATAGGTAAGTACATACTGAAAGTTTATTTGCTATGTTAAATTGTACCGGAAATAACAAAAAGATCGATTGATACTATCAAATACGCTCACCTTCATAATTTTGCAGCAAGCCAATTCGTTTGTACTCTGAGGCATCCATGGCCTTATAAATTCTTCAAACACCACTCCTGATATTGAATTTATAATAGACGCAATACAACTGTAACAACATTGCAATCATAAACAAACACACGCAATGAGTGTCATTAAACTGTATATAAGATCCATTTACATACCCTGTAGTGGCACTAAAGATTGATATTATAAAGATACCACAGATTCCTGGAAACATTGTCGATAAATTATTAAGAAAATGAGGTACCAACTGGAAAGAAAAAATGATTTTTACTAATATAAAAATAAGTCGGGTTTTCCTTCCTGACGCTATAACTCCAGAACGCACGAACCGATTTCCACGGTTTTGCATTCGTTGGAAAGGTCTCGGGCTCCGTGAGGTTTATAGCAAAGAGAAACACGCGAACGAAGTCGCGGGGGTCAGTCAGTCAGTCAGGGTAGTAGGTACTATGAATAAATAATATCAGACTTTAGCAATAACTACTTATATAAAATAGGTAGGTTAAGAGGTTTGTAGATACATATATGTATGTAGATATTTATTTTTCGACTCAACATAATAAAATTATACATCTATTCTATAGATAAAATTTAGCAGCTAGGTATTTATACTTACGAAGTCTAGATACTTAGACCTACTCTAAAAATTAATACCACTGACAATTGATTCATATTTATATATCATTTATGTTTTTGAAGTCTACACAATTAATATTTGGAATTGTCCAAAAAAACCTCTTGTTTCTTTTTGGACTATTCTTGTGTTCGTTATTTTGTCGTACCTAATGAGTGAAAAACTAAATAAAGAGCACTAACTTGTTCATGTTTTTTTATCTGTCCAGTCAGCAACGGATCGCAGCCAGCAAACCAAGCATATAACACCAGGCCAAGAAAGCATGATAATAATTTCATAAGTATTATTCCCACACACGAAATTGCCAAACATATTCTGGCTTTACTGATTGTTGGTACAGCTAAAAGTTTTTGTAGAGAGGACTGACTGAGAGCTATCTTCCAAAGCCAATTGGTGCTTAACGCCAACGTTACTACGAAAAAGGAAGTATGGTGAGCAAGTTCGGGATCCGGACTGTAATGAAAAATTTAAGATTCGGTGACTGAGTGTGTCTGTATTCCATAAGACTGTGGGTTTCTATTTATGACCATAGTGAATTTGGTATACAATTACATATCTACATTAATATTTATAAACTGCATTTTCCATTTAAATACGAGTAAACGAGCAGGTAGGTTGATATTGAATAAGCCACCAATCATGAGTAATTTGAAGCACACGAATACGACAATTTGTTTGTTAATCCGCCCCTTAAACACCGCTAAAATGAACTAACACTACAATTTGCGTGTATATGTAAGAAATGATTAATTGATAAAATGGGTAAACTACGCTAAGGTGATGGGTTTCTTTGATTTTATCTCTCGGCAGTAGAGATTATAAAAAAATAAAGTGCACAAAAGAAACATTATAATAGTGCATGCAGTCAACGTTACATAATCTAGATATTAAGTAAGTGAAACATTATAAATGCCTAATATTTCAATATACTTACTCGTAAATAACCAATCTACTGCCATGACTAGCAATCTCCCACATTTGCTTGAACCCTAATGGCAACAGCGCTAAGCCACTCGGCAGAGCAGTGCCAGCAAAGGCTAAAAAAGTTGTCACTATACCGATCCCGACTATGGCCCGTAATCCTCCAACAGCAATAAAAGTCGAGCAAGCAACGCATATCACAGCTGTTATACGACTTGCTTGAAGATTTGTTACTAAAAATAAGTGAGACTTAAATGAAATAAATTCAATCATGACAACTATAGGAAAACAGAAACAGAAATACAGTTTATTGGTACCTATAAGAACTTAAATAAAAACTGTACCTATGAATAAAATTATTAAATCTGTGTCAATGTTATACTTGTAGACAAGCATATTTTCTCTTATTAACTGCATTTTCTATGCCTTTCCATATTATTTATTTATCTACGGCTCCCCATTTACATCCAATATGATCTTGCTCAAAAAACCCCCAGTCCTCTGATTCCATGCCTGCCAATAATATTTTAATGTAATAATTTTGCCTTAGGAGATGAGGAAAATAGGTAAAACGCTTACCCAATCTGAATGCCATTAGCGGTACGTAAGGTACAATCGGCAACAGCATCAGCTTGCTAACCACAAATAAAACTGCTGCAATTGTACGCGTATGTGTAGAAAATCTTATTTCTAAATATTCGAAACTTGACGACAACTGTAGTCTGTGAAAAACTGGAAAAAAACATTTTCGTTTACTCGTATATGATAATACTTTATAAGTAGTACTCAAATAAGTCTATTGGTCAAATATTTTAAGACAAAAAAATTAAATGGGTACATCCAAATAAGGTTATACCTAAGAGAAAACAATTACTGAAAAACTCAATTGGATTCGAAGTTTAAAAATTATTTTACTTGTATGATCTCAGTTCTCGGAATCGGAACTCGGAACATTTTGATTATACCTACTCGTATAAGCAAATTAAAGAATTAGTCATATTCCTTATTTGACAAATATTTAATGTAAATTATTTACTCAGGTGATTTCTGATTAGCTCTGAAAAACAAAATTCAATGGAATCTCTGTAGATGCGTTATTTTAACACTATTAAACTAACGCGTTGCCAGTAGGCCCTATGTTGTTTGGAAAATTATGTGAGAAAGTCTTTAAATAAAATTAAAAAAAAAAATACGCGCCGAATTGAGAACCTCCTCCTTTTTGGAAGTCGGTTAAAAATGAATAAAATTCATTTAATACGTTCTTTGGTCTGTTTGAAAATTTTAATCTACAATAGCCCTGCCAGGATTAAAATTCATTTTACGAAGCCGTAAAAAACCGCATGAAATCTGAGTGGGTAGTAAAGTAGTTTCAAAGTTCCAATTTCCATAACATACTAAATACAAACTTAAATGCACCATTCAAATAAAAGTGAGATAGAATATATATTTACCTGGTAAATAAATCACAGCTGTTAAGAAAGTGACAATGATAAGCGACAACGCCGATGCCCAATACTGTGTGCCTCTAAGATATATCTCAACTGGTACGCCAAGTAGTGTTATGCTTGTTAGATGGCTGGAAATCAATAAAACATAGCATATTATTGAACCTGAACTAAATACAATTAAAAAAAATTCAACCAACTGTAATAATATAAGCTTAAGAATAAATAAAAAGGAAAATTGTCCGTACTATCTTGAAAACTACAGAATCGATTTTAATGAAACCTGCGCTGTTGTTAGTTGAAGTAAATGTAAGCCAATCGAAAATGTGTGGTTACATTCCAATGAATAGTTTTAGAGAAATGCGTGTAAAAACATACATATCTACATTTATATATACAAACATACACAATACATTCATAATAATATACATATAAAATTAAAAATATATAAGTTAGACAGCCCTGCCCAGTCATTCTAAGTCAGAGAGTTATAAAATATGATCTTTGAGTTGAAGAGAAAATTATAAAATATTATACTTAGAAAAAGAACTCACCTAGCTATTAAAGCCAATGAAATCGATACGATAGACATATTTTTTCCACCAAACAGAAATCCAGCCACCGTATTGTATTTGTTGTTTACAAACAAAAAATATAAAATTATTCCAATAACAACACCCAAATTGATTCCGAATAAGCAATATTCGGCCACATTAAAGTAAATTTGAGACACTGGCACTGTGGTATTTCTCATTTTTTTATTTTTTATTTTATTATTTAAAAATAAAATTAATTTAAAATCTTAGGCAATTGGCGTGTGCTTTGTTATGCGCTCGCACAAGATTCACGAATAAATAATTTCTTATCAACTTAATGCTAACAACAATAAGGTATTCGTACCTAATGAACTATAATGATAAAAGAGGGATTACTTCTGAATCTTTTGGCAAATAATGGTAAAAGGATAACTCTTAACTGTCTGTTTTGCTGTCTACCACAGTAGACAATGCTTCGTTGGTTTGGTGGGTTTGGCCAAAAATATTAATTAGGCCCGCATTGGAGTAATGTGGCGGGCCCAAGCTTTAAATCTCTTTCTCCTAGAATTAGATAGGAGGAAGAGGACTCTACCCAGCTGTGGAACGTTCAAAGCATGTGAATAATCAAAGGTTCAAAGGCTGTAGTGGTGGTAGTGAATCAAGGTAATCAACCAAAAATCTCTGTATCTTACCTGTACTATCTACTGTGTAAAATTGTGTATGTGAGTTAAATTTAAAACATTTCAAACTTAGATTTCAAAATTCTATAAAATCATAAAATAAAGATGAAAAAGATTAAAAAAAGAATTGATATCTTTTTTGTTTGGATCTTTTTATTACTTACGTCAGAGCCATCTTGTATCAACCCCTAGAGCTACAAGCGTGATGCAGTTTCGTATAGATATAGTTGCAGATAGGACGTGTTCTCTAGATTCTACTTTTCCCAGCTTTTTAGTTACAGCTGTAATCAATAGATGGCGCAGTATTTGGACAAAAACAAAACATTTTTATTATTTGTAAGCTCGCTTGGAAAATTGATTCCACATTCCACTGAAACCCCTTTCCTCCCCTTTTCATTGATTTACGTTCCTACCATTATTTTTCTAAAATACGCTTACTTACTAATAAATACTTACATCAAATTATATATCATTATTATTAAATTACATGAACAACAACATCAAGCTATAGCTGTAGCAGCAGTAGCAACTAGCAATGCCAACAGCAGCAAGAGAAAGTAGGTAGGTATTTATTTTTTGAGTTTAAAAAACCAATTTGTTTATAATTTTATACCTTTTTCCAACACCTACTTATATGATTCTAATAGCGCGATTTTGACCGCATACGTAGGTACGTACAGTCGACCCCACACGAAATGTATAGGTACGCCACAATAATTTCTATGTACAATGATTTAAAGGCCATAATTCAATAAACCACCACAACCCGAACGTACATTTCTGTACACAAATCATCTAATACAAAATATCACAAATATTTCTCGTCCAGAACACTGGGTGACACAGAGCAACCTATACAGGGCTGCCATCGAGATATTTTAAGAGCATTCACAATCCAAATTGGTAGTCTACCGCAAAAAGAGAAGGTTTTACTAAGAAGATCTGAAAGATTGCAATTTTGTTTGAAATCTGATTGTAATCTGAAAGATTCAACTGTTGCTGAAGAATTAATGTACCTACCTATTAATTTGGATATTTTGTGCCTTATAATGTCGTGATTTATTATAATAAGTATTTACCTTTTTATTTTGGGTCGTGAGTTCGTATATCGTTCCAATATCGATACTGATATCGTATCCATTAACGTTAAATAGTGCCTGTGGTGGCATGACGTAAGTATCGCGTGGTGTTTGTTTTTGACAAGTTGGTTTGTGGTGAAATGAGTCATTTTGAAATTCACTTTTGTAGGGAAGCTTTGGATAGAATCAGAATTTGTTCGACTGTCGTTTGAACTAGTCGTAGCCTGGAAATAGTAACTTGTTTGTCGGTTAGTTGAGTGAGTGTAAAGTATGGTTCTGCTGCTATTCGGTGAGTCTGTTTATATCTATACGAATTTTATTGTGAAGTTGGATTATTGCCCTATTGAGGAGCCTGATGTTGGTTAGGAGGTCGATGTCGTCAGATTAGGCTGGTGTGGTTCGGAATGGCTATTTGGGGTTGGTGGAGGCCATGCTAAGTAGGGCTCCATTCGAGTTAATTCCATGGTCTTAATGTGCCACGTGTTGACTAGGTTAGCAACTGTTCTTCCTACAAAGGTTAGTGAATTTTTCACAATAGGTACCTACTTAAAGTTGTTTGAGCGTTCTTGTAGTTGTATAATAATATTGGCTTTCTGTGAGAAACACGTTATATAAAGCACGTTCCATCAAAGAGCGTACTTTGACTTTGCTCAGTATTTACTTTCGAGTTATGTCAGGACAAAAATGAGACTGTTAGGTATAGGTTAGGTACCTACCTAGTACCCATACGAGTCATAGACTAGTTTAATTTAAGACAAGCGAAAAGCATTCTAAAATTAAAAATTTAAATTTTGAAGTGACGATGTTAACTTGTTAATTGTTATAATCCGCCGATAAATAAGTAATTCTTTTTTTTTACAGAATCGGATGTTCCGAAATCGGTCAGTAGTGCGTCTTTCTTGCAGATGACAGCCCTGCACCCAAACAAACGGAAGCTTCAGGAAGGAGGCGGGATGGCTCAGTTGAGAAAATGCAAGACAGGGACAGATGTTACGAATTTCTCGTCGAGGAAAAGAGACGGAGACGGAGAAAAATTAAATTATATTTCGCAATGGTGTCAGCCAGTTATTAAGTGGCCAGACGCCATTTTGAATTATTATATTTTTTATTCCTTTTCCCCAGGTTTCCCTTTTGTACGAGGAATTCCTTTTATTTTGTAATAGTTGTGGGACCCGAATTGCAAATGGATTCGGGTGTTAGTGGTAGTTATAAATCACGCGAATTCTTTAGAGGACCCGGGCCTATGCGTCATTAGGAGTCCACGAAGGCCTATGCCTCGTTATTGCCTACTCTTTTCTAAATCATTTACTTACTCTAGGTAGGTGTACCTATTAAATGATAAATCATGCCTATCTCAGGTGGCATAGATAGGCTTAATTTTTACCCGACTACAGCATGAAGCCAAAAGGAAGGGTTATTATGATTTTAGCAGTCTATGTAGATATGTTTATATATATGTTTGTATCCAATTTTTGTATCGAATTCTGTGTGTTCCGCCGTAGCGCCTTAACTACTGGGCCGACTTTGATGAATATGACTATGTCCGACAGTCCGTATTACAGACTCTAACAAAGAATCAATCTCATTTTATATACGAAATTTATATACCTACCTACTCTTATTCTTATACTTACATTTTATATACGAAAAAATCGAGAAGTGAATCGCGGTTTAAACTAGAATATTAAGTTACCTTCAAATAGGCATAACAGATGACGCCACTATTTGCTTGTCCCGCGCTTTCTTCCCTTCGAATTCACATTATTATGCAGTTGAATACACGTTTTTCTGCATACTAAATTAGTAGTCGGGTTTTAGTTTACGAACTTTATCTCTTGTAGACAGCAGTGGCGGTAGGTATTAGGTAAAAGAGGTTAACAAACGTTTGGTTAATACCGCAAGTGGTTGCCGCGGTGACCCCGAGTTGTGCACGCTATACATTGCCGGTTTGAAAAATACTTATCACTAAACTGCTAATACTACAGGTAGGTATAAGATAAAATGTTATGTTATCAATATTAGATTGTGTTAAGTAGTATATCTAATAGTAGCGATGTAGGTTTACTATCTCTTATTAACCTTGACTATGGACAATAGGATGCTGATTTCGGCAAACATTTTATATAATCGAAAAGGCTTCATCCCTCACTCAATAGGCCCTTTCTTTACATCTTTACCGACGCCCGGGGCTAAAGAAAATTATAAAAAGCCTTTCTTAGGGATTAGGGGACGGTTTTTGACCGTCCGCGTGATTGGCCTCCCGAAGGGTGTTGGATAGTGTAATTATAACGTACCCTCATCAGAACCTCTAATGTTACCCTTAGTGTGCATAAAGAGTAGCCGACGAGAATAGAAAAATATATGGAAAAATCAACAACACTCGTTATTACAAGCATTCTCTGCTAATTAGAAAAACAGTCTTCTTAACGCTAGATTAGATAAAGGCTGTTTTCAAAAACTTCAACTGGTAACGAAAATAGCTGTCATAAATAGCTGAGACCGCAGTATAGTAACTAGTGGATGAATACGAAAAAGTACTTATCTAATAGGTACTTGTGAGTAGATTTTTTTAGATTTGCGGGTAGGTAGGTCGTAAAAGAAGGTTTAATTCGTTTTACATCATTTTACTTTTATTGCTTGATACAATCGTTTTCTCCCGCAAGGGTTAGTGTGAAAGTAGGGGATGACAGTTTAATCAAACGCTAAGGGTTGAAGCTTAAAATAATCTTGGGAGCAGTAACGGCCCCGGGCGCATGATAAAATGACGATAGCCGGATATGGGAAGAGATGAATTGGTTACTTCGGGCGTTTCTTGCTGGTAGTACCTATTTAAAAAGATAATCCCCATGAAATTCGCTATATTATGATAATCGCAGTTTCTAGTGTAGGTACCTACCTAACTCGATACGTACCTACCTAAACCTGTGTCGTATAGAATAGAATAAAAAAAAAGTGTTCTAACAAACTTTTACAAATTGCTTTTCAGAGTAATTTGACAACTCCTTTACTAAATGTTACAACCCGCGGCACGTAAGTCGAGCGGTGACCTTCAATGCGCAGAAGTCGAAAATGAGGTATTTCGCGGTGTGAGGGGGTCACGGGGAGGGCATGGGGATCGTTCGTAAGCACTGATTAGCTCTTGCGGATCCCTCGTAAGCGCTGATTGGCTCTCCAATCGTATTGTGTCCCGCTCACTCGGAGGACGCTGCGCGCACTTGAAGGTCAGCGCTCGACTTACGTGCCGCGGGCTATAACCTGAATACTTGAACAGAGGCTCTATAGTTCGACTTTTAATTATCTGCAGTAATCTGACGTTTCCTAATGTCATTCCGTAAAATAATATTGCCAACCCCATTTCTATAGTGATGTGATACGTTCAATTCATTCAATTTCATTCACAAAAGTTTCGTTCAAAGTTACTCTTTCATTATCATCATAATTTTATTTCAGATGAACATTCAATGTTTGACAGTTATGAAACCCATAAACATTTTGTATGGAAAAATGTTTTTTCTTTTATTGTTTCGTCAATTTTCCAATATTTTTAACAGTTATTCTGCTATTCGGCACGGAGACAAATACAACAAATCAAAAACCATGAAAATCGGCCCAGCCGTTCTCGAGTTATAAGTGTTCGAACAAACCAGAATTTGTTTTATATATTAAAGATATATGTATTTATATATATACATATATATATAGGTACACTTTGTACATAAAATATAATAATTACTTAAAATATAAACTTTAATTTGAATAAAATAATTGAATGATTCAAATCAATCACCTGTACCCCATCCCTATTTTATTTTCGTTAAAAAGTGACAACCCACGAAACTTCACATTAGTGCATACAATTAAAAGTCGAAGTATAGTATAGGTAATGATAACGATTGAGAAGATAAGAACTAAGTAGGTACTTAGTTATATTCGAGTTAACATTAACTGTGCTTTAATCTGTTATTTAGTACGTGGAAAATCATGTTTTTCCGGATTAAAAGACAGTTTTTACGCACATTTAACGGTATGGAACCCTAAAATCACTAAAGGCCTAAATTATTTAGTATTTTCATATTATAATACAACTAATGGCACAGTACCTAACTGAAATTGTAAGAAACCAATACCAGTCAGGAACGTCTTCAAATGTGTATGCATTAAAGAATTTTCCTTTAAATTAGTCCCGTATTACCTTGTCGTTCGCACGCTATCGGGCTTCGAAACGAGCGGTCGCTCAATAGAGCTTTAATAGAGCTTTTAATTATTTTTTTGTTAAATGATGTGAGTTTTTCTTTGGCAGCGTAAAATAACTTCAGAAGACAATCTATAAATGATAATAAAGAAATAGAATCTTACCGATTTTTGGTACAAGGATCTCTGATAATCTGGATCACTGGAGTGCCAGGTGGCATGATTTGTCTGTTATTACTTTAGACTTTTTTCCCGGACTGCCAGCGACTCTATCATCAGTCGCAACCTTCATACCTATGCCTGAAATGAACGCAGTTACTTTATCTTCTTTCGTGCCTCTGTAAAGGGCGTTTTTACCGATCAAACGGATTTACGTCCGCATTCGTTTCTTGCCCGCATCCTACCGTTTTACACGTTTTTCTTGTCATGTACCTATATATGTATATGTTATACCTATGTGGAGAGTGACACACCGCTAAAATTGTCCGCACTATACTCCCTCGCTCCACTCCGCTTATCCATTCCGCTTATCCGTCTCGCTTATCTGCCCCGCTTACCCACTCCGCTTATGTGCTCCGCTAGAGTGAACAGGAACTGTAGCAGTAATCCACGCTCGCGCTTCAACGAGCGCTTTCCGCGCGCCCGTTTCGTAGCGCCCGCCCCAGTCAGGCGCGAATGGAGAAATGGCGCACCTCGACACCAGAATATATTACGTAATCGTACTAGTTTGTATGGGAGGTGCGTTTCAGGATGAATGTGTTGGTTTTTGCGACGCCGCCGAACGCTGATAAATAGGCCGAATATTTTGTTTGTAGCCTTAATAAATTGAATTCAATACTGTATAATACTCGTACCCAACTCACTAGCAAATTGGACCTACTTATAATTTTTATTTAAAGCTTGTTCCTACGTGTTTCCTACACTAGAGGAACAACACGCATTCTTGAGATAATTATTTTTCTATCATTTTTACTTTTACTTTTCAAACTGAACACCGACTACACAATGATAGTT
Organism: Melanargia galathea; assembly: GCA_920104075.1. NCBI lineage: Eukaryota > Metazoa > Arthropoda > Insecta > Lepidoptera > Nymphalidae > Melanargia > Melanargia galathea. The sequence goes on from OV049872.1 coordinate 12,722,363, forward strand.
TGAATGGACTTCCATTGACACAACTGCAATAGAACTAGGCACAGATCGACTACTGCAGTAGGTCCGTTGTCCTAGAATTCGGACTCTCTAGACCAGTAGTTCCCAAAGTGGTCCTGGTGAACCCCCAAGGGTCCACGGGAGACTCGACGGGGGTCTACGTTGGCGTGACAAAAAAATGGGGGTTCACGAGTTGTAAGCGGGGGTCCACGAAAATTTATCTGCTTTCGATAATGAAGACCTAAAATGTTGGTTTGACTTCACCTAACAATGTAGGCAGATAATATTTTAAGAAGCTCAGCGACTGTTACTTGTAAAAACTTGCATATTCCATATTCAGTACTTAACTTTACTTTACAGAACTTTACTTTTTGACGTCCACTCACAGCACAATCAATTAACCAATCAATTCTCACTTTACTCGAAAACTAATTTCGTGGTTGGAACTCAGCCGCAATGCAAATTTCCATAGTAAGATATAATATTCACATTTTTTTTCGAGTTTTGGGAATATGGTAGAAATAAAGCTACAGGGGGTCCATCGGAACTAGCAAAATTTTGAAAGTGGTCTATGAGCAAAAAAAGTTTGGGAACCCCTGCTCTAGACACTCAGAATGAGATCTTTATCCAAGAGCAAGAAGCATGTTGCAGCTCAAACGAAAGTCAATAGATTAGGATGAACACCAACATTGGGATTAAGAGCAGCGATCTCAGCGAGGTGAAAATAATTTTCGTCTTCGACACAATTGGAAAGGATTTGAAACTCCTGCCAGCAAAGTGCTATTGACAACAAAGCCATTCAGATAAATACATTTCCCAACATTATTCTTCCATTACACACAAACTAAGTAGTTTTTTTCGTATAACCAAAAACCAATGAAAACAATAGTCGCTTCGCTAACAAAGCATCACCCGCTCCACCTTTTAGTGTCAAAAGTGTGAGAAGAATAAGGGTAAACAAATCCTCCAATTTCCATCACATTTATTCGAGGCGTGACGTCATCCCCCCACCACCCTAGGAACATGTAATTTCTTAGTAGATAGTGTGAACGACACGCCCTATTGGCTCCGATATATTGATATTGAATTTTGTTAACATTAGAGGCAATCTGTCTTAAAAATATACGCTCCCGGGGAAATTCTGAGAAAACTTTATCACAGATAGGTATGGGTTTTAGTATAGATGTAATATGGTTTCTGACACACAGAGAGAGCAATTTATCAATCAGATAAACAAAACGAGATTCGCAATATTAATCATACAGAATTACAAGGCATCAAGGTCCAGCTACCAGCGTTCATAAAGGTAGGTAAGTAGGTATATAAATACTTCCGTCTACTTTCTTTTATTCATTCATTCAATTCATTTATACTTACCTACTACTTAACTGAAATACTATATTCTATACTACTACTATAAACTATATTTAGGAGTTTAGTCATCTTTAAAAAGCTGTGATAGCCTAGTGGTTAGGACGACCGACTTCTAATCGGAGGTCGTGGGTTCGATCCCGGGCACGCACCTCTAACTTTTCGGAGTTGTGTGCGTTTTAAGTATTTAAATATCACTTGCTTTAACGGTGAAGGAAAACATCGTGAGGAAACCTGCATGCCTGAGAGTTCTCCATAACGTTCTCAAAGGTGTGTGAAGTCTGCCAATCCGCTTGGCCAGCGTGGTAGCCTATGGCCAAAACCCTTCTCACTTTGAGAGGAGACCCGTGCTCTGTAGTAAGCCGGTAATGGGTTGATCATGATGATGATGATGATGAGTCATCTTTTATTATTTACCTACTACAACTAAATTCTAAATCCGACACAAACTGTTGCGGCTTTCAATCGCTCGCAGTTTTAATTTATCTTTTACCAATCATTCAAAATACTCATCTCAAAAGATATCTAAGAATCTGCTCTGAAGATCCTGCTTGTGTAATGCAAAAAGCTGGATATAGGTAAATTGAGGTTATAATGCAGCATCAGGTTGAGGAGTTACATAAAACATATCTAGGAATCCGTTGTAAAGCAGGTAACCGCATCAAAACCGACCCCGTAGTTTTAAGGAAAACACGATTTGTATCCCATCTGTCGCCTATAACGATATAGGTACCTACATATCTAAGAACCTGCACAGAAGTAACACGGACTTAATATAAGAAACCGTATCAAAATCGGCCCAGTAAATTTTCAGGGAAATGTTTATAAAAAAAATTTACACCTATCCTCTAACGTCAAACGTATAAACTGTCTAGGTCAGGGGGGTGAAACTGCCATACAAATACAAGTGAACAAAAAATGCGTAGAGAATGCTGCCCTCTAGTTACTGCGGTACATAAACTTGTTTTTTAGAAATCAGTATAGATGGCGCTAATTAATCCAGACACCAGTCAGGTTGACACTTGACAGTTTTCAAATCATTTCAAACGTACTCTTGCTTGCGATATTGTTATTTGAAAATTCTAGATTATCTGCTTGTTTCTTGTTTTGTTATATTTTCTTCGAATGTTTGACCTTTTTTATCCCCTGGAACCGTGTTACCTGCCTTTGACGATTGACCATCTCTTGCTAACTGGACTTTGCCGCTGTCAACTTATCGACCCTGCTTTTCCCTACTGGACTTTGTTTACGCAACGAATTTGGATAAGATGCCGAGAAAATCAGCAATAAAGTGTTATTTTGGGTGTCCGACTGAAGGTACGTCATGTTTTTCATCTAAATTTTTGAAGTATAAACATTAAATACATGTTTTGATAATGAGTTACACTGTACTTGTGGAACCCTAACAACATTTTGTACATACCAATAGCATTTCCTACCATAATAATAGCAAAATTGCCTTTAATGTAACATTTCTTGTATCAATAAGAACTTATTTTACCACTTAGTTTCAGGTAGGTATGTAAAATGCAATTGTTAAGCACAACACCTCCGACCCAAAATGATTAAGTAATTTATATATTAGAAAGAGACTACACAAAAAAGTCTTGCAAGTATCCATCGGAGGCGTTGTGTTCATTCTTAAATGTATTGTACAAATAAAGAATACTTAAAATTTAATAACTCAAAAAGTGAAAATATTTTGTGACTTTTCGTTCTTCTCCTGTAAAAATCATAATAAGAAGCTTTGTGATTATTTAATAAATTTAACAATAAATGTGGTTGTTCACAGTTGGTGCACCAATGTTAACAGACTGCTTAAGGGAAAATTAACGTGTTACAATAAAGATGATAATGTTAAAGCTCAAGCAATGAAATATTTTAATATTCATAAAAGAAAAAAATAAATTATTAAATATACATAATATGTTCTTTTGATTTTAATAAATATATTTTTTCTGTGAAATAGGCTAAGTTTCACTTAATATTAATGTTATCTATACAATTAAGATTATTAGTTTTTTAACTCCATTAATTTTTACTCTCTAGTACCTAGTTAACATTAATATTTTTTAAGACTTTTCCTATTTCATTACTCATCACAAAGATTTTTATTGAGATAATATAAAAAACGAAATCTAGCGGTACCGCCAGCCGCGTTGTACATGAATACAGCGCCATCTAGCGGCCACGGTACACTGGTTTAAAAATTGAAATGAGAGTGGCGCATCTATCTTTATAGTATTAGTGTATTATCTATGGTCTAGGTTGTAAACTTTCATCGTAGATAAAAAAGTTAGAATCTCGTTATAAGATAATAATTGCTATTTGTATAGCATAACAATAAATTGTATGGATTTTTCCCAATGTCCGTGTGTTGTTTGCGTGCCCCATTCATTTCGATTCCCGTCCCAAACCCAATATCCTGTAGCCGTCTATTTATTTAACATATCATATCAGCATTAGCTTGATATATAGGCTTTGATCCTACGCGCTGGTCGTCCCGTTTTGATTTATGCTTACATTATCACATGGGAATGAGAGGTGCTGTCATATCCTTGGTGTATGAATATCGAATGATTTTTTTTGAATTATTGGTAAGTATTGATTTAAGGTAGGTATTAGGTATTATAATTTAAAAAAATATATATTTATTCAGACACATTAAAAACACGATTACGGTTATTTATAACTACACGTCATCTTTATCTGATAATGGACTCCCTCAGTCCTGACTGAATTTCAGCCTCGGTGGTCAGTCCCACCGGAGTCTATAGCCATCTATCCTGGCGATAAGACGTATTATGGTACACAAAAAATGAAAAATTTAATATTAATTCCGTCGATATTTTAACTCTCTCACCCATACCTATCTATACCTATAGGTATAGTTCTTCTGTACGTGTGTCTGTCATCTATCTCCTAAACGGCTGGATGGATTTGGATGAAATTGTGTATGTACATTTAAATGGGTTCCTGGATGGTTTGAAAACACAATTACCGGGAAGGTACAGGTAACTTATCAGGTCTCGGTAGATGGCGCTGATGTCGGTATGCCACCGGACAGGAAGATGTCTACCAAGTCCACTAGTAGGTACATTATAATACTAGCTGATGCTCACCACTTCGTCCGCGTGGACTTGGTTTTTAAAAATCCCTTGGGAACTCTTTTATATTTTGTGGGATGAAAAGTAGCCTAAGTCCTTCTCCAAGGTGTAGTCCATCTCTGTACCAAACTTTGTCAAAATCGGTTCACTGGTTTAGGAGGTTTGTAAGCGTAACATACAGCCAGACAGAGTTGCTTTCGCTGCATTTAGGTATAATATTAGTATGAATATTATATAGGCTAAGAGATCATCATCATCATCATGATCAACCCATTACCGGCTCACTACAGAGCACGGGTCTCCTCTCAGAGTGAGAAGGGTTTTGGCCATAGTCTACCACGCTGGCCAAGCGGATTGGCAGACTTCACACACCTTTGAGAACGTTATGGAGAACTCTCAGGCATGCACGTTTCCTCACGATGTTTTCCTTCACCGTTAAAGCAAGTGATATTTAAATACTTAAAACGCACATAACTCCGAAAAGTTAGAGGTGCGTGACCGGGATCGAACCTACGACCTCCAATTAGAAGTCGGTCGTCCTAACCACTAGGCTATCACAGCTTTTTTTTTAAGGCTAAGAGATAGAAAAACTTAATATTTTTTGTTTTGGCTTGACCCAGGACTCAAAGTCATACCTATGCTAATAGAATATGTAGGTATGGGTCTATAATCTATATCAAGCGCAAATATTGTCCGATGAATTTTGTAACCGCGTCCGCGCGGAATACAGCATCATATTTCACTAGCGCCTCGGGCGAGGCCGAGGAGGGAGATGAGTTTTTTACGCATTATTGCTACTTACACACGGGGTTACGAATTACGATCGGACTGTCCTGATATCACACTACTTAATATTATAAAGGCGAAAGTTTGTGTGTGTGTATGTTTGTTACTCTTTAACGCCGCAAGTACTGAACCGATTTGGCTGAAATTTTGAATGGAGATAGATTATGCCCTGACTTAACACATAGGCTTACTTACTTTTTATCCTGGAAAATCCACAGTTCCCATGGCATTTTGGATAAACTCGAAATCTATAGCTACAGCTATAGGTAGATTATCATAGCAAACTTTCTTGAAAGTAGGTACCTATAAAGGTTGGAAAAGGGAGCGGGAACGGGAACCGGAAATCCACGATTCCCTCGGGATTTGTGAAAAACCGAAATTAACGCGGGCGAAGCCGCGGGCGGAAGCCTAGTGTCTTAATAAATTATCCAGCTGTCGGTGACATTATAGATACATGACGACGTTAGCAAAGATCCGCAGATGCAGAAAAACGCTCCTCTTGCAGCTATTGCGACTCTGACGGCGGCGCTTGCGAATTTTGCGGCTATGTGCGATCATCTTTTAATAGGCCCTTTACCCTGCACGGCGACTTTTTGTAGCAATACAAAAAGTTGAAAAAATATAGCAGTTCAGTAGCGACTTTTTTACCTCGTGCTACTGCATTGATGCTGCATCGATTCTGGTTTTTTAATTCAAGTAGGTACAAGTAAGCCCTTGACTGCAATATCTCACTTGATGGTAAGTGACGATGCAGTCTAAGAGAGGTATGCATACCCCTGATCGGTTTCTACACGGCATCGTACCGGAATGCTAATCGCTTGGCGGCACGGCTTTGCCGGTAGGGTGGTAACCAGCCACGGTTGAAGCCTCCCACTAGACTAGACCAGAGACAATTTAGAAATCATAAAATCCCAAATTACCCCTGTCGGGAATTGAACCCGCAACCTCCCGCTTATAAGACCACAGTGCTCACCACTGCGCCAGGAAGGTCGTCAAATCACTTTATCACGATGCCAGTGATAGGTACAGAATTGTGGCTACGTGGGCCATAGTAGGTAGGTAGGTACGCATGCCAGCGACTGCAGCGCTACTGTGTCGCGACTCACGACCTTTTTAACCTCCGACGCAAAAACGACGCGGGTGTTATAAGTTTGACGTGTCTGTGTGTGTCTGTTTCCCTGTAGCGCTCAAACGGGTGGACCGATTTCAATGCAGTTTTTTTTTGTTTGAAAGGTGAATTAGTCGAGAGTGTTGTTAGCTATATTTGATGAAAATCGATCCAAGATGGCCACCGCTACAAAATGGCGGATTACATAGGTATTTTTTCACAACTCCCTTAATATGGGTATCAAATGAAAGGGCTTGACTAGTAAAATAGCACTATGCAAATCCAAGATGGCCGCCGCCACAAAATGGCGAATATCGGGGTTTTTTTTTAAATTTTTAATTTATAGGTACCTACTTGTCGCGACTGTATAGCTAGTGTGTCGCTGTAAACGCCGTGGCCAAAGTGTATCCCGTATCTAGTGTTCAAAAATAAATTGAAAGTAGTCTGGGAGATAGTCGCGTTTCTAATACCCGACTTCATTTCAGAGGCACGAGCCGTTGATCGAAGGAAAACATTATTGTGTGCACGGCACGGCTAGCAGTACATAATAGAGGAAACTTTGTACAATATACCGTAATGCTTTCGTATTTTATAAAATGCATAACATATACGTACCTACTCGAATTAAATTCTGGGATATATATAGCTTTTAAATTAGGTAATTTTCATCAATCGCCATCGGGAATTATTCTTAAATTAAAAGTCGTCGAAGGCGTAATTCCCGAAGCATATCTACGTCGTTTACTGGATCCAGCCGTTTTAGGGCGAAAGTGTCAACACACGTTGCAACCAGTGTTAAATCAGGGAGACAGTGTCAAGACCGGGAGCCGCAGCTGAAATAACAGAATCTGGTAAGCGGCGTATCCTGGAGACATAGAGTCTTGGTGGAACAAAATCGTACTAGATATTTCACCCAGTTAATTGCCCCGTCTAATATGTAACAGAAGGGCTTGCTAATTATATTTTTACTAGCGGTCCACCCCGGCTTCGCCCGTGATACATAATATATAGCCTATAGCACTCAGGGATCACGTTCATATCCAACGGTGAAATAATTTTTGAAATCGGTCCAGTAGTTCCTGAGATTAGCGCGTTCAAACAAACAAACTCTTCCGCTTTATTATATTAGTATAGATTGGCTGTTCAGTGTGCAAATCAACAATGACTTGTACACTGTACAGTAATACCCACATATATCTAGGTATTATTGTAACATTTTTAATAAAAAAATATCTAATAAAATACTCAACAAACGTTGCTCGGAAAAAGTGCTGGATGGAGCATTTGCATTTCCTATTTTAGAGCAAAAATAACGCAACCCTATCTCCGGAACTTAAGTCCCGAGTACCATTTATTTGAACAATATCCACGGCAATAATGTATGGAGATTAGGTAGCGGACAGACGCGCCTGATCCGACATGATACATCAACGTCGAGTGGACACTGGACGCCCCCTAATACCCCACGGACCCTCAAGTTGATAACTACGGAGACGGACTATTTTGTAAAAAAATATACGAAATCCTTCGAATTACTCACGTGACAACAATACTGCAACAGTGAGTAGCGCAGCTTTGTAAACACATGTAAGTTTATAAACAATTATAATAATATAATAATATGTAGTGCGACATAAACGTTGCTGCAAATACACATTTTATTTAATATTTTTTCCTTTTGTAATACTATGAATAAATAATATCAGACTTTAGCAATAATTATATATAATTACTTGTGTAATTTTTTTTAAAAAAGAATCAGCTTCGGAGCTGTAGTCGCTTTGCTGTCAGGTGGCTAACGTAACTTACTCATCGACAGGAGTTAAAATTAGTAATCAGAAAAAAATGCCGCATCGATTATATTAATTTTTTTGGTTTACACACCTTAATACGCAAAATCTAAATTTTGTCGGCGCTATGCCTTATTTAAAAAAAAAACAGTTATGTAACTAGCTCCCCAACAAATAAGTAATAATAAAATAAATAGTTAAATCCTCAAAATGGGATGTGTCTTATGCATAAAATGGAAGGAAAATAAATTCGACTCCACCCTTACAGAGCCAATGTCAAAGACTAATAGCTAAGAGGTTTGGACACAGCTTTGCATACCAAAGCAAGCTTGTTAACGGACGAATTAACACGCCCGGTGATGAGTTGCTGTCATTTATTGTCATTATAACGTGTTAATGACGTGCTTACATTTTTATATTCATTTTGTAACAATCGTTATTGATAACTACTGCCTACTGTTCGTTATCGGCTTATACGTGTTCCGTAATCGGCGACACGAGCCATTATTGACGATTAGGTGGATATTTGTATCTATTGTGTACATTGTGAACATTAATAAAATCCTCAAGTGCATGTCTGTACGTAGATTAAAAGAATTAAACACTTTAATGAGCTCATTGTTTACAATACGAACCGGGTGTTGCAAGCGAAGATGCCATTTTGAACTCTATTATTATCATTTTTAACCCCCGACGCAAAATCGACGGGGTGTTATAAGTTTGACGTGACAGTGTGTGTGTGTGTGTGTGTGTGTGTGTGTGTGTGTGTGTGTGTGTATGTGTGTGTGTGTGTCTGTCTGTTCCCCTGTGGCGCTCAAACGGGTGGGCCGATTTGAATGTGTTTTTTTTTTTGTTTGAAAGGTGAATTAGTCGAGAGTGTTGTTAGCTATGTTTGAAGAAAATCGGTCCAAGATGGCCGCCGCTACAAAATGGCGGATTACATATTTTTTCACAACTCCCTTAATGAAAGGGCTTGACTAGTAGAATAGCACTATTTCAAATCCAAGATGGTCGCTGCCACAAAATGGCGAATGTCGGGGTTTTTTTAAATTTTAATTCATACTTGTCTTATCATGTAAGGTACTGGCACATACGAAGGCCCGGCCTCTACGAAAGCCCACATTGAAAAAACGCATTTGCCACTGCCTAAAGCATTCGAAATTTCGGCCCCATATTCACCTTGACCCCACATTGAATGTTGAATGGCACCAAATCATTTCCACGCCGCCATTTTGTTACATTTCGTTCATTTCTCTCTGAACGCTGTCGATATCGCGTGATTATAATCTCGCTGTGATTGTTTTTGCCAATTTTTACACAAATAGCGTCAGTTTTCGAGTGATTCTATCATCATATTGCAAAATAATCATTGGAGACTAGAATGCGATGCTAAGTTTACCGATTATTTAGATATTTGTGATTATAAGTTAATTTTTCCGCCATTATGAAAAATCCGTAGTATGGCCCGGGCCTACGTAGAGGCCTATGGGCTTTACTACATCTATGAAAATATCAAATGCACTTGGATTGTAAATACTTAAGTAGTAAAGTATAAATAAAACGAATTTAGTTTGTTTAGTTTACAAATTTTTTACGATTTTTTTAGCAGTTAATCATGATTTTCATTGATAATTTGTTAAATTATTAATAGTTCTCAATATGGATAGGTACTTTATTTTTGTAATATTTGTACTGATTTTTGTATGTTTGCATACATTTTCAATTTATTAGTTTTTTTTATTAAAAAGTTGTTGATAAAGCTGTATAGCTTGTGAAAATAAAATAAAAAATATTCAATAGCCCTAGTAAGGCCCACTTAAAATTTAAGTGGAAAATGAGAACTGAATATTTTGATTCTTAAATTAATACTGTCTAGAGTTACGAATTTGTCATTACAAATAATTGTTTTTTTTTATTGATTTAAAGTAGAATTTTACTTTTATGACTATTTTTGTTTTTCATACATGGGTCAAGGCCCAGTGTGCAATTTTTTCGTTAAATCTCTAAAGTATTGGTTAAATAACTTATATCTTAAACTGTTAAACGTGATTTGTGAATTATTTTGTAGAAATATTAAGTTGATCTTAAGTAACAGTTAGTTATAACCGGGCCTTAGTAAGGGACAGTGCCTTTAACAAGGCCCACTATAGTGTTTTTTAAAAACACTCTTTAATATAACTTTGAGTAATTAAATTATAGTTTTTTGATTATTTTTAGAAGGGCAATAAAACATTGCAATATTACTCATAGTTGTTTTTGTCAAATCTTTAAAACATTATTTTTTATTGAGATTTTAAATAAGGTGGGCCTTCCTATGTGCCAGTACCTTATATGTTAAATAAACCTTACTTGCTAGGTATATAATAGATGTATGCATTTTAGACTGTTGTGTCATACGGATTGCACACAGGTGCCTAATTAAAATAATGCTGAATCCTTAATTTTTTAGGGCATATTAAGAACAATATGGAACATATTTGAAATGCTTCTCTATTTTTTCAAAAGTGTATTTGTATGTAAGTATATATATTTTTTACTGTTTTCGTACGTAATTTTGGTATGATAGTAAGACGAATTAAGTCTGCAGGTATAAATTAACTTTTTATAATCTATAAAAGTTGATACCCTATCGATACTCTACTCGGAATTTGTTTTATAAATAGAAGACGTAATTTTAATACGTTGAGTATTAAAGTCTTTTTGAAATATTGTTGTTTATATTATGGTGCATTCTATCCGATTTATTGATCGGATAACAGATTTGTTATGGACAATGCACTATTTCTGTGGAAAAAGTAATACTAACGATGAGCATATCGATTTGTGTTTTGAAAAGCTCTTGATTGGACAATTTTTTTGTGTAGGTACTTATATAAAGATACACACTATTAGAAATAGGTACTAAAACTTTGACCGCGTAGACCTATACAGCCCCCACATACTGAACCACTAGTGGCGGCGACTAGTAGCCGCCACAAGTAGCGGAAGAGATTTTTCATACATTTTTTATGGTACCACCGCAAACTGAGCGCTTGAGTGGCCGCGTTCGAGTCATAAGAAAATGTATGAAAAATCTCTTCCGCGACTTGTGGCCGGCCACTTATAGTCATCGCCACTAGTGGCCCAGTGTGCGGGGTCTATTATAGTGCGGCAGCCCTGGAACAAAATTTTTAGTGATTAATAACAAGCTGAATTTTCGCGAGCAGGTTCGTTTTGACAAGACAAACAACTTTTTTATCTATGAAAATTCTCGATTGAGGTAGCTAATCGAGTGGGAAGGTATTAAAAATTTCGTTTCGCTCGGGTGGGAAATCGTTCCACTAAATTTGTAGGACTATGTAACCATTTCATTATACAAGTATTTACTAAGCTGCATACAAAAAATCAGCTAGTTATTAATAATGTTTAATCATTTTTATAGCCTCATTATTTGGAAATATTCGGAGTGGAGGACGCTGTAGAATATTATTAAGGACCAGCTGATTTTTTGTATGCAGCCTAATAAATACTTGTATAATGAAATGGCCATATAGTCCTACAAATTTAGTGGAACGATTTCCCACCCGAGTGAATCGAAATTTTTAACACCTCCCCACTCGAGTAGCTACCTCCATCGAGAATTTTCATAGATAAAAAAGTTGTTCGTCTCGTTGAAACGAACCTGCTCACGAAAATTCAGCTTGTTATTAATCACTAAAAATTTTGTTCCAGGGCTGCCGTACCATTATGTTTTATTGGTTTAAAAAGTATTCTTTGCCTCTTCAGCATGCAAGCTATACCTACTGTGTGATAAATATGAAGAAAATCAGTTCAGCGGTTGAATCAAACGTTGAAGGTAACAGAGATTACATAATCACTTTCGCTTTTAAAATAATATTATGGATGAATGTGTGGAAGGATAAAAAAACAAATATCTATTAATTTTTTAAAACATAAAAAACTTACCTAAGTTTATGTATGTAGGTTCCCGGCATAAAAAGCAGTTTTAAAAAATCGAAGAAAGAACGGCTTAACTAGGCACGTAGCAGAAGATAACGAGGTAAATATTTTCTCTTGTTACATCTACATCATGTTACTAGTGGTTAACAAACGAATAACCCTCTCCCCACCCTCAGCCGACGTATATAAGGTAAAGAGGAATAATTTAGATCAACTCACTCGTTTTGATACATGCTTGATAAGTGACATTTTTATCTCGGCCATATTATATTATTTATAATGTCAGTAGCTGACTCGCTAGTGCTACTCGTGGATAGGCTTACGTACCTATAATTATAATAAGCTAGTTAAATGTGCTATACCTACATATATGTGTATAATAATATAAATCCTATTGAGAAATGATCTAAATGTTGGTGAAAGGAGTAATCAAATTCAACAATAATTTAGAAGGAATGAGGGAATGCACAGACAACCACGGTTTGCAGATTTGTTTCATACTACCTATTAGAGATTAAACTCTGGAAAAGTTTTGAAAATTACTTTTGAAAGGAGTCATAAAGTTGAACTACCTACTTTGACACAAACGCTATTTATTTATATTTGTATTTGAAATGAAAATATTATTATGATTTGCAAATGAAGCAGAATATTTTGCTCGTATTTAACGTAAGTAGGTACAAGCCACTAAGATTAAATTAGTTAACTGCTTACCGATATCATCGCGGATATTTGAAGCTACATTGTGTATAGGTACTTGATTACATTGTAATCTTAGGCTGCGTCATAAATTTACATCTGGTGTGATTAAAGTCAAACATAAGTCAGTTAAGAACATTAAAAATCTTGGTAGGTCTCGAATTGATAGAGATAATAATCTCGAGAGAAAAAAGTAAAATCGTTAAGTGCGGAGATAATCGCCGGTGGTATTTTTAGAACGTGACATCCATTTAACAACATATTAATCAGTACAAGACGATAACAGAAAACACATAGCGTTAACAGCTAACCAATAAAACGGGTAATAAAAAAGCAATATAAAGACAAATCACATTAGAAACGAGCAGAGATTAAACTACTCGCACACTTAGGTATTCACGTTTAATGGCGGTTGAATCGACGAAATCGTAAAATTTGAATTTAATGCTTTAATTATTATCAAACATAGTGATCTGCTTTAGTAGTACATAAGCACAAGATAGAATAATCAGACTTTTCTTCAATATTTTTGATGCTTAATTTATTTCCAGACAGTAGGTAGGTACTTACTGCATAAATGTGGACGAAATACATTTTTACCCATAAATTAATTATTTTGTAGGTATTACTAACCTAAATATTGTTTCTCAAGTATTTAGCATTATAAATAGTTGGTGTATGAATATTAATTATTCACACTGATAGTTATTCACAAATCAAATCGAAAAGAAAATATTTAAGTTATTAATGATAATTCCATAGCCTCCCTGGCGCAGTGATAAATACTATCGTCTTATAAATCGAAAGTTTATAATTTTATATTATGTTTTTTTTTTACAATTAGGAATTTGGGAATTTATAAATGCTAAATTGTCTCTGGTCAGGTCGCGTAGGACGCTTCGGCCGTGGATAGTTACTACCCTACCAGCAAAACCATGCCGTTAAGCGATCCAGTACGATGCCGCGTAGATACCAATCTGGGGTACGGGTTTAATAAACGGGTTTAATAAAGCAGATGAATAAGAAAAAACCTCCTTCATCCTCCCAACTCTGAGTGTACAAGAATAGCTACCTAATAAAATAATATTTGTATCAAAAATTCATGTAATATAATTGAGTTACTGGGCCTTTATTATTTTTTCAATAAGAATACGTATCAATCAATTGGCAAGTATCAAAACCGGTTTCTCGCGCTAAAAGTCTGAGTGTCGAAGATAAGACCAAGCGGGCGAACTATTAACAAGAACGTTTTGTGAATATAAAGTGAAATAGTGCGCAAAGAGCTAGCCGGTCACTTAATGAATATTTGATCTCTTGCAACTGCTCGCATTGCCGGGTTACATTCTATTCTATTGTACCCTTGTATAGAATACTCGAAGGGAATTTTAATAGGTAGGCGCGGTATAAATATTGAGAGCGCAGAACAAAAGGGTACGTTAGTTTTTTGACACAAATAATTTAACAAAAAACACATTTCGGTTGGGCTACTGTATTTGAAATTAAACTCTTCCGAAATATTTTTTGAATATCATATCACAAAAACATTGATTTTGTTCATTACAGAGAGCCTAAGTAATGGTGAATACCTATCAATTTAATTTGCAACCTGTTTACAAAATTCGATATAAGTTAATTTAATAAAAAGTATATTAATGTACCTACCTACGTAAAAAATATAGCAAATCCAAGTTACGTATACCTACGTAGAATTTATATAAGTAAACTTAATTATTTATGCTTTTTCACAAAACGAAATTTATCTAAAGAACTAAAAATATTAAATGTTATCAAAAGGCTGAAACTGCCAATTCGCAATAAATTTATGTAACATAAAACTCATTACGCCAAAATTCTATTCAAAGAGCGGCCTGAATTACGCCTAATTCAATATTTGTTCAAGAACGGCGAGTGGAAAACGCCCCAATTAGCGTGACCGGGTTCTAAGAGAAAAACAAAATTGCTACGTAAAAAGTCGTAACTCAATTACGTAGATGAACCACTGTCGCAATAAGGCATTCGTTAGCAGGCTCGAGAGAGTTGGAGCATGCGCCGTGACCCGAGGTCGATAATGAGAGAGACTTCTCGCTCTGGAGCAACATCACACATCCTTACAGTTTAACGTTTACGTATTTACATACGCCCCCACATATGCATATGCGCCCTTTAACTGTGACGTATGTACACCGCGCAGAGTAGCCACGCGATAGAGGCTATTCGCGAAAGTCGGCCAATAAGTACTTATTATTCAGTAAAGTTAAATTGAGCTTTTTTTTTGTTATTAGCCAATGCCCGCGACTTATCGGTAGATTTAGGTTTTGTGACAATCTAAAGCGTTCTCTTTGATTTTCCAGTAGGTACAATAAGTATCAACTTGTAACCATCTTCAGAATGAAAGCTATCTCTGTGCCAGATTTAGTTAAGATTGGTTCAGTAGTTGAGCCATAAAAAGTTATAGAATTGACAGAAACGAACTTTCACATTCATATATGGATTAGTATAAAAGTATGTATGGATTTTATCAAAAAAATTGCAACGTGCAAAACTTTTGTTGGTTCAAGAAACAACAAATAAAATTAAATCATTATTTTAGATTAAAAACTATGAAATTCTCTTATATTCATTTTCAAAAAGCCATTAGATTTACTAAAATAAGAACCAAAACATTAATGAATTTTAATTATAATATAGTTTTAAAATGATAATATTTATATAAGTATAGAAGTTGTGGAGAAGCAAAACAACGTTGCAATTCACTTACAAATACAAGTATAAATTAAAAATTTTAAAAAACCCCCGACATTCGCCATTTTGTGGTCGCGACCATCTTGGATTTGCATAGTGCTATTCTACTAGTCAAGCCCTTTATTATTATGCCCATTTTATACCCATATTAACGGAGTTGTGAAAAAAATATAATCTGCCATTTTGTAGCGGCGGCCATCTTGGATCGATTTTCATCAAACATAGCTAACAACACTTTCGACTAATTCACCTTTCAAACAAAAAAAAACCGCGTTCAAATCGGTTCACCCGTTTGAGCGCTACAGGGGAGCAGACACACACACACACACACAGACACGTCAATCTTATAACACCCCGTCGTTTTTGCGTCGGGGGTTAAAAAGGACGTAAGACGTTGAGCTCTAATGAAGAGCTACCCTGTGGCGTCAGGGCGCACACCGTTACACACGCCCGTATCTATTTTATATTCACACAACAACTTGTGTTTGTAGTGAGGTCTCGGAATTTGTTTAATGGCGTTCTTACATTGACATTAGTTTGTCGAAAGAAATTTATGTGAGTTGGTTGTATAGTTGAATAAGGGGTTAAGTTTATGGAACTACATTGTTGTAGTTTTGGAAGATCTTGGCGATTCCGTTTAAGATTCAGCGAGATTTGAATATGCATGAGATTTATTAGCTTTTTATTGTGGATCAACGAAAGCGTATATTCTTCAAGCGTACAGTACCTATCTAACTTTATTTTCCTTGAGCATTTACTTAGCCAACAAAATAAAAGCGACGTTTTCAATAAAAACTCATACTCGTAAACTAGGGTCCCCGCGTACTAGGCAGCCTGTGGCAGCCAATTCAGCCAATGGTGGCTCACTGAAGACTGTGCACTCGGCGGCCAAAAATTTTCTGGTTACGGTAGCTATATAAGAACGCGCACGATTAGGTATGCGGCAGCTGCGGGCGGCACGGCAGGGCACGATTGTTGCTCAATATTTCGGCTGCCGCAATGAGGCTGCCAAGTCCGTGGGGGCCCTTACGATAAAAAAAAATAAGTTTGAATTCGGTTTCTACTTTAGTCTTCAGCAACGCTTTGTCGATGACAAAGCCGCATTGTCACACTTACTGTGCTTGGTCTGTTGTGAACTGCAATTAGTAAATACCTACTTTATCGCACCTTATTGAACATCTTAGCTTGATCAAAATCTGATCAGCGGTTGATCCGTGCATAGGTATCAGACTGACGAACAGACAGATAGATATATGCAGACACACTTTCGCATTTAGTTGGTAGGTATAATAGGTATTGTAGATTAGACAAATTCAATAGGCTATAATTATATTATGCAATACGATAGATACCTAGATAAGTACCTATCCGTAGGTACGTTTATAGGCATGTAGGTAAATAAATAAAATAAAATAAATACTCACACATACACACACGGTCGTCTGTTCCTAAAGTAGGCAACTTAATGCCTGTGTTATAGGTAACAGCCGACTGATAGACATATTTACATATAAATACATATATATTTTAATAAAGGTATACATACATAGATACATATTATAAATACACCCAGACTCGGGGCGGGTAAATAGGTAGATAGTAAGTACACAGCTTATAACAAGAATACCTAGGTGTTAGCATGCATTAGACAAATTAAATAAGCTGCAATCTACTACTTATATAAAAATAAGTCGGGTTTTCCTTCCTGACGCTATAACTCCAGAACGCACGAACCGATTTCCACGGTTTTGCATTCGTTGGAAAGGTCTCGGGCTCCGTGAGGTTTATAGCAAGAAAAACACGCGAACGAAGTCGCGGGGGTCAGCTAGTTACCTATACTTATACCACACGAGTAGATATTATACAGAGAGAAAGCTACCTAGAAGCGGCCCGCTGTAGGTACACGCACACATAGCGCCGCTCACGCACACACGAGCTCTCACCAACGATTCACGTACGCTCCGCTGGTAGGACAGTTGGTGGTAGACAAACGACAGGGCTGTGGGTCGTGCGCACTTTTCCAATCTCTTTTTTTGAGTACCCTAGAGATCAAGTGAAGTAAGTATACCTACCTTTACATATCTATACAATAAAATTAATGAAATGAAATTAATTGAAATGACATGAATTTATTTACAATGAATATAAAATTATTTTGCTATAATCCGCTAACAGTGACAAATTTGTAGGCACAACACCACACAATCTTGTAGGCACAACACCACACAATCTTGTAGGCACAACACCACACAAATTCACCACAAAACAAACTCGACGATCGTTTCGCTCCGACACCGGAGCATCTTCAGGAGATGTCGACTTCACAACGGACGATTGCAAAGTCCGTTGTGAAGTCGACATCTCCTGAAGATGCTAGTATACATAATATTATATACCTATATAATATTTTTATTTTTACCCATAATTTTTCACATGCAACAGGTGACAACCCTATCAGAATAGGTATAAATTTTGGACGTTCTTAGGTAGCTTTTCCTCTGTATAATATCTACTCGTGTGCTTATACAATACGATAGATTTAATTAGGTACCAGTAAATACTTTTAGGTAGTACCTACTATTATATATTCTGTGCTTTTAGTAGGTAAATAACTATAGGTAGGTACCTACCTACTACCTAGGTAGCACACAGCTGCTTATATACCTACTTATACCTACCTATAACAAGTTATAAATTTTTCACAAAGTTATAACTCCGGACGGTCGACGGTCGCACGTCGCAATATAATTAAAATCTCGACTGTCCCGCGGTCCACTCGCCCTGGAAGAAAGTGCCACCCCGCCCCACCCCACCCGTGGGAGGGTGGACGGGGGAAGAAAAGGCGATTCCCATTAATATTCCCCACTTTTATCTCTATATGCAAACTGGCAGCTAGAACTTCTCATTGTGCGGTTGCTCTGATTCTCGAAGTTTTTCTTCGTGATTGTGCTGTTTCAATGCTGGTCTGTGGAATGATAAAGTTTTTGTTGGAACGGAAAACTACATTTTTCTTGTTATTAAAAAGACGTGAAATATCCATTATGATTTTATATAAATTTAGATATTCTTGTTCGTGTTTATGATAACAATGATATACCTACCTATTAGGTTTTGTGTACGGGAGCAAGCGGCTTGTTGTAACGATTTTCAGAAAAAATAATAGATATCTATATTTTGAGATCTACCTATCAGTTGAATTACTAATAACCAAAGATCGGAATTGACGGTGCAATTTCTCATGATATCATAATGTGAATATGCCAATTCATAATTTTTTAAATATTATCACTTACTTTTCCTTGGTTTCCTTACTCAGTTTTTATTAGTAGGTACAACATGAAAAAGGGAAATCTCTTCGATACTGAACATTATATCCTCATATCAAAATCACGAATGACAGAAATGCAGTCATATCCATACTATTGATAATGTTTCAGGTCGTTCACCTCAAATTGCACTACCTATTTCGATCTTTGATACTTTCTGAACATCGATTGATATAGTATCGAATAACTATCCTCTATAAAATAAAGTAGTAAAAACCACAAAACAAGTGTTTAAGTAATTCATAAATAGCATTTTTAGTAAAAATCCTTCCTTATCTTCATATTATCATAACATCACCTAGATTGTATTTTTGTCGTCAAGCATTTACATTTATATGACCTAGGGACCTAAGATTAGGTATTGAATGCTACCTTTTATTCGATTGTTCGAGAGTTTTATTATGACTAAGTAGTGGTAAATGATACGGCTAGATGAAAACGGGCTAAGGAAGGGGTATCAAAAAACTAAATCGCTTGGTGGCACGTCTTTGCCGGGAGAGTGATAATTAGACACTGCCGAAACCTCCCGCCATATTATCTACCTAGGTACTAGGTGTGAGCCAATTTAAAAATTTTATATTCCTAAACGAACCTAGTCGAATATCAAACCCGGGATCTTCCACTTATACCTACCTACTTACAAAACACCGCTCGCTTCTGGGCCAGGGAGTAGATACCTACTTAGTCAAAAAAATCTATAGACATGAGTGCCGTGCCGTGGTCTATTGCGGTTACAGTGGATTCTTAATTGGATTCAAATCCTAGAAAGCCTGTGCTGAATTTACTAAGTAGGTAGGTACTGTATTACTGTACCTATCTACTTACTTAGGTAGGTACTGGTACCTACTTACATACTAATTCTGTTGTAGGTTGATATACAATTTCTAAACCAAACTCGATAGGTCTAACAAGTGTAAATTGAAAATTTAAAAAACCCCCGACATTCGCCATTTTTGGCGGCGGCCATCTTGGATTTGCAATAATGCTATTCTACTAGTCAAGCCCTTTCATTTGATACCCATATTAAGGGAGTTGTGAAAAAATATGTAATCCACCATTTTGTAGCGGCGGCCATCTTGGACCGATTTTCATCAAACATAGCTAACAACACTCTCGACTAAATCACCTTTCAAACAAAAAAAACCGCATTCAAATCGGTCCACCCGTTTGAGCGCCACAGGGGAACAGACAGACACACACACACACACACACACACACACACACACACACACACACACACACAGACACGTCAAACTTATAACACCCCGTCGTTTTTGCGTCGGGGGTTAAAAATAGTGATATCTTCCATAAGGAAAAGGATAGTAGGCACCTAACATTGAGAGACCTGACATTGAGAGCTGTTAGTTAAGTTTAGTTTGAGACTGTGATCAACAGAATTAGCAACTGTTCCACCTCAAAGAAACTTACAAAACTTGGGATTACAAAAAGAAGGCAAACCACACCAGCTGGGTTATTCTGTAACTTAGTTAGCAACTGAAAATAGTTGCCAACGAATTAGTTTGATATACATTGCTGCTTTACTGTGGGAAATATAAAGTGTTTTCATAATTTCACACAGTAAAGCAGCAATGTATATCGAACTAATTCATTGGCAACTATTTTCAGTTGCTAACTAAGTTACAGAATAACCCCCTGAATGGTAATTTACCATTTTTTTTCTACAGCCTCTTGCTTTAGGAGATGAACCTCGATGAAGAGGAGAGATCGTTGACTCAAGGACATAAAGGACATGTAGTCTCTATCTATAGACGTAACTGTCTCCACATTGTTCCTTCGCTCTGTTTCGTATTAGGAATCTAGGTTTAATAATGAGGGTAGGTACGCAATAACAATCTACATTACGTATTGCTCAAATACTTACCTATTACCTTCTACCTATAGATAGAAGTCCCCAATATTTTAATAAGTAATTAGAATTGTTATTCGTAACAACGAATATGATACGCTCCTACTTTCATATTCGCAATTTTGTTTATTCAAAGGCTTACCCCTTTTCTGAGAAGCTATTAGGTATTGAAGAACCGTTTTGGTATTAAAAAAACAAAGTTAATTCCAGGCTGAAGTAAATAGGCGATATTATTCAGTGGCACGGGAAAATTAATTCAGTATCCCCACCATTAATTTTGCGGATCGAGTAAGTATTTGTCGTAATTAAGAAGAGCATTTTCTCTCGAACACCAAAGAGATGCCGCTAAATACTGTACCCCATTGGTCATCTCGAACGGAGGAAGAGACGGCGTTCTAATTACAAACAATCAAGCCTCCCGATTGGTGGGTTTCGTCCCCCCCATTTATTTGTTCTCAGATGTAGGCGTGGCCTCTCTCGCTCGCTTTTAATTAGTGCAAGGAGTAAATTGCTCGTGAGAGAGAGCACCGGTACTAGTTTTACTTAGCGCCACCTCTTATTGGGTGGCGGAACTACTGGGGATGGGGGTAGAAGGGGGATAGTGCGACGTAGTTAATATAAGGAAAACACGTACGACGCGCTTTGTAAGGGAAATGGCTCGGTTGACATTTCTATAGTTGATAGCTCCGGTAACCTGATCTGCTTGTATGAAACCCGGAATAATAATGGCTTTGTGTTTGGAGATGTTTTGTGTTGTTTCTTTTTTTTTTTTTGACGGATTGTTTCAATTTTAAACATGTCTTTTTAACATTTTGGCAGCTTCTGTAAACTAATCCGGACCCTGATTCTTTATGACGTGAATAAACGCTAAATCCGTTTTTCATTTCAAGGGCACCTCTTCTTACTAAATTTGTTATCTAGGTTTGATGACACCAAAATTGCAGATGTGAATAAGATAACGTGGTGGCACCAGTTATGGACAGGGTTAAGCGCCGAGTCAAACATGAGGAGCTATAACTTTTTTATTATTTAATATAGAGTGTTATAATTTTACAATGATATACTCAGATATACAGAGCTTCTCACTAACTGCTAAAATTTAGAAATAGTCGAACGAGTTTTGAAATATGGAAACCTAAAAACGATCAACTGAAATATGTAAAAATCTTTATCATGGACAGTCTAAATCCAGTTATGGACACCCAGTGATGGACAGTTCGTTTTTATCCGATTACTGCAAAGCCAAAAGGAAGGGTTATGATTTTTGTAGTCTATGTATGTATGTTTGTATCCAATTTTTTGTTCTAGCGAAGCACCTTAACTACTGGGCCAATGTTGATGAATGAGGTGTTAATTGATTCGTTGTTATAGTTTGGGGGTGACATAGGCTACATTTTATATGCGAAAAAATCGAGAAGTGACGTTGGTACAGCTAAATTGGAATATTAAGTTAGTTTTAGATAGACATAACAGATGGCGCCACTAGCCGCTTGCCCCGCCTTTTCTTCTATTAGTACACAATTGAATACACGTTTTTCTAAATTATTATTTTTAACCCCCGATGCAAAACGAAGGGGTGTTATAAGTTTGACGTGTCTGTGTGTGTATGTGTGTGTGTGTGTGTCTGTCTGTTCCCCTGTAGTGCTCAAACGGGTGAACCGATTTGAATGCAGTTTTATTTCGTTTGAAAGGTGAATTAGTCGACAGTGTTGTTAGCTATGTTTGATGAAAATCGAACCAACACGGCCGTCGCTACAAAATGGCGGATTACATATTTTATCACAACTGCCTTAATATGGGTATCAAATGAAAGGACTTCACTAGTAGAATAGCACTATGCAAATCCAAGATGGCCGCCGCCACAAAATGGCGAATGTCAGGGGTTTTTTAAATTTTTAATTTATACTTGTATACTATTATGAGTAGTCGGGCTTTAGTTTAAATATTTAAATATCACTTGCTTTAACGGTGAAGGAAAACATCTTGAGGAAACCTGCATGCCTGAGAGTTCTCCATAACGTTCTCAAAGGTGTGTGAAGTCTGCCAATCCGCTTGGCCAGCGTGGTAGACTATGGCCAAAACCCTTCTCACTCTGAGAGGAGACCTGTGCTCTGTAGTGAGCCGGTAATGGGTTGATCATGATGATGATGATCATGATGGGTTTTAGTTTACGAACTTTATCTCTTTTTTATTTTATATGGATTGTGGGCCAACGAGCAAGTGGGTCACCTGATGTTGAGTGATTACCGCTGCCCATGAACATTTGCATCACTAAAGGAACCACTAATACGTTGCCGGCTTTTAAAGAATTTGTTGATCCGCTCCTTGATTATTTCGAATAATATATAAATATCAAAGTTACGTAGAAACAACCAAGGTTCGTCACATTTCAATTTGACACTTGTCTATTTGAGGACGTTTACAAAATGGTTCCATAATTTTTTATTTGCTTCAACTTCTTAATCCTGATGCTGTAGGGTACTACCCACCTAAACTAAAGGGATTCGAGAACTGTCCACTATGACTTCATATTTTTGGTACCAAGCTTAGATTGAATCACGGACCTCTGAGTCCCAGCTCCTTAATCCTGATGCAGCACGATACTGCTCACATAAGCAGCGAGGAATTTTCGCCTGTTTTTTGAAAAGATGAATAATCTAGGCCTGTTACCCGTAAAAGGTTTCCTTTCTTCTTGCGTAATAATTACTTGGACACTGTCCAAGAGGGCAAAAGGTGATCCTTAGCTATGGAGAATCTTCTTTCTAGGTGAAAGAAGGTTCCTCATTCATAGCTACTCGTATGACACGTTTTACTATTAACACTTCTTTATTTTGTGTTAATATAGAGCTAGGCCCCATATTGCATACAAGCGGATGCCTGTGACTTCGTCCACGTGGATTTAGGTTTATTATAATCCCGCGGGAACTCTTTGTTTTTTCTAAGCTCCTTTGAGCTCATACCTACATTTCTAAAAAATGTTAAAAGTGGCGCATCTAAATGGAACTACAATAATAGGTATTAATTTTTTAACCCTTTCCCACCCATCAGATTTTTTTTTTGCATGGAAACCATAATTATTTTTTTAAAACAAGTATAATATTGCTAAAAAATAAAAAATATCAACTGCTATATATCAATCACAAATATCAATCACAAATTATCACGAATAAAAATATTGTGATCAATTACAATATTTTTAGTCAAAAAAATATATTTTCGGAATCACCTTTTCAACCCCTTTAATTTGACACCCCACTTGATAAGATTTGAAGGACAAAAAATTTTAAGATGCAATCCTTCTACTATACCGAACTGAACCGATTTGGCTGAAATTTTGATGGAGATAGATTATGCCATGACTTAACACATAGGCTACTTTTTATCCTGAAAAAATCCACAGTTCCCACGGGATTTTGAAAAAACCAAAATCTATAGCTACGGTTATAGGTAGATTACTATAGCAAACCTCCTTGAAAGTAGCTATAAAAGTTGCATAAGGGAGTGGGAACGGGAACCAGAAATCCACGATTCCCTTGGGATTTGTGACAAGTATAAATTAAAAATTTTAAATCCCCCGACATTCGCCATTTTGTGGTGGCGGCCATCTTGATTTTCATCAAACATAGCTAACAACACTCTCGACTAATTCACCTTGCAAACAAAAAAAACCGCATTCAAATCGGATCATCCGTTTGAGCGCTACAGGGGAACAGACAGACACACACACACACACACAGAGAGAGAGAGTCACGTCAAACTTATAACACCCCGTCGTTTTTGCGTCGGGGGTTAAAAAACCGAAATTCACGCGGGCAGAAGCTAGTTAAACTATACAAGTTTTTGACTTGTAATTGTGTTTAAATGATAAGAATAGATAGGTCCATGACTGGATTTTTGATGTGTTTCCGATCCAGTAATGGACATCCCCTCTAAAACTTGAAAATAACTCTATGTCGCATTTATTCCTTCACGTAAGCATGTTTTAAAGTTTATATCTAAGTGATTTAATCATTGTAAATTTACATTTTAATCAGAAACGAGAATCCATCGATCAAAACGTTTATTTACCTTCTTAGCAATTTGCTTAAGAAAACTATTGAAATCGAAAGATATTTGCACACAACATTTTGTTCGCCTTGCCATTTTAAAACAAAATGGCCGTTTCATATGATATTTGTCAATATGACAAACAGATCCCTATTCTACATGGTTTAAATGTTGCCAGCGGTAAAACTCTAATCTAGCTCTTATTTTTGTTAAAAACGGTGAAGGTGGTCAGCTACTGGTGCCTGGTCCATACCTGGCGACACCACGTTAAGATATGAATAGTAGGTACCTATAACTGTACCTATCTATACAAATCCCTATTTATAAAAATCAGAAAGACGTACCTAAATGAACTTTTGGGAGTCATCCGGGTCAACGTGTCCGGGTTAAAATATCTCACCATTAAGTACCATGAATAATTATATCAGTCACTTAATGCCATGTCATCCTATAAATTATAAGGTCTTCGGACAAAAAAAAAAACTATAGTTGATGCCAATCTTTTCAAAGAGCCTCTGGAAATAGAGTAGGTAAGTAAACGGAGTAGTTTCTTCCACGCTGGACGTGGGTATGAATGCGCGAAAAGATTTTCTGCCAATTTTGAGGTCCCCCGGCCGCCTATTAGATAAGCGCAATGCGTAACAAATGACAGAAAAATAATATTAATACATTAATAAATCATTCACACACATTCCAATAAATTCATGATCAGTACCTAATCATGAATGTCCGCCAGGAATTTCCGTTGTTTAAGCATTGTCCAGAGTCCACTTCTTAGACACTTTTAGTTAGATACCATTTATGACGTCTTTGGACTGTAACAGTCCTTAACTTCATACAAGAACAGTTCTTGTATGAAGCCGTGTCAATTTTCACGACACGAATTAGACACATCGTACGCAGTTACTATTTGAATGTGAGCTTAGAATTTATCAACAACTAGCTGATGCTCGCGACTTCGCCCTCGTGGATTCTTATAAAGCTCACTTGGGTTTGGAATTTCCAAAATTCCTGAAATACGTAATTCTTTATTTTTAACTGAAAATACAAATACCGATTTTCATTGATATGACTTCAAAAATGAGGGACTTTCATCTCCCATTTAACCCACTTGGGGGTAGTTTTTCCAAAATTTCTTGAACACGTAATTCTTTACTTTTAACTGAAAACCTAAATACTAATTTTCATGGATATAACTTGAAAAATGACGGACTTTCTTACAAACATTCATCCCCTATTTAACCCGCTTAGGGGTGTTTTCAATAATCCTTTCTTATAGTGTGCGCCTATGTCATAAAAGGAAGCTACTGTGAAATTTTCAAGTTTCTAGCTTCAGTGATTTAGGCTGTGCGTGGATGATCAGTCAGTCAGTTAGTCAGTCAGTCAGACAGTTAGGACAAGCCTCTTTATATTATTAATAATAGATGATAAGAATTATTAAATGAAGAGCAAAATAACACTGTAAAACAAACAAATGCAATTTAAAACCAATAGTAGTGTAGGTATCATCGACGCCCATTGTAATGCACCTTCCACCCACCACCACGCATTTCCAAGCCATTTAATATTAATGTGAATTTTCGTGGAGATTCGTATAAAGCCCGTCTCCGATACAGAGGGGTGGGCAGGGGAGATTGGACAAGTGGTTTCAATTTTAATTGTGTTCGTTTTAGGGAACTGTTAGTTTCACAGATCTAATGGAATCACGTGTGTTTGATGGAATGTTTATTTAAATTGTTATTTTATTGATCACAAAATATATCTACTTTTAGTAGATATCCAATGGTGCCGGTTCTGACGCACACAATCTCTAAAATAATCTAAGTTGACAGCTCTAAATGTAATGCTGTCTGTTTCTGCAGGAAAGATTGTTAAAATGTTAAACCTGTCAATTAAGTTTAGTTTAGATATTGTGTACATCAGAAATATGACCTACTTACCTATATCTAGTAAAAATAAGGGCAGAAACGTTTTACCTATGTAAATTCTCTTTTCCATCAAAATCAAACAACCGTAGGTAGTAGGTAGGACGTAGATCCAAGTCTTACATTAGATCTAATGACCTTAAGTTGTTCAGAGCTATTTCCAATAGACGAAACTCCAAGGAAAATTTTTAATATGTTAGGAAGCGACAGTTCCGAATGAAGGGTGGAAACTTATTAAAAATTCCGCGTGAAAGGAGATGCCATTTAATTTTTCAGAGCTTATGTATACCAGTTTATGTAAAGGCCTTGACACTTTTATGAGAAAACCGACGGCTTCCTATTGACGCCTACAATGCCTATCTATTTTGGAAAGTTTTATCAACCCTAAGTTTCTACATACTTTCTACTTTCTTTCTACTTACTTTCATCAGATTGTCATCTATATCATAGATGACAGTCTGATGCACAAATTTTGTGAAAAGTGTCCACGGACTTCTGCAGGATGCGAGTTCCATGCCAAATTTCAGATCGATTGTAAGAATAACACGCGAATGTATTAAAATATTTATTGCCCTATAACAGAAGTGGTCTAAAATTGACAACACATTGACAATTGACATAGTTTTAATTAAAGAAATAACATTTTTCTCGGCTCCTTTTTCACGTAAAATAGTTTCATTGAATTTTTAATTCAATATTTGATTTCGGATCAATATTCCACAACAAATATTCAGGTCTTAACTCTATAAGATACTTACGTGAATATATAACATACGGACAGACAGATAGATAGATATACAGAGAGTGACACTGTAAACAGCGAGACAGCGCGCGACGTGACGGCGTGGCCGGTGCACTCCACGGTATCTTAATGCATGTTATCTTTCATAATATTATGTCATATTCTTGTTACCTTTCATATGTCATGTTCATGTTACCTTTTATCAGTCTGTACCCTGCTAATAAATTCACATTATACCACTGATCCGATTTGGGCCAACCTCCCCATGCAGAGTTGCACTAGCCCAGCCTCACAGCGGATTTATAACTCCTACTTAAAAGTACCTACTTTTCAGTAGTTCCAAAACAATTTCCAATACATAAAGCCCCAAGACAGATTCCAAATACATTAGGCGGCGACGGCTCAGATACGAAAGGGGTGAAGCTATTAAAATACAAAATCTGCTAGATACAGTTTATATACCTACTTCCTACTTATACTCTGATTTTTAATTCCGTGGAATTCTGACGTTTCGTAATGTTACCAGAGATAAAACAATTCCCACAAAAAAGATGCAAAATTCAAAACTTAGGTATGTAAATAAAAATTAACTGCCTTATGTAGATATGACAATTAATGCCTGACATGTGACACTTCACGGTGATAATGTCATTCGACTTCCATTTTTGAATAATTTTTTTCAATGTGCTTCTTTTGTTTTCTATTGCTGTTAGTAGTGTTAGTGAGCACTTTCTAGTTTTCACTCTTGGTGTTTTCTATTTTAGGGCGAAATGACTAATATTACTTATGCGGCATATGGCTTTTTTAACCCCCGACGCAAAAACGGCGGGGTGTTATAAGTTTGACGTGTCTGTTTGTGTGTGTGTGTGTGTGTGTGTGTCTGTTCCCCTGTAGCGCTCAAACAGGTGAACCGATTTGAATGCGAATTTTTTTGTTTGAAAGTGAATTAGTCGAGAGTGTTACAAAATGAAGGAATCTTACATATTTTATCACAACGCCCTCAACATGGGTATCAAATGAAAGGGCTTGACTAGTAGAATAGCACTATGCAAATCCAAGATGGCCGCCACCACAAAATGGCGAATGTCGGGGGTTTTTTAAATTTTTAATTTATACTTGTTTGTTGACAGGGAATTAAAGTAGTTTGGGGTAAACTCATAGGTACTTCGTAGATGTTAACACTGTTTTCCATACATATAACTCATCTGTAGATGACAATGACAGCTGTCAGAATTAAAAACCAGAGTGTACCTATTATATGTCCTACTTCTAGCAATGCGCGAGAGGGCAATGGAATTTTTTGTACATTGACATATTATTTGGACCGACCCGGGAATCAAACCCAGGACTCCGTGATCCGCAGTCAAATATGTTAACCACTAGACCAACGAGGCAGTTAGAGTATATCTCCGTGGGTTTTGCGTATCAATGATGTGAAGTGCGAACTATTAAAATTCCGCGGATTTCTTTTCGGTGCTCTCGTGGAGTGGATTTCATGACACGTTTATGAGAAAATTTCGCGGTTACGGTCGCTCAAGGGGATTTATCGGGTTGCCTGAGCTTTATTTTATTTAGTTTAGGTATATTTGAGCAGGTAATATTACCTCACTATATTGTTTGCCTGGTGGATAAAATATCATGAACCAATTTAATTAATATCTATTATTTAAATAAATATATTCAAAACCAGTAGGTATTTCTCTATTTATACTAACTACCTTTAAGGAAGGCATTTTTGACTATTTCATAGCGTTTGTCTTAGATTTGTGGTAGGTAGGTACTATAGTGGTTTGGTAATTAGTAGGTAGGTACTTTTTAAACCGGCAATATAGCGTGCACAACTCGGGGTCAATGCCCCGCTTACGGAGTAGGTACTGTAGCGCGAGCGGCGGGCGGCCGGCGACAACTTTATTTAGGCGTCAGCTGATTGCATTACGAACTTTTAAAAAATACATGCAATATTTAATTATTATTATTTTTGAGTTTTTTTTTTTGTGGTAGAAGGAACGTATCTTGTCAGTATAATCATCACTGTACTATTACCTGTCTTCTTTTCCAACAGTAGTCCCTTACACCTGTAAAATTGTTAGTTTATAAATACGTATCCTTAGGGTAAAGTAAGGTTAGGCAGTAAGTACCTAATTTGATTTTCAAAATCCTTTCTCGGAAGTCGATTGGCTCCGTACATACCTACTCCTGTTGGATAAGCCACCTTCGAGGGTGACACGGGGGCCGGCGCAACACCTATTTTACAAATGGCCCAAGATTTATTTGCCACCGGCCTGATTATTCGCATCTCTACCATAAATTGCTCGAGTTAGAGGATTTTATTTTTGGATTTATTCGAAATTCGAATATCCGGAGTTCTATCTATCTACCACAGCTAAGTGAGAAAATAGTTCTAACTATAATTTGTACGTAATTGGTACTTATTTTGTTTGAATGCAATTTTATGCCTATAACGCTTATTTGAATCAAGTCATAAATGACTCGAGTTATATTTCGAAATTGTTAATGCAAATTGCAATGGGAACCTATTGATGAAACCATAAACTTAGTATTACCTACTACCTACCGGAAACCTTCTTTTTAGGGTTCCGTACCCAAATGGTAAAACGGTATCCTATTACTAAGACTCCGCTGTCCGTCTGTCTGTTTGATGAAGTGGATTATTTCCCCAATAAAAAAAACCAGCTATAATTTGTAATATCTACTAATAATTATAATTAAAACAGAAGACTACAGCGATAACATCACATGACTATAAAACCGCCGGTCACAGGTGACCGCCTTTACAATTTATATGACAGCGTGTTAAAAGGTATTATGCACCGTTATTTATTTACTTATCAATGTTAATTAGAGGATTTCTGCTTCACTGCATACGCCGGTAATGAGATCAATAAAAATAATTGTTTTCGACCACACGCTTTTTGATGACCCCTTCGGTGCAGTGGTGGTCTTCTTAAAAGTAGAAGGTCCCGGGTTAGATTTCAGGCAGGGGCAATTTGTGTAAGTATAAACTAGATCGTCTCGGGTCTGCAGGGCGATTCAGAACACTTCGATTCGGTTTCGGTTTCGACAACTACCCTGTCGATACGGTTATTCTGAATTGAAAATACATCTTATCGTACGATAACTTACCGAATCGATCGATAGTTACGTTATCGAAGTGTTCTGAATAACTTACCGTACGATAAGATGTATTTTTAATTCAGAATAACCGTATCGACAGGGTAGTTGTCGAAACCGAAACCGAATCGAAGTGTTCTGAATCGCCCTGCTGGTCTGGTGGGAGGATTCAGCCATGGTTAGTTAACACTACAGATTAGTAGATATAAATCTGTGGTTAACAGTCTACACTCACAGCGACACGGGAAAGCCGTGTCGCTAAGCGATTTAGCGTTTTTTGGGTTTAGAATATTTATTGTTTCATAAAGACGAGCGTTCCGGTACGATTTTGCGTAGAAACCGATCAGAGTTGGTATGGGTTTAATAAAAACTGCCATACCTTTTCCAAGTTAGCCCGCCTCCATCTAGACTGCATCGTCACTTACCATCAGGTTAGATTGCAATCAAGGGCTAACTTTTAGGTGGAATAAAAAACACTCAATTTAATTAGTAACTTAGGTGAGTATACTTCGCTTTTACAGTCGATGTATTTTATAGCTGATACTCACGACTTCGTGTGCGTGGATTTATAAAAATACAAAATTACATACATACATACATAGCATGGATTTATAAAAATACAAAATTGCATACATACATTTAAATGATAATGTCCTATTTAATCCAATTCGGGGAAAAGTTTCTAAAAATCCTGAAAGACATTTTCTTGGATGTAATTTGAAAAATGACAGACTTTCATTTAAACTTCTATCCCCTATGTCAAAATTTAAAGTTTCTAACTTCAGTGGTTTAGACGGTGCGTTGATAGATCAGTCAGTCAGTCAGTCATGATAAGCTTTTTTATATGTTTAAAGTAAAGTAAGAAGATAGATAATACAACGGTAGCTAGCTAATAGGTAAGTCTATTAAAAGTGAAAGAAACTACCATAGCACGCGGTATAAAAAGTCACTAGATATTTATCTAGTTGATTGTTACAGATTGTATACTAAACGGTCATTAAACGGCAATTAAGCACGTTTAATCAGATGCACCCTACAGTAATTGAAACTATCAACTGTGTAATTTTATTCACTCAACTAGATGCTACATGCTTTTCAAAATTAAAAGTGACAAGCTGTAGGTATACACAGACACGATTCTATCTTTGTACAAATATTATACAAAATTAAAGTGTTTTTTTTATTTTACTAATTAGTTTTGGATCAAGAATACAATGGAAGTCATTGCCACCTTTGAAAAATTTAGCGGAATTAGCAACATGTGTAGAAATTCTCGTACGAAATTTCACTAAAATGTGATTGAAATGTTTTTAGTGGAGTTGCCACATCTGCGCGACCAAAGCACCGATGAAAATTTTGGTAGATTTGTCCTTAGCTTTAATATGTTTTTTTTAAGTTTATAATAAACTAATGGACCTGGCAGACGTCGTCCTGCCCGGTGACATACCGAAATCAGCGCCACTTACCGTTTATGCCAGACCCACAGACCAATATATTATATTTATTACAAAAAATGTGATAAATGAAGAACCGCTCGACCCATTTTGTGCAAACTTCACATAAACTATCTACTAAATAGTCCAAACAAAGCCTAAACATTTTGTTTGGATAGGTGAGCCTGTTCTTGAGTTATAAAATTACAATGAAAAATGGCATTGATTTTTATATAATATACAGGGTTAAATAAAAAATACCAGAAAGCTCTCGACACGTAATTGTTATCATTGAAACTAACAACTTTTGTTCTACGACTTTTCAAAATTCCGCACTAATTTTTTTCATACAAAATAATTAAAACAATATGTTATTTCTCTAAAGTGACATTACTCTGTGCGCACAGAGTCGAGACTCGAGACCAAGACACGTGACGTGCGTTCGTGCGGCGTTGCCAATGTTACAGAGTAGCTACAAGGAGAGAATCTATGTAAACTATTGAATATTAAATATTTCACAAAATATCGAGTTAAAAAAAAAGTCGTAGAACAATAGTTGTTAGTTTTAATGATAAAAATTTCATGCCGAGAGCTTTCTGGTATTTTTTATTTAACCCTGTATAGATTATAGATATCTACTAGATATTAATTCTAGGGCGGCCATTTACGAACATGTTATTTTAAGGAATCTGCGTAGATCTCGGATAGGTAGGTACTACAAATATATTTTCCTTATAAAATATTATCCTTCGTGATGGTTTCGCAAAAACTAACTGTAGGTCACAAATTATGAAACAATGTCGCAGAAAGTAAAGTAAGTAAGTTAGGAAAGTGAATAATTTTAAGCAAGATTAATATCAAGCCGTCATCCGCAGTTGTTTTGAATGTAAAATAAAGAATCGACTTAAATCAAGGATTTAGCCGTTTCAAAAGCCATTTTTCTAGATGAGTCTTTCTGCGTAAACTTTATTGAAAAGCAGCAAAAATATATGATAATGTCCTAATAAATAATTCCTAATTTACATTAAAAATACGATAAGTATTTTTATGTAACCTTCCTTGATTAACTACCTACTAGATAACGTCTTGCATTTATATATTATTCTCTTCTTTTAGTCTTCAATTTTTTTTCTGATTTTTAATGCTTAACATGGTTCAAAAATATATAGACTTATTACTGTGATCAAGTGATTACAGCAATTAATTTTCATAGATGTAGGTATATTATGATTAAATTGATAAATGTTAACTTAGAAATTTATTTAGGTAACTACTTCTTAACCTAGGTTTTTGACAATATTAATTAGCATTGGCAGTTAAATATTGCCAATGCTAATTAATTATTTAGTTCAACAAGTGTATCAAGAAGTTTTCTCTAGGCTGTTGGATCAAGTTTCTGGTACAGAAGGCTGTAATTCTTTAGCCAACACACAGGTAGGTAGGTACTTCTAGTAATAAATTGTTCGTCATTACGGAGCCCTAAAGCGTCATTATGGGGTCATATACCTACATCTCGAGTCAGGGGATGCAATTTTCAATTTTAATGAACATTAATTATGTATTTATTTTCCTTTGCATTGTAAGCATTAAAAATTATTGAATAACAATTATAAATTAAAAATTAAAAAAACCCCCGACATCCGCCATTTTGTAGCGGCGGCCATCTTGGCCCGATTTTCATCAAACATAGCTAACAACACTCTCGACTAATTCATCTTTCAAACAAAAAAAAACGCATTCAAATCGGTTCACCCGTTTGAGCGCTACAGGGGAACAGACAGACACACACACACACACTTATAACACCCCGTCGTTTTTGCGTCGGGGGTTAAAAAGTAACGTTTTCGATAGTACATCCAGCGTCTCTACGTATGTAATTGATATTAACGAAACGGTAAGTATTTTTTCCAGAATAAAAAGGATTAATCGTTGACAAGAAGACCGGGCTCGCATAAATATCTCATTAGGCCAAGATTTATTGTTCAAAGAGTCACGACACAGAAAAAAAGTTCAGAAGCCGAACCGTTTTGATAATTAGTTGTCAACATGCGATTGTCTATTTGGGGCCCGAAGTTGGTTAATTTAGATTTTTATTCGCCGTAATATATCATTTTGTTAATGACACCTAAATGAAGAGCTATCACGAACACAATGCCGGCGAAATTCTCTTAGAAACTCGTAAAAGAAAGTGTAGTAAAACGTTTCTGATTTAGCTATAATATAACCTCGGGCGAGAAGGTTACCCTTTTTCTTTAGCGTTATTGCTCCACGAAGGATTGTTTTAAAACAATCAAGCAATTTTATTTTTTAGCATATTCTTATAATGAAATTCTAATTAAATGTTATTTAATTTCAGGCATTGTGATGTTTTCGTGATTTAACAAAAACCATAGTCAGAAACAGCTCAAGTGTTGCAAAACTGAAGTGGCAATGAGCATTGAGTATGGCACATTACATAGTTCAAAGAAACGACAGACGCCAAAGTGCAAAAGGCGACCTCGCATCGGTAATCACGTTAGTATATCCCCCTGTCCACCAGGAAATACAGCATCAAACGAGTTGCGAAGAGGTGGATACAAGCAACGCAAGAACGAGGCGTATGGAAGTCCCTACAAGAGACGCTAAGCAATGGACTTATATCTAGTTATTTGAACGGTGTCCCGTACGGGCGCGATGTAAGACGCCTAAACTCACTACTCTTCAAATAATAAATAGCTGAAACGGAGACCAAGAGTCCACTAAATTCTTCTACTTATAAATAACGCAAAGTAAATCTAAAACTTTAGTAATCGTGTGTAAGTAATAAACGAAAACATCACAATTGAATGTTGATTTATTAATCGGTAAATATTGAAAAGTTGTGAATGTTTGCTCCAACGCTCACGACACGAGACAGGCGACAGCTGTCCATCGGCGTATGTGACGACCAATAAAAAACATATTAAAATTTCGTTTACAGATTAAGCAGATAAGAGCATACTTCGTACAGGAAAGGTGACATTCGGGTAACATTAAAGTCTAAAGGCATCGCTAAACGTCCCAATAATTTATCGATGACTTGACCTCGCTTCATTTGCTTTAAACAAATTGTTAATTTTTTGATAACTATCATCCGGAACAGATGGCCGGATCCACGACAAATTCGATTCAAACTATTTTGATATTTCTGCTATGCTCCGAAGGTTTCTTTTGACTTGATGCGGTGTAGAATTTTAAGGTGTTTTTTTGCTGGAGGTAATCGTGGAAGGTAGGCATGGCATGTGCCGCGGTTATGGGACAGGTTGACCACATGCGGCGCAATCTGTTGGGTATTTTATCGAATTTTTAAAATTATAATTTGACGGGTTAATCGCTTCTCTCGGATTAATTTGATAAGTTATGAGTTCAACACTTGTTTCCAATAAACAAGGGTTACCGTTCGTTGTTTGTTTGGAAAACTTTTTAATCAATTCGGTGAAAGGGTTATTCCTTACTGAAACGACATTTATTCACACGGAGCATTACCGAGAGTAGCGGAAAGTGCCATTAACATAAAGGAAGAAAAGAGAAACTACTTTGAAACTCAATATCAGAATCTTTTGTGTGGCAAATCTACTCTCGAAGCCCTTGGCGGCCATCCGTTAACACATTGATTATACATCAAGGAAAATAAAAAGGAAATAACGCTCGGTAAAAAGCCGCCCGTAACGCAACGATTTCAATCAGAGAAAACGTTTTGCGTTTTTATGATCGCGACTATCTCGTTCCGAAACAGATTATTTCTCATTTGATTTATGGCCGCTGAATCTTCCAACGATATTATGTTTTGGTCATCCGTTCGATTCCTATTTGAATGCTGAGCGTCGAACGGGGTGGTATGAGACGGGGGTGGCACTCGTACTATATTAATCTCAAATCCATTTGTTGTAATCTGCATTCGATATTGGAGGTTTAAATCTTGGAAGTAAGGTCGAATTTTCTTTTATTGCTGGAAGAGTTAGGACGCTTCAGAGATCGCCTGGCGATAGAGGTGAGAGATGAAACAGTAGCATCGTATTCATTTCGACGATGTATAGCTCCGTCCCCTTCGCACGCCCTGCGGGAGATTGCGGCCCTAGTATGTATCAGATTTGGGTTTTATCGTTTTATTGCTTATTCTTTTTAGATTTTCAGCGGCGAAGGCATATCATTTTGTTTTTAATGCGAGGCATAAATAACGGAGCAACGGGCCAGTGACTGTAATGGCGCGTTTAGGGAAATGCACAGAAGTACGGAAGTGAGCACTATTCGTCACGGTGAAATAAGAGACGGATTCGAAATTTCCGGAAAGTTCCAGACTTAATTAAGTACGTGGGCGTGTTGCCAGGAGTCTATAGATACCCTCACTCCGTAAATATAATTCCGGCGATGAGGAAATATCTACCTGTCATAACCACGAAGAAGCTTGCCTCGTAATTCCAATAAAGTTTGGAAGCTTAATTTTGGGGAAAACTTTTTAAGGGATTGCCGCTCAATTTCTCAAAAGTGATTTTAAAGAGCGAGCGGGGTGATTTAGTTGAGTAAGTAGGTATTTTGCTGCGAAATATTTTGTCCTCGGTTTGCCGCATCTGGCGCGGGTCCAGTCGCCTGATGACAGCTTATGAATATTTTTGGCAAAATTCGACGCTCACCCATTGGGGAGGATGTTTCTTGTTTAACTTTTTGGTAGGTACAAATTATACTTTTATATTTTCTTCAGTCCTGTACTGTCTTATGTATGTAGGTATGTACATAGGCAGTGGCGTAACTACACCGATGGGGGCCCGTGGCAAATTAATCAGATGGGGCCCCTTTTGCGCAATATAAAGTAGCTCGTCGTCGTCGTTATCAACCGATCGACGTCCACATGCCACGGTCTTATGCCACTTGTATCCAGCGGCTTCCTGCGACTCGCTTGATGTCGTCGGTCCACCTAGTGGGGGGTCTACTTTCGTCTTCAGGCATTGAGGAATTTTGGACGAGAAGACATCGCGAAGCTTCCCGAACGCTGCCCATCCGAGTTGGATTCGGCGGTTGACCTCTTTCTCGAAATTGGACCTACCTAGCTGGACTGTGTGTCCCAGGTATACACTTCGTCTACAATTTCGAGCGCCGAGTTCTCAACGATTATCGGGTGAAGCGGGACATGAGTATTTGACATAATTTTCGTCTTACTCATGTTCATTTTTAGGCCCACCTGTTGAGAAACCCTGCTGAGGTCATTGTGCATTGTATTAAGATCTTCCAGAGACTCTGCCATCACGACTATATCATCGGCAAACTGCAGGTGAGTGATGTACTCGCCATTGATGTTGATGCTAAGTTCATTCCAATTCAGAAGCTTAAAGACGTCCTCCAATGCTGCGGTAAAGAGCTTCGGGGAGATGACGTCTCCCTGTCGCACTCCTCACTGCAATTGGATTGGTCTTGTAGTCTGATCCTGTATACGGACTGACATGGTGGCCTTTTCGTACAAACACTTCAACGCTTGGATATACCGATAGTCGATCCGGCATCTCTGTAGTGGTCTTAATACAGTTCAAGTTTTCACTGAATCAAAGGCTTTCTCATAGTCCACAAATGCTACGCAAAGTGGCTGGTTATACTCTTCGGTCTTCTGTATAACCTGCCGCAGCGTATGAATGTGGTCTATGGTACTGAAGCCTCTTTGGAACACGGCCTGTTCGGGAGGCTGGAGGTCGTCGAACCTACGAGCGAGACGATTTGTAATGACCTTCGAGAACAACTTATAGACCTGGCTCAGCAGCGAGATGGGTCTATAATTCTTCAGCAAGGTGTTATCACCCTTTTTGAAGAAAAGAACCACCACGCTCCTGTGCCATGCCTCTGGCGTTATACCCTCGTCGATGACGGAATTGAACAATCGCTAAAAGATCTTAAGAACTGGTTTTCCACTTGCTTTCAGGAGTTCCGCTGTGATTCCGTCATCGCCTGGCGCCTTGTTGTTCTTCAGTTGTTTGAGAGTTGGTATAGTGTCGGATCAATTTGACTCTGGGATCTTTAGCCAAATTTTCAATAGGCTTCTGAGTTGAGATGTAGAACTATCCGTAAAAGTTCTCGATCTCTCTCAAGATCTCAGGCTTTGATGAAATGAGACTACCGTTGTCGGTCTTCGCGTCAGATGGCTCTGTCCGATAGACAGATCTCTCGCGAAGACTTTTGAGCCTTTATTTCGCTCGATTGTATCTTTAATACATTCTGTATTAAAGTAAAGTTACGCAAGTCTCGCGTTTGCGCCTTAGAGATTTGCCTATTAATCTGCCGGTAAGCAAACACATCAGCTGCAGACTGCTCACTGCAGTCTCATATCTTGCCTCTTATCCATTAGCTTGAGAGTCTGATCTGAGATTTTTTTGGTTCTGATTTCACGGTGGGTCTTAAAGTACTTGGACCCAACCGTATGGACAGTTTCCACCAGCCTGTTGTTTAGATCGTCCACAGAGTCGCAATCTGCTAGGCAATCGAATCGGTTCTGCAGTTCGAGCTGAAAGCATTCGGGATTTTGTATATGAGCACGAGTAGGCCGAAAATAAGCTCAACTATGTTAACTATGCTCAAATAAGATCACGATAAAGTATTCATTTTATTTTAAAATAAATCATGTAAGTACGTAAAGAAGGCACATAAAACGCTATTAAAATAAGTTCTTTTTCTAGTAACTTTTAATTTAAAGAGCATGGACGAACATTTTGGTTAGTTTATGAACATTTTGTTCTGAAACAAAAAATGTCATGCAATTTCCGTCTTAGGTATAATAGTGCTGCCACACCGCAGTTACAAATGTTAGTAAACATTATTGTTAGTTAACGTTTTGTCACAAATGTTAGCAAAGTTTTAAATGTTTTCATGTTCATGAAACATTTTTAACAAATTTTTACTAAACATTTTGCAACAAGTATAACAAATTATAACATTTGTTAAACAACATTAACCTGGGCGACTGCGGGACGTGCGGAATGTGCACACTTCAGGAAAGCTTCAAGAAATAAAATTATTTTTTATCTATCTACATAGTTATTATATTATAACAAAACTGTCCAATTTTGTCCATTGAAGATCATATTGAATTTTTTTAAAGGGCTCTTTATATAATTAATACTGAAGCCAAGACTGTAAACTTTTCACGTTGGCAGCTTAAATTAATTAAAGATCATTGATGATAAATTGATATACATAATATTAAATGTTAGGATACTCCTGTGCTCACGGCCCTCTCGGGCCGGGGGCCCCTTTCAGCTTGGGGCCCGTGGCATTTTGCCGAAATGCCACCCTGTAGTTACGCCACTGTACATAGGTACCTATAATAATCATCATCATCATCATCATGATCAACCCATTACCGGCTCACAACAGAGCACGGGTCTCCTCTCAGAGTGAGAAGGGTTTTGGCCATAGTCTACCACGCTGGCCAAGCGGATTGGCAGACTTCTCACACCTTTGAGAACGTTATGGAGAACTCTCAGGCATGCAGGTTTCCTCACGATGTTTTCCTTCACCGTTAAAGCAAGTGATATTTAAATACTTAAAACGCACATAACTCCGAAAAGTTAGAGGTGCGTGCCCCGGGATCGAACCCACGACCTCCGATTAGAAGTCGGTCGTCCTAACCACTAGGCTATCACAGCCTATAATAATAATAATTTATAATTATTGTATTTTATTTTACAAATATTGTATTTTTAAAAGTCTATATACCTAGTAGATAAGTAAGTATATTTAAAACAAAGACAAAAGTGTGTTAGTTCGAACACTTATAACTCGAGAACTGCTGGAGCGATTTTCATGGTAATTGATTTGTTGAATTTGTCTCCGTCCCGAATAGCAGAATACCTAACTATTGAAAACATGGGAAGATTGACTGCAGCATCAGAACTGATGAGCTGGGACCTGGAGTTCA
The DNA here is from genome assembly GCA_920104075.1 of Melanargia galathea. Taxonomy (NCBI): domain Eukaryota; kingdom Metazoa; phylum Arthropoda; class Insecta; order Lepidoptera; family Nymphalidae; genus Melanargia; species Melanargia galathea. The sequence continues at coordinate 12,762,289 of OV049872.1, forward strand.
ATGATACAGTCTATGTTTGATAGGTACCTACCTACACCTAGAATATGAATTCATAAGGAACATTCCCCAATTCCCATAGTTTAGGTGGGCAGTACCCTGCAGCATTAGGATTGAAGAGCTAGGACCCAGAGTTTAATGATACAATACATGCTTGGTACCTATCTACCTAGAAAATGAATTCAAAATGGATATTTCCTCAATCTCCACAGTTTAGGTGGGCAGTACCCTGGTCCCTGCAGCATCAGAACTGAGCAGCTGGGACCTGGAATTCAATGGTACAGATAAATAATTAATAATAATAATAATTCAATGATAAGATATAATGCTTGGTATCTACCTACAATATGAATTCATAATGGATATTTCTCCAATCTCCATAGTTTAGGTTGGCAGTAGGTGCCTACCCCTGAAGCATCAGGATTGAGGAGTTGAAGCAAAAAAAAATTATGAGACCATTTGAGACCATTGACCAATTGACCGTTGACCATTGACCAATTGACCATTGACCATTGACCAATTGACCAATTGACCATTGACCATTGACCAATTGACCATTGACAATTGACCAAAAACGTTTTCATTGAGCATTTGAGACCATTGACTAACTTCTGTCGATTAAAAAAAATCACTAGATTGAAAAATCTCGGAGTAGGTAGTATAATCGGTGTACCTACATAGGTAGGTACATATAAAAAAGCTGGTTGTCTGTAAAGTCGGTTTACGGACGATAATTTTACGTGATAAAGTCATAAGAAAACATTGCCTCTCTATCGCTTGTTCCACGCTCTCGCTTGCACGGGGTACGTGACGATGAGTCATGCTTTTTCATGCGTGTAGCCGGCGTTCATCGATTTATAAGACGTTATCACGTCAAAAATACGCGCCGAATTGAAAACCTCCTCCGTTTTGGAAGTCGGTTAAAAATTCGCGCAGATCATTCCCTGTATAATCCTCTACCTGTCTGTAAAAATTTCGTAAAAATCAGTTCAGCCGTTTCTAACAATGTCTGTAACCGCGTTCAAACAGATACTACTATCTACTACTTGCTAATAGATGTCGCTATACTGCTGTTGCATAAGCCCTGTGCATAAGCCCTATATGTAATTCCAGGTTCAGGCGCTCGCCGCATGGGGCGCCACGATCGCGCATTGTTCCCAGCGTCAGTCTCCCGATAACGCATAAATTCAACGGGTTCGATTTTCGAATCTTTCGTTTTATCTCCGTAACGTATGGACACTGCGAAGTGACTTCGTATGATAACCTCAATGCTTGTTTTGCCTTTATTAATGAAATATGTCGCTGCACAGAGGGCCGCGGTTTATTTTATTATTTTAGTTAGGTTGGTACCTACCTACCTTCCATTCCTTATCACGACTTTATCTGCCGTAGGAGAGGGATGCATCGAAAAATAAATTATGAATGTATTGTTCCAGTCATTTCGTGGGGAACAATAGCGTCGAATGAGTTTAAGCTAAGGCGAGTAATAAATTTTGTATTAACAACACGCCACTATTTTTTTTATCGATGACAGGTCTGGTCTGGTCAGTGATGGTAAGTGATGGTGGACACGCGTTGAACTTTGATAGCCTCTACATCTTTGCCATCTACACAACGTACCAGTGTTTACAATTTTACATTATGTTGGTTGGTTGGTACTGGGTACAGACCCACTGGCGCGGTTGGCAGTGACCCTGCCTTCCGCTCTGGGGTTGTGGGTTCGATTCCGGCCCTGAGTCTGGGTGTTTTTATGGTATATAAGTATATATTATGTAGGTATTTATACATTTATTAAAAAATATATATGTGTTGTGTTGTTACTCATTGCACATAGGTAGGGTAGGTACATACCTAGGTCGAAGAACTAATAGACTTTGGGGTCTCAAGGTGCTGGGATGGCGACCTCGCACCGGAAAGCGCAGTATTAGCAGATCGACAACATCAGAAGAACGCAAGGAGCTGTATACACGCGGCACAAGACCGCGGCGTGTGCTAGTCTCTACAAGAGATCTTATGTCCGATAGTGAATCCAATGAATAACAGAATATAAGGCGTTGGTATCCTGAGGTGTTGAGTAGCGTAGCGACCTCCTAGCGATGCTGGACCTCACTGAGGCTTACGAATTCCAAGGTACATACGTATTATACATACATACATACATTCCTACATACAATACATACATACATACATACAAGCTGTGATAGCCTAGTGGTTAGGACAACCGACTTCTAATCGGAAGTCGTGGGTTCGATCCCGGGCACGCACCTCTAACTTTTCGGAGTTATGTGCGTTTTAAGTATTTAAATATCACTTGCTTTAACGGTGAAGGAAAACATCGTGAGGAAACCTGCACGCCTGAGAGTTCTCCATAACGTTCTCAAAGGTGTGTGAAGTCTGCCAATCTGCTTGGCCAGCGTGGTAGACTATGGCCAAAAACCCTTCTCACTCTGAGAGGAGACCCGTGCTCTGTAGTGAGCCGGTAATGGGTTGATCATGATGATGATGATGACATACATTCCAAACCTGCATTGCTTCTCTAGAACTAGTCGTGACTTGATTGCAGTTCATCCCTCAATTCAGGATGGATTTAAAATAAATGACTATTACCTACCTTCTTACCTTGGTTCGTATACCCTGTAATGAAAAGTGTAATATCGTCTTTGATTTTAAAAGGTGCTGTTAATCCTTGGATATTAGGGTAACTGCAAACACTTTCTCAATCGTTTCCTCTTAAAGCAGAACCGAGGAGGGGTGGGGACTAATGAACCGGTGAAAACATTCCTCTACGACGCTTATTTTGAGATGAAATCGATGGAAATTCACTTGGATATCTTTCTGTCTATTTTAGACTATCTTCCTATTTGTTTATCTATAGTATGTTTGTCCTATTAGGACATATTTTAAGAGAAAATTCTAGCTTATATTAATAAATGCGAAAGAGAGTTTGTTTGTTATGCTTTAACGCCAAAACCGTTCAACCGATTTTGATGAAATTTACAGACATAGGCTAGACCTTGGAGTAGGATACTGGCTACTTTATATCCCGGAAAACCATAGTGTTGCCAAGGGATTTTTAAAAACCTAAATCCAGGCGAACGAAGTAGCGGGTATCAACTAGTAAAATTATAATTCCTAATTTCAAGTTACGCACATTAAAGGCTAAGTAACCAACTCAGGTACTTTCCAATGTAACTTGCCTATCAGTGGCGTGCACAGGGTTTGAAGCGAGGGTATGCAATCGGTAGTATTAAAAGTTCTACTGCTCTTTTTCTTATCCTTTTACGTGGTTTACCTAAGCATTGCTTTTCTCAGGGTATGCAGTGCTTTTTTGCCTTTATGAAGTGCACGCCACTGTTGCCTATCTATAATAATAATAAATCATAGTTTGTGGGGTACCTAGGTACAATGACTTGTTTGGAAAAAAGAAAATCAAAAGAAAAAGTTGTATGCAACCAAAACTTACTTAAACGTACCTAGTCCTTAAAAAAATATTTAAGGAGGAGGTACATTTAAGTACGAGACAATCCCCTGCAGAATAAAGATTAAAGACACGCAAATTGGCCTTAATTTCGGAGAAATCGGCGTACCTTAAATAATTACTGTGTTCCACTGAAAGGATTTGATTTATTGAATTCAAAATTGTCGTATTTCAAAGGAAAAGAATATGAATCAGTGTAAACATAAACTCGTTAATTAAAACCACCACCATGACTACTATAGCTCTGTAACGTCCCACAGCTGGGCACAAGCGTGCTCTCTTAGATGAATGTTGTAGTTAAGACCCGACCCGCTGCTCTCATGCGGGTCGGCAGGTTTTAACATCATAACTATTGTCACATCACAGTGACTGCCTCATTAGTCTAGCGCGGTTAGTAGGTACCTGTTTTTTCTGTTTCGTGGCAGGTACCATAGATAGGTACCTACCTATGTTAGACTGCAGTTCACGAGGTACCGGGTTCACTCTCGGATTGGGCCAAAAATTGTCATCGAATTCTCAGTGCTAAACTGGAGTTGGTTGATTGGTGGTGGCTCGGAGAGCACGTTAATCCGTTGGTCGCGGTTATTATCACTATCACGTGATAATAGTCGTTAATAATAATAAATAAATAAATATACACACATACACACACGGTCGGCTGTTCCTAAAGTAGGCAACTTAATGTCTGTGTTATAGGTAACGACCGACTGATATTTACATACTGATATTTACATATATTACACATATAAATATTTAATAAATGTATAAATACATAATACATAGGTACTTATATACACCCAGACTCGGGACGGGAATCGAACCCGCGACCCGGGAGAGGTAGGCAGGGTCACTGCCAGCCGCGCCAACGGGCCAGTCAAATGTGTTAATCAAGTTGTAATTATTAAAATTTAAAACATGCGAACTAAATTCATTATAATACTAATTTTCTATGAGAGTGGATTCGTTACGTATTCAACCCTTCACTGGCGCGGTCCCGGCGACCGTGTGTTAAATCTAAATGAACGTAATAATTGTAGCTGCCCATTTGCGAACGGCCTTTAGGCGTCGTTATATTTGGCTTTTGATGTAAGGATAGTATGGAATGGTATCATGAACTGGTATTAAATATCTGTTTTTTGATTCGATGACAAGTTAGCTCTTATCTGCTATCTCACCTGATGCTAAGTGACGATACAGTATAAGATAGAAGCAGGCTGACTTAAGGTGGGTAGGTATGGCAGTTTTAATCAAACCCATATCCCAAATCAAAAAAAAATATTCTTATAATTATTATTGTTATTAATACTATTATATACTCTTATATATATCTTATATATATTATAACTCTTATATATATTTAATACTATTATATACTCATATATATACTCATATATGCTATCTGGGGCCGCTGGCCAATGTATCAAATCGCAGAAGCCAGCGGTCTCCAGATGCATCTGAGATATTAACCTTGCATATAGCTTTTATATTTTTTTTTTTTTTTTTTGTTTAAAACTCCTTTTTCGGAGTTGCTTTGTTCCCCCAATTTTGTGGTTGGAGTCATTGTCTGGTTTAATTATTTTAGTATCACATTTGAATTTGTCATTATATTTTATAAGTCTAATTTACTAATATTATTGTTATTACATTATATATTCGTCAATTTTTACCTATGTAATTGTGTATATTCTCATATTAATATACATAATACGTTAGGTCTTTATTGGCCTACATAATGTACTAACTATAATTGCTTCTATCTTGTTTTATTTCTGTTTATTGCGTACTATAGCTTTTATATTATAATGTATTGTGTTTACCTACTTATTTATGTGAAACAATTTAAATAAAGGAAAAAAAATCCCAAATCGGTTTCACGAATTCGTTTGTAAAAAATACAAGTAGGTATTTATTATGAAGTACAAATAATTAACGGCTTATTTGTTTGCATTTCGCAAACATCACTAATTGACCGATTATTATGAAACTTTAACAGGTAATTAGATATAGGTACACAGACTTAAATATTGCTCTAACTTTGATCAAAATCCATCAAACAGTCCAATTCACGTAAACGAAACCAAAGGCAAAAAGTAGATTGAATATGTGAATAACGCGAGGCTTTTCTGCTTATTTATGGATAATAGGAAAAATAAATTTAAACATGTATTTATTTAACGAATAAATTTTCAATATAAATCAGCGAAACGCTCAATCTACATCTCATCTACAAGTAACATATTATATTAAACGTTTGATTGAGTGATTTATTATCATCGAGCTGGTTTCAATTCTGCATTAAAGTACCTAGTTAAGTTTATAGTCAGGCCAGTCAGTCAGTAGGTCAGAGGTTATCTCAACTTCTACAGCGAAATTCGAAAGATTGCTTTATTAATATCTATACTCAAAAGTAGATAAGGTTTATGTCTACAACTACTAGGTATTACCAATATCAACATTTTCCATCAAATAATTTCATGTAAATTATCCTGACTAAAGTCTGTTCGTTTACTTACGGTCACCTTTGTGTCGCGCCGCCTCGGTACGCGCGGCGTCTTGCCAAAGGCACCGCCGGTGACTTCAAAACATGCCGCGCGGATGTACAGCACATTTTGGCGTTTTACATCGAAGTCTACCTACTCATACGTTTTTATTAAAATTCTCTTTCCTTTTTTATTTATTTTTATATTCGTATTTTATTACAATATAACAATAAACATAAAATATAATATTATCATGAACACGGGTCTTCTCTCAAAATGAGAAGGATTTTAACCATAGTCTACCACGCTGGCCAAGTGCGGATTGGCAGACTATTCGGAGATTCTGTTAGAATAGAAAAAAATTACAAACAGTAAAAAAATAATAAAAATAAAAGCAGAATAGGTACTAAGAGCACCTGCGCCTGTACCGACACTATGTTACCGAACGGACTATAACATTATGATCTGCTCAAATATACCTAAACGAGTAAGTACCAGGAATCACAACTCCCGATCCTCAATTAACATCTGGAAATATTAAAACACGTCCACAAAATCTGTTCCCGCCCCGACGCTAACAAGCGAGGGGTGACATAATCGTAGAAACAAATCTCGCTACCTACTGTTGCTGCATGTAAATGATGATGATTAATTTGTTCTTCAAATGACAAGAAGGGTTAAAAGGCGAGGGGTAATCCGGGCACTTGTTCCGAGAATTTCGGGTATTCGGGCCCCGGTCGAATTTGCACTGTTTAATTTCCCACCGCCGCTGCGCCGTTTCATGCCGTTTGATTGCCTTTGTGCCGTTCGAGTTTGATGGAGTGTAGATATTTCCGTTCGAGAGTTGTATTAATTACGAGTGATATTCCTCGTGGAATTTTTAAGTTAGAAGCCTTTATCTTTGATGGGTACGATAGCCCCTGTTTTATTGTAACAATTTTGCCTTTTCAGTCGCAAAATTAGGTCGAGCGCGAGGGTTAGATTAAGACTTAAGTACCTGGAAAAAAAAATATTTTATCTCCTAGGCATTTTGATATTTATTTCAAATACATACATTATCTAATAATATTTATCTAAACATCATACAGAAATAGTCAAACGTCAATTTAGGCACCAGTTAGGTATAATGTTCGTGCATCTCGTGCATTAAAATTTTTTTTTTATGGTAAGACCGAAATAGTCTTGCTATAAAAAATTAACAAGATTTTTAACAGTTTTGTAGGTACGTACCTACTAAATGTAGTAGTTACTTACTTATGATTTAAAATAAATAGGTACTTGTATAAATTGGTAGTGAGACTGATTTGATACTTATTGTCTAGTTTTCCGTCTAATCGATTAACTTATCTACTTTTATGAATTGAAAAGTCTCGAACAAGGTTTTTTTTTTTTCATAAAATAATTTCGTGCTCAATTTGGTAACACTCTTTACCGTCTAGAGCCCTAGGCTATCCGTCGCCCGTCACAAATGGATTGCCAACATTTACCTATGCAATATTCTTAAAATGTTTGAGTTAAATATCCTAGCTAGGTCATAATTTTATAACAAACATGCTACTTACAACAGGATTTCTTGTTTTTCTACTCATGGACCCCTCTCAAAATTTCGAAGAGTCGACGAACTCTTTTCGAAAAAATAAAAAAAAATCAGCCAAGTGCGAGTCGGGCCTCGCTCTTTCAGGGTTCCGTACATAATTATGAACAATATAATATTTTGGGTCTAAGAAATATTTAATTTCCGAGCTAGACATCGCAACAAACCGTGAAAGAAAAACCCAAAAAATGTTCGTTTATTTTGGTCACAGCTTATAAACTATTTAATAAATCGTTGTTTTCAGTATTTGTTGTTTAAATAGAGCATATAGTACATAATATACTGAAATATCATATTCCCAACTAGTTTAGTTTTTGAGATAGCCCCCGTCACAAAAATGGTCTAAAACTGACAACTTTGATGGCCTCCCATTTCCTTATTTTTTGAGATAAAAATTAAAAAAATATATATTTGTACTCTACTTAATGAGCTCTAAACAATGATACCCCACAAGCTAGGGTAAAGAATTTTTTTTTTCCGGCTCCTTTTTCATGTATGGGAGCCCCCCTGAAAAATAATTTAATTCAATTTCTAATTCAATATTTGATTTTGGGTTAACGTTTTACACTAAATACCAAAATTTCAGGTTTGTAACTCATTTCGTCTGCGAGCTAGAGACCTGTGACCGGCGGACAGACGGACAGACAGACAGACAGACAGACAGACAGACAGACAGACAGACAGCCGAGTGACATTAATAGGGCTCCGTTTTTTACCCTTCGGGTACGGAACCCTAAAAACGATGTTCAGCTTTACCAGCTTTTATTGTTAGCTGCTGCTTATGCTGGGTTAAAACGTCAAATCGTACCCACACAGTACAATTACATACTGATATTGTCACACACTATATAATGTATATCTATACTAATATAATAAAGCGGAAGAGTTTGTTTGTTTGAACGCGCTAATCTCAGGAACTACTGGACCGATTTCAAAAATTCTTTCACCGTTGGATATGTACGTGATTCCGGAGTGCTATAGGCTATAGGTATATTATGTACCACAGGTGAAGCCGAGGCGGACCGCTAGTACTTACTAATATTGGCACACACTCACAACATACTAATATTGCAGATACTTATAGATATTAATTTTTATTTTACCAATTTTTATATTAATGTATTAATGTACCTACTCGTGTTTTCAAATGACGGCTGCATTAGTTCCGCCTACCCACATATAGGTAGTGACAATAACGGCGTGTCATATCACATAACCGCCGCCGCCTCTAAATGGATTTTGAGTCTAGCATCAGTGGAATATGCTAATGGAAGGAGCGGCCGATAGCATACGTAGTTCCATACATGGATCCGCATACTATATGTTACTACATATAATGTTATGGATCTAGGTCAAAACTTGTATCTCTACATAGTAGGTATACAAAACAATTAATAAAACTACAGCGGTGATCTTAGAATAAATAGGTAAAGAAAGGCAGTCGTCGACGCGGCGATAAGCCGTTTTTAGCAAGCCTAAAAGGCTATCGTCGCGTCAGTGCTCAAGGTACTCATGCGCTTGTGTGCGTGTCGGCAAATGTAATTACAGGGCACACATGGGTTGGTTTATAGCTTACGTTTCGAGCGGAAATTTGTTAGAAACTTCCATTCTAAGCGTAATAGTTCGATGGCGGTGATAGTCTTTTACAGGCAAGGAAAAGGTAATCAAATAAAGGTTAAGTCTAACATTAACAAGCTCTTAACCAAAGTTGGAGTAGGTGTAAAATTACCATAGTACAGAAAAGAAACATTACTCTAGCGTATAAAATATTTGCCTGTATATTAGGTTAGACATTTGCCTGAGTATTTGTTAATATCTTAAAAGAAATTATATGATTTTTGAAAGTTTTTTGAAGAATAAAGAACAAGGTAGGTAGGGTAGGTAAGTAAACCCTATTTTTTGAAATGAAAATTATTTTACAACTTGATATCATAGCAGGTCATTCTTGCTGGACATTGTATGTCCCTTGTACTCCTAGCAACATCCACACTCCACGGTATTGAGCCGCTTGTAGCCCTATCCCCACCCTCGTCTCCTCTAAATAAACATAATAGAGTAGGTATGCTATTAAAATGACACAGTAGTTCTAAAATCATCACATAGTTAACTTGCCTACTTACTTACTCTAGTAGGTATTTAATCTTTTGTGTTCCATTATGACTTGCTTATAATAATAAGTAATTCGTGAAATGACAATTTATAAATCATTCACACGTATGTATTTTCTCACGACGGTAGCTTAATATCAGTGTAGAGCGAGGAATACAAAATAGTTTCTCTTGTAAACAATTCATTTTCATGTAAATTGCTACCCCTCGCTGTTTCGTTTACATAAGGCTGCGCTAACAAACTTGTTTTTACTTTGTAACGTTTAATATTAATATTCATTTCATTTCGCTGATTAGTCTGTTCTTATTCATTAAAATTTTATATGAAATTATTATACCTATTATGTATGGAAATAGAAAATAATTAATTAACTAGGAATAGGCACGATTTGTGATTTTTAAAATTATCTAAATATTTGACTCAGGAAATTCGTAATGGAGAATTAAGACGTGCGTGCGAGTATCTACTCACAAAACATTTTATATTAATTTTGATGCATATGTACCTATCATTGATAGGTAAATTGTGTTAAGATGTATACCTAGTCTGTTCGTTTTCTTACGGTCGCCTTTTGTGTCTAGCCGCCTCCGCCGCGCGGTGTTTTGCCAAAGACACCGCCGTGACTTCAAAGCATGCAGCGCGGGTGTACAGGCACAAGGGGTTTTGGCGTTTTATACCTACTCACATTTTTTCATTAAAATTCTCTTTCCTTTTTATATTTTTTTATATTCGTATTTTATTACAATATAACCATAAACATAAAATATAATATTCTCATGAACACGGGTCTTCTCTCAAAATGAGAAGGATTTTATCCATAGTCTACCACGCTGGCCAAGTGCGGATTGGCAGACTATTCGGAGATTCTGTTAGAATAGAAAAAAAATTACAAACAGAAAAAAATAATAAAAATAAAAGCAGAATACTAAGAGCACCTGCGCCTGTACCGACACTAAGTTACCGAACGAACTATAGGATAAAATATTATCTAATCTAGCCCTCGACTATGTAACTCCTGGTGGTAAGTGACGATGCAGTCCAAGATTTCATACTGCGGGCTAACTTTTTAAGGGGTATATGGCAGTTTAATTAAACCCAACCCCTACTCGGTTTCTACGCGGTATCGTACCGAAACGCTATCGCTTGGCAGCACGACTTTACCGCTTGGGTGGTAACTAGCCACGGCCGAGGCCGAAACAATTTAGAAATTATAAATCCGGGAATCGAACCCGGATGATAGGGATCACACACACATGATAGGCATCATGAAAACAAGGCATCCACTGCGCCAGGAAGGTCGTCAAAAATCTACGAGTAAAGCCCAAATTAGATGGTGCCCCGTTCATTGTTAATTTTTGCGATGAAACGAACGAACGATATACAACGTTAGTTTTACTTTGCGCAAAAACCGAAACACGTGTCAAATATTTTTACATTAAGAAAATTTATAAAAAATTTCAAAAAAATATAATGAAAAGTAACGAAGTTATAAGCTTGTTATGTTGCGTCATTGTCCTTGAAAAAAATGGTCACCGCAAGCCGTCACCGCAGCGACTTGCGATTGACGCGAGTTGAATGACCGCCGCTGTGTGACGACCGTCAGCTGATGCGCGGTAAACCATTGTGTCTAAGCTTGTAGGATTTTAAAATATTATTGGACAAAAATGTAACACTATATAAAAATGGTTGGATTCGATTTTGTTACTGATTCTGAACAAACTACTTTCAGGTTTTGCGTAAAGTAAAACTAACGTTGTATACTATGACACAGTGCCTGGGAACGATGAACGGTCGATGTTTAGATCGTTTTCGATGACTCATCGATGAAGCCACGAAAATGAAAGCAACAATTAGTATACATTAAAAATTAAAAAAAACCCTGACATTCGCCATTTTGTGGTGGCGGCCATCTTGGATTTGCATAGTGCTATTCTACTAGTCAAGCCCTTTCATTTGATACCCACAAGGTGAATTTGTACCTTTCAAACAAAAAAAAAAACTCCATTCAAATCGGTTCACCCGTTTGAGCGCTACAAGGGAACAGACACACACACACACACAGACACGTCAAACTTATAACACCCCGTCGTTTTTGCGTCGGCGGTTAAAAATTCCGAAAAAAGAACCGTATTATTTGGTACGTAATTTAATCAAACAACATGTGCAATTAATCTTTGAATTAATCATGTTAAAATACTGATAGCCGTCAACAGGTTATGCTCACAACTGAGATACGATTAGCCAATCTAAAATTCCGTACAATCACATTTCGCAAGTTAGCGCTCCTATTACAAATCTAAATACATTAAGCGCGGACGCAGTCGCGGGAGCGAATTAGTGGGCTCTTTGTGCAATCAGGCGGGCCCTTCGTCCTAATGAATATGAATACGAACACGACTGGTACCGGCTCATTATTGTGCGAACAGTGTGCTTAGTCTAAGATCGGAGCACTCGAAAACGAACTCGAAAACTATTGATCGAATCACAAGTGAATTCAGAGCAAAATGAACTCAAATACTCGTATTTTAAAGTCGTAATTCCATAGTTCGAATATGTATTTTACAACATTTCTGCTTGGGGCGCTCGTTGTGTTCGAATGCTGAATGTATTGGCGAACTCAAACCTTAATATAAGCCATTTTAGGTCTATTTTACTCTGAAATCGATCAATAGTTTTCGAGTTCGTTTTCGAGTGCTCCGATCTTAGACTAAGCACTCTGTTTATATTATCTGTATCTGACTACTTGGCATTGTAATTCGACTTGTTGTGACACGCGATTTCACCTCGGAGAATTTAAATGGCAATTTTTCGTAATGCTTTCTTCAATTAGGTACATACTGTTGCTGTACACTTTCTTTGTACATAGTTAAATAAAAAAAAAAATATCTGTCTGTGAGTTTGAAATAACTGCCCCGTATATAGCTCTGCATATTATTATGATTGTTTGAACTGTAGCATAACATAAACACGTCATGTTCTTAAAATCACGCAAATCGGTCCAGAAACGGAAAAAATCGATTTACCGATCATCCAACAATACAAAGGAACAAGTATAAATTAAAAATTTAAAAACCCCCGACATTCGCCATTTTGTGGCGGCGGCCATCATGGATTTGCATAGTGCTATTCTACTAGTCAAGCCCTTTCATTTGATACCCATATTAAGGGAGTTGTGAAAAAATATGTAATCCGCCATTTTGTAGCGGTGGCCATCTTGGAACGATTCTCATCAAACATAGCTAACAACACTCTCGACTAATTCACCTTTCAAACAAAAAAAAACCGCATTCAAATCGGTCCACCCGTTTGAGCGCTACAGGGGAACAGACAGACAGACACACACACACACACACACACACACACACACACACACACACACAGACACGTCAAACTTATAACACCCCGTCGTTTTTGCGTCGGGGGTTAAAAATAACGTAGTCGGTGAAAAATTCTTAATTAATGTAATTGTATCTCGCGTAACTGAAACGAAAGTGTGTGCAAAACTTAAAATATTTTCCAACTTTATAACAATCGGTTCAAACCGATTTTTACTTATCTTTCAAAAAAGTTGACTGAAAATTTACATAAGGGCGTGGCCACACTAACGTAATGCAGACGAACAGATAATACACAAATCCACACAATGGGTAGGTATCGAATCAATAGCGCGCGTTACGGACGGTTCGGCTTAATTATTGAATTAGCATTTAAATGATATTGGTAACCGTTCGTTTGAAACTAATACAAATGGCATGAATAATATTAGAGCACGGCAGCGTGCCGCCCGACTGACGCGAATATTAAGTGCTTTTGTCCTGGAAGGGTGTGTAACACCAGTGTCGTACTGTCACGCCCTTTACCTAGGCACGACGTTTTATTTTCAGAATTTTTACGCCTTTTTTTTTTTTGATGGCGGAAGACATCCCTACGGACTTCTGCCTGTAGTAGGGCGTGTCCGACTTGCACGGACTACAAGTATAAATTAAAAATTAAAAAAACTCCCGACATTCGCCGTTTGTGGCGGCGGCCATCTTGGATTTGCATCTTCTTCTTCTTTGGGTGCCATCTTCTATCGAAGGTTGGCGACCATCATGGCAATTTGGACTCTCGACACAGCAGCACGAAATAGGGAACGTGTGCTCTTGTTGTACCATTGGCGCAGGTTTTTAAGCCAAGATGTTCTTCTTCTTCTCGGATTTCTCTTTCCTTGTATCTTTCCCTGGATAATGAGCTGTAACAAGTCATATTTGAGACTGCATAGTGCTATTCTACTAGTCAAGCTCTTTCATTTGATACCTATATTAAGGGAGTTGTGAAAAAATATGTAATCCGTTATTTTGTAGCGGCGGCCATCTTGGACCGATTTTCATCAAACATAGCTAACAACACTCTCGACTAATTCACCTTTCAAACAATAAAAACCGCATTCAAATCGGTTTACCCGTTTGAGCGCCACATGGGAACAGACAGACACACACACACACACAAACACATACACACAGATACGACAAACTTATAACACCCCGCCGTTTTTGCGTCGTGGGTTAAAAACAACCCCCTCGCAACTCCAAGATCAACACGGAACCGCATTTTTTACGCCTATCGCATACCTACTTACTTACTTCTTTGGCGCAGTGACCTAAAGAGGATCTTGTCCTCGAACAACAGAACCTGTCACTTATGCGTGACTTGCACCGCTTCACGCCAGTCAGCTCTTCCAAGGGCTTGCAGGTCTTTCCAAGCTTCATCCGTCCAGCGATGCCTTTTTTGTTGACGGGGGGAAATCTCCGAAATAAAATTCGGGGAAAACAGAATAGTTCTATAAAAATCTGGATTGGTAGGTACCTATCCCAGAAATACCCAGGGATGATGGAATAATTATATCGCTCAAGAAAAATATAACTTCTCGAGAGGTACCTACCTAGGTGTGTAGATTTCCTTGTAAAATATTTGCCTTCACCAAAATCGTGTAATGAATTAATAATATGAAAATAGTACGAGTAGGTACTTAAAAATTGTTATTTTTTTGTTCAACTTATCAGATCTGCGTTGTGAGAAAATTAAGTACTATGTATGTTCCACGTGCAACCAAATTGCCTATAAAGACGTTTCACTATACAATGTTAAGAGTAGATTAACAAACTCACCGTACTCAGCTCTGACCACACTAGCGACTTGTACTAGAAGCTTTCATACTGCCTTAGCTCAGGTACTAGCTAAATTCTTTTTTTAAGGAAAATAATATGAAAATTAATATGAAATCAACATGAGAACATTAGGCGGAGACAGCGTGCAGTTTGACGACCTGCCTGGCTAAAGTTCGATTCCCGGCAGGGGCAATTTTGGAATTTAAATTTCTACGGTTAATTTGTCTCTGGTTCGGTCTGGGTGGTTTTAGCCATGGCTAGTTATAATCCTAACGGCAAAGCCGTGCTGTCAAGCGATTAAGCGTTCAGGAATGGGATTAATAAGAACTACCATAGCTCTTCTAGGTTAGGGTGCTTCCATCTTAGACTCCATTGTCACTCGTCGTACCATCGAAAATCAAAAATGATTTGAAACATAACATACGAACGAAGCCAGTTAACAAAAACTTTATAAATATCTTGTGTGCGTGAGCTTTTTGCTGTACTGGCGGCACGAGCGCACTATGCGATTACCTTTAATATTCGATATATAATGGTTTTGAGGCAATGCTTCATGTATCTATCTACTCATCGGACTTTGAGTGTGCCGGAAGACGGCAGGACAAAATGCCTTAAAACAAAAAATCTCTAATTTGCGCGTACACTAAAAGCAGATTAACAAACTAACCACAATAACAACATTTAAAAAAAAAGGGTTATAATACTTTTAAAAAACGGCTCCGTCACACAATCACGCTATTATCTCGTTCATTACTGAGAAAACACGAATTGTCGCTTTCGGCCAAATTGCCGACAACACACGGCGGGTTCCCATGAAGCCATAGATGCCCACGATAGCAGCAGTAACAATTAAACGTAGGAAACAAAAAAATGTCACAACCAGTAGCGGGCGTGCGTTTAATATTAAAGAGGTTGTTACAGGCCGACTTAACAAAGGTTTACGCGTAGAATAAAATTAACTGATGTATATCTCGTGTAATAAGTTGGTTCTGCTCATCGCACGTGCACTACTACAAACGAAATGGCCATTTGCTTCTCTTTTTTTTCGTAGATAAACGAAATTTGTCGCTTAGTTAGTTACCTGTTTTAAGTGTAGGTTTGTTTTTGGTTTACCCTAACGAGGCTGTAAAATTTAATAACTTTTGCGTACCTATCTATGAAATTTATGTTTCCAGTTCAGATTTACTTAAAGAATGATATATCGGAAAATACTTTCACTTCAGTAGATCATACTGGATGTGTGAGTTTCTAAGCAAATGAAACTGGTTCGATGCAGTTTGCGTTCTTCAGTTTTTCGAACGAGTTCTTGACTAGAATTTACCTGAAAAGCAAGCAAAAAGGAAGGTCAAAACAATTCTGGCAACACACCGTTGAAAGCACAGTAGATTGGCTCGAGTGACTTAGAAAATACGTCTGCCTGTTGGTCCGATAGCAAGCGGCCAAATAGGAATTAAGCAGGCAATACACGTCAAATTTAGCTTCCGACTGTCTGATCAGACTATATGATCGGATTGACTCGATACACGTCCGATTTTTGTGTCAGGCTTTTTCTGAACTCAGTCGTTCCCGATCTATTATCTCGATTGCTTACGTACGGAGCAAAATATTTCTTCCCAAACCAAATCTTTGTTTTGTCTATCATGATACTCGTCATTGCCTGAGTCCTAGTAAAATCGTAAACGCCTCGCGCCCATTTCCGACTTGGACGTCCCATCCGACTATCGGATCGGACGTGTGTTGGGCAGGCAGAACGTTCATACAAAATATGCCTTCCAATAGCCGGATCAGACTATCTAATGGAAAAATCGGACGTCCATAATTGCCTACCAATTAGGACACAAAACAATGGATTTCAATAATATTTGTTTGTATATTTTTTAATAAATAATCAAAGTACCTACTTACTTATATCTTTTTTGTAGTTGGATAAAAAGTAGGAAACAGAGATATCACATTTTTTGTCTTTTAATTGCGCGTGGGTTGGCTCATCCCATTCAGCTTCTAAGTAATGACGTAATCTCAAAACGTACATCTCACCATACGTGTCTTCCCTTCAACCGAGGGCTTGCCCTTATGCTTTTACGCACGTCTCTATCAAAATCGTTAGATAGCTAAACCCTTACCGCATTCTTATTAAATGCCTTCATCTTCACTACTTAGGTTTTGTGGCTTTAATGTAAATTGTAAAATTTTGATTAGCGTAAAAATACCGTAAAAATACATAAATAATATTGCATTGGGGATATGTATGGATTTTTATTTAAATAATATTAGTTAGAGTTAGGTAGGTATGTGTGGATCGACTATAATCAGCAAGAAATTTCTATAAATATGATTAGTTATTCATTTAACTAGGAACCTGATAACCAAGTGGTGATTTTAATGGGTAGGTATGGTATGTCACGAAGTATTAGCAGCGTTTGGTTCCCGTCTCATTAACTCTCTTATTTATTGTTCTACCGGTGCACGAAAGTTTACCAATGATAGGAAGTAAGGTTCTGATGAATTATACATAATATTATCTGTATCTACTTCTGATGTTATAAATGCGAAATTGCTACTGTCTATCTACTTGGGTATCTAGCTGTCTGTCTGAGTAGTTATTACTTCTTTACGGCTCAAAACTTAGAGAGATAGCTTGCATAGGTACTGGCACAGGGTACTGGATTGGATACTTTTATCAGCTTGTTTAAAATATTATTATGGAAGAAATTATAGAAGAAATATTGCGGTTGCGTAAAGTAAAATGCAAAAATATTGTACCTACAGTACCTACACTAAAAATTGGTGTTTCATATTAGGTAAGTATCCTACTAATATTATAAATGTGAAAGTGTGGATGTTTGGATGTTTAGATGTTTGGATGTTTAGATGTTTGTATGTTTGGATGTTTGTTACTCAATCGCGCCGCAACTACTGAACCGATTTGGCTGAAATTTTGAATGGAGATAGCTTATGCCCTGACTTAAAACATAGGCTACTTTTTATCCCGGAAAAGTATTCCTGTGGGACTAAAATAGATATAATCTTCCAAAAACGCCATAGAGGGCGCTGACTGTTCTTAGGTAAATCACGTTTACATAACACATTATTGCAATAGTTTGCTGTGTTGCATGCATTGGCAACACATAGGCTACTTTTTATCCTGGAAAAAATGCACAGTTCCCATGGGATTTTGAAAACCCCGAAGTCTATATCTACAGCTATAGGTAGATTATTATAGCGAACTTCCTTGATAGAAAGTATAAAGGTTGGAAAAGGGAGCGGGAACGGGAACCGGGAATCAACGATTCCCTCGGGATTTGTTCAAAACCGAAATTCACGCGAGCGAAGCTGCGGGCAGAAGCTATCACACATAATCACAATACCAATCCTACTAATCCTACTATCCTACTAATATTATAAATGTGAAAGTGTGGATGTTTGGATGTTTAGATGTTTGGATGTTTATTACTCAATCACGCCGCAACTACTGAACCGATTTGGCTGAAATTTTGAATGGAGATAGCTTATGCCCTGACGTATAACATAGGGTACTTTTTATCCCGGAAAAGTATTCCTGTGGGACTAAAATAGATATAGACTTCCAGAAACGCGATAGATGGCGTTTTTAGGTAAATCACGCTCACAAAGCACATTATTACAATAGTTGCATGCATCTGTCTGCGTCTGCACTTTTTATCCTGGAAACATCTACAGTTCCCACGGGATTTTGATAAAAACGAAATATATATCTACAGCTATAGGTAGATTACTATAGCAAACTTCCTTGAAAGTAGGTATAAAGTTTGGAAAAGGGAGCGGGAACGGGAGCCGGAAATCCACGATTCCCTTGGGATTTGTGAAAAACCGAAATTCACGCGGGCGAAGCCGCGGGCAGAATCTAGTAAAATATAAACGTCAGTACATATGAAAAATAACCATTTTTTACGTTCATTCACATCGAGGTAAGCGAAACAATGAAGTGCCTAAGCCCTAAATAAATATAATAAGGTTTGCTAAGCCATTTTTAGAGGCTGTTTGAAAAGCACCGGCCGCCATTTTGGAATATTATTGTTCCACTTTACAATACCTTAAATATTTTTATATTTACCAACTAGCTGAAACCCGCAACTTCGTTCGCGTAGATATAGGTTTTTATATAGGATCAGATCGGATCCCATAATTCTTTTATATGTACCTAAACTAAATGTAGCCTAAGTCACTCCTTATAACATTGAAAGTTCCATTAAAATCGATCTAGCCGTTTTGGAGATTAGCTGGAACAAATAGACAGACCGACAAAAATAAATTTAAACGCACACCAGTTTAAAATAAGCCGGACGTTCAAAGATCCGGGTCCCAAGTTATTTGAACCCAATAATGAGGGTTGTAATGTCTGTCATTTCTAAACTAAAAAACCTATGACCTTGAAATATTTACGGGACAATATATAAAGTACTACCTTTCTAACAAAAAAATAATGAGTGAAATCGAACAACGCGTTAATGAATTACAGCTAAATACACGTTTTAACTTTCATCCCCTCTCCCAAGGGAACCGTGCTGAATTTCGGGATAAAAAGTACCCTATGTCCTACCTCGAAGTATAAACTCAAATCGTACCAAGTTTCATTCGAATCCATTCAGTAGTTTCGGCGTGATGCGCGGCCAAGATACAGACAGACAGACAGACAGACAGACAAAAATGAAAAAAATTGCAGTTTTGGCTTCAGTATCGATTATAGAGTGCCCTCCAATAAAAATTTTCAAAATATCTTCAATGTACAGAATTGGATCTGTTACAGTTTTATTATATTATAGAAGATAGATAGATAGGCACTTTATATGTCCTTTATTTTTAAGAATATTTGACGAGTATACATGCTGAACGTGGCTAATATTCCTCTTTCCCCTCCAAGTAAGCCTAAAGCTTGTGCTAAGAGTAAGTACCTACGACAATCTATCTATCTATAATATAATAAAACTGTAACAGATCCAATTCTGTACATTGAAGATATTTTGAAAATTTTTATTGGAGGGCACTCTATAATCGATACTGAAGCCAAAACTGCAATTTTTTTCATTTTTGTCTGTCTGTCTGTCTGTATCTTGGCCGCGCATCACGCCGAAACTACTGAATGGATTCGAATGAAACTTGGTACGATATGAGTTTATACACCGAGGTAGGACATAGGATACTTTTTATCCCGAAATTCACCACGGTTCCCTTGGGAGAAGGGAAGAAAGTTAAAACGTGTATTTAGCTCTAATTCAATAACGGGTACTTCGATTTAACTCATTCTTTTTTTGTTAGAAAGGTAGTACTTTAAGTATTGTCCCGTAAATATTTCAAGGTCACAGGTTTTTTAGTTCAGAACTGACAGACATTTATTGGGTTCAAATAACTTGGGACCCGGATCTTTGAACGTACGGCTTATTTTAAACTGGTGTGCGTTTAAATTTATGTTTTTCGGTCTGTCTATTTCATCCAGCTAATCTCCAAAACGGCTGGATCGATTTTAGCGGAACTTTCAATGGCAGATAGGTGATGTTATAAGGAGTAACTTAGGCTACATTTAGTTTAGGTACATAAAAGAATTATGGGATCCGATCCGGCCCTATATAAAACCTATAAACACGCGAACGAAGTTGCGGGGGTCAGCTAGTAGTCTATATTTAATTTAATGTGCTTTTCAGAGAGATTTTGGTAGGTACATAGTGCCTTATTATAAGACGCCATGATTCTTTTGAGGGAAAATATAATATAATACAGGCAGGATGATTAATTTTTTTCTTTTCCCTAATGTAGAGGCCATATCTACGGGATATCTATGCCATTGAAAATAGTGATAACCGTAGGTGTGGCCGCTTTAATGTGATATAGTTACCATTGAACCTCATTGATCTGAGAAAACCGCCACCCGACCCAATGCCCAATGGCATATCCCGTAGATGTAGTCCCTACATAAGAAAATGATCAACTGCCCACGTAGGTACCTACTCATAGTTTGATAGAAGCGTATACCTAACAATATCTATTTAATCGCAGAAGACCACACAAGCTTACGTAATCACCAATTAAATGTTTTAAATGTTCAACGGAGGGTGGGTAGAGGGTTCAAAGGTTCACACTCAGTACGTAACATATTAAAACTTTACAGAGTTCCAACCACGGAACTCCTTGATTAAAACGAGGAACCCTTTGTTCTTCGCATGGGTAAATTAAAATAGCGATATTATTAGGTAACACGGTATTGTACCTACCTATACTCAATATAAGTTGGATCCCCATTTTGAAAACATCTTATAATAAAATTATCTTTAGTTTTAAAATAATAATATGCATAATAACATTCATACTATTAGATACCTATCTACCTAGGTTCTTGTCAGAATCCGTGATCCTAGTGAGGATGCACGGCCATATTCTGAAAGTTACCTAAGTAGGTTAGTTAAGTTACCTTAATCAGTTAGGTACCTAGTCAGCTTAAATTAGATTTATGTATCACTTTAAGCTCTAAACTTAAACTTACAATAGATTATGTAATTTTTTTTTAAGCTTAAAACTAAAACCTTTGCGATGCTGCTTTTTGATAGAGAGATCGACGTAAAAAGTTAAACTATTGTACCTACCTAGGTACCTATTGTTGGTGAGATTGTTCGCAAGGCCTAGTCCAGTTGGAGTAGATACGGGTTTCAATACCTGAAACATGCCTTTTTAACCGTTTATCTCTGAATCAAATAATTTGATTATTCAAATTGATTCTTTAATTTGAATAAAAATTCTACGCTTATTTTTTAGAAGTTATGTCCGCTCGTCAAAAGATGGCGCTACACGTCTCTAACACAACCTCAACATTCTAAAGGTGCGTCCAAACTTGAACATTTCCCCGAACCGAACTGCGTAACATTTCGGCGAACTTGTTACGCTCAATGTGGACGGCCGGCGAACCGAGGTTTGTAACATTACCGCGAACTTGTTTACGCTAAGAGATATTTATTTTAGTTTTGTTCATCGGGCAATCATGTCATCTGCTAAAGAAATTGCAGAAATTAATTTAAATTTAGCTTATGCTAGTGCATCCTTTACTATATTTTGTGCTTTAAAAAAGTCGGTTTTTGAAAATAATTTTTTTTAAGGTGGGCAGCACCTTGCAGCATCAGAGCTGAAGAGCTGGGACCTGAAATTTAATGATACGGTCTATGCTTAATACCCTTAATATGAATTCATAATGAACATTGCCACAATCCCCATAGTTTAGGTGGGCAGTACCTTGCAGCATCAGAGCTGAACAGCTGGGACCTGAAATTTAATGATACGGTCTATGCTTAATACCCTTAATGTGAATTTATAATGAACATTGCCACAATCCCCATAGTTTAGGTGGGCAGTATCTTGCAGCATCAGAACTGAACAGCTGGGACCTGGAATTTCATGATACAGTCTATGCTTGATACTCTTAATATGAATTCATAATGAACATTGCCACAATCTCCATAGTTTAGGTGGGCAGCACCTTGCAGCATCAGAGCTGAAGAGCTGGAACCTGGAATTTCATGATGCAGTCTATGCTTGATACTTTTAATATGAATTCATAATGAACATTGCCACAATCCCCATAGTTTAGGTGGCCTTGCAGCATCAGGATTGAGGAGTTGGAGCAAAAAATTTTTATGGGACTGTTTTGCAAACTTCTGTCGATTAAAAAAAATTACGCAAATCGGTTCAGAAATCGCAGAGTAATCGGTGAACAGACGTAGAAAAAAAATTCCGCGATGAATTGAGAACCTCTCTCTTTTTGGAAGTCGGTTAAAAATCATTTGTTCATTGCTTTTCGAAATATTCGCAAACATACATTTACATACATACTTATATACATACTGTATACTCATATACATACATACTCATATACATAATATATAGTACATACATATACCTATATACGGGTCGAATACAGAACCTCCTTTTTTTAAGTTTGTTAAAAATAAGCTCAAGAGCCTCTGCGCGAATGAGCACGATGCACGATGCACTCACGCAATGACGGAGGAGTGGGTGAGTATGCATTGAATTATTATGTACGAGTACGTGTTGTGTGTCGTGACATTATCCATCAATCCCATGATCTACGGTCATAGGTCAAAGTACGGCACCGTAACAACAGGCGCACATAGTCACGTAGGCACATAGTGACGAAATACAAGTGTGGACGTCTCGTAGTTACGTAGGTATTAGCGGAAATCCTTTGAAAAGACCGACTTTGAATGGATCGGCCCGAACACGTGTCTTTACTCCGAACATTTCAGAAATCACCGTCCACACTTGAACACGCCGCACCGAACAATGTTCGCGAACTATGCCATGTACGGTCGTTTCTTCGAGCGTTTGAGATGGGTTACTGGGTAACAGTTCGGCGAAACTTTCGCCGAACTGTTACGCAGTAACCCATCTCAAGCGCTCCAAGCGCGCCGTCCACATTGAGCGTAACAAGTTCGCCGAAATGTTCGCAGTTCGGTTCGGTGAAATGTTCAAGTCTGGACGCACCTTAAGGCTTGAACAAACATGACATCATAATCTTAGCAATGTGTACCTACAACAATTACTTTAGCAGGCCATAATAATTCCCATGCGAAAAAAGGCTTGCAGCTATATTTTTAATGCATTCTTGGAGACACGGGGCGTGGGCCGAATCACAATTAGGTAGGTAGGTAGTTAGGTAGGTGTGTGATATGAGAATGGATTTTGAAACATGAGAAATTATTGTTTTCGTCCGTTGCTTTAAAGTTAAAACCTTCTAAATCACATTTTATTTCTTTAACCAAGAAAAATTAACGACGCGTGAAGATTCAGTTTTTCCCATTTAGGTAGGTACCTACCTACGTCACCATCCTAAACTTGTCTCATACACAAAGCTTGCTTCAAAGAAGGTATTTCACCTCTAAAGAAATCTGCAACACTTGCAATTCTTCGTAACTCTGTCCTATCAAGATAGGAACATCACAATAAAATCATCAGCAAATGCTAGACTATCAAAAAGCAATTAGATTTCCTGAAGACACAAATAGGTCCATAATTATTTGGACACAATTTTTAAGTATGAAACAACTAGCTTCTGCCCGCGGCTTCGCCCGCGTGAAATTCGGTTTATCACAAATCCCGAGGGAATCGTGGATTTCCGGTTCCCGTTCCCGCTTCCTTTTCCAACCTTTATACCTACCTACTTTCTAGGAAGTTTACTATAGTAATCTACCTATAGCTGTAACTATAGATTTCGTATTTTTTTTTCAAAATCCCATGAGAACTGTGGATTTTTCCAGGATAAAATTTATATTGTTAAGTTAGGGCATAATCTATCTCCATTCAACATTTCAGCTAAATCGGTTCAATAGGTGCGGTGTTAAAGAGTAATAACAAACATACACACACACACACGCACGCACGCACGCACGCACGCACACACACACACACATACAAACTTTCGCCTTTATACCTAACTAGCTGTTGCCCGCGGCTTCGCCCGCGTGAATTTCGGTTTTTCACAAATCCTGAGGTAATCGTGGATTTCTGGTTCCTGTTCCCGCTCCCTTTTCCAATCTTTATACTTACTTTCAAGGTAGTTTGCTATATTGATCTACCTATAGCTGTAGATTTGGGTTTTTTCAAAATCCCGTGGGAACTGTGGATTTTTTCAGGATAAAAAGTTGCCTATGTTTTAAGTCAGGGCATTATCTCCATTCAAAATTTCAGCCAAATCTGTTCAGTAGTTGCAACGTTATAGAGTAACAAACATCCAAACATCGAAACATCTAAACATCCAAATATCCGCACTTTCACATTTAGATAATTATTTAATAACTAAATAGCTTTACATTATTTATTTAGTTATTTATTTATTGATTTAGTTATTAATTTAGTATTTATTTAATTGCCTTCGGCCACCAGAGGGCGCAGCTGTCGTACCGAGATTCCGCCTGCGAACGTCAGAGGTCATTGCAATTGCTTCGAGTTTCCAGCTCCGGCCGCAAGAGTTTTGACTATAAGAGGGCACTGCAATTGCTTCGAGTTTCCGGCTTAGGCCGCTAGAGGGCGCTGCGATCATTTTTAGTTTCCAGTTTTGACCGCACGAGGGCGCTGCAATCACTTCAAGTTTCTGGCCTAGGCGGCCAGAGGGCGCTGCGATCGTTTTTTAGTTTCTAGTTTTTGCCGCAAGAGGGCACTGTGATCGTTTTAATTTCCAGTTTTGGCCGCAAGAGGGCGCTGCAATCGTTTTGTAGTTTCCAGTTTTGGCTGCTAGAGGACGCTGCTATTACTCCAAGTTTCCGGCTTAGACCGCCAGAGGGCGCTGAGATCGTTTTTAGTTTCTAGTTTTGGCCGCCAGAGGGTGCTGCGATCGTTTGTAGTTTCCAGTTTTGGCTGCTAGAGGGCGCTGCTATTGTTTCAAGTTTCCGGCTTAGGCCACCAGAGGGCGCTGAGATCGTTTTTTAGTTTCCAGTTTTGGCCGCCAGAGGGCGATGCGATGGTTTTTAGCTTCCAGTTTTGGCCGCTAGAGGGCGCTGCAATCGTTTTTTTAGTTTCCAGTTTTGGCTGCTAGGGGGTGCTGCTATTGCTTCCAGTTTCCGGCTTAGGCCACCAGAGGGCGCTGTGATCGTTTTTTTAGTTTCCAGTTTTGGCCGCCAAAGGGCGCTATGATCGCTTCAAGTTAGACCGCCAGAGGGTGCTGCAATCGTTTTTAGTTCCCATTAAAACTTTCATCCCCTATTTTACCACCCTTAAAAGCAGATTTTTCAAAATAAAATATACAGAGTTTTATTATTTAAAAATCATAATCTAAATGCCGATTTTGAGGTCTGTAACTTTAAAAACTTAGGACTTTCATAAAAACTTTCATCCCCTATTTTACCACCCTTAAGGGGAGATTTTCCAGAATATCTTATACAGGTTTTTATCATTTAAAAATTATAATTTAAATGCCTATTTTCATATCTGTAACTTCAAAAACATAACCTTCCTACCCCCATTTTACCCCCTTAGTGGAGGATTTTCGTGAAATATTTTCCAGGCTGATATCTAAGCCCTTAACCTACCTTCCGAATTTCAAGTTGATAATAGCAAAATCATAATTAAAACTTCCCATTAAAACTTTCATCCCCTATTATTTTACCACCCTTAAGGGAAGATTTTTCAAAATAAAATATACAGAGTTTTATTATTTAAAACTAATAATCTAAATGCCGATTTTCAGGTCTGTAACTTTAAAAACATAGGACTTTCATACAAACTTTCTACCCCCATTTTACCCCCTTAGGGAAAGATTTTAGGGATATTAAATAGCCTATAACCTGCCCCAAAAGTTGGACAACCAAATGCAAAAAGAATTTTTCAAATCCGATCGGTACTTCCAGAGATTAGCGCGTTCAAACAAACAAACAAACAAACAAACAAACTCTTCCGCTTTATTATATTAAGTATAGATATTAGTGTGATGAACGCTTGCCGACTAAGAGTCTATTCACACAACTCAACAAGAGAGATCGTTAAAATAATATAAGCCAGGTCAAAGGGTATTTCCACTTTGTAGTTAGAAGCACAAACAAGGTGTAGCCATAGTGTAGCTATCAAATTACAAGTAGAAAAGTCTCGTCGCATCTTAAAACGCCTGCGCAAGCTGGTAGCGTGTACACTATTATGTAGGTAACTAGGTACCTACTTATGTAGTTCACAGACACTTCATAAAATCATAGCTTCGGTAGAGTATACACGATTTACTTTATTTTAATAAAAGCTTTAGCTTTCGACTTCGCCTGTGAACTGTGAGCATTATGTTTTTCATAAAAATGACTGTGGGAAACTTTTGTTTTCTCTAAATAAAGGTCTCAAGAAAAACGTATCTCATTCTCAAGTCCTTTTCTAAAATGCAGTGCCAAAAGCCGAGTCGTTACAAAAATGCAACAGACAGCTACATTTTCGCATATAAATTGTTACCTATGAGGTAATTATACATATGGAAATTATATTATTTTGATTCTTCAGCCGAGCACAGTATACTTACCTAAGTAATAGAAATTTGTCAAGCATAATAATTCAACTACGAAAGACCAACTTACCTATGTTTTACTAACGTAATTCGGTGCTCTATTGTACGAGTAAGTAACTAGGTACTTAACAAAATTAGGTATTTATTTTTTCATAAACAAAATGACGTAAACAAATATTCATTTCAAAAAGGCATGTGTGAACACTAAGCCTTACGGACAAAGTTCCTAATGAAATAATTCGTCGGGATGCAAGCCCCTTGCGATCACAAGATATGCGGCGTGTTCACTGCAGCAAACGTGAAATGCATATTTGAATAAGATTAGCTCAACGAGATCCGGATATAATAGAGTTTGTGGTGGACTTAACGTATTAGGTATACTTACCTACTACAAAATGTGTAAGTAATTTGGATTAAAAAAAATCTGTGCTTCATCCGAGGCGTAGCAACATAAACAAACTAAATATATATAATTTAATTTTAAAAATACGACTGCCGTGCTAAATAGCAATCAAAAAGTAAAAAGCAATATCTAGCACGTGTTTGTTACTCGGGATGATGAAGGATTCTAACGATTTATCTAAATCTGTTTCATTCATTTACCTAGAAGTTATGCTCTAACTTTGAAACTACATACCTAAGTATTTTTAAGCAAATCTGACAAACTACAGACAGATTTTAGTTTAGGTAGAGAACTTCAATAAAATTTTAGTAGGTAAGTATTGACTTTGATTCGTAATTATATTCAAAAAAGAATCAAGTTGCATTTGTAGGGGGTGTTTGGGAGTCCTCGAGAGAGACTACTTTTAATTATGGTTACTATAATTTACCTCAAGTAGTTCTGTAAAAATAATATAAGTATGTAATTATAAAAGTACGTAAACTAAAACCGACTACGCTTAATATAATTTAATAAAAATTATTTAGTGTGCAGAAAGCGCGGGGCAAGCAGCTAGTGGCACCATCTGTTATGTCTATTCGAAACTAATTTAATAATCTAGAAAAACGAAGGTCTTGATTTTTTTCTTAAATAAAATGTAATTTATGTCACCTGGACCATAACAACGAATCAATAGACACCTCATTCATCAAAATTGGTCCATTAGTTTACACGCTACAGTGGTACACACAGAATCTCATACAAAAATCGGCCACTAACATACATACACACATAAATACATACATACATACATACATACATACATACATACATACATACATACATACATACATACATACATACATACATACATACATACATACATACATACATAGACTGTTAAAACCATAACCCTTCCTTTTGGCTTTGCCGTAGTAGGGTAAAAAAGGCAAAGCTGCATACAACAACCATTATATTTAAGCCTTTTAGGCTAAAGAAAATAAACAGTTAGTTGAAATGTGGAAAGGAAACCATAATGTGGACATACAGCCTTTCTTATTTCCAGGCACGTATCATTCTAATGAATGAGCGGTGCAGTGCGTAGGCATCGCTTGGACCTTAATAAAATTGTCACAAAAGTGAGATAAATAAAAATAAAACGCAAAAAAAGGTAAAATTGGAGTCAATGGACCACATTGTAAGGCGCGAGGCAGTCTAAGGAGACGACATGAATGAAATGAAAAAGCGCTTACAGTGGCCCGTGTTTAACATACTTATAGTTTGGTGTTTTGGTAGTATTTGGAACGTCTTTATATGAAAAAGTTAGGTTATTGTTACTTATAAGACGTAACAATAACCTAACTTTTTCATATACTAAAAAAAAAAATGATCTTGAAAAAAAAATGGTCTTTATATGAAAAAGTTAGGTTATTGTTACTTATAAGTAACAATAACCTAACCTTTTCATATAAAGACGTTACGTATGACGTGACGACAAGACGTATACGTCTTGTCCTCACAATAGTCACCTAACGGTAACCTAACAGATTTTAAATCTTTCCATATCCGCGTGCAACTGCCGCGTTGGTCTAGTGGTTAGACTGCAGATCACGAGGTCCCGGGTTCGATTCCCGGGTCGGGCAAATAATTGTCAGGTTTTGGGTTTTTCTGTCAAGAAATTCTCAGTGCCAGCCCGGAGTTGGTAGTTGGCGGTGTTTCATACCCGCACCTCGGAGAGCACGTTAAGCAGTCGGTCTCGGTTATTATGACTTCAATGTGACAACAGTCGTTAAAGCCCGCCAATCCGCATTAGAACAGCGTGGCAGGTCTACGTTCTAAATCCCTCTCTCCTATGAGAGAGGAGGCCTGTGCCCAGCAGTGGGACGTCAAAAGGCTGTAGTGGTGGTGGTAGTGATGCAACTATGTAACGTAGGAAACCTGAGATTCCAGGGTATATTAAGACAACTGATGATGTTATAGTCTCATACAAATGAAGTTCGATTCTGGGACGATTAAAAACTTCACTTAACTAAAAATAACAACCAATAAATACGTGCTAATTATTCAATGCCTAACACAAATTATTTTGAACACTAATGTTAAGTTTTAAGAAATCGTTCAACTACTCGACAGAACGAATGTCATTTGTCTCGGATTTTATTAGTTAACATTACAAAGCAATTGAACCCTTAAAATAAATAAATTACAGAAACTCAATAACGGAGTGTACAAGCAATAATCTTTGAAATCACAAATCAAGTTGTAAGCTGAACGCTTTCACGAGCGATGTAGGCGGGTACTAGTTGCTTCCAGCCATTATTTCTGACACACAGGCTTGAATCCCATCGAGCAGGGCCGGATTAAGCCTATCAGGGCCCCTAGGCAATGCAATTCTCGGGGCCCCTTTCCTCTTTACATTGGTATATACTTCCTCCATTGAGATTTTTCTCAAAAAAAATTTGTTAGATCAAGCTTTTTTTTTCTTGTTACGTGGCCCGCATCGACTAGGGCCCCCATCGACTAGGCGCTCACGGGGCACCCGTTGGCCCCTAGTTGGTGCGGGGCCCCTAGGCAGTTGCCTAATCCGCCTTATGGATAATCCGGCCCTGCCATCGAGTCTATGCGAGTCGGCCTGCCAGTTTTTACGCCACTCTGATACCTACCCAAGAAAAAACAAATATTTTATTAGTCGTAGTGACGTAGTGTATCCGATAAATAAGTCTACCCCACATGTATTTAAGTCCTTACGCCGTACGATACTGAGAGCTGTACCTACCCTACCTATTGATCGCAAACATGTCGACAATTTGCAAAATCTTTGTCATGCTTAATATCACTACATGAACGAGTAGGTAAATAAAGGTACCTACTTATCAGAAAAGTAAAAACACGATCCATAAGTCGTCATGGCTACCTAATTTTAAAAACTCACTGCTCGTTGTTATTAGGGGCCATGTGTATCATGTGTTAGGAATAGCTTCGAACTGTCAAAATAGCTAAAATATACGCCGTTTTATTAACACCGGACACAACAATTGTGGTGGGATTCCTTGCCCCACTAGTTTATGGGACATCGGGTGCGTGGGCATGACGACTCGGTGGTCCCTGGAACTAATTATTCTTTACATTCCTCCCTCTTTATTAGATGCTAGCTGATGTCCGCGGCTTCGTCCGCGTGGCTTAGCGTTTCTCTAGATCCCATGGGAACTCTTTGTTTCACAAGGATCAAAAGTAATTCCTATTCCCGGAATGTAAGCTATCTTTGTGCCAAATTCCATCAATATCAGTTCAGCGGTTAGGCCGTGAAATTATATCACAGTCTAACAGCTGTAAGTATAATATTATATGCCTAAAAGCAAAAGCTTTTTCACCGCAGGAACCTGGATTTCTGGAGTAAAAATAGCCTAGTACTTACTTCTTATGTAATTTTCTATCTGCTTGTTAAAGTTCCATCAAAATCGGTTTAGCCGTTCCGAAGATTTGTTCGGACAAACTAATAGATAGACTTTTTTTTATGAGCGTAATAATTTAGTGGTACTTATTTCGTTAATCACAGACAGACACTTCAGTTTTATTTAATTGTTTATATCCGTGCATTAAGATTGTGTGTCTTAGTTTAGTGTAATAAAAACGTTGATAGACGATATTGGTGCGTTTATTTGTGGATATATACCTATATAATTTGTTGTGTTAAATACTGAAATTTGGTATGCGTATGAGAACACGAGATATAATACATTTACGAGTAGATAAATAGCAGGAGCTTGATTTCTTAAGCTTAAAGTGGGATTTGTTTATATTCTAATGGGATGGAACTATAGACGATTCATGAAAACTTGTCAAAGTGTATTTTGGTAGAGCTGAAATTAAACTAGCATAAAGATAGACAATGGATCAAAATTCAGATTCTAGATTATATGTATAAACCCCGGCACGTAAGTCGACCGGTGACCTACAAGTGCGCGTAGCGTCGTACGACTGAGCGGGACACAATACGATTGGAGAGCCAATCACCGCTTACGAGGGATCCGCGAGAGCTAAGCAGTGCTTACGAACGATCCCCACGCCCTCCCCACGACCTCCTCACACCCCGAGACACCTCATTTTCGACTTCTGCGCATCGAAGGTCACCGGTCGACTTATTTGCCGTGACTTGTACCCACACCAGCGTAAGGGTCGCGCGGCAGCCTCGCGATCTTAACGCTCGGCCGGTGTAAACGTGCCTCAGGGTTGTTTGAGCACAAGTTACCTTGACCGGTCTACCTCAAGGAACTTCCACACCAACCGAGCATTTGGCTCGTGAGAAAGTCACGAGTCTGAGGATGAGGATGAGAGGGTGAGGATAAATGGAGCAAAACCATTAGTTTGTGGTACCCCAGGGAAGGAAAGAGGAAGAAAGGTCGACAAACTAAAAGATGGGTAGATGAAATAGCTGCTGTGGGGGGAAAAACATGGACCAGAAGGGCAGCAGATAGAGGAGAATGGAAGAGGTTGGAGGAGACCTTTGCCAAAAGGCACGCAGATTAGGGGAAAAATTAGAAATAAATTGTACAATGCATAACAATGTTTAATCTGATCGAGGCTTAATAAATAAATAAATAAATAAAAAGCCACGAGTCTACAAAGGGTGACACGTCTTTATGAATTTATTGAATTTTGTAAACACGCTCTAGAAACTAATGTATGTACCTATCTTAGCTTTCTCAGAAATCCGTTAATAATATTATGTTATCCGTAAAATATGTGGACATGTTCAAATATTCGTATGTAAATCTTTGAGCCCCGTAGAAACTAACTTTTAAAAAATTAACGCAAATATTAGTATCTGCAGCGTGTCTACACAATTTCATTGACTTGGGAAATAAAAATTGAACTTCGTTCATATGGGGCGCGCTCGAGAGCGCTCGACGTAGAACTCCTCTGGCTGCTCTCCTAACGCGCTTCTCTATACAAACGTATTACGCCTATTATTCTAATATTTGTAGCAATAGATCTAAAGTTAAGCCAGATATCAATTTATATCTCCATTATCTATGCCGTTAACATTGCAAGTTATATGACGCTTGAAAAATCACTATTTTTGGGCAAATTTTGAGGCAACTTCGTGCGTAAATAAACTACCTAGTTAGGTATATAAGAAACTAGAAAGTTGAAAAACTACCGAAGTCTTATCATACGTTACTTCATAATAATTTCAAATGTCTTTAGTTCATGTAACAAATTGCCAAATATTTGCTAAAATAGGCGTAATTCCAAACCTAGATTTGCATCTTTTTACTTTGCCGTTTTTCACAAAAAATCGTTATATCTCAAGCAAAATTTATTCATTTAATTAATTAATTATTTATTTATGTATATATTTTTAGTACTCTTCTTTACTGAAGACGTCTCGTTTTAGACTCCACTTACAAACGATTTGTCGCTCCCATGGAGAGGGCTCTTAAGCGCAACGATGACACAGATTTCGCAAGTTGTCAACGAGCGCGCATCGATACAGCTCTCGGTTTTAATTATTCCAATTATTATTGAGAGGGTCCAATTAGGATCGGCGGCTACCAATAATTGTCGGTGGCAACCGGCAACCGGCGGGCATCCTTGGCTAGTCATTAGTCTGCCAATAGATTATTGATTGGTGCTGATTGTCAGACTGAAATACGTATGTAAGGGTCATTTGCATGAATCTCTGACGCTTTTAATGGGCAATCTAGACTAATTGTACAGAGTAATTTTGATGCAGAATTAAATTTAAATCCTGTATCTATATTATACTGTTGCTTTTGTGATAAAAGTATTTTATTTGCTTGTAATTAATTAATTGGTTACTAATCTGACTTACAATTCACGAAACGTAGTTATTGTCATCTGGAAAGTAACTAATAAATGGATGAATATCATTTTAGATTCGAATAAGTACATTTTGTTTATTTAAAATAATTTTGTGAATATTTTAAACAGACTAATATTTTATACGCTTGTATTTGGATAATATTCTTCTGATATTATCTATTGTAGCAAAAAAGTAAAAAAGAGTCTGCAACACTAAGATTTTGTCACAAAAATTTCCTTAGAACTGAAAAATCAAACAGTAAAAATCAAGTTTACTGGGTACAATTTAAATTAACACTTCTTAAAAGCAACGTATTTTCTAATAATATATCACCTAACACCAATTTGTAGGAGCGGAGTTAACAGTAAAAGCAGAGACAAAAATCAGGCCGTGTTAACATTCCAAAATTAATTATCTGCAGTTAGCACTGGCGGGTGGCTCTGTGAAAGTTCAGTACTCTGTGCAATTAGTGGTCATATACAAATTGTTCGTACGGTCGTCATGCTATCTTTGAGTGCTTCAAATTGTGGATAATTGATCTCCAATGAGTACGCACGTGACTGGACGCTGGTGTCATACGATGGACATAATTATCTAAATTAATACCTACTGGTTTTTTTTCGTGGAAATTGTCGCTATCGATTTTTCTAACCGATTTCAAATAAGGAGGGTATCTATTCGAGACGTGTGTATGTAATATTATTGGAATCGCAATATATAGAATACATATTATGATAATCTGTTAGGGCTTCTGATGAATAAATTAATTAATTAGGTACTGCACTGGAATTGCATGATAAGAGTCTACAAGTGCGTACACTGTATGTGTTGAACGTTTTTAAATTCATCCAAGCAATCGTCGTCGTCGTCACAACCAATAGACGTCCACTTCTGGACATAGGTCTCTCGCTAGGATCTCCACAGAGCACGATCTTGTGCCACTTATTTTCAGCGGCTGCCAGCGACTCGCCTGAAATCGTCCGTCCATCTAGTGGGAGGGTATTCGTTTACTATTATATAGTGCGAGGTCGCCAGTCAAGCAACTTGGAATCCCGACGTCCATCGGTTCTTCGAGCAATGTGCCTCGACCATTGCCACTTCAGTTTCGCAACTCGATGAGCTATGTCAGTAACTCTGGTTCTCCTGCGAATCTCCTCATTTCTGATTTGATCCCGAGCATAGCTCTCTTCATGGCCCACTGAGTGATCCTTGGAGCCTTCCAAGCAATTTAAGAGATTATTTATTTTACACCGTGGACGGATAGAGCTTTGGGCCCGATAATTTAACAGTTGGCATGCTATGTATCGTGTGTCAATAAATTCTGAATTTTATTTGAAGAAAGCGTTATGTAATCTAATTTAAGGTGCCTTGAAAGAAACTCATACCTTTAAAAGGCTAATAGTTCGCCTTAAGTAATGAATGGCTTAAGTTTATTACAATATTATTTTACGCGGAAAAATTACTAATGCAGGGTAAAATGTCCGGTTTTTGGACGCGCCATCAATTTAGATTAGTACGGTAATGGCCGTGGGTAGTTAGTCGTCGTAGCCACCCCCTAAGACATAGCTTAATGTATGTAAAAGTTAACGTATAAGAAAATTTCGAGCCTATTATGAGTTGCCGTGACGATCTTGTATAGGTAAACTGTGATGTCTTGGTACTTTTAATTTTATTATTCTTGTGTGCTTCGAAATCGATATGTTTAAAAAGTTAAAAAGTAGTTCCTATAAAAAGGTACTTAAATATTATTCTACCCTTTTTTATACGGCAATTAACTTGTAATTGTGATAATGAAATGTTTTTCGATTAAATTTAAATGTTAGGTAAATATATTTTAAAAAATGACTAATTTTCCTCCAACCAAGCGAGAAGCTTGTGTCTGGAGTAGATACGACAAATTATTATAGTGCAACGGTAGGCTGTGCACCTTTCGTATTTCAGTTGGCTCTCTGAGTGTTGAGCTATTGAGGTATAATTTTTTATCTAATCTCATTTATAGATAAACAAGCGGACCCCCGCGACTTCGTCCGCATGGATATAGGCTTTTATATAGGATCGGATTGGATCCCATAATCCTTTTTTGTACCTAAACTAAATGTAGCCTAAGTTACTCCTTATAACATCACCTATCTGCCATTGAAAGTTCCGTCAAAATCGATTCAGCCTTTTCAAAAATTAGCTGGAACAAAGAGACAGATCGAAAAACATAAATTTAAACGTACACCAGTTTAAAATAAGCCGTACGTTCAAAGATCCGGGTCCCAAGTTATTTGACCCCAATAAATATCTGTCATTTCGGAACTAAAAAACCTATGACCTTGAAATATTTACGGGACAATACTTAAAGTACTACCTTTCTAACAAAAAAAGAATGAGTTAATTCGAACTATGCGTTAATGAGTTACAGCTAAATACACGTTTTAACTTTCATCCCCTCTCCCAAGGGAACCGTGCTGAATTTCAGGATAAAAAGTATCCTATGTCCTACCTCGGAGTATAAACTCAAATCGTACCAAGTTTCATTCGAATCCGTTCAGTAGTTTCGGCGTGATGCGCGGCCAAGATACAGACAGACAGACAGACAGACAGACAGACAGACAGAAAGACAGACAGACAGACAGACAGACAAAAATGAAACAAATTGCAGTTTTGGCTTCAGTATCGATTATAGAGTGCCCTCCAAAAAAATTTTCAAAATATCTTCAATGTTCAGAATTGGATCTGTTACAGTTTTATTATATTATAGATATAGAAAACATTTGAAGCTATTTAAAGGTGAAAAGAGAGAATCTCTCCTCTTGCTTATTTTTTAAAATTGTAGGAACTATACCTAGGACTACTAAGAATTCTTCATATATCTAGATGAAAGCATTAGTTGAAAAGCAGTGTATTATGTGAACTGGTAAAAATGGTGAAAGTTTTTGTTAACATTATTTTAGTGTTCCTATAATATTAATAATTATTCTTTCATAATTTAAATCAGTGGCAAAGTATCAAGATTACTTGTTAGTTCCATTTTGATGCCGTATGAAGGTATTACGATAAGTTAATTTGTGTAAGTTGGTCGATAGCTGCGGTTAATAAATTAGGAAACTCCCAGGGCCCCTGTTACTTAGCTCTAATTCTCTAAGATTGTTTCAAAGCCGTAATTACCTTATTAGATTACCTTCCATTTTACTTATGAAACGTTTAATCACATCAAACTTTTCTTGAAGGCTCTTGTTAGGTATAATACGTATAATTAATTTTATTAATATTTCACAATGCTGTGTCGGATCTCTTAAGTTAAATACTGGCAATTAAGTACTATTGTACTTAATAAACTATCCTATCAAACTTTATGTAGGAGTGATAGTGATATCAATTGGACCGATATACTTAACGGAACGGAACGGAAAATATTTATCTGATGCATTGCATCAGGTAGCTGCAAACGTCATTTGCGTAATACAAATATCCTCAACTAATAGACATTCATAACATAATAAAAAACAGGCATTCGCGTGCTCCAAAATCATTACGCTGTTGTCGTAAGGGTTAATAGGTCCTAGAATCATATGAAATGATAATAAAATGGACCTTTAAGTCTTTAAATTGTCATTATCTAGGTACGTGCAGCCCGATTTTCATGACTACAGCCTAATCAATGTCGTATTAAGAATTATTTCCTAAGTCGTTTGTGAATAGCTAAACGCCGTTATTATGCCCATTTTGTAATTGCTACTGGTTATGGCAATTTTTTTCTTAGCTCGTTAAACGGTTGTTTGTTGGAACTGTCTACCATTGTACATGAGTTGCGGCTAATTTGATGTTTTTATTAGGTAGGTAGATATACATATGACTTAGAATTACTTTGAGAAAATTGCTTATATTTTATTTATGTTTTACTCAATTGTAAGAAGTTTTACATTATATTTTTTCTCTCTAA
Organism: Melanargia galathea; assembly: GCA_920104075.1. Taxonomy (NCBI): domain Eukaryota; kingdom Metazoa; phylum Arthropoda; class Insecta; order Lepidoptera; family Nymphalidae; genus Melanargia; species Melanargia galathea. The sequence continues at coordinate 12,799,241 of OV049872.1, forward strand.
GTATCAACAAACGTTTGTCCGCCAGTTCGTCCTTCAACTCGAGATCGGAACATCCTCCTTATTTCTCCTTAATTTTTCTTTTTTTTTCTATTTTGGCCATTGTTCTCACTATCTGAAACTTCTATTACGATGATTTGAAAGGGCAATCTGGTTGGAAATAACGACTCATGAGTTGGTCCAACAAAATCAAAAGTAATTTGTGTTAGTCCTGCAAAGTCTCGATTGAAACTAGCACAGGCAATTTTAGTGATTAATCAAAAAGTACAAAAAACAAACTTCACTCTCGGAAAAAAACCCAAGAAGAAAAAATCATTAAAACAAACGAAATAACTAAAGCTGTAACATTACGGAATCATATTAATATACCTACTAGATGATGCCCACGGCTTCGCCCGTGTGGTTTCTAAAAATCTCGTGGGAACTTTGATTTTCCAGAACAAAAAGTAGCCTATCTGTAGTAAGTAGTAACCCGTCCACAAAACGGAAAAATTCCGTGGAATCCTTACGATTTCAGAATGCAATTCCTTACAGCATCAGGGTTGAGGAGTTGGACATGTACCTACTCGAGTTTATTCAACGATAAAGTCTTTAATTGGCACCCCCAATATCAATTTAAATAACCGACAGTTCCTAAATCCCATTACTTTTGGGGATCAGTTCCCCTACAGCATCAGGATTGAGGAGTTGGAATCCAAGTTTTTTGTAGGACAGTGTCGCAATGTTTCTCTATCGATTAAAAAAAAAATTACGCAAATCGGTTCAGAAATCTCGGAGATATCGGTGTACATAGGTAGAAAAACACAACTCCTCCTTTTTTGAAAGTCGGTTAAAAAAGTAGCCTATGTTACTCCCTGGTTAATTCTCTACTTGTACGTGAAAGTCCCGTCAAAATCGGTTCAGCCGTTCCGAAGATTAGCCCTTTCAAACAGACAGACAGACAGACAGACAGACAGACAGACAAAAATTTTAAAAACGTGTGATTCGGTTATAGTATCGTTCAAATAACCATATGAGCTTAATATGAGGTAGTTATTTCGATATTACAGACAGACACTTCAATTTTATTTATTAGTATAGATGTACTATATATAGGAAGAGCCTAGTCGGAATTTTTATCGTTTATGGCAAACAGTCAACTTTTAATTTGACTGAGTTTGGATGCGTGATGCCGAGTCGTTATATTTATTACTTTTTCGTATTTAGTAGGACTCTAGCGTGTTTCTCTGTAATGTTTTCTATTAGATACGGTAATAGTGCCGTCTTGTGTGACACATTTTTCTAGGAACATTTTTTAAATATGGATTATGCTCCGATTTTCTTTTGAATAAAGCGTAAACCCTCTGCTTGAAGTGAGAATGATGGTAGAGCTTTGCAATACCAATTTACGTAAACGATATTCGTTGATGATCGGTTGATTTACGTGCGCATTAATTAATTATTTAGGACAAAAAAATTATCAAATAGTAAATAGGTAGGTATTTATATTATGTATTCTACAATATTGTCTTCCTTTTAGTCTTGTCGACTTTGGTAGGATTCTTTTCTTCTTCAAATGCTATATTCTTCTTCTATTCTCATACGCCTACCTTTCTTCCTTCCTTTAGACCTACCTTCTGAGGATATGGCTTACCATACTCCACCACCAGTCTTTTTGCCATCGAACCAGCTTTTCATTATTTTGTCTCCTTCTATTCCGAATAAAAAAAGCTGTGATAGCCTAGTATTTAGGACGACCGACTTCTAATCGGAGGTCGTGGGTTCGATCCCGGGCACGCACCTCTAACTTTTCGGAGTTATGTGCGTTTTAAGTATTTAAATATCACTTGCTTTAACGGTGAAGGAAAACATCGTGAGGAAACCTGCATGCCTGAGAGTTCTCCATAACGTTCTCAAAGGTGTGTGAAGTCTGCCAATCCGCTTGGCCAGCGTGGTAGACTATGGCCAAAACCCTTCTCACTCTGAGAGGAGACCCATGCTCTGCAGTGAGCCGGTAATGGGTTGATCATGATGATGATGATGATGATGATTCCGAATAAGCTCATAAAAATAAAAACTACGATCGAATGGATAAATTGGAAAATTAATTACTTTTTGTCTTGGATATTAGGTATCTGATTTTTTCATGTAGGTACTTACCTACAGTTATACGTTGATTCTAAGGCAAACGTTAAAAAGCGACTGCAATTTCATTGTGTGCCAAAGAATTATGACGTATGTGAAATCGGCATTTGCAAATCGTTTAAGTTCTGTCGAGGAAATTGCAAACAATTTTACGTAATAGGCTTTCAAGCTTTCATATCGCTATTTTGTATAACTAAGCGTGTGGCTGAGGCGATGGTGTGCAGAATTTATTGTCACGTAACATATTTGCGAGATGAAATGCATGGGTTTTCTATTCAGTGCTAATGTTCATGTAATTTGCTTTCAATTATATTGTAGTTGTAATAAATGTAGCTGTTAGCTCATTTTCTTCGTCTTCGTTGTCATTCGTTTAACTGTCAACGTTAAGGTGGTACGTTTTCCATACTAATTTATTATTACCATTTAAGAACGAATGGATTATAATTGAAATTACATCGCACAGCCTTAATTTAATGTTTAATTTGCGGAAAATTTTATTTACATAAAGAAAACATTACATAAACAGCTAAAGGTGAAGTAAAGCCATCTCGGTCAGCTAGGCAAAACAACGTTTGCCTAGCTGACCGATGGCTATTATAATAATTAAGCTGTCTATGTAATGTTTTCTTTATGTAAATATAATTTCGCGTAAATTAAAAATTATATTAAGGCTGTGCGATGAAATTTCAGTGTAAATATATAATCCATTCGCTCTTGAATGGTAACATGAAGTTAGTATGGAAAACGTAACACCTTAACAACCCTTTTGCTTTAAGGTTCAGATTTCAGTCCACCTCTTTCTAAATAGAGTTATGTGAGTCCTACACGGGACCTAGGTATAATAAAATACAAGTTGTATATTATTTATAAAATAATGTATACAGGATATTCATTCCATAAAAGCTTGTCTGAGCAAATAATGTTATCATATGAATTGAGGTTCTATTCAATGGAATTTCAATGACGAGGAAGTGTTTTTAGGAAAACTGTTTTTAACATAAACGTTTTGTAATAAAACGGGTGGTCAGTCTCAAATTAAAATTCAATATATTCTAAGTAGCCCGGTCTCCCTTTCGATTTTAATAATAAAACAGTTGGCTCACTTAGGTGTGCATGGAAAATTGTTGTGCAAATGCAATAACTACTCATAGATGTTATATTCAAATGGCAATTCGATGTAGCGGGTAAACTAACTGTAAGTATTTTATTTTATTTGCCGGTTGTTATTTGTCAACGGTTTTTAAGGCTAGTATCTAGGTACTAGCCATTATTAAAAACCGCAGGAATTTTCCCGCGGCTTAGTCTGCACATCAGAATTACGTATTAATCGTTAAATCCTTTGATGAAAGTGCATTATTACTGTGCCAATGAAATCATAATTACGTACTATTAAAATTAATATTATCCCAGTAGGTATGTAGGTTATATTATAACCTAGAACATAACAAGTTCTAATCTTACTTAGGTACCTACTAACGAAATAAATTTATTAATCAACGAAGCTTCTTCTTTGGTTTGCAAGTAAGTATGAAATAGACAGTGAACTTTCCAAATTAGTTATTTTATTCTACTACTGCGTCGTAACATATACCAGGATATACATATACAATTATACATATTAAAAAAAACACAATGAATATAAAATTATTTTGCTATAATCCGCTAACAGTGACAAATTTGTAGGCACAACACCACACAATCTTGTAGGCACAACACCACACAATCTTGTAGGCACAACACCACACAAATTCACCACAAAACAAACTCGACGATCGTTTCGCTCCGACACCGGAGCATCTTCAGGAGATGTCGACTTCACAACGGACGATTGCAAAGTGAGTTCGTGTCGAATGAGCGGTCTTATATATACTATCCCCGCTTAGTCATCTACCCTCCTTTCTAGATGACTAAGCGGGGATAGTATATATAAGACCGCTCATTCGACACGAACTCACTTTGCAATCGTCCGTTGTGAAGTCGACATCTCCTGAAGATGCTCCGGTGTCGGAGCGAAACGATCGTCGAGTTTGTTTTGTGGTGAATTTGTGTGGTGTTGTGCCTACAAGATTGTGTGGTGTTGTGCCTACAAGATTGTGTGGTGTTGTGCCTACAAATTTGTCACTGTTAGCGGATTATAGCAAAATAATTTTATATTCATTGTATATCATGGAATTCCGCAAAGTAACGCCTGCTTCCATTCAACATTTAAAAAAAACACGTCAAGCTATGGCACTATAAATCAAGACGTCTATACTTAATCGACATCTTTATATTCTAGTTATTATCCGAATTTAAATACTTAGTGACCTAGTGTTATTTTCAAAAATCCATTATCAAAAATGTTAATATGAATATTATTATGCGGATAAGCGGCCCTTGCAAATAGGTGTATTTGACGTTTGCAATACAAATTATGTTTTAGGAGTTTATTTATTGTAATGTACGGTACGTGAAAAAAATAAATTGCAACCAAAGTGTGAACAATACTGTTCATACTTTTGTTGTTTTTCCACACGTAGAGTTTGAGCAACTATTATTGTAATGTGTGACATGTGAAAATATTTAAATTATTTTCTCATTTCTCTGTTTTGTACTAACCTATCTAGATTTTTTGCAATAGTTCAATAATTTTCATAATCATAATAATATGAATAGTAAAAGTAAATAAGCAATTGCTTTGTTTTGGCCACTCATGCCAACTCGAGATTTAATATATTATTTTACAGACGTAGATGTATTATCTTAAACACAGAATTAATTAAATAGCCTAATAATTAAAAATTACAAAGATAACTTATTTCTGAACGAAGAAACAATTCCAACTCTGTATGAGCATAAATTTGGAATAGGTTTCCACTTTTCGTTCGAAAATAAAATCAAATGTCGCGATGACTACTTAAAAATGGAAAGACGGTGCAGGAAATCAAATCGAAACCGTATACGCCGGTGGTGAAATGTCATTTGGAACGACACGAGATGCTCCATGTATATAGATTTTATATTTGCGAATATTGAATATAAGCAATCTATGTTTGCCATTTTGAAATGAAAATTATAAGCGACTCATTTTTAGATTCACATTTCAAATGTTGTGGTCATTTACTTTTAAAATTGCGGATCTCACACACTACATACCTACACGCGTCATAAAAGCATCCCAGCTAATTAAATTGTACCTTGCCTGGGAGGAGGATTATTTGAAATTTCATCCCTAAAATAAGTCACTATAATAATATGAGTTTAAAAGCTGTGATAGCCTAGTGGTTAGGACGACCGAATTCTAATCGGAGGTCGTGGGTTCGATCCCGGGCACGCACCTCTAACTTTTCGGAGTTATGTGCGTTTTAAGTATTTAAATATCACTTGCTTTAACGGTGAAGGAAAACATCGTGAGGAAACCTGCATGCCTGAGAGTTCTCCATAACGTTCTCAAAGGTGTGTGAAGTCTGCCAATCCGCTTGGCCAGCGTGGTAGACTATGGCCAAAACCCTTCTCACTCTGAGAGGAGATCCGTGCTCTGTAGTGAGCCGGTAATGGGTTGATCATGATGACTCAAATTGAGTTGAAAAGCAGGTCCAGCGCTAATTTACTAAATTATAAAACGCACGACTGACCTTCTTCATCACCGGTCAGGTTGAGCCCGTTTTCACGAGAGTCGAGATAACCTCTAGCACGTTAAATAAGGAGCTTGAATGGTAACCACGCACCGAGAAACGTAGCGTTGGAAGACCCCCCACCAATTGGACGGACAATCTCAAGCAATTCGCTGGTAGCCGCTGAACATTTTAACCTAGTTCCTCCTTTACCAACAGAACAGCGAGAAATCGTGAGCGTTGACATCCCTATGTGGTTGACGTTCAGTCTGCTCGCACGAAGCACTGTCGCTCAACTTTTTTGATACGAACCGTTAGGGTATCAAACGCCCTTCCGGCGTTCGTGTTTCCCGCATCATTCGACTTGAGTACCTTCAAGGCAATAGTGAATAGACATTTTCTAGGCAAGCGCGTTCCAACTTAAACCTCATCATTGCTTTCTATCATACAATTTAAAAAGAACCACCACCACCACCACCACTACCACTACAGTCTGTTTTACGTCCCACTGCTGGGCACGGGCCTCCTCTCTCATAGGACAGAGGGATTTAGAGCTTAGACCCGCCTCGCTGCTCCAATGCGGGTTGTCGATCAAAAAAAGAACTTAAGCAGTAAAAGATCGTGTTCTTTGGCGAACTATACATTACTTACGCGTACATAAAAAACAAATAGTGTAATGCCACTTTACAAAATCAAGGCTCGACCTTTAGTATTGCCTCGATTGGGTTCAAAATATGAATGCTAAATTGGGTGGTACGGCCACCCTGTTCGGATCGCTTAAGAAAATTCCATGAATGCAAAATAAGGCACTAACAACGCAACGTATTGTCTCTGGCGTGTCGCGCTTGATTAGAACTTACTGTAGATTGTATGGGCCACTTTTGTAGTTGTTTATGACTTATGAAAATGTCAGCTCATTTGGTGGGTTGGATTTTGGGCGCTACCTACATCTAGAAATTTGCTGGTTGTTCTCTTGCACAACTTTATTAGAATATTATTTAGGTGGTAGTTTAAATTATTGTTTATTTTAGTTTTTTCTTGTTCTGTACTAGCTATCATCCACGACTTCATCTGCGTGGATATATATTTCTTTTAGGTGCTTCTTTTAGGTTTTAATATTTCTTAATACAATCCCAACCATCCTTTTACACCTTTTAATGGATGGAATTTAAAAAAAAATATATAATTAGTGCGCCTCATGGTATTCGAGAGATATTTTTTCTTTTAAATCTCTAGATCCACCGGTTTAGAATGTGCGTTGTCTGTCAGTTAGTCAGTCACTAAAACAAGTACGTCCTTATAGTAGTAGGTAAATATACAAACATTTTGGAAAAAGAGAAAATATTTTTACGTTGGTTAACTTCGAAAATTAATGCCACGCAATCTATAACCATATAACACCATAAAACCATTACGCACAAAAAGTTATCAAACAATAATAATAATTGCTGTTGATACAAAAAAACGACAAGAGACACTCGAAAGAATATCGGAGGAACGCGACCGCGCGGCAAAACTGACTAACTTTTAAAACGTTATATGGACGGCAATAAAATGTTCGTTCCCGTACGAGAGCACAATACTTGCAGAAATATTTTTGAATACGGAATTAGGTTTGCCAAAAGCGCGGGGAGCAGATAAGGCAAAAAAAAAAAAACAAATTTGTAACGGGTAAAGTTTTTGGAGGCCGAATGTCTCCCTCGGGTGCTGAATCTTCGGCGTGGCTCGTAAAACGCGGGACGTGGCCAAGCGGGCAAATTTGTCCTGAGTGCGACCTATGACGTTTTGATGGAACGCTCCCCGACCGATTCCCGCACCCTAGATTCATATTCATAACCGACACTCCGTGCGCTCCTATCGCTTTCTATCTGAAGCTGTCTATAATAATTTAAAAAAAAATATTACATTCTTCGTCCACTCGAATATAATCATGCGAGCGCGTTCTAATAAAATAGACTGGCTCGTTAAAAACGTCGTTAAAAGTAAAACTCCATTCCAAACAACTCGAAGAAATAACACAGCACGAATGTCCCTCGCAATGAGGCTCGCCTCTTCAAAAGAATGGCACCCGTGTCTCAGCTATCTTGTAGGAATTTTAAATTGGACGAATCGCTCAAATGTAAATGGTTTTCCTTTATACCCCATCCTCTCGGGCAGCCCACCCCCATCTATTGCGCGCCTAGAGGCGACTGGCATACCAACACACGCACACACTCGCTAAAGCCTACGTCGCAAATCACCAATAGAGCGAGATCCCTGTGCTTACATACGTCATCCGTGCTCCAGCCTCGTTTGCATAGAGACGCGGGCGGTTCGAAGGTGCAACATACAGTGGTATCGTTAAGCTAACGCATACACGCGAGCGCCACACACGCTCGCATCTCATCTCGAACATAGTACTAGGAGTAATGCGAGTGTGAATACGTAAATACGCGTCGAGATCGCGAGTTCAAAAACGCGAAAAGCAATATGTCTTCATAGCGGTGCAGGAAATCTTTTTCGGGGACTCCGACAAAGGAGTGCGAGTTGCTATCGCGAAGGGAAATCTCGTGTTTCTGATGCGTTATCAAAGCCGTGCTCAGATTTTTAAATTTTGTCACTATTTAGGTATATAACCTTTCCCTACACCTATATTTTAGCTCCCAGTGTAACTTTCAAGTTAGCATTAACTGTGTAGTTATTAAAGAAAGAAACAATAGATATACAAAATTATAGTAAACTCTCCTTGTCATATCGGTAACTCCTTTTAATACAAAATGAGCTGATTCTTGTGCTGGCCCAAAACGTCGCACCGAAGGTACCTACAGTGGGAAGTAAAGAAATTTCGCAATACAATTTATCACAATTCACATTAGTTCTATGAAGAAGTTCTAGCTGAAATGGCAATCCACTTGAGCTTGGCGGCTCGATTAGCTATAGATATCTATTATTACATGTTACACCTGGCTCTCCTACAAATCTAATTTCTGAGTGACCACTGACCATTCCGAACATAGTTTTCTCCATCGCCCGTTGAATAAGCTGAGCATTCTTATGAGCGACCATATTTCGGATCCATTTAGTCATCACTAACAACATGCAATGTACGAAGACTTTAGTCTTCTGATACTGACTGATCTTGGACGAGAAGATATCGTCGAAGCTTCCCGTACGCTGCCCAGCCATTCGGCGGTTGACCTTTTTCTCGAAATTGGACCTACCTAACTGGACCGTGTGTTGCAAGTATTTCTTTTTCGTCTACAATTTCGAGTGCGTTCGCACAACGCGCTACAAACCTAATGTGGTAATTCTAATTTAGCGAAGTAATAAGGCGAGCCCTGCTCTATCAGGCATCACTATCAGGCTGGGTGGGTTTCGATAAACCAATAGCTTTAATTAATCAGCCTCTCCCACACATTAAACCTTTACGACTTCGCCTTAGCACGTGAGCCTCATCGGGAAATTGCATTTGATCCTAAGAAGTCATACAACATTGAAATACTTATACTTAGCATTGTAGACATATTCGTGCCATTTACCTACTTACCTTTCATTTGTAAAAAGATAAAAATTATTTATAACCTCATTAGCTGCTGCGGTTTTGGAAAATCTTATAGCTATTATTTGATTTTCCGGAATAAAAAGGAGCTAGATTATTTACTCCTTGCATAATCTCCTATTCTTTGTATAACGTTCAGACACATCGATGGTTCAGACTTACTGAAGACAAGGAAAACCGGACAAAAATAAAAATTATATAAACTTGTTTTCGGTGATTATTTTAAATTTTTATGTGCTTATCTAATTTTTAATGTATTTATACAAAATATTATAATACCTACTTATTAGGCTACGTACATACGTCTTCTTTAAATGTCTAAATTTTAAAACTTGTGAATTCATTAAATCCAATTTTCAGCATAATTTTGAAAAACGTGAGGAATGTTCGAAAGCAAAACCCATATTCCTTTAGTCTATACAGTGTGCGTGAAGCAACGACGAGACAACTAGTTTAAAAAATAAAAACAAATGAATATTATTTTCACGCTATTCAACACTAGATGGCGCTAGCAGGTCTATCAATTCGTATAACTAAATCGCTTCTTTAACTTCGTCGATACGGAAACTGTAATAATTTTATTTTCAGCGAGATAAATCATTTACATACCTACTTTCCTCGTTATATTAAAGCAACTTTATTTCCTCGTTTCGAAACTTTTCAATTTTAATGAATGAAGTCGACTGTCAGTACTTTTTCCATTTTATAAGTTTGAGCGCCTCTTAACTTTTGTATTAATTTATCATTGAAATACCTAAGTAACAAAAATAAGTATAAGTAAAATAAAACAAAAGTACAAATTAAAGAATGTTCACGGTTTCACGAATGTTGAACCTACCTTATCTGTTTAGCTAAAAAACAATAATAAATTTCAATTTATTTTCCGATAGAGTATCTAACAATTTAAATTAATAAGTAATGTAACCTACTTTTTAACCGACTTCAAAAAAAGGAGGTTCTGTATTCGACCCGTATGTATGTATGTAAGTATGTATGTAAGTATGTATGTATGTATGTATGTATGTATGTATGTATGTATGTATGTATGTATGTAAGTATGTTCGCGATTATCTCCGCAACTAATGAACCGATTTTGATGATTGTTTCACTATCGTAATCTACATACTTTCAGGAAGGTTTTACTATATAACACATTGAGTTATCATTCTTACATACGAAGTAATAACCACAAATGTACACATATGTCACTAATATGTTCTCTGATATTGCCAGACCTATTGCTGAAGTCTAATATACCTATTCTGTCCAAAGACTTCACTCTGCTACGCCTACGTATCATTGACCTTTTGCAAAAAATTTTGGGCCGAAGTCAGTACAGCTGTACTATAGAGTGATTCCTTGGAATTATTGCACGGTTACGTGTATTTCCATCCTATACAAAGCCAAACCGCAAGGGTGTGAAACTGGTCGCGTATAGATTGTAAATTACTTTTTAATCAAGGTCTTCCAAATTATACAAGAGTAGTACGCATACAAACTAATTTTGTATAGATCGGAAGTTAGGTTAGGTTGGGTTAGAACATTATAAAACCATTCACCTATACTTAGTATGACACATAAAATGTATGTAATATGTCACAGGATATTAATATACAGGGTGACTGGTAACAGGATACATTCCTTGCAGGGGCTTAAAGTAGAGCTCATTTGCAACAAATTTTTTCATATAATGTCCTATCCGAAACTTAGTCGTTTCCGAGTTATTGAAGATTTAAGGTTTTTAGCAAAAAATTCCAGTTTTAAAGTTAAAATTAGTTGCTGAAGAAAATCATACCCGGTTTTGTTAGTTTTTTTGTTGTTTTCTGATAGAAAAACGTTCAGAAACTCAATCAAAATCAAAATAAGCTAGAAAATACCGTTAACTTTTCAGTTAAGGCCTAAAAACCACGTATTATTTTTAAGAAAAAAATCGAATTTGATGAAAAGCAATAGTATTTCTAAAAAAAAATGTATGGAACGTTACGTACAAATTACTGAAATAACTTCCTTGATTCATTAGCTATCCAAAAAGGTACAGATGTCTACAACTTTTTTCAAAACCTCGATTTTATTAACAAAATTCTGAGGACTGACGAGTCTCAATTTGACCGGGATGGAATCACAAAGTATCATAATTTACATTATTGGGCGGCAAAATGAGAAAACCTAAAAAAGAAAAAGAAAGGGCACATCAACGGAGGTATTCTGTAAAAGTATGGATAGGATTAATCAATTAGACATCTAATTGGCCCGCATTTTTCCCTCAGAATTTAAAAAATACGAATTAGGTGAAAATAATATTATTTCTAAAAAAAAAATGTATGGAATGTTACGTAAAAATTACTAAATTAACTTCTTTGATTCATTAGCTATCCAACGAGGTGAAGATATTTACAAAAAACTGCAAGAACGATTTTTAATTCAATTTGAAACTTGTAGTAGTTTAATGACTAATTGATTAATTTTAGGAATAACAATAAACTAACTAATAAAAGTTTCAAGGCGTTAAATCTGGACAAGGAATAGGTTCACCTATCGTTATTGCAGTTTTTTGTAGACATCTTTACCTCTTTAGATAGATAATGAATCAAAGAAGGTAATTCAGTAATTTTTACGTAACGTTCCATACATTTTTTTTTTGAATTAATATTCTTTTCACCTAATTCGTTTTTTTTAAATTCTGAGGGAAAAATGCGGGCCAATTAGATGTTTAATTGATTAATCCTATCCATACTTTTACAGAATACCTCCGTTGATGTGCCCTTTCTTTTTCTTTTTTAGGTTTTCTCATTTTGCCGCCCAATAATGTAAATTATGATACTTTGTGATTCCATCCCGGTCAAATTGAGACTCGTCAGTTCTCAGAATTTTGTTAATAAAATCGAGGTTTTGAAAAAAGTTGTAGACATCTGTACCTTTTTGGATAGCTAATGAATCAAGGAAGTTATTTCAGTAATTTGTACGTAACGTTCCATACATTTTTTTTTAGAAATACTATTGCTTTTCATCAAATTCGATTTTTTTCTTAAAAATAATACGTGGTTTTTAGGCCTTAACTGAAAAGTTAACGGTATTTTCTAGCTTATTTTGATTTTGATTGAGTTTCTGAACGTTTTTCTATCAGAAAACAACAAAAAAACTAACAAAACCGGGTATGATTTTCTTCAGCAACTAATTTTAACTTTAAAACTGGAATTTTTTGCTAAAAACCTTAAATCTTCAATAACTCGGAAACGACTAAGTTTCGGATAGGACATTATATGAAAAAATTTACTGCAAATGAGCTCTACTTTAAGCCCCTGCAAGGAATGTATCCTGTTACCAGTCACCCTGTATATAAAGCTACTTGAAGTTACGTACTGATCACCTCTCCTGAACAATTTTGTATGGGACTTTTTCACCATATTTTCCGTGTGTGTAAAACTCAAAAATTTAAGGTCTACAAAATTATAGAGAGAGCTGGACGTGGAAAACTGACTAGGGTGCCCTAAGGGATCTCGAAAACTATCAGTCGGAAAGGTACCGTCCCGAAACAAAAAATGTTCAAAACCTTGGGCAATTGGGTGAACCGGTGAAAAAAATATAGCCACCATACAAAAAAAATTTCGTCTCCATACAAAAAAAATCCTAATTTTCAAGAGGCTCTCCAGAACAATTTTGTATGGAACTTTTTTCCCTTCACTACTTATGTACGTAGAACTTATGGGTCTTCCTTCAGAAAATTATGAAACATCATGAATGTGGAAAATTTACCAGAGTACCTCATGGGTCCTCCAAAACTACCAGTCATACAGACATGGTCCCAAACAAATGTTATTAAAGACCTTGGGCCATTAGGTGAACCGGTAAAAAAAAGATGGCCGCCGAACAAAAAAAAATTTTCTCCATACAAATTTTTTGGGTAATTTTCAAGAGGCTCTCCAGAACAATTTTGTATGGAACTTTTTTCCCTTCACTATTTATGTGCGTAAAACTTATGGGTCTTCCTTCAGAAAATTATGAAACGTCATGAATGTGGAAAATTTATCAGAGTACCTCATGGGTCCTCCAAAACTACCAGTCATACAGACATGGTCCCAAACAAATGTTATTAAAGACCTTGGGCCATTAGGTGAACCGGTGAAAAAAAGATGGCCGCCGAACAAAAAAAAATTCTCTCCATACAAATTTTTTGGGTTCTTTTCAAGAGGCTTCTCAGAACAATTTTGTATGGAACCTTTTCCCTTAACTATTTATATATGTCGTACTTATGGGTCTTCCTTCAGGAAAATTCTGAAACATCATGATTGTGGAAAATTTACCAGAGTACCTCATGGGTCCTCGAAAACTACCAGTCATACAGGCATGGTCCCAAACAGATGTTGTTAAAGACCTTGGGCCATTGGGTGAACAGGTAAAAAAAGATGGCCGCCGAACAAAAAAAAATTCTCTCCATACAAATTTTTGGGTTCTTTTTAAGAGGCTCTCTTAAACATTTTTGTATGAAATTTTTTCCCCCCAATACACGTATAAGTAAACAGAACTTAAGGATTTTTTTTTTTCACAAAAAATACAAAACGTAGTGAATTAATTTTCAAGTGGCTCTCCAGAACATTTTTGTATAGATCTTTTTTTCCCACTAAACACATGCATAGAACTCATTAGGTCCTTTCAGAAAAGATACAAAACGCGATACCAATATTTCTTTCTATCTTTCAAGAGACTCTCCCGAATATTCTGGTATTTGGTATGGCCTCCTATTTCTTTATTTTACGAATATTGAAGAGACTACAAGGCCCGCGAGCTGCTTGCAGCTCGCGCACCGAGCGCAACACTAGTTTAATAATAAAATTAAATATATATAGGTTATAATCTATTTTACATAGTTCTAATTTATATTATTATTAATATAATATAATAAAACTGTAACAAATCCAATTCTGTACATTGAAGATATTTTGAAAATTTTTATTGGAGGGCACTCTATAATCGATACTGAAGCCAAAACTGCAATTTTTTTCATTTTTGTCTGTCTGTCTGTCTGTCTTTCTGTCTGTCTGTCTGTCTGTCTGTATCTTGGCCGCGCATCACGCCGAAACTACTGAATGGATTCGAATGAAACTTGGTACGATATGAGTTTATACTCCGAGGTAGGACATAGGATACTTTTTATCCCGAAATTCAGCACGGTTCCCTTGGGAGAGGGGAAGAAAGTTAAAACGTGTATTTAGCTCTAATTCAATAACGGGTACTTCGATTTAACTCATTCTTTTTTTGTTAGAAAGGTAGTACTTAAAGTATTATCCCGTAAATATTTCAAGGTCATAGGTTTTTTAGTTCAGAAATGACAGACATTTATTGGGTTCAAATAACTTGGGACCCGGATCTTTGAACGTACGGCTTATTTTAAACTGGTGTGCATTTAGAGTTATGTTTGTCGATCTGTCTATTTGTTCCAGCTAATTTCCGAAACGGCTGGATCGATTTTGATGGAACTTTCAATGGCAGATAGGTGATGTTATATGGAATAACTTAGGCTACATTTAGTTTAGGTACAAAAAAGGATTATGGGATCCAATCCGATCCTATATAAAAACCTATATAACCACGCAGACGAAGTCGCGGGAGTCAGCTAGTTATTAATATAAAGAAAACAAATCACTCAAAGGCATAAAATAATTTTTTTCAAAGAAAAATGAACCGACATCAAACCATTCGAACTAAAAAGTTTAAAAATAATTTTTTATTCATTTAGATTGACGATTTAACTACCTAACTCAAATAATATATATTTTTTTGGAGTCGGCGCCAAACCACATTCAATTCGTCGGAATCGAATTCGGGGAGCATATTTTCGACTTGAAAAGTATGAGTCATTTGGCGCCGACTTCAAAAAATTATATATCATTTGAGTTAGGTAGTTAAATCGTCAATCTAAATGAATAAAAAATTATTTTTAAACTTTTTAGTTCGAATGGTTTGAAGTCGGTTCATTTTTCTTTGAAAAAAATTATTTAATTTGGTATCGTACACTTATTTGTAACATAAAATTTTTTTAAGCACTAATTTTATTAATCTTAACTTTTTTGTAGTGTTTTAGAAAATGGGGTTAATTTTAAAGCCAGCATTTAATTTTAACATATCAACATTTATTGCTGCTATGTTTCCGGTTTCACAATCATTGGCGATATTACCTAATGTGTACCCCGCGATTAAGAAAAATACACCTTTAGATTAACCAAAATCAATATGTCTATGTCTGTACGGGCTGTGGCCGGCCCTTCGACACATCCTAGTTTCTTACAAAATGCAGCTCGCATTATTGTAAGAAACTATGTAGCTACCTAGTTGTATTTTTGGTAGGTTCTCATAATATTTTTATGAAGTGCCCACGGTAAAGTTGTAAGGAAAACAATGCGAACACACTCCTCATGCCTCCTAACGACCTGCGAGCAAGTGGTGAGCGGGCATTAATTTAATTTTATGGTTTTTGCGTTTGTCATAACGGGACTTGCCCGTGATTTGTGGTGCCCTCTAACAAGGGATAGTTATGAAATATTTGTAAGTATAAAATTCTCGAGACTTCCTCACAGGATATGGTTTACTAATGTTCGTAGCTACTACAGACTACTATGTAGTTTAAACTAATAATCATACGATAAATATGTTCATCTGAGTATAAATTAATAGAGGCGGTACGACAGGTCAACGATCTTGTAAACGCAACAGCCTTGTCGCTTGCAGGGACAGGCGACAAAAACAAAGAAAACAAACATTTGCTAACTCAGTTGAGTTTAGTTGAGTTGTCAACAGTTTTACATACATTTCGTTACATTTGTTGTTTCTGGTGCGTTGCCTGTCGCTTGTTGACGATACTTTGCTGATGCTGACGTCTATTGAACGTATCAGTCTTGAGTTGCGACGTCCAACCTTATTGTCAACCGAAGAGAAACAATAACGATCAGTAATTCAAGTAAGTGTTCAGTAAAAAAAATCCGGGATCTCAAACAAATTTTATTTATTCACCGAATAAATAACAAAGCAGAGATTCTCACAGATGCATCATAATGCGTACCTATAAGCTTATGTTACTGTATTGTCTTGCTTGTTTGGGTGTTTTACGGCTCACACTGTCGCACTGCACAACCGCCCCGTCCCGCTGTCCGAACACGACTAACTCCCCACCTTGACTTCGCACGTGTGACGTAGGTGCATGAGACATCATCTATTCAATCATTCTAGTCAATACATTACAGTTACCTTAAACAACTTATAGTCCGATTTCTAATTTCGTGGAATTCTGACGTTTCCTAATGTTACCAGAGATTAAACAGTTCCCACAAAAGAAGATAATAAATTCAAAACTTACATACTTAAATAAAAATCAATTGTCTCATGTAGATATGAAAAATGCCTGACAGATAGAATAGAATAGAAAAGTTTTTTATTCAAATAAACTTTTACAAGTACTTTTGAATCGTCGATTGAGTCTACCACTTCACAGATACTTCATACAAATGTTACCCTGTTTTTCATACAAATAACTCATTCTCACCTCATTCTATTTTTAAATGACAACTGTCATAATTCCACCGTTTTAAAAATCAGACTATAGTGATTAGTGAAGATAGCGTAAATAACATCATATTAATATGCCGAGTAATATTTATCTGAACCATAAACCCGTATCGTGATCAGGCGCACTGAATCACACATTCCGAGCATGCATCAAACGAATGCTCAAAGTTCAAAACTAGCATCTCCTTCGCACCTCTTGTTTCTTGCAGCGCCCATTTATCACCATTTGAATAAATTCAATATGTACATTGAATTGCGTGTAATTAATGGTTTTATTCGTTTAGCACTTAAAACGCTTTAAGGGCGTCGTGTCCAAACATCCTCTGTCTCTCTCGTTTCAATAGCAAAAAGCAAGATGGCGAAACACCACCAGAACACCCGCTGGCTTAGATCATTAATATTGATTTGTGGTCAATCAGGGTAAGGATTTCACTTTTAATATTTCTTTTTTAATTCTCGCTCCGAATGGTTTTAAGGAGCCATCTTTATTAGGGCCTATGATACTTTTTCGTACAATGACATCTCTTATGATATTTTATGTGCACAATAGGGTTGTCATTCATTCGTGAATCATTCATTTTCTGAAAGCACTCGAAATAATTTTATTTTTGTAGAACTCATAATCATTATGTTAAAGTATGTATACCTACATTACATACGTATATTTAATATCCGTGAAAAATTATTTCTGGATTTTATTTGAAGTCATAATATTCAATTGGGCAATATTTGAAAGAATAATGAAACAAACTACAAAAATAGAAACGAGAAATGTAAAGAATGATTTGCTTTCGAAATTAATATTTCTTTTTGCAACTGTATTTTAAGGGTATTAACAAAGATGTGGTAACCCTAAATAAACCTTAAGAAATATCACGTTATGATCATTTTATTAGTATGGTCAAAATCCAAATTTTATTATATTTTTGTTCATTCACTAAATTATCAAGTTATGCATATTAAACTTTTTGGAGCATGCCATCTACACGGTACTACACGTTTTACATTTTTTTTAAGGGAGATTATTACGATTTTACCGACACCTATGTATATGTAGGTATTTGTTTTACCTTTTCATAATTATGAATTGATTATAGGTAATAATTTATTATTATAATCAATTTAGTTATATTATTATGATTATAATCAATTATGAAATGATTATAATCTTATTCATCATCATCATCATTATCAACCCAGTACCGGCTCACTACAAGACACGGGTGTCCTCTCAGAATGAGAAGGGTGAAGGCCGTAGTCCACCACGTTGGCCAAGTGCGGATTGGTAAACTTCGCACGCCTTTGAGAATACTATGCATGCAGCCCTTCGAAAACGATGTTTCCCTTCACCGTTAGAGCAAGTGATAATTGCTTAAATTGCATGTAACTCCGAAATATTGCGGTGCCAGAGATCAAACTCGTTCCCCCGAAAGGGAGAGCGAAGTCATAACCACTAGGCTATCACCGCTTAAGAGCCCTCTCCATGGGAGCGACAAATCGTTTGTGAGTGGAGTCTAAAACAGTGATTTCTGCATTTAGAGAGCGAGACGTCTTCAGTAAAGAAGAGTACTAAAAATATATACAAAAATAAATAATAAATTAATTAAATAAATAAATTTTGCTTGAGATATCATGATTTTTAGTGAAAAACGGCAAAGTAAAAAGATGCAAATCTAGGTTTGGAATTACGCCTATTTTAGCAAATTTTTGGCAATTTTTTACATGAACTAAAGACATTTGAAATTATTATGAAGTAACGTATGATAAGACTTCGGTCGTTTTTAAATTTTCTAGTTTCTTATATAGTTTATTTACGCACGAAGTTGCCTCAAAATTTGCCCAAAAATAGTGATTTTTCAAGCGTCATAACTTTCAAAATAAATATAATTTTACTATTTTTTTTATTTTATGGCATAGATAATGGAGATATAAATAGATAAACTTTAGATCTATTGCTACAAATATTAGAATAATAGGCGTAATACGTTTGTATAGAGAAGCGCGTGAGGACAGCAGCCTTAACTTATACATTTACTGGGAGAGTCATATTAATTAAAGTTCATATTGTTGTGTATAAATGGCGATGAATCATAAGGAGACTTTGAAAGAACTCCAATATTATATTGCGATAATCAATCAATAGAAAGCAAATATAAAGGGCATGCAGTGAAGGTCAAAGGAATCTGCACAATCACGAGTGCAGTGATTGCGAGTCATTACTCATCTTCAAATAATAGTTTGCACCCCATAGCTTACCATGGTTTTAAATCTTGCATGCGGCATTCAATCAGAATGAGCAGTAGTGTGATCGCGTTAAAGTGGTCAACAAGTATAAATTAAAAATTTAAAAAACCCCCAACATTCGCCATTTTGTGGCGGCGGCCATCTTGGATTTGCAATAGTGCTATTCTACTAGTCAAGCCCTTTCATTTCAAACCCATATTAAGAGCGTTGACGCACGAACCCGCTTCGCAAGTTTAGGCATTTACCTGAGATTCTTTGTTTACGTGAATGGACGGACCACTTCAAGTGCAGTGTAGTGTAACAAACCGTTTTGATCCTAATACCATTTTCAAGCAGGCTATTATTTTTTCAATATTTTTAGGTACCTATAAGTTTTTAGTTTGTAGATTTTTAATTTTACTAAGTAGAATTAATGAATAATGCTTGAAAAAGACCTTATAGAGTAAACCAGTACATAAAAATTGTTTCTTGTTTCAATTTTAACCACATAATTTACTATATATATAGCTACTCGTGCTGATTGGGTCACTGACTGACTGACTCATTGATCACCTCTCCTGTAAAATTTTGTATGAAATTTTTTTTTTTCACTAATGGTTTCGTATAGAGGACAAAAATTCATTCGGAGGAAAAATATGGAGAGAGCTGATGATTGAAGATTTCGGAGACGGGTGAGGAGCACGCTTAAGATATTGAAGATAAGTGGGGGGTGCTCGAACAAATGTCACTCGAAATGTCATCCAATTGGCAGAGAGCTGAAAAAAAATTCAAAATGGCGAAAAAAAGATGGCCGCCATACAAATTTCATCGGTGTCCATCTCGGAGGATATAAAAGATGGAAGAATGGTTTCTTGGCAAAAGATGATCAGGATCTTAAGGTCTACTCAATGAATAGAAAAAAAATCAAAATGGCGGAATTTATGTTTCCATACAAAATGTACGGCGAATATTGAAAAGACTACAAGTTGTGAACTATACAAGGCTGTGATCCGGTTTTTTGGAGAACTCTCAAAGAAAAATATGGAAAAACATGATGATTTAGGGTTTGGAAGACGGTTGAGCAGCTCGGGCAGGGTATTGTAGATAGGTGGGAGGTGCTCAAACAAAAATTACTCGAAACCTCATCCAATTGGCACTGAGCTGAAAAAAACCCAAAATGGCGGATTCAAGATGGCGGCTATACAAATTTCGTCGGTGTCTATCTTACCAAGTATACAAGATGTAAGAGTGGTTTCTTGGAAAAAGATGATCAATACCTAAAGATCTACTTGATGAGCAGAATGATTCGAAGAAAAAATATGGAGAGTGATAATTATCGAGGATTAGGAATACAGGTTTTTATATAGGACGGATCGGATCCCATAATTCTTTTATATCCCTAATCTATATGTAGCCTAAGTTACTCCTTATAACATCACCTATCTGCCATTGAAAGGTCCGTCAAAATCGATCCAGCCGTTTTAAAATTAGCTGGAACAAATAGATAGATTGACAAACATAAATTTAAACGGACACCAGTTTAAAATAAGCCGTACGTTCCAAGATCCGGCTCCCAAGTTATTTGAACCCAATAAATGTCTGTCATTTCTGAACTAAAAAACCTATGAACTTGAAATATTTACGGGACAATACGTAAAGTACTACCTTTCTAACAAAAAAAGAATGAGTTAAATCAAACTACGCGTAAGGAGTAATTAGCCTTATAACACGAAGCTCCGTTAAAATCGATCCAGCCGTTTCGGAGATTAGTTGGAACAAATAGACAGACCAACAAACATAAATTTAAACGCACACCAGTTTAAAATAAGCCGTACGTTCAAAGATCCGAGTCCCAAGTTATTTGAACCCAATACTGAGGGTTGTAATGTCTGTCATTTCTGAACTAAAAAACCTATGACCTTGAAATATTTACGGGATAATACTTAAAATACTACCTTTCTAACAAAAAAAGAATGAGTTAAATCGAACTACGCGTTAATGAATTACAGTTAAATACATGTTTTAACTTTCTTCCCCTCTCCCAAGGGAACCATGCTGAATTTCGGGATAAAAAGTATCCTATGTCCTACCTCTATATATATATATATATATATTACAAACACAGTTAAAAAATACACATATAAAAAGTTTTAATCTGACTAAGAAAAATAGCGAGTATTAAAAACATCTAGTATTGAGAAGTGATAGTTGCACTACAATTTTACGTGTAATCCAAGTAATCCAATAAGAGTTGCCGAGACAAAAAGCGTTACGTCCGTTCTCGGAGAGGCCTCGGCCCGTACTAGTTTCCTAGTTCAATTTACTACTGCTTTTTGACGCGTTTCATAGTAACTTTCAATTTCATTTTTTGGAAACAAATAGTAATTAATCTTAGATTTTTTTAAATTCATATTATTGCAAATATATTTTACTTTTATAAGTACTAAATTTTACCTATAAATAACGAAAAATAATATGCTAAAATGACGGTTTTATATGTCTATAATTTACTGAAATTATAATTTCTTTGATTGGATTTTTATGATGTAAAAAACGCCAAATTAAAAAATGTTTTCTTCTATGTCCCTAGTTCAGGACATTCCCTTTAATAAATATATCTTTGTGTGTGAATTGAACAAGTAACTTTCGACGTAGTGAACGTCAAAAATTACACGAATCCCAAAATTCCGAAATAGGCTTTTGGTATTTTGGCAATAAGACACAAACTATCAATAAATTGCAAAATGTTGTCTTCCAATTCCCTAGAATAGAAAATTTTCTACAGAACAGTATAAATAAGTTTTTAAGTAAATGCATTGATTAACAACATATGAAGGGTCAAAAAAGCCTAAAAATGAGCTAAAATGGCGCAGAACGCGTCAACGCTCTTAAGGGAGTTGTGAAAAAATATGTAGGTAATCCGCCATTTTGTAGCGGCGCAGCCATCTTAGGCCGATTTTCTTCAAACATAGCTAACAACACTCTCGACTAATTCATCTTTCAAACAAAAAAAACCGCATTCAAATCGGTCCACCCGTTTGAGCGCCACAGAGGAACAGACAGACACACACACACACACACACAGACACGTCAAACTTATAGCACTCCGTCGTTTTTGCGTCGGGGGTTAAAAACTAACGTTGTAGTACCTATTTAAATATATCACACACCAATACATTACAAGCGTAGTACACTTCACAGCAAGACGCAATGCCGTCGACACTTTCATTAATTATTCCGAGTTAGATAAGACACTGCATTGTTAATGACCGCCGGACGAGGACCCGGCCCATACCTCACCGACGCGACGTGTGACTGCACTTGCTTTTATTTCCAATGCCATCATTAAGCACTGCGCATCGAGTGGCCATTCCGAGAAGCTCTGACTGTATCTTACATACTCTATACTTTACTTTGTTGCATAGAAACCATATTGATGTTTTGCATTGGTATTTTTAACCCCCGACGCAAAAACGACGGGGTGTTATAAGTTTGACGTGTCTGTGTGTATGTGTGTGTGTGTGTGTGTCTGTCTGTTCCCCTGTGGCGCTCAAACGCGTGGACCGATTTGAATGCGGTTTTTTTGTTTGAAAGGTGAATTAGTCGAGAGTGTTGTTAGCTATGTTTGATGAAAATCGGTCCAAGATGGCCACCGCTACAAAATGGCGGATTACATATTTTTTCACAACCCCCTTAATATGGGTATCAAATGAAAGGGCTTGACTAGTAGAATAGCACTATGCAAATCCAAGATGGCCGCCGCTACAAAATGGCGAATGTCGGGGGTTTTTTAAATTTTCAATTTATACTTGTTATTTGTTGTGCCCCCGAGACTTCGTACGCGTGCGGTTAGGTTTTCTTTTCCTGGAATTAAAAGCAACCTATCACTCTCTAGGTCTATTACACCATAGAGATAATAATGATAATATAGAGTTGCCCTAATGTCCTATAGAAAATAGTGGATCGGAAAATAGCTCAAGCTTATCATTTTCATAAGTGTGTAAGAGACAACATTACATTTTTGACATAATAATAAAACAGTTTGGGGCAGACTGAAAACAAAAGATGGCCTCCCTAAAATGTATATGTTAGCGGAAATGTATGCAATCTAGGAATTGTATACAAATCCTAGGAAATTGTATACATTTCCTAGGATTCCGAAGCTATTTAGGAAACGTATAAAATATTGTTTCGAAAACTATTTAATATATAAATGTCCTAGGCATTTTATATAATTCCTATATCGTATTAGGAAATGTATAAAAATAATGCTTTCTTTGGGACCACATTCTACCTAGGACCCAATAGAACCTAAGTGCCCGGCCTGCGGCCGGGCATATGAATATTTATGTTCTAACCTAACCTAACTTCTGAAAAAAAAAGAAATAATTTTGAAAAAAATATGATTTCCGCGCACTGACAGTTCACGCGGCACTAGCACGATCGCCTGATCAGACGATGCAATACCCTCTCCTCTCCCCACTATCCCCGCGCACCCATTGACATTTCCATCAATAGATCTCTCCGTCGATCTATCTATATGTTTTACATTTCCGATTGCTATTTAGGAAATGTATAGATTTCCTAGGAAATGTGTCTAATATAATTCATTTTACACTTTTCCGTGCGATTTTAGGAATTACATACATTTCCTAGGAATTGTATACAATGACGGATTACATACATTTCCGGTGACATATACATGAACACTCACACACGCACAACTTGAGACATCACAATGAACAGGCGCCATTTTATGTTTTCGGATTGTGCATGTATGATACCTAATCTAAGCGTGTGTGAGTGTATTTTTGACACGTTTTTAAAGCAGGTATGGCTGCTCCATTATTATTATTATCTCTATGTATTACACTAACTATTCACACTAACAAAGTATATCTATTAATTATCTACGCTAAAATTAATCATGTCGATCTATTGTTTTTTGCTGCGTGATTAGGACGAACCAACAAACAACATGGTATTAATACATTTATCGTCGATAAAAACTACAAACCGTTATTTTTTGGGTCAAACACACATGTATACAATTGTCTGTCTGTTTATCATTTGCAGTATTTCGAATTTAATACTAATATAGATAGGTCCAAGTACAATGCATCACATCTTCGCGCAAGTTATGTATAGACAAAACGTTGCAAAAGGCGCACTGCAGGTGCTTCAATAGTCGATAACATTTTACAAATCATCACAAAAAATCCTGTCCTATAAACAAAAAGGTCCATAATGTTCTCGCTGGCCGCGTATATTTCTTAATAAGCACTCATTCGTTTCAATAGCTTCACGTATTAGCCTTATTAGTCCTCGAACGCGATGCAAATGTCGCGAATTTATCTTAATGTCGCATTCAACGTAACGATTTGTTTGTAATAACTGTGACTTATGGGCTTTGGCTCTTCGACAACCTTTTTGGCACTGTAAACTTATTTATTATACTTACTATGTTTTACTTTTTATCTAAGTGGTAGATCCACATTAAGTTTCGCTAAGTAAGTATATCATTCGCGTGACCAGCTTAGAATAAATGTTGGCTTACTCAAGCTTTATTTTGCAAAGGAGGCTTGCAACATTGTATAGCAAATAAAATTTTCTGGTAAATAAAATTAAAAAAAAAACTAAGTAGGTACCCAACTGACTAGGTAGCTATTAAACGTAAAAAATATGACAAGACTATACCAACGGTTCGAAAAGCGGATTCTGCTGAGAAGAGCTGGCAAGAAAATCATCAGTTGTTCATTTCTCAAAAAAAAATGCAAAATACTACAATATTAATGAAAGAAATTGTTGCACTATCTTGTGGGCGGTTGAGTCTAAAGTTCTTTATGAATCAAGAATCAAGATACCTATAAAAGCTCCACCAACTCGATTAGGTACACAAATGATGTTTGTAATTTGTACAAACGCCACGTTACTAAGTAGTTAACTAGAAATCGAAATTAGCCTTTTTAAAAACGTGTACTACCTATCGGCAAAATAGTTTTTCCAATGCGAAGACACCGTTGTATGATCGGAAAAACTATGTTAATTCCGTATTACATTTCACATCACTAGTGAAACAATTGGCGTTCAGTGACTCATATGCAGGGTATACTTACTTAGGGCCCTAATTATTTTAGGGTAGTAATAAAACGAGTGACTGTAAATTACAGTTCTAAGTGTCAAAATTAATTAATTTGGGTTATAGAATTACAAAGTGAGCGACTGACTGCGAGTGACGAGAAATCAACAAAACAGCAACTTACAAACATTAATTTGAGTTACTTAAAATACAAAATGAGCAGCTTCATAATATTTGAGCGACCTAATATTTGTTTGAGTGTCAACGTTACGTCCTGCATTTTTTTCAATATTTGGCAAATGTATTTTTTATACTGAGCGGCATTTTATCTTAAATGAAGTGTTTCGAATACAAAAACCACTTTGAAAAATACACTAATGAGCAGAGTATAATGAGCTCACATTTAAAAAATAAAAATAATATGAAATAACTATTTGAAGAAACACTATTCTATTAGTTGAGAAATTTTATTATTGAAATATAAGGGTAATTAAATAAAACAATGTACTCCGTAAAAAATTTGGATCTGGCACTTCGCCGGCCGCTGCCGCGGCACGCTCGCTTCGCTCGCTCGGCTCGTGCGTTGTGGTAACTGTTCTAACCTAACCTAACCTAGCTGGTGTTTTTGGAATCCTGGTGTTTTTTAACCTGGTATTTTCATTAAAAAAGCGTATCAAAATAAAAAACATAAGCCCTCAAATAGAATATCAGTAACCAATAATCATTAATAAAGCAGCTTACAAAACTTTGCTCAAAGTGAACTTTTTAGTAGTTCGCTAAGTATAACCTCACTTAGAAAAATCGAATCTATCTTAATATTGAAGTTGCCCTCTCTGTATTTCCAGTCGCTCACTTAGTAATGAAGTCGCTCAGATAAAATTTTAATATCTGAAATGGATTTATCACAATCCACTTTTTGTAAGCTCGTTCTGGATTTTATTATAAATCAATATTCGTCGTCAGTTTAGTTAATTTTTCGCTTACTCAAATTCATACCGCTCAAGTTATTAAAACAGTATGTCATCATCAGTCGCAAAGTTTTTTTTTGTTCGCTCGTTTTATAATTCCCCATTATTTTATTTATTAAACTCATCGCATTCGAAAATCATCGCGCGATTGCCGAAGATTGGTTTGACAAATGCCATGCACCTATCTACGGTGTCGGGACCGACCAACCGGTTCGGAACCCAAATTAATCATTACGTGCGTTTTGTTTGCTCACGGTTGACAGCGAAAATTAATTAAAATTCCATATAAAAAACATAACAAGACTACTCAGAGTACTTAGTCTAAGATCGGAGCACTCGAAAATGAACTCGAAAACTATTGATCGATTTCAGAGTAAAATAGACCTAAAATGGCTTGTATTAAAGTTTGAGTTCGCCAATACATTCAGCATTCGAACACAACGAGCGCCCCAAGCAGAAATGTTGTAAAATACATATTCGAACTAAGGAATTACGACTTTAAAATACGAGTATTTGAGTTCATTTTGCTCTGAATTCACTTGTGATTCGATCAATAGTTTTCGAGTTTGTTTTCGAGTGCTCCGATCTTAGACTAAGCACTCAGGTGTCTTCGTATGAGTACGTACGCCTACCTTGTTTTATTTTGCGTACGGTCAAAGATCAGTAAATTATAAATGTGAAAAAAAACAAGATTAGATATTTTATTTTCGTCAATCGTCACACATGAAATAATTATTACTATTATTTAAAAGAAATATAAATTTCGTTAAACTTTCACCTATGTAAGCACAGTGTGTACCTACTTGAAGCAAGAAATAAAATTGAGTTTGTACCCGTCAAATTATGTATAAGTACTTACGTATTTTTTTCTAAAACTAATTTTAAAAAGTTACTATAAATAAGTTTACTGCCAATATTCCAGGAAATATAAATAGTTTTCACAAATAAATTATCATGTAGTTTTAATATAATATGTATTAGTATGTATCTGATAGAAAAGACAAAAAGTAGAAAATATCTTAAGGTGCGTCCAGACTTGAACATTTCACCGAACCGAACTGCGAACATTTCGGCGAACTTGTTACGCTCAATGTGGACGGCGCGCTTGGAGCGCTTGAGATGGGTTACTGCGTAACAGTTCGGTGAAACTTTCGCCGAACTGTTACGCAGTAACCCATCTCAAGCGCTCCAAGCGCGCCGTCCACATTGAGCGTAACAAGTTCGCCGAAATGTTCGCAGTTCGGTTCGGTGAAATGTTCAAGTCTGGACGCACCTTTAGGTGCCTACTGCTATAGTTAAATATACCTAATAATTTTTGATACGAAAGCCTCTACGAGTCACTAGGCCACTGCAAGGCATTACAGTCCGCTTTACGCTGTGGAACATTCTACAACCTGTTCATAATCTTTGTCCCTTATCTATAACACGTTCGGTAGCCGATCGTTCGCTCTTCCGTTAGTAATTTGACAGTTCGGATGACAGATTACGATTCCGTAGGTATAGACCACCAAAGAAATTCTCGTTCGTTGTCAACCGATACATTTTTGTTTATGAGACAACGTTATCGGTTAATTGGGGCTTCTGTGCGCTTAGATGAGGGTCCGCCCACGCGTGCGTGACATTTTCTCTTGCATGTCGTTTTGGTGTCGTACGATAAATCGGACGATGTTATTACACAGGGTATAAGCATGCAAAACGCGACGACAACTTTCGGTATTTAGCCAACGTTCTTTGACCTCTAGCGTCAGTTAATTGCATTATATTGCAAACGTTTAAAAAATACAGGAAATACTTGAATTTTTTTCGAGTTACTTTGTGAGTCAATACTCAGTACCTAATCATCACTACTATTCCTGTCATCATTTCCGATAGCCGCCTCCTTACACCCTTTATAATTATTATCATCCGATTTATCGTATAACACAAAACGGATATGTTTTCAGGTCTCTATGAATTGTAAGATACTGAAGCAAAGCCTTGGTCAAATAGAAGAGCGTTGTCGTAGCGGATTTTAGAATGTAGGTAATCCTATGGAACATAAAGGAACATCTGTAGTAATATTACGATGTTCATATGTCACGCGCAGATAGAGTCGCGCCGCATTGCATGTCGGTGGCAAAGTGACTGTTTCTTATGTTCCTTGGCTATACAAATTACAAACAAACGTATAAAGCGTGACTATTTCGGTTGACACTCGTAGTAAGTATTTGCAAAGATGTGCTACAAAAATAAGAGGTAGCCTTTAGTGACCAATTAAGTTTGTTTTTATATTTCAAGTGGATATTTTATTTTTATAAGCTCATGTAAAAAATTGAACAATACTAATGAGTCTAGGAAAAATGAGTAATCATAATTTTAAGGTGCGTCCGCAGCAAAAAAATGTTGTGTCTAATATTTTTCCTCAAATTCGTGAACTACCAAATAGATTTCATAATGCACTTAATTAAAAATGGCAAATCTCTGTGGGAAAGTTTCTAAAACATTATTGAATTCTTAAGGTATATAAGTCAGTTTTACAGTGCATGTCGATAATAGTCGTAATTATTATAGCCGCTAAGACACGAATTAGAATGCAAAATAAGAAATAACAAGACGAAGTCTTGCTTAGAGCTAACGCAGACAACCGCTTTTGCGTTAAATCAATTATCATGATGATCATGATCAACCCATTACCGGCTCACTACAGAGCACGGGTCTCTTCTCAGAGTGAGAAGGGTTTTGGCCATAGTCTACCACGCTGGCCAAGCGGATTGGCAGACTTCACATACCTTTGAGAACGTTATGGAGAACTCTCAGGCATGCAGGTTTCCTCACGATGTTTTCCTTCACCGTTAAAGCAAGTGATATTTAAATACTTAAAACGCACATAACTCCGAAAAGTTAGAGGTGCGTGCCCGGGATCGAACCCACGACCTCCGATTAGGAGTCGGTCGTCCTAACCACTAGGCTATCACAGCTTAAATCAATTCGTTATCTTAAATAAATCAATTAATTATTATTAATTATCCACCAACGACTAATATTACACGGTTAGATTCCATAATATGTCCAACTTGAAGCCGCCTTACATACCACACTGTTGTTTGCTTAAGCGCATGATCTCTCGTATTTTCTTATAAATCCATTAAAAATCGGATCGATTAGGCGAAAGTTTCTAAGTTTACTCCGTTTTTCGTAGTATACATCATTTTTATGTGGGACATTTGTGTTAAAAAAGTAACCTTCTATTATATTTTTGTCAATTTTAGTACGTGTATTGATTTATTTTTTTCAGGTGTCCATGCTCGAAACAGCTTGACTTATGATATCAATCTTGATGTAAATTCATGCCGCGTTCGGAGCCCGACCACGAGCAAATCTGGCACGTCACGACCCGTGCATAGTGTTAAAAAAGATCGACAATTAATGGTATAATTATCGACTATAATTATCGGTAGTCTGCGATACATTTAAGAGCAAAGCGGGCGGTCCATTTCGTCAAATACAATAAAATAGTTATCTAATTTCACAATACATTTCTCGTAAACGTCTGATATTTAAATATAAATCGAAAGAACGGAACACAATGGTGTAATCGATAATTGAATTCAGCATTGATGAACTTTACACCGGCCGACCTCTTAGACGTGACAGATTAGAATGGAATCTAGCCGAGGAACTACTATGAGTTGATATTACTTGCGGGTAATTACGCTTATTGGGTAGATCTGATATTCTTTGGACTATTCTACTATTACTTCTTTGGACTATTCTTTCGTTAGACTTTGTTACGTAAGTCGTTCGGGTGTACGAATACACTTTTTAAGTATGAATAATTCCTACGTTCATGTTGGTTGCAAGTTTGCGAAAGTCGATTGCGCATATAAATCCAAATTGTGTGTACTATAGGCACCAATCACACTGCGATGCTGATTATGCTGAGAGTAAGAAAACTACGTGCAACCGTCTCTATACTCTACTGAAAGCAGTGTTGGAGGAATTCAGGCTTTAAGCAGAAGAAAACGTTTAAATTTTTCAGCTCGTCTTGTCTCTGAAAAAAATCTGCATTTAAATAAAAATTCTACTGTAAAACAATAATTCTGGCTATGTGATATTAACAACAAAGAAATGGGAGTTAATGGGATATAATTTTCAAAAATGTAATATACTAAGATGATAAGAGTTTTGACTGCCTCATTTACAGTAAATCTTGCATTTTTTACAGCCGTTTAGAAACTTCTAAAAAAGTATTCTAGAAGTAGTAGCGGCGGTTGTAGCAGCTCCATAGACATGTCATTACATGTCAGATTAGGCAAGTCACCGTCTGTCGTCATACTTAATGCCAATTAAAAGATTTGGGATTGTGAATCTTTGTTTGCGTCTGACTAATGCAGGCCGCTTGAGATGCCCGACCGGTGTATCTTTTTGGAGTACTTTTGTTACCTTTTTAGGTAGACACCTTTAACTTTTTTATGTAGATACTTCTAATGAATGATGACCAGATAATGAACCATCATAAAATACTGTTCAATCCAATGTATGTATTTCTATGAAATAAATAGATACATTTTATACATATACATAATCTACAGTCCTGGAGCCGAAAATGCTCAATTAGTATTTTTTTCATACTTCTAAAAGCTAACTTTTGACGACAATCTCACGTAGTGGGACATTGGCTTAATGCCCTTCGTCTATAGTTTTCAACTTACATACTACTCTTATAATATAATTCGCTTAAAATATAAATTCATACAAATAAAATATTGAAAAGACAACTGTCGTAATGCTACGAAACTCGTGTAAATATTGCATGGGTTGATTCATTATGTGCATTATAGTAGTAAAATTATATGGCTAGCCATAAACTTGAGTTACTATGTAATGACGACTTTCCTTAACTTTCCGAAATTATCACGCATTTCCACTTTCCACTGATATCGGGCAGCAGGTTTTCTGTAATTTAAACAGATAGTACATTCTGTAGGTAGGTACTATCGCGGTGTCAGTTTCAGCAGAAAGTAAGAGTAGAATAAACCTTACACTGATATTAAAGCTGGTCGCCCACCGTACGTATTCACGCGTCTAACATATTAACCTTTGAGTGATCACGGAGCTATAAGTCAAATACCGCGGGATTTACGGCACGGCGGCGGTCGAAACAGCACTAATTAATATAAACACAATAGGACGAAACACTATATCGTCGACACGACAAGGAATTAGACGGAACTTTGAGTAATGTGGATGGGGAATAACGAGGTATTTTACGTGTATGTTGTGGTTGCGATATTCATAGGTATATTAGGTGTACAATCGTTTTCGAGTAAGAAGATAAGTATTTTGTTGCATGCAAATAATTAATTAAAATCAGACACTATAGGATTAGCTGAAGTAGAAAAGTAGTAAAGCTGTAGTAGAAAAGCGAAAAGCGAAAGTAGAAAAGCTGTGATAGCCTAGTGGTTAGGACAACCGACTTCTAATCGGAGGTCGTGGGTTCGATGCCGGGCACGCACCTCTAACTTTTCGGAGTTATGTGCGTTTTAAGTATTTAAATATCACTTGCTTTAACGGTGAAGGAAAACATCGTGAGGAAACCTGCATGCCTGAGAGTTCTCCATAACGTTCTCAAAGGTGTGTGAAGTCTGCCAATCCGCTTGGCCAGCGTGGTAGACTATGGCCAAAACCCTTCTCACTCTGAGAGGAGACCTGTGCTCTGTAGTGAGCCGGTAATGGGTTGATCATGATGATGATGATGATGATAGGATTAGCAGTCTTCACACACCTTTGAGAACGTTATGGAGAACTCTCAGGCATGCAGGTTTCCTCACAATGTTTTCCTTCACCGTTAAAGCAAGTAATATTTAAATATTTAAAACGCACATAACTCCGAAAAGTTAGAGGTGCGTGCCCGGGATCGAACCCACGACCTCCGATTAGAAGTCGGTCGTCCTAACCACTAGGCTATCAAAGATTTTTGCAAAATAATAACTGGGGGATGTTAGGGATAAGTAATAGAACGTAAAAAAGCTATTTTTGAAATTTTTGTCTGTTTGTCTGTTTATCTGTTTGTCTGTATGTTTGTGCGCGCATCACGCAAAAACTACTGAATGGATTGAAACGAAACTTGGTACGATTTAAGTTCATACTACGGAGTAACATATAGGATACTCTTTATCCCGAAATTCAGCACGGTTCCCTAGGGAGAGGGGATGAAAGTCAAAACGTGTATTTAGCTGTAATTCAATAACGCGTGGTCCGATTTCATTCATTCGTTTTTGTTAGAAAGTAGATACTTTAAAGATTACCGACTAATCTCTAAAAGGCTGGATCGATTTTGATGGGACTTTCACTGGCGGATGTTTACATTTTGATCTACCTAAGCATCCGCCAATGAACTTTTAACAGTTTTAGCAAGGTATGAGCTCAAAGGAGCTTAGGAAACACAAAATGACTCCCACGGGATGTTTAAAAACCAATATCCATGTGAACGAAGTCGCGGGTTTCCGCTTGTTTCAAATAAAAAAGTTCCATCACTCATTCTAATTTTTGAATGATAGAAGGTCTTATTGGTCTATTGGCGTTAGGACATATTCAAAAAAGAATTCTAAGATCTTGGGAAATCGTTGCAATATTAGTGTTGGAAGGGAGGACTGCAGGCAAGATATCTCTAAGTCGGCAACGAAGCAAATGGATAAATCAGAACAAGATGAACTGGGCTTCTTCATCACCAATCAATAGATGTCTACTGCTAATAGGCCTTTGTTTGGGACTTCCTTACGCCGCGGACTTGCGCCACTTGTATATACGCGACACACAATGATGATTCGAATTAGCACCAGTGTCATAGTAAACAAGTATTGTATATTAATTAATCACACACAAGTTTAAGAACTCTGTTAAAAGTATGCTCATAAAAAAAGCTTATTACACAATTGAAGATTATATAAACGATAAAAAAGCATGAATTTAACTCGTTCCAGCAATGCGCGAGACGGCATTTCAATCATGTAGGTACTTACATAAATCGTTATATTGTTATTTTTAAAAAGAGCAACCACCGAGTTTCTTACTGGTTCTTCTCGGTTGGAACGGCATTCCGAACCAGTGGTAGATTCAATTGACGATTCAAAAGTACTTTTAAAAGTTTATTTGAATAAAAAACTTTTCTATTCTATTCTATTCTATAATACCAATTTCTGCGCGTCTGTACCCATTTCTGCAACAGTTTGTTTTGTTTGAAATGACGGCAATTAATAAGTCGTGATCTTAACTGATTAAATGAGATATGATTCTGAGAACACTCGACTCATTACGAGCAGGTAATTCACCGTAGGTAGGTGCCTAGCTCATTTGCATTCTGACCTAGGTACGTGTATAATTGCTAGTCATTTAATTACTGCAATATTATTGTTATGCAAATGTATCATGTATGTAAGCTGTGATAACTTAGTGGTTAGGACGACCGACTTCTAATCGGAGGTCGTGGGTTCGATCCCGGGCACGCACCTCTAACTTTTCGGAGTTATGTGCGTTTTAAGTATTTAAATATCACTTGCTTTAACGGTGAAGGAAAACATCGTGAGGAAACCTGCATGCCTGAGAGTTCTCCATAACGTTCTCAAAGGTGTGTGAAGTCTGCCAATCCGCTTGGCCAGCGTGGTAGACTATGGCCAAAACCCTTCTCACTCTGAGAGGAGACCCGTGCTCTGTAGTGAGCCGGTAATGGGTTGATCATGATGATGATGATGATGATCATGTATGCATGCATTATACAGACTTCTAAAATAGCTATACTCACGGGAATTTACGTCTGAGTACGTGAGACTAGTTTAAGCTAACCTTTTTTTTATTCATCAACAAGTTAGACCTTTACTGCGATCTCACCTGATGGTAAGTGACGGTGTAGTCTAAGGTGAAAGCGGGCTAACTTGGAAGAGGTATGGCAGTTTTTGTTAAACCCATACCCTTGATCGGTTTCTACGCGACATCGTACCGGTATGCTAAGTCGCTTGGCGGCACGGCTTTGCGTTGTAACTAGCCACGGCTGAAGCCTCACCAGACTAGACCAGAGACGATTTAGAAATTATAAAATCTCAAATTGCCACGGCCGGGAATTGAACTCGGGACCTCCCACTTATAAGACCCCACAGCGCTCACCACTATGTCAAGGATGTCGTCTTTTCAAAATAGTAGGTACCTATTCTATTTTCTAACCAAAGACTCCTTTAATTTTCAAAATAGTAGGTACCTATTCTATTTTCTAACCAAAGACTCCTTTGTAAGACTTTCAAGTACCAGGATATTATGATCGAAAAGCATTAAAAGCTAAAACGGCTAAAGTAAAATGAATTAAAAATGCATTTTATAAGTAATCAACTGAGATTCTGAGTCACCAACTTTACAAATTACGAAGCTCATTAATGGACCGAGGACTTTCCCACGGTTTGGAAAGGGCATTAGACAAAATATTTCAATGAACAATGAGGCTAATATTGTCTATGGCTCCTTGTTAGCTTTGGCATACTTACCTTGTAAAGGAATTTATTTGGTTTTAAGACTAATTTTGCCATAAGCAAAAATATTTCATTTAAACTTGTTATCAGCACAACAATCATATTAATCAAATATTTGGCTTACCTTTTGGCTGAATATCTACTGCAATGTTACTTAGTTCTTCCATAATATTAAGTGTCTAATTTTTAACATTTTTATCGCTACTACATCTGCAGGAGAAGACGTTCTTATATACGTTTCGGTATTCGGCCAATTGTCTTTTGATTAATTGATGTATTTTATACTAGCAATCATCATCATCATGATCAACCCATTACCGGCTCACTACAGAGCACGGGTCTCCTCTCAGAGTGAGAAGGGTTTTGGCCATAGTCTACCACGCTGGCCAAGCGGATTGGCAGACTTCACACACCTTTGAGAACGTTATGGAGAACTCTCAGGCATGCAGGTTTCCTCACGATGTTTTCCTTCACCGTTAAAGCAAGTGATATTTAAATACTTAAAACGCACATAACTTCGAAAAGTTAGAGGTGCGTGACCGGGATCGAACCCACGACCTCCGATTAGAAGTCGGTCGTCCTAACCACTAGGCTATCACAGCTTGTAAACATACTAGCAATATAGTAAGGCTATAAATAAGATATCACTATGATATTGACATCATATGGTGCAACCTGTGGTGCGACTATTAAGCTATTTTGAAAGCGCAATTACTTTACTCAACAAAATTAATATTCATTTTCCAATTATACAACGTTAGTTTTACTTTACGCAAAACCTGAAAGTAGTTTGTTCAGAATCAGTAACAAAATCGAATCCAACCATTTTTATATAGTGTTATATTTTTGTCCAAAAATATTTTGAAATCCTACAAGCTTAGACACAATGATTTACCGCGCATCAGCTGACGGTCGGCACACAGCGGCGGTCATTCAACTCGCGTCGATCGCTAGGCGCTGCGGCGACGGCTTGCAGTGACCATTTTTTTCGAGGACAACGACGCAACATAACAAGCTTATAACTTCGTTACTTTTCATTATATTTTTTTGAAATTTTGTATAAATATTTTTAATGTAAAATTATTTGACACGTGTTTCGGTTTTTGCGCAAAGTAAAACTAACGTTGTATTGCAAAACGTCGACTCTAAAGCGACAAAACTAATGAAAGACGACTTTTTCTCCCATGACTAATATGAAATACGTGATCAACAGTTCCGGCATGTATTATTCTTCAAAGGAAATCCGATAAAGAAACTGATAATGAAATTAACTTTCATTAGACCAGCTGGCAGATCCAGTTTGCAATATCTGTTTATTTATTTAATAAGAAGCCAGCGTGGATACCCATAATGGATTTCTAATTCTAGTACAATTTAGTTATTATTTTAATTATCGGATTGCATGCTTCACTAACTCTACATGCACGATTAACTAATACTTATTAAGATTATGACATTCTTGCAACGGGCAATAGTCTTTAGGTCTATGTATCTAGTTCGAGATTAACATCTTCTACTGACAAATGGGCCTCATAAGAAGGCTCAGGGTCACTCAGCGGGCGATGGAGAGAGCTATGCTCGGAGTATCCCTGCGGGATCAAATCAGAAACGAGGAGATCCGCAGGAGAACCAGAGTTACCGACATAGCTCATCGAGTCGCGAAGCTGAAGTGGCAATGGGCGGGGCACATTGCTCGAAGAACCGATGGACGTTGGGGTCCCAAGGTGCTTGAATGGCGACCTCGCACCAGTAAACGAAGCGCAGGTAGACCCCCCACTCGTTGGACAGACGATCCCAAGCGAGTCGCTGGCAGCCGCTGGAATCAGGCGGCACAAGATCGTGTGCTGTGGCGATCCTTGCAAGAGACCTATGTCCAGCAGTGGACGTCCATTGGTTGAAACGACTGACACTGATACCTACAGTGTCAAGGAAATCTTCACACCAAAATTATACTGTCAGGTAGTCAACAATTTAGATTACTTAAATTTATCGAACGAGAAATCGAATCCGAGTCTTTTTACCGAGGCGACTAATCTCACCGCGTCGCCGAGGCAAAGATCTCGTCAATTACAGAAATTAAGGTTAAACAACGATTAGCAGCTTCCTTTGTTAAACAGTTTGACGGAAGAACGTGGGCTTGTAACTCATTACCGTGCTTCTGTGTATTATAAAGCCAGCAGATCTTTGAAAAGGAATGTTGATGACAGATTTTCATCACTTCAACAATAAATGTGAAAGGTAATTAAAATACAGACACCGTAACTTAAGCGACTGCAGCGTTTTGCCTTTGTTCAACATAATGAATACAATAAAATAGTTTTACTAGGTTTTACAGAAGATAAATTATGTTTGCTAGGTAATAAGAACTTACATTTTTTTTCTGATGTGGTGGAAAAGCTTTTATAGCTACCCCCGTTCTGCGACAGAATGCTGACTCCCCCGGAGGAGAATGGGGATATACCGCACTAAAAACCATCTCGGCATGACCCGCATGCTGTCTATACTGGATGCCTGGGGAACCCATTGTATGCATCCCAGGCGTCCGGTAGCCGCCCCAATCGGTGCTCCCGCTCACATCTGGGCTGTCCTTCCAGAGGCTCGCACCCTCCTGTTTTTTTACGAGGTTTTCTTCCTCCCGCGATGGGCATTGCTGCCCCATTCCCAGGGTGTCTCACCCCCTGTTTCATCCGCAGTGCCCTCTGCTAATCAGAGAGACACGCGGAGAAAACTCCCTCCGCCAGGTCATTGGCCATGGCTAACAATATCCCTGTAGGAAAATTATTAACCATGTTACCGGGGTGCACCGGCCCAAATGCTGCTCTTCCCCTCGGACGTATCCAAGAGGACCAACAGCACCCAGACACACTGGGAGGTTACCTGGCTGGCATCCCAATAAGAACTTACGTCGGTTTAAAACAATCTGCACTAGCTGCTCTTAGTTGGTCTGTAATACCAACCACCGTGGTACATAGAACACGTGGTAGGTACATATGACCGTCCTTCATAGAATTCCTTCGTGAGATATACACTATACAGACTCTGTATACCTCATGAAGGAATTAAAAATAGGTCATAGTTATCTTACTAACATAATGGTTAACACTAGATAAATGTATACTTACCTAAATTGATTTATATTCATAATGATCGTTGCAATTCATCAAAAAGCGTTTTCACGCATAAATAAATCCTGATTCCCATTTGACACTCAATAAAAAACTAATTTATTTCCCTGTATATTGTTAAAAATTCCCAAGTCATATTTCAAATTGTTAATAATGAGCTTCGTACCTGACGGTTCGAGATCGCGCTAAGACTTCGATCTA
This sequence comes from Melanargia galathea, assembly GCA_920104075.1. Lineage (NCBI taxonomy): Eukaryota > Metazoa > Arthropoda > Insecta > Lepidoptera > Nymphalidae > Melanargia > Melanargia galathea. The sequence continues at coordinate 12,837,141 of OV049872.1, forward strand.
AAGAGGCTGCATTTGCATAAAATCATTAGTAAGCACAATGGTGTGCGGGCAGGGACACGGGGCGAGTGGCACCTTACAATATCACCTGTAAACATCTCACCACAACTGACTAAAATAACACAGTCACCTTTCCATTGCTGCTTTACCTTTCAGACGGATTTACAACTTTGTAGAGCGCATGGTAATGGATAACGTGCAGCCTGTAAACGCTTCTCCATCCATAAACCAAGAAAAACATGGAAGAGCCTGCGAGCCGCCTCTCGAATATGATTTATCATCGTTCATTAGGCGAGTTTGTCCGCAGCGACAACAGATGGAGCTGATAGCACTTGGCAGGGTGGCCCTCTTGTTATTATTTTTATTACCAGTTTTCAAAGAATAATACTCGAGGAATGCATCCTTTAATGAACTTCCCTTTTTTCGTCCAACATGATGGATAGAAATTAATGTCGCTCTCTATTGTTGATTGGTGACATCTCCAACGTTATAAATTTGAATTGACTCGATAAAGGTTAAGGCATTGTTAAGAGGTGGTTCGTAGAAGTGGGGACTCGGGGAATTAAATGTTGTTGTTATTAATAGTGCTTAAGTTGACTTATGAATCAAAGGAGTAAAGTTATTAAGTGAAGGATCCCTGGAGGAGACAACCCTGTTTATAAGTAGTAATAAACATTTCCATAGTCATTCTCGTGCACTAAATCCGCTTACCACTTAAATCTCTGCGTATGCGCAGAACAAACATTGACGATTCTTGAAACTGCATCTTTAACGCCGTCGCTGGTCGTGTTTGGAACGTAATTAAAGGCGCGTCGTGAATTTGCATTCGTTTCTGAGAGCTCGTAGCGCAAATCAAAAAAAGGTTCATGTTAATTAGCATATTGAATTTTGAAATGTGACGGTTGGCGTGCGGAGCTTCATACCGCACAGCGGTGGCCCGATGTTAAGATTTTTATGAGCCCTAAGAGAGAGCGCTCACGGAGCGGTTCGCACCCGCGCCCGCCGCGGTTGCGGGCCCGCAATACTCGAAATTCATACAAATGTCGAGTGCAAAACTCACGACGCGATTTACTCCCGCAGAGTTGGCGGTTGCTCGCGGCTCCCGCAGAAGGCGGGCGCCCGCGAGCTTTGCGGGCGTCGCCCGCAAGCTCTGCGGTTTTTTGGCGGGCGCGATCGCATTTTTCTTATAGGAGCTGGCGAACAAAACGGTATAGTTTATTTGCAAAAATGTGGTACAAATATTATGGATCTTAAAGCTTATTGTCTTCCAACACATTTAACTAATAAATTAGTGTGCAAATTGAATTATTGATTTTAAGACTAAACAAAATGACGTAAGTAGCATACATGTCAACGTTCTAAAGATATAAATATAAAATAAATTGCAATAAATAGAATTTATGTCATACCTATATTCTTTTAAATTGTAAAAACATTTCTCCATGAGCCAGTTCTTTAGTTTTACTTTAAAAGTTTGAAGAGGCATGGCCTGTATTGATTCAGGTAACCTATTAATTATTAAATATTAATATTAAACTGAATAACATACTTACAGTGAGTTTTGGTGTGGATTTTTATTTACCCATATGTAGTTTGTGACTTTATTGAACATAATAATATGTTAAATTCAGTTTGCTATCTCATATAAGTTAACGAAAGCAATAATTAATTAATATTGCAAGCAATAACTTGTTTGTGTAAACACATAACTCCAGAAGCAGACTATCAATTAATATTAAAACTAAATCAAACTATTATTAAAATATCTGCGTTTATCACCCGCACATAACTCAATTTATATCAACTCAGAGATTAGTTTAACTGAGATCTATTTTCAAATATATTTTATACTAATTAATTAATTACACTCAGCCAAGTCCAAAATGGCAGCATTTATTCGATGAGGGTGTGATTGCTATCGCAGCCCTCAATCAAATATCACGACCTAGACGCTGAAGCATCTAATAGTCGGTTGAGTCTTTGGAGGAGACTCAATTCATGGCTTCGAATTACCCGTATTTATACCAATAATTCAAGATGGCGGTTCGGCGCCACTGAATGAATCAAATGTCAGTTAATTCTAACCTATTTCAATTAATTTCATTAATAATTCGTAAACCATTTCTAAAAATTCTAATTAATTTTCAACAATAATCTATCATTTATAAGTCAGTCTGACATTTGTAAGTTAGTTTAGGCCAATTTCAACATAAATTGTTTAAAAACTTTATTAGTGAATAAAGTTTTTAAATGATAAACTTTTTAATTTAAAAAAATTCTTAGTAAAAAAAAACAAATTTTTCTTCTGAAAAAGAAATAATCATTTTGATTGACATCTTACAAAGTATGGAAATTAATCCATTTTGAACGAAAACTTGCTCGATTATTCAAATATTTCGAAACTTTATTGTAATTATGCCGTTATGATCGAAACCACGACCTATGGATGCAATTTTGATACAGTTGCGGGCCGTTTTAAGTAAAATTAAGTTGATATTCTTATTTAGTAAGCCAAAGACCATCGGATTAAAAAATATAACATTTTGTTCGCCAGCTCTTCATATATAACTATAACCGCCGGTCTTGCGGGCGTCACCCGCCAACTCGGCGGGCGACGCCCGCAGCCGCGGCGGCTGCGGTCCCGCAAAAACAAGCGGGCTCGTGAGCGCGCTCTCTCTAACCTCTCTCCCGCAGCCGCGGCGGGCGCGATTCCAAACCGCTCCGTGAGCGCTCTCCTTAACACATGGATACGCGTTTAACGTTTTTAATTTTAACGTTTACAAGTGTTTATTAAATTTATTTCGAATAAAGGCTGATTCGAGCTTCCAATACGAAATATTATTATTTATTTTCAAGAGGAAAATTCATAAACCCTACAATAATAGTATCAATAAATTCGAGTAATAATTTTTCAATAGCCGCTTCTTGTTCCTTATTTGCTCCCACGTAAACGTTAAAATCTAATATTACGTTAGGGCTGAGTAGATGTAGTCAATATTAGGGCACATCCACATTAGCCCAAACATGTAAGTGATCGTGATTGCCTCAGTTTTGTGTCTCCGTTTTAATTAATTTGGATCACGAAGTCGCCACTTCGGGCGTCACGACGCGATGGTACACGAAGGCTGACTGACACACTTCAAAATGCCACAAAATAGTCTTCGAGGCTATCGATGTGTGTTGTGCCACTATTTAATTGTCTACAGCTGATTCAATTGTTCTATTAACCCCCGACGCAAAAACGACGGGGTGTTATAAGTTTGACGTGCATGTATGTGTGTGTGTGTATGTGTGTGTGTGTGTGTGTGTGTGTGTGCGCGCGTGTGTGTGTGTGTGTGTGTGTCTGTTCTCCTGTAGCGCTCAAACGGGTGAACCGATTTGAATGCGGTTTTTTCGTTTGAAAGGTGAATTAGTCGAGAGTGTTGTTAGCTATGTTTGATGAAAATCGATCCAAGATGGCCGCCGCTACAAAATGGCGGATTACACATTTTTTCACAACTCCCTTAATATGGGTATCAAATGAAAGGGCTCGACTAGTAGAATAGCACTCTGCAAATCCAAGATGGCCGCCACCACAAAATGGCGAATTTCGGGGTTTTGTTTAATTTTTAATTTATACTTGTATAGATACGGAATGATCAAGGTCTTTTTTAGGGGTTCCAAAGGGAAATTAAAAAGTTCTGCTTGATTAATACATTACCCTCTCATAAAAAATAAATAGACCGTAGTTCAAGCAAGTCTTGTAGTTAAATAGTTAAATATAGGTATTTTGGTTAATACAGCTATCCTTTCGCTGGGTTCCGGCCAACTCTGTTCATGACCAAACTACGAATGAAGGTTGGTCATTACGAAATTTGGTCACTGTTAACAATGACAGCTATTTTTTTTGTCAATAGTGTGTCAACACAAATTAAAAATGGTTTATTCTATAATTTATGTCAAATTATCCTGTTTCTAAAATCCTGTTATCCTAAAAACAATTCACGGAAATTTAAAATATTAAGGGCATGTTTCACCACCTTCTGATAAGTATCGGATAGCTATCTATAACTTTTCATTAGTCAGTTGACATAAAGTAAGAAAGTGACAAAACTTACCTTTAGGCTATCCGACACTTAACAGAAGGTTGTGAAAAAGGCCGTTATTGATGTAATATTAAGAGCGTTGACGCACCAACCCGCTTCGCAAGTTTAGGCATTTACCTGAGATTCTTTGTTTACGTGAATGAACAGGCTGCAGCAATTGCAGTGTAGTGTAACAAACCGTTTTGATCCTTTTACCGTTTTCAAATGGGCTATTATTATTTTTTTTTCAATATTTTTAGGCACCTATTAGTTTTTAGTTTGAAGATTTTTAATTTTATAAAGCAGGCATAATTAATGTATAATGCTTGAAAAAGACCTTATAGAGTAGACCAGTATATAAAAAATATAATTGGAGAATATAGTACAGCTTCTGATATTGATTTTTTTACATTCCTACCTACTCGTGTAAGGGTAAGAGAGTGAAGAAAAATGCAGATTAATTCAAAATCTCGTTTATTTACTTATTACATACTAGATTTTGCCCGCGACTTTTTCCGCGATCTCTTTTCCAACCTTTATACTTATTTTCAAGGAAGTTTGCTATAGTAATTTACCTATAGTAGCTATAGCTATAGATTTCGGTGTTTTAAAAATCCCATAGGAACTCTGGATTTTTCCAGGATAAAAAGTAGCGTATGTGTTAAATAAAAAAAAAATTATAATATGTTAAATTACTTAGACAGCAGTCATTTCCGCGAGAGATACAAGAGAGATCAAAAACTTTTGTCAACAAAAGTATGTTGTTAGTTACCAATTTGTAATGTAAACCCCCTTCTTCATTTTGATGTCATTTCTCGATTTTAAATTTTAATAGTTACCGAACGATAGTTTTTTGTATAGCTATTTTCTAGTTCATTTTCCACATAATATTATGTACTAGATGATGGCCGCGACTTCGTCAGCGTGGATTTAGGTTTTTAAAAATCCTGTGGGAACTATTTGCTTTTTCGGGATAAAAGTTGCCTATGTCAATTTCCGGGACGCAAGGTACCTCAGCTGTACCTACCAAATTTCGTATAAATCAGTTAAACGGACGGACCTTTAAAAATTCCATGGGAACTTTTTAATTTTCCGAGATAAAAAGTATCCTATATCCCTCCCTAGGATGTAAGCTAACTAATGGAGATAGATGATGCCCTGACTTAAAACAGACTTTTTATCCTGGAAAAATCCACAGTTCCCGCGGGATTTTGAAAAAACCCAAATCTATAGCTACAGCTAGCTATAGGTAGATCACTATAGCAAACTACCTTGAAAGTAAGTATAAAGGTTGGAAAAGGGAGCGGGAACGGGAACCAGAAATCCACGATTCCCTCAGGATTTGTGAAAAACCTAAATTTACGCGGGCGAAGCCGCGGGCAAAAGCTAGTTATATATAATTCCTATATCGTATTAGGAAATGTATAAAAATAATGCTTTCTTTTGGACCACATTCTACCTAGGACCCAATAGAACCTAAGTGCCCGTCCTGCGGCTGGGCACATGGATATTTGTGTTCTAACCTTACCTAACTTCTGAAAAAAAAAAGAAATAATTTTGAAAAGAATATGATTTCCGCCTAAGATAAAGTAATAAATACCTCCTCTTACTAGCGCGATCGCCTGATCAGATGATGCAATACCCTCCCCTCGCCCCGCTATCCCCGCGTACCCATTGATATCTCAAATGTTTTACATTTCCGATTGCTATTTAGGATATGTATAGATTTCCTAGGAAATGTGTCTAATATAATTTATTTTACACTTTTCCATGCAATTTTAGGAATTACATACATTTCCTAGGAATTGTATACAATGACGGATTACATATACATTTCCGGTAACATATATAATACAATTAAAAAATGCGTCAAAAGTTTTAATCTATCTGTAACAAAAAATAGTGAGCATTAAAAATATCTAGTATTGAAAAGTGACAGTCGCACTACAATTTTACGTATATTTCATGTAATCCAATAGGAATTGCCGAGACAAAAAGTGTTACGTCCGTTCTCTGAGAGGCCTCGGCCCATACTAGTTTCCTAGTTCAATTTCCTACTGCAACTTTCTGCGTTTTGTACTGGGTTTCAAAGTTATTTTTTGGTAACAAATAGTGGTAAATTTCAAATTTTTTTTTGTTTATATTATTGCAAATGTGTTTTACTTTTATAAATACTTAATTTTACTTATAAATATCGAAAAATAATCTACTAAAATGACGGTTTTATATGTCTACAATTTACTGAAATTCCAATTTCTTTATTTGAATTTTTATGATGTAAAAAATACAAAATGAAAAAATGTTTTCTTCCACGTCTTTAGTTCAGGACATTTCCTTTAATAAATATATCTTTGTGTGTGAATCGAACAAGTAACTTTTGACGGAGTGAACGTCAAAGATTACACGAAACCCAAAATTCAAAAATAGGCCTTTGGTATTTTGGCAATAAGACACAAACTATCAATAAATTGCAAAATGTTGTCTTCCAATTCCCTAGAACAGAAAATTATCTACAATGTAGTATAAATAAGTTTTTAAGTAAATGCATTAATTAACAACTTATGAAGGGTCAAAATAGCTTAAAAATGAGCTAAAATGGCGCAGGCCGCGTCAACGCTCTTATGGAAAAACCATTTATGGAAATATGCATATTTCACAGAAAACTGTCTCGCGTGTTTTTATTAATTAATCCAATCGTGATTTACAAAGCAATTATCTTTATAGTGTAAAATTTCCATTAGTCATTAGTCATGTTATTTTGCAGAATAATAACTTGGTTTGAGGATAAAACATAATTAAGGTACTAGGTAACTAATTATACCTACTGCTCGTTGGCTAGTATAGATACTATCGTGTTTTATGAACGATATTTAATTACTCAAATACTAGTAACATAATTATTATCAACTTCATCAATTAATATTATACTCTCCATTGAGCATACCTTATAGATTTTCAATTGCTAAGAGCTGAATTCTGAAAAGTCTTAAGAACTTATGATGAGCACCTTAAATATTTCAGTTTGATTTTAAGCAATATTAAACTCAATGAAATTTTTAGACACGACTCTGCAAATCCATATGTGGCTTTGGTTAGTTAGATTAAAATAGTCTCGTAAAATTATCTAGTTTCTCAGACAGTCTTTACAAAATAGTTTTGAGATGGTATGTGGCGCGATCGGCATTTTTCAAAAACACACACTTAACATATCCTTACAATATTATAAATGCGAAAGTAACTCTGTCTGTCTGTCTGTCTGTTTGTCTGTCACGCTTTCACGTCAAAACTACTGAACCGATTTGAATGATTGCGACGCCCGCAAGACCGGCGGTTATAGTTATATATGAAGAGCTGGCGAACAAAATGTTATATTTTTTAATCCGATGGTCTTTGGCTTGCTGAATAAGAATATCAACTTAATTTTACTTAAAACGGCCCGCAACTGTATCAAAATTGCATCCATAGGTCGTGGTTTCGATCATAACGGCATAATTACAATAAAGTTTCGAAAGATTTGAATAATCGAGCACGTTTTCGTTCAAAATGGATTAATTTCCATACTTTGTAAGATGTCAATCAAAATGATTATTTCTTTTTCAGAAGAATTTGTTTTTTTTTTAATAAGATTTTTTTTTAATTAAAAAGTTTATCATTTAAAAACTTTATTCACTAATAAAGTTTTTAAACAATTTATGTTGAAATTGGCCTAAACTAACTTACAAATGTCAGACTGACTTACAAATGATAGATTATTGTTGAAAATTAATTCGAATTTTTAGAAATGGTTTACGAATTATTAATTTCATAATTGAAATAGGTTAGAATTAACTGACATTTGATTCATTCAGTGGCGCCGAACCGCCATCTTGAATTATTGGTATAAATACGGGTAATTCGAAGCCATGAATTGAGTCTCCTCCAAAGACTCAACCGACTATTAGATGCTTCAGCGTCTAGGTCGTGATATTTAATTGAGGGCTGCGATGATAGCAATCACACCCTCATCGAATAAATGCTGCCATTTTGGACTTGGCTGAGTGTAATTAATTAATTAGTATAAAATATATTTGAAAACTAGATGATGCCCACGGCTTCGCCCGTGTGGATTTAGGTTTTTAAAAATCCCGTGGGAACTTTTGATTTTCCAGAACAAAAAGTAGCTTATCTGTAGAAACCCGTCCCCAAAACGGAAAAATCCCGTGGGATCCCCACGCTTTCGGAATACAATTCCTTACAGCATCAGGGCTGAGGAGTTGGATATGTACCTACTCGAGTTCATTCAACGATAAAGTCTTTAATTGGTACCCCCAATATCAATTTAAATAACCGGAAGTTTCTAAAACCCATTAGTTTTGGGGATTAGGTCCCCTACAGCATCAGGATTGAGGAGTTGGAATCCAAATTTTTTATAGAACAGGGTCGCAATGTTTCTCTATCGATTAAAAAAAATTACGCAAATCGGTTCAGAAATCTCGGAGATATCGGTGTACATAGGTAGAAAAACACAACTCCTCCTTTTTTGAAAGTCGGTTAAAAAAGTAGCCTATGTTACTCCCTGGTTAATTCTCTACTTGTATGTGAAAGTCCCGTCAAAATCGGTTCAGCCGTTCCGAAGATTAGCCCGTTCAAACAGACAGACAGACAGACAGACAGACAGACAGACAGACAGACAGACAAAATTTTTAAAAACGTGTGATTCGGTTATGGTAGCGTTCAAATAACCATATGAGCTTAATATGAGGTAGTTATTTCGATATTACAGACAGACACTTCAATTTTATTTATTAGTATAGATATAGATAGATCTCAGTTAAACTAATCTCTGAGTTGATATAAATTGAGTTATGTGCGGGTGATAAACGCAGATATTTTAATAATAGTTTGATTTAGTTTTAATATTAATTGATAGTCTGCTTCTGGAGTTATGTGTTTACACAAACAAGTTATTGCTTGCAATATTAATTAATTATTGCTTCCGTTAACTTATATGAGATAGCAAACTGGATTTAACATATTATTATGTTCAATTCACAAACTACATATGGGTAAATAAAAAATCCACGCCAAAGCTCACTGTAAGTATGTCATTCAGTTTAATATTAATATTTAATAATTAATAGGTTACCTGAATCAATACAGGCCATGCCTCTTCAAAGGAGAATGATCATCCCTGACCCAAACATTTACACAAAATGTAATTTACTAAAATTATCTTACGAATATATGACAATTTGAAAATTAATGATTATTAATGCTAAAGCTGCTTTTAAAAAAATGCAATAAAAAAGGAATTCAACCGTCTCTTCCTGTTCTTTGGCATGTCTGGTGGCCATTTGCATTACTTTCTACGCATACATGCCCAAACAAAAAGTTTTGTTACTAAAAAATCATGTCACTTGAAATAAAACAGATATTTATTTTTAATACATTATTTTATTTGTTACTTGTTGTAAATCGTACAATATGATTAAAGTAAATAAGTAATAATTAATAATATTATTTTGTTATAATATTGTTTTAACTTCATTGCGTTTTGTGCAATGGAATGGAATAGAACTACAACCTTCTTGATTTTGTGTAAAGAAACTTATTATATTTCAAGATGCCAATGTGACATGTCATTGTTTTAGTTGTATGTGACGCTAGTGACGTCTACTCTGTTTACATTTTGAATGTTTATTATAGCGCAGCGGAGACCAATATTAATTCTATGGTTTATTGTTTATCCTTACCAACGACTTTTGCTATACTATACGGATTCGATCTCGCCTACTCGCCGACTTTACGCTACTTTCTACGGATTCTGATTTTTGCTCGTGATTTGGATAACAATGTTGAGGTGTATTAATTGTCACTTGAATGTAAACATGATGCCTTTGATATGATGCTAAGACATGATGGGTCTTCGTTAGATTCTACATTGCAAACTACTCTCAACATGGACATCGTTGCAACAGGTATGTTAAGTATAGTGCGCGGAACAAATAATTCAAATCGGCAGGAACGATACACGGCTTTCCTTACTAGTTTAACAATCATAAACTACACATAACCTAGAATCATTTTCGAACTTAAACTTAGATTTATTCAAAAACGGCAGGACCTAGAGGTATTAAAATGGTGTGTTTGGTTATCAGGAATAAACCTGCAATAAATGCTGCATACAACACGCTTGTAAACGACTGGGTTACACGCCCATAGATTTTTGGGCATTCTCCTTTTAAAGTAAAACTAAAGAACTGGCTCATGGAGAAATGTTTTTACAATTTAAAAGAATATAGGTATGACATAAATTCTATTTATTGCAATTAATTTTATATTTATATCTTTAGAACGTTGACATGTATGCTACTTACGTCATTTTGTTTAGTCTTAAAATCAATAATTCAATTTCTCACACTAATTTATTAGTTAAATGTGTTGGAAGACAATAAGCTTTAAGATCCATAATATTTGTACCACATTTTTGCAAATAAAGACTCTTACTCTTTAGTTTGATGCAACTATACCGTTTTGTTTGCCAGCTCCTATAAGAAAAATGCGATCGCGCCCGCCAAAAAACCGCAGAGCTTGCGGGCGACGCCCGCAAAGCTCGCGGGCGCCCGCTGCCCGCCGGTTCTGCGGGAGCCGCGAGCAACCGCCAACTCTGCGGGAGTAAATCGCGTCGTGAGTTTTGCACTCGACATTTGTATGAATTTCGAGTATTGCGGGCCCGCAACCGCGGCGGGCGCGGGTGCGAACCGCTCCGTGAGCGCTCTCTCTAAGAAAGGACATAGGCTACTTTTTAATGCGAAAAAAGGGTTGTAAGTGGCTGAAAAGGGGGTTGAAATGGTGTATGGAATATCGTCATTTTTAAAGCTAAAAGTGAAATTTGTGAAAAATCGAAATTCACGCGGGCGAAGCCGCGGGCAGAAGCTAGTAGAGTTATAAAGTAAGAACTAAAAAGTAAAAATATATGTTTAAGTAGGTATTTAGCCAACTATTTTCAAATGAATCTCTGCTAAACATAGACTCCGACACAACCTAGTACGATGTTCGGTCGTATGTGATGTCGTAATGTTCCAATTAGTTGCTCATTTGTGTCAAGCGTGCATTGTAAATCTATTCATTGGACGCGAACAATTGCCTCATTGTACTTGCTGCTCGTGCTTTAGTTTTGGACATTCACCGCGACATTAGCATGAGGTACTCTATAACAGTTTTCACTCGTATCGATCGATTTAATCAACGATTTAGTTTGGATTATTTAGGCTCGTGGCACAGTTGACAGTGAATTTGTAATGCCGATTTATCGCCAATTACTATTAATGCTCACGATCGACGGTGCGCCGGCCAAGTTGGGAACAAAACGTCAACTCAAGATATACAGCCTCTTTGTTGGTGAAGGTCCCCGATTTCTCAGGCCGGTGGCTTTATTTCACACAGTGCGTGGAAGCGCAATTAAACCCAGTGCAATCTTTCCTTATACGTCAACTTAATTAGAGAGCTGTCTTTACTTTCTCCATGCTCTTTATGTTATACTTTTAGAGAAGTTTCCGATTCCAAGAACAGTAAAAGATTAATAGTAAAAAAGTATAGTAAAAAAGTACACATATTTTTTTATTTTGATGCAACTACAAGCCCTTGGCTGCAATCTCAACTGATAGTAAGTGATGCAATCTAAGATAGAAGCAAGCTAATTTGAAATTGGTATGCAAACCCCTGATCATTTTCTACACAGCATCGTACCGGAACGCTAAAACTTGGCAGCACGGCTTTGCCGGTAGGATGGTAAACAGCTACGGCTGAAGCATCCTGCCAGACCAGACCAGAGATATGCTAAGGAAATAAGATGTGATACTTGTGATGTGATACTTTTTTGTCTATGATCAGTACCTACCTACCTACTTGATTCGAGAAAGATAATATATTATTGTGAGGATGGTTAGGACAATTGAATACAGGGATGGAGCTTAGAAACAAGAAAATTTTATTATGCTTTAATACCCAATATCAATCGATACAATCACAAATCGGTTAGCATAGTACACACCCATCAAACTAGGCGGCCACACAATGGGCCTCATGCCATAACATCACCAAACAATTTCAAAATCAGATCCTATGCATAACGAATGGAGTTGATAAATAGTTTGAATTAACCGATTTAATGCGGGTCACCCACAGCACGGTGACTTGGCTGAATTTCTTCACGTAATGATAATTGGACTGGCAAACACCCAGCCGGTGCTATCTCTTCGATCTTTTGAGCGTCGACGTCCAAAACTATGACTTGCGCTATTATATTTATTGACTAGTTCGTACTCGCTGCTTTCTCGATACAGTTTCACCTTAACATCCCTTTCATCATCATCATCATGATCAACCCATTACCGGCTCACTACAGAGCACGGGTCTCCTCACAGAGTGAGAAGGGTTTTGGCCATAGTCTACCACGCTGGCCAAGCGGATTGGCAGACATCCCTTTACACCTCTTCTAAAAATTAATCCAAAACCTCCCGATGTGAACTTTACTGTTTCTGAAGCACACTTTCTCAGTGCATCTCTACGTATAAAAACAAAAATGTTATCGAAATTCCGAGTTCCTATCTTCCAGCAGTTCAAACTGTACATTGTCTGTCAGTCCGTAAAGCATAAAATTTATATATTTATAATATATTTTTTCTATTTTATTTCTTGTCTTCCGACACAATCTTTATCGTTCTGATTAGCTCGGAGCTTTACCGCTGTGAATTGTTTTAAATCACAAGCTCGTAGAATTTAATTTGGAAATGTAGTATTGCACGTCGTTGAGCACCAAGTGAATTGCTGTTTCATCGATACGGACCGGTGTAAGATAACGATAGTCAACAGATTATATTTTTAAGTGTAATGATTATACCGTGTTTAGAATAACATTTTTAAGTCGATCTACTTAGTTGTTATATTTACAGTGATAATAATTAGGTACATTTGTAAGTAGGAAAACGTAAAATTTTTTTACAACTCAACTTGCAAAAGGTGCGGCTCCGTCTAGCATGATTAAGTTCATAAATATTAAACTAGCTGATGCCCGCGACTTCGTCCCCTTTTCGTCTACTTTTTTCAGAGTTGAATTTTCGTAAATCCTTTCTTATCGGATGCTTACATCATAATAGCTATCATGCCATGCATGCCAAATTTCAGCCGGATCCGTCCAGTGGTTTGTTCCTTTTATATATTTACAGCAACACATCAGAATAATTCTAATGATTTCAATACAACAATTCTACGATCTCTACGATAATGATACGTGATACTTATCAGTATTAGATTGAGTTGTATGAAGTGTGATTTGGGTGTGACATTATGTTACCGACCGTTGACGAAAAAAAAATTTCTTAAAAACAATTGTCAAGCCAAGCGTTGACAACGGAAATATAATTACTAGCGCGCATTCATGTTCAACGATTATTTTAAGCACATGTGAATTATTGTTTATCTAAGAAGAGAGATACTTAATCTTAGTTGCTTATGTATTCCGTGGTAGTGACATATAATTTTTTTGTCAGTGTAGTACATATTAATTGGGCATGTGGGCGGCGAGGGACCTCAAAATTTTGCAGAAGATATTTACCGTGCATTCATACGTCTAAAGCCGCAACTCCTCTTACTATGCTGCCGACGAACCGTCACACGATTTGGTAGCAAACGTTGTATGAAAACCATTGGAATAAATAAATAATGTCCAACTCTTAATTAAATTTGTTAACAGATGAAACAATGAGGTGTATTTCAATATAGATGAGGGGGCGATGACTTGACACCATGGGCTTGCCTTCTTGCGACCAGCATCCAGTCTGTTACGACTTTAAGATGTTACACTTTCTATTCAAGTAAATTTTACAATCATTTTGGACCGTATCCCAAGGACATAAGAGACATGTATACAAATGTTTGAATAGGCAATATCAATTCTCACATTTTATAGATATGCTCTTGTGCATCGGAATTAGTTCGAAGTGTATTAATATGTATTAGTGTCAGCCTTTTTACATTATTGGTTATTGGTTCTATGTTCATTGTTGGAATATGTAAATTATTTTGAAATAAATTTGTTTAACCAAGATAGCTGTACTGTGTGATAAGATCTTAAGCTTCATGAAACCTGATTTATATTATTAGATCCAGAACAGCATTTATCTTAATGCGAAGACGTTCTTGTTTATTCTTTATTCATTAGCAGGTTAATTTTTTAGGCAATTATCATTAAACAAGTATAAATTAAAAATTTCAAAAACCCCCGACATTCGCCATTTTGTGGTGGCGGCCATCTTGGATATGCATAGTGCTATTCTACTAGTCAAGCCCTTTCATTTGATACCCATATTGAGGGCGTTGTGATAAAATATGTAATTCGCCATTTTGTAGCGGCGGCCATCTTGGACCGATTTTCATCAAACATAGCTAACAACACTCGACTAATTCACCTTTCAAAGAAAAAAAACCGCATTCAAATCGGTTCACCTGTTTGAGCGCTACAGGGGAACAGACACACACACACACACACACACACACACAGACACGTCAAACTTATAACACCCCGTCGTTTTTGTGTCGGGGGTTAAAAACAATGAAAGCAATATTTTAATTCGTCCAACTTACTCACTTCTAAACTTTTAAACTGTAACGAATGTTTTTAATGTACCTATTTATTTTATCGTTTATTCTTTGTTGTCTTTGGAGAGATTGGTTTATTAACATTTCTGAAGAAAGAAAATGCCGATATAATATTATGGGCCCCACAACTTTTAGATATTTTCGCTTGGCTAATGGCTTATCTGCTCTACATAGTTTTGTATTCATTCACTTCAATATAGCCGACGATGGATATCCACCTTTACGACGTAACGTGTAACAAAAGAAGTTCGAAATCTCACAAAACATCATTGGAAAAATCGAAACATTTGAGTCTGGTCGTAAACAGGCCGAAACACAACTCAAAAATGAGGCTGGGATATTTATTGGGCGATTTTATTGGCTGCTTGAGAAATTAAACGCAGCACATATATCACAATGACTGATGGACAGAGTGTAAGTGGTTAGTGACACTGGCATACCTACTCGATACCTGAGGAGATCGACCAAAAATTTAATTTAATACCCACCACCATTACAGCCCTCTATCATGCTACTGCTGGGCACAGGCGTCGACTTGTAAGAAGATAATTTAGACCTTAAACCCGCCAATCTGCTCCAATACAAGTTGGTGGGCTTTACGACTATTGTTGCACGATAAATTTTGTTACAGTCCCATACAAGCAGGTAGGTTTGTAGGGGGGGTGCTAGCCAGGTAACCTCCAAGTGTGCCTGGGTGCTGCTGGTCCTCTTGGATACGTCCGAGGGGAAGAGCAGTATTCGGGCCGGTGCGCCCCGGTAACATGGTTAATAATTTTCCTACGGGGATATTGTTAGCCATGGCCAATGACCTGGCGGAGGGAGGTTTCTCCGCGTGTCCCTCTGATTAGCAGAGGGCACCGCGGATGAAACTGGGGGTGAGACACCCCGGGGCGGGGGGCAGCGATGCCCATCGCGGGAGGAAGAAAACCTCGTTAAAAAATTACGGGAGGGCGCGAGCCTCTGGAGGGACAGCCCAGAGGCGAGCGGGAGCCCCAGCTGGGGCGGCTGCCGGACACCTGGGATGCATACTTTGGGTTCCCCAGGCGTCCAGCACAGACAGCATGAGGGTCATGTAAAAAAAAAGGTAGGTTTGTAGGGGACTGGACGGGACCACGTCGACGAAATCACGGGCAAAGCTAGTAATATTAAATTAATAAAATATCTATTAATAATATGAGTAGGTAGAGTGAAATATAATAAAACTGATATAATAAAAAAGGATTAAGTATATTATATCTTTTGAAACAATTTTAATGCTTAAAGAAAGGTGATTGACGATAAAATGGCTTGCACTTAAATGACAAAGGAAAGGTCAATCACCTTACTCTCCTCACACAAGTGTCAAGAATGCGGATCTGAGGTTGAGATCGATTGTTTTAATTGATGCAAAGTATTTTTCTGAAAGGTCAGTTTACTTAAATGTTGTTTTGTACAAATAGTAGGTAAATAAATATTATGTTATTACGTATTAATTATAGTGAATAACAATAAGTTCATAGAAAATTTAAAAAAAAATTGTTGGTAACGAAAAGTTACATAATATACCTACTTACTTAGTTATTTAGAATAGGTGTTTATAAAATATAGCATTTAAGTTCAGATTTTTGGAATAAGCACCAGAGAACATTATTGTCTCGGTAAAATTATTTATTGGCGCCACCACATTATTACACAAGCTATAATTTAAAAATTAAAAAAACCCGACTTCCATGCTAAAAAACGAACTAAAAAATTAATAAACTACCACCGTACCACTTACAGTGTAGTTGTTATTTATTTTGTTTTTCATGATTTGTCACTCCAAATTGATTTAAAACATATAGATTGTATACATTTTCGTACTCGCCTTTTAAAGCCCTTTATTTTGATACCCCACTCGAGGGTCTTGAAGAAAAAAATTTTTTTCAGCCCGCACATTAAAGTGCATAACATTTGCCATTTTGATTTTTTATGAATTTTATGTACCCAGTAACATTTGCGCCGTCAAGACAAATCTAATGACGTATAATTTATCAAAATAGGTTGAGCCGTTAAGTAGTTACGAACTGACATAGGAAACTGTCATTTTCTACGATTTATCACTCCAAATTGTTTCCAAATATATAAATTTATACATTTTCGTATTTGCCTTTTAAATCCCTTTATTTTGATACCCCACTCGAGGGTCTTGAAGAAAAAATTTTTTTTCAGCTCGCACATTAAAGCGCATAAAGTCCGCCATTTTGATTTTTTTTTAAATTTAGGTACCCTATAACACTCGCGTCATTGAGACAAATCTAATGACGTATCATTTATCAAAATCCGTTGAGCCGTTGATTAGTTACAAGCGGACATAGGAATGGACATACATACACACAGGTGAAACACATATACCTACCCAGTCGGGTAAAAAAGAGTGAAAAATAGGAACAATAATTAATCTTCTAGTCACATTCCCCATTCCCACAAAAAAATAATTGATAAAATAAAAAAGACAACTCTTTTCACTTCATGAACTGGAAACAGTATTTTTTTTTTTCAATTTACCATAAAATAAACAAACAAAATATTCTTACAATTCAAAGTGCCATCAAGCACTTGTACTTTAAAACTTTTATTCGATCTGAAACACTTGCATATTTACTTATCAACTTTTTGGTGGTCCAACGAGTGTACGAAAACATTTGCGTACGATAAATTGTCTTAATTGGTTTACTTTTACCTTTTGTAAAATTTCTTATACGGCCTTTTAAAATAAACATTTAATGTCAGGCCCCGATAAAAGTTTGTAACAGCAACATTGATGTATAAAAACCCTAAGATATACACATTAAAATTGTCATGCGTGAAGAAGAATCCGAAAAGTATCTACACGTAAGCGTTATAGATATTAGTCATTATTTAGATAGGTATAACCCGCGCCACGTACGTCGAACGCTGAACGAAACGTATAGGGGATAGCTGCGTATGGGAACTGTCGCGCACGTAAGTAATACAATAGCTTACCCCCTCCACTTTCCTTCAGCGTTTGATGTACGTGCCGATGTTTATAAGAAAAATATATCACAATGAAAAACCATAACAGCTCTTCTTTAAAAAAAGAACACTACGTAATAAGGTTATATAAAAAATTAAGACCAACTGTCCAAACGGTCCTGACTTTTTTCGGTACGAATAACTACAATAGAGCTACGTTTTGCCCTTAGGTACGGAAACCTAAAATTCATTTTACAACATGGTGTGAACGTATTTTTTATATCAATGACCAGCAACAAAAGCATTTCGAAATGAAAATAATTCCCACCTACATTTCATTAAGTACTGTTTAAGTGTAGTTAATAAAACAAATTGCTGTCGCACGGCGGGTAGCAAATAAAAATAACATTGTGAAGGTGCTTGCAGGCTGCTTAGGTTTGGTAATCGTTAGCGACGCCTACGATTCAATTATTTTCGACTACTGACTAGAAGGTAGACGACTCTTCTGAATTAAAAGTTCTATTAATTCAGAATTTTTAACCATTTTTACGAAATGATTTCTTGAAAAACCAAAAACACCTAACGCCAATAACTCCTTTGTTACCGATGTACTATTTTATTACTGTTTTATTTTGCTAATTCCTCACATATTATATTCTTATGTTTTGTTTGGTCACCAAATCTTACTAATGACTATGTATTTCAATAAAAATATTATGTATAAGTTCTGGCTTTATAGAAGGCATAATCTATACATAATATTTTTAATATTCTATAAGTTCCCCAAACTTATCTTGCGGGCGCAGCCTCACTCGTCCTCGACACCCCGAACGCACTTAATGTACAAAATATTGTAATGTTATTATATCCGTGATAACCTGACATCGCCTCTTCAACGGGATCAAAAAATTTCAATGCACAGTGAAGATAAACGAAGACCCAAGATGTACCTACCTACTGTCCACTAATTTAATGAAACAGGCCCTTATTATAACTTCACTTATATAACTTATGATTTTACTTGTCACATTTTTGTTCACCTGTGAATCCTGTGAAAAATCTGTAAGCCAATCGAGGTGACATAGTCCGCGCCACGTCTTCGCCACTCTGTACTTCTGTACCAATGAACCATTTCACTCCGTGAAATTGCATCTTGGTGTAGAGTTACGGATACCTAAACGGGTAACCGTAAGAAAATGTACCTACCTACAGAATTACTGTAGGTAGGTACATTTTTCTTTAAAACACAAGTGAAGTACAGTAGAGTTATGCCGAGTTTGCATATTTTAACAACGTTACTAGATTTTGAATATCGCAAAACTATAATATCAGAGTAAAATAGATCTTAAGCTTCTTGAACAGAAGCAGTCATTACTTTACGAAATTCCATGATATACAATGAAAAAAAAAATTACTTTGTTATAGTCCTCCTAAGCTTCTTATTTTAAAGTCGTATTTAAATTCAGTCTCGATTTTTATTTTGCAAAATTTCCGCTAGGAAAGCTGACTGTAGATATATTTAGGAACTGTAACCTTAAAATAAGTCATTTTGCTCTATTTTACTTTGAAGTTATTGTGTTTTGATACGTTGATCGAAATCGATCAACGTTGTCGCAATGTGCAAACCCGGCATAACCTGGCATATAATAATTTGAATAGATATTTCTCAACGCACCTGATTATTATTACGACGAGGGTCGCAAGTTAGATTCCCGCTCATAACATCTCTACGATATGCCGATTAAAATCTACCACGCCACAGATACGAGTATGAATGAGCATATACATTCAATTAAAACGATAGTATATTGCAAAACAAATGTTCATATTAAAGGTGTATTACATTAAAATATAAATGTTTATCGACTGGCAAATACAGAAACTTAACACTTTTAATATAATCTTATGCTAATCATTATTAGAAATGCTTGTGTATTTACGCTAATTGCAACGCGCATCAAAACAGAAAATACCACATAGGTATTATACCGCCTTAATTTTCTAATACGCACGTACCTATATTATAGTAAAGGTCTAAGGCATTCCTTTCACGAAGCTGCAGGCTAAACTGGGTTATAAATTTCCCCTAATTACTAATGTAGTGCCTTCACAATACTTTGCATACAATGTTATGCTCTACACCTCGATACTTGTTTAGACCACCCGCAGTTCGGAACTAGAACAACTAAATATACATGGAACAAAACAGCCACCTTTAGTCATGGCGGCCTGGTACTCCAAATAAAATTATGACACAAGGCCTTTTCCCATTCACGCAGATAAACAAACAGGCAAAACTACCATGACAGCAGAGAACGAAAAACTGATGCTCACAACTTCCTCGTAGATTTAGGTTTTAAAAGGAACTATGAGATCTCTTAGATTTTCCGGGGAAAAAGGTTACTTTATTAAGGTCTTCAGGATGTAAGCTATTTCAGTGCCTTTCGTCAAGATAGAAGATTAAGCTGTGACAGATAACAGACACAGACAGACAGATACGCTTTCTCAATACAACATTCTCAGTACAATATTTCAGTAGTAAAACTTATATTCTTCCAATTTTTCAAGTACAATCGCAAATATTAGATCGTACTGCCTGATCTTAATTTCATGCGGGCGAAGCAGAAGACAAATGCTAGTTCAGTGATAATAATTTCATTACCTACTTGCAAAATATATTCTGTATTAATTAAACGTTATATTATATCTGACATCTTTTGAATGTCAGATTTCCATAAATAAATATTGATACCGTTAAGGGCACTCAGACCCACCTACTTGAATGAAAAAGCTCGATATTTTTATAGAGGCCCTCTGTAAGAACTCAGGTGCCAGACGTAAAATTGTAAAATCCAACAAAACGAAAATGTAGACAGACCCAATAAAAGTCTCTAAGCCATTTAAATCTCCCTAAACGACAGGGTTATCGTTTAATTTTACTACAGAAAGCATTTCCATCACAATTGGAAGAGACTTCTTGTCGTTTATTTTAAAGTGTTGGGCTTCGTCCGTGCCGTGCGTTATCATAAATCTTTTTTAAGATCGAACCATAAAGGGAGATAAGGTCGCACCCAATCGGCTAAAGATTGCCCTTTACTGAATTCCACTGCGATGCTGACGAATTGTCAGACGAATGCGCAATGATGATTTGATGCTGTAGACGTGCTATAATAAACTTATAATTTTTTAAGGCAACTGTAAGACATTTGGCAACTGTCATATCGTACTTAAGATTTCAGAGTTACTGTCATTCAGTTTGGAAATTACAAAGATATTGTATTCTCTCTCTCTTCTTTCGGAAATTATCTTTTGGAAATACTTACTTCTAACGGAGATGTCAGATCATGTCAAATTAACGCAGCTATATTAGGTATATGTAGGTACTTTTTGTGGCAACTGTAAGAAAAAATTTGGCCACTGCCATATCTGATATCGTACTTAAGATTGCAGAGTTACAAGCTATATTGGGGCTAATTCTGTTTTAGACTTACTATAAACTAAACAAAAGACCGGTCTGAATCTATTTCCATCTCTTTCACACTTCCTACGAAAAATAATAACAGTTTTTAACCCTGTCAATTTAGTTGAATGTGTACATCAGAATTATCTACAACTTACAGATTACTACCAGAATTACTAGCCACACTACCTAATTTACTGAGGAGCAATCATAATAATAGGAATGTCGCATCTGTCTAAATACTAATCTAGGTAGGTACAAAGGAATGATTGAGTGTACCGCTTGTGATCTTTGTAAATTGATTAAGTGTCTGGAATTCAAATATTTCCAGTTTAGCGCGGGATCACGTTGAATGATCAATTAAGATGATCGACGTTTCGCATCGACCGCTCGCCAAATAAAAGTTGCACTAAGTGATCCTTATTATTTGCTGAACGGGTATTGTTATCGATTCTTATGTTGTTTTAGCTGTTTTTCTTATTGATTTTTGTATATGATGCATCTGATTATTATTCTACATTTTATTATATGTATAGATATGCGGTGATTAAGAAAATAATACCGTTAGGGACGCGTCTTGTCAAAAAAACCTCGTGAAGATGCCGCGCTTAGAGGTAGTTACTGCTTAATAGCACATAGTGGTATTTTTGGCAATAATTTTTTTTTTTCATTTATTGAGGTCATCTAGGAAGAGACATGCGTCCGCGCCACGTCCTTGTTACATTTCTGCCTTCAACTCGCCCTCGAGGTATACAAATCGCGCACAACGCATACGAGTGGCGCCGAGGCGTCTTTTAATGACATATCGTTGAAACCATTGTAATTATAAGCAAAATAAATAATAGTTTAAAAAAAAAACTAAAAAAACACGCTTTTTACAGAAAACCAAACTAAAAAATAGAAAATAAATTTTAATAAAATAGAAATACAAAATACATAAGAAAAAAATGTATTTTATTTAAAAAAAAGTGTGGGTGCATGGCGTCTATATATATATATATATATATATATATATATATATATATATATATATATTAGAGGATTATCATTTCGATAATATCTTGAAAAGTACCCCACGCTTTTTTTTAAATAAAATACATTTTTTTCTTATGTATTTTGTATTTCTATTTTATTAAAATTTATTTTCTATTTTTTAGTTTGGTTTATTTATAAACACACAAAAAAAAATCATGTCATTTAAAATAGAACAGATATTAATAATTATTATTAATACATTATTTTATATGTTATTTGTTGTGAATCGTAAAATATGATTAAATTAAATAGGTAAGTAATGTAATAGTAAGTAGTGAAATAGTAAGTAAAATAACATGTGATGCGTAATGCCAAGAAATATGAACTCCTTCAACTAATCATGCAAGGGAAAGTGGCAGGCAGGAGGAGGCCTGGCCGCAGAAGGATATCGTGGCTTAAAAACTTGCGCCAATGGTTTGGGAAGAGCACAAGATCTTTATTTAGAGCAGCTGTGTCGAAAGTTGAAATTGCCCTAATGATTGCCAACCTTCGCAAGGAGACGGCACGTTAAGAAGAAGAAAGTAATAATTAATAATATTATTATTTTGTTTTAAGAGGGTCGTGTAGTGACGAGACGCGGCAGGAGTAGGTATTTTCAAAAATGCTCCGTATTGTGCGATAGAGACAGTTGCAAGTCCTGAGATTTCCCTATATTTCGTTACTGAAATATGGTTTCGGGCGATAACGTTTTTACCACCCTTTTTTTTACGTGGTGGAAAAGCTTTATGGCTACCCCCGTTCCTTGGGCGGATCGAGGGTTGTGTGGGACTCTCCCCCGAATGGGGGTATACTGCACTAAAAACCACCACGGCATGTCCCTCTTGCACAGTCAGCAAGAGGGACATGCCGTGGTGGTTTTTAGCTGGACGCCTGGGGAACCCGTTGTATACGTCCCAAGCATCTGTCAGCCGCCCCAGCTACCTGCCGGGGCTCCCGCGCTAAAGAAAAGGTGATCGGAACATCGTGATCCCCCCCTCAGACGGTGAGGAGACTACGAGTGACGGGTAGCTAGCCCAATAGCTACCCGCCGTCTCCCGAGGGAAGCTGGCGAGCGGCGATTAACCGCCGCCTTCTTCTTCCCCGTCTGCACCGGAGCGGATGCGCGTCGAGAGCCTCTTTGCGCACCCGCTCCGTACCCGCGTTATCCGAGATAACGTCCGCGCAGAAGTCGGCCACAACATCCCAAGACCCCTCGCTGCTCAGCATGGCGCGTACGACGCCGGGCAGCGAGAGGTCTCCGCCAATTGTCGCCACCAGCCAATTGTGCGCCGCTGGGGGTCCCTCTGGCTACACTCCTCCAGAGTGTGTTGCCGTGTCGTCCCCAGCACCGCACTCGTGGCACGACGGGGTCGGTTCCCTCGTCGCCTTGTGTAGGTAATGGCCGAAGCAATAATTCTTAAGCAATAATTCTTTAAAATCGTAAGCAATTTCATCGTAAGCAATGCTTTAGTTGTGAGTGATGTCTACTCTGTTTACCTTAGTTACCACAGCTAGTTACCTTGCGATTTTTGAATATTTATTGTTTTACTTTACCGACGACTTTTGATAAATTTACAAAAATCCTATTTTGCAAATTGAATAATGGAATAATCTTATCAATTTAGTGTATTGTCATCGGTCCTCGATAAATCTACAAAGTTTGAATGAAATCTGACCGTTTAAAGTGGGTCAAAATTGCGCCCAAAGAAGTCGGTTACAAACATACAAGTGAAGCTAATATAAAGCGTGTAAAAATTAGGCTAATTATTACCTTACCAATCTTGCAAATAACCACTTGCTAATCAAATAAATAGCCATAAAGGCTCACTACTACCAAAACACAAAACAAAATCTAACAAAAGCCTCACCGAATGATACGAAAATGTTAAACGACACATTAAATTCAAGGACTTCATTCTCACAAAAGATCTAATTGGAGAGAAAAAAAATACCTATTAATACCCGCTTGTTTGCTTGATTGATGTATCGACAGTCCGAGACGGCTATTTAACAACGGACAGATAGACAAAATGGTGTGTATGCATGTCGGTATGTGAAAGACGTCGGGGTGCCTTACTAGTTACAACGTTAACGTTTGTAGACATTGGCATACATTGTTGTTTTAAGCGGTTCTCAAAGTTTAAGATATAGGTATACGTATTTATGTCTTTATTTGTTTGCCAATATAGTTTTGCACTTTACACCATTTAATGAAATAATAGTATTATTGTTATCTTAATTTAGCTTCTACAAATTGCATAAGAAAGAAAATATTAGGAGTTCTAATGTACGGTTTTGCCATTACTGTTATCTTGCTTTCTCGTTGCTAATATACGCACTGCCAAGATTTTGCCCTTCAAGTTTTCGTCTTGGATGCTTCTAAATTGAGAGTAAATAGGCGTCTTCTAGACAAGCACGCGTCCTTATCTTAAATGCTCTTATATCGTTACTTACCCTCAGTTGTAATTGCAGTCAAGCATTACAGGTATTAAAATGTCACACTAGCAATACACGTTTATTTTACGAATAGCTCGACAAATAGCCGAATTTATGGTATAGATTTATGGCATATTACTAACAATAATTCGGTAAGCTATCATTTTTTGGAATCATGATAAGGCAGGTACGAGTGAAAATTATGCCTTGACCGGTTATTTTGAGTGCCTATATTGGTCATTTTTTGGCGAATACATTCTATATTGGGTATTGGGACCACTGCAGCAACAAAGTTGAGAGCCTCTGGCGTAACAGATATACGTGCGTGTATGTGTGCGTGTCGTGATCACAATCAGGTTATTTCACTGGTAATTATGACCGGGCGAGAGCCGACCCGGGGTCAACCGTCCGGAGTGGCACAATTCCCATCTTATTTACAAGTTTAAGTTATCACATCCACCAATTGTATTATTGTACAATGTACCTACAACTACATACACAAATCTTTTTTATTCGAAAGCCAAAAGGAAGGGTCATGATTTTAGCATTCTATGTATGTAATATGTATGTATATCTGTATTTATCTCAGAAATTAGATAAATTATACCTATAATTTGTAGTGTGTCTAGTATTTTCCGAAAAGTCGGGATTTCAACTCTCGTTGAGAATACAATATATAAAGTAATGTAAAAACATAATATGCGGGATCCCTAACGAAACAGATTAAAATTTTATCCTTCTTAGTTTTTATTTTGGTAACCCGAATGCTGGTCCATTCATGCAATAAGAGTAACTGAGATCCACACGGCAGTGTTTTGTTTGTATTATTAACATTTATGAACTTTGACTCTCGTAGGTACTTGCATGTTTACGAAATTAATTAACATTGTTTTATGGAATTTTCTACGGCTCTCACACATTAATCTTTTTTTATTGTATGAGTATATTATGCGTAACTTCATAATAAAAATCAATGACGTTCCACAGGTTATCGGGTTCCAATTAAAAATTCTAAATATGCTAATGAATTGATAACGAAACAACATCACAAAAATACTCTTTAAGATTTCAAAATCTCTTCTTAATTACTATTAGCACTCGAAACTTTAAGCTCTTAAAAAGAATAATAGGTTAACTACACTCTAAGTCGGAGCTTTAAGCGTAGTATACAACATAAGATTCTGATTAGGCAGGCAATTTTGTTTGGTGTTATTTATGTAACACAAATATTATTATAGTGATAAAAGAAGTTTTTATTAATTAGAGATATTTTTTAACCTAGCACTTTGCTCACTTTATTTTAATTTGGTAGTAATTTATTGCGAACTTTATGTCACTTTAGAAACGTAGAAGGCGGAAGAACATGGCGATACCCAATCCGCTAGTCAGATCAACTTAAGTATACCTACTGACGTGTTTACCTACTATGCTGTACATCTAGCCAGTGAGAGAATCCGGTGGAATGACTTCATTTACTGCAAAATGTTGACTCGCCATGGGCATGGGGCTAACGATCCTCAATGATAAAGTACTAACTGGAGCGATAGAAGACAGAAAAGAGAGAGGCGAGAGAGAGAGAAGAGAAAGAGAAGAGAGAGAAGTCACAGATACGATTCAACAAGCAGATGATCCCTACGGTATAAATGAATACCTACAATAATATAATTACGTGAATGAATTAATATTTATCATCGTCATCAAAGAGTTGCTCACTGCGGTGGTGATTCAAAACGCAACAGTTAACTCTATATTATGCTCTAAGCTTTAGAATCATATCAAAGGATAGTATAATCTGAACGTAACGTCGTGGGTGGCAGACCGCGGGTCAAATGAGTTCTTAGATAAAAACCCGATTGAGTGACGTCACTTGAGATGTAAGCGACATCTAAGTACCTTCTCATCTTGTATTGGTATATTATAATATCTAAATTAGATAATAAGTTCGGTTGTATTACAAAACTATTACCAAGTAAATTTATTTTTCTTTGACTATAGAATGGTAAATTTTTGGTAAGATAGGGTGGAAATCCCTGAAACAATACTTACTCCCTGGAGTACCTGGCATGTTATAAGCTGGAGATCTTCTAGGTTGATAAATAACTAAAATATAGCATATATTTATTTATTAAATGCTATTTTATTTTTTGATAGTCATTTTTGAGTGTAACACACTTCCTAACGCACACCTTGTTTCTAAGTTTAAATATCATTTCTTAAGAACTCTGAGTACCTAGAAATTCCTGTGCTGCTTCATTATCTTCAAATTGCTGTCCTATACTTAAATAAAAAAAAATATTTTTAGCCTCTCAATATTATTGACAACAATAGGTAAAATCTTTTAAAATAATTTCCACCTTTTCGAAGTCAATCTTTATGTTAAAAAAATATACGGACCTGTTCGTTACCTTCTATTCGTAGTAAGTAGTTTTATTCTATGGATCTTATCTAGCGTGAGGATACCTATAAAACTTTAAGATAAAACATAAATGACTAAATAATTTTGATATCTTTATTAGGAAACTTTATAACTTTTCTAGCATTTTTTTCTAATTGTCAATTTAGTGTAGGGAGATTATGTATACCCAAATTAACAGCATTGTCTTGTTCCTATTATTAGATTCGTGAAAAACTAGACTAACTAGGGACGATTTTTTCTATTTTACAGCTGAAAGGTAAAAATATACATGGTACGGCAGCCCTGGAACAAAATTTTTAGTGATTAATTAACAAGCTGAATTTTCGTGAGCAGGTTCGTTTCGACGAGACGAACAACTTTTTTATCTATGAAAATTCTCGATGGAGGTAGCTACTCGAGTGGGGAGGTATTAAAAATTTCGATTCGCTCGGGTGGGAAATCGTTCCACTAAAGTAGGACTATATGGCCATTTCATTATACAAGTATTTATTAGGCTGTATACAAAAAACCAGCTGGTTATTAATAATATTCTACAGCGTCCTCCACTTCGAATATTTCTAAATAATGAGGTTATAAAAATGATTAAACATTATTAATTCTTATTACATTTTACATTTTTGATATGTAGGTATTTGATTGATATACTTAAAGTTAAGGTTGACGGTTCTATTTTAGACACTTGAGCAAAATACATATAATATGAGAAAATGTAATAAAAATAAGATAGGAACTCCGTAACACCATTGTTACAGGCGGCCCACGTGCCCGCCGCTGCTCCCGCGCAGTATATCACGGTAAAGAGTAGACAGTATTTCGCACTTCGCGCACCAGATACGTATTCACATATAAATTTAAATTTAAAATTGACACTAAATGCAAATTAAAAAAAAATATTTCATGTACAGAATTTTTGATTCTTTACCTTCAACTCAAGAGGAGAAGAGGTTCTCAAGTCAACGCGTATATATTTTTTGCGCAAAGATTTAACACCAGTAGGTACATTCGTTACTGGTGTTAAATCTTTACTACATAACTTCTGAGACTTACGAGCATCCGTTATAGCAGACAGCCAGGGCACTGAGTGTAACTTGTTAAGTTAACATTGTCTACGCCTAAATCTTCATTTAATATAGAAATTACGCTTGGAAAGCGTCATGGTCTTCTTACGATAGGCAATGACAGATTAACGCATAATGATTTAAAGTTACACTATAACTTCTTATGCTATTCAGTGCGCGTGGTAATCCTTGATTTTGAGCAACAGATTTGGTTTGGTCAGTCCATCGCATGGGTGACCTTCAGAGCGATTTGTTTCCATATCCTGAACGATAATCGATATTCAGAAGTCTATACTATCCTTTATGAGGAGAGGTAGAGAGGCACTCTATGGAGTTATTTTCTCGCTGGGAGTTTCGAGTTAGTTTTCTATCTGGCATATCCTGGCAATTTCTTCTGTAAAACCTGTGCGAAGAGGTAATGCCTACCAATTTACATACATTTGAGATCTCACATATCTAACCAGTTTAAGACATGGACTTTTTGATAGTAGGTACCAATCATTTAAATTGTGTTCAATACGCCTCTGTGCCGATGTAACACCTCTGCGAAGAGTTACAATCTGACGCCAGCCGTGTACAGCGCCGGCCCACACCGGCCCAACAGTGATCTATTTATTTACAATACTATCTTATATCCGATTGACAGGCCGTTTTAGCTTCTATTAGTTTATATTATAAGAAAATGTTACACCTATCGAATATCTCGAAGCCCAAGCGGAATAAACTTGATAAATACTCCGTATAAATTTAAGTAGTTGTTAGCTTAGTTGGGCGGTAAATGGGAAATATCATTCATGTTTATATCATGTTTATCCTTCAGTCCATTTAATGTGTGATCGAAGTGTTTATCAGAATCATTTGATTATTTTCTTTTGGAAAAAAGTTGCCGTATAAATTAACTTGGTTTTATTTATTTATTGAAAAAATTATTTCATTAATTGAAAGTATTATTTAGCCAAGATTTATTTTCGCAGTGTACAGTAAAACCTTAGTACCATATTATGTTAACATATGATTTAAAACATGTGATTTTAAAATCACAAAAATAAATAGTTATAAAAATTGAAAAGCTAATAATAGCATTTTGGATAATTTTATCAAATATTATTATCAGATATAATTTATGAAATGGCTCATTGTTATTGTGACAAATATTTACAAATCATATTAAAAAGGGAATAGCTAATGAAATTTGACTTTTATAGGTATTTATTTAAATAGTGATGTGAACTCATTAATTATTGGGTTAGCAAAGCCTTTTGGGGCCGTCCGAAAACCTGACGCTCTTAATTTCTACTTACGTCGCGGCCTTAATGCGAAAAACTCGATTTTTATTGATGCAAAATATGAGAACCGTGACATAGTTATTAAAGGGACAACAATATAAACAATCAGATATCAATGTCTCCGGTGTGTATACTTTAAGTGTTAAGGCGATCGAAATATACTCGTAACAATAAAATTTTTATGCCGTGGACATGCTCTCGATATCCCCAAAAGTATTATTTTATAATTCTTCGCTAAGAATAATTTAGATTCGCACACTTTAGGTTCAGTATATAAAAGATAAAATCTCCGGCTTAAAACTCAGTAACCTGTTTATAATCTTTGCGTAAAACTAGCCAAGAAATATAACCTAAAGCGTAGTGCTTAATAATAGAATTGCTACGTTTCACTGTACAGACTGTTTGTAAGTAAAATAGTTTACTTACTTTCTTGTTACTTAAAGCCAGTGTTGTTACAGTGACTATCAAATTCTCAAGTGTTTCGAATGAGACAACAAAACGTACGGAGCCCTGTACCGGTAACGGAACCCTAAAATAAGAAGATTATTATTTAATCCTAAGTGAAGTGTCTTCTTCATTTTATCAAGAGTCAAGTGTCGATATATTGTTATAACGGCCATGTCCGAGCACTAAAGAGTACAGGCGCGATAGCCACAAGGATGTCCCCCCCTTGTTAACGACCTCACAGCCAAATAAATTTGTAACCAAATTAGTCCCGAGCGATAAAATTTATTCGAGATCCACTAAGAAAAGTAAAAATAACACATTCCCTGTCGGATTAAATAAGAGATACGAGCGAGATACGGACCGAGTGAGGCTCTTCCGCCCGGTTTTTAACACTTCCAATTAATAAAATTGATTTTGTTTTTTAATTAAGCCCGTAACGAAGACCGTGCGCTTGTTTAGGACCCGATCGGGTATACGCGTACCTCTTAAAAGAAGATTTATTTTATTGCTCGAAGCACAGCGTCCAGATCTCCGAGTCGGATCGCGTGCGACGTCCGAAACATCGGAACATCGACGGATTACGGTTTATAGCGCCGTCGATGAATAAAATTTGTGTTTAAACACAAAATGTTAATAAAATTGTTGTGTGTCAAAACATTGATACAGGGCATAATGTTGTTCTCAAAACGAAATAATCTTTATCTATACCTGCTATTATAAATCTTTAAAAATGTGTGTTAACTAAAAATATTTTCGAGAAAATTATTTATTAGAGGTTTTTAAGATATCCCTTTTTATTTCGGAATAATTATTCAATTATGTTCATACATGGGTTTGTTTGATTTGGTGAAAAAAAAAAACGCATTACCACCACGATCTAGATTTAGGTCAAAATTTTGAAGCACCTACATAGTATATTGAGTTAGAAGAGCTAAATAAAATAGCTTCACATACCTACAGAAACTTCTTAGTAAAAAAAGTTTGGTAAAGTGGGTAAAATAGAGTTGTTTAATTCAAACTTTAACATGTACGTTAACACGACACAAATTGATGTGATAAGCATTTGCATGAATAACATTATGTTGAAAACGTCAATAGGTACATACAATGTATATCGTAACTAATACATATATTTAAACACGAAAAGGGTCCAAGTTCACAAAAATGTTCAAACATTTAAATACCATTCCGCAACCAAGCCAAAAATAAACTACGATTCTGAAATAAATCAAAAAGTCCAATGCATTTACCATCATTAAAAAAGCTGGCAATTTCTGATAAAAACCTTGCATTCATAATGTTACAGCTAATTATCCTACTGGTATGCATGTACAAAAACATAATTATCTCTGTACATAATAGTTCTTAAAGCTTTAAAAATAGAAGCGATAATGGGACACGAACATTTTCCTTGAAGGGGAGACTGTACTTAAAGCACGCATGAACGCATATTTGCCGGTAAAATGTATGAACGAATCTTGCAGCATTTCGCACATTTGCATATGAATGTGTAATTAAACAAGGACTATGCGGGCGCAAAACAGTCGTTGCGATCGAAATTTTCAACCCTATAGCGTGTACATGCTTTGAATTTGATGATGATAAGATTTTTTTATAGTTGCTTTATTATTTTTGATATAACCTGGCGAGCTACTTACTTTAGCTACTTATTTTCAAGGGTAGTCTAATTTTAATAAATTAGACTATCCTTGAATATAAGTAACAAACATCTATTACATTATTGTAAAACATGTTCAAATTGTGTAAACGTTTTACATAATTTTAAAGGGAATATCAAGTCGTTTAGATAGGAGAATGATTTTAACCCCCGACGAAAAAACGACGGGGTGTTATAAGTTTGACGTGTCTGTGTGTGTGTGTGTGCGTGCGTGCGTGCGTGCGTACGTGCGTGCGTGCGTGCGTGCGTGCGTGCGTGCGTGCGTGCGTGCGTGCGTGTGTGCGTGCGTGCGTGCGTGATTGCGTGTGTGCGTGCGTGCGTGCGTGCGTGCCGTGCGTGCGTGCGTGCGTGCGTGCGAGTGTTTGTGTGTGCGTGTGCGGGTGCGTGCGTGTGCGTGTGCGTGTGCGTGTGTGTGTGTGTGTGTTCCCCTGTGGCGCTCAAACGGGTGGACCGATTTGAATGCGGTTTTTTTGTTTGAAAGGTAAATTAGTCGAGAGTGTTGTTATCTAAGTTTAATGAAAAAATTAAATAAAACGCACGCACCGTTAACTTTTCGGAGTTATGTGCGTTTTAAGTATTTATATATCACTTGCTTTAACGGTGAAGGAAAACATCGTGAGGAAACCTGCATGCCTGAGAGTTCTCCATAACGTTCTCAAAGGTGTGTGAAGTCTGCCAATCCGCTTGGCCAGCGTGGTAGACTATGGCCAAAACCCTTCTCACTCTGAGAGGAGACCCGTGCTCTGTAGTGAGCCGGTAATGGGTTGATCATGAATAGCCAGTCCAAGCGTAGATATGCTTGTAGTAATATAGAGGTCACTGTAGTTGTCATACTATTTATGTCACACAGTAGCGACCTGCTAGAATTATCGGGTTTCAGTTTTGTGCGTTTAGTGCTAACACTAACTAAAAGCACAAATCAAAGCCAGATTTTATTTTTCGAAGCAACATAAACATGCTTGTAACAAAGTACAAACACTCCAGTTTTAATATGGCATACGATAATATGGTCAAAGGGAACTCATAAACAAAGGCCGCGAAGGGCCCTGGCTGAACAATTAACCGAATCACAGTAATTACGCCATTGAAAACGATACCATCATTGAACTTTTTTTTTTACAAAGGGAAAACAAAAGCAGCCCTTTTGGCACGTGGCCCTCAATATGCTAAAGGGTTGTACGTACATACTCGGTAAGTTAGTGTGTTTCATGTGAATCTTATTATTATTGTGCAACATGTTGATACCTTTTTGATAGTAGGTACGTAGCTGTGTAGGGACGTCCTAAAAGCGAAAGCATTTCATGAAGCGACGGAATTTTAGAAATCAACTTTTAACTAAGTCTCTGAAGTTTTAGGCTACACTACCAAAAGGTATTTAAGAAGTACGCTTTCCTGCAACGACTCTTGACTTATGTGTGACTTGACTTTTTTGAGACTAATCATTAAATTGGTGTTTCTACGATTGGTATGTCTTTAACTTTTTGAGTTTCTCTTACCATAAAATTGACTTAAATCTATGCTATATAATATATACATTTTAATGTTTTGATTATTTTAAGATTTTCCTTGTAAATCATTTGAACTACTAAATCTAAATTAAGATTGGTCTCCGTTGCGCTCCAACCAGCGCGAGCGGAGAGCAATCCTTAATCTAAGAACAGAATCAACTTAACATTGCATTGGCAACATGCACAGATGTCAAACACACCAAAGATTAATTATTAATGAAACTCTATAATCGCAGACCCGTCGTCGTACCTACATATATGACACACCAAACAATGGGTATTACGCGCTTAAATCCAATAATTATAGCTGCAGAATAATTATCACTTTAATCCGCGAGGGTAGAACAGATGTGACTGCACCGGGCTACTCTAGCGGCCACTGTATCGTTAATAATTGTTTTTTTTTTCACTCTTTTGACTATAGCGACCCCATTCAGCGCTTTGTAATTAGCCATCGGCGTTCTTTCAATGATTATGCGAACCAGTTCGTATAGACTCGTTTTAGAGTACTCTTCAAAATTGTATTAAGTGACGTCGGAATATGCTTTAGTTTTTGATGCGTGAATTAGGCGGATGAAAATATTATTTTACGGGAACTTTAAAATTACTACTGCCTGTGAATGTGCAGTAATGCCTGCGAGCAATGGTGCCAAGAATACCGGCTGTATTTTGACGCTGTACAGATTGATATTTTGAGCAAAAAATTCACAGATCTTCTGACACCAGAAAAGTAACCACAGGAGCTTGGCTTTACAAAATCATCTTAATTAGAAATGGCACTATTTTATTTAAAACTTGCGGACCCAGCAGACGTCGTCCTGCCCCGCGACATACCAGTGTTTTCAAACCATCCAGGAACCCATTGAAATATACACACAAGATTTCATCCAAATTGGTCCAGCCATTTAGGAGTTAGAAACACACGTATAGATGAATGTACGGATGAGAGAGTTTACCGTATCGATGGAATGAACAATAATGTTTGACAGTTACGAAACCCATGAACATTTTGTATGGGAAAATGTTTCTCTTTTATTTAATTTTTTCGTCAATTTTCCAATATTTTAATAGTTATTCTCCTATTTGGGACGTAAACAAATACAAAAAATTAAAAACCATAAAAATCGCCCAGCCGTTCTCAAGTTATAAGTGTTCGAACAAACACGACTTTGTTTTATAGTATACTAGCGGACCCGGAAGACGTCGTCCTGCCCGCTATTAGCGCCACATACCGGATCCAATTTTTCTACTTACAAACCTTCCTCTTGAATCACTCTATCTATTAAAAAAACCGCATCAAAATCAGTTGCGTAGTTTTAAAGATTTAAGCGTACATAGGGACATAAGGACATAGGGACAGAAAAAGCGACTTTGTTTTATACTATGTACTCTAGCGGCACGCTATGATGGCCGGTTTGACGTTTGTCCGCTCATGAAGTTCCGTATTAATTGATAACGACTTTGAAGGAAATAATTGTATTACTTTATTGACGATAGTGATGTGCAGAGATTCATAAATTTTATCGAATGTAGTTTTAGGTTTAGGACTCAAAATTTATTTATTAAATTGATTTCTTAAATGTATACAAGTGTAGAAAAATCAGTTTGCACCATTTAAGGGGTGAATGTACTTGTGAATATGAACAATTTTCACTATGTGGACAAACCTCTGAAATCGCAAAAAAATATCAATAAATTTTTAAAAATGGAATCTAATACGATCGTCACATAGGATCGCTGGCTAGCACAACTACTACCTCCGGCAAACTCGCGTCAATGCTCAATGCAAAACAAAGCAGTTTCGAATTGACGTTGCTTCGAAAAGTATAAACTGTCAGTGCAATGCGATTGTGATATAGTTTTGACCTGGCTTTGGATTTCAAATATTGATACTGCATTACTGTTGACCCTTGCTCGTTAATTTGGACTCTGTTCAAGCCCTTTGTTGTGGATTTCGTCGATATGACCGAACGTACGCAGAGAACTGTTCTAAATAGTCAGACACGTGAGTTCGTAATACGCCTTCGTAACTATTTCGATCGTGAAGCTCAAAATGGAGGGCCAATTTTACCTATAACGTCAGTGGTTGAACGCGTAGCTGATGCGCTTAATATTGGACAACGAACTGTTAGACGGATAACTAAAAAAAAATATGGCGAGACTGGCACAGAAGAAAAT
Organism: Melanargia galathea; assembly: GCA_920104075.1. Classification (NCBI taxonomy): domain Eukaryota; kingdom Metazoa; phylum Arthropoda; class Insecta; order Lepidoptera; family Nymphalidae; genus Melanargia; species Melanargia galathea. Next base: position 12,872,276 of record OV049872.1, read on the forward strand.
AAACTTCACACACCAAAAAAGAGAAAACGAGCAAAACCAGTCGTAGGCATCGATAGCTTTGATGCCGATGCTATCCGAAGACATGTTTACGGCTACTATTTACAGAAGGAGTATCCAACAAGAAAAAAGTTGGTGCATTCACTGAAGGAAGCTGGATTATTCTTCGGTGGGGAAAGTTCTTTAACGAAGATTTTGAAGACCATTGGATTTCGATACAAAAAATGTAACAAACGCAAAATATTGATGGAAAGATTTGATATAGCGATGGCAAGGTATACTTTTTTACGGCAAGTGAAAGAAATCAAAAATTGGCAAAATGTTGTGTTCTTGGATGAAACATGGCTTAATGCTAACCATACTGTAGGCCGTTCTTGGAACGATGACACAGCAGCATCTACTTCCAAAGTTCCTGTAGGAAAAGGATCGCGACTTATAATTTGTCACGCCGGAACCATCAACGGGTTTGTCGAAGGTTCTCTCATGGCTTTTGCGTCAAAAACCACTGGAGACTATCATGAAGACATGAATGGAGAAAAGTTTACTGAATGGCTTACCTCAATGTTGTGTAGCCTCCCTGAACCATCTATTATAATTATGGACAACGCCCCATACCACTCGATGCAAATTGACAAGCCACCTGCCCAATCCCAAAAGAAAGCTGATATCGTCGCATGGCTTCGTAAAAATGGCGTAGATGCAAACATGAATATGTTAAAAGCGGAATTAGTACGTCTTTTAAAAGAAAACAAACCAACCAAGATCCGATACGTCATTGACGAAATAGCATTAGAACATGGGCACAGAGTTATACGGTTACCGCCTTACCATTGTGAGTATAATGCGATTGAGTTGGTGTGGGCTCAAATTAAGGGATATGCTGCAAGACACAATACAGAACCCCCATTTACCACAAAAAAAATGCTAAAATTATTAGAAGAAGCTTGTGAACATGTGACTAAAGGAGACTGGGAAAAGGTTGTGAATAGAACTGTTAAATTAATAAGGGAAGATTATGAAAGAGATGTGAAAATAGATAATATTATAGAAAACGAACATATAATTATTAATGTATGTGATGATAGCAGTGACGACAGTGAAAATAGTAGTATGGACGAATCTGATTAATTATGGCCTTTTGTGGCACCTTTTTTGGTATCTTTTGTATTCATATGTTTCTTGTGTGCATATAAAGTATGTATATTCATTTTCGTTCAAATATTCAGTTCGTTCAAATAAATTAAATAAACATATACATTTTTGTTTTATTAAACCTATTTAATCAGGTACAAAAACAAAACTTAATTGTTTTTTGTTCGAGAATAAATTGACATTCCACATCACTATTGTAATGTGTCAAACCGGCCATCATAGCGTGCCGCTAGTGTAGTGATAGTGATTAAAGATTCAAACATACCTATTGCCGCTCTTGTGTATATTGCTTGCGTTTATATTATTGTTGAGTTTATTTATGGTTCTTAATAATAAGAAGTAAGAACCACAATCTCAAGGAATTTACACAAGATATTTTTTTTTTTCAATTTTTAAACACTGAAAAATTTTATCGGCCCTTTTAGTCGCGTTTCATAATTTCATTTACATCTGCTTTCATACCGAGCAGCTCATTACAATCTGCAGAAGCACGCAGAACTTGATAAAGCCCAGACAATTAACCCTTCACACAATGTTCAGTCGCATTTAAATATTTTGACCCCCGGCAAAGGAGCATAATCCACGTTGTTCAACATTCATATTTATTACATCGCGCGTGTAACCGGCCGTAATAGAATAAAGCCATTGTGCCAAAGGGCCGATTTAACCCTTTCATGGTCGCTAAGAGAAAGGACTGCTAATGGTCTTATTCCGTCTAATGATGCCCTGTCGGGAAGGGTTGTTACTGTTGCGAGATGAAGTGATAAGTCAGTTTATGAATTTCTCTCATCTGTTCTTAGGGGAATCGGGTGTATTATTGTTTGTAAGGGCAATTGTTGGTTATTATTTTTCTGTTATATTAGCAACTGAGTTTTGTTTGTGAGTTCGCCTGAGTCCACTTAAGTTTTTTAGAAATCTTTAGTTTTACAGGAATAAAAAGTAGTCTTGATCAATTCTTACATAATATAGTTTCACAGGTGAAAGAAAAACAGACAAACGAAAATGAGAAAAATAGGTAGGTAGAGTTTGATAACGTAATTGACAACAATATGAGTTTTATAGACAGACACTTCAATGTTATTTATTTATATGGACACGAATAGAAAAATATCCTACATACCTACTAATATTTTTTATGCAATTTAAATCATAATTTACAATAGGCCGATTTATGGATATCATTAGATCAAGGTTTTCTTAAATATACACCCACCAATCTAGCTTTTATGGGCAACTGGATTGACTAATGTGATATATTTTGAGTAATCTACAGTTCTTTAAAAAAAATGGCATGGCTCCTCTGCGTAGCCTTCTTCGTTTTCTGTCATGCCAGATTTTCCAAAATATATTTTAAGATTTTCGGTTGATGAATTAATTTAACCATCGCTTCAATTTAACCTAATAATAAATCCTAATCACGATTCCTCGTTTGTTCAGCTGGCGGATTTGAATAATGATTTTTTGGGTTTTTTGCGCCAAAAAAAACTAATTGCATTACATTATCGCCCCTAACCTAATAACAAACAAGCACCCCTTTGTTTGGCGTCTGAAAAAATTGCTTAAGGGCTGAAATATGATAATGATCATTTTTTTCTCTTCCATTCGCCTGATTGCGTATAAATGATGATCAAGACAAAAAATATGATGGGGATTAATCTTGCTTCCCAATCAGTGGCTATGCAAATGCAAAGCAGATGCGCTCGTGCCTTATTGGTAACGTATTTTAACCTGTTGTTCAAACAATGTGTTTTGATTTTTATTTTTTAGTAGGTACCTACCTACATTAATTATAATCTCAACGTGTTGTGAAACTGAAGTGACAATACGCGTGGCACGATACAAGTTAGTAGGTTAGATTTACACCCGTATTCACAAACGACACTATGAGGTCTCATAGTGCGCTCGAACGCACAGGGCACAAAAACCTTATTCATAAACAATACTTGAGGGTCGAACGACCCTATGCGTTCGTTAAAATGAACGCACACGTAAAGTAGCTAGCGAGCTACTTTACGCGACGCATAGCATAGAAAGACACAAGGACAATGGAACCTTTTTTGAACTACAACGGGGGTTATTATGAATACGGGGGTTGCCCCCGTATTCATAAACGTTCCTTCCTTAAGTATAGCAACAATGCTATGATAAGTACGATGTTTTGCAGTGCGTTCGTTATGCCAAGCCATTCATTTCATAAACAATACTTAGAGGACTCTTTGCTGTGCGTAACGCATAGCGTTCAATGGAGCGCTGTGATTGGTTAACGTTCTGTTGCGACTTCACTCGAGTTGACTCGAGTCGAGTTGACTGACAGATGGCCAGCAGATGGCAGTCTATACAAACATCAAAACTAGAATTGCCACCTAGAGTCTCCTGTCCATTAGGTACCTACTCAATTGAATTTTCGGTTCTCGAATCTCCATCATTACGCACGTAATTTGTAGTTAATAAGGTTTTTATATCCTCTTTATCTTAGGTGTATTAAAAATTTATAAAAAATCATTGTCTCGTCGTCGTCTTTGCAATAATTTATATTACAAAATTCAAATTAACACTGCAAGCAGTATTTCTTCACCGAAAATGAGATAGGTACCTACGTACCTGTTATCTTGAATGTATAAAAAACCTTTTTTTATACGTTCATGCCTGTTATGTTTTTATGTTTCGGTTTAATTTCATGGTAAAAGTTATAAAAATAATAAATAACACGTGTTGTTTTGTTGTAGTTCAAAAAAGGTTCCATTGTCCTTGTGTCTTTCTTTGCTATGCGTCGCGTAAAGTAGCTCGCTAGCTACTTTACGTGTGCGTTCATTTTAACGAACGCATAGGGTCGTTCGACCCTCAAGTATTGTTTATGAATAAGGTTTTTGTGCCCTGTGCGTTCGAGCGCACTATGAGACCTCATAGTGTCGTTTGTGAATACGGGTGCAAAACAACACGTGTTATTTATTATTTTTATAACTTTTACCATGAAATTAAACGGAAACATAAAAACATAACAGGCATGAACGTATAAAAAAAGGTTTTTTATACATTCAAGATAACAGGTACGTAGGTACCTATCTCATTTTCGGTGAAGAAATACTGCTTGCAGTGTTAATTTGAATTTTGTAATATAAATTATTGCAAAGACGACGACGAGACAATTTTTTATAAATTTTTAATACACCTAAGATAAAGAGGATATAAAAACCTTATTAACTACAAATTACGTGCGTAATGATGGAGATTCGAGAACCGAAAATTCAATTGAGTAGGTACCTAATGGACAGGAGACTCTAGGTGGCAATTCTAGTTTTGATGTTTGTATAGACTGCCATCTGCTGGCCATCTGTCAGTCAACTCGACTCGAGTCAACTCGAGTGAAGTCGCAACAGAACGTTAACCAATCACAGCGCTCCATTGAACGCTATGCGTTACGCACAGCAAAGAGTCCTCTAAGTATTGTTTATGAAATGAATGGCTTGGCATAACGAACGCACTGCAAAACATCGTACTTATCATAGCATTGTTGCTATACTTAAGGAAGGAACGTTTATGAATACGGGGGTTAGTATTACTTAGCTTAGATTTTTTTAACACGGTAACCAAAGTAGCTAACTTGGCTACCTGTATTCTGTTATACACAATCTCTGAACTAAACAAAACTGACAGATTTAAAAATAATGCTATCCTTTTCCGCAGGGAGCATTGTGAAACAGATAGGAATATATTTAGCCCTGTCATTTTAGTTTACGTTTAGAGATTGTGTAGAACAAAATTAGCCCCATTGTCAGTCTGCAAAATGCAAGCTATCTCTTTATCAAAATTAAACAAAATTTGTTTAGTGATTAACCTTTAAGTACCGACGTGTGGTCTGACAGACACCTCGAGAGGTCGAAAAGTCTGATTACCTATGTTAGTGAAATAGTATCCTCCTGTGCTTCTCTCTACCCCTCGGGAAGTCGCCCAGCAGCGTTCCTGCAGAGTAGCAGTGTTGGCGCGTACGATTTCGGTAAGTTTTGATTTTTATAAGATCACGAGTGGTCTGTCAGACCACTCGTCGGTACTTATGTAACTTTTTTTAGATGCGACCTTTTTCAGATTATATTGTTTTCTCTTTTATTTTCAGTCAGTTATAACAATGGATCAGCCAGGTTCTTTGGGCATGAAACGGGCAGCCAAAAACAAAAATAAAAGTGTTCCTGTACGTAAAAAAAATTTATCATACACTGCTTCAATATAAAGACCACCAAGAACGTTTAGTGGGATGGCTAAATGAGAGCTCAGAGTCCGAATCTGAGGATATCTACCTAAATTTTACTGCTGAAGAGTGACCATAGTTCAGCATCTGAACAGGTTGTGATACATGTATGAAACACGTGTGCCTACAATGCAGCAAGCCTATGCAAAGACTGTTTGTAAGCTTTGACAGTTCCTGCAATTTGATACCTTGTGATTTTTTAGAAAACGGTTGATTGTTAAGGTTTTTTTATTTTTATTATTTATCTAGGCTATTAATCTTTAATAAAAAATCGTTTTTAAGAAAAAATAATAGTATTGCTGATACATATGAATTATTAAGATAAAAGTTAATTTTTTCTAACGAAGAATCTATGATTGCTATATTAATGTTTATAATTAGTAATAAATGTGAATACTTCTATATTTTGTTTTACTTATACAATAACTAGATATTTAACAATACATAGAAACATTTTTTTTAGAAAAATATTAAGAAACACAAAAGTTTTTGACTGGGTAACTATGGTGGTCTAGCAGACCACACGTCGGTACTTATGTAACTAAAACAGTGTGTCGGTACTTAAAGGTTAAGACGTAAAAAGTCAATGAACAGACAGTTTCTTTCGCTCTTATAATATTCATAAGTAGGCACCAACGGATTATAGAACAACATGTTTATTGAAATTCGTTTCAATATAAACCTGTATCTGATTACTAAGGTTGTCGATATTATATTTATGGCCGCCATATTAACGGTCAATTTGCGTGACCACTCTATTATTTTATCTCTCGTAATCAATTTATTGAAACAACTTCACTAACTAAAGAGATGTATTAGATCCAGAGATATGTCATATTACTAGAGCGTGCAATCTCGTTCAAAAATTTGCCCTCGACCTAACTGACTATTGTTCGAAGAGACCATTATTTTGTGCTTCAATAAATTAACGGTAATGTTACATAAGAGGGTAAAAAGAATTTTGTTAGCGGTAAAGCATAGATAATTAAGATATAAATAAATTTGTAGCTTAGTTTTAGATCTAGAACTGTTAAAATATATTTATCAGCGTAATCTATCTATCTTCTATATCTATAATATAATAAAACTGTAACAGATCCAATTCTGTACATCTATAATATAATAAAACTGTAACAGATCCAATTCTGTACATTGAAGATATTTTGAAAATTTTTATTGGAGGGCACTCTATAATCGATACTGAAGCCAAAACTGCAATTTTTTTCATTTTTGTCTGTCTGTCTGTCTGTCTGTCTGTATCTTGGCCGCGCATCACGCCGAAAGTACTGAATGGATTCAAATGAAACTTGGTACGATTTGAGTTTATACTCCGAGGTAGGTTATAGAATACTTTTTATCCCGAAATTCAGCACGGTTCCCTTGGGAGAGGGGATGAAAGTTGAAACGTGTATTTAGCTGTAATTCATTAACGCGTTGTTCGATTTTACTCATTCTTTTTTTGTTAGAAAGATAGTACTTTATATATTGTTCCATAAATATTTCAAGGTCATAGGTTTTTTAGTTCAGAATTGACAGGCATTTATTGGGTTCAAATAACTTGGGACCCGGATCTTTGAACGTACGGCTTATTTTAAACTGGTGTGCGTTTAAATTTATGTTTGTCGATCTGTCTATTTGTTCCAGCTAATTTCCGAAATGGCTGGATCGATTTTGATGGAACTTTCTGGTGATGTTATAAGGAATAACTTAGGCTACATTTAGTTTAGGTACAAAAAAGGATTATGGGATCCAATCCGATCCCATATAAAACCTATATCCAGGCGGACGAAGTCGCGGGGGTCGGCTAGTAAACTAATATAATTAATCACAAAAATTTATAGTTCCAAATTTTCGTGATTAATTAAGTTGCGAGAGCCCTTATTTGATACTAAGGTATACGTTTTGATTATTTGATGTATAATTAAAGCGTATAAAGTATGTTGCTCCATAGTGTTTATCTCAATTACCTAGCTGAGTTATCGATATCAAGTTTGCGTTTGACCACACGCCACGCTATCAACGTAACTGCGAATACTTGAAGAAAAGATAAATTCAACAAAAAAGGTAAATTTTACCACCAAACTTATAAAAAAAAAATACACAGATCTAAACGTGACTTCGTCCAAGCGAATTTACTTATAGTTTTTCTTTTAAGTTAAATCTCTTTTGATTTTCCTGGATAAAAACTTTACTATATCCGGTTCTCAGGCTATCTCTGGTCTATATCTTGCTGGTTCTTCTCGGCTGGAATGGCATTCCAAAGCAGTGGTAGATTCAATTGACTATTCAAAAGTAAGTACCTACCTACTTGTAAAAGTTTATTTGAATAAAAAACTTTTCTATTCTATTCTATTCTGTGCTAATTTTTGCAAATCGGCTGATAACAGTCAGAGTTATCAAGCATCCAAGATAATATACATAGTCTCGAAAAAGCAAAAATTAAAAAAAAGGCGTTGGACACTTTTATATAAAACTTAGAAGCGTCTATATCCGGGGTTCGAACCCGTAAACAATTAAAAATCCGATCTCACAGTTTAACTATTATACCCGAATTACTAATTTCCCGGAATTCTGACAGCTGTCATTGTCATTTGCAGATGAGTTATTTGTATGGAGAACAGGGTTAACATCTACGAAGTATGATTTTACCCCAAACTACTTTAATTCCCTGTCATCTTAAAAAGCCATATGCCGAGTAATAATATTAGTCGTTTCGCCCTAAAATAGAAAACACCAAGAGTGGAAACTAGAAAGTGCACACTAACAGCAATAGAAAACAAAAGAAGCACATTGAAAAAATTCATTCAAAAATGGATGTCGAATGACATTCTCACCATGAAGTGTCTGTTAGGCATTTGTCATATCTACATGCGGCAGTTGATTTTTATTTGCATACGTTTTGAATTTTTTATCTTTTTTGTGGGAATTGTTTCATCTCTGGTAACATTACGAAACGTCAGAATTCCGGGGAATCAGTAATTCGGGTATAGGTACCTACATATTGATTGTGTTAAGAATGAAACTTAACCTCTTCGGCAGTAAAGTCAACAAGATTGTAAACAATAAATAAACGGATAAAGCGTAATCTAACACCGCCTTCGATAATAGATAAAAGTAATTTACTATCTTAGTTTATCATTAAATACAAACCTGAATAAGAACCGATAGTTAATTTTTTCAAACCCTTTTTTTAACGCAAACTTTGATAAAAGAACTGTCTTTTAGCTCCCAAATAGTTTTATGGAATTTTTGTATTCATGCAAAAACAGTTTTTAGCTAATTTTATAATAGCCCATCTACCAAATTCTACCAAGCGTAGGTATCTAATAATAATAATAAATTTCTTTATTCAGGTAAAAACCCAAGTAGGTATAAAAATAGAAATACAAAATACATCTCAAAAATTAATTAAATAAAGGACATGGCCGGAATTTGTATGGAGCTGTGCCCTTTGACATGGCCGGAATTTGCTCGAAATCGAAAAAAAAACTTACTTAAATAAACATAAATGGAGGTTAATTATTCATATGTGAAAATTGCTTTTAAAATAAACTAAAATATATCGCGGCAATTACATTTCTCCAGCGCAGGCGTGGAAAAAACACAAAGAATAAGAATGTTAACTGTTATTTGTTTTTCTAACTTTTCTAAGGTCATATCCAAGAAGGTTATATACTCTATATAGACACTGGAGAGTGCGCCTGAAACATTGTAGTTAAGATAAATTAGTCATTTTATTTCAAGGTTCTCTCTCGAGTAAAAATGTCTTATCTAAAAATATTATTTAGGTTACCTACGCACAACGCAGATTGCAGAAGCCAGCCAGAAACATCAAAATAAGGATGGCGATCTGAGATCGATTAATCGGAGAATCGATTTTTGTGTACGTAGTGCGTAGGTACCACAGAATACATTACTCCTACCGTAGAAAAATGAAAACTCCATAGTAAAAAAATGAGAACCATTCAGCGCCATCTAGATTCAGCCCCCAACAACTCTTTGACAGCGGGAGATTCAAATATGGACGTTCTATACTTAACCTAAATAATATTTTTATACCCTGATTTCTAATTCCGTGGAATTCTGACAGCTGTCATTGTCATTTACAGATGAGTTATTTGTATGGAGAACAGGGTTAACATCTACGAAGTACGATTTTACCCAAAACTACTTTAATTCCCAGTCATCATAAAAAGCCATATGCCGAACAATAATATTAGACGTTTCGCCCTAAAATAGAAAACGGCAAGAGTGGAAACTAGAAAGTGCACACTAACAGCAATAGAAAACAAAAGAAGCACATTGAAAAAATTCATTCAAAAATGGAAGTCAAATGACATTCTCACCATGAAGTGTCTGTTAGGCATTTGTCATTCTACATGCGGCAGTTGATTTTTATTTATATAAGTTTTGAATTTTTTATCTTTTTTGTGGGAATTGTTTTATCTCTGGTAACATTACGAAACGTCAGAATTCCACGGAATTAGAAATCAGGGTATAGATAAGGAATTTTGACTCGAGAGAGAACTGGTAAATAAAATGACTATTTTGTCTTAACTACAATGTTTCAGGCGCAGTCTCCAGTATCTACATAGAGTATATAAATAACCTTCTTGGATATGACCTTAGAAAAGTTAGAAAAACAAATATCAGTTGACAATCTTATTTTTTGTGTTTTTTTCCACGCCTGCGCTGGAGAAATGTAATTGCCACGATATATTTTAGTTTATTTTAAAAGCAATTTTCACATATGAATAATTAACCTCCATTTATGTTTATTTAAGTAAGTTTTTTTTCGACTAATCAGGGCAAATTCCGGCCATGTCTTTAAAACCAAATACAACAGAATAGGTACAATAGAATAGAAATATTATAGTAGCCAAGACTGAAACCTCGTGTGAGATCTTTGACCAGTTTAGAATAATATGACCTTAATTTTAGTTCACCATTTTTTTCTGGTATTCATTCTTTCGGAAAAGATGCATCGTCAAGCGATTTAACATTCCGGTACGATGAAGTTTGTTAGTGAAGTACTAGATGGTCTGTTGGCAGTCAATCGCATTCGGTCATACCTATAACTAGTCTTGCTATTTGTAATGCTATTTGAGTGTTATATCTACATTCACAGGTCAAACTTTTATCTTGGGTTGGTTTGGGCTTGGTTGAAGCAGTCTAATCGACAAATTTATTGGTTTGATAATAAGAGACATTTAGCATTTTTATTATTATTTTTTTTAAAGAGACATTGAAAAATGATTATAAATGATTATTTATTTATTTATTTTATTTATTTAAAAACTGACCTTAACCAGAATGAAATTCATAAGCTATAGCTAATACTTTTAAATACCATACCGTGCGATAAATTAGATTTACCTGTTAGTCGCTTAATTTATTTACGTCCATTGTTATATTGCGCCGTCGCACAGCGGGACGTCTCGATAGAAGTCGCCCAACATTTTGTTAGTATCAGCTTTAGATTTGGACGTATGGTAATAAAAAACCTTGAAGACTGAATAGTGTACCTAAATGATTTAATATTTTGCATAACAGTAGTTTTCCAAAGTTTTATACATAGATTTATCTTGCACACATACATTGATTTACTATTTAGATTAAGATTTACATTTATTATTATTGTTATCCACTAATCCTAATTTTAAGCATAATGTAACTTTTATTTTAGAACAAATAAAGATTATTATTATTATAGATATAATTCAAGAAAAGATCTACTAACACACACTACAATGAAGGAAATCCACTAACACAAGTAAAATATTAAAAGCACTATGGCTGACGCGCCTCCTAGTAGCCGATAACTACGTCAAAGAAGCTGCTTAGTGATCAGGGGATAGCTGCAAAAAGAAAACCGCATTAATATCGGTCTAGTTACGCGCTTTACAAGAAAACGCTTAGGGGTAGGACAGACAAGACTGCTCGAAGTTAGGGTGATTGGTTTTTGTATTGGGCCGATGCGGCCGGCGGGCCGATTGGGCGATGTGCGAAATTAGAAATTTTTGTCATTTGTCTCAAATTTTTAGGAACGCTATCATCCTACTAATATTATAAATGTGAAAGTGTGGATGTTTGGATGTTTAGATGTTTGTATGTTTGTATGTTTGGATGTTTGTTACTCAATCACGCCGCAACTACTGAACCGATTTGGCTGAAATTTTGAATGGAGATAGCTTATGCCCTGACTTAAAACATAGGCTACTTTTTATCCCGGAAAAATCCACAGTTCCCACGGGATTTTGTCCCGGAAAAGTATTCCTGTGGGACTAAAATAGATATAATCTTCCAAAAACGCCATAGAGGGCGCTGACTGTTCTTAGGTAAATCACGTTCACATAACACATTATTGCAATAGTTTGCTGTGTTGCATGCATTGGCAACACATAGGCTACTTTTTATCCTGGAAAAAATGCACAGTTCCCATGGGATTTTGAAAAACCCGAAGTCTATATCTACAACTATAGGTAGATTATTATAGCGAACTTCCTTGATAGAAAGTATAAAGATTGGAAAAGGGATCGGGAACGGGAACCGGGAATCAACGATTCCCTCGGGATTTGTTCAAAGCCGAAATTTACGCGAGCGAAGCTGCGGGCAGAAGCTATCACACATAATCACAATACCAATCCTACTATCCTACTATCCTACTAATCCTACTAATCCTCCTACTATCCTACTAATATTATAAATGTGAAAGTGTGGATGTTTGGATGTTTAGATGTTTGTATGTTTGGATGTTTGTTACTCAATCACGCCGCAACTACTGAACCGATTTGGCTGAAATTTTGAATGGAGATAGCTTATGCCCTGACTTAAAACATAGGCTACTTTTTATCCCGGAAAAGTATTCCTGTGGGACTAAAATAGATATAATCTTCCAAAAACGCCATAGAGGGCGCTGACTGTTCTTAGGTAAATCACGTTCACATAACACATTATTGCAATAGTTTGCTGTGTTGCATGCATTGGCAACACATAGGCTACTTTTTATCCTGGAAAAAATGCACAGTTCCCATGGGATTTTGAAAAACCCGAAGTCTATATCTACAACTATAGGTAGATTATTATAGCGAACTTCCTTGATAGAAAGTATAAAGGTTGGAAAAGGGATCGGGAACGGGAACCGGGAATCAACGATTCCCTCGGGATTTGTTCAAAACCGAAATTTACGCGAGCGAAGCTGCGGGCAGAAGCTATCACACATAATCACAATACCAATCCTACTAATCCTACTATCCTACTAATCCTACTAATCCTCCTACTATCCTACTCATATCATAAATGTGAAAGTGTGGATGTTTGGATGTTTAGATGTTTGGATGTTTGGATGTTTGTTACTCAATCGCGCCGCAATTACTAAACCGATTTGGCTGAAATTTTGAAAGGAGATAGATTATACCCTGACTTAAAACATAGGCTACTTTTTATCCCGGAAAAATCCACAGTTCCCACGGGATTTTGAAAAAAACCGAAATCTCTAGCTACAACTATAGGTAGATTACTATAGCAAACTTCCTTGAAAGTAGGTGTAAAGGTTAGAAAAGGGAGCGGGAATGGTAACCGGAAATCCACGACTCCAAAACCACGAAAAACCAAAATTCACGCGGGCGAAGCCGCGGGCATTCTCTAGTATTCTATAATTTTTAGAAATGCCCATATAATTGAGTTATCATTACAACATCGTCCGTGAATTGATCAACTTTCCTAGGAAGTTCATCTAATAACTGATTTTATCATATCGCTGCGACATGTACACCATACCTGTTAAATAAGCATAAGCAAGAACAACTCTCAACTAAGACGCGTAGCAATGCATTTCACAATCCTACCCGTGTAGCCAATACAACAAGGATTCCATCGAATCATAATCACACAATCAAAGGCACCAGTCGAAAAACATACAACAATAGCATTCCAGCGTTCGATTAATGATGTTCGAGTATATGAGATGTCCCGCGACACTCCTACACCTACTTAGTTGACATTATGTAAATACGGCCCCACTTTACATTGTTGTACTCATTATGCCTGGAAGATTCGTTAGGTGAAGAAACACATGTTGTTTTATCAGGTCTGGTGAGCGGTGCGGCTGCGTGGAAGTTTTGTGCGTTCTTTTCACCCGAACGCGAGATGCGTGAGGTAGGTAATGTGTTTGGCGGTTATATGTTTGTAAGTATATTCTTTTGTGACGCTCTAGAGTTGAAAAGTATGGGCTGGATTCATTTATCAAGCGACTCCATTCGCTGAATATAGGTTCCGTCTCCCGTTAATCCCGTGGAAACTTATTGATTATGTTATTTCACGGAATTGTTTGTCTTTCCAGGTTAAAATGCCTATGTCACTCTCCAGGTCATCAAATATACTTATCCACGAAAATAAGAATAACGTCGATCCGTAGCTTTGTTGCAGCTCAATTGAAAGACAACTCAAAAAAGCAACAAACAAATACAGTTTCATTATATCAAACGATTCAAATTTGATCTTTTCGTTTCTTCTGTGCCTTGAAGAGCTTGTTATGCCGTCGGTTCCGGATCTTACCACTGCCTAAACCTTTCATAATAATCGATAAATTCAAGTCGAAATCTCCTACTCGAAGAAGCGAAGAAATTTTGGTTAAATTGAATCCGGAAAATTGAGATTCGTTTCTTCTTGATTTAGCAACAGGTAGCTCCACACAGTATGGGTTTCAAATAGGAATTAAAATGACTATCCAATCGTGAACAAGTAATTTATTGGAGGATCAGAAATTTATTAAAGCTCGCCATAACATTTTTGTCTATCATCACCAGCAGATCTTATGTAATTATGCTGTTTTTTCAAATTTTTTTTAAGGTCGTGGGCAAAACTTTCGTGCACCACCGCCGCAACCTCAGATACATCGTAGCTCACACAATGAGATGATTACAATCCGTTATATCTATCTATTGCTATACAATATAGGTACCTAATAAAAAAAACAACAACGGCTTGGGCATTTACCGTGGGCGAGAGAAAACAATCGACGTTCCCTCCTGCTCTAATTTTAAAGATACACTCTCCGAGATAAGAATCAAGAGAGTGATTTGATTAATTCGAACAAGTCTTTAATACAAAGAATAGGTAGGGTTAAGTATTTTTATTGCTGACGCGTGTCGATATTAATCTGTGTTTGCTAGCGAGTTATTAATCATCGGTAATGAATTTTTAATGGGTGGAATTCTAAATTTAAATATTTTTTTTCGGTGGTTGTAATATATGCTTATGTAAACAAAATCGATGGCCAAGCATTTGAATTGGAAGCTCCTTATTTTACTGTTTTTAGAATCATTTTAATATTACCATCTTATGACATCTGATGCTGTAACGGGGACACTGGAAGAGAGGAGAGCCTCCAAAAACACAGTTGGTCAGCGTGCCATGAAAATATATGAGTCGTCGTAATCAACCGATTAACGTCCACTGCTGGACATAGGTCTCTTGATGGGACTTCCACATGCTACGGTCTTGTGCCGCTTGTATCCAGCGGCTCCCTGCGACTCGTTTGATGTCGTCGGTCCACCTAGTGGGGGGTCTACCAACACCGCGCTTCCCGGTGCGAGGTCGCCAGTCCAGCACCTTGGGATTTGCCCTTACACTAATTTAAATAGGTATACCTAAAATGATAATTAATGAATTTAAAAATGACAAATATTCATAAAAGCAATTGGTTTTGCAACAGCATAAAAGCATTCAGCTGTCGACAAGATAGTGTGAAGTATTTGTTTCAATATTACAGACACGTCATATTGTAACTAAGTAGTACTCTTATATTGAAAAATAGGAACTGCTGAATTTATTGCCGACTCTTTACAGCAGAATCTGATTTTAGAAGTAGGTATGGATGAAGTAAGAATGTGGGAATTGGGTTGTCTTATGAGCCATTGATTGGCCTACATGAAAAAAATAAATTTAAATTAGTAATTTAGATTGCAGAGTTATAACAGCACCATGACATCATTATACCGGAAAAGAAGTAGAAGCCAAATTAGAGACAACGAGCGAGCGTAGAAGATTAATTTATGTAACTTAATCTTGTTTGACAAATGATTTATCTCGGACCCACTAATTATATCCATGTTCGGTATTAAGTGACCACACCTTTTCCTTTAAACAAAAAAACAATAATTACTATAAAACGCAATGAAACTGCGTGGGTGGGGTCGTTTAAAAAGCAGTAAACAAAATTATCCGACCCACGCCGACAATTAGTTCGGCTAGAATCAAATTGGACGTAGAAACTTTGAATTAAAACCTTGCACGCCAATGTGAATAATTACGCATTTAATAACGCTTTTGTTCTCGAAA
The DNA here is from genome assembly GCA_920104075.1 of Melanargia galathea. Lineage (NCBI taxonomy): Eukaryota > Metazoa > Arthropoda > Insecta > Lepidoptera > Nymphalidae > Melanargia > Melanargia galathea. The sequence continues at coordinate 12,888,009 of OV049872.1, forward strand.
AGTCGACGAGAAAATTCAGGTAATTCAATTGTTTGAGGCGTTTAATTCTAGTAGGGCGGTTTGTTTTCTAACGGGCTTCGGTATTTATTTTGAACTAGCGGAAGCTCGTGACTCCACATGTGTACTGTAACATTGGCATGCAATATGACCTTTTAGCTATGATAGCCTAGTGGTTAGGACGACCGACTTCTAATCGGAGGTCGTGGGTTCGATCCCGGGCACGCACCTCTAACTTTTCGGAGTTATGTGCGTTTTAAGTATTTAAATATCACTTGCTTTAACGGTGAAGGAAAACATCGTAAGGAAACCTGCATGCCTGAGAGTTCTCCATAACGTTCTCAAAGGTGTGTGAAGTCTGGCAATCCGCTTGGCCAGCGTGGTAGACTATGGCCAAAACCCTTCTCACTCTGAGAGGAGACCTGTGCTCTGTAGTGAGCCGGTAATGGGTTGATCATGATGACCTTTTAAATTCGAATGTTGATTCTACTAAGAAGTCTGAGTACCTACGCTACAACTGACTATAATATTGTGTACCCCACCACGAGAGGGTGTGTTTGGCAGTCGTTTGTGTGTGTTTGTCCGTTCATGGATTGACATCCTTAGCTTCGTTAGAACAGGCAAATCCGCTATCGTTTTCCGTTATTTTGATATCTTCGATAGGTAGGATGGTTAGTTCCACTTTCATTTATGATGCCACGAGCCGGCTAAGTTAGCGAATTCTTCACAGATAAGTACATAATTATGCTTTTCCGCCTTTCCTTTTGCAGCTACGGTTACTGGAGATGTGTTAAAGCCCTAATTTATCTAGTACGTGATATAAATAGTATTTTTTCTATTTTGATCTTCGCCTTTTCTTTCCTTTTTATTATAAATTTTTAATGCACTAAATCCTGTACAAGCCACGTAAAAATAATATAAAGAGCCCATTAATAAAGTTTAGGGATTGAGATTTTAAAACTTCGCCCGATAAATCAAATTTATTACAAAAGGGGGGGGTATAGTTAATCTCGCTCAGGAAATTAAACGCGGAATTACCATAATTGATACGGTTCGAGTGAATCGGCGCGGAAAACTGATCGCCTTTATAACATCTCTGGGAGGGAATTTAGTAAAACTGTCTTAGGAGTCTTATAATGAACTTTTCGGAGGGGCTTTCAGCGCCTTGCCTATTAAGATGAGCTCTCGAAACGCGATAAAATCCATAAAAAAAAATGAAACGTTCGTCTGTAATTTCGAAATTACTGCCTCTTATTAACATCAGATTATTTGAACGATAAATATAACATAATAAATATTATGTTATTAAAATATTTGTGTGTCTGTCTTTTTGCCTGGGCTAATCTTCTGAACGACTGAACTAATTTTGACAGTTTTTAACAGTTTTTAACAGAGGAATGGTTTAGGTTACTTAATATGTCCCAGAAAATCGAGGAGTTTCCATGGAATTTTCAAAAACCTTAATTTAAAATATGTATAAAATGGAAATTGCCTTAATGTTTCTATGAAAATCATTCATTTATTTTCTGCTAAAAATTGCTTTTTTTACATATATTTTTTAGTAGGTAGAATAAAATTAACTGTTACCGTAGAATCTTTATTTTTAACGAGCGGATACCCGCGACTTCGTTCGCGTGGATATTGATTTTAATAATCCCGTGGGAATCATTTTGTTTTTCCTATGCTTCTTTGAGCTTAAACCTTGCTAAAAACTGTTAAAAGTTCACTGGAGGATGTTTAGGCACATCAAAATGTAAACATCCGCCAGTGAAAGTCCCATCAAAATCGGTCCAGCCTTTCGGAGATTAGCCAGTAGTCTTTAAAGTATCTACTTTCTAACAAAAAAAGAATGAATGAAATCGGACCACCCGTTAACGAATTACAGCTAAGTACACATTTTGTCTTTCATCCCCTCTCCCAAGGGAACCGTGCTGAATTTCGGGATAAAAAGTATCCTATATGTTACTCCATAGTATGAACTTAAATCATGCCGAGTTTCATTTCAATCCATTCAGTAGTTTTTACGTGATGCGCGCACAAACATACAGACAAACAGACAAACAGATAAACAGACAAACAGACAAACAGATAAACAGACAAACAGACAAACAGACAAAAATTTCAAAAATAGCTTTTTTACGTTCTATTACTTATCCCTAACATCCCCCAGTTATTATTTTGCAAAAATCTTCAATGTACAGATACGGCAATTCTACGATTTTATTATATGTATAGATTTTCTGAAATGAAGCTTCAGTTACTGAAGACATGAAATATCATTGCTTTTAAGAGTTACAACTCACTATCGCGATACATTTGAACAATTTTAAGAGTAAATTTTCGCAACTCTTAATACGGCAGTTTCTATTCAAAAGTAGATCTACCTAGCGCATAAAATTCGATAAAAATATTAAGACATTCCTTGGTGCTCCGAAATTATGCCATTTAATAAACTCTAAAACAATTGAAGGAGCGTTTTTAATGAACAATTTACTTGCGTATCGCGTACACACTTGGAAACGGTGACTTTTACAGTCAAATAAATGTTAAAATGACTCAGTATTTATTATAATCGGAATGGAAAAATTTGCCCCACCTGAACGGAATACCAAAATATAAGGAAAGTAATTTGTTCATTGTGTTAACCATCTGCTTTTGAGGATCTTTATGTGCATTTTAATTGAGTGATACTTTTTTAAATAGTGTCTACGTGACGGACTACTTAAGGTGATCGCTTACCACGAGGCGACCTGCGATACCCGTAGGAGGCGTAAGTGCCGCAAGGGCCGCAAAAATACAAATAAATACAAAAATAAAACTCGGCAGAAAGGTGGTTTAAAATTCGTTTAACAAACTCCTTGATGCAGTAGTGAGCACTGTGGTCTTAAATGGGACGTCTTAGATATGATATCAGACAGAGGCTTATCTAATTTCTAAATTGTCTCTGGTCTGTTCTGATGGGATGTTTCAGCCGTGGCTATAGTTACTAGCCATCCGCGTAGAAACCGATTAGGGCTATAAATAAATAAATAAATAATCAGTTATGAGTAATGAGTTCAAAATAAACTGCTTTTCATTTCCAGGCTAGCTTGCTTTCATCTTAGACTGCATTGTCAGTTGCTAGCGAGTGAGATCGCAATCAAAGGCTAACTTTTTAAAGAATAAAAATAGAGAAAGTGTGGTGGCATAGTGTAGGTACAGTGACCTCTATTCACGTATCCTTATAGCGCGCCCGATGCTGCTATCGTCACTCACATTTTCAGTATTGAAACTTGCGCCTCTTGCGGTTTTTGCGGCTCTGGCCGCTTTTGCGCCTCCTGAAACTCTTGCGGATCTTGCGACCTTCCTTTGGCAATCATTTGGGGTTAAAGGCAAATTAATCCACGGGGCCAGTAAGTCAGACAGTCAACATGGAAATTCACGTTGTAAACTACTTTTTTCTAGACTACGTGTGTAGTAGAAGGAAAACAATTGAGTGTTTATAAAGTACCTATAATTTTAAAGTCGATTCAACGTTGAATAAAGGAGTGTCAACATCATAATATTGTGTCAAGTGTGTTCTGCCTGTGCATATATTATGATTTGTGCGCTTTTTTCGCTATGCGCTATTTTCGTTGTGCGCTTTTTTCGCATAATCCTGCAAGCTGCCGCGCAATTCTAAGTATACCTATCGTGAGGCTTCCACGTTACTCTGAATCCAGCTTATCATTAGTAATTGCTGTCGTCATTAAATGGTACTAAAAAAATAACTAAGTACTTAATGATAATATTATTTACATTTTAAATTTTATAGTCCATAAAATAGAAAAATTAAAAACTTACCTGACTCAATTATAATACACACACGTGGCGTGTTATGGCCGCATAAATAATAGTATTAACATGAATAGTTTGTTTTAATTGTTACATTCAACATGTAAATATTTTATAGTAAAATTACTTAATATGGAATACCTACATAAATATGAATAAGTTAGTGCATTCTTTTAATAAGGGGCTAATAAATAATAATGTTATATTGTACATAATTTTATTTCAAGTCAAGTTGAATTTTAGTAGCTAAATCAATAAAATTAATAGATAGATCATAGGAATGGGCTACGCTTTTTGAGGAATTTGCGGAAGTTCAGTGTGATTGCTAAATAGTTATTTTTGCAAATTAGTTACAGCACAGGTAACGATGGTAAAGACGTTCTTTGTTTTGTGAAATATTTAGAGATATACAAAAGAATATTTTTAAAAAAATTATTTAAAAAAATCTTAGCTACAATATCTAAATATACCTATAAAAAGAAAAAGTGACTGACTGACTGACTAACTGATCTATCAACGCACAGTTCAAATCACTGGACGGATCGGACTAAAATTTGGCATGCAGATAGCTATTCAATCGTAGGCATCCGCTAAGAAAGGATTTTTAACAAGTGTAAATTGAAAATTTAAAAAACCCCCGACATTCACCATTTAGTGGCGGCGGCCATCTTGAATTTGCAATAGTGCTATTCTACTAGTCAAGCCCTTTCATTTGATACCCATATCAAGGGAGTTGTGAAAAAATATATCATCCGCCATTTTGTAGCGGCGGCCATCTTGGACCGATTTTCATCAAACATGGCTTAGAACACTCTCGACTAATTCACCTTTCAAACAAAAAAAACCGCATTCAAATCGGTCCACCCGTTTGAGCGCCACAGGGGAACAGACAGACACACACACACACACACACACACACACACACACACACACACACACACACACACACACACAGACACGTCAAACTTATAACACCCCGTCGTTTTTGCGTCGGGGGTTAAAAATTCAACCCCTAAATGGGTTAAATAGGGGTTGAAGTTTGCATGAGATTTATATGAATCCACGCGGACGAAGTCGCGGGCATCAGCTAGTTATTAGTATGTTTAGGTAGACCGACGCGATTACCTGCGATTATATACGTTCAGTACCGAACAATTGTAATTGTTCTCAGTGCGCCCGTCAAAGCCGACAGATCAGAGCGCTATACAAGCCACGAAGTCGACCCAAAGCGGCAATTATCGCTTGAACTCGTAATTAGCGCATGCAGATATTACGCTGCAGCGCTGCTACGGTCTGTCCTGATTGCGGAGCAATTACATGTAATCGTTCAAAAAGTCCGTTAAAGCGGAAAGCGCTGTTTTCGCTGTATTGGAATTCTACATATTCTGAGTTTCTATTTTGAAGAAAAAAAAAACAACATAAGTACTTAGTAGATTTACCTAATTTTAATAAAAACAAATTATTGGTCATGGATGCGCCATAGTCTGATCTTTCCAACTCTGATGTCAGCTATTTTTAACCCCCGACGCAAAAACGACGGGGTGTTATAAGTTTGACGTGTCTGTGTGTGTGTGTGTGTGTGTGTGTGTGTGTGTGTGTGTGTGTGTGTGTGTGTGTGTGTGTGTGTGTGTGTGTGTTGTGTGTGTGTGTGTGTGTGTGTGTGTGTCTGTCTGTCTGTTCCCCTGTGGCGCTTAAACGGGTGGACCGATTTAAATGCGGTTTTTTTTGTTTGAGAGGTGAATTAGTCGAGAGTGTTGTTAGCTATGTTTGATGAAAATCGGTCCATGATGGCCGCCGCTACAAAATGGCGGATTACATATTATTTCACAACTCCCTTAATATGGGAATCAAATAAAAAGGGCTTGACTAGTAGAATAGCACTATGTAAATCCAAGATGGTCGCCGCCACAGAATGTCGGGGGTTTTTTAAATTTTTAATTTACACTTGTAGCATGAATGTCAATCAAAGAATGAAAGAATGTGTGCAATCCTTTTCAATCTTAAATCTTTCACGATTTCTGACTTCCTAAGGTCTAGTTTTAAAACCCATCAATTTATGTTGATCACTTTTGACTACGCAATGTTATAGGTAGGTATGTAACATTTTGGATATCATAGGAGTTCACTAATAGGTAAGTAATACTTTGCAGAAGCTTTCTGTTCAGTTATCGCTGAAAGCGCTGGCTGCCACCGTGCCACGCCGAATTGAAGGGTGTGGGAACCTTAGCCTTATCTGCATCACGAAAACTTAATTAATCAACTTAACCTTTGTTTAACAGACACGAGATTTGTATTTAAGCTATTAAGTTACGAACATGGTTATTATTTCAACGTTTCTAAGATAGTTAGTTCACTTCGTAATATTTTACTAGGTATATTATTTATGATATGTTATTGTAGCAGACAGTTTTAAGTATATGTTGTGTAAGTTAATAGTTTTATAGACCTTGTAGTGAGAATCCTACTAATATTATAAATGTGAAAGTGTGGATGGATGTTTGTTACTCAATCACGATGCAACTACTGAACCGATTTGGCTGAAATTTTGAATGGTGGAAGATTATGCCCTGACATAAAACACAGGCTACTTTTTATCCCGAAAAATAAAACCGAAATCTATAGCTACAGCTATAGGTAGATTACTATAGCAAACTTCCTTGAAAGTAGGTATAAAGGTTGGAAAAGGGAGCAGGAACGGGAACCGGAAATCCACGCTTCCCTCGGGATTTGTGCAACACCGAAATTCACGCGGGCGAAGCCGCGGGCATTCTCTGGTAGTTTTATAGTCCTTGTAGTGAGAATAGTTCATAAATCTTTATAAAATTAAACACTTGCACCTTAAAACTGTACTAATCTTTAGGCGCTCATATGCATTAGTGCACGTATGTAAGCAATAAGCATGCACGGATCGCTTTTTCCATTCCCTTCATTTGTGTTTCTATCGAAACTCCGGTAGTCCACTTCACGTATTGACGTGATATTATTTTTGTAAATATTTAGGCTTTAACTAACAATGTTTATTTAATTATTTACATTATACAATGAAGACAAAATTACCACAAATTTAACTCGACGATCGTTTCGCTCCGACACCGGAGCATCTTCAGTAGATGTCGAATTTACAACGGACGATTGCAAAGTAAGACTTTGCAATCTAAGAGTTAAATTTGTGGTGAATTTGTGTGGTGTTGTGCCAAAAAGTGTGATAGCCTAGTGGCTAGGACGACCGACTTCTAATCGGAGGTCGTGGGTTCGATCCCGGGCACGCACCTCTAACTTTTCGGAGTTATGTGCGTTTCAAGTATTTAAATATCACTTGCTTTAACGGTGAAGGGAAACATCGTGAGAAAACCTGCATGCCTGAGAGTTCTCCATAACGTTCTCAAAGGTGTGTGAAGTCTGCCAATCCGCTTGACCAGCGTGGTAGACTATGGCCAAAACCCTTCTCACTCTGAGAGGAGACCTGTGCTCTGTAGTGAGCCGGTAATGGGTTGATCATGATGATGATGATCATGATGTGCCTACAAATTTGTCACTGTTAGCGGATTATAGCAAAGTAATTTTGTGTTCATTGTATAATATCATGGAATTCCGCAAAGTAACGCCTGCTTCTATTCAACAATTATTTACATTTCATCTAGAAATAGTAAAAAAAAACTTGCTGATGTACCTTTCTATACAAAATTAAGGTTTTACTTTTTAGTAAACAAAGAAATTATACGAATCTCCCAAGTATGTTTGTATATACTTACTTCAAAAGGGTGGCTATTTGAAATATCTTGAACAACAATGAACACAGTTCAGGCCTGTAGTGCGCATCCATCACCACCACCACCACTACCGCCTTTAACGTCCCACTGCTGGGCACAGGCCTCCTCTGTCATAGGAGAGAGGGATTTAGAACTTAGACCCACCACGCTGCTCCAATGCGGGTTGGCGGGCTTTAACGACTATTGTCATATCGACGGTCCCTACGTACAATCCCCTAATTACAAAACACAAATTTTTCAGGAGAGCGTTTTAAAGTTTCAAACACGTGTATTTTATGATCTACTAAATGCTGCGTCATGAAAGAGCAATGGCAAAAATAGTATTGAATTAATCTGGAATGTACAGAAATGACGTATATATGGAAGTAATTCTCCGAATTATTTATATTTTATCAAACTATCACTTAGATTATTTGAAGCCAATTAAAAAAATGTAATAAATTAAGAAATTAAACGACTAGCACTCTTTTAGCAATGTTACCATTCTACTAAATATAATCTACCTAGAAGCAAAGAAGTTTGCTAGTAGCTAGAATAACTAATATGAGATTGTACATTATTATAATATTTTTTATCTGTCGTTTTCTTGAGTCAATTGAATTGTTTTTTCTTGCATTTAACATTGTTTACTTAAGTGATCTTGCATATTTAAATAAACTTGTATTAAAATGGTAATAAATGAGATAAAGGTTATGGCAACACAGATGCTGAAATGTTTCTGACAAAATGGCGTTGATTTACTGACAGTGACACTTTGACGCGAGGGAAGCTTTTGTTGTGATAGAACAGGTGATTTTTGCGTTGTTTATCCGATATTTTTCCTTTTTATCTGATTTTTCGCTTGACCCGGACTGTTATCTGCCATATTCTGTTTGACCCGTATCTGCCTAAGGACTCTGATAATACATTCCCTGTGTGATATTGTGCTATTCTCTTTTGGACTCCGATTTTGCCGCACTGTTTGGATTTAGTTGTGAACTGAAAAGTTGGCTACCGCCAAGATGGGAGGTCGTGCCAGACCCCTCCCGGATTCTGTGTATCAACTGTAACATATGCGTTAATACATTGCGCCGATATTCTGCCTTGGAACTAGATAAGAGAGTTACCACTTTACTCTGTAACTGGGTGTTACTACAGGTAACGGATCTCGTCTCCGAATGAGAAGGGTTTAGGCAATAGTCTGGTAAAGTGTGTATTGGCATATTGGATGGTTGTACATTATTTACAAGTACAGTAGATACTTAGTTGCTTACATGTACATATCACAGTCTGCATCAAATATTGTTTTATTAATAGATTATTTTAACACATAATAATATAAGTACTTATATGTATTTATAATCAAAACCATTTTTTACTACGACATTGGTTACAACAACAAAATACAAATCCCAGCTCTTTGTAGATTACCAATGCTGCCTTTTGTAACCTACAAATCATGGTCCCTTCGATGTTGTTATAACAGATTTTGACTGTAATTATCTATATTTGTTTTTCAGATTACTCAAGATGATTACATTTGTGAAGCTTGTAGAGATGTTGCAAGGGCCAGGGTGAATGATAATTTGCAGCAAGAAGTTGCTGGCACTGATGGCCAACAAGCCGGACCAAGTCATCGAAGCCATACTAATGTGTGCCTGAAATAAATTGCCCGGTGGATGTGCAATGAGTAGTTTTGCCAAACTATAAACAAACAGCCAATATTACATAATGTCTTTCCTAACTGTCACAGTACCACGCCGCATATTATATGTGTCAAACTGTGTGCTATAGTTCTTTACAATCACAATTATTATCTGCCTAGTCTATCTATTTAGTTTATATATTGATAGAAAATGAAATTCCAGGCCGGACAGGTATATTAGAATACTGTTGTTCATGATTACTTGGTCGACGTTGGCTGTTGCGCTGACGTCATGAACTTAGTATGGTTTTTGGGTTGGGCCAGACACCAGCAATATATTGCAGCACGGGCAGAATTTCTTGATGATGTAATTATAAGAGACATTGAAGATTAATAAAATTGACAAAATAAACTTGTTTCATTTGATCCTTGGAAACATATTTCTCTAGAATTGCAAGTATTTGTGAAATAGGTACTATGTACATATCATGGACCTATAAGTAAATACTCATACATGTATTATTATGTACCTAATACGTAAATCCCTAATGTAGACAATTATTAGGTAAGATGAAGGATTACGAGTATTTTACCTTAAATAACAGGTAGGTAAGTATTATTTTAAGAAAATGCTTGTAATTCCATTATTTTACAAAATATGTTTGCAAAATATTGATAGGTAGGTAAGTACAGCCACCACGCGATAGGCCTCCAGAATCATTATCCATATTAAAAATGCACATCCATAGGAAAGTGTACAGTGTACACTTATTGGTTTGGCCTTCAATGATGTCGCAGCGGAGCGTCGTATATTTTGCACGAGTAGGTATACCTAGTTAAAAATCTGGATATTCAGCTACTTTTTATACCGGATAATCAAAAAGTTCCTGCAGGATTTTAAAACCTGAAGTCGCAGGCATCATTGGAAGAAATAAAAAGCTTTATACGTATACATTCCCGACAATTCTGTGGTCAGTTTAAGATATTTTTGGAAGTGACATTACACATAACCTCCAAAACTTTCAAACGCAATATCTTTTTTTCTAGGCTTCCAATAAAAATAATTTTTGCACATGCAAGCTCAGTATTTGACCCTTAATTAAAAAATATTTTTTTCATGTGTGTACAAAAACTTTTTTTCTCAATAATATTAATGTATGGAAGTTTGCCATTGCTCTTTGGTATGAAGTTTTAATATGTCAAATACTTTATAAAAAATTAAAAAATATGTTCTAAAAATAACGTTTAGTGTATTATTTGTCACTTATGTTCTTATACGTGGGATTCATCTCTATTGCAAATAACTTATGTGGTACTTACTGACTTTTACGTGGTAGTATTAAAATTAAGCAAAGTCGTAATTGCCATTTATGAAATTGTACGTGGGGGTGCATGGTATAAAAATATGTTGTTAGTGTTTAAGTGTTGAATACAACTTTACTAAAAGAGCATGAGTCGGGAAATTTCTCTTATATAAGATTGCGCAACAGCCTATGTAACTTTATTATAACTCGTCGTCGACGTCGTCATCAACCAGTAGACGTCCACTGCTGGATAGGTAACTTGTAAGGACTTCCAAACGTTGCGTCGTGGTCTTGGGCCGCTTGTATCCAGCATTTTTCTGTGACTCTTCTGATGTCGTCGATCCACCTAGTAGGGAGTCTGTCAACACTGCGCTTTCCGGTGTGAGGTTGCTTGAGCACCTTGGGACCTCAACGTCTATCAGTTCTCCAAACTATGTGCCCCGCCCATTGCCACTTCAGTTTCGCTATACTATGTCGGTGACTCTAGTTCTTCTATGGATCTCCTCATTTCTAATTTGATAGCGTAGAGAAACTCCATCGCTCTATCAGTGACTGAGCTTTTTTTGAGGCTCATAGTTAGCGACTATGTCTCGGAGCCGTATGTTATCACTAGCAAGACACACTGTTCGAAGACTTTAGTCTTCACGGCTTCAGGCACTGAGATATTTTGGACGAGAAGACATCGCAAAGCTTTCCGAACGCTGCCCATCCGAATTTGATTCGACGGTTGACCTCTTTCTAGAAATTTGACCTATCTATCTGGACTGTGTGTTCCAGGTCTCTACAATACAATACGATACTGGCCCACCTATCGAGAAACCCTGCTTAGGTCGTTGAGCATTGTATTAAAGTCTTCCAGAGTATTTGCCATAACAACTACATCAGTACGTGAGTGATGTACTCACCGTTAATGTAATGTCAAGTTCGGTTTAATTCAGAAGCTTAAAGACGTCCTCCAATGCAACTAGTAGCAGTAAAAGACCTTCGAAGAGATTACGTCTCCCTATCGTACTTCTCGCTGCAATCGGATTGGTCTTGTAGTCTGATCCTGCATATTATGGACTGACAATATGGTGGTGTTTTCGTACACACACTTCAGCACTTAGATATACGATAGCCGATCCGATATCTCTGTAGTAATCTTAAACAGCCCACGTTTCCACCAAATCAAAGGCTCTCTCAGAGTCCACAAACGCCAAGCAAAGTGGCTAGTTATACTCTTCGGTCTTATCAAACTGCCGCAGCGTATGCATGTGGTCTATGCTACTGAAGCCTTTTCGGAATCCAGCCTGTTTGCGAGGTTAGAAGTCGTCGAATATAATATCTCTGGATAATTAATTAATTATACTTTTAAGAACCTTGTCGTCTGTGTTAGGTCGTAAAGCTGAAGTCGAGCTTAACATAGAAGAAATAATTATTGTTGGCTGCGATGATTTGAATACTTCTATAATCATTGAATTGGAGAGATCAGTTACATTGGAAAAGCGAAAACGGGTATCGTCATGCATTAAATCCAGGGTAGAATCTCCATTTTTACGAAATAAAGTGACGACTTCAATTATATTGTCTTGTGTTTACTAACATCAGTAGATTCCCTTCTACGCGGTGCTGTAAAAAGCTTTAATTTAAGAAAAAATCATCCGATTTTAATATACAGAATTAAAGAATAACTGAAAAAGAAAGGTACACATATCTTCAAAAGTAATGAATAAATTTTGTTAAAACTCGGAGTGTTTCTTAAGTTCAAGTAAAGGTTAGCCTGTAAAAAAAATAGTCAAAATATGATCAATAGTTTCGCAGAAATGCACGGACAAAAATACATACATACACACAGCTATAAAATTATATTTATTTGTTTGGAAGCCCTAATAGATTATCGTAATATGTGAATATATTACAATTTTTATTATATTACATACATACGTGTCGAATTGATAACCTCCTTATTTATAAAGACGGTTAAAAAAACATTATTCATAAAAAAAATGACATAACTGTTAATTATTTACGAAATTGAAATAACATTACCGAAGTAAAACGTCGTAAGTAGTAGTTATGTATTAAATCTGTTTTTATTTTCCAGCGTAAAGTTACTTATTTACCACTTCCTGCAACTTGCATTTCAATTTTCCGATGTAACATAACGTAACTACCATATACGAACAGTTACGTTGGAATACTCCGAAATTAGTTTATTTCGTTTACCTGTACGAGTTATAACGGAATCTCTATTTTTTATAACACGGCCGTCTCTTCTAGGCCGGCACGAGCTCAATGGCCCGTAGGTGCCAGTTGCGTGTGAGACGCTCGGGGTTACGATTGATTGTCCAACGTAAAATTACTGAATTACCACTACTGATGTTCTACTTCGGAAATTTTAGTAAATTTTGGAGTTATGGGAAATGTCGTGTGTGGATTTAGAGTTGAATTTGCCAACTTAAATTTTTTTTAATTAAACTAAACGATAATATAGGGTGTCCTGAAGGTCACGAAAACAAAACATGCAAATCACGGATCTACCACTTAGGGGATTGTACGTAGGGACCGTCGATATGATAGTGATAAAAACCGGGACCGACTGCTTAACGTGCTCTCCGAGACACGGGGGTGAAACACCGCCAACTACCAACTCCGGGCTGGCACTGAGAATTTCTTGACAGAAAAACCCAATACCTAACAATTATTTGCCCGGGAATCGAACCCGGGACCTCGTGATCTGCAGTCGAATACGGCTAACCACTAGACCAACGAGGCGCATCCATAAAAGAAAATAACTCCAAAGCCAACCGTTAATCCGCTCCGCTCATAATTATTATATTCGTTTGTTCCCCGGCTCCGTTTGCGGCCCGAATGCGTAATAAGTCCACCTTTCCGAGTATCAGGTTAGAACTTATCGGGCGTGCCATCTGACTATTATATTACCAAAATACCACTTTAAATGCAACCCGCCGTAATCCTATAATTAACTTAAATGTAGTGTAGTTACATGAACATAATGGAAAATGCATTTTAGGTTGCGAAAATGACGGAACTCCCGTCGAATTACAGCTTCGTGATTTATTGACAGACAGATGTTTGTACTCAGGTGTTTAGGCGTTTTATGGCGTTTCGGGTTTTGATTTGATGCACTTTACAATAATATTGTTTTCTACATAAATATTTGTATAGATGGTGCAGCTGTAGTAGGTGAAGTTCATACGCATAAATCTGTTTGTGCGAAGAGCTTCTTACTTACTTTCTAAGTCAGCTAAGAAAAAACAGATTGTGCATACATACCTATGAGTCCTAGGAGTTTGATATTTCAGCTTATACTTAACTGCTGAAATCTATCTCTGGAAAATATGTGTTCTTTGGATTCTTCTATTCATAATTTTACACAAAAACGTTACCACATAACCTACCACATTGACCATGATAGGTGGTAATATTGTATATATTAGTCATATCCTTTTACAATTATACAAATTGGCACTTCATTTATAGCATAGTAAAACACCGCTAACGCGTTCCGCGTATCATACTTCGTGATATTAGCATACATATAACGGACACCCACATCGCCACCTCGCTGGTAGCCGGATCAAAGTGTAATTAAATCGTCAATACACGAACACTATATGAATGGCGGCACAATGTTACACGGATATAGAGACAGTGGATAACCCGTGATTCTAGGGGGACGACAAAAGCGAGAACGCAACATAATACGATGCGACGTGAAAATACCTACAATCTACATATACAAACAAACAAGTAAGTAAGTAAGTATCAAACAGTAGATGAGCCTTCACGTCGTGTCATCGCCTTGAGATCTTCGTTGTCGCGTAGATAAAGTCATTTTCTATGGAGTCGCATCGTATCCCTTCGCGTAGCGTCGCGATTGTCGTTAACCTAGGATAACGGGTTAGACTATTTTTTATCCGACTGTGCGACAAGTGTTATGTTTTCACGTTCATGGGGAGTTTAATACCTTCAGTTTATACCTTCATTCCAACGGCTTGAATGGATTTCTATAAATGAGGTGTCTAACGATTGATTTAAACCGTGTGATGGTTTATAGGTTAGGTTTTGTTTTCATACTTTTTTTTTTAAATATCATGTGACGGTACTAGCAATCTTCCATAACATTATAACCTACAAAACATGCCTAAGCACTTAAGCAGTGACATAACAATATAAATTGTTACCCACTGCTAAGGCTGCATGTTTTGCCCAATCACATTGATTCCTCCTGTTATTACTTAGATGCACTGAAAAATTTATGAAAACGCTCATCTAGAATAATAAAATTGTTGTGTAATTTTTATTCAGCAACTGCTGAATTTTTTGCCAGCTTTTCTCAACAGCTGCTTTCCGAACCTTTGGTAGTCTCGACTTATCATAAGAGCCTTAAAGAGCCTGTCATAGATGAAATAAATAATTTTGAATATGAATTTGAAAATCGACTAACTAGGCAACATGATAAATGCTTTATCGCTACATAATAGTGAAACATTCAGCTGCTCTGAAACACCTGCTACATCTGGAACACCGGTGTCTGTAATAATTTTTCTGAATTCATAAAATCCAGAATCGTAACATTTCAGGATAATCTTTTGCACGGTAAAACTAACCAGATGTTTAATTCGATATGGCGACACAAATCGTATCTCACTTGTAACTGTTATTTGAGACATCGAATTAGATTTTTTTTTTCAAATTCATCCTTCATACAAATTAACCCTTTACAGCGATCTCATCTCATTGTAAGTGGACGACGTCCAAGATGGAAAGGCGCTTGGTAGTGGCGTGTAAATAGCCAAGCTACCTGATGGGGTTGCGGCGTAGGAAGATCACCAAGTAGTATGGTTGCGTTGTAGAAATAATGACCCACAATTCTCAAACAGTACACTGTGCAATGAAACACTATTATCCACTGGAAATATCACTAACCTGGACTCGCAGACTCTTGAGGTGATGGCTCGAGCTGGTGGAAATTTTCCGTGGATGCGAAGCTTGAAGAATCGAGGGTTTTGCGCGGCGCGGCAGTGCGACCGAAAGATTAATGGCCGTCTAAGATGACGGTTAGCGTGCGTTGTTCGTATAGCGTCGTCCGTAGTTGGAAGCGAACTGGGGGTCACGATTCAAGTGAAAAATCGCGACTTGCGGTACATGCAGAGCCATCTATGTGTCGCTCTGGAAGTTATCTTTGAGCCTACGATTTGTGATAGACCAATGAACAATAGATGGCGTCCATGCACAATGCACATATTTAAAAAATTGCGGGCTTGTCGCGCAACCATACTCCCCGGCGTTGACAAAGTCAAAATTATAAAAGGAATAAAGGAATATGATACACGCGAATAGGAATTAGAAATATACAGATTATCTTAATGTATTATTAATTTATCAAAAAAAAATTAGAAAGCGTTAAAACTATTTTTAAAACTAAGCGTTACTTTAATTGAATTTATTTTATTGCGTTGGAAGAGGATAAAGTTTAACAACTGGACGTTTGAATTCGCCAGATTCCGTTTTGACCAGAGCAACTCGCACTACATTATCAGCTCCTGGATAAACCTTTGTTATAATTCCTAGCGGCCATTGCAATGGCGGTAGATCGTCAAAACTCATTAATACGACGGTACCTACTGTAACTGGATTATCAGGCGTACACCACTTTTGCCTAACTTGCAATGTATGTAAATACTCTAAGCGCCATTTTTTCCAATATGACTGGACTAAACTGTCAAGTAATTTTTTGCGATTTACTAAGTTTGGGCGTTCGTCAGACAAAGTAGTTGCCGGAAAATATTGTAGCGGGGTAGACATTAAAAAATGAGCTGGAGTGAGAATTTCTGGATGCGGATCTGATGATATTAAACAAAGCGGGCGAGAATTTAATATGCATTCAATTTGAATAAGTACGGTTGTCAACTCCTCATACGTTAAAAGTTGATTACCGATAACTCGATACAGATGCGTTTTTATACATTTAATATTAGACTCCCACATTCCTCCAAAATGGGGAGAGCGCGGTGGAATCATTTTCCATTCTATGCGATTGTTCTGTAATTCGCGGGTCAATTTATTTTTATATTCAGAACTAGTTAGCAGTGGATAAATCTCATTTAATTGCGACTTAGCTTTAATAAAGGTTCCAGAATTATCCGTGTAAAAACAAGAAATTGGACCTTTGCGCGATAAAAATCTTTTGACCGCCATAATAAAAGAATCCGCTGTCAAATCAGATGACAGTTCTATATGGACAGCCTTTGTTACCAAGCATACAAATAAGCATATGTAAGCTTTCTGCGATTGATATCCACGGCGACGCGTAGGCGTTATACGGAGCGGACCTGCGTGATCTACACCTGTGTGAAGAAATGCCTTCGCTTCTTGCAGACGATAAGAAGGAAGATCAGCCATTATTGGGGTAGGATGCGTGGGTTTTACTCGAAAACATGTATTACATTTGTGTACCCTAGACCTAATAATCGTCCTAGCGCCTAGTATCCAATACCGTTGACGAATAAGAGACATCAAAAGACTCGGTCCAGTGTGGCAGTTGCGAACATGATAATGATCAATGATCAAGTTAACTGCGTGATCATGTTTTGGAAGTAAGGCGGGATATTTAGCTTCGTATGGCAAATCCGATTTAGAGAGTCTACCTCCAATGCGTAAGATTCCTTCCGAATCTAAGAACACGGCTAACTTTAGCAATTTCTTCGAAGGTAAATGTTTATTTTTTAATTGCGTTATTACATCACTGAAGTGCACCTTTTGAATATCTTTTATTATTGCGTTTTCTACGAAGTTAAGTTTGTCAACTTCTCCAGTTGAAGGAAGAAGTCGCGCGAAGCGTAAGACGTAAGAAGCGGAGCGAATGAGTTTATTCCATGAGGAAAAGCGTTGCGATAAAACGTATAGTAACGGTTGTTCGCATTGAACATTTGTGGTTATTAAAGTTTTTGATTTAATTTCAGGTAGCAAATCTTCAGATGTAGGCGAAAAATTATTTATTGGCCATTCAGAAGGCGAAGTACGAAGCCATTCCGGGCCATTCCACCAAAGTGGGTGCGATAATAATTGTGTTGGTAAAATACCGCGCGATAAGCAATCACTCGGATTCTCGATCCCTGCAACGTGATAGAAATGTCGCGGATCTAAGTTTTGCTGACATTGCGCAACTCGATTGCTAACGAATGTATTCCACCTGTGAGGCGAGGATTTTATCCATGACAGCGCTATAGTGGAATCCGAGAATGCGAAAATTCCTTCAATAGGAATGCGAGAAGAATAGGTATCTTTTACGACTTTAATTAATTTTGACATTAAAAGCGCGGCGCATAGTTCTAATCTCGCAAGCGTTGTAATTTTTGTAGGCGAGACTTTCGATTTTGAACACAACAAGTTGACGCTAATATTACCGTGAATGTCGGTAACATGTAAATAAATCACACAACCGTAACCGTTTAGGCTAGCATCACAGAAGGCAACTATATTTATTTTGCCACCCTCGGTAATACCAGTGTGTCGCGGTATTTTCAAACTTGGCAAAATCGAAAAATCTTGAACCAAAGCTAAATAGCGTTTAACAATATGTTCCGAAGGTGTGTCGTCCCAATCAATCTTATTGAGCCAGAGCTCTTTAATTAATAATTTAGCGTACAAAATGATTGGTGCAACAAGCCCTAGGACATCAAACAATCTAGCTACGAGCGATAAAATTGTGCGTTTTGTACATTTTTCATCAATTTTAGAAAGTGTGAAACTAAAACTATCCTCGTTAGGCTCCCAAGAGAGGCCTAACACTTTCGCGGTGTTATTATTATCGGTAAAACTTATTGAAGCGCGATGTGTGTCTGGAAGACTATCTAATAGCGTAGAAGAGTTGCTTGACCATTTGACTAAGTCAAAGGCGCCTGATTTAAATAAAGCGATCAATTCTTGCGATAAAACTTTAGCGGTTTGCTCATTAGGTGCGGAATGAACAAGATCGTCCATGTATAATTGAGTTTCAGCGACTTTAGCTGCGTTGGGAAAACGATGCCCTTCATCCTTGCATAACTGTCGGACGGAACGCATAGCTAAATAGGGACTGGACTTTAACCCGAATGGAACTCTGTTGAATTGAAATGTGCGTATTTTTTCTTTCTCATCAAAACGAAAAAGAATTTTTAGAAATTTGCGATCTTGCGGCAAAATTGCAATTTGCATATACATTTGTTTTATGTCAGCGGTCATTGCGACGGGAAATAAGCGAAAATTTAAAAGTAATGTAAATAAATCTGCCTGTAAATTGGGCCCAGTATGTAATATATCATTTAGCGAAATATTTTTATTTTGCGTTTTTGCGGTCGGGTCTAATACTATTCTTAAGCGACTAGAAATCTTTTCAGGACGAATTACTGCGTGATGTGGTATATAATATCCCTCATCTGGGTTAATGTTATGTTCTGGGATTTCAGACAAGTAATTTTGTTGAATATACTCCCGAATAACTTGATTATAATCATTGCGTAATGAAGGATCAGTTTTAAATTTCCTTTCTAAGGAAAGTAATCGGCGATGCGCTACGGAGCGTGAGTTACCTAAGTCTGTAGTATTTTTACAGAAAGGTAAAGCGACCGAATATCGTCCACTCTCGTCTCGTGAAACTGAAGCAGTGTATAATTTTTCACATTCGGCTTCTTCAGGGCTAAGATGACGCGTATTATTAAACTGTTCTAGTTCCCAAAACTTTTGTAAATTTAAATTTAAATCATCAAGTGCGAGCGCAGTGACAGATGATTCACCAGGGTGGGAATCGACGTTACAGTCACCCATTAAGACATATCCGAAGGTCGTTGATAACGCGGCAGGTGCGGAACCATTCGGTAAGATTTTATCGCCTAGGTATATGTGCGGAAACAGTTGTGCACCTAAAATAACATCAATACCTCCCGGAATATTCCATGTCAAATCGGCGAGCGGCAAATCTTTAATATAATCCATATCACAATTTTCAATAAATTGAGATGGTAATTTATCAGTAAGGCAATCTAGAACTAAAGCTTTAATATGATATTTATTAGCGGGGTAAACGCGCGATTCGATATCCAAATAAACATATCCGCGTATTTGTTGCGAACTCGAACCTATGCCCTTTATGTACGAGTGAGCGAGTGGCGTAATCGGTAAATTAAGCGATTTACAACATTTGAGACTAATAATGTTGTTTTGAGATCCAATGTCTAATAAACAGCGAATAACATCCTTATTGTTATTATTATAAGACTTAACATAAACTTGTGCGGTTGATAATAAAACATTAGAGCGCGGTTGCGACTTTATGAGGGTAGTCGGTGTACTTGATTCGCGGGGCAAAGAAATAAGCGTGTGACTGGCGGTGGTCGTCGAACATTCGATTGCGTTGGGAATTAAAGGCTTGGTCGTTTCGAATGCGACACAAGGTTTGGTCAAACTAGACGTGGCGTTTTTACTCGCGTTATCGGAAACTGAATGTTTTATATTATCTCCTCTGCAAAGGCTAGAATGATGTTTTTTCTTTAGAGGGAGACACCTGACACAAAATGACTTTGAATTACACCTTGTCAGCGTGTGGAACAGAGACAAACAATTTACGCATCCGTTTTTTGATTTAATAAAATCAAATCTCGCTTGCGGCGACTCCATCTCCATGTATTTTTTACAATGGTAAAGATGTGAGTGTGTATCGCTCTTGCATAGAATGCATTCGCGGTGCGATTTATTGTGACTACTGTCTGTATTACAAGCGACGAAAGTCTTGTAGGTATTTCTCGCGTTATTAGCGTTCTGTTTATTTGACTTATTATGCGAAGGTATGGAATTACTTGAGCGTTCGAGAACTTTTATTTGATGTTGAATGAATTCGATAAATTGCGTATAGGACGGAATCTCACTATTTTGCGATTGTAAAGACATTTCGAAATTCTGTATAGTTTGAGAATCTATCTTTTTTAATGCGAAGTATAAAAATATAAAATCAGTAAGATCTGGAATATCTAACTGTTTTAAAGCGGCGATAGAAGCGGAAAATTTTTCGATAAATGAATTCAAACTATTGGCGGTATTTGAACAATTCTTCAATTCGAAAATGTTATTTAAATAATGCGTGCCTAATGCTCTTTTATCCTGATATTTTTTGACTAAACTATCCCAGATAATATGGTAAGTTTCACCGGTTGGTACAATACCTGCCGTGAAATGTAATGCACCGTGAGTCAATTTAGTAATTAAATATTGAACGCGCTGCGAATCCGTTAAATTCGGATTGTTATGAATGTTACTTTTGAAAGATTCATAAAATAATGGCCAATTTTCATTCTTTCCATCGAAACTTGGAATGTTAATCGGCGGTAACTTGATAACTGGAGCTAAATTGCTATTATTAGGAATAGATGCGGAACTTCCAGTACTAATATTATCCGTTGACAAGATTTTATTACGAATCCTTTTTATGGATCCATACAAATCCTCAAAGGCATCCAGAGCCTGATAATTAGGCTGCGCTTTAGGGTCAATTTTAAGCGAAATATTATTTATTTCATCTAATACCGACTCAAACTTTATCCTTATTTCATCGATGGTTTCTGAATCACTCATAAATTTATCATTCTTTCGCGAATCAAAACTTGTAATATTTTTTGACACTTCATACAATCTATTCAATCGTTGAAATAGATTTTGCTTTTTGCAAATAAGGATATTTAATTGCGAAGTTAAATCACTTTTCTCCATTTTTTTGATAAACTAACCCGAAAAACTTGAAATAAATGCGTTAATTATAATTAAATAATCTATTTGTGAACAATTTACACAATTAGCGGTGACTTTGTCGAATATCTTACGACGTAATATCACTTAACTTTTAATTACTGGAACAGGATCCGGTTCGAAGGACCAAAATTTATGGTAGTGGCGTGTAAATAGCCAAGCTACCTGATGGGGTTGCGGCGTAGGAAGATCACCAAGTAGTATGGTTGCGTTGTAGAAATAATGACCCACAATTCTCAAACAGTACACTGTGCAATGAAACACTATTATCCACTGGAAATATCACTAACCTGGACTCGCAGACTCTTGAGGTGATGGCTCGAGCTGGTGGAAATTTTCCGTGGATGCGAAGCTTGAAGAATCGAGGGTTTTGCGCGGCGCGGCAGTGCGACCGAAAGATTAATGGCCGTCTAAGATGACGGTTAGCGTGCGTTGTTCGTATAGCGTCGTCCGTAGTTGGAAGCGAACTGGGGGTCACGATTCAAGTGAAAAATCGCGACTTGCGGTACATGCAGAGCCATCTATGTGTCGCTCTGGAAGTTATCTTTGAGCCTACGATTTGTGATAGACCAATGAACAATAGATGGCGTCCATGCACAATGCACATATTTAAAAAATTGCGGGCTTGTCGCGCAACCAGCGCTAACCTGGATTTTGGAGATTTAAATTTTGAACAAGCAAGATACAATTAATTGACTGTCATCACTACTTCACTACTCATCAGTAGTAATCAGTAATCACTACTATCTTAAATGCAATAGGGTTGTTAATA
The DNA here is from genome assembly GCA_920104075.1 of Melanargia galathea. Lineage (NCBI taxonomy): Eukaryota > Metazoa > Arthropoda > Insecta > Lepidoptera > Nymphalidae > Melanargia > Melanargia galathea. The sequence goes on from OV049872.1 coordinate 12,910,071, forward strand.
AAAGTCCAGTTAGAATCTATTCGCATTTTCTTGACAATATCGTATCCAGTCAGAACTATATCAATTTTCAGTGCTATGTAGCTCAGCGGTTTTGCCAAAGCGTGCTGCGGTGAAACTACTAATGAATGGTGTAAAGCCTTCCAAGTAACGGTCGCCGAAGCGCATAATACAAACGCTATGAATTATTGATACGGACTAACGAATGTGATAAAACACTTGTCTCGGCCCTATAAGGATGTATTTAATCTTTCACCGCTTACCCCGCCGATTTTGGCAATAGTCCATGCATTTTGGTGCCAATTCCTTGTTCTTATGGCACGTTTAAAGAGTGTTGTACTTATAATATTTAATACGTAACGTTTTGTTGAATATGCAATGGGTGCTTAATATACTTAATATTCCTATATCCCCACAATTTAGATAGGCAGTTCGAGTTCCCTCCATCCATCCTATCAGTTAGAATTGAGTAGTACGCCAGTCTTTGACATTAAAATCGCAAACGAACGGCTAGTTCTGATTTTTTAATATGTTGTTAGGACCACTACCAGTAGTCTAAATTCAATTTTGCAGCTTCGAAAGACCTGTGCTAATTTTGTAGCACTCAAAAAACCGCGAAATTTTTGCACTTTTTTTGGGTTTTTCAATATAAGTCCTAAACTATGCGTTTCTAAAAAAATATTTTTCTATACTTTTTTAAAGAAGACTAAAATTGCTACAATTTAAGACCAAAACTAGCTCTTTAAATTCAATATTTATTGAGATACAGCTCTCCAAAAATTGACAATTAATTCCAAAAAAGTGAAATTTTAAGATTCGGTCAATTTTAAACCCCGATATCGGGGAAAATACTCATTTTACGAGTAAAGTTAATAGAAAAAATGTTGTAGTAAATATAATTAGCTTTAATTTAAACACTAAACAACGTCTGTAGCCCATATAGTTTACTTACAAATCCTAAAAGTTTAAAAAATGCGAAAATTGCAGTTTTCTCTTTAGTTTGTTTTGAATGTAATTTGAAAGAAAAAACCATGTACATCCACAAGAAATATGTATTAAAACTATTACTAAGTATTTAAATTAAGTATTTATAATGTTATTTATTCAAGAAAAAAATTATTTATATTATTATTGATATTTATTGATTTTTATGAAACATATTAATCTGTATTAAAATGACATTATGAGTTCCGAGCAATATAAGTCGTAAACTACGCATTTTTGTTTAATATTTTCTACACATTTTTAAAGTAGACTAAAATAGCTACAGTTTGACATCAGAACCAGTTCTGTAGCTTCAATAATTGCCGAGATACAGCTCTCCTAAAATTGAACTTTTTTCAAAAAAAGTGAAAATTTAAGAGTTGGTCAATTTTCGACCGCGATCTTGGGGATAATACTCATTTTATGTGTAGAATTATAGGTAAAAATGTTATAGTAAATCTAATTAACTTTAATTTAAGGGTAATACGACATCTCTAGGACATATAGTTTACTCACAAATCTTAAAAGTCCAAAAAATGGGAAAACAATTTTCGTAAATTTGCTCTGCTTAGTTTGGTTTGTGACAAGTGTTGTTTGTACAAGAAATGTACATTTAATCTATTATTATAGTATTCATAATGTTATTTATGAAAAAAAAATATTTATTTATCTTATTTTATTGATATTTATGAAGCATATTAACCTGCATTACAAAGATATTATTTTTGGTTATAATTATTCATTAAGGTTTGTGAGTAAACTATATGGCTTAGAGACGTCGTTCCACCCTTAAATTAAAGCTAATTAGATTTACTACAACATTTTGATTATAATTTTACCCTTATAATGAGTATTATCCTCAAGATGGCGGTCGAAAATTGACCAAATCTTAAATTTTCACTTTTTTTTGGAAAAAGTTCTATTTTAGGAGAGCTGTATCTCGGCAAGTATTGAAGTTACAGAACTGACTCTGGTGTCAAATTGTAGCAATTTTAGTTTACTTTAAAAATGTATAGAAAATATTTAAAAAAAATGCGTAGTTTACGACTTATATTGCTCGGAACTCATAATGTCCTTTAAATACAGATTAATACGTTTCATAAAAATCAATAAATATCAATAATAATATAAATAATTTTTTTCTTGAATAAATAACATTATAAATACTAAATGTAAATACTTAGTAATAGTTTTAATACATATTTCTTGTGGGTGTACATGGTTTTTTCTTTCAAACTACATTCAAAACAAACTGAAGAGAAAACTGCAATTTTCCCATTTTTTTAACTTTTAGGATTTATAAGTAAACTATATGGGCTACAGACGTCGTTTAGTGTTTAAATTAAAGCTAATTATATTTACTATAACATCTTTTCAATTAACTTTATCCGTAAAATGAGTATTTTCCCCGATAGCGGGGTTTAAAATTGACCAAATCTTAAAATTTCACTTTTTCGGAATTAATTGTCAATTTTTGGAGAGCTGTATCTCAGCAAATATTGAATTTAAAGAGCTAGTTTTGGTCTTAAATTGTAGCAATTTTAATCTTCTTTAAAAACGTATAGAAAATATTTTTTTTAAACCCATAGTTTAGGACTTATATTGAAAAAACCAAAAGTAGTGCGAAAATTTCGCGGTTTTTCGAGTGCTGCAAAGTTAGCACAGGTCTTTCGAAGCTGCAAAATTGGATTTACACTACTGGTAGTGGTCCTAACAACATATTAAAAAATCAGAACTAGCCGTTCGTTTGCGATTTTAGCCACTTTTGGAGTCAAATTTGACTGCACTATAGACAGAACCAGAACTTTTTAAATTAGAAATATACTGCCTATTTTGAGAAGTTTTAACAATAAAGTATGTAAAAGTTTTTCGTAATAAACTATAACATTATGAGATTATAATGTTTTAGGAGCATATCTGTACATATCTTAACTAGATATTCTTGTAAAACTAGTGAAATAAAAATCGCGCTCGCGACATTATCCTACTTTAACTTACGTATGTACTTATTAATTTAAAATATGTCTATAAAATATCATGATGGTCTGTGGGTACGTAACATAAAACTCTTTGTATATAGATATTATTAAATACCTATATACAAAGAGATAGATAGATACAAATAATTAAAGAGTAAGTATCTTTAATTATTTACTTTTAAATATATAGGAATTCTATTAAGTATATTCCACTAAGTAGTCATTTAATATATTCGTTCCACTTTGAACATATATAAGTAGAGAGAGTAAAAATAAATTGTGTAGTACTTACATATATTGTGGCATTTACTACCTTTTAAATTTTCTTTATTAATACATTATGAACGTGTTCGAATGTACATTAAAGCTCATGCCATTAAGAATACATTCCACAGGTAGGTATTATAAATATTTAAGATTTTCTCGTAGACTGCGTGACAGTAAAAGTACCTATTTGAATCTGTACTGAAGCAGGGCTCACAATAAATGTTTAGGGGCCCATTGAAATGAAGTCACGGACCTCAACTAGTGTAGTATAAGCAGGATATGTTATAACGAGAAGAGTGAACGTGAACGAGTCTTGGCAGCGATTAGACAAAAGCTTTTGACGGCACACTCGTTTTGGAGGCAATCATTATGAGAAAATCTTACAAATGACTTAAAGCAACAGTAATAAAGACATTCATAGATATATGGCGCGTACTTCGGAACAACACTCACGTTTGAGATTTGTATCTTAGACGGAATAAAAGTACCGCTCGCGCTGTGAGATGCCGCGGTTCCCGGTCGGTTATTAACGAGCGAATTTCCAAAAACGGCTTGTTTTTACTGAATTGCAGAATTATGTATGTCCCCTAATCTTAGGTATTTTAACTATCATGAAGTTTATTACTGTTCAAGTGAATTAAAAGTAGAAACAGGTAATGAGAGCGATACCAGACGGCTCGTTGCGGTTGCTGCGTTTCTTAAGCTTTGGTAGCTCAAGATATTTAAGAATTTATGGTAGGTAAATAAATTATGTTGAAATCTATTGTAACGTAGTAAATAACGTTACATTAAATAATTATTAATATAATAGAATTCGTCAAAACCAGTCAAAATTTATAATGTTCCATGTTGTGTTGTGTTGTGTCTATGTTCTTGCATGGATTTATAGTTACTATACAATTCTAACTAAACAAAATTTAAGGTAAAAGCGCTAAAGAATTTATTAACATAAAAATTTTCGGTTAAGAACTTTTTGCGCATCACATCAACCGACCTAACTAAAACAATTAAGATAACCAAATATGGCTAGATTTAGAATTAAAGCGAGATAAAACATAACCGTTGACTCTTTTTGCCGTTCGGTGCTGCCTTTATGCGCCGTATATAGGCTGTAAATAGTTACGGAGCGCATATTTGGCACCGTACGCCTCTTTAACTGTACCGCGAAGCATGTGTATTAGCGGCTGTTTGGGGCCATGACTTGAATTAAAACAAGAAAATTGATGTAAAAAAAACGTACCTACCTTTGTGTACCTAAGTGTATATTTGAACATCAAATTTACATGTACAAGACTGTATAAATTAAAAATTTAAAAACCCCCGACATTCGTCATTTTGTGGCGGCGGCCATCTTAGATTTACAATAGCGCTATTCTACTAGTCAAGCCATTTCATTTGATACCCATATTAAGGGAGTTGTAAAAAATATGTAATCTGCCATTTATTGATGTATTTGAACAGACACGCACACGCACACGCACACGCACACGCACACGCACACACACGCACACGCACACGCACACACACACACACACGCACACGCACACGCACACGCACACTCACACGCACACACACGCACACGCACACGCACACGCACACGCACACGCACACGCACACGCACACGCACACGCACACGCACACGCACACGCACACGCACACGCACACGCACACGCACACGCACACGCACACGCACACGCACACGCACACGCACACGCACACGCACACGCACACGCACACGCACACGCACACGCACACGCACACGCACACGCACACGCACACGCACACGCACACGCACACGCACACGCACACGCACACGCACACGCACACGCACACGCACACGCACACGCACACGCACACGCACACGCACACGCACACGCACACTCACACGCACACACACGCACACGCACACACACACACACACACGTCAAACTTATAACACCCCGTCGTTATGACGGTGACTATGATATTTCGGATTTATTAATATTAGTATTTCCCGACTTAATTTCGGCCACGGCAGCCAATCCCAACCGAAGCGGAGACTAGCAAACTACGCAGGAGATATTATAGTGCACAAGTGTGTGCATATGCACATACATATATGTGTATTATGTATAGTCAAGGAATAGAGTGTGCACCTATACAAGTGCACTACTACACCTACTATAACCTATTACCTATTTCTTAGTTTAGCTGCTCAGTGTACATATTTATGAATAAACGATTACATGTAAAAGTTAATAAATCTTCAGTAGGTAGTATTTTTTTAAAGCATGTTTCATACATAGATGGCCTCCGATGATAAAGTACATACTCGTAGCGCAAACTTGCAGTTAATAGAAAAATACACTTCCGCTTTCGACTCGAGCGGAGATAACAACAACAAAGTAGTTTACAATTTTTATATCGGAATTCGCTGAGCACATCCTGTTTAATTCTAAATCGAGCCTTCCAGTAATCAAGCACGTATCAGAAGAAGTGTTCAAGCACCTGTTTCTAGATCGCGACCGAGAAATCTTGATCCGATGCGTTACACGCTCTCCCGCATTCGAAATGCGACGCGCATTGTTCGCAGTTCATTCGCGCGATCGAACCAATACGCGATTGCTATTCGACGTATGCCCCTGTATAATTATAAGATATGCCGTCCCATACCGCCATTGACAGATGGCCTGACACACTCATTATATTGAGACGCGGGTAAATCACGAAATCTGTGCTTTGAGCGAAAATCTAGTTATGTTTATTTTTAAAACCGGATAAGTAATCATATGGATGAACTCGGCTGACTTTATCAACTTTTAGTACAAACTATGAAATAGTGATAAAGTTTTTAATATTTTTGAGAGCCTATGAAAAAATTCTGTAATTTGTATTGTAAGTGTTACATTTTTTTTTTCAAGCAATTCTCGTCGATTTCTGTAACAATTTTGTAAGAAATTCTAATTCTTGCTCTATGTGATCTCGAATAACTAAGATTATGGGAATAATTAAAAAAGATTTATCAAATAACCTTCAATTTATCAGCTTTCAGTAATGCATCATTTCAGTGCCTTGAGTAAGTAGCGTAGTTTTTGGAATTAATGGTATTCGATAACAAAGTCAGAATTTTTAAAAATAATCTTAAATTCAATATACCTAACTCAAAAAAAACAATCCATTCCGAGTAATGCATCATTTTTACACTTATTTACAAAAAATTTGAGTGTTAATAAAAAAAATTATTTTATATGCCCGATGTTTGTATTATCCGGATTTTGAACATACCTCCTAGGTTTTTCATCAGAAATCTGCTTTTAACGTTTACCTGCAACATAAATATAAGACACAATTTATACGACAACTAACTCATTGTTTTTCTTCACATTTGCGAAATTCCCCCGTGACTGTCTAATTGTGAATTCTCTTCGCGATTTTTATTATTTTGTTTGCATTGTCACGGACGATACTCGGAAAGGATATTTCGTTGTGTTACTCATTTCTCATTTATTTAAAAAAATAATGTGAGCTCTTAATAATCTCTTCAAAATCTACTGAAGTTCAACAAACCCTTATAATGCATGTATGCGAATCGCGCACGAAGCTCATTTTATTTTTAAAGTAGGCAGGTACGTATTAGCTGCACATTATGAATTTTGAATTGATCTCGTTTCGTGGCAGCAATAAAATACATTGATTTTCCCTTTATATTACGGGAACACAATGCGCGCTGATATGTAGATACGTTAGCTGAAGGCACTGAAGAACAAGGAAATTCTAGATAGGATTTGCGATGACCGAATTTTAAGAAGTGTTTATTTGGATTGATAGTTTCAGAATAGCGCTACAAATCTTCCGAAGCGTCTTTTGAGGCAAAGTGTCGTAGGATAGACCGTATCAGTTACTAGTAATAGGTAACTATAGGTACCTCAGGGTACCTATAGTTTTTGTGTTGGAGGCTAAAATTCTCAGGTTACTGAGCTAGTGAAGTAAGTACCTACGTAGAGATTTGAAGTTTCTTGCAGCGACTCGGCCTCCCATTTTTTTTTTAACTGGTTTTACGGCTCTGGGTTCTAGCCCTTTTGAGCCCTCGGCCTCCCAGTTATCACCCAACCACAGACACATCATACAAGTGAACCTACAGTACCTACTGACAAAGACAACAGTATACGTAAATGGAGCGGCATAAGAACAAATACGTGTAATACTACTAGTCTTACTTCTACATTGCGGGCGATGGCGGACGACGATTGGCTGAGTGGTGTTAGTGCAATAATAAAACAATAGAGGCCCATGATAAACTCTGCGTATATCGTTAACAGAAAAGATAAGGCGTAAATTTATACAGCATAAATAATAATGTGTTGGCAGTAAACCAACAGTTCTCAAAAGAAAAGAAACATAATGACCCGGGAGAGATGTTAATGTATGGGTGTCTGCTTAGGTTAATTTATCTCGTGAGATCTTATTTCTGAAGCATCTTTTAGTGGAAGGTCACGACTTAGTTACAGTAATAAAGATCGTAAAAATATATAATCGAACTTAGGCAGTGCTAGACGATTTAAATATTTATTTTAGTCTTCGATCTATAGATCGATCAGTTTTCGGTATACCGAAAACTGTTACATATTGTCGTGTTATAGTTATTAAAATCGAATGCAATGTGCTTTCATAATACGCCTGCAAAGTCCTTTCTGTATTGTCCTTTGTATAGGTATTATCACACTTTTTTTCATCACATAGTTATAAGTGACAGATTTTTCTCAATAAATAACTAGTATGAATATAACAATGTTCATTATTTTGTTCGGTCAACTATTTTAGTTCATGTCAGTTACAATAAAAAACTTAAAAATTGTGATATTACTAAATTACAGAAAGGGATGTGTTTCCTGTGTTTCCACAGCAGAGGATTATCCATTTTATCTGCTATCATGCGCAGGATGCTGTTACTGTTTCCCCGGCCTCTCGTGAGTATACCACCCAGTAAAAAAATAACAAGAATAACTTCCTATAAAATATATTTCGTCCCTTGTATTTTTCTAAACCACCCTTCGGCTGCGCTCGGGTGGCTCGGGTACACAAAAATATGCAGTGACCTAACCCATGGCCTGAAAATGAACATCCTTATTATTCCGTCAATCTGGATTGAGGGAATAAAAATACTGCTTTAAACGACAAGCAAACAATTATAAGTGTAAATACGCATTATAAAATAAAGAAAAAATTGAAACAGGATGTTTCCACAACATGCGTCTAGTGAGCTTAAATTCTAAGCCGAGCTTACACTTAGCAAGCTGTACATGATCAGCAAGTAACTCGTTTTCAGAATAACATTAAAGTTGTGTGTCCACCTGGTCGGTGTCGAAACGTACGGAGCGTACGGAACATATTAATGAAACGGAACTATTGCATTTACGAATTGCAGATCACTAGTTACGTACTCATGGCGATCCGAATGGAAATGGTGTATTCACTGCCAGCATTGTCAGATCCATGAGTTAGATTTGTTGTTATTTATCATATCTTATTTTGACAAAATTATCATATCTATAATTATATGTTAGAATCTGAAAACCGACGACTATTGCTAAAAACATTAGTGATAACTAATTCAAAGTTCAGGTTCTTGGTGGAAATATTACAGAAAATCATTTTCGGATTGCAACTATTGTATAATTTAAAAAATACATCGTGCATTTTGATGAATTATCGTGCGATATCAAACTATTATTTTCTATCGTGTATCACTTAAAAATATCATGATCTAAGATAATTATTGCATGTTCAGCAGCACTGATCACTACGGAAGACATCGGTAAATTTAGTTCCATGACGACGATTTGCAGATCTAGCGAACGCAGTTTTGTAGGAATCAATACAAAGCAAGAAATCCTTAGGCTCCGTACGCTCCGATGCCGTCCAAGTGGACGCGCAACTTAAACGTTGAGTCATACGAATACGTTGTACGTTGGCAAGTTAGTTGACTCATGATTTGTTTGTATATTATGCACTCCTATTATTTATCATTCGATTATGCGATACTAAATTATGTTGACTGATTTTAATTAACTACTGAATTCCTTGTGTTTTGTAGAAAACATTCTTGTTAATATTACTAGCCGACCCCCGCGACTTCGTTCGCATGTTTATAGGTTTTATATAGGATCGGAATTCGGAACGGATCCCATAATTCTTTTATGTACTTAAACTAAATGTAGCCTAAGTTACTCCTTATAACAACACCTATCTGCCATTGAAAGTTCGGTTAAAAATAGATCCAGCCGTTTCTGAGATTAGTTGAAACAAATAGACAGACCAACAAACAAACGCACGCCATTTTAAAATAAGCCGTACGTACAAAGATCCGGGTCCCATGTTATTTTAACCCAATAAATGTCCGTCATTTCTGAACTAACAAACCTATGACCTTGAAATATTTACGGGACAATATATAAAGTACTACCTTTCTAACAAAAAAAGAATGAGTGAAATCGAACAACGCGATAATGAATTACAGCTAAATACACCTTTTAACTTTCACCCCCTCTCCCAAGGGAACCGTGGTGAATTTCGGGATAAAAAGTATCCTATGTCCTACCTCGGAGTATAAACTCAAATCGTACCAAGTTTCATTCGAATCCATTCAGTAGTTTCGGCGTCATGCGCGGCCAAGATACAGACAGACAGACAGACAGACAGACAGACAGACAGACAAAAATGAAAAAAATTGCAGTTTTGGCTTCAGTATCGATTATAGAGTGCCCTCCAATAAAAATTTTCAAAATATCTTCAATGTACAGAATTGGATCTGTTACAGTTTTATTATATTATAGATGATGAAATCAACGATGAAATCATTATTTTTATCCTTGACAGGTTTTTGTCCTCTCATGTGATTTCAAGGGAAATCTCCCTCGAGCGCTATGAACCGGTAACTTTGAAATAACACATTTTTGACAAACTACAGATACAGATATTAGTTTTCTGAGCGTGTATACAAAATTGCATTGAACTTGCTTGTTGAAAGCATAAGAATAAAACTTCGTTTGTGTAGGGCGCGCTAGATACAAACACATTAAAGGCTTGGACAGACAATACGCAACAGCAGCAGTGAGCAACTACAGTGAGGCGCGAAATTAAGGCTGCTGTAGCATAGAATGGACGCGCTTATCTTGCTTATTACAAAATGATGGTAAAGGTTACCTACTATACAATTCTGTTTCGTCAATCCAAGACAACTTCGAATGTAAAATATTCAACAGATTGACATTGCTCAAGAAAATCATTCAGTTGTGCCAATTTTTAACGTGATAAATCGATGAACGCCGGCTGCACGCACGAAAAAGTGTCACGTTCCGTCTGAGCCGAGTGTTCAAGCGAGAGTGCGGAACAAGCGATAGAGAGGCACGACCGGCCTATATACCTATCTATGTGTTCTATAATGTTTTCTTATGACGCGACGTTATCACGTAAAATTATCGTCCGTAAATCGACTTATGACTTACTTGTTATAAACTACTAACTTTTTTTTATTAAATATGGAATTTATGGAAACTATCAAGTTACATTTAATCTGATACGGTTTGGCGTTCCTCCAAGCAAATGACATTCTTTACGGTATAACACTTTCTCAGTACAATTTACAGTTTTATTATTCTATGCTAAAAATCTAACTGTGTGCGCGTATTCGTATTCGCTGCCAACTATCAATTGACCGCTAAAGCTTCATAGTTTACATTATCTACTCTAGTCTACCTAAATGACTGAATCTCTTTTATAAATTATGACGTAGGCACACACTAAGAAAGGATTATTGCAAATTCCACCCCTAAGGGGATGAAAATTTGTATGAAAGTCCGTCATTTTTAAAGTAGGTAATCAATGAAAATCGGTGTTTGTATTATCGGTTAAAAATAAAAAATTACGTGTTTCTAGAATTTTGAGAATTCTACCCTCAAGTGGGTTAAATAGGGGATAAGATTTGCATGAATCCATTTTGGTAAAGTCGCGAGCATCAGCAAGTTATACATAATGCGATATGACAATGGGTCTGCTCTGAAGGTGGATTCAAGTTGTTCCCGAAAGTTTCCAAATATTCTAAGCTTGCTTTTGCTTAATTATTATTATAGATTTAAGTCTCTGTGATAGTTTACTCGTACCTATTTTTCAGTAAATAATGGAAGTTTGTTACCCATTTTTTAGGGTGGCTAATATTTTTTCATGCCAGTTCCGTTCAAAAAGAAAAAAGTTTTTAATTAAGTAATCTACGTATTAATATATAGGTACCATTAGTAGTAAAACATTCAGTTACATATAGGTTCAAGAGTATAGAAGCGTAGAATAAAAATTAAATCACGCACGCCATATAAACATTCAATACCCGCTCAGTAATTTAATAGGTACTATCATAACTAGGATACTCCCAGCTCCCACCATTTAAGACATTAATATAATATTCTGCATCCGACACGAACAGTTAGCCATAAAACAAACACCATTTCGCGCATCCGGCTCTGCGCTTGCGCATTCAAAACGCAAACGCCATTTGTGACAAGAAAGCACATAACCTCATTAGAAACCTAACACAAATTGAGTGCTCGGTTTATCTAATAATTTTATTATACATATTCAAAAGGGCTCCGCTGGTAATGGCCGAAATGACCCGCATTCGGCTTTTAATCGTCCAATTAACATTTGAAGTCACGTTTTGGAAAGACAATGGCCATCTTTGAGGGGGCAGCGTTGGCTGGCACATTGGCAGAGGCGAGCTTCCCATATTAATGTTTGTTTGTTAGCGGTAAAAGCACGTACGTACCTTATATTGGTATGACGCAACCGGGCAAATATTTGCAAGTTGGTACATACTCGGTGCTTTCTATTACAAATAAATCCGCATTCCTTGATCCATCCTCATTTAGCATACGGTATGTTAGATGTAGTCCTTTATCTATTTCAATCACATCACGCGGGTAAATGAACTCTGCGTCTCTATTTGGTATTTTATATGAATTTTCCGAATGACGGAGGGCAGGCTGTGATCAAACGATTTTTAAACTTCCGTACCCAAATCTGAGCTCGTGAAACCAGACATAACCTAGCTGTGTTACCAAAACAAGGGGTGAAAATATAATATGTATCTGATAATTAATTTTTCCCCGTTATAATTATTATTATGTTGCTCTATCATTTTTATTTGTCATGAATATTAATCATCATCATTATTAATGAGTAGGAGCATCGTAGTGAATATTAATCGCAAACTGGACCAAGAATAAAAACCAATCCACATTTGTACGCTAAAGTGAATCATCACGAAATTAATTACTAAGGATATCTCTGTAAAGGAAAAAAAAAACTACAGTTTGGAAACAACGCTTCACTGTCGATTCCGAAAAATCTGATTCATAGATTATTTCGATGGGGTAATGGAATGCTAATAAGTTGTATGTATCACACTTGAAAGTCAGTTTCAATACGTAACAACATTTAGTAAGTATTAAAACTAAATGTTACAAAGATTAGGCATATTTTAATTTTTGGTTACTGATAATTTTTTGATTGATCTTTCATTGATTACGAAAATACTCGTAATCCAATGTTGTCGTGGTTCATTATTCTGATCTATTAAGCTCATACGCCCTTTTTGCTGTTGAGCTTTGTACTCTATTTGCAGTCAACTCAAGCAACATTAATGTTATTGTTCACATGTACTTTGTACCAGTTACAATGCTTATAAATTAATGTTAAAAAGAGAGTCAACAGCGCCTTGGACCTATTTAGTAAAAACTTTTACCGTTTGAACATTTAGATCGGTGACAGGTAGACATTGCGACAGCCTGATTCATTAGTAGTTCCCAATTGTATTGTTCTCGGAATATCAAGACCGTTGTTTGCGACGGCAGGCTATTCAAATTGGACGGTTAAAGACACTTCAGAATAATTAATAAAGCGATCACAGGCCAGGGCGTTATGAGTAGCTTTCTAATCTCTACATACGATCTGGATCCCACTTCAACTGCTGGATATTGCTATTGTTTAAAGTGTCTGGGCTATTATAATTGCTGGTTTCTAAAGAAACTTCTAGAACTATTGAAACCATTCCTAGATTGTAACAAGCAAGAAGCATAACACCCACAACCTGGCAGAGCCGCAAGAGAAGCAAAAGTCGTACGCAACACATTATTTAATACTAAAAATGCGTATCAGCAACAAGAGTCAGTCGCATCAGGCACATCGAAAAAAGTTGGTGATAATATCAGCTGCAGTGGTGGCCGTTGAAGTGTCCTCTACTCACGTATTTTTACGACACATCTGTAACTGCAAGTTGCTAGCATTTTCAGTGCTGAAGTAATAAGTATACACGTATTGATCTACTTGCAACTGTATGCGATTTCCTTTGTTTGGAAAGCAAAATAGTAGGGTAGACTGGGTACGATTGAAACGGTGGACGGTTGAAACAAAGCGAATATCTCGACACCGCGTGTGGTGAGGTTGATGGTTACAAGGGAAGAACGAAGCGGACGACAAGTCCAAACACGAATTTTGGTGTTGTGTCGCCCTTCGCGCGCTGTACTTGTAGATAAGAGGCCTCATTGTGTTTTTTGACGTAAAAGTAAGTATTTTATGTCCGTACATTTTTGCAATTATAATGGTTTTATTAAAGTTAGAGTACTGAGAGTTTTGTATCGTTTTTATTGAAGTTTGTAGAATATGGTTGTATGATTAGTGTTTATTTAAATTTAGTATTATTCTTACTGCGAACAATTTTATACCTAGAAGGGGGGTTGGGGACAGTTGAAACATTTTTTGTGGGTACGGTTGAAACAATTTATTTATTTTATTTTCTTGTTTCAAAGATGCCAAAGGGAGACTACGAGATGTCAAGCTGACTTATCGACGTACAAGTAAGCATAAGAAGGTGTAAAAGCCGGATCTTCGTTAAGAACAGCGGCAGAAAAGAATGGACTGAACCACTGTTCCCAGTTGAGGTATACAATGTAAGTAAACGAGATGCAACTAGTGGCAATGAAAATCAAGAAATGGGATATAAAGCTCACAATCGAGTGTTTAACCAGGAACAAGAGCGTGAACAATCTAAATATTTAATTAGATGTGCAGACATATATTTTTGCCTAACTAAAAAGGATGTCTAACTAAACTATGCTAAACTAAAGGATATATAACTAGAAAGTCGTAAAATGTTATTAGACGATGAATAAAAAAGTTCATTTATTATATTTTGTATTATTTGCATGTGTTTCAATTGACCCCAGGCACTGTTTCAACCGACCCTGGCATGGGGACGGTTGAAACAGTTTCCCATTTTTTTATGATTTGATTTTACACATAAAATATAATACAGTGATCGCAAATAACATTGCCCATTCGTAGACAGATATGTGGTCTTTTATTTGATATATTTCTTTCAACGCTCGCTTAACTATTCCCGACGAAATGGACGATTAACGCTAAAATGTTTCAACCGTACCCAGTCTCCCCTAGTAATAAACTAAGTTATAGTTTAAGTTTAAAGTTTAAGTCGATATAAATATTACGCATATCTAACTGATCAACTTCCTATAGTTATCTTACTTATAGTTATCAGATACAATTTAATTCTAATTTAAAAATGGCTCGTTATTATTTAAATTGAAGAACACCTAGCGTAAGATAAATATCCAATCTTACTAAAGGCCCATAATCTAAATTTATTAATTCTCTACTAAAGCTTGTTGTTGCATACAAGAAATGTTTAAAGCTCTTTGAGTGAGCATTTTGGCTTCTGTATTTACATAATTAAAATAAATTCGAGATATTGGTTAATGTACAGTCTGGGTTTTGATGTTCCTTTATTATGTGTATAAATTTAATATGATTTGCATAACTAATACGTTCAAACATTCTGCTTCATATTTAGTATAATATAAATTATCGTCTGCCCACGTAGAGGTGTCATCATTGTTATTCCGAAGTTGTTTCCTATCGAATTTTTCTAGCATTATATCGGAATTTGGAATTAATTAAAACTTGTAGATATTATTAAAATGCTAAGTTCCGGTATAAAATTGATAAATTGGTCAACATTTTTTTCACGATATTCTTATGCAAATGTGATGTTTCGTTCTGGTTACATAATAAGAATGCAATAATATTCGACGTCTTGAATTCCATTTTTTCCAATTTATAGAGCCTACATCACTTGCCTGCACATGCAAGTTAAGTTCAGCTTTTTAAAACCGCATAAGCAATAACAATATTTAGGTGCGAAGAAGGAAGAGTATGTTTTATATCGATACCAGAAACATTCGTCGTAAAGGACATGGACAGGACTGTCCTTTACGACGATTGAAATTTCTGGTATCGATATTATACTGAAATAAAAGATAAAACAAATGACATATAAAACATAAACAACTAGCTTCTGCCCGCGGCTTCGCCCGCGTGAATTTCGGTTTTTCACAAATCCCAAGGGAATCGTGGATTTCCGGTTTCCGTTCGCGCTCCCTTTTCCAACCTTTATATTGTATACTTTCAAGAAAGTTTGCTATAGTAATCTACTTATAGCTGTAGCTATAGATTTTGATTTTTTCAAAATCCCGTGGGAACTTAGATTTTTCCAGGATAAAAAGTAGGCTATGTGTTACTCGTAAGTCAGAGGATAATCTATCTCCATTCAAAATTTCAGCTAAATCGGTTTAGTAGTTGCCACGTTAAAGAGTGACAAACATACACACATACACAAACTTTCGCCTTTATAATAGTAGTGTGATAGTGTGATATAAATTAATAGATGAATAAAACTAGACATACATGAAAGCAGGTAAAAAGTAGACTAAATTCAAGAGGTGAGAATTGAGAAAGTTAAGGCTGGACTGGAGCTTATTAGATTTTCCAGTTATTTCACGTTAAGGCATATTTTGCACATATTATAAGCTAAAGGATTATTGTCTTCACCCTCGACATATCCTTCCATTAATACTATCTATGTACCTATGTAGATAGATAGGTATAATATATAGCATAGTTAGTATCCTTCGATGAAGGCGTATGAATAGACAGTAGCTAATTTGTGGCTTGTTAAACGGGCCAAGTTGCATCATAAGTTGAAAGCCATGTCACAACTTACCGTGTGATCTGCAATATGTATCGAAGGATATTATTGTTTGGGCCTGCATGGAATATACAAATAGTCAATATGCCTAGAATGTCTCTATTAAGCGCCATTAAGGATGCGTTGGCATGCAATTATTTCGTTGACCATAATATTCAGTTTAGTTAGATGACAATAGCTTTTACCCCCCGACATTGTCTAAGTAGAATTTATATGTTTTTAGTTTTTGTAAGAATGTGCCTTTAATGAAGTAGTAATAGTAGTAGCTGGCGAGAAGTTTATAAATACACAGTCCAGAAAGACAGACAGACACATTAAGAATTTACCTTTCTTGCACACGCTTGACCACAACACACGTGATGATGTGGCCTAAGATTGTAGACTATACGCGTTTGCCTAGAAGATGCCTATTTTTTTATTCACTCTTTTCTTAAAGATACCCAAGTCGTAAGAGTCGGGAAACACAGATTGCGGAAGGGTATTCCAAACCCTAGCTGTGCGTATACAGACCAGTAAGGTTTGTGCGTGCGTATAATTAAAGAAGACTTAATCGTGCGCATAGGTGAAACAGCACACAAAGGGAAGACCCATCCGGTGTCTTGCGGTGCGGTGGGGAACAATTATAACATTCCAAAATAAATACTAATCTAATTAGGTATAAAGTCTTATGAATATTAATTAAGGAATCGGTTTTTAACACCCGACGCAAAAACGACGGGGTGTTATAAGTTTGACGTGTCTGTGTGTGTTTGTGTGTATGAGTCTATCGTACTATTATTGTGAGCATAGAACGATTTTGATGCTAGTCAGAACGGATATAAAATGTCCGCTGGGTAGTCGTGATTGAGCAAGAAACTTAAGAAGATCATTTTTAACCCCCGACGCAAAACGACGGGGTGTTATAAGTTTGACGTGTGTGTGCGTGTGTGTGTCTGTCTGTTCCCCTGTAGCGCTCAAACGGTTGAACTGATTTGAATGCGGTTTTTTATTTGTTTGAAAGGTGAATTAGTCGAGAGTGTTGTTAGCTATGTTTGATGAAAATCGGTCCAAGATGGCCGCCGCCGCAAAATGGCGGATTTCCTATATATTTTTCACAATTTCCTCAATATGGGTATAAAATGAAAGGGGTTGACTAGTAGAATAGCACTATGCAAATCCAAGATGGCCGCCATCACAAAACGGAGAATGTCGGGGGTTGTTTAATTTTTAATTTATACTTGTGTAATGAGTTATCGTGGCCGACCCAATTTTCGCCAACGGAGGCGCGACGGCGCGACGTCGTACCTACAACATAATGAATGCAGGATTATATCAAGATCCGATCATTGTTGTAATTCATCTTGATTTATCGTTGCGTGCCAACTGTCGTGAAGGGTTGCTACATCAATTGCTGTGATTTCGGTAGGTATTTCACTAAATTCATTGGATCCGTGTACAAAGTAATTAGTGGGAATTCGCTGAATTGTGCGTTCCTATTGACAAAATTAAAACAAAACATGCAGCGTCCCGTGTTAGATTTTAACCTTAAAAGAAACCTAAGAACCTGTTCTGATGTGATAATGCAAGAAACTGCATCAAAATAGTCGAATAGTTTTTCAGGAAAACGTTGACATATTACCTACCATAAAAATTTAAAGACACGATTGCAGCGTCCAATTGTGGCTAATCAGAACGCATATGAAATGCGGCCTTCGAAATGTGGTGCTACCATAGAATGCTGCGCATAAGTTGGGTCCAAAAAATAAGAAACGACGAAATCCTACGACGCATTGGTATAAACAGAGACCTAATTTTGACTATCAAACGCAGAAAGGTCAGTTATCTGGGGCATGTACTCAGACATGATCGGTACCGTCTCCTTCAGATTATCATGATGGGCAAAATTGAGAGAAAGAGAAGCGTCGGTAGAAGAAGAAAGTCGTGGCTTAGAAACATCCGAGAATGGACTGGGATAGCCAACGTAGCACAACTTTTCCGTTTGGTGAAAGATAGGAAGTTATATTATGACGAGATGACGGCCAACCTCCAGTAGTGGAGAGGCACGAGAAGAAGAAGAACGCATATTTTGATACCTGGATGCCATGCCATACATCACATAACAAAATATGAAAAGGTGATGTACATTGGCCTTTACAATTTCGTTGTGGCGATCCTTGAGCCCTGACTGCATACAGTCATACCCGAGTTAGATGTGTTTGCTGATGAATTGAAGGTGACGTACGAATATGTCTGGAGTTTTGTGAGAAGTCAGTGTGATTGCGATTGTAGGTATAACCTATTTATTTTTATTTTTGTTATTCTTTTGTTTTTACCTAATTAATTAGTGTAAGTGGCCTGCGTGCGCGCCGTTCTAATTGATTTAAATAAATAAATAAATAATAAATAAATGCCAATGTAATGAATAAACAAGTATAAATTAAAAATTTAAAAACACCCGACATTCGCCATTTTGTGGCGGCGGCCATCTTGGATTTTGCAATAGTGCTATTCTACTAGTCAAGCCCTTTCATTTGATACCCATATTGAGGAAGTTGGGAAAAATATGTAATCCGCCATTTTGTGGCGGCGGCCATCTTGGACCGATTTTCATCAAACATATCTGAGAAAACTCCCGACTAATTCACCTTTCAAACAAAAAAAAATTGCATTCAAATCGATTCACCCGTTTGAGCGCTACAGTGGAACAGACAGACACACACAGACACATCAAACTTATAACACCCCGTCGTTTTTGCGTCGGGGGTTAAAAATGATCTTCTTAAGTTTCGTGCTCAATCACGACTACCCAATGGACATTTTATATCCGTTCTGACTAGCATCAAAATCGTTCTATGCTCACAATAATAGTAACTTACACTTTTTATTGGTAACAAAACGTCAGTTGAACGTTTTACACACGTAATGCGCATACTGAGCAGCTTTTAATTGTCAGTAGTGTCCGGTTGAATAATGAACGATCATTGGTATTCTAGGAATTCGAGGGTAGACTGTAAAACGGAGGCAGCTAGTGACATAAAACACTGTTTTACAACTATCCACTTTTATGTCTCTCTCATGGGATATTGGGTGGAACGATATAATTATATTATACGTAAAAAGCTTTATGTTATAAGTGGTATACGATTTACATAGCTTTTTGTGTTGACGTAGATACACACTAGATGCCTACCATACCACAAGTGTCCTTTATGTGTTGACATTTTTAAACGACTCCAAAAAAGGAGTTTCTCAATTCGAACTATATGTATGTAGGTACTTACCTATTTGTAATTTTCTCGCTTTTGACTTGACTGATTAAATTGCAGTTTTCTTTCGTTGAATATTGCTTGTGTACGAAAGCAACAGTCAATGCCTACAAATTGATAAAATAATTAAAACTGAAATCGATTGAATATTATTTTAAGCTAACGTGTGAAAATAAGTCATTTATTTTACGCTAATTCTACATCCTGTTTAAATTTACTTATATCAGAAAAAAAAATAGATGAGGATTACTCGTAAAACGAAAACGAAGCTTTCATCATAAAATAGATTCTAGAGTCATTACTTCTTGGATTTCCCTTTCATACAGCACTTGGATCGGATCGCATTTAATTGATCCGGATTTACTTATCACGACATCAACGACACAAATACAATACTATGTCTCACATCCATTGCGTTTTGTGCTCTACAAAAGTTAAAATCAAACGTTGTTAAGGAGCAATTGACGTAGAGGTTCTGATGTTTTCGTAACAAATGACTGTCGATGTTGTTCCAATAAGATTATGGGTCGAGATATCTCGTTTACTTTAATTTATTTTCCTCGGGGAGGTGTCTAATGACTTGCTGCGTGTGGCCTGACATTCTTATCGAGCAGAGGCGTTTTGATAATATTTTTTGAATATTAATATCAGTATTATATCGACAATAAGTATCGTTTTATAAGGTCTTGGACTCTGATTTACCTTATATAATATACATTTAAGGTAACGTATTATAAAAATATATAATGTAGTGTTGATTCTATATTTAAAAAGGTACTTACATACGGTACCTTTTATGAAATCGATTTATAACGCTAAATTGAATTTCCCAAAACATGCAAACAATATATCAGCTTCATATGAATTTGACAACGATATTATTAACATCAAGTAAAATATAACACAAGTACCTAAAGATCGGTATCACAATATTGTCCATGTTAAAATAACTGATTACAATACGCTGATAGCCTTATTTCGGGTTATTAATGTGATTACTCAATTTGTATGATTAATTAAATCCACAAAATTATGAATTAATATGCCCGATACACACAATTTTTATATGTACCAAAATTAATACCTATTTTAATTTATAAGCATTGGCATAACAATCGAAAAAGAAGACATCTTAATTACTAAAAGCGGCATATAAATCTTACAATAATAATTATTATAACAAAAATGTTAAATTTCAAAAGTGGTCTTGATAAAATACTTGAACTATTCAAAAGGTATTAGCAGTTAATTCCAAGAAATATGTTTAGTTGTATCCCGGTTAGAAGGCGCTAAAAGCAATGTAGCTGAAACATATCTGAACAACTGTATACACGCGACCAGACTGGCGTAAGACAAAAGTGTGCAGAAAAATTACGACAACAAGTGTCATCTATCTATAATATAATAAAACTGTAACAGATCCAATTCTGTACATTGAAGATATTTTGAAAATTTTCACTCTATAATCGATACTGAAGCCAAAACTGCAATTTGTTTCATTTTTGTCTGTCTGTCTGTCTGTCTGTCTGTCTGTCTGTCTGTCTGTCTGTCTGTCTGTCTGTCTGTCTGTCTGTCTGTATCTTGGCCGCGCATCACGCCGAAACTACTGAATGGATTCAAATGAAACTTGGTACGATTTGAGTTTATACTCCGAGGTAGGACATAGGATACTTTTTATCCCGAAATTCAGCACGGTTTCCTTGGGAGAGGGGAAGAAAGTTAAAATGTGTATTTAGCTGTAATTCATTAACGCGTAGTTCGATTTAACTCATTCTTTTTTTGTTAGAAAGGTAGTACTTCAAGTATTGTCCCGTAAATATTTCAAGGTCGTAGGTTTTTTAGTTCAGAAATGACAGACATTTATTGGGTTCAAATAACTTGGGACCCGGATCTTTGAACGTAAGGCTTATTTTAAACTGGTGTGCGTTTAAATTTATGTTTGTCGATCTGTCTATTTGTTCCAGCTAATTTCCGAAACGGCTGGATCGATTTTGACGGAACTTTCAATGGCAGATAGGTGATGTTATAAGGAGTAACTTAGGCTACATTTAGTTTAGGTACATAAAAGAATTATGGGATCCGATCCGATCCTATATAAAAACCTATATCTACGCGAACGAAGTTGCGGGGATCAGCTAGTATATAAATATAGAATTTTTATAATATTTATTGTTCTTCATAAACCGATTTTCTCAAGTGATATAACACTAATTAATTTCTAAGTAACAGACAGCAAAGTGATTATTACCTAATACAAACAATAAAATAATGTTAAGCATCACTTTTTCACATTTTTTATTTCACTGATAAGTACGTTATACATTTATTATAATAATATTGTCTTGTTTTACTCGATTACACATACATAGTGTGCATATTATTTTGACACAAACAAACAATAATAAATAACTATATGCTAAAGTTTAACATATCTATTATTACTGAGGGTTACCTGCCCACTTCTATATAAACTGCATTTTCTGATTTTCTCTTACCGCCAGTGCCGCCATATGAGATCGCAGTTGAGGGCTAACTCACATAGAAAAATAAAATAATTGAATTTACCGAGTTCAATGCAGTTGAGCTAACTTCTCATAAAATATATCATAATATGACTGTGTAAGTCTGATGTCTGCACTCGCTCAATGAGAGGGCCCAATAAAAAAAATTAAAAATAAACCCTGCGTGTCCCATCCCGAGGTGTAAAATAAACAGTCCGAGCCGCCATTAAGAGCCGGTCCTTCGGTTGTATTAATTTGTATTTAAGTGTATTGAACAAGATAAAGTAAATATATGAGTGCGACGCAGTCGGGTCACGGCGGTATTACGTGTCCGATTTCTTATTTTTACAGTATTGGTGTGTGTATAACGTTGATTATAAAATTTTTGTTGGTACAATTCAAGTTTTTGATTCCCACTCTGATGTGACGTTTGAGTTTTAGTTTTCTGGTTTGTTCAATTGTGAAATCTTTTTTTAGGGTTCCGTACCTACCCAAAGGGTAAAAACGGGACCCATACAACAAACGTGATTTTTTTGCTTGTTTTTGCTCGATATTGATAACGGCAATTGGTAAGTAGATGTCTGAAATATTCACAGAATATTTATTTACATATCTTGGCCGGTTTTTTTTCTTTTTATTCATCAGAGCTGTATCTCCCAATAAATTATCTACCCCTTCTATCTATTCATCATCATCATCATGATCAACCCATTACCGGCTCACTACAGAGCACGGGTCTCCTCTCAGAGTGAGAAGGGTTTTGGCCATAGTCTACCACGCTGGCCAAGCGGATTGGCAGACTTCACACAGCTTTGATCTATCTATTATACTGTGGAAAAGATCGTCATTATTCATCAAGGTATTCATCATCATCATCATCATCATCATTATCAACTCATTACCGGCCCACTACAGGGCACGGATATCCTCTCATAATGAAAAGGATATACCTAGGCCTTAGTCCACCACGCTGTGGCCAAGTGCGGATTGGTAGATTTCACACGCCTTTGAGAGCATTATGGAGAACTCTCAGGCGTGCAGGTTTCCTCACGTTGTTTTCCTTCACCTTAACGTTTCTAGGTATTACAGGTAGGTAGATATTATTTTCATACCTTTGCTCCAAATGCTAGTTTTTGCGTAAAAAATCTCGTTCAATAAAATTGGCTTACATCCAGATTGAAGTAAATTTTTCTTAAGCGCTCCAAGAGCGCCTACCATACAAACGAAGTTAGATTTTTATTCTTATTCTTAGCAATCTATGACATATGGAAATGTATGAAGCTGCACGCACCTGCGATTTAAAATTCGCGAGAAAAGTATCCTGTACGTTCTACGAAAAAAATCGCGCAAGTAAATTTCGCAGTGTGGCCTAGGCCTTATTTATGGTTTGTCAAATTTCCGTAAAAATGTGTAATTTCATAGTTACACGTGTGTAAATCTTTAAGCCCATGTAACTTTGAAACTTCATACTTTTACAGGACTAACCACAGACACAAATATTCAATAATAAAATCAATCTTCGTTTGTATGGGATACGCTCGAGATAAACTCTTAATAATAACGTTTTCCCCTACTAGATGATGATTTCAGAAGCTTAGGTTCATAGCTTCAGTTCATAGTTCAAGCCATATAAATTGCAATTCTAGTGAACAATTAATTAGTTTCCTTGATATTTGCATTCAAAGGACCGGTATAAGTTAATAGTAGAATATTAGTTGAGTAGAGTATAATACGACGAAATATATAAACTTTTTATTTTTGCTACAATAAAAATTCTTTAACACGACAAATCATATGCATCATAGAGGTGCCTACTGACAAATTAATACAAAAAGAGACAAGTACAAAGATTTATAATTTTATGCGGAATTCCTGGCAATCTATTAATGCTCATTCCAAATCTTTGTGACATTTTAATCTTACCGGTTTTATAAATACAAGCTCTTTGACATAAGATTGCGTTGATTCATTATACAAAACTACTCAGTAAAGTTTATTAAGAATTAATAAATTAATTACCTACTTAATTAATTATTGATTTTGATCATAATTTGGATTTATCAAGGTCAAACTTTAAAACATGTATTCAAACAACAGTTTCCCGAAACTTCGTCTTAAAATATGTGAATGAATTGAAGACCTTCTAAATGATAGAAGAAAACGTTGTAAATTATACGCCAAGAACTTAAAAAGCTACAAGAGAATATACAAGCAAACTCGTATTGTTTTATTATAATCTTCTATTTAGATGTAAATATTTTTTGAGATCAATCAAAATTGTTAGGTTAATTTTAGATGATGTAAACGTAACTCTCATAAGATTTTAATCCACATAGTTAAGTTTATCTATGATAAAGGCATAATCTAAATTCAGATACAAAGGCAATATAAATTACATTGTCTACTTACACTTTCATCAGCGCAGATTTTAATCACTTTCGCTCTGTTTTCGTACAGCTTATTGCTCTCCTTTGCCAAAAACTGTAATTGACATTAATTTATTGAGCCCGTGATTTGTTGCGCTAGGTATACTCTGAATTAAAAATTATTGAGTCGTAAATAACCCGTTTTACGTACGCGATTCTATTTATTCTACAATTTTATATTGCGAATTACGCAAGTCTCGAACCACCTTGTTAATGGATATAGGTAGACAAATTAGTATCGAAGAGTAAAATATTCAGTAGATCATACTATTTTACTGTCTAAATCCTTGGACCTAGCATTATACTAAGCTGCCTCGTCGATCTAGTTAGTGGCTGGCTTATTGAACGGTGTACCAGTGGGTCTATTCTCTAAATTAGTTACCAACTGAAAATCATAACCACCGAATAATTTCGATATACATTGCTGCTTTACTGATGTGTGAAATATAAACAGTGATTTCATTTCACACATTAAAACAGCAATGTATATCGAACTAATTCGTTGACAACCATTTTCTGTTGGTAACTAAGTTAGAGAATAGCCCGACAGGTCGGACCAAAAATAAATTGGGTATTTTCTGTCAACAAATTCTCAGTAGTAGCCCGGAGTTGAGAAGTTAGTGGTATTACAGCCGCATGCTTCAGTTTTCATGCTACATTTATACAGAGCCACTGAAATCTGACTCTCGCAACGTTAAAGGTGACTTGATAACATCAAGGCAACACCAGCCACACTGATAACAGGCCTTTACAGCCCCCGCACACTGGGCCACTTGTGGCGGCGATTAGTGGCCGCCACAAGTCGTCGAAAGCGGGCACTCGAGCGTCGCTTTCGAGTCACAAGAAAATGTATAAAAATCTCGCTGGGCCACTAGTGTCGGCCACTAGTCGCCACCACTAGTGGCCCAGCGAGGGCTGTTAACGTCGCACTACTGGGTGCCGGCTTCCTGGTAGAAAGGGATCTTGATCTTAAGGACTCAGAGCTTAGACACAGGCTTAGACCTTTTACGCTGCTCCAATGCGAGTTGTCACATGATAGTGATAATAAACGGAGTTGACGGCTTAACCTGCTCTCCGAGACACGGGGGTGGAACACCGCCAACTACCAATTCCGTGCTGGCATTGAGACTTTCTTGACAGAACAACCTAACTGATCCGATCTGGAAATCGAACCCAGGACTACGTGATCTGCAGTCATGCGAACTGTTAGACCAACGAGGCTATCTCTTTATGATCGTTATTAAAAATGTTAATGTAAATGTATCTTAAGACCTCCCTAAGTAATTTCTTGAGAAGTGTCCGTTTCGTCAATATTATAATTAGGTAAGGGTTCCTTTTAATGTTTATCTTTATTGGAGTATTTATGTTCTTCGTCGATAATACTGTATGGGTACTTTGGAGTCAAAACATACCAAAGGTTTTACTAAATAATATCGTAAATGATTTTTTTTACATATTAAAACTAATGATGGGACATCAACTGGTCCGATATTATATATTTCTGAATAAATTCTCTACCTTTTCTGACTTCAGACTGAACCTGACAGTGCAAAATGGAATACTGATTTAGTGGGGAAATCTAGCCCAAAACTCCAGAATTTCAGCCTGATTATTCTTCAGACTCATCGGAATATGCTGATGGATAATATGGTGACCAAACGTTGGTTATACTTTTTTGACCCTCGATTGTTCCAGTCAAACTCAACGAGATTCTCAAATTTATCAAAATCAATGAATTCCGTTCTGGTGGTCTATATCCTTAAAATAAAATTCTTTCAGAAGCTGCTCTGAGACGAAAGATTTTTGTGAAGCACAAACTACATTAGTGGTCCGGTAATTTTCAAGGAAAATAGTAAAAGGCCTACACATAAACTTAGACATTTTATCCGAAAAGCATTTTAAACATGGGGTGTAAGTGGCCCAAATCCCACCTATGTGGCCAAAGTCAACCTCACCTGTGCGCGGTGCACCCTGCCAGTATGCTCTCAATCCCCTCTACGGGTCGTTGTGCCTGGTACTACACAATGTAATCTAGATTCTAGATGGTATCACCGCTTTGTGGTAGGATTCTACCCCAAATCCGCTCTGGCTAGCGACCACACTTCAGCCGTAATCTGCCGCAAAGCATCCGTGTGTTCCGGCAGCGAGCTGAAGAGCCAGTCCCCTTCCTCAAAAGCCGGCAACGCATTAGTGGTTCCTCAGGTGCTGCTAATGTTCATGAGCGGCGGTAATCACTTAACATCAGGTGACCGGCCTGCTCGGTTGCCCGCTATACCCATTAAAAAAAAACTTTTACCTAATTCAAACGTTTCTAGGTATTTACTCAAATAAAAGAACATCTGAAAGATTCCATAATATAAAATACCATAAAATTAAATTTTAATTTGAAGGGAATACTTTAAAGTAAAATCAACAAATATAACCAGCCGATATTTATGACAGTGAGCTATGCAAGAAGAAACATAAAACTTCTTATAATGACAAAGAATTAGCCGAAAGCATTATAGTCTAGGAGCTCCTTATCATTGCTTGACTTACAATTATTACTATAGTTAATAGTAGGTACTCATAAAAATATCATCACATACCTACAAACAAATAAACACACATACGAAAACCATACACATTAAATACACTTTTCCCATTTATTTGATTTATAGTATGAATTAAGTTAACCTGGAAAGGGACGTTTATAACTGTAACACACTTTTTAACTTATGTCTACCTACAGTAGTTACTGTGCCTTAGTAGGTAGGTAGGTTAGTAGGTACATAAGACTCTTTTGTAACTTTAATAGTAATAATTTTACATATGGATTATTTTATTATTCCCAATGTTTAATTCGCGTAAATGTACTGACCACAATCTCTTGGACTAGCATCTTAGGGGTTTGGGTTAAAATTAACGCCATCTTATTTGAAGCGGGAGAAATTAAAACACTTTATCCTTTTTTATGTGGCATTTATGACGATCGTAAAATTGAGCTTGTACCCTTTTTAACATTACACAGGACCAACGCTCGATTTTAATATATTTAGACAACTAAGAAAATACATACCTTATCGTCAACAATTTATGTAATAGATAGCGGACGAATTTAATAATATAAGCTTTACTTCATTAAGGGCCTAAACTTAAGTTTTGTCACTTTCTTACTTTATGTCAAGTGACAAAGACAAAAGTTGTGAATAAGCTATCCAACATTTATCTGAAAGTGGTGAAACAGGCCCTAAATGCCCTTAGAGTAGTTTGGAAGCTTCGTTTTGATATATCTATACCTATTATTGAAAATAAAACGTGTGTTTTGTTTCAAATTTCACTTTTCTTCAATAATATTTTTAAAATAATATTTTGTCGAATGCAAAATCAATAGAAAAGTAGTGGCATTTTTCAAACATCTGTTACTAAAACTGACACGTTATATAAACGTTATTTAAACATTTAAGATTATTTATCAGAGAGAGAAATGAGAAACAACGCTTCAAAATCAGGAACACAATCGGAGCTCCCATTATTGAGATTCCGAGCGATCTTCATATCGATTAAGTTTGAATAAACATTATTCTTTTTTCGAACAATATTATAAATCAAATACGCGCCAAGAGCGTTCCAAGAGAGAGTCATTTATCAGAGCGTCGCAGGCGCAGGCTCCATTGTATCAACCATTAAGAATGCCTTAATTGTTATTTTATCAATCCCAATATGGCCGATACGGGATTATAATTAGTCTGTGTACAGCACAGTTGGAATACGGCTACGAAGATAAATAACTTTGGCTTATGTAGTGACAAACACATTAATTACGCCACATCTCTGGATGAGATGGTTACTGATACCGCAGGTTGTTTTCATTCTGGAAACAATTTGAGGATTTCGTTAGTTTTATTAATGAACCACAAACGATCAAGGAAGATTCAACAAAAATCTTATTACAAATTGCTTAAGTTTTCCTAGACAAGAGACACAGTGTGTGTAGTAGGTATGCTTTGTATCCTAGGTACTTTTAACAATATAAATGAGAAAGTTTGTGAGGACTGACGATGCGTGGATGTTTGCTACTCAATTAGGTACGCTTCAACGGCTGCATGGAATTTCATGAAATTTTGCATAGAGGTAGATCAAGTCTGAATTAGATTTCTTTTTATCCAAAAGTTTTGTGCGGAATTTTAAAACAACGCCATCTAGCGGGAATTTATGAGCGCCATTTATGAGCATTTTAGTTAAATTTTCACTGTTAGGGGTGCTATTCTAACTTCATTCGCCGAAGTATCCTAGACGTGATACGCAACCTGATGCCCTATGCCAGGTTAGCGAGCCCTAGCAGGTGGAAACCGGCTTAAAGATTACCACCAAGGAAGTTATCCCCATCACAGCCTAAATCAACCCACCACTACCCAGCTAGCTGCTAAGCTGGCTAGCTAGCTGCCAAGTTTGCATGGATATAGGAAAGTCACATGGTAAGCTTTGTATTCGAGCCTAATTAAAATTATTTTTATGAATATCAACATCTGCCCAAAATTAGGAGAGAAACAATAAAATAAATCAATGCGATTATAATGTCGAAGTTGAGGTATTTATTGAAATTTAGGAGTTCCGCTAATTAATGTCCGAGCACTCTGCGTGAGTTTGAATTTTTATTGTCATAGATTATCAGAGTCTTGCGTCACTGTAATAAAGATAAAGAACGACCATTAACTCCTCCGCGAGAACAGTAAACAAATGGCACGCGCAGTCAATAGCCAACGTTGAAACTATCATACTAACACGAGGCGTAGGTGTTGATCCAATTTAGAGTTCATACAAATTGGAAATCGCACACGAAGAATTTCGAGTTTTTAGTAGCGAATGGAGAGGAGTTTTTAAAATGCCAATCATTACCCACCGCCTCAGATTACCTTACAATCAGCCATAGACACATAATATCCTAGAATTTACTTGAATCTTGAAACAAACAAAAACTATCAAAGTATTGTATGCAAGAACTGATTCAATAATGGTGGTTTATTACAGTATATTAAGTGGAATACGATAGTGGTTACAAGAAATATAACAGAAACCTACGGAAATGACTACCAGGGGAAAAAAGAAAACTGCAAAGGTTAAACTGTAAGTTACAACGAAAAGTCATTAGCAGGCTGTATTTTATGTTAAACAACACATCAAAGTCTACGTTAATATAATTAAATTAAGTCACTACGCTTAATAAACGCCCACGCTTCTTAAGATTTAAGGAATTCGAAGAATTTTTAAAGGCAATCATCCGTTTAATTACATCTCAATGCAAATTAGCAACAAGAATCCGATTACTGATTAATATTTCAATTCGACTCAGGATCAAGTAAAGAATCTAAGGTTAAAAAAGCCATTCGATTAATACGTTAAACACTATCCAAATTAAATTAGATTTATGCAAATCGATGATCTTAATGGAAGCCACACACGACAAAAAGTTTAAGGGGAAACGCAATCCGACGACGTTATTAGTACACGATTAGTAATGCGAGATGTGATTGAAGTTTAAGGTTAAGGTTTCGAAATAAGCGGTGAGAACCATGCGATAGCGTAATGCTTCAAAGATGAAAATAATGAAATAAAATAATGATGCATACATAAATATTATCAACGACTGGTACGCTGTGGTTTTCTTAATCGTGACTAATTAGTCACGATTAAGAAAAACGACTTCGTTGGTCTAGTGGTTAGCATATTCGACTGCAGATCACGAGGTTCCGGGTGTGATTCCCGGATCGGGCAAATAATTGCTAGGTAAGGTTTTTTTGTCAAGAAATTCTCATTGCCAGCCCGAAGTGTGTGAGCCCGGTGTTTCACCCCCGTGCCTCGAAAGCACGTTAAGTAGTCGATCCTGGTTATCATCACTATCATGTGGCAATAGTCGTTAAAAGCCCGCCAACTCGCATTGCAGCAGCGCAGCGTGACGGGTCTAGCCTCTAAATCCCTCTCGTATGAAAGAGGAGGCCTTGCCCAGCAGTGGGACGTTAAAAGGCTGTAGTGGGTGGCTGTAGTTACTAGTCTTATTACTGCAACCGATCCACGATTACAGAGACTCCTGTCGAAATTTTGCATGATTTGTTATTTACAGGGTTATAGGTAGTTATATTACATTCATTACAGGGTACAGGGAATAGGTACAACTTAGAATCACATTATAAAATAATAAAATTATAAGTACGAGAGTTCATAATAAAAACTCTACCATGAAATGTAAAAGCATGCCTTAGAACGAACGTACATTAGCAAGGCACAACTTGACTTGTTCGATAATCGTCCTAATTTTATCGCTTGTTTAGGAACCTCAATCTCAGACCAAAGACCACTTGATACAAGATAAGGTTTACTGACGTACGTGTCGCTTTGATAGTAAATATTTCAGCTTGGATCACGTGACTGCGTCAGGTTAGATGGATTTACGAGGTGTTTGATTTTACTCCGATAACATCGAAGGCACTAGTTTCATATAGATGAGAAAAATCTTTGTTTAATTTCAGATTGATTTCGGACTACGTGCACAGCTGATGGTTAACTACAAGTATATTTAATTGAATACTTTAGAAGATAATATGACTACTACAAAATTACTACCGAAGAGATAAACTCTAAATCGACGGTACAGTACTTTTTTAAACATAAATGACACCACAAATAAATTGCACCTGTGCGAATCTAGCAAATTATAATACCTACCATGTGTTTATTGGGATTTTTATTTTGGCAATTAAGTTTTCCTTAAATCGTTTTTTTATCTCTGTTGTGACTAGATAGTCCAAAATAAGGAATTTAAACACACTTAAATGATGTCTTAATAACATTTTTTTTTACTACATTTTTTTTCGGAAACTGGATGACATAAATCAAGTATTAATATTATAAAGAAACTGCTATTATTTTAAATAGGTATAGTTAATTTGCATAACGCCTTTTCAATTTTACTTTGTATGGAAATAACCAGATTAAGAAACAAGAAATAAAAATTTTAGTATTGTTAATATTGTGTATACAAAATAACAAGACGTAACTGGGTCGCTTGAATTAAATCTTATAACGAGTTATAGTTCAAAAACTAAGACCAGACTGCTACTCACTACGGTTAATTTTATTTAAATAATTATATAAAGTTGATCAACTTTTAAAACTCTTCATTTTGGTACCCGAATCTTTTTTCGAAGTACACATTAACATTATAATAGGGCATCCAAAATCTGTAATTTTTTTCACGATCTTACGGGTGTACGGGTTACTCTAGTCCAACAAAACTTCACGAGATGACATTGAGAAAACGTTGCTCCTCGATTGTCTGCGAACCCGATGGCTCTTACCTCCCCGCAGGCTGAGCTTCTCGCCATTCACCACTACCGGTGACGCTGTAACAACTATATTAGCCCAACAATAAACCCTCATTTCATTCCTCATCATCCGGCAGCATTATGTTAACTAACTGCTAAGATAGTTTTACCACAATTCTCGTAGAGTTACCGCCCCCAATTTTCATCCACACGTCGCATGATTTATCTAGCTGAAGCTCATTGTAATCTCGTGACTTTTAGGGCGTCTTTAAATTTGCCACAAAGTGCCGCGCGGTGGCAGCGCGTCTGCAGCGCTGCAGCAACACTGCTGTCGCCAGGTTCGAGAATTCAATCGATAAACTGATGCGTGGCCGCAGCGCGGCTGCAACCGCGCGTTGTTTATTTAGGTACAAACATAGTTTTACGATACCGCGGCCGCAGCGCTGCAGACGCGCTACCACCGCACAGCACTTTGCGGCAAATTTGAAGACGCCCTTAGATGATAGACTACGTTTGTCTCACCAATTATGGTGATATATATGATAATACTCGGAGAAATGAATTTACAGATTTCAGAATGTAGAGCGATACATTAGCTGTTGTAATGCTTTACTGAGTCATGTTTTGCTAGAATTCCATGTGTAACGGTGTTCGAGGTGCGACATCAATATGAATATAATTAAACGCGATTAATTCTGGTCAGTTCTTAGTGCGGTATTCGCTGTACATTGACTTCGATACCGAATTAGACGTGAATACTAATGAAGCATAAGTGCGATGAAATGGTCAATTAGGGCCGGTGCATACGATGGGCAGTCAGCGAAGATTACTTAAAGCAGGCATTAATATATATATAGCTGCTCGTGCTGATTCATTGACTGACTCACTGATTGATCACCCCTCCTGTAAAATTTTGTATGAAAAATTTTTTTTTCACTAATGGTATCGTATAGAGGACAAAAATTCATTCGGAACAAAAATATGGAGAGAGCTGATGATTGAGGATTTCAGAGACGAGCGAATGGCACGCTTAAGGTATTGAAGATAGGTGGGGGGTGCTCGAACAAATGTCACTCGAAACGTCATCCAATTAGCAGTGAGCTGAAAAAAAATTCAAAATGGCGAAAAAAAGATGGCCACCATACAAATTTCGTCGGTCTCCATCTCGGAGGGTATAAAAGATGGAAGAGTGGTTTCTTCGCAAAAGATGATGAGAATCCAAAGGTCTACTTGATGAATTGAAAAAAAAAAATTCAAAATGGCGGAATTTATTTTTCCATAGAAAATGTATGGCGAATATTGAAGAGACTACAAGTTGTAAACTATGCAAGACTTTGATGCGGTTCTTTGGAGAACTCTCAAAGAAAAATATGGGAAGACATGATGATTGAGGGTTTGGAAGATGGTTGAGGAGCCCGGGCAGGGTATGGCAGATAGATGGGAGGTGCTCAAACAAAAATTACTCAAAACCTCATCCAATTGGCACTGAGCTGAAAAAAAAATAAAATGGCGGATTCAAGATGGCAGCTATACAAATTTCGTCGGTGTCTATCTCACCAAGTATAAAAGATGGAAGAGTGATTTCTTGGCAAAAGATGATCAAGAACTGAAGATCTACAATTTGATGAACAGAAAAAAATCAAGATGGCAAAATTTATTTTTTTCACACAAAATATATGGCGAATATTGAAGAGACTAAGTTGGGAAACTATACAAGACTTTGATACGGTTCCTTTTCAAAATTTGTTTTTATGGAAGAACTCTCCTTCTGGCAAATGATTCGGAGAAAAAAATTTGGAGTGATGATGATTGAGGGTTTGGAAGATGGATGAGGAGCACGGCCAGGGTTAACCTTTAACTATGGACACTTATTTTTTGTAACACTATCATGGACATGGGGTCTCACAGACCCCTAAATTGATTGGCGTCATTTATATTAATATGTAATAAAATTTATTTAAAAAAGCAGTTAAAGTGAATGTAAGGATTATAAATAATAAGATTTTAAAAATATATCAGAAATATTTATTACAAAATACAAATTATTACAATAAAAACGAAAAATATCACTTTTCAGGCTAAATTGGCAGTGAGATCACTTAAAGTTCTATAAAATAATTTTTTCTTTGAAAAATCAATGTTAATGTTATTTTTTATTAAAGTTTGATAAATTTTTATTAAAAAAAATAAAAAAGTTCATTCTCAACTGTAAACAAAAATTTTTTGACAAAGAGTCAATTACCCTTTAATTATGGACATTCAATGGGGGTTTGAGCATTGCAGATATTCACACATTTGTTGGCAGTCTTTCTATGTAGTTTTGGTGGACTAAGGTTACATTTTCTTGGTCTTCTTCTTGAGCTTCGACATCATCTGGAAGAACTTCATCATCAGGCGGATTATCTAAATGCAATGTTTTTGTCGTCTTCTGCTTCCCAATCGTTTCTTATACAGGCATTTTTGAACCAGAAGTATTTGGTTTATTATTTTTGACCATTTTGAACCTAAAATCTAAAACAAAAGTAAGAATATAAAAATATTGTTTCAACAAGAACTATGGACATGGGGTCTCACAGACCCCGTTTAAACTTTAAATACGTGTTACTTACGTATATGGCACCGGATAGCGCAACTTCTTCCTTCGTCGAGCGTTTGGTGACTTAACTCGAAGCTACTGAAACGGTCACTCGCGTGGGGTGGCGGGAAATATGTTATTTTAAGAAATCAACAAGAGCCAAAGGTCTGTGAGACCCCGTGTCCACAGTTAAAGGTTAAAGATGCTGAAAATGATAGAAGGTGGAGGCTGCTAAAACAAAAATAATACTGAAATCCCCGCGGTCCGCTTTAGCGGGCCGCGCAGCCAAGCGCCCTACTAGTTAATATATATATAGCTGCTCGTGCTGATTCATTGACTGACTCACTGATTGATCACCCCTCCTGTAAAATTTTGTATGAAAAATTTTTTTTTCACTAATGGTTTCGTATAGACGACAAAAATTCATTCGGAACAAAAATATGGAGAGAGCTGATGATTGAGGATTTCAGAGACGAGCGAATGGCACGCTTAAGGTATTGAAGATAGGTGGGGGGTGCTCGAGCAAATGTCACTCGAAACATCATCCAATTGGCAGTGAGCTGAAAAAAAATTCAAAATGGCGAAAAAAAGATGGCCGCCATACAACTTTCGTCGGTCTCCATCTCGGAGGGTATAAAAGATGGAAGAGTGGTTTCTTCGCAAAAGATGATCAAAATCCAAAGGTCTACTCGATGAATAGAAAAAAAATTCAAAATGGCGGAATTTATTTTTCCATAGAAAATGTATGGCGAATATTGAAGAGACTACAAGTTGTAAACTATGCAAGGCTTTGATGCGGTTCTTTGGAGAACTCTCAAAGAAAAATATGGGAAGACATGATGATTGAGGGTTTGGAAGATGGATCCTCCTGATCCATCTTCCAAACCCTCAATCAGGGTAGGGTATTGTAGATGGATGGGGGCTGCTCCAACAAAAAATACTCAGAACCTCATCCAATTGGCACTGAGCTGAAGAAAACATCAAAATGGCGGATTCAAGATGGCGGCTATACAAATTTCGTCGGTGTAGATCTCACCAAGTCTAAAAGATCGAAGAGTGGTTTCTTAGAAAAATATGATCAAGAACTAAAGATCTACAATTTGATGAACAGAAAAAAATCAAGACGGCGGAATTTATTTTTTCCCCACAAAATATATGGCGAATATTGAAGAGACTATAAGTTGGGAAACTATAAAACAAATTTTGAAAAGGAACCGTATCAAAGTCTTACTTTGATACGGTTCCTTTTCAAAATTTGTTTTTATGGAAGAACTCTCCTTCCGGCAAATGATTCGGAGAAAAAAAATTGGAGAGTGATGATGATCAAGGGTTTGGAAGATGGATGAGGAGCACGGCCAGGGTTAAAGATGCTGAAAATGATAGAAGAAGGTGGAGGCTTCTAAAACAAAAATAATACTGAAATCCCCGCGGTCCGCTTTAGCGGGCCGCGCAGCCAAGCGCCCTACTAGTAATTTATATACCTTATTGAAACACCAAGAACATTCAACCCTTTGTTGCAACAGCTGGAATAGCAGATATTACTGATAGAAAGCCTCTGCCGCGCCATGACAATACACTGTACCTACCTATCTGAAAATCATGCGTTTTTGGCAAATCGCGATTTTTTGATTTTTTTGGGAATTGGCCATAAAATCTTCAATATCTGTTTAATTTTTTTGAATTTGGAATATGTTTTGAAATGGATTAGTTATTATGCAGCCATATAGAAAAACATCATCAAGAACTAGCCTTTTGGATTATAATCGCCAAAATCTGAAAAAATCCGAAATTTTCGCGGTTTTTTCGGTTTTTGACAAAGTTCCGTTCGGCGCTCAAGGTCACAAACTTGGATTATTATTCATTGGGCTAACATCATAAATAAGTCTGCAAAAAATCAGAACTACACAATTTAACGCAAGGTTGGATTATAATATTGTAATGAAAAAACTGTCGTTAGCTTCCGAGTCGCGAGTTATAACAAACTGAAAAATAAAACACTGTACGCATATATGGCGGTCGACAAAATCAAGAGTTGTGTTTTGACAAAACACTGTAGGTATTTGATGATGCAGTATTTAGTCAAAACAGATACTCATACTTTACAAGATACAGTGTATTTTTTTATGGAGTTTCACAATATTTATAAGATTTAATAGACATATTTAATAGCCATTATATTATGTAACCTTGTGCGAGGAGCTCATTTATTGATGTTACGACAATACATTGTATCTGAAGATACAGTGTATTGTCATGGCACGGCAGCTCTAGATGCTGGGCTGTAAAGATTTTAAAATTCGCTCACAATAATATTATACAAATCGCACGTGCTTATTATTTTAAAAGCTCGCGATTGTTATTGATATCCGCAAAATATAATAGATACTTAGGTTTAGACTTAGATTATATAATGTACTTATATTGCGATTTCATGTCTCAACTTTTCAATTGATACTCTAACGTAAAGCTCAAACACTATTTACGTGACATATCATACAACATAATACTCTAAAAACATGGACTAAGTTGCGAAAAAAGGCTAGAAGAAACTAATTAAAAAATTAAAAATAATCCGTGTTCATCATGACTCATATTCCTGCACTCAACGTTCTGTAAGTCATACATAACTGATAAGTCTTAAAGAAGTGCTACAGCTGTAAGTGCAGTTAACTGTCATTAGTAAAAATTGAACAATAACTTAGTACAAACATGCTAAGTAGACGAATTTTTGTGATCCCAAGACTTTCGTCCTTCGTTTGTGCCATCCCTTAATAATGTAGCAGGCAGAATGCGCGGCCGGTGCGTCGATGACAGACTGTTTAATCAAACCGTGAACATTCATTATTTATCATTGATTTCTTTTTCTTCGCGCATACAGTGCATGATTTGTATGATCTTAAGAAACGGAGTTTTAATTTGTGCAACGCATACTTGCAATCACAGTCGCTTTTGATTGAATACGATCTACCTACTGGGTAGGTAAATTGGTGCAATTTAAGTTGTTTCATTTTTAACCCCCGACGCAAAAACGACATGGTGTTATAAGTTTGACGTGTCGGTGTGTGTGTGTGTGAGTGTGTGCGTGCGTGCGTGCATGCGTGTGTGTATGTCTGTCTATTCTACCGTAGCGCTCAAACGGGTGAACCGATTTGAATACGGTTTTTTTGTTTAAAAGGTGAATTAGTCGGGAGTGAGCTATGTTTAATGAAAATCGGCCTAAGATGGCCGCCGCCACAAAATAGCGTATTGCACATTTTTTCACAACTCCCTCATATGGGTATCAAATGAAAAGGCTTGACTAGTAGAATGGTACTATGTAAATCCAAGATGGCTGCCACCACAAATGGCGAATGTCAGGGTTTTTTTTTATTTTTAATTTATACTTGTCGATAAATCAATCGAGTTAAACTGCCCCTTTAATTGTCAAGTCTTTATGAGTGAATGATCATTTATTCGATCATGAATGTTGTCTGCTTTTCTATTTTTCCATGTCGATGCATTGCTTGAAAATTCTATGCTAATCCTTCGGTGCATTCAAAAATCGAATTCTACAAAAGCGTCACGTCGCACTAAGCCGTTTGAATCAAAACAATCATATAAATACCGAACGTTAATTATTCGGTTGCGTTCAGAAACAGTCGTTGTGCGTAAATCAGCCGCTGTTGATTCTATTTCTGGCCACGACTCAATCTCGGACGGGAGTTAATTAGAAAGAATTGCTTTTATTTCGCGTTTTCACACTTCACCCGCTTTGAGACGTGACGCAGGCGCAATCGGAAACACCGCCTTGATGTATGGCCATTGAGAAATATAGAGACATTCGAATAAATGTAGAATTTTCACACCCGGCGATCACGGTTAGGCTTCTTTTTAACTGACGTTTTTTGTCACGGTACGGCAAAACGTGGAACCTTGTTAACGACACGGTGAGACCACGGTTCCATAAAAAACTGCGACCGTATAACGTAAAACGTGGCCTTGTGAATCAAGGCCAAGTGTTACGTTTTGTCTATAAAAATGAAATGAAATGAAAAATTCATAAATCTTATCTCTAATTCAAACGTATCTGGAACCCTGAATTAAGTTTAAATAAAAACCTGTGTCTCAGGTTAACAAGCTTCCACGTTTCGCCGTACCGTGCAAAAAACGTGTGTTAATAAGGGGCCTTATTTTGAATAGTCATGCGTTTCTGAAGCTGTATTCGATGAAATTATTAAAATAATTTACAAAGCGTGTAAGAAATAACGCGTTTAATTTTCAGACGGTAAAAATGGAACAAGCAATATTGTGCGTGCGATATAAAAAATGTCAACAAGAATGACACTTTTAATATTAAAATTAATACAAAGCGCTTCCCCGTTATTCGAGAACTATTCGAGGTCGTCGTTAACGTTAAAAAATGATAAATGCTTTCGAAAAATGTAACGATTGCTAAATGCGACACGAAAAGAGGACGTACGATATCTGTATTCTTATTTACGAGATCCTCGTCTTAATGCACGTTAATAGTCGAAGTAGAAACTTGTTTCGTTGACGTTGATTGCGTACGTTTATTTGTATTCACTGTTTTTTGAAATAGAATAATGCTCAAATATTTAGTTGTTTTAATCAGGTGTCGGGAAATGACGTGGAACATTTCGCTTGAGCTGGATTGATGATCTGTTGTGCGTGCGTCATTCACGGTCTCGTTAATATTATGAATCAGTTAAGTGACAGTCGTGCTATACCATAATGGATTCCGTAGATTTTACTTTAGTAGAAAAATACTTGACATCGTTACTTTACTTTGTGTCATCACGATCAACCCATTACCGGCTCACTACAGAGCACGGGTCTCCTCTCAGAGTGAGAAGGGTTTTGGCCATAGTCTACCACGCTGGCCAAGTGGATTGGCAGACTTCACACACCTTTGAGAACGTTATGGAGAACTCTCAGGCATGCAGGTTTCCTCACGATGTTTTCCTTCACCGTTAAAGCAAGTGATATTTAAATACTTAAAACGCACATAACTCCGAAAAGTTAGAGGTGCGTGCCCCGGGATCGAACCCACGACCTCCGATTAGAAGTCGGTCATCCTAACCACTAGGCTATCACAGCTTTTTTACTTACTTTGTGTGTCTACCAAATATTTCATAACTAGGTATGTCGAGTAGGTACCTATTTATTAGTTTGTACAAAATTGAAGTTTGGTGGTGTCATTTTGCATAGATTAAATTTTCTGCCTGTTTCTGTTTCAACTTTCTATTTAAAAGTAATTCGGACCACCTAATTTAGAACTAAGATAAAGTATAAGTACCTCCTCTTCTTCCATTAACGACAAATATCTTTATAATTATAAATATTAAAAAAAACTTATAAAGATGTAAATAGCAACTTTTGTTAAAAATAAGTAAACAGGTCTAAGCTAGGTAGGTATAATTTACGTATATCACTGAAAAAATCAAGCCCATTTAAAGTGTAGGCCAATTGAGCGCACTTTTTGCTCAATGATAGAAATTACAGCTCCAATCAGTACGTCGAAGGCGACAATTGCCAGACACAATGGAGCGCTCGTGGTTTATAAATGGATGTAACAATTAATTCACAACAATTAGACCGACGACCCGCATTTCGAGAGCGCTGTAGACTAAAGGGGTTTGATTTATCTTTTTTATTATATTAAATTATTGTCTGTTTGTTTTATTATTACGACAATATAGGAAAAGTGTCTATATATTTATTCAGACAAAATCAATATTGGTATTTGGTACTAATTCTGTTTTTCACAATCTCTACCAAAACGAAATTAATTTAATTTCATTTAGGTAGTGATTCAGATGTTAGCATTAAATTTAGAGATAGCTCTAAACTGTCTCTAAATTTAATGCTATCTTTTTACATTGTGAAAGGAAAAGCACTGTGCTTAAACCTTTAATTTTTAGTTTAGTTAAGAGATTGTGTTTATCAGAATTGACACTATTTGTACATAATTCTCAAATAATGTTTTTATCATGTTATAGAAGAAGAGATATTATAGTGCACACTTAGCTCATGTGCAAAGGTAAACTCTCTCTCTCTCTCTTAAAGATAAACTGTCACTTCTATAGTCCGATGGGATAGCAATACGACACCACTGGAGAGAGATCAGCCGCAGGACTAACGGCTTTACGTTATCTCCTCTCTATCTGATCTCAGACGGTGTGACAGTGAGCAGGTCACAAGTCATACCGTCAACCAG
The DNA here is from genome assembly GCA_920104075.1 of Melanargia galathea. Classification (NCBI taxonomy): domain Eukaryota; kingdom Metazoa; phylum Arthropoda; class Insecta; order Lepidoptera; family Nymphalidae; genus Melanargia; species Melanargia galathea. The sequence continues at coordinate 12,950,653 of OV049872.1, forward strand.
CTCATTCTCTAGAATGCGATCTTACGTAGATAAATAATCTATACATATAATAAAATCGTAGACTTGCCGTATCTGTACATTAAAGATTTTTGCAAAATAATAACTGGGGGATGTTAGGGATAAGTAATAGAACGTAAAAAAGCTATTTTTGAATTTTTTTTTGTCTGTTTGTTTGTTTGTCTGTTTGTCTGTATGTTTGTGCGCGCGTCACGCAAAAACTACTGAATGGATTGAAATGAAACTTGGCATGATTTAAGTTCATACTACGGAGTAATATATAGGATACTTTTCATCCCGAAATTCAGCACGATTCCCTTGGGAGAGGGGATGAAAGTCAAAATGTGTACTTAGCTGTAATTCATTAACGCGTTGTCCTATTTCATTCATTCTTTTTTGTTAGAAAGGAAATACTTTAAAGATTACTGGCTAATTTCTCAAAGGCTGGATCGATTTTGATGGGACTTTCACTGCCGGATGTTTACATTTTGATCTACCTAAACATCTGCCAGTGAACTTTTAACAATTTTTAGCAAGGTATGAGCTCAAAGGAGCTTAGGAAAGACAAAATGATTCCCACGGGATGTTTAAAAACCAATATCCACGCGAACGAAGTCGCGGGTTTCCGCTTGTACATAAATAAATATAATAATTGAATGGTAGTGCTGTATCTGAGACATTCTATGCTCTATAGAGTATTGGGACAGTATTTAACACTTGATGCCACACCATTGTCGCGATTAAAACTCTAATTGACCCCCACTAAATCACAATTTACTGTCCCCGAATCGTTAATTTCATTTTTATGACGGCACTCACAAATGTTTACGTCGCTTAACTTTTTAAACGTACTAGGAAATACTTATTTATTTTTATATACATAACTAGCAGATGCCAGCGACTTCGTCCACTTGGATTCTTATAAATCTCACTTGGAGGTGGAATTTCCGAAATTCCTGAAACACGTAATTCTTTTTTTTTTAACCAACAATACAAATACCGATTTTCATTGATATAACTTTAAAAATGCCGGACTTTCATACAAACTTTCAACTCCCATTTAATCCACTTGGGGGTAGTTTTTCCAAAATTTCTTAAACTTGTAACTCTTAATTTTTAACCGAAAACCTTAATATCAATTTTCATGGATATAACTTGAAAAATGACGGACTTTCATACAAACTTTTATCCCCTATTTAATCTCCTTAGGGATGGAATTAACAATAATCCTTTCTTAATTAAATTAAACGCCTACGTCATAAAAGGAAGCTACAGTGAAAATTTTAAGTTTCTATCTTCAGTAGTTTTGGCTGTGCGTTGATGATCAGTCAGTCAGGACAAACTACTTTATATTATTATGATTAATAGATTACTTAATAAAATTTTGTTATAATATTATCCCACTACCTTTATTACATAAATTAATTATTATACCACTACAGCCCTTTTACGTTCCACTGCTAGGCATAGGCACAGGGCCGGATTAACCCTATCGGGGCCCCTAGGCAATGCAATTCTCGAGGCCCCTTTCCTTTTTACATTTGTATACTTCCTCCATTGAGAATTTTCTCAAAAAAAAATTTGTTAGATGAAGCTTTTTTTTTTTCTTGTTGCGTGGCCCGCTTCGACTAGGGCCCCCATCGACTAGGCACTCATGGGGCCCCCGTGGGCCCATAGTCGGTGCGGGGCCCCTAGGCAGTTGCCTAATCCGCCTTATGGATAATCCGGCCCTGCATAGGCATCGTCTCTCATAGCAGAGGGTGAAATTCGTAGATATTCTAAAATGGAATGGCTTTTGATTGGCTCAGATTTCTGAAAAATTTTAATAGTAGAAATTTTTAGTTTTGAAAAACCTTTTGTGGCTCTCTTGCTTTAGTTATCCCGTAGTTAGGGTATATCAATGGATCTTCTAAGTTCTAATTAATTAAACAAGTATAGTTAAATTGAAAATTTAAAAAACCCCCTACATTCGCCATTTTGTGGCGGCGGCCATCTTGAATTTGGTATAGTGCTATTCTACTAGTCAAGCCCTTTCATTTGATACCCATATCAAGGGAGTTGTGAAAAAATATGTAATCAGCCATTTTGTCAACTCAACTCTCGACTAATTCACCTTTCAAACAAAAAAAAACCGCATTCAAATCGGTCCACCCGTTTGAGCGTCACAGGGGAACAGACAGACACACACACACACACACACACACACACACACACACACACACACACACACACACACGTGAAACTTATAAAACCCCGTCGTTTTTTCGTCGGGGGTTAAAAAAAGAATAAGAGCAAGACTAAGACATAGCAGTCCATGTCTCTGACTCAGTAATATTTAGGCGGATACACATTAATGTCACAGTCAGATTTGGCGATGCAATTGGCGTAATTAATGGTTACGACCCGGTGTCGCGTGGCCTAATTAACCTAATTAATGCCGGGGTCTTATTAGAATGCTCTAATTAACTCTACCAATTACAGTGGAAGGTAACGACGTCTAATAAACTCTAATGAGCATCGTAAACATCGATTTCTTTGTTTATAATTACTAATATGATTTTCTTATGTGTGAGATCTTTTTAGTACCTGCATGGACATAGGCCTTTAATCTAATTTAATTAATTCTGGTATCAAAAGCGTTTATCCTGGCTTTACATCAATGTCCACTTTTTCCTTGTACTTTCAATTTTAGTTGGTTGTTTAGCTGCATTTCTAAAAGAATATCGTCTGACCTGATGGTGGATGTGAATGGGGATATTAGTCTGCCATATTTCGATTGTTGAATGTTACTACAAGCACTTGGATCCCAAATATTTTGATGGGTGCTCCCTTACAATACAAAGTCAATTTGATGTAAAAATTGTTGTGTCGAATTAAAATATGTATTCCACAAAGGAATTTAAATATTTTCTGGAACACCATTTCACAAAGCTCTTTTTATCTTGTCCAACAATTGATAGGTACCTACCTAGGTACCACGTGTATATAGTATTTAATCTGGAAGCATTTTCTAGTGCCTGCTATTTTGACCATACAGTCACCATGACTGGCATGGTGACTGTATAGTCGATGAGTATTTTATTAGTCATTCTCCTAATGTAACATAGGTAGATCGCAAAATCAACACTCCCCAAATCCATTATTTCAATTTAATAAATTTATTGACGTCATCAAAGTAACATGATGAATATACATTGTTTAGAGACGTCGATACAACTGATTTATGCGATCATAAAACGCCACTCCAAATCTTACATATTATACTTAGTACATAGTAGGTACATAGTATATTTTGTAAAATGCTAATAAATCAACCATCTATGTCAACACCTTAAATTATATATACCATCATAAAACGCCACTCCAAATCTAACGTATATACGAGTACTTAGTACACAGTACATAGTATTTATAAAATGCTAATAAATCAACCATCTATGTCAACACCTTAAATTAAAGAGCAAGGTCGCACTGGAATAAAACGGCCGATATCGCGTATTCTTATACTAAGTGGAATCAAAAATAGCATTTTCTCATTATAAGTCTGAGATCAGATTAGCTGCTTTTTGCATTCCAACTTTATATCGCGTTACTTTCCAGAACATAGTTTACGTCTTGCCACGACAAAATACCAGAGAGATGACTAATCAGCGAAACATGAAAAATCAGCCAAGTGCGAGTCGGGCCTCGCTCTTTCAGGGTTCCGTACATAATTATGAACAATATAATATTTTAAGTCTAAGAAATATTTAATTTCCGAGCTAGACATCGCAACAAACCGTGAAAGAAAAACCCAAAAAAATGTTCGTTTATTTTGGTCACAGCTTATAAACTATTTAATAAATCGTTGTTTTCAGTATTTGTTGTTTAAATAGAGCATATAGTTCATAATATACTGAAATATCATATTCCCAACTAGTTTAGTTTTTGAGATAGCCCCCGTCACAAAAATGGTCTAAAACTGACAACTTTGATGGCCTCCCATTCCCTTATTTTTTGAGATAAAAATTAAAAAAATATATATTTGTACTCTACTTAATGAGCTCTAAACAATGATACCCCACAAGCTAGGCTAAAGAAAAAAATTTTTTTTCCGGCTCCTTTTTCATGTATGGAAGCCCCCCTGAAAAATAATTTAATTCAATTTCTAATTCAATATTTGATTTTGGGTTAACGTTTTACACTAAATACCAAAATTTCAGGTTTGTAACTCATTTCGTCTGCGAGCTAGAGACCTGTGACCGGCGGACAGACGGACAGACAGACAGACAGACAGACAGACAGACAGACAGACAGCCGAGTGACATTAATAGGGCTCCGTTTTTACCCTTCGGGTACGGAACCCTAAAAACGAATTAAATACGACAAATTACTAGATACTAATTAAATAGTACTATTTTCTGCAAGCCGCCTTTTAATCGTGTCTATTTGATGATATAACACGATCTAATCAGTAACAGTTAGAAAAGGGTTCAAGTAACTTTTTATGAAGGGACATGTCGGTGTCGCTAGTATGCCCGAGCTTAGTGAAAGCCAAAATAGCACTTCTCATTATAACTTTCCACTCCCAATAAAAAATAAGAATGGAGTCATCCTTTACGATTGCGTGGACGAATTTTAATCTGTTATACTATAGGAACTGTTGGTGTCATTAATTATGCTGTTTTATAGCATTTTAAATATTTTTCACTAGGTGGAATGCATAGATGTTATAAATATAATTTACTGTGTAATATTCATAAAGAACCAAAAAAAAAAGTTTTCTGGCGATTTATTTTCTTCGAGAGTTTGAATGTTTTGAATTGTCTATTAGTTCATTAATTAACAGAAAAATAATAAATAATTGAATCAAATCAAATCAAACAATTGTGTAAAACCTACTTTAAAATAAACTTTATTATCAGGACCACTAGTCTTTTATCGTCCCACAGCTGGGCACAGACATTTTCTCTTGTGGGAGAGTGGAGGAGTACGAAAGTAAATAAGGAAACTAATACTTTTATATTTTAACAACTAAAAAAAACTGGAGGAAAAAATATTTATTAAGGTACCTACTAATAAAATAAGAAGAATTTTAATTCATAACATACATAACATAAAGAAATCCATATACTTAGTAATATAACTTTTGTCACTGAGAAAATAAAAATGTAATAAATATCGACTTTGAGACACAAAACTTTAAAAGTGAGTACATCACTAACAAAGTGAGTTCTGTTCATTGACAGCGGTGCTTATATCAGAAACACAAACTTTGCGTGTATCGCGCCCGAGAAGCCAATATAGTTTCGAAGTCGGCGCCCGCGCACGTTTCTACGCCGCCCGCCCAAAACACGAACGAAAATCGACACACGTATCACGCTTTTCCCGGTCGAAATCACGGTATCATTTCGGTGCTATCATGTCACTGTTGGTGCTATCAATGTCACTGTTGGTGCTATCAATGTCAGTGTCAGAACATGGATTGTTCTGTGCAGTGTAAATACGTGTCGAGTGACGAGTAAACTCGCTGGTCGCTTGGGAACAACTGTTTGTGCTGTCAATAAGTGAGGCGAGCTTTTTTTTTCTCTATATCCGATAGCGGAGTGTTACCGCGGTTCAGGTATGTTTGATTGCGTGTATGAAATATACCTACAATTGTTGGTATTTATTTTTAAGCCATTGTTTTGTAAGACTTGTTTTGAATAAGTACATTCAACTTTCTTCTATTTAATAAATAAATAAATCCCTGCCTATTAAACCTATTAAGTATACATGCAAAACTATGTTTGTTTGTTGGTTTGTCCATCAATCACAACGTGCTGGAGAGTGACATAGGATAATTTTTATCCCAGAAAATCGAAGGGACGCTTGACGCACGCGGACGACGGAAGCTGCGGGCAAGATTAAAAACGTAACAAAAAATGCACAAGATTCACCAACCAATCATTATCAATCAATCGAATTGAAATCAAAACCAGGATAAATGCTAAAGATGTGGGTCGGAAAGATACCAGAGTTCACTAACTAGATGTAGGTACTTTTTGTCACAGTAATATCATGCCATATTTAACCAAACTGATGAAAGGAGAGATGATTTTCAAAGTATGGAGGGAAAGTAGATCAATGGCGTTAGTCACTTATTTAGTTACAGACTTGTATCAACATTGCTCAACCCAAGCTTAACCATTGTAACTATATTTGAAAGACTGTCACTACAATTTAAAAATATATCAGTACCCAATATCCCAGCATTATCATAAACGTTTTAACCTCCTTTCCTTGATTAAACCACTAATTGTAATTTACTTTGAATACGAGAAGTCATATTTTCAACCTAGCTGAAAAGATACGGGTTTGTGAACCTGTTGTGTGAAAAATTCCATTTAACAACGTTTAAAAAACGAAATAGTTCAAATCGCTACATTGTCGATTGTTTGCCCTAAAAATTTCCATCCACAAAAAGAAGTCAAAAGCTACCCTTCCAAGAAGATCTAACACTAACGTCTGACGGAGTGATAACAAGGGAACAAAAACGGCAACATCGACATACTAGCATTATCTTTTTAAGTCCATTTCACACTTCCAATATTCCAAGAATCACGGTAATGAGATTCTACATGCCGCGGCGCGCCGGCCGTTCAGGTCTCGTTGGGCAAATAAGTTTGTGTACCGAGCGCAGTCCGGTAGCCGCTCTCTGTTTACTGTCGACCTGTTAATTAATAACTCGCCGAGCAGTGTATACACAGCCTTATTACCGGTAAAATCTCACAAGTCACGAGTCTAAACTGACCTAAACCAGTTCTCAGTTTTGACTCTTGATTTCTAATCACACGGTAATGGATTTGTATAGACACCGCTAATGAGCTCAGCTATGCGGCCAAAAGTTTGTTCCGAGCACACTGTAATGAAGGAAATTACTCAGTCATTAATATAAGCGCAATGCGCCACAAAATCCACACTTAAAACCTATTAGTCGCATTAATTTGAATACAAAATTCATGGCTGCCTTCGATACAATGTTATTTGTCACTACCCTGCCCATTTAGCCTCGCGCCCGCACTCTATAATTACAGGGAAAAAATGAAACTTGAAGAAACGCGATGGTAAACTAATGGTCTGAAACTAAATTTTAATTAATGTCGTGTTATACGGAATGGGAGTGATTACTGAAATAACGCGACAGGCTGGTGTGACGCCGGCTTAACACGGGTCTTTTATGGTGGTCAATTTGTGACACGGTAATTATATTTACGCGTTCGGCGCCTCCGACCGACTTTACTGCTGTAATTTCGGGAATTAAAAACAGTAAGCCTCAATCGCTGTAATATCTAAATGATGGATTATGCTCGCGTTTTGATGTGGATCGATTCATTTGGCCGGCAGCCAGTAATTATTCTTTATAGTCTGTACGTGTGGGGAACACAATTAGTTATTGATCAGACTGCAATTAAGCCCAATCGATTTTGTTTGTTGAAGTTGAAGAAAATTGTTTTAGTTCACCGTTTAATCGCCGCAGGTTTTTTTTATTCTTTTTATCCTACTAATGGTTTTTCGATCGTTTGATTGTAGGTACGATGTAAATTATGTGGAGACTAGTTGTATTGTTTGTTAGGACACCGTAATTGTTTTCATTTAGTGAAAAGGGGTTAATTTACGTGTATTTTTAACTTTGTATAGCTTATAAATAGCTGATATGCACAATTTCATCGATGCGGTATTTAAAAATACCGTGAGAACTCTTGCATTTAGAAAAATAAGAGTTTTCTTTGCCTTACTCCAGGCACACGAGTAGTAAATCTACAGAGGTGAAGCTTCCACAAGCGGCCCGCTGTAGGTATACTCACACAAACACACTCACCAACGGTTCACGGACGCTCGTTCCACTAACCGGTACAGTTGGTGACAAACATGCGCATATGTGTGGGTGTACCTACAGCGGGCCGCTTGTAGAAGCTTCCCCTCTGTAGGTACTCTGTGCTCCAGGATAGCTACTTATATCTCCGTTGCAAATATCATAAATGTCGGTTCAGGTATTGAGTAGTAAAAAGGTTGCAGATAGACACATACACTCGCATTTAATAAATCAGTCGAATGGACAGTATAAGTGGATAAATTATAACGTAAGAATTAAAAAAAATATGCTATAATCGTTGACGGCATACCAATTGTGGTCCAAAAAATGAAAGAACGGTCAGGTCGGTTATTCTGTAACTTAGTTAGCAACTGAAAATAGTTGCCAACGAATTAGTTTGATATACATTGCTGCTTCACTGTGTAAAATTATGAAAACACTTTATATTTCCCACAGTAAAGCAGCAATGTATATCAAACTAATTCGTTGGCAACTATTTTCAGTTGCTAACTAAGTTACAGAATAACCCAGCAGGTACTCGTACCTACTCACTCGCCGATGCGTCAAGGGTCGCGGGAATTATTTCCGCTCTTGACAAATATTTGACCGACAAATACCTGGATGATATTTGGCGTGGTCGCAAGGTTCTGGTGCTTGTAATGGTGTGATTTTACGAACGAGTAAAAAATTTGTGTTTGTAGACTCTAGTTTCTACCACAATATTTTATGAGATAATACATCTTAGAGATAAAAGATAGTTAAGTATAAGTTACCCGAGAAATAATCTGATCTTGGCCTATTTATCTTACGATTATTTTGTTAAATTAGTTAGGGCTCTTGCTTACAACGACTTGTATTCATCATCATCATCATGATCAACCCATTACCGGCTCACTACAGAGCACGGGTCTCCTCTCAGAGTGAGAAGGGTTTTGGCCATAGTCTACCACGCTGGCCAAGCGGATTGGCAGACTTCACACACCTTTGAGAACGTTATGGAGAACTCTCAGGCATGCAGGTTTCCTCACGATGTTTTCCTTCACCGTTAAAGCAAGTGATATTTAAATACTTAAAACGCACATAACTCCGAAAAGTTAGAGGTGCGTGCCCGGGATCGAACCCACGACCTCCAATTAGAAGTCGGTCGTCCTAACCACTAGGCTATCACAGCTTTTTTGGCTATCACAGCTTTTTTTTAATTATTTTTATATAATTAGCTATTAACTGACTATTTCTATATTACACAGAAAGGGAAATCAGAATTAAATACGATACGAGGGCACTCAAAGTCTAGTACAGTTTTGTGAACAAATAACTATGAGATCATGAAGAAATGGCCCCAAGGTCTACGGCAGTACAAACACTACGTGTCAAACCGTTTTCTTAACCGTTTTACCTAAATTGACTCAACGGAGAGTTTTACCCTTTATACTCGATAATTTGAATTACTACCTACCCTTTATTAAATTACTAGCGGTCCGCCCCGGCTTCGCCCGTGGTACATATATAGCCTATAGGACTCAAGGATCACGTACGTATCCAACGGTGAAAGAATTTTTGAAATCGGTCCAGTAGTTCCTGAGATTAGCGCGTTCAAGCAAACAAACTCTTCCGCATTATTATATTAGTATAGATTTGAATTAAGACACTCGAAACTCTATCGTTCTATAGTACCTAAACAAAAAAAGGTACCAGGAAACCAGATTCAAATAGGAGGTGGGCACTAAAAGTCTAGTACAGCGTTGTTACAAATAACTATGAGATCACGAAGTAATTGGCGCAGGCCCCGGGGCAGCAACACCTCTACGTATCAAACCGTTTTAATAATGAGTCCGCCTGTGATCGTGAAACAATAAATTGCGAGGCTCGCAGGCTTCGTGCCCGAGACAGCTATCTGAGGCGAGCATTATGCATCTTGGCGATTGTGGCCGGCTATCATCTGGGAGATTGATAGGAGAATCGCCCCTCGGCTACGCGGGATTCGGATAGCATTGTGAAAGCGTGCCGGGTTGCCTATAAGCGGTTCAGTGTTTACTCGAACTGGGAAGTTGTGACTTGTATCTCTTCCTGATTTTTATGCCTGTAAAAGGAGTAAGATTGTTTTCAGGGTTCAGGTATGTATGTGAGTTTGTATATTCCCCCATAACTTCTATATGCCTGAACCGATTTAGATGAATGAAGTATCGTTAGAATCCTTAGCTTATTTTGGGTGATATAGTCTAGTAAACATTCCCGTTCCCATGGTCCCGCATTAAAGAATAAAGTTGAAAAAAAATTCGCAAATCAGATTTAGTTGATGATCATCTACAAAATTTAATTTTGTTAATATCATTTAGTTAGCAGCGTGTTCGCTTTTACAAACCCTTGCATATATTTTTTTTTTTTTGGAAAATGATAACATTGATGATATTTTAATATGTCCCAATAGCTCAACGGTAAAACGGCGTACAGAAATCTAAAAACCGCAAGTTTTCAACTTAATACAAAGAACCGTATTGAATTCAAAATATAGCAATACTATATGGTCCGTTTCAGTAGAGTTGAGCTAAAATGTAAACCAACACAACTTTTTGCTAAAAAAAACTACAGAATGGATTGAAATGAAACTTGGCACGATTTAAGTTTATACTACAAACTTAAATCGTGCCAAGTTTCATTTCAATCCATTCTGTAGTTTTTAGCAAAAAGGTGTGTTGGTTTACATTTTAGCTCAACTCTATTGAAACGGACTATAAGTAGCATTAGCATCGATTTATTATGTCACTGAAGAATAACAAACATTATATCCGTTTCATGTCACACCGAAAGGCATGTAAAGTTACACTTCAGAGTGCTTAGTCTAAGGTTGAAGCGCTCCAAAACTAAAAGTATACTAGAAGTATACTATTCATCGAATCACAAATGACTTCAGAGCAAAATGAACCCAAAGACTCTTATTTTAGGTTCATTTTACTCTGAAGTCATGGTGATTGGATCAATAGTATACTTATAGTAGTAAAAAGTTTTGGAGCGCTCCAAACTGAGACTAAGCACTCTGAACTCATTAACTGCTGAACAAACTGTGTAACCTTATCGCACGATCGTCACAAATTAACTCCGAAACAACTTTCCCTTAATTAGGAAAGTATGATTAACAAAGAGCAATCGCGAAAACAAAACTTATCATTCGGGGGAAGTGTAGGTACACATTGATCATTGGGGAACAAACAAAAGGAGAGGCGAAATTAATAAATTATCATCTCAGTATTACTCGTATACGAGGCTGTGTTATAAGAATGAGCTAAGTAGATTGTGTGAGAAGTTAATGAATCATTGTGTTTCTCATGTCTGAAAAGGGTCAATGACCTCTCTGTAAACGATGTCCGGAAAGCGCAGTGTTGGCAGACCCCCCACTAGGTGGACCCACGAATCAAAAGAGTCGCAGGGAGTCGCTGGATACAGGCGGCACAAGACCGCGGCGTGTGGGAGTCCCTACAAGAGAGCTATGTCCAGCAGTGGACAACGACGACGACGAAACGATCTACATAGTTTAGTTGCTGTAAGGGTCAGAATTGCATCATAACCTAATATCATTAAAATTACGTTATGGTTACTGTTAAAGTTTGACCTCGTGGTCAAAAAAAAATGATTCCCATAGTCAGATTTCATCCGCAAAAAGAATTATAATGACACTTGTTTTCAGTAGTCCTTATTCTTAAGACAAAATAATACGAACTTTTAGGTAGGAAGTAGATAAAAGATGTAATGTGAAGATTAAAGCCAACAAACTTCTGTTATTAAGAAAGTTCGCTTTAGATATAATGATCATATATAGGTAGCTATCTACTTATGCGAATATAGAATTTATAATTATGTATTGACATCAACGTTGAGTATTTAATTTAAAACAAGGACAAAGCATCTGAAGCTAAACTAAGAAAAACCCTGTGCTTCAGCTTCAGTGCCGAATCCCCCAGTGGACTTGCAGTAAACTAGTCGATGCCAAACAAGAAATTCCAGCTTATTTTACTGTATTCCTGTATTCATTGTACAATAATGACTACAAGAACAAATAACAAAAACAGATCCAAGTTTGACAAAAACTAAAAAGTAATAAAAATAAAAATAGTTACCAGAGCTTAAACCTTCATTAATGTACCTATATAAATAAATAATTATGCAAATTAATTTGTAGTATATACTATAAATACATAATATACAAGTATAAATGATTGAAACTGACTGAAATAAACTAATAAGATATGGGTGATTGTCTGTAGAATATGTGTTTATGTAATAAGAGAGGGTGTGTAATATTGTAAAGGGTAATACAAAGTGTAGATCTACATATTAAATATATATTATATAGTGTATATTATATTTGTAGACAGATAAAGCACTATTATTTTAAGGTTAGAAGTAGGCCTTCAGTTTCTTCATATGATAATTTACTTAAATGAGAAATTACTTCCCTTTTACAATTTGTACTATTACTTAATAGTACAAATTGTAAAAGGGGTAAATGTGTATTAATGCATTAATTTTATTATATATGTGAGGACCCTGGAAACAGTAGAATTTCTTTTTAAACGAAGTATTAGTTTGCGGTATTCGAGCAACTGTATATTTTCTACGTTTGTCTAAATAAGAAGTGTCATACCTTAGTTCCTTATGTTGTTTTAATAATATATTCAATATAAACAATTTCCTTACTGAGAGAATTTCACAATTTTCATAAAGCAAAGATGTCGGGTACAAAAATGGCCTAAAAGTAGATACCTTTAATATTGCGCGTTGAGCAATTTCAACTTTCATTAAGATGGTTTTAGCAGCACCTCCCCATGACGAAATACAATATGTGATTAGAGACTGGCACAGAGCAAAGTATACACATTTTATAATTTTAGGTTCAACTAGATGTCTGAGATTTCTGAATATATAGATCATTTTATTCAGTCTACTCCTAAGAATATCAATATGTTTCTTAAAATTTAAGTTACAATCTAGGGTTACACCCAGGTATTTTATATCTTCGACTTTTTCTAAAATTGGACAGGCGCAAGAGTTAGAAGTAGACTGAGAGCAAGAATGAGCCACTATATGTAAGTCACTAGGCAAGATGACTGTTTGACGCATGGAGAAAGTCATATATTTGGTCTTATTAATATTAAGTGACAAGATATTGTTATGTAGCCATTTAGTAACAGAGTTAAAACCAGTTTGAGCTGCCTCAAACACCTCATTCCATGAATCTGCAGCAAATACTAACGCAGTATCATCGGCATAAGAAATTATATGACCCTTACTCAGTTTGAGACGTGTAAGAAAATCAATATACACAAGGAACAGAGTAGGCCCTAAAATGCTACCCTGCGGCACCCCATGGGTGACAAGCATGTCATTACTGGTATAGGAATCAACTCTAACACGTTGAAATCTGTCAGATAGGTAATTCCTAAATAATTCCAGCTGAAAGCCTCTGACACCAATTCTCTCAAGTTTGTTAAGTAAGACAGGAATAGATACTGTATCAAAGGCCTTAGCCAAGTCCAAGAAAATACATATACATTTCTTACCTTGATCTAGATTGGTAGCTATAAAGTTGGTTAAGGTATGCACTGCATCATCTGTTGATTTACCACGCCTAAAACCAAATTGATTATTAGATAAGAGATTATTATTTTCCAAAAACTGTACAAGTCTTGTATTTATAACTTTTTCTAGAATCTTAGAAAGAGATGGAAGGATGGAAATTGGCCTATAATTGCTAATATTAGATTTGTCTCCATTCTTAAATATTGGTCGTACCTCTGATCTCTTAAGAGCAGTTGGAAAAATACCCTTTTGTAGGCAACTATTAAAAATATAAGTTATTGGAGGACTTAAATGATTCTTGCATTGTTTAAGTAGCTCATTCGTGATTCCATCCCATCCGACAGTACATTTATTTTTTAGATTAGTTATGATATTATTTATCTCATCCTCGTCAGTAGCTAACAAAACAAAAGAATTTAACTGTCTTCGAGAGTCACATTCAAATTTAGACGGGGCATGGTCAACACTATTAAACGTTTCGGCCAAGTTTCTACCAATGTTGATGAAATAGTCATTAATAAAATCCACTGATAATTGTGGAGTGTCTTTAATATTTAATAAATCTTTATTATAACTTGTTTGCTTTGAAGAATTAATTATATTTTTAAGTACATTCCATAACTTTTTATTATCATCTTTAGCCATATTCACCTGTTCTCTGTCATAATTTCTTTTAATTTTCTTCAAAAGAGTATTACAGAAATTTCTGTAACGTTTATAAATAAGGCTGTATGTTTCATTTTCTGGAGAGCACCTGGCTTATTATAATATCTAGATAGTAGCTAAATCTATGTAAAAAATACGTATTTATAACATACTAGCATCTGCCCGCGGCTTCGCCCGCGTGATATTCGGTTTTAAACAAATCCCGAGGGAATCGTGCATTTCCGATTCCCGTTCCCGCTCCCTATTCCAACCTTTATACCTACAATCAAGGAAGTTCGCTATAGTAATCTACCTATAGCTGTAGATATATATTTCGGTTTTATCAAAATCCCGTGGGAACTGTGCATTTTTCCAGGATAAAAAGTAGCCTATGTGTTGCCAATGCATGCAACACAGCAAACTATTGCAATAATGTGTTATGTGAACGTGATTTACCTAAGAACAGTCAGCGCCCTCTATGGCGTTTTTGGAAGATTACATCTATGTTAGTCCCACAGGAATACTTTTCCGGGATAAAAAGTAGCCTATGTTTTAAGTCAGGGCATAAGCTATCTCCATTCAAAATTTCAGCCAAATCGGTTTAGTAGTTACGGCGTGAAAGCGGAACAAACATACAAACTCACTTTCCCATTTATAATAGTAGTAGGATGATATGTTTAAGTTTGACCTATGTGCCTACCTACATATTTTGGAAATGCAAAAAATACGTGACATAGAACTTGTCAACTGTGGTCTGTGAGACAAAACGCACGCGGGCACGCCACTTCCTTCCAAGGGCGCGGTTTATAAGGAAATAATATTATAAATGTGAAAGTGTGGATGTTTGGATGTTTGGATGTTTAGATGTTTGGATGTTTGTTACTCAATCACGCCGCAACTACTGAACCGATTTGGCTGAAATTTTGAATGGAGATAGCTTATGCCCTGACTTAAAACATAGGCTTTTTATCCCGGAAAAGTATTCCTGTGGGACTAAAATAGATATAATCTTCCAAAAACGTCATAGAGGGCGCTGACTGTTCTTAGGTAAATCACGTTCACATAACACATTATTGCAATAGTTTGCTGTTTTGCATGCATTGGCAACACATAGGCTACTTTTTATCCTGGAAAAAATGCACAGTTCCCATGGGATTTTGAAAACCCCGAAGTCTATATCTACAGCTATAGGTAGATTATTATAGCGAACTTCCTTCATAGAAAGTATAAAGGTTGGAAAAGGGAGCGGGAACGGGAACTGGGAATCAACGATTCCCTCGGGATTTGTTCAAAACCGAAATTCACACGAGCGAAGCTGCAGGCAGAAGCTATAACACATAATCACAATACCAATCCTACTAATCCTACTATCCTACTAATATTATAAATGTGAAAGTGTGGATGTTTGGATGTTTGGATGTTTAGATATTTGTATGTTTGGATGTTTGTTACTCAATCACGCCGCAACTACTGAACTGATTTGGCTGAAATTTTGAATGGAGATAGCTTATGCCCTGACTTAAAACATAGGCTACTTTTTATCCCGGAAAAGTATTCCTGTGGGACTAAAATAGATATAATCTTCCAAAAACTTCATAGAGGGCGCTGACTGTTCTTAGGTAAATCACGTTCACATAACACATTATTGCAATAGTTTGCTGTGTTGCATGCATTGGCAACACATAGGCTACTTTTTATCCTGGAAAAAATGCACAGTCCCCATGGGATTTTGAAAACCCCGAAGTCTATATCTACAGCTATAGGTAGATTATTATAGCGAACTTCCTTGATAGAAAGTATAAAGGTTGGAAAAGGGAGCGGGAACGGGAACTGGGAATCAACGATTCCCTCGGGATTTGTTCAAAACCGAAATTCACGCGAGCGAAGCTGCAGGCAGAAGCTATCACACATAATCACAATACCAATCCTACTAATCCTACTATAATATTATAAATGTGAAAGTGTGGATGTTTGGATGTTTAGATGTTTGGATGTTTGGATGTTTGTTACTCAATCACGCCGCAACTACTGAACCGATTTGGCTGAAATTTTGAATGGAGATAGCTTATGCCCTGACTTAAAACATAGGCTACTTTTTATCCCGGAACAGTATTCCTGTGGGACTAAAATAGATATAATCTTCCAAAAACGCCATAGAGGGCGCTGACTGTTCTTAGGTAAATCACGTTCGCATAACACATTATTGCAATAGTTTGCTGTGTTGCATGCATTGGCAACACATAGGCTACTTTTTATCCTGGAAAAAATGCACAGTTCCCATGGGATTTTGAAAAACCCGAAGTCTATATCTACAGCTATAGGTAGATTATTATAGCAAACTTCCTTGATAGAAAGTATAAAGGTTGGAAATGGGAGCGGGAACGGGAACCGGGAATCAACGATTCCCTCGGGATTTGTTCAAAACCGAAATTCACGCGAGCGAAGCTGCGGGCAGAAGCTATCACACATAATCACAATACCAATCCTACTATATATAATATTATTATAAATGTGAAAGTGTGGATGTTTGGATGTTTAGATGTTTGGATGTTTGTTACTCAATTACGCCGCAACTACTGAACCGATTTGGCTGAAATTTTGAATGGAGATAGCTTATGCCCTGACTTATAACATAGGGTACTTTTTATCCCGGAAAAGTATTCCTGTGGGACTAAAATAGATATAGACTTCCAAAAACGCGATAGATGGAGTTGACTGTTCTTAGGTAAATCACGCTCACATAGCACATTATTACAATAGTTGCATGCATCTGTATGGGTATGCACTTTTTATGCTGGAAAAATCTACAGTTCCCACGGGATTTTGATAAAAACGAAATATATATCTACAGCTATAGGTAGATTACTATAGCAAACTTCCTTGAAAGTAGGTATAAAGTTTGGAAAAGGGAGCGGGAACGGGAGCCGGAAATCCACGATTCCCTTGGGATTTGTGAAAAACCGAAATTCACGCGGGCGAAGCCGCGGGCAGAATCTAGTAAAGAAATAGCGACTGATGGAGACGTGGCGCAGACTTACCTAGCTCGGGCTTGGCTCGGAATTGACATGGACTTGATACGTTATCATTGACGTGTCGTGACTCGTGACGCACCAGCACAATATTTTTACATAAATCTAGTATTAGTTATACACAAGGTGTTATACTAAGGACTTCAGTAGTGTGTTACTACTCAAGTGTTATACGTTGAAAGTCAAAGGAAAATATTATAAAAACTTTTCCGTGACTTTGTCGGCGGCCGCGTGGAATAGGTATCTCGTTGGAATTGCTCAAAAACCTTTCATAAAATGAAACCTTCATTTAAAAAGAGGACTTAGTATACAAAATATGGAGACTGGACCCAGTGGTTTGAGATGTAGGTACTTTATATATAACTAGCGGTCCGCCCCGGCTTCGCCCGTGGTACATAATATATAGCCTATAGCACTCAGGGATCATGTACATATCCAACGGTGAAAAAAATTTTGAAATCGGTCCAGTAGTTCCTAAGATTAGCGCGTTCAAACAAACAAACTCTTCCGCTTTATTATATTACTAGATTAGGACAATATAAAATATCTTGGAGTCATAATTGATAATCAGGTATCCTTTGATACTTTGACTAATAGAATTCGTAAATTAATAGCTCTATTCAGAAATATTCGACATGTAACGGACAAAAAGTTAATGAAAACAATTTACTATGCCCTGTGTCAATCCCTATTAACCTACTGTATTGATTCTTGGGGTGGTGTACCAAAATCTCGACTACTTATTCTAGAAAGAGCTCAAAGAGCCATACTTAAGGTTAGCTCATTTCTTCCCTTCAGATACTCGACAACTCTATTGTTCAAAGAAGCCGAAGTACTAACAGTTAGGCAACTATTCACACTAAACATTATCTTAAAACAACATAAACATGTAAATGTATCTGTACTCCAAGAACTTCCAATGAAAAGAAGAAAAAATATAATATGTGAAATTCCTAAATTTAAAAGATTTTTCTCGCATAAATTTTATTGTTTCCTAGGAGGTTTTCTCTACAATAATTTCAAACTTAAATTCATATAAATGTAAATCTATTGTTCAAAATTGGTTACTCGAACTTACTTATGATAACACTGAGAACTTGCTGGTTATTCCAAAGTAATACACAACAGACATACTACACAATAGGCAAATTCACTCAAATTCTCTCTCTCATGCACATACACGCACACACATAAACTCATTCACACAACCTAAAACTCATACATATTGTTAAAATTAAGAAAAATTTTGCTATATAAGTTAATATTAATTTTAATATTATTGTTAAGTATTTACCTTTGTAAAGGGAGAACCTTGTTGCCTATACTACGAGTTTTCAACTTACCTTAGGCACCAAGGTTCAACCTACTTAGATAAACTTTACTCACAACTTTTCTCACAATAAATGATTTGATTTGATTTCTCACTTTGATATTATCTCAGTCAGTTTCTCCTTTTACTGGTAGGTATAATATAATAGATGTCCTGTAGTTCCATGCGTCGTCTACTCTGGCACTAATTATAAACGAGCGAAATTAAGCTTGCATCAGATCGTGTGCTAAGTTCTTGTCTCTCATTTGTTATGAATGGCGCAGTGGGCCGCCATGACGGAAATATGTATGACGGACGGTATCCCATTCATTCTCGTAGACTATACATGGAGCTTGACTCTCAGAGTTTCTTTACATCATCCGTTCCGTATTATCTGTGATTCTCAGAGCCTCTTTACATCGTCCGATCCGATTGCAAAACAAGTTCTTGTCTCTCATTTGGTTTGAATGGCACAGTGCGTCAGCTACGCCATGTAACCCTATCATTTTTGTTAACTATACAAGGTTCTAACCTTGTATAGCCAACAAGAGCGATAGGCTTCGTTTTTATAGGGTTTTTAGTTTGTTCGATACTATTTTATCGGTCACAGAACCTACTAGAATCTTGTGAATTTTCTTACCACCCTGAGACTCCTTTACCATCCAGCGAGTTAAGTGGGTCTAAGCTCTAAATCCCTCACGCCTATGAGAGAGGAGGCCTGTGCCCAGCATTGGGACTAAAAATGGCTGTACTGATGGAACAGGTAATCCATAAGAAAAGGGAGTTATTAATAGACGTCACCATACACAGGTCTTCGTATCACAAGTGAACTTTATCATAATTATTTTCATGGGCCATAATGACCTGAGTACTCATAACGGTAAGTGGCTTCATTGCGTTACTGGGACTCATTAGGGAGTCTCCGAAATTGCCCGAAGTGTGACGAAATCTGATAATTTTCTGACTCGGACGTATTAAAGCGTGGCTAATGACATGAACTATGATTTTGTATTAGAACGGTTGGCTATTAGCTACAAAGTAGAGGTATTAGGTACAGACCCATCGACTATAATTAGCTTTTGTATGGCATCATACTGTCTCGACGATATCTTTGGTGCAGTAGTTGTTCGATGTCGTCTTATTAGTTTGATGTCCGGGTAAAATTCCTGGCTAGGTCAATATAGGAATTTATTATTTCTAAATTAGTTCTGGTCTGCTCAAGTGGAAGCAGTTGTGGCTAGTAACCACCCTACTGGCAAAGCCGAGTAACGATTTAGTGTTTCGACGCCGTGTTGGAACCGATAAGGGTTTCATAACAATCCAGAGTGCTTAGTCTAAGATCGGAGCACTCGAAAACGAACTCGAAAACTATTGATCGATTTCAGAGTAAAATAGACCTAAAATGGCTTGTATTAAGGTTTGAGTTCGCCAATACATTCAGCATTCGAACACAACGAGCGCCCCAAGCAGAAATGTTGTAAAATACATATTCGAACTATGGAATTACGACTTTAAAATACGAGTATTTGAGTTCATTTTGCTCTGAATTCACTTGTGATTCGATCAATAGTTTTCGAGTTCGTTTTCGAGTGCTCCGATCTTAGACTAAGCACACAGGTTACTGCACTTTCACATAACTGAAACTGCCAACTGCATTGGCATTTACGAATAGGTGATACAGCAGTAAAGTACTTGCTGCTCCAATGCGGGTTGACGGGCTTTAACGACTATTGTCACATGAAAAACCCAATACCTAACAATTATTTGCCCTACCCGAAAATCGAACGAATCGAACTTCGTGTTCTGCAGTCGAATATGCTAACCACTAGACCAACGAGTTACGAGGCAGTTCCATATTCGAACAATTCATGAAAGTGAAGACCAGACTTTGGCACTTTAGTTTAGAGATTTTGTACAATCGTATTATTAACACCATTTACTTTATTGCTACATAATAACAACCGTCAGCAGTCCTAATACCGCTTTTGCAGTTGATATATCCTTTATTAATACATATATTCAAAAGTTTATTAAATACCTTTATTAGCACTCTCTTGAGGTACTTTTACATGTTACATGCACCTTGTTGTATGTCCATTATACTTATAGATTAAACCATTGACTGTGTTATTTAAACTCAGTAGACACCATCGTTTTCCATAGAGAATGATGGTAAACTATAGAATACTTACTAAAGACGTTTTAATAGCCAACATTTTTTACATTTTCTGACCGAAGTCGGTTAAATTTTTTCTAAAATATACTTTGCTTGTTACAAGCAATAATTGCAATTCCTATTCCCCAAAATATTTCAGAAATTTATTTTCAGAATCGAAAAAATAATAAGTATTTTCATATTGTTCTACTTACGTTCTACTTACTCTACTTGAACTCACGCACACCTTGTGGAACTGTTATTTATGTGTGAGTATAAATGTGATTACGTCCATGGAACCACGAGATATTTAATCTAATAATGGACGGCCTGATTGCTTTTCTTATGCTTACTTTTACATTTATAATTTATATTTAATGATCGACATTAATGGCTTCGGATTATTTTCTGCCACCCATTTTATCGAGGCCTTCGAAAATTGTGTGAATTAAAGAATGTTCCGAGGGTGTTGAACTGTTAAGGGATCTTCATAATTTGGGTGTGTGCTCACGTTAATTTCAGATTTAAGCCTTTCGTGTTGGTGTTAGCGATGTAGGTAATTTGTATAATATTGGTAAGGAGCTGACAAAATATAGCATGGCATGATTTTTTTAAATCACCTGAGAAATATATGTTAGGTAGTGTGACGCGATTTTGTAAATTGGCGCTTACTGGACACAAATGGACAGTAGGTAGAGTTTTCGGTATTTGGATTAATTTAGTAAATAAATTGGTTAGAAACAAAAAAACCAACTTTCTTAATAAACGAAAACTTAAACATAATATTTAAAAGAACGAATATTTTTATTATAATCGCAAATCACACAATATGAAAATTTTATACACATTTACGAGTCTCGTATTAGCATCAAAACTGTAATCAAAATTTATCGGCACCATTCACTAGAATATATTTCATAAACAATATTAATTCTGTCATCGGAAAGGTGGTCGTTATATAAAACAGCTGTAAAAATCTTAGTTCTCAGTCGAAAAATAATCCGCGGGTCGCAATTAAAAACATAAAACACTCTTAAAATAAACCTGGAACGGAATATCATACGGGAGAACTGAGAAGTGTAATAACATTAAAACTTATACAGTGGGGCAGATGTGCCAATATTCTATTATTACTGGCTTTTCAACGCGAACCGGCGCAAGCATTCCTGACTATTTCTACATCCCTAAGATGAATCATTAAATAATAAAATCCAAAGCATACTTAATGCGCAACTATACACATGTACGCTTTATCCGTAACACTGCACTCACACTTTGGCACGCGCTAATCAGTACCAGATCCCTCGCGTTACTTCTCAATCGGACGCATAACGCATCGCACACCGACATACTGGAGCAACACCAATACATCAATGGATGATCTAATTGCGAACACGTAAACACACGTCAATGTGTTTGTTACGACTGTAACAATGTGCGTGATTCCAGCCAGCTTATTAGAAGCACTTTAAACAAAAATACAATCCAATTAGAAACACAGTTTGAATTTGAATTTGGAATGGCTTCGATCTGACATATGGCACACTATAAATAAGGGGGCTTCCTCACTTTACTTTAAGCTTGCACCGCTTTAGAAATGGACGCGATATTTTAATGCCTAGAACTTATTAACCGCGAATGTCATACCGTTTGATGCATCAACCTCTACTTTGTTAATGTTAGCTGCGTCGGGGAGATTATTTACACGCCTAAATTAGGTTCACGTGCGTTTTAATGCATCCCGCAAGTGTTAGTGTTCTAGTTCGATAATCTTCGGTGCATGGATCAGTCGGAGATGATTCATGTCTAATGTTCCATTCTATTGTTAGATGGAATACGGCACGCTGAAGTTGCGCAATGTCCAGTGCTTTGTTATTGTTAATGTGGGCGGTCGGTAATTAGATTTGAGGTTTCAATCCCTTTGCACATTAGATAGCTTTACGTTATTAGGTACGTACTACTCGAAGTTAAAAATCAAATAAATAATGTAAAAAATACTACATTTTATTAAAATGTTAATGAATTCTTCAACTGCAAAAGTACTTTTGAACATGTTCTCAAATAAACCTCTAAGTTTTTTTAAATTTATATGTCTTCTGCTATTTTCATACAGCAAGTGCGAGGCCACATTTTCGCTGCATTGAGCCTAAATCAGCAAGTGGCAATACTGCAGAAAGGAGAAATGAAGAACGAAGACATCTAAATGCATCTAAGACTATAATATTTTGATGCTCATCTACTTGTTGTGAAACACCGAGGCACTAAAAATCGGCAGTAATATAATGCCGTGATCCACTTATAGAAGCTATTTCAACGCAACACATTAAATTTGATCGATCAGAGCTATATTTTTCCTGTTTACCAAATATTTAAGTAACGGCCATAAGTCAGACAGTAAAATAATTCAAATGTGAAAATTCATGAACGCTCATAATGAACTTGGCAGACGACCAAAAAACGTCTTATTTTCGATGTGGAATCTGGACCGATTTTTATTGCAAAGCTTTGAAAACGACTGATACGACCCTCTCGATGACTTAGCCGATACAGAGATGATCTACGAGTATCACAGTTCTTTTTTAATATATTTTGCTCCTCCAGAGGTTGATCCAAAAACGCTCTATTTTAATTTGCAAGGGGTTCCAATTTCTTGTAATCCTAGCAAATATTTATAAATTTGTGAAAAAAAAAAACAATTAATAATAATAATTATTATTAATAACATTTACTTACATGCAATTCTTTATATAATGCTCGTTAAGCAAAAAAAGATAGATAATTTTGAGCCAAATAAGACTTGATCGTTAATTACAATGATGGAGACATGCTTGAAGCTTCTGTGCGTGATTTAAACAGATATGACGAGATTTACCGAAGATCCAGAGCTAAAGTGGCAATGGCCAGGATACAAGTGTTTCAAAGAACTGACCGCCATTGGGGTCGCAATGGGCTGGAATGGAGACATTGTTGTAAGGAATGAGGAAAGTGCAGTGTTGGTAGATCCCACAATAGGTGAATCGATGACACCAGACCACTCGCAGGGAACCATTTGATTCCAGCGATGTAAGACAGCGACTTCTAGAAGTCGTTACAAGAGACCAATGTCCAGCAGTGGACAATGGACATCTGTAAATTGACGAAAACGAAATAAAAATTATTGGATCTCAATGTGTAAATTACCTTCAAAATAATTATAAGGTTTAAAAATCTGAACAAAAATATAAACCTAAAGAAAATGTAGTGAAATAATATATATTTTAACTATATTGATGTGAGCAAAAAATAACACGCATCCAAGGAAAACCAAGTCCCTAGGAGATTGAGAAATAAATATAGGAACGGTTCATAAATAAAAGCATCATTACTGCAGTAGAGCTTGGCAGTTTAGTTAATTTCATTAAAAGAGTTTAAAGAAAAGTTAAATGGCTATTTACATAATACTGACGAATTTATTATGTTTGTCTAAAAATTTTTCTTATTTCCAAGACTAACTATAACAAGACACGTTAGCAATAGCTTTATTTTTTGTGGTAGAGTAATCTGAGGCAATATTCTCCGGAAATTTATTTGCCACTAAATCTACTTAGTTATCTTCCGCACAACCTATTAAATATACAATGTTTATTTCTTCATCGGTCAGTAGTTTATTTATTGCGAATACCAAAAGTTTTATAACGTCTATTCCTATCAATTGTGTAATAATAACAATACGGTCCTCAATAATTTTATATCGCATGGCCAAATTTTTAATTTAATAGCATTCCTGGACTGGCGTCAGCACGCCACTATAAAAACTTTTGAGCCTCCTCACCTATGCTTCCGAACAGAGAGATGTCGTATTATTTTACTGGAGGTGGTGATATCACGCAATTATCCCAATCATTATACTAAAAGCGTGACCTTACCTGAGTAGTGAACAAGAGAACCAATCGTAACTTTTGTTATTCAGTAAATACTTAGTGCTGGACCTGGTTTTCGTAGCCGTAGTCCAAAAAATTACCTAGATTTGGAGTAAGTATATTAAAAAAAAAAATTAGAATTTTGACAACACGTAAGGCAGATAATTATGTATTAGAGTTTATTTATTTTTGTTTTTAGATACTTACTTTATTAAAACTAATTTACCAGAGATTTGTATGTGTCTACGAATTGTTTTTAGAACTTTTAATACATAAGATGCCATTTTTAAATATATATATTTTTTTTCAATAAGACACTTAATTTGCCGCAGACTTGTTACTGAAATACACGAGCATGCCTCAGAAGTGGCGGCCCGTTACCAGTCTATAGACGGCTATGAAGATATCATAAAAAGTTATATACCTACTTAAAATTATTAGTTTAATTAAGTCTTTGAATAATTAGGGGGGGGGGGGGGCTGAAGTATAACGTCTGTATCTCTATGATAAATAACTCAGTGTGTGGAAATACACATAAGACTTATTTCTGTGACTTGAATCAGTTTTATTGCGTTCATCTGTACTCATTTATAGACGACTTAGATACTCTTTTTACGATTGGAAGCGCTCTGTTTATTTTCGTTTTTAATTACTTCTTGCGTAGGCAGTTGGAAATGACAAAAAGCGTTTGACCTAGAATAATTTTAAAAATGCTATAATGAAATCTATTTTAATTTGCTTCGTAATGGCGCCAGTTCATATGATAAATTGAACAGTCGAAATCACTACTAAATCGTTCATCATCGCATAATAGTTTTTAATAACGTATGAAATATATTTTTACTGCTAAAGTGACTCTTAAGAAGAAACTATTTTTAACCCCCGACGCAAAAACGAAGGGGTGTTATAAGTTTGACGTGTCTGTGTGTGTATGTGTCTGTCTATTCCCCTGTAGCGTTCAAACGGGTGAACCGATTTGAATGCCGTTTTTTTGTTCGAAAGGTGAATTAGTCGAGAGTGTTGTTAGCTATGTTTGATGAAAATCAATCCAAGATGGCCGCCGTTACAAAATGGCGGATTACATATTTTATCACAACGCCCTCAATATGGGTATCAAATAAAAGGGGTTGACTAGTAGAATAGCACTATGTAAATCCAAGATGGCCGCCACCACAAAATGGCGAATGTCGGGGGTTTTTTAATTTTTAATTTATGCTTGTTACTTGCAAAAAGTGCTCCGAGTATAATATTAAGTACTTCTGAGATTTCAGGTATCGACTATTGCTTCTTCAGTCATCAAAGCCAAAAGAGGATATTGTAATATAATATTACAACCTGATAAATGATATGAATTTGAATTTGCAAGACACCGATGCGCGAACGCAAGCCGCCATCAACATTAATGAATGCATCTTCATCCAAAGATCCCAATCAAATCTGGCTGAGTCACGAATCGATGCGTTCGCGCGTAACGACCGTCGGATGCGCCGAAGTGTTCCACGGAGATTGTAAATATTTCTCTGTTTCAGAACACGACCAAAATAGAATAGAACGCGTGTTTCTAAATCCCCTTTGAAGATTACACACGCCGGCATTAGCTCTGGCAAATTACCCTCTAACAAAGATTGTATTAATTACGCGCTCTCGATAGCCCAATGTAAATACTATTTTAAATTTAGAATTCGGCGAGTGGCCGAGCGTGCGCGCAACGTTTCGACGCCTTATATCTGTCATTTTTATTCGGAATCTATCAGATTATTGTTTTCTCAATACTGCTCTAATCGTTACTGACATCCTGCGAATGCTCCGAGTGTTATAAATTATACATGTACAATGTGAAGATTATCAAAATGTAGCGATGTTTCACAACATTTTCGTAACAATAGTAACGAATGATGGAACATTAATTCTATTGACCTAAAAAACGGCTTACGGAATCATATTTAACACAAACAGAGTAAAATTTATGAGCGTAAAAATATAACCCTGAAATAGGTTGCGAGAAATATATTTCGGAAATTAAGGAACGAAAATGACATGTTATTAAGAAACATCAACACTCGGCGGTAACAAAAGATAAGGAGGCCGAATTAAGGCGTCATTCATTATAATACATTTTGCTTAATAGTTGCATTATTTGGGCTTAGGGTGGGTTATCAGAGTCCGAGATCTGATGATCGCCAGCCGTGATTGTTTCGTTCTGGTACCTACAGGATGCTATATTACAAAATATAAGATTCGCCCGCAGCATTTTCTGTTTTGTTTGGAGTCCTTAGTTCTTTGAAACAAATAATATATTAAATCATGTGTAGGAATATCATATCAGTCGGTAGGCTACTGTGTATATTTTTGAAGCTATTTATTTCCTGAAATTACTAAGCTTTTAATTTAGGTTAATTCTATGAATTCGTTATATTGTTAGTCCTGGGTTCGGGTCACGGGTCGTGCAAAAAAGAAAAGTTATGGAATTATTTTGTCCAGAAATCTTCAGTGGCAGTTCAGAGTTGGGAGGTTGGTAGGTGCACCCTCGTGTCGCATTGGCATACCATAGGACTATGAGAATGGAGTAATGGAGTATGAGAATGGAGTAATGTTATTCTCCTGTGTTTATTAGATATTATTCGCTTCCGTTGAGATTGGCCGACGTATCTCATTTTCGGCCCATGATATAGCGCTCGTTGCTCATATTTTTATATCTATCTATCTATCTACTATCTATCTATCTATCTATCTATCTATCTATCTATCTATCTATCTATCTATCTATCTATCTATCTATCTATCTATCTATCTATCTATCTATCTATCTAATCTATCTATCTAAAAGGTGTAGGTAAGTCCTATACCTTTTTTAACCCTAAAATTCGCAGATAATTACACTTCCGCATAAACACAGCAATTGCCCCAAAACAAAAGTCGAGATCACTCCGCTGCACTGATAACCCGAAATTACAACACGGAACCCCGTATTATTAACATCACAAAAAGCAATAAACCGGCGTGAAATGGTACGAGAGCATTAATTCGATTATCAGATCGAGGTGTGAAGCGAGTTTTGATGTTTATCTAGGTATAAAGAGGCTATAAGAAATTATTTTAGTGTAAAATAATAAAAAGTCTCATTAGCGGTCATTACGGCCCCGCCTCCGCGATAGGGGGGTTAGATATGGCCATGTGGGTGATGTTTATTTAGTTTAATGACAGGGTTCTATTTATCACCTGACACTCTTCGAACGTTATACATTTTGAGTGCAATAAACAGTATGCTTAGTCCCGCTTTGCAGCGCTCCAAAACTTTATAGTATACTATTGATCGAATCATAATGACTTCACAGTAAAATGGACCTAAAATGGCTTATATTAAGGTTTGAGTTCGCCAATACATTCAGCTTTCGAAAACAGCCAGTTTAGCGTCCCAAGCAGAAATACAGGGTTATTCTGTAACTTAGTTACCAACTGAAAATAGTTGCCAACGGATTACTTTGATATACATTGCTGCTTTACTATTATTATTATTATTATGATATTCGAATTTCGAATTTCAATCATCGTTCTAAAATGAAAAAAGTGGCTAAGCATACAGAGGCTCACTCGATTTGAACGGCTCGCGTGTTCTGACGCGACGCATTATCACTCACAAGAGTGTCAAAATCTTATAGAACTTGCTGGAGGTATTCGATCCATTGATGATTTTTGTCTGACTTCAAAAAAGGAGGTCCTTTATTCGAACGCTATGTCTGTATGTATGTACGTGATTGTTTTAAAAATCAAAGAACCGATTTTGATAATTTTCACTGGTTTAGGTTTTGTTGATTTTTTTCACTGTCGTAATAAGATATGTTCAGAAAGGTTATCAGTTTATAACACGCCTAGTTATCAGGCTTATGTATGAAGTTACACTCATAAATGTACCCATATTAGTATGTCCAGTTAGTATACCAGTAAGTATATCACTAACATTTTTGTTTGATAGGTACACCGATTCCTCTGAGATTGCTGAACCGTAGTCAGTTTATTTTTTTCTAAAATAAGTATAGTTTGTTTTGACTCAAAGACCATCTCTACTATACTGTCATAAAATTATTGCAACAGTTTATGCGATACGCAAAAATCATTGCACATAATATGGAGATGGACTTTCCTATATTAACTTCCCTACCTTATCATAAATGCTGTCATTACAGAATATGATATACAAATTACACGTTAATTCACTAAACCAATATAGCAAGAATTACTATAATAATAATAGGTCTACTAAAGAGGTTCTTGTTGCCAAATGTTATTCATAATAAGAGCTTCGTAATTATCTCCCAACAAAGGGATAGTCGCCGCTTTCAAAACCACAGAAAATAACTCTAATTAATATTACGATGTAATTATTTTCAACCGCAACAAAATGTGTATTTTCTTTTATGTTCCGCATAATACAAGGTATTGGTAATTGGAGATTAATTCGATGCTTGTTACAAAGGCATTGGTTTATATTAATGCCATTGTTGAAAGGGTCTATTGTTAAACAAGCTATATAATTGAAAAAAAAATTAAACCAAATTCAATACACCGAAAAAAGTATAAATAAAAAGGAAAATTGTCCATATCTTGAAAACTACGTGACCGATTTTGATGAAACTTGCATTGTTCCCTAAGTTGAAGTTAATGTAAGCTAATAATAAAAATGGAATAGATTCTGCATGCAACTCTATGCGACCGTACCGGGATTCGAACCCAGGAGCTCATGAACCGGAGCCGAGTAAGACCACTAGCCACTGGACCAATGAGGCAGTAAACAAACTCAACATGTAGTGAGTTTGACATTGACATTGACGACCTCCCTGGCGCAGTGGTGAGCGCTGTGGTCTTATAAGTGGGATGTCCCGGGTTCGATTTCCGGCAGGGGCAATTTGATATTTAATAAGTTCTTAATTGTCTCTGGTCTGGTCTGGTGGGAGGCTTTAGCCGTGGCTGGTTACCACCCTACCGGCAAAGCCGTGCCGCCGATTTAGCGTTCCGGTACGACGCGATGCCGTGTAGAAACCGATTAGGGGTATGCATACCTCTTCCAAGTTAGCCCGCTTCCATCTTAGGCTACATCATCACGTAACATCAGGTGAGATTGCAGTCAAGGGCTAACTTGTAGTTAAAAAAAAGAGTATTATATTAATACTGTCCAAATCATCATTATTATTTTTTTCAATTTATGTACACACTACAGATATTCTTTGGTAAGTATACTTTTGCGGTCTCGGGCACAATTTACCGGAGGGCAGAACTTGCAGGATTCATGCGGAACAATAATTACTCGATGCAGAACGACTGGAAACGTTACATTATGCCGTTAAAGAAAAATGTAACTGACTTCAAAAGAAGGAGGTTATTAATTCGACAGTATTATGTTGGTAATATTATGGCAATTGCAAAATATTCACATATCTATAAGGGCTTCCAAACAAATGTACATTTCATAGGTGTTTTCGCCGAAACAGTTAATTGGATTGTAATCATTCTTTTTTATTGGCTTACACTTACTTCAACTTAGAGAACAGTGTAGGTAAGTTTCATTAAAATCGGTTCAGTATTTTCCGAGATATCGGCTGTTAAGTGCATGGTGAAGTTGGTTTTATATTTATATATTTTAGACTAATTATCACTTGTTGTTATCTTCAAAAGCCGAATATTTTTTGTTCATTAAACAAAAATTAAAGTGCAAATAATATAGTCAGTATAAATTTTCTTCCTAAATTCAAAATTATCTTATTAACGTCAATATATTATCAGACAAAGATGGGAGATAAGACGAAAGAAAAATACGAAATGAGAGAGTGGTAAGTCATAAATGTTTTTCACCTAAGTCTGAAAATTGTTGTTAAAAAACGTATGTGATTTATTATTACATTTTCTAATAAAATTTACTATTTTTACACGATGTAAACAATGTGTAAAAAAGAAATCTGTCGGGGTTACTGAACGATTAACGATTTTCTTAAGACAACCACTTATCATAAGAGCCATTTATAGGCCTTTAAGAAATAAATCAATTTTAATTTGAAAAGATCAAGTTTTACCATTCTACTAATTACATTCTATATTAATAACATTGTACTAAGAATTTTTACCAAATGCTAAGTTTAATGTCAGTCAGAAAAGAACATCTGCTTCAAATCAGTAGCACTTCTTGCAAATTCTACATCCTTGTAAACTTGAACCCCTTACAATACACACTTGAAGCAACAATTATCTGTTTGCAGGCAAATAAGGCATCAATTAAGCTTTCCAGGAGTTTGTTGAGCTCTTTGTACACACCAATAGGCGTTAATAAGAGTCATTATTCATACCGATAATAGATAAAGATGATACAGTTATTATCATTGTGAGAAGGTTTCATTACCACTGTTTTAGACAACGTTTGAGAATGTAATTATATTTGAGGTTGGTAATATATTACCACCGGGTGATAACACCTCGCTGTTTCTCTACGCGATCAAATCAGAAATGAGGAGATCCGTAGAAGAACCAAAGTCACCGACATAGCTCAACGGGTTGCGAAACTGAAGTGGCAATGGGCGGGGCACATAGTTCGGAGAACCGACGGACGTTGGGGTCCCAAGGTGCTGGAGTGGCGACCTCGTACGGTGAAGCGCAGTGTTGGTAGACCCCCCACTAGGTGGACCGACGACATCAAACGGGTCGCAGGGAGCCGCTGGATACAAGCGGCACAAGACCGTGGCATGTGGAAGTCCCTTCAAGAGACCTATATCCAGCAGTGGAGGTCAATCTGGTGATAACGACGATGACGAATATATTATCGCAGCATATACTCGCCAATCTTTATGGCCGCTCTGAAGATAGCCGCATTTCAAAGTGCAAAACGCTTTCAGATATCAACGGGACATATTGTACGTCCCGCACGCCTTCCACCCCTCGCTAAATATATACGTAAGTTCGAACTCTGTTTAGTGGTCGGTGGAACTCGCCGCGTATTCAGAGCGGCCAAAAAGATTGGCGATTACGTTAACTAAGCATCAAAATTTTGGAAAACCTAACACACACAACGCGCAAGGGCAACGCAAAGTTGAGAGTGATTTTTTTTAAATCTATAAATACTAAAGAGTTGTATAAGTAACTAGCTATTAAACAACTCCGAATGTGGCAGTTATAGAGATAGATTATCCAAAAATTCATGTTTTCTATCTAATAAGAATTAACAATATCGCCTAAATTGTGTTGACTGTCAGTCAGTTGTTAAAAGAACAATTTACTGTAATTCATTTAAAAAATTAGAAGATTGCTAAATGATCCTCAATTTTATTCATAACATATTAAGCTCGTTTCACTTAATAACCCAAAAACAATCGTTAAGTTTTTTACAATCATTTTATCGCATTTTATATCTAAGTGCATAGAGTTTTCTATGCCTGCGATTACTAGAGTAGCAATGTTCCAGAAAAAGGACGCTCGACTGGCGTACAAGCTCAATTTGATATTAATATCGCTAATATAATAAATGCAACTCTTACGGTAACGTACGGTGGTACCTAAGCTTTGCGCTTATTTTGGTGGGCAAATGATTTTTTTTATTAGTAATTTTTAACACGGTTCATAATCTTTAAAATGAAATTGAGTGGAAGAGACAGATAATATTATTAGGTATAGGTACACATCTTGTATTTAATTAATAAAGTATACTAATAAAGAAATTAAGCTTAAACATAAACATAAGATTAGAACTATTCAAGCTTATGTCTTCGTAATTATAAAGCTTTTTACACACGACGTTTCCTACTCTATGAGCTAACTCATTGAATACGATACGGTGAAAAGGCACTCAAGTAAGAAAATACTTCTAATTAACTACAATAAAATGCAAAGCAGACAATAAAGCAAACAAATTATAAAAGCATTATCAAATCGTTTACGACATTAAAATTCTATTGTAATTTATCAAGAAACTCGCCTTCCCCTTTCTCTAGTATATATAATCTTGACAAATCTAAATATGCATCTAACTAGTGTAAATTAAGAAAACAATAGTCTCTATTGCTTTGTGATAGGGAGCATTTTGAAGCAGTGTTTGTTTTATGAATGGTACAAACCATTTGTTTCAGTTTAATTGGCGTTAAGTGTCTGTTAAGTTATAATGAAACTTAAGTAGATAGCATCCGTACACGTTGTATTGTATAATATGCAATTAGCAGTTAGCACTTATTGTATGTAACATGGGTGTAATTTCATGGGCCGGGTTTCTCCGATACAAAAGTATAATTAAAGGTTATTAAAAAATACTCACTTAAAGGTAATTGAGCCCAATCGAAATGTTTATTAATCATTTCTTTGTTTTGTCGATGACATGGTTTGTACATGGCTTTGATATCACTTGATGATTAGTCAGCGCGCGAGGTGATTCCTTCCGCGCACTCAAACATTGTGGATCCAATTCCCTTTGGAGGTGTTTCAACATAACTTTGACATAGGGTTATTCAAGGGGCGTATCAACAAACTCCTTAAAAGCCGACAACGCATTAGCTGTTCCTCTGGTACTACAAATGTTCATGGGCGGCGGTATTCACTTAACATCAGGTGACCCGCTTGCTTGTTTGTCCACAATTAACATAAAAAAGTGATGATTCAGAATAGGTGACAGAAAGTCAGAAACCGAATCAGGCATTGTTCTGTATTCAATAATTCAATCGAGAGATTCTATTTTTCATTCAAACTATACGAGTAAGTAAACCCACAAAAGTCGACATAAAATCGGACACTGCTCGTACTCGTATCGTCGGATATAAATCGATTTCAATCGAAAATCGATCGTCTGCGTTAAATCTAAGGCTCAATTTAGACCGCGGCGGAATGGAATGGAAGCGACTTTTTGCAACGAAATTGTACATAGCTAAATGAACTTTAGGTCAATTGCATAACATACAAATTAAATAGGAGCCAAAAAAAGGTCGCGCGTCTTCCGCGGAATTCTAGCGCATTCTCGAGAATTCCCGTAGCTACTGTCGGCGCCGTCTGTGGAATCCGCGGGAAGTGGCGCGAACGGAGAGTCCGTTGGGTCGGTCACAGCAGTGCCGTGCCAAGCGTTTAGCTGGAATGCGCGAGAATTCTCGAGCATTCCAGCGAATTCGCGCGCCTTCCGCGTCATGAGGCGAAATTGACGCTTCCATTCCATTCCATTCCGCCGCGGTGTAAATTAAGCCTAATACAGAGCAAAAGGCGTCAGCTGATCAGCCTCCTGCCTACTCCTACAAGATATTGTCATTGTATCCAGCGGCTGCTAACCACTCACTTGAGATTATCCGGCCTTCTAGCAGAGTGGTCTTATGCCGCTATGTTTGACGATGCGGGGTCTCCATTCGATCACACTGAGACCCCAACGCTGTAAGCAGTGATAGCCTAGTGGTTAGGACGACCGACTTCTAATCGGAGGTCGTGGGTTCGATCCCGGGCACGCACCTCTAACTTTTCGGAGTTATGTGCGTTTTAAGTATTTAAATATCACTTGCTTTAAGGGTTGAAGGAAAACATCGTGAGGAAACCTGCATGTCTGAGAGTTCTCCATAACGTTCTCAAAGGTATGTGAAGTCTGCCAATCCGCTTGGCCAGCGTGGTAGACTATGGCCAAAACCCTTCTCACTCTGAGAGGAGACCCGTGCTCTGTAGTGAGCTGGTAATGGGTTGATCATGATGAGACCCCAACGTCTTTATCAATACAACGAGCTATGTGCTCTGTAGGGAGATTGTCTGCTGTCGCTCTCCATGGAATCGCTCAAAATCTTATAAAAATCGCTAAATTATTATAAAGCTGGGTCTACATCAAAGAAAAATTGCCAACTTTGTCACTAACACGTGTAACTACTCACAAAAGTTGACAATTTTTCTTTGGTGGAGGCCCAGCTTAATATTTTCAAAACAATAATTTAAGTTACTGCGCAATTCGTAAGTCGAATCAAAACAACAACAAGATTTCGTCACAATTATTTGTTACGAAAGTACTTACTAAGCATCTCTTTGAATTTAGAACACGTGCAAATATAACAGCTAAAGCTAAACAAAGGTAATTAAATCTTTTGATTGTAAATGGTCCAAGGTCGGCACACGTGTTATTTTAAAGGGATCTGCGTCAGATCTTTGATTCAATTATAATTTATTCAAATATTTCTTTTATAATCGTCCTAAAAAATTTAACATTAGGACGCGCGCACATTGGAGTATAGATATTGTATTTTTTAAACTAAAGCTGCATTCACAGCAATAAAACTTTGCACTGTGCGTCGTGTTCGGTGAAAATTATTGTGTCAAAGCACAAATTTTCACAGTGTGGACCCCTCTTTATGTGCGAAAAGATGCTAATACCAAGGATCACACGAACAGTATTTAGTAATTAGATTAGTCTTGGCTGAGAAAAAATTCCTATTCGGTAATTAAAGAGAAAGTTTGTCGATTAACTAACGATTATATCCACACTAATTCGCAGGAAAAAGTCATTAAATACTAAGCTTCATTAATATTATTAGTACTTAATCATGGAGCGACGACAAATCGTGCGACAGTACTTTCACCGAACATCAAACAAGTGGCACTTCCTTTTGTATGTATTTAAAATAATCGTAAACAATTTTGCTGCCAGAAATAATAAAGCGAAGAGCTATTTCACACCATCCGATCCAATATCGGAACAAATAAAATGTTGAGGCACTAGAGGCAATGGTGGGTTGACGAGGCGCTACACCTCATGTTGGTCACGTCGCGGCATGAGACAAATTTTAAAGAGCTTTGTGTGTGCTTGTTAAAAGCTTGTGTGAGCTTATTAAAACTTCAACGATCCTCAAGCTGAAACGTACAATCTAATGACATATTTATTTGAGCAGCCAGTTTACTTCACGGCTACTGTTCGGTCTGCTTGATATGCCTTGGTATGTTTCTTTCCCTTCGATAAATAGTAAAACCAGATTGGTTAGGTAGGGGTAGGTCAGATTAGTTTAGTAGCTTATAAAGGCTATAGGTAGCTAGGATATATTTTAACAATTTCAATATTTGATCGTACTTCGTTAATTATTCGAAACGAATAGTTATTGTATTATCACATCAATCATATTGTATTATAGTTAAGGTAGGTGTAAATTTCAGTCACTGTATTTGCTCCAATATCGGATCAACGTTGGATAATGAAATCGAATCGGACAGTGTGAAAACTACTTACCTAATACAATAATAATCGCTCGTTTGGCTTCAATATACCATTCACACAAATTCTCTATTCAGTGGATTTTTGTGTTAATTCTTGTGTGAACCATTTTGGCACAGTTACCCCAAAAAAAGTTAATAATGACAATGAAAGATAATGGTCATTAGTCCTAATTTCATGAAATATAGAAATCAATATTTAATACACACTTCTCTTCTAGAAATAGAATGTTATATAAATAGAATATATAATTTTAATTCCTCTATTTATGACATAATTTTAACTCCTCTATCTGGATTTATGTCGAAAACCAGACGTTTTCAAATAATTGTCCTGAAGCTACAAAATGTTCCTGTAATAAACATTGACACTTTTGCTAACTCTTGGGCTATTTTTCTCGCAAAAAGTATATATTGAGGTTCTATCAACAATTTTTATTTAAAAAAATTTGTCTACGTATCACTTTTAAGAAATAAATGATATCTCTTAAATAGTTGCATGTACTGGAGTATTATATTTGTGCTATGTTTACGTTTATAGTCACATCATCATTTACTTTTTGTAAACCTTATGCCTCAGTTGGCATCAAAACAAAACTTTCTACTTATTTTATAACGCCACATAGTTGAAGAGTCAGTCAAGCTGCCGGTTCATTATTACCGCACGGCTCTTTGTTATTTTGACACAGGAAGTTATTAAAGCAATTAACTGGGGCACGGCGGCCATTATCATCTCCGCGAGTGACGTGTTAATGTCAGCTGTAGTGATGTGACTGCATTCAAATTGTAGATTATCGTATGAGTAATTTGGCAAAAAAAAATACAAATAGGTATATTTGAATACGATATCAGTAAGGAATTCACCATTTTGTTCATTGTAGAACTACACGGGTAAATCTACTCACAGATTTAAACTATCGTCTTGTAGTTTAATTCTCTTAAGTGTCGTTTATTTTTTAAATATTCTTTCTAAAAACATTGTCTCATATATTATATATTTAACAGAAGTGAGGTGATTAAACCATTTCTTTCCTTTTTTCAAAAATACTTGACACATACGTAACATATACTTAACATATACACATACCTACCTATAACTTGATGTGATAACAATTAATATTAATTTTTAACCCCCGACGCAAAAACGACGGGGTGTTATAAGTTTGACGTGTCTGTGTGTGTGTGTGTGTGTGTGTGTGTGTGTGTGTGTGTGTGTGTGTGTGTGTGTGTGTGTGTGTGTGTGTGTGTGTGTCTGTCTGTTCCCCTGTGGCGCTCAAACGGGTGGACTGATTTGAATGCGGTTTTTTTGTTTGAAAGGTGATTTAGTCGAGAGTGTTCTTAGCTATGTTTGATGAAAATCGGTCCAAGATGGCCGCCGCTACAAAATGGTGGATTACATATTTTTTCACAACTCCCTTAATATGGGTATCAAATGAAAGGGCTTTACTAGTAGAATAGCATTATTGCAAATCCAAGATGGCCGCCGCCACAAAATGGCGAATGTCGGGGGTTTTTTAAATTTTCAATTTACACTTGTTCTCTATAAAATTATAACTTCTTTTAAGAAAAAACAAAGATTACTAGCAAAATAATACGCCAGCATAGACGTACAATAAAAACGTTAACTAATCGTTAACGGCTAGTTTGAATGTAATGAAACTTTCAGCTTTCTCTTTCTAAACGATGTCTTTATAAAACAGAAAAATATACTCAACAATCCAATACTCTTTACGTAATACTAGACATTCTTCGATTCACAAGATCCACGTTGTTAAATAACCATCAGCTCACATTACAAAACTATCATATTTAATTCACAAAACAAGCCGACGCAAAGCGTATTCCGATAGCAAGCAAAATAACGAGTTCAATTTACCAACAACCAAATGGCAGTTCATCTAGAATAATAACAAATAATAACAACAAAAAAACCTACATCTCTATAACACAAATACTCGATAGTGCTGATTCACGAACTAGACAATCTATTAAAAAATCAATTACAATTTTGTTTTGACGTTACAATTCACGCTTTCGGCTTTCACATCACTACTCGATCTCAAATTATATCAGTTCTTTAATTTTCAATCGGTGTTACCGAACGAAAGCTACTGTTCAATCTCAAACTACTCTCTCATGCACTATGGACATAATTGATAGTCATACAGCCTTAACAATGGTGAAATCATCATCACCGGCTACTTGAATTTGTACTCTATCATCGTACATACAAAATTCATTTCGTATTGTACGACACGTGTAAAGGTATTCAAAAAGTAACAACCGAACTTAAGTTGCGTGGCTCCCGTAGTTACACCGGACTAATTTCTGAGACGTTATTATTGTTTCTCATGATTAAATTTCTTTTTTGCTGACAATAGACGAAGTGTACCGTTCTCGTGTTTTTTGTTTGTCAGTAGTTTTTTGATACATAGCTATCTCCTACTTATAATTAGAAGTTAAGTATATATTGTGGCTAATTCTGTTGTACACAATCTCTAAACCTAAACTAAAATGACAGGGCTAAATATATTCTTTTTTTTTCACAGTAATACCTGCGGAAAAGGATAGCACTATTTTTAAACCTGTCAATTTAGTTTAGAGATTGTGTAGGTACAACAAAATTGGATACATATATACTTAATATGAATTAAATTTTTGCATTGCATTATTTAGGGGTTCCACTAGATGAATGGATGATCTCAAGCAAGTCGCTGGTAGCCACTGGATATAATGGTACAAGATCCTGTTCAGTAGCGATTTTTGCAAGAGACCAATGTCCAGGACAATATCGGTTGAAACAACGATATTGACGAGTATCATAACTATGAATGCTGTGGAAATAGAAACACGTTAATTTATATCTACTAGGAAATGGAGATTACTAAAAGATACTGTACTTAACTTATTATTTAATCACTCATTCAAAACTGTTAATTTCAAATCATCAAGGTCATGAGGGAAGTAGGTATATGGTGGCGTGATGTTACATAGATTTGTGCTGGCATGCGAAACATGCCATGAAAAATTAATAAAATGTATGTATAATATGTTTGTTGGGGCAGGCTGTATTACTTCTACTCTTAAATTACGTCTTGCGACACACTTTTTAACTAATAACTAAAACAGCTGTTAAGCCCATAATGGTGGCACACGAGTAGAAAATCTACAGAGAGGAAGCTTCCACAAGCGGCCCGCTGTAGGTATACTCACAAAAACACACTCACCAACGGTTCATCACGGACGCCCGCTCGGTCCCCCAACCGGTCCCCCAACCGGTACAGTTGGGTGACAAACGTGCGCATATGTGTGAGTGTACCTACAGCGGGCCGCTTGTAGAAGCTTCCCCTCTGTAGGTACTCTGTGATGGTGGTAACACTAAAGTTTATGATAATGACATATATGTACTTATACCTACTTCATACAGGTGCCTGCACTCGTACCTTACGTATAATAATGTAGGTATTGGGTATTTTTCTGATTTATCACTGATGGGAAGAGACTGGAAATCGTTAATGTATAAACTGGTGGTCTGCCAAATCTGTCAAAGAGTAATAAGCAGGCTCACTCTTAAATAATGGGCTGAAGTTAGTTTCAGATCTAAATAAGTGTTGGTCACGCAGGCTTATTTCGGAGCGTGGTTTCCTCGAGTCACTCCAAGGCCAAATTAATTCCAAAGCCTTTTTTTACACTGTTTTTATCCCGACATAATTAAAGGAGCTCGGTTAGGTGTAAAAACTGGTGAGGTAATGACATTTTAATTATCTGACTGATTACTGTACGGACTTGTATACTGGGCATTATTTCCTCCGTGGATCAGCGGTTCTTACTGTCATGAGAACAGAGTTTAGAATATCGGGCGAAGTTCACAGCGCTCGACCGCCTGTACTGTCGCATTCATCCTGTTATTACGAATAATTGCATTACGCTTCGTTACGGAGGAAAAAAAGGTAAGTTGATATAATTGACACGTTACTACTCTCTTTGTTCACGCCTAGCACGTGGTTGTTCACACGACGCGCGTGCAATGTTTCATATAGGTAAGTACCTACATAGGTGCAAAAATATTATATCATACAGTTCAAACCTTCATAAATGCTTTTAAATGCATCCATGATTAGGTATAAACTGGTCGTATTATCAATGCAGGTCATCCTTTTTACTAGATAGTCAGTCAGTTATTAATACATTTCTTAAATATATTTTCATCGCAAATATTATAGCATTGGTCGCTTAGTATACTGTCGCTTTGAAGTTTTAATTTATCTATCAACAATTAAGTAACCTATTTTAGACTTATTATAGAAAATACTTATGACTTCTTTTTCACTGTGAGAGATACCTACCTACCAAGCGTCATCCTTCCTGCAACCCAGCCCTTCATAATTGTATGTAAAACGAGAAACTGACGGAATGACATGACGTGCAGCTCAATCTGTTGGGTTAAGATTTTGCATCTATTTTTTTAACCCCCGACGCAAAAACGACGAGGCGTTATAAGTTTGACGTGTCTGTGTGTGGGTGTGTGTGTATGTTTGTGTGTGTGTCTGTCTGTTCCCCTGTGGCACTCAAACGGGTGGACCGATTTGAATGCGGTTTTTAGGGTTCCGTACCCGAAGGGTAAAAAACGGAGCCCTATTAATGTCACTCGGCTGTCTGTCTGTCTGTCTGTCTGTCCGTCTGTCCGCCGGTCACAGGTCTCTAGCTCGCAGACGAAATGAGTTACAAACCTGAAATTTTGGTATTTAGTGTAAAACGTTAACCCAAAATCAAATATTGAATTAGAAATTGAATTAAATTATTTTTCAGGGGGGCTCCCATCATGAAAAAGGAGCCGGAAAAAAAATTTTTTTCTTTACCCTAGCTTGTGGGGTATCATTGTTTAGAGCTCATTAAGTAGAGTACAAATATATATTTTTTTAATTTTTATCTCAAAAAATAAGGGAATGGGAGGCCATCAAAGTTGTCAGTTTTAGACCATTTTTGTGACGGGGGCTATCTCAAAAACTAAACTATGGTATAAGGGAATATGATATTTCAGTATATTATGTACTATATGCTCTATTTAAACAACAAATACTGAAAACAACGATTTATTAAATAGTTTATAAGCTGTGACCAAAATAAACGAATATTTTTTTGGGTTTTTCTTTCACGGTTTGTTGCGATGTCTAGCTCGGAAATTAAATATTTCTTAGACCCAAAATATTATATTGTTCATAATTATGTACGGAACCCTGAAAGAGCGAGGCCCGACTCGCACTTGGCTGATTTTTTTGTTTGAAAGGTGAATTAGTCGAGAGTGTTGTTAGCTATGTTTGATGAAAATCGGTCCAAGATGGCTGCCGCTACAAAATGGCGGATTACCTACATACTTTTTCACAACTCCCTTAATATGGGTATCAAATGAAAGGGCTTGACTAGTAGAATAGCACTATTGCAAATCCAAGATGGCCGCTTCCACAAAATGGCGAATATCGGGGGTTTTTTAAATTTTTAATTTATACTTGTTTACATATAACAGACTCTCATTGAGAAAGGATTTGGAAAATTCAAACATGATCTTTAGAAATCCATGCAGACGAAATCGCGGTAAAAAGTAATTTTTTTCAACCGGTTATATTTTACAATTACAGTAGGTATATAATATTGTAAATTCTTGAAGAAAGTAATAATTTGACAACGTAAAAAACATACGTTGTTTTTAATGTAAATACATTTTTTATTAAAATTACAAAAGCAGTCCTTCCCGACACCCACACTCGAGAGTAATTTGTACATAATTAGGCTCTCGAAATGATGTTCTTTGTGACATAATAGTGTTAAAATGATAGGGTTTCGTGTAATTCCTGTGTCACCCTTTAACATCTGGCTCGGGGCTTAACGAGCTGCGGACTGCGGTGGGAAACGGAGGCGCTTTCCACAACACTTGCGAATAATGACCTAATCAAGGTTTTTTTTTTTATAAATCTTGTCTGGAATTAGTTTCCTCAAGCGAGCTTGCACACTGGTATAAAGTAGTTTAGTAGCGAATATCGTGTAAAATACATACACTATTATTAGGAATCGTATTGCACCAAATGTATCCCATTCTTAGGGTTCCGTACCACAAAAGGTAAAAAAGGAAACCTTATAAGATCACTTACTCGTCCGTCTGTCCGTTTGTCCGTCTGTCCATCTGTCCGTGTGTCACCACCGATTTTCTCAGGAACGGGTGGACCTAGCAAGTTGAAATTTATACCAGATACTAAGGTCTATAGTCCCTATTCGGTGTATAAAAATTAAGGTCCTGAGTCCACACAATAAAAAGATATGGGCAAATTATATTTTCACGATAACTTGTAAGTACCAAAATTTACCTTAATTTTAACTTTTTTTATTTTTCGGATTTTTCCCTTTACTTGTGCTATAAGACCTTGCTTTCAACCAAAATTGACAATTCTAGGTCAAACGGAAGTATACCCTATAGGTTTTGGGTCGAAAACCTATATGGTAGTTCCCGTTGACCTAGAATTACGAAATTTTGCAAAAAGCCAGGTCTTACAGCACAAATAAAGGAAAAATTCCAAAAAGTAAAAAAATGTTGGAAATTAAAGGGTGTCTCCATACGTATATAGTTGACACCAATTAAGATAGACCTTTGAGTTGTATGGGCGCTCATACAATTTAGAGGCCTAGCTTAATTGGCAGCTACCTCAAATAAGGTAAATAAATAAAATCGTGCTATTAGAAAGAGGAAAGGAAAGGAAGGAGAGTCACTTATGCGTTTCTCTGAGAAGATTATTGCGATTTGTTTACCTTTTAAGACAATTAAGAAAAAACAGATTGTACTTATACTTCTGGAGTACGGAACCCTCGGTGCGCGAGTCTGACTCGCACTTGGCGAGTGTTTTAATTGTTGGGCAAAAAAAATTATGTACCTAGGTTTTAAGTAACAATCACTTGTTTTACTACTTAATAAAAATCCTGAGTATTCGTCAACAAATAAAAAGGATCTGAAAGTAGCTATCATTTCCAGCAGAGAACAACCTGAAAAGACACAACCTGTTTTAGTGAGATTTGTGTAAAATAGAGCAATACTTAAAAACTTAAGCCCTTCCATGCAAAGTTACATTGTCCTAAATATAATTTACCTTACTATGCATTCTTAACAATAATCCAACCTAGTAATATTACTTTCGATAGAAAGCAACAAAGAATATTAATTACTCAATATCTTGATTGATCAACAGCGTGTAACTTCCACTAATATAGCCACAAACATCTCATGAATGTTTGCTGCCAAATAACTAAGTGTCCACAGACGGCTAGGGCGGGCGGTTTACATAAGTAATTAACGGACAGGGCGGCAGATTGCGCGGATTACCTCATTGAATGTTTATCTACGTGCTACGGACTACGGCGTAGCTTACGTTGACTGTTATTATCCGAGTGCTGGCTTTTGCCCGCGACTTTATCCCATGATTTTAGATTATTAGATTATAGATATACTTAGTATACTTTTAACCGGGATAAAAAGTGACTTGTAAAATTTATTGACATTCAGAAAGTGTACAATCTTCCAGTTTTGAATAAAGAATTTGTATCTTGAATCTACTCGTAACTATTTTTATTAATACGATTTTGGAGACATTCTTCAGTTTTCATTAAACATGATTAGCGTGTTTATGTTGTTCATGATTTAAAGTCAAATTACTATTGAAATTGTGTGTGGAGTTTATGCAAGTTATAATATTTTAAAATAATCAACTTTACTAACTCAACAATTTCAATACATTTACCTATAAGTTTGTGATAAAGTCAGGAGAGATGAAGACGTATTGAACTTAATATTGACT
The DNA here is from genome assembly GCA_920104075.1 of Melanargia galathea. Lineage (NCBI taxonomy): Eukaryota > Metazoa > Arthropoda > Insecta > Lepidoptera > Nymphalidae > Melanargia > Melanargia galathea. The sequence continues at coordinate 12,994,120 of OV049872.1, forward strand.
ACACACCGAAATTACCACAAACTTCGGCTATAAAGTATTAAAATAAATCGGTGCCAACATAAACCACTGTCGGCTCCCCCGTCCATAGATCTGTTACACACAAACAACTTGAATAAGACACATTAACCAAGGAAAACAAATTACGGCGCGCCCGGACTAATCCACCAACTTTTTATATATTTTCCTCCGCTCGCGCCCATTAATACGTAGCAGTGTTTAATATCTGACATCTGTTACAAAAACTTTTATTATAAGACTAATCCATTGCGCACATATTATACGCACACACGCGAAGGTTATTTTTCCCCGGTACAACGCTCACTCACACATAAGTTTCAGCACTTAGTTTAGGAGTCCTCTTGGAGCATGTGGGTAGGTAGCGGTTAGATTGCAGTTTTGCGTCTTAAACAAATATTATAGATCAAGCTAATAGGCAACTTATACAAACCACACTGTCCCTTAGATTAGATAGTTACCAATCCATTAATGTAACCATTATTGCAGAATTTAGGTACATAGTTTACGTTTAAAAATATTAATTTAGATACTAAAATTGTTCTCTACTTTTGTTAGAACCAGAAACTAACTTATTAATATAACGTTATACTTAGTTTATCATCGATTATTTTATCAGTAACAAAGGAGCTGCGATTTTGTTTGTTGGGCTTATTTGTTAGTCAATTTATTTTTTAATAATTAACTTGTAGTTGACATTTTTTATATTAATTTAAAAGTTATATCAAGTTTAAATCCATCTACTTACCACACAGCATCCCTAGCCGCCCGTCGGCGCCCACTCTCATCTGGCTAGTTCTTAATTAAGTTAGCTTATGTAACGAAAGATGCTCTCATTTAGATAACTTCAAGTTAGGCTACTTAGCGTGATCTCTTAGATCCTTTGCACATTAAATTCCGATAAAACTTGCAAAAAATTATTAATTTTAGCAGAAATCATTAAACAACATTTATAAAATGCTATTAATGGAACGTGAATGAAATTGTTTAGGTAATCCACTTCCAGTTTTTATAATGATAATAATACCTACAGAGATCTTATAAAAGGCACTTTAGAGGTAGTCCTTCAAACTTCTTGGACGATAGTCGCTAACAATATACTATTCAAAATGTTACCATTATCCGGAACAGGTGCTTATTTCGACAAAATGCGATATGTCTATTTTTGTCCATTGTTAGAAAATTTATTGTACGAAATATAAAAACTTAATAATCAAAGTGGTTTGAGAATCAAAGCTTAAATTTTCATCATTATATGTTATTTTCACCAGTTGAGCCTTAAAAGTACAACGATATTAAAATACATCTTCTATGAAGGAAATGAAATAAATAGATTTTAAAATATTTTCAAGCTGATATGGCAGAATATGTTGGAACTGACATTATAAATTAAATCTGTTTTGTGCATTTTGTAAGCATTGTACCTACAGCATTTGAACAAATAAAACTATGTATCTTTATCTTTTTATAATATATATCCAACAAGAAATCAAACCCAGTACCAAGGACAGCAGAAGGGTGTCTGCAAAGCTTGTAATTGCTTCTTCGATCAGTCGCAGACAGTGTTCTATCAAAATTTTCCCGTAAATGAGGATTTCATAGCAGTGTGATGTGCTGAGTGCCTTAACGCCTGCAAAGTTGGTATCCGAAGTCCGAACCTAATTAGCGAAGTTGCCTCGCTTTATGAGGCGTTGTTGGGACCAGGTGCTTACCATTGCGACAGTAAAGTTTTAATCGAATTTTGACTGTGCACATAATAACAGTTACTTAAGGACTTTCTTTTGTAATCAATGTTATTAAGGTACAGCTTAAATAGATATATCTCTCTCCTATAAGGAATAGATACATAATAATGGCAGTTTGAAATCTCAATATACTTCGGTTGCAAATCTCATTCCATGGACTTAAGTATACTCCGTCTTCAAAATAGTCCTGCAATTTTACTGTCTACCAATTTTTCATTTACCTGCAATGTTTGCAAAAGCTCCAGCAAAAATGTTTCCAGCAAAAGTACGAAGGCCCAAGAATATATAGATAGACAACTAGAAACTAGAGATATCATAATTATAAAGGTTCGCGCAAATTAGGAAAACAAATAGAAAAACTGCCTCGTCAGTCTTGTCACCTAGTGGTTAGCATGTTTGACAGCAGATAACGAGGTCCTGGGTTCGCTTTATCTAAAGGACAGAGCCTTGTTTTGGATACGTTTTTGCAATGTGACATAATGCGGCCAGCCGCAACTGTACTTAATTAAAAGTAAAATAAGTAAAGTAAGTACCTACCTACTACACTGGTGCTCATTTTTCATTCTATGTCGTTTTTTCTATTAGCTCGGAATAAATGACATTAGTGACGTCAACCGATGGCGCCATGCATGGTACTAAGACTGGGTAATCAACTTTTCATCAATTACAAGATACCAATTCTAATCGAGTTTTCTCATTAAGTACTAACCGAGCCCTCTTTATTATTGGAATAATACGGGGTAATATCGTGGCATAGTTACTTAATCAATTCCTTTGTTGGTGGATCGACCCCCGTGGGTGGGGCTGATTAAGAAGAATATTGCTTGATTACGCCCTTGAAGTATGACGTACGGAGCCAAGACGATGTTTACTGGAAGCGCCAGTGTGATGAATCAAACTAAGTAGCAACCAAATAAGGTACGTAACGCTGGACACTTCAAACATACATTTTTTGATATTAATCGATCCTAATGCAGGATCGATTAATACCTAAGCTGTAATCTCATACAAAACTGTCACATTGACAGTGGCAAACTATGGCTTGTCATCATGACAGTTTTGTAAAATTATAGCTTGTGCTGTGATGATATTTCGCTGGTCGAAACACTGCCTTATATTATTATCATCATCTCTCCCGCTGTTTTGTCTGCAGTGGCTTAGTCAAAATCTATTAGCCGCTGTTATTATTTTAATTTTAGTGTTTAAACTAATTTAATTTTTATAAATACTTGTAAAAATGAGTCCATAGCTAATTAAAATTTTAATTTCAGGATGAAATTTTAACTTGTCACAAATAGTTGCTTAAATATCGAAACATTACAAAGATTCAGCCTACTGAATTTATATATTTTTGCCTACCATCCCAACTAGCACAAACTAGTTGCTTAAGAGCTTTGGAGCTAATCCGATTATTCCCAAAAGTGCCAAGCTCAAGCGCCAGAGCGTGCACTGCAGACCTTATGCGAACCGCTTTGCAGCCAAAGGGGCACAACTTTTTGCAACCTCCAGTTCCATTAGAGCTTCATAATAGTGGCATAAAAGCGCTACAGGAGCTGCAACTAATAATTAACACCACACTAAAGCTCTTGTGGCGCTTATTGAATGAATGACAGGTTTAACTGAACGAATAAGGATCACTTATCCATTCACCTTGTCTCTCATTTTTAATTAAATACATCTGTTGTTCCTGATGTCAGACTATTACAGAATACAAATAAATAATAAATGAAGTCAAGGTATTAAGTGTTTTTGAGTTATATTTTGTATTTTAAGCAAGTGGCTAAAAACGCAGATCAGTTTATCGTGCAAATAGTTGATATTATTAGAGTATTTTTAAAGCGCCTCAATAATTACCTCAGAATATCGTAAAATATGTAAAATATTATTATTTAAATAATATTATATCACATACCTACACGATATTGAAATTACATACTTGACTACATTTTTATTTAGTAAGTTGCTGGTTCTATATTTAGTTATATTTTACTACAAATTGTGATAAAAACTTATACATTTCTCAAGTAATGATAAATAATTGTCTTGTAAACAATGGCGTCTATGAGAAGCAGCTTTTACGCTCCTGCTTCTATTGTGAAGCCTTAATATCGCTATTAGTAAGACAGTCGATCAAATTGCTACTTAAGTCTGCGCAAAAATACAAATCACTTCTGCAATGAAACTTTCAGTGGCAGAACAGTAATAAATATGTCTTTTATACAGTTCCGTTACAAAGTCTGCAATTAAAGTATTTATGCAATTCTGAAGCGTACAGCAGCGGCAATAGAAGCTTTATAGCAGTTTTAAGTTTTAACATATATGTTTTAACTCTCTTTTAAAGCTATAGACGGCAATGGGTTGTAAAATTAACTCTTATAAAGCCTAAAGTGGCATTTGGTTCAGTGTCTGCAACCCCTAGTGATATTTACAACTATGAGCAGTTACGAAAGCAATAGTAGAACTTAAAACCACTTTCTGAACCCCTAAAGCGCTACAGTACAGCTAAAAGTTGCAAAATAGGCTGCTATTTCCACTAGTGTGCTAGTTGGGATTGCATTATTTACTACAGTAATGTGTAGTTTCTACTTGCATTCTCCATTAACGTGAGAACGTCCTAAAAATTGATGAACACCGGCTACATGCACGAAAAAGGATGACTCATTGTCACGTACCGCGGAACGTAGCGCGTAGCACGTAGCACGTAGCGCGGAACTAAGCGTTCGGCTTGTGACGCAACTATCTCTGTTTTTTTATGACGCACGTAAAATTATCGTCCGTAAATCGACTTTAGAGACAACCAATTTTTTAGATTTAAGAATCAAATTGAAATTACAAAATATTGATGGAACAGTTCGATTTGATTTACCAGTTGTGTAAATCTGATCCTATAAGTGCACGTGAGTTAATCAAAGATGTCGCTTCCGTTGAATCGCAATTCCATGTACATTGTCTCAGTCATAGGCAATATTTATCATAGTGAGGTGACGCTGGTGTGCGTCTGTGTCTAATGAATGTCTCCGGCATCGATGAATGTCTCGACGGAACTTATTCGAGAACTAATATTGTCATTTAGACGCAATTACAGAATGTATCCGATTATGTTGGGCTTTGCTATTTATAAGTGCTTGTTCTATCGATATCGTTCTTCGGGAATGCCAACCTATTGGTTAGTGTGATAATAGGAACCCGGGACTCAGTATTAACAAAAAAAAACCATTTATTTATTTAGACCCGGGGCCGATGATTTTACGTGCTTCTTCAAGACTCGGGGTTGTCACCACCGCTAATTTCCCAAATCCAGGGTGATACACTGAGAATTTATGGACAGAAAAATCCAATGATTTTTTGATCCGACTCAGTGACCCGGCGCGGGACCCAAACCCAGTACTCATGATTCAGAGCCGAATAAACTATTTAGTCATTAGACCTACGAGCCAAGAAGACCGGAGGGCCTAGTAGGTATCTAACACCAATTCTTATTTATTGTTTTATTTTAGTATATTATTATGTCAAGATCACAAATTATTATTTTCTACCACAAGACAAAAAATACAAACCTCTTCTTCTAGTATGGTTTATAAAATAATGCACCAAAAAATTTCGATTTATTTTTTACGAATGCTAGTTTCCACTCAATAGTGTACGATTAGGGCAGATTTACACTCGCCGTTTGACCGTCGCTTCCCTCCGCCGTGCGCCGCCTTTGTCTCTCCGGTTTCAATTCGTCCGGCTATTGTGTCGTTTGGAGATGAGTGGACGTCGTTAGCGAGATTCCCCGTACGTGCGATAAGGCGCTAGTACAAAGGATCGGTGTAATCCCCGTGTGCGTACGTTTAGCGACGTCCTTTGTGGGGATTGCGATGTCATTTTTAAGGCGCTTGTGATCAGGGCGAGAGCTCCGTTAGGTTATTTATTGGGAAGACAATGAAGTGGACGGCTTTTGATTGCTTACTTTGGATGTGTAAGGTTAAAGCTGATTTGTACGGGAATAATTAATTATTTCACCGTTTGGCTGCATTCAAATACAATTACAATGCTCATCGAAAACATTTAACTATAATTGTTACATCCCTGGGGAAGACCTTCATAGGGCAATGCTCGGATTGTGCGTATATGCATGTAGTCTTTGACACGTTTTAAAGCAGTTATGGCAGGTCTACTCTCTATAATGTATGTGGTATTGCTGTTTTGTCCCTTACATTTTAAACATTCCACGCGGGTTTTTCCCTAGTTTTTTTTTTTGAAAGCTTATTGATTTCAGTATGTTCCATTTGAATTCTAAAAACCGAAAAAGTATTCAAAACTTATATTAAATGCCTAGTACACATTACCATATAGCCTAGTGGTTAGGACGACCGACTTCTAATCGGAGGTCGTGGGTTCGATCTCGGGCACGCACCTCTTACTTTTCGGAGTTACGTGCGTTTTAAGTATTTAAATATCACTTGCTTTAACGGTGAAGGAAAACATCGTAAGGAAACCTGCACACCTGAGAGTTCTCCATAACGTTCTCAAAGGTGTGTGAAGTCTGCCAATCCGCTTGGCCAGCGTGGTAGACTATGGCCAAAACCCTTCTCACTCTGAGAGGAGACCCGTGCTCTGTAGTGAGCTGGTAATGGGTTGATCATGATGATTATGATGACACATTACCATTATACTAACGCGGTAGTATACGAACTCAAGTAAGTATTTAAATAATAAAATATTTCAACTGAAAAAATGTCGCAATCAAAAATTATTGACCTTCACAATGCATAGTTTAATGTTTTCGGCGGTTAATTACAGCTGTAATCGTTGAACACTTATGTGTTATTCCACAGTGACGATTATTATTATTTCATGTTTAAAGGCGCTCGCAGATTATTTTATTGTATTTTAGTTATGTATAATTATTGCGATATGACTTTTAAAATTTAGAGAGATTTTCTGCTCTAAAATTGAAGAAATTAGTATAATTAGTAAATTGTAATGCAATAAACTAGACAATGTAATATGCCGTAGTCAACACATTCATGTAAAAAGCAATAGGTATGGTGGTTGAAAATTTCCATTTGATAGTGGCTAAAACCTTAATGAATGAATGGAAAACTTGTCCATTTATAAAATGTTTCTTGTACTACAGATAATTATTATTTCTGAAAACCGACGCGGACAATTCAAACTCTATCCGTTATACTATTGATTCCTAGCAAAAACTTTACATTTATTCAGAGGGAAAAGGGAAATATCATTTTCAGAATGGCTGATATTATTTGTAAAAAAAAATAAGTAAAAAACTATCATTAATCTTTTGAACTATGAGTTGACATCGGGGCATTTTGCTAGTTGGAGCATTCTCAACTTCTATTGCATTGCGATTGCTATTGTTCAAATTAGGTTTTTTGAGCGGTGAATACTAAAATTTGGTAGGTAATGTGCGCGGGGTTTTACGTGTAATTTTATTGTAATGACTATGTTTTAGATAAAACTGTAGCGCACACAGCGATTACGTCCGCCGCGTTCCTGTAATTAAACATTTTAATAACTGTGGCGTTTAAGCTTTGTTTCCATCTGTTATTAACGTGCATAAAACCTGTATAATAGGTGCAGGTAGGAACACAAATGATTTGTAAAGGTCAAAGGGGTTTTGTGAGTAATTAACATATTTTTAAAGAAGGAGTTTTTATGTTCCGAATACCGTATTTTGACGAGCTGCCGGATTATACGTAGTTTTTTTTCCAGGTATTTTGAGTTACTAATTAATAAACTTAACTTATGGTCTTAGCTTCCACCACTATAGCCTTTTAACGTCCCACAGCTGAGCACAGGCGTCCTCTCTCACAAGAGAGAGAGATTTAAAGCTTAGACCCGCCACGCTGCTCCAATGTGGGTTCGCGGGCTTTTAGCTTATACTGCGTGAAACTTTGTTGATCTGCATATGAACCTAAAGTAGATCTATTTTAATTTGGCTACTAAATTGCGAATAATTTAAAGTAGACTACCTGAGACTAAAATAGAAGCCTTGCTTCTAGGTACACACGTGGTAGGCTGACGTAATGTGGCCTTCAGTGGAACCGAGTGGTTTTTTTGACTATTACAGAGTATGCAGATGCACCTTCAAAACTTCTTCGCCAATGTCGTCGTCTTCGTCGTTTCGAAAGATATGCGTCCTCTGCTAAAAGTACCTACTTTGCTCACGCAAAGATGTCTACAGAACATTGTTTGTGCAGCGGCAGTAGAACGTACCTACTGTCCGAAACCTTTTGTCTTCAAGCATTGAGGAACTTTTGAAGAAAACTCGAAATGCTCCATAGTCCATACCATATCATATTCCAACGGTAAATTTGAAGATAAAATAAACAGTATAGTCGTACGAACGAATCGCACCTTAAAAATATTTAAATAAACCACAGCCAGTGTCACGCTCGCTTCAAATGAGTGAACTGCACTAATTACTGTAGATTGCCGACGACAATTTATTTCTCATTAGTGCGGCCTTCCACGGATTTCGGTCGCCCACCTCGTGTATATTATAATGACGATTATTTTAATTTCGCTAATAACACTTTAATTATAAGCCGCGCCGAGGCCACTCGTATTGTGCCGGGTTTATAATAAACATTGTAAAAAATTACGACTTTATTATATCGAAATCGCTTTGTTGTTTGCTGTTTGCATTTTGAAATACAATTATATTATTAGAATCGATAGCTCTCTCTCTCTATCAAGTGATTCTGAGCTTTCTTATGGAGCCCATTGTTAGTGACCATATCTCGGAGCCGTATGTAATCAATGGCAACACGCACTGTTCGAAGATTTTCGTCTTCAGGCACTGAGGAATTTTGCTCGGAGTTTTTCTACGTGATCAAATCTGAAATGAGGAGGTCCATAAAAGAAACAGATTCACCGACATAGCTCAACGAGTTACAAAACTGAAGTGGCAATAGGCGACGCGCATAGTTCGAAGAACCCATAAGAGTTGGGATTCCAATGGGGATTCCAGAGTTGAAAGAACTCCCTCTCATTCCCCCCCACAAGTCGTCCTTTCATTACTAAGATCCTAGCTTCTGACCATTGATTTGGCAAGGGATCTCTCGCTCTCTTGTCCTCAGTGTTATCTATTTCAATGATTTAGATTAGGTAGGTATATTAAATCTGACCAAAATCAGGGAGCAGCCGTTGACCGAGCAGATGGAGGAAAATCGAGATTTACATATAATATAAACATACCAGATATAGTATAAATACTGTGATAGCCTAGTGGTTAGGACGACCGACTTCTAATCGGAAGTCGTGGGTTCGATCCCGGGCACGCACCTCTAACTTTTCGGAGTTATGTGCGTTTTAAGTATTTAAATGTCACTTGGCTTTAACGGTGAAGGAAAACATCGTGAGGAAACCTGCATGCCTGAGAGTTCTCCATAACGTTCTCAAAGGTATGTGAAGTATGCCAATCCGCTTGGCCAGCGTGGTAGACTATGGCCAAAACCCTTCTCACTCTGAGAGGTGACCCGTGCTCTGTAGTGAGCCGGTAATGGGTTGATCATGATGATGATGATGATAGTATAAATACACCTACAAAGTTTACATTGAACTTGCATTATGCAAGTACAATAACTGCAATCAGCCATCGGTAATTTAGCAAAGATACAATAGCTCTTGATAAAATTAATTGCCGGCAATTCATAATACATATTTTGCCGCGAATATGATACAATTTTGTCATTCAAACCTCACGTGGCGACATTTGAACAATGCACTGAATCAGAGCGGCGTAATTACAGTGCAACTGTTTGTACAATGCGAATAATTATAGCAGTTGCCCCCGTGACTGAAATCGTTCATGAGTTAATCGCCGCTCAAAATGGAGCGGATGAACGAAAAATTGTTAGAGCAAATAAATTGTTTTGATCGAGTTCGTGGCATCGGCGCATCGGGCATCTGCTGGTAGATACAAAATATGACACATATTTTGTATCTACCAGCAGATGCCCGTGATTCCGTATCGGGGAAACTCTTTTCCGGGATCAAAAATATGTACAAACCGTCTCCGGGATGTAAGCTAACTTTGTGCCAAGTTTCATCTTAATCGTATGAAGGTGTAAGAATGTATTGTAATCGCCACATGAACAAAAAATTGTTGGAGTAGAATCGTTTTTATTGATTTTGTCGAATGGCATTCCTGCTTTGTATCTATTGCAAATACCAGTTGCATGTACTACTGTTATAAAATTCTACACAATTATTAGATAGGTATGTCTTAATTTTTTAGTTATGTTACCGAGTACTAGAAACACATTGAATTACATTGTACTATTCATATACTTAGTAGGTACCTCAATGGATAAAGAATTGGATTATAAAACAAAACAAGATAAACCGATATAAACAAGTCCTTCGTTTTTCATTTAAGAATTAAAACAAAAGCCCAGAAACAAACATATTTATCCAATAATCATGATAAAGATAGAACAGAAAAGTTAGCATTCCTCGGAGATAAACCCTACGTATATATTTTAGCGGAGACGTCCGTGTCGATGACACCGCATTGTGAGATATCGACCACTGTGCGAGGTGCAAACAACTCACTAGGCACGCCTACAGGCTACTACTATCTCGACAAAAAAGAGAACCACGGCCCGCGGAACACTGCTAGGCGATATAGCACAATTTTTATCTTGCAGATTTATACCAACCTGGGATATGCAGTCAGGCACACATCGCCGCGATGCAACTCGCAGGAGCCGCCTAGGTGTGAGTGGAGGCTGCATGTGTGCCGAGAGATGCGAGCGCGAAAGTTTTGCATATGTGTAATGTTTCGAGATATACAGGTGACAGAGGCGATACGCGGTAGGCGGGGCCGAGGGAGGGGTGAGACCTATCGGAAAGAGATGGCGGACTCGCTATGATAATGATGTTATAGCTTTCTTGATGTTCGCTCGCTTTAGTTTTATTATGTCCCGATCTACTTATAAGGAGATATAAACGTTAAGTGTGAGCACTTATAAAATACGCTCATTGTCTCTTTATGAGCTCGGAGTGTGGCAAAAAGTGGAGTTGTAGGTTCCAGATTTAAAAGAGATCCTTGCTCATCAAGGGAAGGCTGATAAGATAAACGACAAGTGACACGTGTGAAACATGACCACTGCAATAGGGCTGTGAGAGTTGAATAATAGTAGTTTATGAAACGGTTGCATAATAGAGGTTATTAAAACACGAGTGTTAGTTTAAAAAACGAGCCGCAGGCGAGTTTTTTAATAGTATTACACGAGTGTTTTAATAACTAATTATGTAGAGTTTCATACACTACTTTATCTAAACTCATATCTTAAAATCCAAACCATAAAATCTTGGTAATATTTGTCGTGAGTTTTCTTTGATTTTGCTGGCAAAAGATTGTTGGTCGGTGGTCAGGTGGAGTTAAATTCTCTTCAGTATCACTGCTAGACATTTTTCCGCACAATAAAAACCATGTCTTGTAAAGTTTTGAGTAACAAATAAAAAATTTAAATATTATAACTAGCGTATGGCGCCAAAATTCAGTTGTTACCATAGAGATTCTTCTTCTTTTTCGGTTTGTCCCTTTCGGGACAAGCCAAGATCGTTGACCATACAGCCTGGGTTACCATAGAGAAATTAATAGTAGTAGAGGAGTCCTAATGTCCTATAGAAATTAGTGGATCGGAAAATAGCTCAAGCTTATCAAAAATTTAATTTTTAATAGTTATTAATTTTTAGTAGTTAGTTTTAGTAGTTACTTAATTTTAAGTAAACTTAATTTTTAGTAGTTACTCTTCTGCAATTTAACACAATTCACAATGTTTAACGCGTTTGTACAGTTACACACATGAGGTCGCACGAATTTCCCGCCATGGCTCAAAAATACCAGAACCCAGTTCGCCTGTACTATAATGTAGAAAAAATTATTTTATAACATTACTTTGCAATAATTTCCTAACAAAGTAGTGTTATAATGAATTTTTTTAATTTTTTTTTAAATATTATAGATGTATGTGAATAAAGTAGTCCAATATATGACACATTTTGATTTCATATTCGGGATTTTAAGATATGAGAGTAGATAAAATATATTATATAGTAGATATTTTATTTACCATATTAAGGGTGCCTATTAGCTAAGGCATGCCACGCTATAGATCTCCAAAAATTTCTCCTAAATTATCTACTAAGTTTCCTCATGTCATACATAAGTTTTACGTTACCCAGAAATGTATAAAGTACAAATATGCAGGACACAACAAACAAAAGGAAGTTCAATAAAAAAAATCTGCCCAGGAAACCTGTCACATACACCTAATTTGTCTATCAAATGAAAGAGATGCAAATATGTCAAGTATCCTGGCGCTCTACTAGACAAGACATAAAAAACCCCCCACGACAACTCAAACCCTGGGGGTCTATAATAGCCTTAAAAGATATCTCTGTCGTATCTGAGGATGTACCTGTGTAGTGCAAAAAATCGCATCAAAATCGGCTTAGTAGCTACTCAGAAAATAAAAATATGCGCACATAACCTCTAACGCCAAACGCATTTAAACCGTCGTCGTTTCGTCATGGCCCATGGGTTTATACCTCTGAGTTCTAAGTGTTTTATAAGTTAGAATATACTATATACTTTAAGTTTCTTGGTTAACATCAACAAACGTGACATCAGCGTTTAGGTTAATCTGTCATTTATTATGGACAGCCTACTGTATAGTCCAGTAACTTTAGGATTTGCTAGTATGGGGTACCTTGCGTTAAATCGGGTAGTTCTGATTTTTTGCAGACTTGTTTATTATGTTTGCCTAATGAATAATCCAAGTTTGTGACCTCGAGCGACGAACGCAACTTTGTCAAAAATCGAAAAAACCGCGAAAATTTCAGATTGTTTTCAGATTTTGGCAATTATAAACCAAAAGGACTGGTTCTTGATACTACTTTTTCAAGGTGTTTTTAAAGTAGAATAAAATTGCTACAATTTAAGACCAGAACCAGCTCTGTAAGTACATTACTTACTGAGATGCTCGCGACTTCACTCGCGTGAATTTGTGGCGGTGTGCAACCTCATGGCAGCGTTGCAACCTCCACAGTTTTCCTGGCTGGTTTTTCTCGCCGGCCGTTTTTTGTGTGTCAAGAGATTATAAGTGTTTATATTTTTCAAATGTAGAAGCTGTCTCAGCCTGCGCCTTCGATGTGCGCGGTGTAGTATTATGATTCCGTTTTTAGAGCCGGAAGGTCGGCTCCAGATTCTGTTTTGATATCATTCTATTTTGTTATCCCGGTGAGATCAGACCTCAGTGATGGTCCTATAGCCTGAGACAGTTTCATTTTCCGGAAGATTAAATCTGTACTAAATAATAACTCTAAAAGTGCGAGAATACAACATATTTATGTGAAAGCTTATTTGGATTTTATTTTATCACTTTCACTGCACCTATATTTGGTGACACCGACGAAGAGAAGTCCTATAATTGTGTTACGTATGACGTCACTTAAGGAGTACATAGTGTACACGTTGTATAAGCTTAGTGTACACATTGAACAACATGAAATTTAAAAATTGAGTTGAATGAAGTGAAGAAATAAATGTTGGCGAATTATTGAAAATTTTAACGAACATTTCAAATAAAATAATAATTCAATTTAATAATTTCTGGAAGACATTCTGAATTATGAAATCATAAATTTTGTACAATGAAAATTTTCAGCGGCCATTTTGTGGAGTGAACATTAGAGACATTATTTTATTAATTTACGTTCATGTGTCATATATATTAATATTTTTCAGGAATTTTTTAAAATTTTCTAGGAACTAACATTATGGAAAGCAAATGCCAACAATTGGAAGATGAAAATAATGCTCTCAAATTAAAACTTAAAGAGTTGGCCGACAAAACTTTCCCAATCTTTAAAGAAAATGAAGTGTTACGTTCGCAATTAGCGAGTGTTTCGGATCCCCCCACGGGTCAGGAATCAAAAATTTGTAAAGTTTCAGCTAAGCTTCCTCCCTTTTGGTCTGACCGGCCGAGCATTTCGCTCGGTTCGCGATTTCAGGTATCACGGTGGATCAAACCAAATTTGATTATGTTGTGGCACAATTGGACTCGCGAATCATTGGCGAGGTCGAGGATGTTATTACACAACCTCCGGTGTCAGGGAAATTTGATTTTCTTAAGAAGGAATTAATTCGGAGATTATCCACATCTGAAGAACAAAGGGTCAGGCAGTTGGTAAGTGACGAAGTGTTAGGTGATCGGAAGCCATCTCAATTTTTGCGGCATTTACGCTCTTTAGCTGGTCATGCACTTACGGATCAGAATATTTTACGGCAATTATGGATGCGTCGTTTACCGCAACATTTACAGGCAATTTTGGCAGTTCAATCGGAATTGGGTTTAGACAAAATAGCAGAATTGGCGGACAAAATTCTAGAAGTTTCGCCGAATATTCTTAATTCTTCCTCTTCGATTAATAACGCGGCATGCTCTTCAAATACTAATTTAGATGCGCTAGTCCCTCGTTTAGAGAGTTTATCGAGGGAAATTTCAGAAATTAAGGAAAATAATAAAAATTTTTCGCGACATAGGAGTAAATCGAGAAATAGGTTTAGGTATAGGCGGTTTTTATCACCGTCCCCTTCTCGCAATAATTTAAATAATAGCAACAGCGATTTATGCTGGTATCATCGCAAATACGCAGCGCGTGCCCATAAATGTATTAAACCGTGTTCTTTTAAAGAATCGGAAAACGTGAGCGACAATCAGTAGCGACGGTACCTGATTTGTCGTCTCGTAGTCGCCGTCTTTTTGTAAATGATATCCGAACCAATAGACGATTTTTAATCGACACTGGTTCAGATGTTTCTTGTTATCCGGTCTCATGGTTGAATAGTCGACCCAAAATGGCCGACTATTGTATGCGTGCGGCAAATGGCAGCGATATTAAGACTTTTGGAACAATTTTATTATCGTTGGATTTTAGATTAAGGCGCAATTTTAATTGGCATTTTATCATTTGCGATGTTACAACTGCGATTATAGGTGCAGATTTTCTCGCGTATTTTAATTTATTGCCAGACTGTAGGTCAGGTCAAATTCTAGATGGTTCGACTGGCCTATCGTGCGTTGTATCAATTATTTCTCACGAACAAGCGAGTGTGAAAACTTTAGTTTCGAGTAATAATATTTTAGCTGAATTCCCCGCTCTTACTCGCCCGCCTGGTCCGGATCGGGAGATTAAACATAATACGGTTCATTACATCCGGACAACGGATGGTCCTCCGGTTTGCTGCCGTCCACGCCGACTTGCTCCACAGAAGTTAGCTATTGCTAAGAAAGAATTCGATAGCATGTTAGCTTGTGGTTATGCAAGGTCTTCGGATAGTCCGTGGTCTTCGGCACTTCATTTAGCGCCGAAAGGGGAATCTGATTGGCGTCCATGCGGTGATTACCGCGCTTTAAATGCGCGCACAATTCCAGACAGATATCCTGTGCGTCATATCGGCGATTTTAACCAAAATTTAGTTGGCTCAACGATTTTTAGCACGATAGATTTAGTTAAAGCGTATCATCAGATACCGGTAGCGAAAGAGGATATTTGTAAAACAGCTATCATTACCCCGTTCGGTCTTTTCGAATTTCCTTTCATGACCTTTGGTCTTAGAAATGCAGGCCAGACTTTTCAAAGATTTATCGATGAAGTTGTTCGTGGTCTAGATTTTTGTTTTGCCTATGTTGATGACATACTCGTTTTTTCAAAAGATAGTCAACAACATACTGAGCATTTGCGTATTCTATTCAAACGTTTGGAAGAATACGGTATAGTTATTAATGAAAAGAAATGTCATTTTAATGTCCCGGAGGTACGTTTTCTGGGATATAAAATTAGCGCGGCTGGGATTTGCCCTCCTGCCGATCGCATTAAAAGTCTTCAAGAGTTTCCTCTACCTAAGACTGTACAAGGAGTAAGAAGATTTCTTGGTATGATTAATTTTTATCGGAAATTTCTCCCTAGCATAGCGCGTTTTCAAGCTCCTTTAATTGATGCCTTATCAGAAATTCAAGGTAAAGGTGCTAAACCATTTACTTGGACTGCTGATTTAGAGCGTAGTTTTAATATGTGTAAAGAAAGTTTAGCTAACGCAACACTTTTAGCTCATCCAGTCGCTGATGCTAGACTTGGATTATTTACAGATGCATCGAGTTCTCATGTCGGTGCATGTCTTCAACAAGAAGTGAAGCAGGGCTGGCAACCTATAGCGTTTTTCAGTAAAAAGCTGACTCCCAAGCAATCGTCTTGGCCGGCTTATTACCGCGAATTATTAGCCATATACGAGAGTGTGCAACATTTTAAACACATTCTAGAAGCTCAACCGGCTACGATTTATACAGATCATAAGCCATTACTTTATGTGTTTACACAAAAACGAGAGAAGCTTCCACCTATTCAGCTTAATCAACTTGTTTTCATTTCACAGTTTACTACTGACATTCAACATGTCAAAGGAGCTGAGAATATTGTGGCTGATACCTTCTCTCGTGTGGAGAGCATCACAGCTCAAGACATACTTGTAGCGCTAGCGAAATCTCAAGAAGCCGATGAGGAATTAAAAACACTGAATGACACAACGTCGTTGACGTTGGCTCGGGTTACTATTCCAGGCACCAGGGTAAAAATTACATGTGACGTTTCAACAGGTAAACCACGTCCTTATGTAACTCCGCAACTTAGGAGGAATGTTTTTGAAAGTTTCCATAATCTCAGTCACCCTGGGATTCGCGCTACTTATAAATTAATTTCAGATCGCTTCGTATGGCCTAGTATGAAAAAAGACTGCCGCGTATGGACAAGAGCGTGTCAGGCATGTCAATCATCGAAGGTAGTGCGTCACACTACCGCACCGTTTTCTAAATTTCCCCTTTCTTCTGAAAGATTTGCAGATATTCACATGGATATCATAGGTCCGTTGCCATTTTCGGCTGGCATGAAGTATTGCCTAACTATCATTGACAGGTTTACGCGCTGGCCTGAAGCCCTTCCCATGCCAGATATTACAACGGAAACCTGCGTTTCAACTTTTATTTCTGGTTGGCTGGCGAAGTTTGGTGTGCCTCGTAGCGTCACTACAGATCGAGGTTCACAGTTTTGCTCACATATGTTCCAGAAGGTGATCGAACTAACAGGTGCTGAGCACCACACGACCACTGCTTATCATCCTCAAGCTAACGGGATGATAGAAAGGTTCCACCGGCAGCTGAAGGCAGCTATTATGTGTCACGCTAATCCAAGGTGGACAGAAGTCCTTCCATTGGTGCTCTTGGGGATCAGGAGCGCTTGGAAGGAGGACCTAGGAGCGTCGTGTGCGGAGCTCGTGTATGGTGAGCCTCTTCGGCTACCAGGTGAATTTTTTAATCCTTCTAAGATTCATATTGACGATCCTTCTTTCTTTTTGGATAGACTTAGATCAAATTTGAAATCCCTATCTCCAACACCTGCATCTAACCATAGTAGCAAAAAGATCTTTCATATTCCGAAGGATTTACTATCTTCGGAGTTTGTTTTTGTTCGTCGAGGTCCTTTTAGCAAGGCGTTAGAGCCACCTTATGTAGGTCCTTTTAAAGTTTTAAAGAGTGGAGACAAGTATTTTACAGTAGATTTGAAAGGTAGACCTGAGAAAGTTTCAGTGGATAGGTTGAAACCGGCATATATGTTGGATCCTACGGAATTGGATGATTTGGGTAAACCAGTTGTTAGGACCCGGTCAGGTCGTAAGGTTCATTTTAAGTTGCCACTAGCGTGCGTAAATTACATTTAAAACTTGTTTAACAATTTCTTTTTTTCTTTGTTTTCATGACTTCGTGGGGGAGCATCTGTGGCGGTGTGCAACCTCATGGCAGCGTTGCAACCTCCACAGTTTTCCTGGCTGGTTTTTCTCGCCGGCCGTTTTTTGTGTGTCAAGAGATTATAAGTGTTTATATTTTTCAAATGTAGAAGCTGTCTCAGCCTGCGCCTTCGATGTGCGCGGTGTAGTATTATGATTCCGTTTTTAGAGCCGGAAGGTCGGCTCCAGATTCTGTTTTGATATCATTCTATTTTGTTATCCCGGTGAGATCAGACCTCAGTGATGGTCCTATAGCCTGAGACAGTTTCATTTTCCGGAAGATTAAATCTGTACTAAATAATAACTCTAAAAGTGCGAGAATACAACATATTTATGTGAAAGCTTATTTGGATTTTATTTTATCACTTTCACTGCACCTATAAATTCTTAATCTCATACAAACTTCCATCTCCCATTGTACCAATTTGGGAGTAGTTTTCCAAAATTCCTTCAACACGTAATTCTTAATTTTTAACCGAGAATCTAAATACCAATTTTCATGGATATAACTTGATAAATGACGAAAACGTGACAAGGTCTCATTTAAACTTTCATCCCCTACTTAACCCACTTGCGGATAGAATTTTCAAAAATTCTGAAATTAATATTTCTTATTTTTTATTGGAGGCCCAAATACCAATTTTCATGGATGTAACTTGAAAAATGACAGACTTTCATACAAACTTTCATCCCCTATTTAACCCCCTTAGTGGTGGAATTTCCAATAATCCTTTTCTAGTGTATGCCTCTATTATAAAAGGAAGCTACTGTGAAAATTTCAAGTTTCTAGCTTCAAGAAGCTTGTCGTGACTGACTGATCGTCAACGCACAACCTGAACAACTGAAAGCTAGGAACTTGAAATTTTCACAGTAGCTTCCTTTTATGATTTAGGCGCACATTAAGAAAGGATATTTGGAAATTCTACCCCTAAAGGGGTTAAATAGGGGACGGAAGTTTGTATGAAAGTCTGTCATTTATCAAGTTACATCCATGAAAATTGGTATTTGGGCTTACGATAAAAAATAAAAAATATGAATTTCAGGATTTTTGAAAATTCTATCCGCAAGTGGGTTAAGTAGGGGATGAAAGTTGAAATGAGATCCCGTCGCGTTTTCGTCATTTATCGAGTTATATCCTTGAAAATTGGTATTGAGATTTTCGGTTAAAAATTAAAAATTATGTATTGCAGGAATTTTGGAAAAACTATCCCTAAGTTGGTACAATGGGAGATGGAAGTTTGTATGAGATTAAGAATTCACGCAAGTGAAGTCGCGAGCATCTCAGTAAGTAATGTACCTACAGAGCTGGTTCTGGTCTTAAATTGTAGCAATTTTATTCTACTTTAAAAACGCCCTGAAAAAGTAGTGTCAAAAACTAGTCCTTTTGGGTTATAATTGCCAAAATCTGAAAACAATCTGAAATTTTCGTGGTTTTTTCGATTTTTGACAAAGTTGCGTTCGTCGCTCGAGGTCACAAACTTGGATTATTCATTAGGCAAACATCATAAACAAGTCTGCAAAAAATCAGAACTACCCGATTTAACGCAAGGTCGGATTACTAAAGTTACTGGACTATGTAGTGATTTAACAAATAACGTAGATAGGTTAACAAATGCACCGTTTACACTATCTTGAAAATTTACACTAGGACTTCATAACATACTTAGTTAGTTGTTTAAACACGATAATTGGTACCTACTACCTACATCACAGTTTGGTTTCAATGTATATTGGTTAAAAATAAAGCATCCAAAGTACGAGCAGACTTTAATTAAACCAACCACCTCATCACCTCAAGCTATCACCCAGTGAGATGTAAAGCCAATTTTAATTATGAAAAGCCAACGGGCTTCATACGCAGGGTATCACCGCAAGTGAACCAAAGCGTTAAGTAACCGCAGGCTAAATGAACGCGATACGGCGTCATAAGCGTACAGTCGGGAAGGGAAAAAGGAACAATTTTAGAGCCAACAAGACGTGACAATTTAGTTACCAACACCACCATCACCACCACTACAATATTTTAACGTCCCACTGCTAGGCACAGGCCTCCTCTCTCATAGAAGAGAGGGATTTAGAGCTTAGACCCGCCACGCTACTCCAATGCGGGTTGGGGCGCTTTAACGACTATTGTCACATGATAGTCATAATAACCGGGACCGACTGCTTGACGTTCTCTCCGAGGCACGGGAGTGAGACACCGCCAACTACCAACTCCGGGCTGGCACTGAGAATTTCTTGACAGAAAACCCAATACCTAACAATTATTTTGTCCGACCCGGGAATCGAATCCGGGACCTCGTGATTTGCAGTCGAATATCATATTAATTAGTTACATGACTTAAGGAGTCATGTAACTAACAAAGTAGACTTATGACTCTACTTGATATTTTTCGCTTTATAAAATGTTATCAACAAAAATAAACTTATTAATAAGTAAAAATTGTTTGTAATTTGAAAAAATATTTTTGAAAAATATGTAGGTAATAAAAACTGTCTAATTTACCTTACAAATTGCAGGTCAAAGTGTTATCGATATGAATGTCATAAGCAAAGAGTTCTTGAATAATTTATTCGGTAGGTATGTTTAATTTTTCGTCTCGAGTCCAAGAGGGTACCTGAGGAAAATCGGTAGCTGACTGTACCTATATTATAATATTACTCTTTGTGTTGCGAACTCATTAGAAGCGTGTCCGTGTTGACGTGATGCGTTTTATTTCTTTTGTTGTAGGTATTTCGAGAGAGCCGAACTGAGTAGAATAATATCGAAATTCAATTCGTGAAGGTTCTTTCTTATACCTTTTAGGTAAATGACCTTTGTTGCCCGCAAAAAATAAAATAATCGGAAAAGTATCGTTCCTTTATGTTTTTGTTCAATTTTTGATGCTGCTGCTATGTTGATGGACCATTATACTCAAGAGCTTAACATTTTACTATATTATATAACATTTATAATAAGGGGGACACTGACGGAATTACGTACTTCTACCTTATTATGTGAAAGCTATCTTCTATGTCACTTCATCAGTAGGTACTTAAATGGAACTTCACTTAATCAAACACACTGAGCTGATATGGCTATGTAGAGGAACCCGCAAGAGACTAAGTTATATGAGGTCATCCTGAAAGAAGAAAGAAAATTTGAAGAAAGTAATAAAAATATTATTATTTTTTGTTCTTTTTCTTCTCAACTAATTGAATTACGACGTATACTTTCATCAAACTTCAATCTAAGATTATCTGTTACGATTAATACAAGTATAAATTGGAAATTTAAAAAACCCCCGACATTCGCCATTTTGTGGCGGCGGCCATCTAGAATTTGCAATAGTGCTATTCTGCTAGTCAAGCCCTTTCATTTGATACCCATATTGAGGGTGTTGTGATAAAATATGTAATCCGCCATTTTGTAGCGGCGGCCATCTTGGATCGATTTTCATCAAACATAGCTAACAACACTCTCGACTAATTCACCTTTCAAACAAAAAAAACCGCATTCAAATCGGTCCACGCGTTTGAGCGCCACAGGGGAACAGACAGACACACACACACACACACACACACACACACACACAGACACGTGAAACTTATAACACCCCGTCGTTTTTTCGTCGGGGGTTAAAAAGATATTTTGCAATGATCGCAACAGAAAACGATCCTGTACCACTCGTATCCAGCGGCTGTCAGCGACTCACTTGAGATAGTCGATCGACAGTGTAAAGGGTCTTCTAATGCTGCCTCTGCTAGTGCGGGGTCGCCTTAATGCCCCATAGTCTGTCGATTCTTCGACCTATGTATAAAGGGTGTAAGTGCATGTGACATGTCCCTTACACCCTTTATGCCTCGCCCATTGCCATTTCAGTTTCGCGCCATAATATTATTATTCATCATCATCATCATGATCAACCCATTACCGGCTCACTACAGAGCACGGGTCTCCTCTCAGAGTGAGAAGGGTTTTGGCCATAGTCTACCACGCTGGCCAAGCGGATTGGCAGACTTCACACACCTTTGAGAACGTTATGGAGAACTCTCAGGCATGCAGGTTTCCTCACGATGTTTTCCTTCACCGTCAAAGCAAGTGATATTTAAATATTTAAAACGCACATAACTCTGAAAAGTTAGATGTTAGGTGCGTGCCCCGGGATCGAACCCACGACCTCCGATTAGAAGTCGGTCGTTCTAACCACTAGGCTATCACAGCTTCATATTATTCATATTATTATTACTTAAAAATAAATATCGAGATACTCAGGTTTAACAATACGAGTTGTTTTGTTTCGCCTTCGTAATTGATATATTATTCCTTATAAAGGGAAAGATTCTACGACTAGGCCACCTGGGATGGCCATCAATTTTCCAGTTTTACTGTCATCCTTAAAACAAGCTTAAAAGTTACTTTGTATCAAACTTCACTGCCTATGTGCAAAACGCTGTAAGTGACGTTTTTTATACGTTATTTTACGATAACGCTCTTTTAGTAACTTAAAAGTTATTACAAAACCAACAAATTAAAACAAAAAATAATTGACAGTGAAATTATTATTTTTTATATAGATTTTGACTATCAGACATATTTTCATAATTGGGCATACTTTATAATCATATTTAAATTGGCATTTTTACCGCAAGCAAATAGATAGATACAAATTCTATGCAGACAACGTCGCGGGCAAAAGCTATTTCTAAAAAAATTTAGAAGCATCAGAGTTGATAAGTAACTAGCCATAGCTAAGTAAGTAATACGTAGCTCACATATTAATGGCAAGATATAAGCTAATCAATGCACTTTTGAAAATGTTTCAATATTAGTATAGTAGGTAGGTACAATCTGCAAATTGTAAACATTGTAAATAGGTAATTGTGCAATGTTCACTTCGTCTTCATACTTTTTACGAAGAGTTCCAAGTAAATGTGAGTTCCTAAGAACCATAGGCAATTTGACGGGCATTGTTTTACAGCTGGGTTGGTTTAATCACTTCTGTGCAACGCTTAAACTCCCAACGTAGTAATATTTTATATTTTCTGTGCTCTCTCGGAGAGCTACTGGAGTCGGTTCTTAGAATCTAGCTCAGCTATAATTAGTTCATTATGGGTTTCTTCTAAGTCTGGTATTTAAGTACGCATATCATAAATAGAGTTTATCTACTCTCATATCTTAAAATCCCGAATATGAAATCAAAATGTGTCATATATTGGACTACTTTATTCACATACATCTATAATATTTTTAAAAAAAATTAAAAAAGTTCATTATAACACTACTTTGTTAGGAAATTATTGCAAAGTAATGTTATAAAATAATTTTTTCTACATTATAGTACAGGCGCACTGGGTTCTGGTATTTTTGAGCCATGGCGGGAAATTCGTGCGACCTCCTTACAGTAGATGTGTGTGTGTAACTGTACAAACGCGTTAAACATTGTGAATTGTGTTAAATTGCAGAAGAGTAACTACTAAAAATTAAGTTTACTTAAAATTAAGTAACTACTAAAAATTAATAACTATTAAAAATTAAATTTTTGATAAGCTTGAGCTATTTTCCGATCCACTAATTTCTATAGGATATTAGGACTCCTCTACTACTATTAATTTCTCTATGGTAACCCAGGCTGTATGGTCAACGATCTTGGCCTGTCCCGAAAGGGACGAACCGAAAAAGAAGAAGAATCTCTATGGTAACAACTGAATTTTGGCGCCATACGCTAGTTATATTATTTAAATTTTTTATTTGTTACTCAAAACTTTACAAGACATGGTTTTTATTGTGCGGAAAAATGTCTAGCAGTGATACTGAAGAGAATTTAACTCCACCTGACCACCGACCAACAATCTTTTGCCAGCAAAATCAAAGAAAACTCACGACAAATATTACCAAGATTTTATGGTTTGGATTTTAAGATATGAGTTTAGATAAAGTAGTGTATGAAACTCTACATAATTAGTTATTAAAACACTCGTGTAATACTATTAAAAAACTCGCCTGCGGCTCGTTTTTTAAACTAACACTCGTGTTTTAATAACCTCTATTATGCAACCGTTTCATAAACTACTATTCTATATCTACCTATATAATTTATAATTATAGTACAATTATTTCTAGATAGACCCCCCACTCGATGGACAGACGATCTCAAGCGAGTCGCTGGCAGCCGCTGGAATCAAGCGGCACAAGATCGTGTTCTGTGGCGATTCTTGCAACAGACCTATGTCCAGCAGTGGACGTCTATTGGTTGAGGCGACGATGACGACAACGACAATTTATTCCCGGATAATAATTTTTATATATTTTGTACTTACTTACTTTACATATAGACAATAATCTATACTAATAAATAAAATTGAAGTGTCTGTCTGTAATATCGAAATAACTACCTCATATTAAGCTCATATGGTTATTTCAACGATACTATAACCGAATCACACGTTTTTAAAATTTTTGTCTGTCTGTCTGTCTGTCTGTCTGTCTGTCTGTCTGTTTGAACGGGCTAATCTTTGGAACGGCTGAACCGATTTTGACGGGACTTTCACATACAAGTAGAGAATTAACCAGGGAGTGACATAGGCTACTTTTTTAACCGACTTTCAAAAAAGGAGGAGTTGTGTTTTTCTACCTATGTACACCGATATCTCCGAGATTTCTGAACCGATTTGCGTAATTTTTTTTTTAATCGATAGAGAAACATTGCGACACTGTCCTACAAAAAATTTGGATTCCAACTCCTCAATCCTGATGCTGTAGGGGATCTGATCCCCAAAACTAATGGGATTTAGACACTGTCGGTTATTTAAATTGATATTGGGGATACCAATTAAAGACTTTATTGTTGAATGATCTTGAGTAGGTACATGTCCAACTCCTCAACCCTGATGCTGTAAGGAATTGCATTCCGAAATCGTAAGGATCCCACGGAATTTTTCCGTTTTGTGGACGGGTTACTACTTACTACAGATAGGCTACTTTTTGTTCTGGAAAATCAAAGTTCCCACGAGATTTTTACAAACCTAAATACACACGGGCGAAGCCGTGGGCATCATCTAGTCTATACTAATATAATAAAGCGGAAGAGTTTGTTTGTTTGAACGCGCCAATCTCAGGAACTACTGGATCGATTTCAAAAATTCTTTCACCGTTGGATATGTACGTGATCCTTGAGTGCTATAGGCTATATATGTACCACGGGCGAAGCCGGGGCGGACCGCTAGTTATTACATAATATACATCACGCCAATGGGGGTATAGTGCGTGTAATTGAGACGACTTTCTTTATGCTCAAACAACAATAATTTATCAAATAATAATAATATCTATATTAGCAAAACAATATATATTTTAGTTAATTTTATTTCACAGTTTGTAATCAATTAAAATAGTAATTCGTGATGTACTTTTGGTGTACCTATGCCAAATAAAATCTATCGCAAAACAACGTAAACTTACGAAACTGCGAAACACCACCATCTGAAACTGCATGCATATTCACAGAGCAAACTCGAAACACCCATATTTATCCCATCGCGAGACAATGTCAACGCGGGAATATTTTTAGCGAGCAGTCATCGTGAGCGCCGAACAATACCTGAATGTTTCCAACAACTGAACATTGTTATATTGTTTCTTTAACTTATTTTTTTGAAGGGAAAAAATGTTTAAGACCGGCCACCCCAGTGGCCCGCGCATCCCAACATTTCGACACTAAAATTTTGATTTACGACTTTCGCCCGCCGATTGCGCACTAAAATGGCACTTACGTCATTTTCAATTTTAAAGGTGAGACGATTCAGACCCACGCGTAATAAAGAATGTGGATTTACGTGGATGAATAAAATTAAATGGTGTATAAATTCGCCTAATGTCTAAATTATAATATTAATTCTTACTGGAGAATTAAGAAAATAACTCAATTTTTTTATTCTTGTGTACAGTGTACAATGTACAGTGTAGCTACTTTAAATAAATGAATTTTGATTTGATTTGACTTGTAGCATGGAGACTTTCGTAGGTTATCTCAGTGCCAATTGAAAGGCATGAAATATCTATTTCTTATTTCTTCAAACTGGTATCCTAAAGAGCGCGCAATTAATTTTAAATAGATAAATATCAATTATCATCTATTTATAGTATGTATTACACACTCTTTAAAAAATCAGAAGCTTATTGTTGGATTCCATTGAATTGTCGTGATATCAAATTATATTTTTATTTATGATAGAAACACACTACTGATTTTATGTGACTGATGTGACTTAGACCCAACACACTGCGCAGGGAATAAGCGGCATGTTGTAAGTGTGTTTCTATAACTACACTTTGGTATGTCCTGGTGACAACCCTGTAGGTACTTCTTACAAAACTTCGTACAAAACTTTCACTCTAGAATTACGCATCGGTGTGAGTAGCAGCCAACTTGAATCTTCTTAACTCCGATCATAAAACTCGCGTAGCAATTGTCCGTGTGTCCGTGTTACGCGTAAACCGTCCCATTCTTGCACCTTTACTAATATATTATTCATAACCTAATATGACTTTTAGTTGAGTTTAGCGAGAAGCCAATAATATTATTGTCAATGGTACCAAACAAATATTCGTACTTAGATCTAATAAATTAAGGTACAAGTGGTCTACCAGCAATAAATAAGGCATCTTAAATATTAAGTATAACTCACTGTACTAGCTGATGCTCGCAACTTCGTCTGCGTGGATTTAGTTTTTTTTAATCCATGGGAACACGTGATATTTCCCAGGATAAAAAATATTTATAATGTTTCGTACCCAGAATACTACCTACTTAGCTTGCATCCTGGAGACAAAATACTTTGCTACTTTTTACAACTTCGTTTAATCGTAGATGACAGATCATAGAGTTTTACTATGATAATATCAATAAGTATCCCTATTTCTTAATTACATCTGAACGGCACTAAATCGAAAACGTAGTAATTTAAATGATATTCAACTTTTATTTCCACTAGCAAAAGAAGAGTTTGGAATTGAATGATTATGAGTATAATCTACACTTTAAGAGTCACTTTTAAAACATAAAATCAATTCGAATTACCAATTCCGTGGAATTCGGACAGCTGTCATTGTCATTTACAGATGAGTTATTTGTATGGAGAACAGGGTTAACATCTACGAAGTACGATTTTACCCCAAACTACTTTAATTCTCTGTCATCATAAAAAGCCATATGCCGAGTAATAATATTACACGCTTCGCCTTAAAATAGAAAACACCAAGAGTGGAAACTAGAAAGTGCACACTAACAGCAATAGAAAACAAAAGAAGCACATTGAAAAAATTTATTAAAAAATGGAATAAATCAGGCATTTGTCATATCCACATGCGAGAGTTGATTTGTATTTGCATAAGTTTTGAATTTTTTATCTTTTTTGTGGAAATTGTTTTATCTCTGGTAACATTACGAAACGTCAGAATTCCGCGGCATTATTAATTCGGGTATATTAACACTTGTCAATTTAACTGTCCTTCATTCTATATCAATTTTTTGATTAACCGGTACTTCAACAGCACCAGATAAGCTTTATCCAAAACAAAGCCTCCAGTAGGACCCTCCGCGGACGAATCCACGTCAAACTAGTATATCATTGTCTCCTTTGAGTGGTCAGTAAAGAAATGCTCGTTTCATTATAATATTAAAAGGCTGACAGACGATACGCACTTCCGTCGAACGCCATATGGGCAGTCTATTTAATTTTTGTACAGTCAATTTCAATATAAAGCGTACCTAACTAAAAATAAAATAATTAAAAATTTTAATTACGAACTAGAAGTTGTATTATTTACTAGTTGATGCACGCGACTTCGTCCGCATAGAGATTAATATACTTAAATGTCATACTAATTTTCAATATTTAACCCCTTTAGGGATTAAATTTTCAAAATTCCTTTCTTAGCGTGTTTATCTTCTATCTGCATACCAAATTTCAGCCCGATTTGTCCAGTGGTTTGACCTGTGCATTTATAAATCAGTCAGTCAGTCAGTCACCTTTTCCTTTTATATATATATATATATAAAAGGAAAAGGTGACTTAATATGGTAAATATGGAAAAGGTGGGTAAATATATTTAGAAGTAGGTATGCATGTAAGAACAGGAGACCGAAGGTTTATCTAAACTCACTGTTGATGTCACTCATAAAATATTTATTATAAATAAACACTAATTTAAGACTCGAATTAACACTCGAATTAACACTTGAATTAACAATCGAATTAACTCGATTAAATACTCGAATTTACAATTGAATTAAACCTCGAATGAATACTCTAATTTTTAACACTCAAACTAATACTCGATTCAATACTAGATTCAACACTCGAATCAATACTCGAATTAACACTTAAATTAAACCTCAAATTAACACTCGAATTAATATTCAAATTAAACCTCGAATTAACATTTTGAATTTAACACTCGAATTAACACTTTAATTAATACTCGAATTAACTAAATTTTAAACAATCAAATATCAAATAATTAACCAATAAAACGTGTTGTCATTTTGAATGTCCATAAACGAATGCTCCGCCACTGTGCGGCCCCGCTTTTAAATACCTGCGTGGTGGTGGGGTGTCAACATTTCGACAAAAATAATGTTGCGTCGTTGCGGGTATTTTTAAAAATCAAATATGAATCAACGATTTTAATATTTGCGCCGATACGGCCATACTGATAACAGGCGCGTCTCTGCGCCTTACCAGATTTTTTTTTTAGCTGAAAAATAAAAGAAACACAATTTTATCAATTCGCATGAATTGCACACGTTAATACACGCGTATAATAATAACGTCACACATGTTAATGTGCAAACGTGTCAGACTTAACACCCAAATTGGTTTAAACTCAAATAATTACTCATTAGCACAAGAACCTCATAGCCTCGGCGCTAATTTTGGTCCGGCCTCAGAGTACCATGTTTTATCTACATTTAATACACAAACAAGAACCTCATAGCCTCATCGCTAATTTTGGTCCAGTCTCAGATTTCATTTTAGCTTTCACGTTTACACATTAAGTAGTTATCACAAGAACCTCATAGCCTCAGCGCTAATTTTGGTCCAGTCTCAGATTTCATTTTAGCTTTCACGTTTACACATTAAGTAGTTATCACGAGAACCTCATAGCCTCAGCGCTAATTTTGGTCCAGCCTCAGAGCCTCAGCGCTCATTTTGGCTTTCACGTGTTGTTAGGACAAGAACCTCATAGCCTCAGCGCTAATTTTGGTCCAACCTCAGAGCCTCAGCGCCCATTTTGTCTTACACATAAAATTGTTAATACAAGAACCTCATAGCCTCAGCGCTAATTTTGGTCCACAGCCTCAGAGCCTCAGCGCTCATTTTGGCTTTCACGTTACACAGTTAGTTAATTCAAAACACATAAAAATACTTATCTTGCGAACATATGCCAGTACTCTCGACTACAAACAACATCCTCGTTCTCAAATTACACCTCAGGGTAGCTACCTCGACTTCACCGCCGATACGGCCACATTCATTTGCATGCCCAACCTTGGTGTACTTCGCAGATATTTCTGACAAACTTTCGACGATCACGCTGATTATTTCGGCGAATTCCACATCTATTGCTTGGTAAAACCTTTTTTTTTTACCTCATACGGTTCATCATTTAGGACCAAGCCCTGCTCCCAATCTTGGTGTCTCTCCCAGTAAGACACATTCACCCTTCAAAAATCCCTCAATCTTGGCATCTCCACCATCATAAAGCACCTCATCTTACTCAGCCTGCTCGGTCATTCTTCCCAACACAAATCCCTTCGTTGTTTTCGGGTTCACATACTTAATCTCCTCGCCAATAACATCAAACAGCTCACGACGATGAAATTAAAAGCACTCTTTACGACTCGCTCGACTTGTCCTTCTTAGTCTCCGTAAATACAAGCAGCACATTGATGCAGTTAAATATCACATTCACCACAATATGTGTCAATAATGTCTCACAATAGAAAGCAAATACACCATCGCCGTCGACCGTAATACCGCCTTGGTTTTCCAGACAGAAATACTACCACTTGCCGGCGTTTCAAACAGCACATCGAAGAATTAAAAATTTCGTACACGCATCCTTTGTCACAAAAACATACTGTTCCTTCTCCACCAAGTTTTGCCGAATATCGTGATATTTTTGAGACGCCCATTGATAGAACGGTGGGACAAACTTTACTAGTTAAACTTCATTATGTAACATTAAATTATTATCTGAAAATAAAGATTTTTGTATTATTATTATTATTACTATTCACCTCCGTTCACATCATGCGAACAGAGCACTTTTAGCATCCAACTTGGCCAGATCATAAAGCGGAGTCATTCACGTCAAAAAGTTTTTTTTTTTGAATCCTCAAAATATAATAACATCGCACATCAGAAATCTAAGGCATTAAATACAATTTAGATTACAATGTAGTAAGAAATTACTTTGGTGATGCCTATAGCACAAGGAAATCTAAATTAGGCATCAACATCCAACTGTAATAATAATTATTATGTATCATAATCTAAGTTATTATTCAAATTGTTTTTGTCCCTTTTTTTTCGTATGTAATAAATAAATAGATAAATAAATAATTCTATGAAAGTCTTAATGAAAAAACACTTCCTTTTAGTTATTGATTATTATTCAAATTGTTTTTGTTCCTTTTTTTTCGTATGTAATAAATAAATAGATAAATAAATAATTCTATGAAAGTCTTAATGAAAAAACACTTCCTTTTAGTTATTGATAATCCCGTCTTTAATAAACATCCCGAAACTCGTTCTAGTCCCTGGAAGCCCTCAGCTAAGGTTCGATTAGGCATCAACACATTGCCCATGCAAACAAAGGCTTCCCCGCCTTCGAGATCTCCAAGCTTTTTGCCAACCGTTCTCTGGTAAACGGATAGAATGCTTCTCAGTCCAAACGGTATAGCCAAGCACCCATATTGACCGTTAAGTGTAACAAAATGGTGCTCTTTCCACGGACCTATTAGACATCGGGACCCGATAAAACCCAGCCGCCATGTAAAGTACACAAAGCATTTCGCGTCAATCAAGCTCATCAGAGATCAATGGCAAAGGATATTAGTCTTCCGCTGTATTTTTATTCAATCTTCTACAATCAATGCAAAGATTCACTATCATAATAATTGGGCTTTGCAAAATATGAACCACATTCTTAAATGACTTTCTTATCCATCAGATCCCTATCTATCCCTTTGTACCTTCTCGTGTACAATCGGCGTCAGCCCATAGGGCCCATTATTAGGTATTTGTTTTGTCTGGGTTTCCCAATTGAACCTTTAGTCTACTAGTCACAACTCCAGAACTCGAGATACCTTCAGCAAATGAATCAGCATAAATGAACATCCTGCAGTGCATCTATGTCCTTCCGCTCTGCCAAATCTGCATTAATTGTATCAAAAGATAACTTCTATACGCCCTGTTTATTGATTCATTCTTCTCGTGGCATCAAACAACCATAACACCTCCGCTTGTAAATTCAAATTCCATACCTGAAACACACGCGGTTTCCCGACGCAGGCCGATTTTCTTTTCGGCGTTAAGTCGCCCAAAACACGTTTACACATCCCTTATCGCGGCCCAAGTCGATGTTCCGAGCAAACATTCATCAACCCATGATTGAGCTTTGCCTTTAGGTACCTAAGCGGCTTTCAGTCGTACATCGTGCCTTTAGTTTGCTTTTGTCTTGAGTTCATGATATAAGGTTGACCCCATTCCTTCATATTAATTCCTTTATTAACTTGGAAAATAAACCTCTGAAAAACGAACACGAACTTTTTCGGGCTGAAATTTCTTCATCATTTCGGAGGGAATACTGCAATTTTTCTAAAACATCTGCGCCATCATTTCACATATTTCGTCTTGAAATTAGTATTAGCTGGAAATGCTATTGCATCTTTCTGTAGGAGGCGCTGATGGCATTTGGCGTTGATTCATCCTTCCTTCTGATGTAAGAACAGGAGACCGAAGGTTTATCTAAACTCACTGTTGATGTCACTCATAAAATATTTATTATAAATAAACACTAATTTAAGACTCGAATTAACACTCGAATTAACACTTGAATTAACAATCGAATTAACTCGATTAAATACTCGAATTTACAATTGAATTAAACCTCGAATTAATACTCTAATTTTTAACACTCAAACTAATACTCGATTCAATACTAGATTCAACACTCGAATCAATACTCGAATTAACACTTAAATTAAACCTCAAATTAACACTCGAATTAATATTCAAATTAAACCTCGAATTAACATTTTAAATTTAACACTCGAATTAACACTTTAATTAATACTCGAATTAACTAAATTTTAAACAATCAAATATCAAATAATTAACCAATAAAACGTGTTGTCATTTTGAATGTCCATAAACGAATGCTCCGCCACTGTGCGGCCCCGCTTTTAAATACCTGCGTGGTGGTGGGGTGTCAACATTTCGACAAAAATAATGTTGCGTCGTTGCGGGTATTTTTAAAAATCAAATATGAATCAACGATTTTAATATTTGCGCCGATATGCATACTCGTTAAAATAATTCTTTGAAATATATAAGAATAGGTTATGAAAATTTTATGACTGATGGATATTGATGAAATCTTGAAAAGATTAATGGCTTGGAATTGATTTTAAGATATCTAAACTCTGTACAATATAATATAATACAGATTACCAATAATTACTATAACTGTCATTGTATTAAAGTAATAAAATTATAATGTGTAGTTTCCTCAAAGGCAGGGTCTACACAGACCGCGGTTGCCTCACCAAGCTTTGATTTGCGAGAGCGCAGTGGAGGAAAATTTCCTAAGTCAAGGCAATGGCCTTGGTAAACCTCACAAGGTTGCCGCACCCAGTGTAAACCTTTCTAACTGTATATATCTTATCACAATTTTTTTTACTAAAAAAAGTTTTAGTAAGTTACGAGTAGGTCCTTTATTTTGGGAATGTAACTAGGTCAAGTAAGTAATAAAGAACTAATCTAACCTAATTTATGAATTCACTATAACCAAATAATGCACATCCTTTTATATTATGTTCTATAACAAAATTCCACAAGCAATCTTAGACTTGCCTTTACACAAGTTTAAGAACTCTGTTAAAAGTATGCTCATAAAAAAAGCTTATTATACAATTGAAGATTATATAAACGATAAAAAAGCATGAATTTAACTCGTTCCAGCAATGCGCGAGACGGCATTTCAATCATATACTTACATAAATCGTTATATTGTTATTTTTTAAAAAAAGAGCAACCACCGAGTTTCTTACTGGTTCTTCTCGGTTGGAACGGCATTCCGAACCAGTGGTAGATTCAATTGACGATTCAAAAGTACTTGTAAAAGTTTATTTGAATAAAAAACTTTTCTATTCTATTCTATTAAAAGCGGATTTAATACGAATGCCCATACAGCGTGCTGTTTGTACTGAAGTGTGAACATTTTATCGATTCCCAGTGTACTTACGTAACGCGTGGCCGGTCATTATCGCGTAAGTATAGGGTGCATTGTTGGCTGAATTCTTGTTTCGCTGGCCTTCGGGTAATGTTAATAGAAATAATGTTTGAATGCGCAGTGTTATAAGTGTCAAATTAATAAAATGTATAGGTATTTACTTTAGTACCTTGTCCGGTTGAGCACTAACAAAAGGACCTATAGGGCATAGGTACTTTTGTTAGTGCTCAACCGGACAAAGTACTAAAGCAAATACCTCTACATTTTATTAATT
This sequence comes from Melanargia galathea, assembly GCA_920104075.1. Lineage (NCBI taxonomy): Eukaryota > Metazoa > Arthropoda > Insecta > Lepidoptera > Nymphalidae > Melanargia > Melanargia galathea. Next base: position 13,027,518 of record OV049872.1, read on the forward strand.
TGACACTCTTAACACTGCTAAAGGCTAGTCTGTAATTTAATATTTTGCTAAAGGGCTGCAATAACTAGAAATAAAAAATGTTATACACAAAAGTGAATCATGAAATGAGTGCCATACGGTTTAACTAGCTGTTCTAAATAACCTCTTAAACTTAGGTCTTATCTACTAACTTTCTTTCAGCGCTATCAAAGAGAACCGATTTGTGTTTAAATTTTGGTAGGAGGCTTCGGCCGTGGCTATGTCACTACCCTATTGGCAAAGACGTGCAGCCAAGCGATTAAGCGTTCCGCTAAAACTGTCACGTCAAAAAAGATGCTATGTAGGTACCTAGATAGTTCCAATCGAGAATCGATCCTTAGAACTTCTGCTTTTAGAATGAGTACCTATAAATTAATGCTCCGCCTGAGAGGTGAAAAGGACGAAACGTGTTTATGATGTTTGAAAATAAATAAGACCTCTCAAAAAATCTAAACCAAAAACGGAGCCTCTCGATAAATGTCAAGAAATTCTCCTCCAGTTCGGTTTTTAATATTATTTAATTGCGTTCCATTCGTCGAATACACCATTCGCTCATTCATTAGTTCGTTCACATGAGCTGTTAAACAAAAGCTCTTTTGTACGGTCAAGTTCCGAAGACAGGTTAAATGGTTGGCAGTACTTAAAACTGAATGTAGGGCGGGGATCCGTGTTTAATGCACGAAATGAACGAATAATTAAACGAGCTAACTTATAATTACCAAGTATAATGCTTCATACAACTTACAAGATCTTTTTCTTTTTTGTTTGTATTTGAACGTTTAACGCAAATTATACAGGATATAGTTCGGTATTTAGTATCTTGATGTAATTATGAATTACGTCATATCAATTATCAATAATTATACTAAGTACAAGTAAACGTGCCTATGTACCTAGTAATTATAGATCTGGAATTGACGTCTTCAAATTATTATTTGATAAGTGGTAGTTAATTTATTTGAAGTAAGTAGTAAGTACTTATACGCCTTATATACAAGTTGTTGATCTTGAATTTTAACGTATGAATCATAAGCGATATTATTTTTATTTTAAACGAGCGATAGACTTGCTGATCAAACTCAACTGAGGCCATTTTGTCGTCTATAGTCTTGGATACAACCAAAACTTGAAATTGAAAAACAAAAATTGAATTGCTATTATGCTACCAGCTCAATGGTAGGCTGGTAGAAAATGCTCCCAGTCTAGCATTGAACTGGTAGCATTAAGTTTGCCAATTGTAATTCATTTGTTATCAATAATTTATATTCATATTTCAATATTCATAATTCATATTCATATTCATATTCATATTCATATTCATATTCATATTCATATTCATATTCATATTCATATTCATATTCATATTCATATTCATATTCATATCCATATCCATATCCATATCCATATCCATATCCATATCCATATCCATATCCATATCCATATCCATATCCATATCCATATCCATATCCATATTCATATTCATATTCATATTCATATTCATATTCATATTCATATTCATATTCATATTCATATTCATATTCATATTCATATTATCAATAGTTTCATTTGTTGTCAAATAAATTGAATTAAAGCAAAAAACTGATTTTTCTCTATAAGGCATCTTTCCTGTCCTTAATAACTTTCCATCAGGTGCGATACTTACCAAAATACAAATGTCAGAGTTAAGAAACACTAGCAAAAACAGTAACACTATCCATTAAACGCCTAACGAAGGTAACAAAACAATCGAACAACATAAATACATACATCATGCGAAGTCAAAACTCTCGGGTTGCATTCTCAAAGTTGAAATTGCACATTTATCTTGGACGAGCATGCTCCATGGGTCCATTAAGAGATTTTTCAGAATCATAAATCTCACTTCGCCTCATCTCCCGATAGTCCCGATACAGATATGAGTAAACACTCACCCTGATAAATGTCTCTGCTAGAGAATGCAATTGTTACTTTACTTTACTTAAACCTGTTACGAGACCTTTACTTGTGTTACTTTTTTGTCGGTGAGGCGGCGATCACCTCCCATTGGAATAACTAGACTTTAGCCAATTAGGACTAGATCTCTACACCTCTCTTTTTAAACTAATATGGATAACCAAAATCTTATATTATGTAGGTACTTTATTTAAACCAGTTGATTTACATTTTCTCATCCTAATTAATTTTTTTTTTTTTTATTTGATCAATGACGACCATAACCTTTAATTTGAATCACCAAGCCAGAGCCATTCAGTTGGCTCTGGCTTGGTGATTCACACCAAGCCAGAGCCAACTGAATGTCGTTAGGTAAGTAGGTATCTACTCATATCAGTGTATTAGTGCTATAGAGTAACTTTTCAAGTTAACAAAGGTCACTTGTGTTATTTAATAGATATAGACAGGCAAAGGTCACCATACAATTTCACATCTCCATACAATTTTGTCAGGTTATTACTATCGTAAGTTGTCAGGTACTTCAAAACTTACTTGAATTCCTCTCGAGCACGTCCCATACAAACGAAGTTTGATTCTTATTTGTTTCTTATTTCTTATTTGTGGCGTATTTGAATATTATGTAGTTTCAAGTTAAACGGATTAAGAGATTTGTATGTAAGTATTATGTAAATCTTTGAGCTCCTGTAACTTTGAAAATTTTATTTTTACAGAAATCTAACAAAGATGTTATACAGATAGAGTAGGTAATACAGACATATACCTATTATTTCTGACTTTGATTGATAAAAATATTCAGGTAAGTATCAAATCAGTCTGTGTAAATATCTATGTACATCAGTTATGAAGTTTGGATGTACATACTTATTAATAAAAAAAATATAATAGAAAACGCAGAAGCATTTCTGGTTAATAAACTTAGATTTTAATTACTGTACTTGGTAAGAAATAATGTCCGCGAGACAATGCGAGTGGACATTAACGTCCCGAGCAAATTGGGAGCCTTAAGTGCCCCACTACACTGGGACCCATAAACAATGCGCATCGCTGTTTCAGGCAAAACATTGCTCGACAATAATTTTTCCACATTCATACAATAAGGGCCGCAGTCAATGAGTCTAGCCTCCTACTTCTACAAGTAAACTTTTTACGCACACGGACGCACTCCCCACTCGCTTGAGCCCGAAGAGATCGCGTGCGGAAAGCTCACACACGCACACATCGCCGCGTGGACGGCGCCCTAAGCTGTGGTCAGTACTAACGCAAACTGTGTGACGGACACACGAAAAACGAGCTGAAAACGGGACGAAAACCAAAAAACAGGGGAATTACTGTCGAACGCATCATAACACGGGCGTGAGGCGCGACAGCCGCTGTCGCCGGATCGCGTATGTAAATGTGACTGCGCCTGTGTGTCGTGGTTCTTTATGAGCATCTGTCAAAACTCGCGTACGTACATGTGACGTTCCGGCACTGAAATGTAAACAAACACTCAGAGTTACGGATCAAAATTTATTTTGACATTATTTACGGCGCACAATGCGTGAGTTACGTGAGTTATGAACTTGAATATGTAAAATTAATTGCACTGCAAAGTGTCGCAAAGGAGGCCCCGTTTTGTTTGGATTATTTTCGAATGAGTAAGTAATGAGTTGTTGCTTTGTATAGCGTATTAAGTTATGAGAGGAATTCCTTATATACAGCGTTATAAATGCTAAATGATATCGGCTGGAACGTGTACGGAATTCGTTGCCAGCTTTTCAAACTGATTTGCAAAAGTTACATAGTGAGCGGTGATGAGTCACAGGGCTAAATTAATGCAATTAATTATTTATATACGATAAAAGGGAATGTCTTGCATTTGAGATAATGTTTTAAGCGATAGCTTATTCAGATAATCCTGTCCCTACATACACCTATCTGCTAATTATTTTAATACATAGATACATATACATACATACATATAAGCTAATTTATACAAATAATATATGTAAATAGTACTAAACGAGATAAGCTTCATAGAACTGTGTTTGCATATGTGTGGGTACGTTTGAGCATGGATGTATGGATGTCACTTTGCTCAACAAGTTTTTTTATGAAACTACATCGGTGGATCAAAACTATGGAATATAACATGTAAAACATTGCTAACTATTTAACTTGTTTTAGTAATAGAGTTATTTAACATTGTTATTGTGTCCATATTGTAAACTGAACTAAAGAACGATAGTAATTGTTGACATGTTTATATATAACATTTATATTTCTATATATTGCACTGTTGAAACGTGGACATACTTGGGATGTCTCTGTTTTAAATACATACATTAAACCAATGTTTAGAAGTGTAGGCGTATTGCTTTCTTGTTGAGTAACAAAAAGGAACTTTTTCATATAAGTAAAAGTAAATGAATGTAATCAGTAATTCTTCATTTGCGGCCAATGTGGTAATCCTATAGTCACGCCACTAATCCTTAGGGGTGACGGCCGGTTACAGACAGATAGGGTTGACACCCTTTACGTCCTATCTCTTACACTGAAACCGGATACATTGCTCTCTATATAAAACGCTTTTATATGCAGTGATATGTTATAGAGTAACCTGCAGCCACGGCTAAAGCCTCCCGCAAGGACCAAACTAGAGTCAATTTTGATATTATTATAAAATCCCAAATTGTCCCTGCCGAGAATCGAACCCGGAATCTCCCACACATAAGACCACAGTATTTACTACTGCGCCAGGGAGGTCATCAAAGAGCAGCAAAGTTAGCTAGATTAATAATAAGAATTAAATATCTTTTTCCCAAAAGTGCAGTTAGAAACCAACGATTGTGTGTCTCCTTGGTGGCCTATCGCAGAAAAACGGGTCCGCAAACCAGTATTATTATGCCGAGTTTGCACACCTCGACAACCCTACTAGGTTTCGAAAATCGAAAAACTACAATATCAGGGCAAAATGGACCTAAAGTCTCTTATTTTAAGGACGTAGGTATATTCAGTACTTCCAATTTTTATTTTGCAAAATTTCCGCTTGGGGTTAGTTGTAAATGTATGGACGAATTCATACCTTAAAACAAGCCATTTTAGGTCTATTTTACTTTGAAGTTATTGTGATTCGATACTCGAATACGATCAACGGTGTTGCAATGTGCAAGCTCCGTATAACTCTAGGTACTGAGTGCTTAGTCTAAGATCGGAGCACTCGAAAACGAACTCGAAAACTATTGATCGATTTCAAAGTAAAATAGACCTAAAATGGCTTGTATTAAGGTTTGAGTTCGCCAATACATTCAGCATTCGAACACAACGAGCGCCCCAAGCAGAAATGTTGTAAAATACATATTCAAACTATGGAATTACGACTTTAAAATACGAGTATTTGAGTTCATTTTGCTCTGAATTCACTTGTGATTCGATCAATAGTTTTCGAGTTCGTTTTCGAGTGCTCCGATCTTAGACTAAGCACACTGTTCTGGAGGTAAGTAATTAGGCTACAACAGAATCAGGCCAGAAATTTTTGAGGGGAATGGTAACCGACATAATGTACACATCAACAAACAAACATACGACCTCTTACCCCAAACGCATGTACAACGCATTCATTCCGTCGTGGGTAACAAGAGACTAACGATCAACCCTAGCCAAGTGTGAAGTAGTATACGTATGTATTTTGAATGTATGTTCTCCCCCATAGTCTTGTCTTGACGCCAGCGTCGGGTTATAATTGCATTCCGCTTAAATATCATGAACTGTGTATATGTACGTACCTATCTATCTATCTATCTTTTATCTATCTTCTTCTTCTTATAAACTTATAAAGAGGCTTTTTCTGACTGATCATCAACGCACAGCCTATAGTATTGAAGTTAAAACTTGAAATTTTCACAATAGCTTCCTTTTATGACGTAGGCGCACACTAAGAAAGGATTATCGGAAATTCTACCCTTAAGGGGGTTAAATAGGGGATGAAAGTTTGTATGAAAGTTCTTCATTTTTCAAGTTACATCCATGAAAATTGGTATTTAGGTTTTTGGTTAAAAATAAAAAGTTTATGAAATTTTGGAATAACTACCCCCAAGTGGGTTAAATGGGGGACGAAAGTTTGTATGAAAGTACGTCATTTTTAAAGTTATATCAATGAAAATCGGTATTTGTACTGTCGGTTAAAAATAAAGAATTACGTGTTTCAGGAATTTAGGAAATTACTTCCCCAAATCGGTTAAATAGAGGATGAAATGTATGAATCCACGCGGGCAAAGTTGCCAGCATCAGCTAGTTACGTATAATAATATTAGTGGCAATCATTAAGTTTTCTAACAATAATTCATATATTTGATTGATTCTCTCAAGCATTTCTTGATTAGTTTCATAATAGTACTTACTTAGTACATAATTAGAAGTTTTTTTGGCAGCTTTTTGAATAAGTAAGTAAATACTGAAAATGAAATATGAAAATGTACCTAATAAAAATGTTTTGTTTTTCTTCTGAGTGCAGTGTATCTTTTCAAGATCTTCTTTATAACACAGATAGTATTATAGAAATATGTATGTGATTCCCTTATTTTATTATGAAGTAAGTAGTATAAGCAATTCACATGGAATTCAAGGAAATTGAGAAAATTAATTCTAGGAAATTCACATAAAATTCTAGCTCTTTCAACATACCAAAGACACAGAACATTAATGTTATTACACTCATTAACAAAACCTTAAGGGTTTCATAAGAACAAAAACCATCCACGAAGACAATACAGCCCCCTTAAGTGGCTCACAGACGCCGGCATTTTCTTAATTTCTTAACCGCTCCGCACGCAGCGGGAAATTAAGAAAACATTCGCCATATTACCCGCGCGCTATATTAAACTAATGTGTTGTAGAGATAGGTAAGACTACTGTTTGGACAGCAAAGGTTTTGTAACTATGTTGTTTTAAAAAGTGTGTTATTTGTAATGTGTATGTAGGTAAGTACTTATACTATGTTTAAGGTCCAATTAGTAAAATAATATAATAGAACCGATATTTCCTTTAAAATAGGTGGTCGTACAATTAGGTTTTAGTTCCGAGTTTCAACTTAGAGTAAATTTTATTTCCATTACTTACTACGTAATTTTAGAAATTACAGTTAATCAGAAAAAAACTTACTGAAAAAAATAAAAAACTGAAAATATATCAGTACCAGAAATGTTATCATTATCTCCAAGTGTAGAACACTTGATATGTATTACACTCATGTACAAACCTTTGGGGTTTCATTAGAACAACAACTATCCAAGAAGATAATACTATACAACCGCCTTATAAGTGGCTCGCGAACGCCGACATTTTCATAATTTCTTAACCGTTCTGCACGCAGCGAGAAATTAAGTTAACCTTTAAGTACCGACGTGTGGTCTGACAGACACCTCAAGAGGTCGAAAAGTCTGATTACCTATGTTAGCGAAAAAGTATCCTCCTATGCTTCTCTGTACCCTTCGGGAAGTCGCCCAGCAGCCTTCCTGCAGAGTGGCAGTATTGGCGCGTACGATTTCGGTAAGTTTTGATTTTTATAAGATCGCGAGTGGTCTGTCAGACCACATGTCGGCACTTATGTAACTTTTTTTGGATGCGACTTATTATACTGTTTTCTACTAATTAGATTGTTTTCTCTTTTATTTTCAGTCAGTTATAACAATGGATCAGCCAGGTTCTTCAGGCATGAAACGGGTACCCAAAAATAAAAATAAAAGTGTTCCTGTACGTAAAAAAAGATATCAAACACTGCTTCTATAAAGACCACCAAGAACGTTTAGTGGAATGGCTAAATGAGATCTCAGAGTCCGAATCTGAGGATATCTACCTAAATTTTACTGCTGGAGAGTGACCATAATTCAGCACCTGAAAAGACTGTGATACGTGTATGAAACACGTGTGCCTACAATGCAGTAAGCCTATGCAAAGACTATTTGTAAACTTTGATAGTTCCTGCAATTTGATACCTTGTGATTTTTGAGAAAACGGTTGATTATTAAGGGTTTTTTTTAATTTTTATTATTTATCTAGCTACTAATCTTTAAGAAAAAATTATTTTTAAGAAAAAATAATAGTATTACTGATACATATGAATTATTAAGATAAAAGTAAATTTTCTCTAACAAAGAATCTGTGATTGCTATATTAATGTTTATAATTAGTAATAAATGTAAAAACTTCTATATTTCGTTTTACTAATACAATAACTAGATATTTAACAATACGTAGAAATATTTTTTTTAGAAGAATAATAAGAAACACAAAAGTTTTCGATTGGAAAACTATGGTGGTCTAGCAGACCTCACGTCGGTACTTATGTAACTAAAATAGTATGTCGGTACTTAAAGGTTAACATGCGCTGTATTACCCACCCACTATATTACTTGGTAGGGCTTAGGTGTGAGCTACTACCGGGGTCCACAGGTGGCGGATAGTGGAACGGCCTTGAGATATCATGGCTAGCTGCGTATGCAGTCCCCGACCACACACCGGCAGAATTGGAGGGTGCAGCGGTGATCCCTTGGGAAAGGATTTCCTATAAAAAGCTGCAAAAGACTCGATGAAAATTCTGTGACCTGACGAGTCAACGCCGTCAGTAAATAGGCGTTTCTCCCTCAGTGGTGGTCAGCTGCGCTACTGATAGTTTATTGAGTGCAGGCCATGGTGGCTGGTACAGTCAACAAACAAGTATTGCCAGGCATATGGACAGTGAACATCACGTTCTTATGGCTGCAAACAGCGATGTGGAAGGCAAAGGGAAAACCACCACATTACTTTTCCCAGGACAATCATTATGGCTAAAAATCAACAACGAATGGCCCTCAGTCCCCGGCAGGCCTTCAATGGTCAGAGGGTGCGAAGAATCCCCGGGTTGCCTATAAGGATTGCTACTTGGAATGTTCGAAGCATATACCAAAGAGAAAGATTAAGAAATTTAGAGCAAGAAATGAGAAGACTAGAAATTGACATAATGGGAATAAGTGAAACGAGACTCAAGGGAACTGGAATTGAAGACCTTAATTACACAACCTTATACTACAGCGGAAATAATGATAGTGAGCATAGACATGGGGTTGGCGTCATGATAAAGAAAAGTCTTAAAGGGTCAGTGTTGAACTTTTTACCAATTTCGGATCGCGTTATGCTTCTACAGCTGCAAGCTAAGCCAGTAAATATTAACATCTTACAGATATACGCCCCAACATCGAATGCTAATAACGATGATGTGGAATCATTTTATAGGGAGTTAGAGTCAGTACTGAAAGAACTGAAACATCATGAATGCAACTTCATAATAGGCGACTTTAACTCTAAAGTTGGAACGGACAGAGTGGAAGATGTTGTGGGATGTTTCGGGCTAGGCCAACGAAATGAACGCGGTGATCGTTTAGTACAGTTTTGCCAAGAAAACCAACTGGTTATCACCAACACCTTTTTCAAACTACCTCCCCGTCGCCTTTACACTTGGACCTCTCCAGCACATACTGCTAGTAATATTGTAAGAAATCAAATTGATTATGTTCTTATTAACAAACGATTTAGAAACAGTATTAAATCTGCCAAAACGTACCCAGGAGCAGACATGGGTTCCGATCATAACCCTGTAGTTATAACTGTACGCACTAAAATGAAGAAATTAAGTCCTAAATTACACAAGAATACAATCAATGTGTCACAATTAAGAGATCCAATAATAAAGCGCACATTATACAAAGAGCTTAATAGTAACATCAGTAATTTACAACACCAGGAGTCACTATTACCCATTAACACTGAAACAATTTGGAATAGTTTTAAGAATGTGGTAATAAAAACATCAAAAGAAATTTTAAAACCTACTGTCTATGAAAAGAAAACAGATTGGATCTCAGATGAAATCATCAATTTAATAGAGGAAAGGCGGCAAGTCAAAAGTACAAACATTCAGAGGTACAAGGAGCTACAAAAAGAAATTTATCGTAAAAGTGTTGAGGCCAAGGAAAGATGGATAAACAGCAAATGTAGTGAGATGGAGAAGCTACAAGAAAAGCACGATCATTTTAACATGTACAAAAAGTTAAAAGAGACTCTAGGAACCAATAAAGTACGGAACAACCACGTTACTCTAATGAACACAAATGGAAAACCAGCTATGTCTTTGATGGAAAAGCTAAAAATATGGGAAGATTACGTTAGAATCCTTTTTAATGATTCCAGACCATCTATTCCTCAGGATCCAATGGTTTTGGAAGGGCCCTATATAACATCAGACGAAATAAATAAAGCAATACAATCAGCCAAAACCGGGAAAGCAGTTGGTCCTGATGGAATTCCTAGTGAAGTTCTTAAATTACTTACAAAGGATAACATGGGGATCTTGGGAAGGCTTTTTAATGAAATCTACAACAGCGGAAATATTCCTGAAGACTGGCTGAAATCGATCTTTGTTACTATCCCGAAAACCAGCAACGCCAAGAAATGTACTGAGTATCGCACAATCTCGTTGATGAGCCATGTTCTGAAATTATTTTTGAAAATCATGCATAATAGGATATACGCGAAGATTGACCAGCATATATCGGACACACAGTTCGGTTTCAGGAATGGTTTGGGAACTCGAGATGCTCTATTTGGGTACCAGGTGCTTTTGCAGCGATGTTGGGATATGGGTCAAAGTGTTTACATCTGCTTTATTGACTATGAAAAAGCATTCGACCGAGTTCAGCATGATAAAATGCTTGCAATCTTGCAAAACCTAGGTCTTGACTCGAAGGATATTAGGGTGATTAAAAACTTATACTGGCGACAAACTGCAAAGGTGCTCGTGGAAGGTCAGCATACCAACGAGGTTGAAATATTGCGAGGGGTAAGACAGGGATGCATACTTTCACCATTGCTCTTTAACATTTATGCGGAAGAAATTTTTACTGAAGCTTTAGAGAGCTCTGAGGAGGGCATCATTATAAATGGTCATACCCTAAATAACATCCGTTATGCAGATGACACCATACTTCTGGCTGCCACACGTGAAGATCTACAAAGTTTACTAAATAAAATACATAGCTCAAGTGAAAAGTATGGATTAAACATTAACGTGAAAAAGACCAAAGTGATGATTTTTAGTAGAAAACATCAACCTAATAACGTTGCAATATATATAAATGATCACCCCCTTGAATATGTTGACTCCTACAAGTACCTCGGGTGTTTAGTAAACGACCAGGGCGATCATAGCGTGGAAGTCAAGTGTCGCATAGAGCAAGCGCGACATGCCTTTATAAAATTGAACCACCTTCTCTGCAACCGCTCTCTTAAACTGAAGACCAGGATGCGCCTAGTGCGGTGCTTCGTATTCCCTATACTGTTGTATGGTATGGAGGCGTGGACACTCACCAAAGCCATGTGCAAGCGTTTAGACGCTTTCGAAATGTGGGTGTACAGGCGCATGCTTAAAATATCATGGACAGACAAGGTACGGAACGAGACTGTCTTGCAGAGAATGAACAAGGAGTTGGAAGTTCTCACTGCAATCAAATGTAGGAAGCTGCAATATCTTGGGCACATCATGCGTCACGAGAAGTACCGACTATTGCAACTAATAATACAAGGCAAGATCCAGGGACATCGAAAACCTGGCAGACGACGTACTTCCTGGCTCAAGAATCTCCGTGAGTGGTACGGGATGAGCACACGATCATTGTTCCGAGCGGCGGCATCAAAGATCAAAATAGCCTTGATGATAGCCAAACTCCGTAGAGGAGACGGCACTTGAAGAAGAAGAAGATATTACTACACTCATGTGAATAAAATTTAATGTAAATAATAATTGATAATTATATTTTAATGGATGACTAAAAAAAACATTTGATTTGACTTTAATTTATTGATATACCTATACAACAAAAAAGCTTTATACTTAAAAATATTAATTTAATATTTATACAAATTATTATATGTTGTATATTTGTTCAATGATTTAATCATTCTTTAATCTTCAAAAACTGAAAAACAATTTGAGAGTCGCTGAAGGCGTATAAATCATTTTTGAAGGTTGAGTTAAAATATTTTTCGTCTATTATTGTGGACGCTTTTCGCCAATCCATTGTGAAATATTGGTCTGGAGGTGTTGTCGAAAGTTTTGAGAGCAATACCCTTAAACTTTAAAAAGCCTCAATAGCTCATTTGTTGAACTGAAAGCCGAAAGGTTACGGCTTCAATTTCCACCGTTTTTTCTACTGTCGTTAACCTACCTATTCTAGGAGTAGTACTAGCTTTATAAATACTCGTAGATGGAGCGAAATAAAGTCCTGATAAAATAAAATCTACGTATATTACCTCCTAAATTTTAAATATAGTTGAATTTCAAATTATCTACTTTTGTTGTAAAACATTCCAAGAATGACTATAAGTATCTGTTGATAGTGGCTATGGAAAAACACGTAATATATGCCACAGCTCCATTTTCTCGTCGGAAAACTCCTTAAGCGTAGACGTCTTAGCGTCCAGCCACGAAAGCAATAAAGAGCACAAGCTTCCACGTTCATTAATTAACCCCCAGCGCGCCCATCCCGCTCACACTTAGGGAAACTATTTGTAAATGAGCACACCTCTCGCTTGCGCCAGCTTTGCGCAAAAATTAACTACTACATGTTCCGCTCCGGCGCTCACACACATCGCGGGTGCATATGCACATCTCACACGTACAGAGGCGCTAACTTATTATACTCGTTTTAGGGAAATTGAGGTTAATTGCCGTAATAATAAGAATCATTCTCGGCTGTTATATTTTGTTTGCGGTTGCGTTGTACCCGTTCGTGGGTCACGTGTGGTTTCGCTATACTCTGAGCAATAAATCTTCTGGTCCTCGTAATTACAATGTTCTTGTCTGTTGTGTGTTTTCATTAGATTGAGACACTTTCCTATTCAAAACCTTCTTTCATGCGAGTAGTAATTCTATTAGAGGGGTTAATAGATAATAACTTTACGGCCGGTCGCTGCCAGCGTTTGTCACGATCAAATCACAAATGATGTCTGATTATTACGAAATTGGGCTCAAAATTGATGTCACTTTAAACGAAAACAACTATTTTTATCAAAAGCGCGGCTGCAACCAACGCTCAGCGGTTAGGATCTAGCCAGAAGAACTGCATTCGGATTGCAAGCCAACTAATTGCAGTTGGAATGCAGTTCTATTGCAGATGGCTTAACTGCATTGGAGCTGCCGACACCACGCAGATCATTATACTTAGGTACTAGAAATGATGGTCACAACTGCACGACAAATGAACATGCAGACTACGCTGGTGGTCGGCAGTTTCTAAGCACTTCACAACTTGATGACAACTGCAATAGAACGGTTTCAAAACTGCAATCTAGTCTCGAATCTCTACTTTTTTGTTGTTTATTTGTGAAAGCTGTATTATGAATCTGTAGAGCTTTATAAAACTAGTGCAGTTAAAGGATGGAAAATCATTCTGACTATATCATTGACTTGGGAAGCAAACTTTTTTTGAGAGCACGTCTTGCTCTATAGGAATACACTAGTGACGCTGCAGTAGACTTGGTAACTATTTACAGTAGTAGTAGGTAACAGATTTTAGAATAGACATACTTAATAGATTCTTATTTTATTTCTTACCCTAACCCTTACAATACACAACGCTTCATGCTTTGAATAGAATGTGTACCTATATAGGTCAATTCTACACAGGGAGTCGGTTTTATGAACACGTTTGCTCCCGCGTTTCTTATTTAGCTATTTTATCAAAGTCTGTGGAATTTTAATACAAATGGTTAAAACACCACTTCGTCCCAGCAGCCTAATTTTAGCAGTATATTATCCTTCAAAACACAAGTTTCTATCCAATGTGGTTTATGGTTCAAAATGTATGACTATTGGGAATACAAAATTTTTACTATAGACAGTAATACGTGCAACTGGAGAGAGCATGGTGTTATTTCACGAACGCAAAATAATATCGGAACAGCACTCTGTATGGATAACATACTTACGTCACAATCAATCACGAGAGCGCCGTCATTACGGTCACATCTAAGCTCATTCATGCTCTCCGAGCGAATTGTCTCCTGAACTTATCACACGGTGCCGCTTCCGCGACGACGGCGATAAATTTACTTTCATCCTTTTCCATGCGCCGCGCACTCTAATTTGCCTGCGTCGATATTTAAAAAAAAAAATTTAAAAATATTCATTATCTGTGTCATCTGTTTAATTTCCGAACGCGTTCGTGGGGTTATGAGCGCCCTCGTTGCGATTAAAAAATAAGCATATTTAAATTTGGAATTCAATGTCAAAGCCGTGCCGTTCGGTGTGCCGTCCCTGTCGCTCAGGCTGGGCGTCGGCGCGCGCCTGGGCGGGCGGTATGCAAATCTGCCCGCGGTGGTGAGGGCTGCGAGTGTGTGGGTGCCCTGTACCATTGGCCGCACTAGAACGGCTAACTTCGCCACCAGTTACGGTTGTTTTTCGTTCCACTTCTAATTAACTTCCGTATTATTCTTGAAGTAACTTTTCTCATCTCGCTCCCCTACTTTTGCTCCGCTCGTTATCGTTATAATGTGAAATACTTTCGCGTGTGATGCAAAAAAATGCGCTCTACAAATTCGCGTGCGCCAAGTGTTTATTTTGGAACGCGAGCGTGACGGGTTTCGTTTTAATATATGTAAATACGCCTATTTCAGCGCTATCAACGTATTAAGCGCAGCTGACGTCAGTTCTTAGTGTCACAATGTTTACAAGTGATTTCTGAATGCGAAAGCCCCGAGTTAACGAACGCCATAATCGTGGCTCGCGTTGCTAACTTTGCTAAAATGTTACTTTTATTGCCTAAAGAGTGAGATTTTACGAGCTTTAAAAATAAATTACTCGCCTCGGACGGGTTAAAATCGCAATTTCCAAGACTTCGCGGGTGAATATTTTATTTCCGATTAGTGTGCAAAGGTAAATAAATCGCTTATATTGCCTCATTGTGTAATCCCATCGAAAATATTACCATCATTAAACCTGGTTACATTCACATTTACATCACTCGCTTCTATGATAAAACTTCTCGAATACATTCTAAAGAGAATTTTTAAATATAAAAAAATAAAAAACTCAAAAATTCGAAAATAAAATGAACTTACTTAATTCATCATAAAAATATTCACCGCGTGTTTTATTGCAACCCGTTCTAATTTGACGGGTAAAAATAAAACTTTAGTCGGGACGCACGCGACGTGCGAAAATGCAAATCCATATTCCAAAGGAATTAATCGCTTTTTTTATTGCAACATCAAACACCTTTAATTGCCGCTCTGACAGACACCGGCATGGTCGGTAGGAAAGGTTCCAAACGGGTGTGGTCAAAACAAAATTGAACATTGACAGCAATATATTTTTATAGTTTTCACGAGGTGTTGTTTTTATTGTTGGTCCATTTTGGTCCAGTTTATATTTTTGGCTGCAAATTAGAAAGTTTATGCGATGACCGACGAGATATCGTAAATTAAGTTCGCGAGATCTGCAGTGCAATTTGGAAGGGTTTTAATTAGTCCTCAGGTGATTTATAAGTCATCAAAGCAAAGGCGTAATTCTTGATGTTTTGAATTGTGGTATTGAACAAAACGGACGATTGTTTTGAGTTCTTATGCGGTTAAAGTTTTCAGTTGCGGTTGAAAATCGAAAATAAGGAACGGTTTAGCTTGTATAAGTAATAAATTAGTAAAAATAGAAATATCATGTTTTAACGTTTAATAAACCATTTAGAACTTTAATATTAAACTAATTAATATTAAAAAATGTAACAAAAATATATAAGGCAATTCAGTTTCAATTTTACCTCAATTTTTTTTTTTTGGATTTCATATTAAAACTAAATTAAATTTGAAACCTCATCTTAGATTCCACTGCAGCAAGGCATAGGATCTACCCCAAATAATAGAAGCCTATATTACCTATGGATGATCAAACTAATTCTTTGACCAAACAAGTGTTTTGTTTTTTCTACAGTCGCTCGAATAAATTAATATTGTTTGGATTCCTCAGCTACATTATAATTCGATTATTTCAAAAATGCATTCGTGATCAGCCGCCACGACGATTCATATTCGAAAACCGATAAATCGAACACGGGTCAGTTCGACAAATAAATAAAATAATAATAAAAAACCGCGCACAAGGCAGCAGGCGACGAAAAATATTCAACTTGGAATGCACTTTTGCATACACAATGCCCTTTTGTTTAGTGAAAGTATTTCACATTTAGCAGATTTATTTTTATATGATTTATAGGCTACGATGTCGTGCCTTCATTGGGGACTCAGCGATGTTTTGCGGTTCGCCATATTGTTGTAGAGCTTTTTTATTAAAAGCGCGGCTTTCCGATGGTTTCTAGCTAGTTACGTTACGTAACGTTAAGAATGCAAATTAAAAGGAGATATCATAAATTTCGGGAATCGGAATATTTTTAAATAATTTACATAACGATAAGCGATAGAAAGACAACGAATGCTTGCTCAAATGTCGTGTTCCGTTTTCCGTTTAGGCATGACACAGAACCGACTTAGTAGTACATTGACTTATGTACTTTACTTCGATAGCTACTTGGGTATACCTAATCTTGTATATAAACATCAATCAAATTAATCTGTGTAACTAATCTGATTTTGTTTCAATATACAATATCGTAGAAACATGATTTTTCTCTGGAGAAAGAAATAAAGTAGTTTTAATGAAACTCAAAAATTAATAAAACGAACTTTTGAAGGCACGACATAATAACTTTATATTCCTAAATTCCCCACCAGGTGCTAAATGTTAATATTGATATCAATATACTGCGAAGTGATATGAACAGACGTGTTGTATGACTGATAAGTGAAGAAGAACGCATGGCTCACTTAGGATGCGCAAGCGCTGCTTTTTATCAGGTAAGTGTAGAGCATAGAATATAATAGAAAAGAATAGAAAAGTTTTTTATTCCAATAAACTTTTACAAGTGCTTTTGAATACTTTTTTTTTCCTCTTTATTATAGGCTTTGTTCAATCTGAACATGTCACCCTTGTAACAAATCACAATAAATCTAGTTATCGTCTTTTTAAAGTTACATTACAAATACTTGTCAAATTGAATTTACCTCTGGTTCGGAATGCCGTTCCAACCAAGAAGAACCAGCAAGAAACTCGAATAGATTTATTATAATATTAGGTATACTCTTATGTAATTACGAAAATTAACTAGAGATAATTGATTGATTCGGTGACCAACTGATGCTTGCGATTTCGTCAACTTCGAAATTTTGATTTTCCGTTGATAAAAGTAACCTTTATCCGTCCCCTGGATGCAAGCAATCTCAGTGCCAAGTTCAGCGTTAATACCGTGAAAATGTATTAACCTATATATTGACCATGATATAGGTAAGTAGGTATATAGTATTATTACTTTTTTAATTTTAACCTTAAATATTTCCGGGATAAAAAGTGGCCTAGATCTCTCCTTATAGGATAATACTCTATCTGTGAAAGTCACTTCAAAATAATTTCAGCCATTCCGAAAATTGCCCCGGACAAACAAATACCTAGACAGACAGACAAACGAACATTTTAAAAACGTATGTTTGGGCTATGGCTATCATTGGAATAATCATACTGTGAGTTTAGGCAGTGATTTTGAATTCGAAACACAGACACCACTTAAATTTTATTTATTTCTAGTATAGTAGATGTGTTATTTTATTGTGTGTTATTTTATTAGTATGTTAATTTTATTTTTTTCTAGTCTAGTATCCTAGTTGAAAGAATCTCACAATGATAAGGGACGATGAAGTCTAAAATGGAAACGTGATAACGTCCGTTTCTATGAGATATCGTACCGGAACGCTAAATCCCTTGGATTTGCCGGTAGGTTGGTGGTACGTGGCAACTAGCCCTAGCTAAAGCCTTTCACTAAATCTCATAAATCAGAAAACGTCCCACCTAATGATTTCAAATACAATTACAATATTCTTATTTTCTCCTTTAATTAAAACTTAAAATTAATTTAAAAAATCCTTTTAAGTATCCAGCGTTGGTATCAACAGCAAAAAAATTAAAGTTATCTACTTGGTTTCACTTAGTCTATTGGATCGCAAACACGCGATGTCTAATGTCTTATTAGACGATAGAGTTAGGTACTTACATCGTATTTGTAGCTTAATACATTATGTTTTTAAGAAATCCAGACCCACACTCAATTAACTTCACAATAAACTTATATATTGTAGGTTTATAAACTTAAGTCAATATCATTTTTAAGTATTTTTTTCAAAAACAACTCTTCACTCATTCTTTTAATAAGTATGTGTATGTAACGGTGATTCTTATATAAAAAAAATATTACTATTATACTAAAGGTACCAAACGGTTAGTCACATTGAAGCTTATAAGAAACCATTCAAATGTCAATGATTGATTCATTTTATTTAGAATTCGAAATTATTTCTCTGAATATCAGTAATCTCAATGATTAATTTCTCCTCTATACACATAATTGTAGAGTAAACAAAATAATTAGACATTCATAAACCGAACGTCGATAATCGATCGCGCCATCTTGCTAGCGGCGATGGCCAAATGTTTCCGCTTTAATTTCTCAGTAGGGTTAGTACGTGTGTATGCATCTCGACAACACTGATAGATTTCGAATATCGAAACACTCTAACTTTAAAGTAAAATAGATCGTAACCGACGTATTCTAAGGCTCAAATTTTCCCATAAATGCACGACCAGTGCCCAAGCGGGAACTTCATGAAATTAAAATCGAAACGTTACCTTATATCGAGGATTTTAGTTCATTTTACTCTGACGTCATTGTGTTTTGATGCTCGAAATCTATCAACGTTGACGAGACATGCAAACTCGTAGTAAGGGGACAGTAATTTGGAGTTTCCGCTCTCAGCCAATCCGTCCCGTCAGCCGACCGTAATTATATTATTTCGGCAATAAATTATCGAATTTTGAATACATTCAAAGACGATAATTTCGGTTAGACACAATAGTGCCGCTTTCGAAGATATTTGAGGTAAATAATAATTACTTTGGTTATTGAGTAAATTAGACATTCGAAGCTTTGATATTAGGTTTAAGTTTAAGTTTATTACATATTTTTGAGTAACTTAGCTCAACCTAACCTAGTAACTTATTACAAAATATAGGCCAAGCTACAAATGAAAGTACCTACACACTATGAAAGCTAAATTATAAAAGAAAGCGTTCCTGTCTTAAAAGTATTTCATAAAAATACAAAGTTTTCGTAACATTCCACCCTTCAAAAACAAAAGTGAAGAAGATAGGGCCGCCGGCAACAAATCGATAACTAGCGATAGTTTGATTCGATTAATTCCGTTCGAAATTAACGCGACGGGTAAGCAACGGGTATCGACATGGACGCCGTTGCCACGGCAACGCGCCCCATACTTACAACTCACTAATTACGCCACACTGATTGCTTTTCACTTTTTTTCTGCCCCACGAGAATCTGACGCCACCCCCGTAGTGTTTGGGAGTATCGATTAAAAATTATGTCGGCTGTTTTGTTGCAACCATTGTCAGTTTCGAAACATTAAATATTCAAGTCTTCTTAGTACCTACTATTTAACTTAAAATGGTAAACTTGTAAAGATTTCTGAATTAATATTTCAATGCCAATCAAGTACCCTACCTAATGTTTAAGAAAGATTCAGATTAGACGCGGCGCGTCGGAACGCATCGGCAATAGAAAATTGAAACGTATTTGATTGACAATTAAGTTTCAAATCTGAGAGTTCTATGCCTATGCCTTGCACATTCGGGGATTGTATTCGGCATAAGGAAATATTCAGAACTTTAACTTATCAAATTAAACATTTCAAATTTCTATATTGCATTGTCCCTGCGTCTAATCAGAGTAGATTAGGTACCTTAGGTACCTCATACTCTCGTTAGAGTTTAGACCAATATAATGTTACATTCGACTATAAATAATTTATTGAAACGGTTATTTAATGAAACGGACATTCATTCATAGCGTAGACAATTAACAAATTATAAACCGATTTATCCGAACATTTTCTAATATTCTGATTTTATATATTTCTTATGCAAAAAACAAAAATATTTCTGTTAATATACTTTGTGTAACTTCACAATTTAAAAGAGTTATAGTAGGTACTTATATGTTTAATTACAAAAAGTTATCGATAAAATTCTGGCAGCCCAATGACGTTGCACTCCATTATTGATGACGTCACGGCGATCGATGGAAGGAAACGAGTCATTACACTGTTTTTATTCGTCACACTGATTAATCAAGTGATTAATTATACAGTTTATATTGGATCACTTTTTTTGCCAACCGCCCGTTGCTTTTGTAAACAATGCTACAGAACAATATCTATTAAAAGGTTTTTTTACACTTAAAACTGCCAATCATTGATGATGAACACCCTTTTTCACGAGAACAAAAATCATTAACATAATATAATTTTCATAGCTAAATTGTAAAAAACAAGGAAAAAGACTTAAAAAAATAAATTATTTAAAGCAAATTAAAAAAATTCATAAAATTAAAAATTGTAATGAAATATGCAAATTTGACTATTTTCAAGATGTCATGACTGGTCTGTGTTTAGATTTTGATAACGTTTTTACGAGTTCAATAAAAAGCAGTTACATAGATACATCGATATCACAGTTTAATCGTATAGAAGATAATACTACAATAACTAGAATGAATTCGAAGCAGGCCATTTCGCGAACGAGGTTGACCGCTGATCAGATAGCAACCCTGACCTTGCCCAAGCACTCACACACGCGCCCTACGCACGCGATGCACACTATGCGAAAACAACATGACGTAGTAGGTGAAACGTTCGAGTTAAAAAAAAAATTACCGACTAGGTCTATGGTGTCTAGGTGTATATTCTCAAGAGAGTCGCTCTTGGATACCAGTGGCACAAGATGGTGTTTCGGAGGCGATCCTTGCACGAGACTAATGTCTAGCGAAGGACGTCTATTGGTTGAGATGATGATGATGAACAAAATAGAAAAACTAAATATATACAAAATTACTTTATTCGACTTTAAAACTCCATAGGCGCCTGACATAAATAGACAATGATAGACTGCATCAGTCAATTCCTTAAATCATGAGTGATGGATCATCCAGATATTTTTATTTTCACAGATGATAGGGCTTCGCGTGAATGTTATCTGTTCGTTTTTGATAAATAAAAATGATTTAGAAAAGATTTCGATGTAGAAATAAAGATAAGTAGGTACTTATTTGAAAATTTAATGCAAAACTTTATTGTTTATAATGGAGGGCATACAGCTCAAGGCACACTTATTGACACAGAGTCAAAGCGTAGTAACGAATTTTCTTTATGCATCGCCTGGCTTCAGTTTTGCAACAATGTGCCTTGAGCCTTGATTTTCTATCATTATATTTAGTTATTTATTATTTTATTTTGGACATAAGACAAATTGGCATTTAAATTGATCAGATGATTTATTTCAATGCCACAAGTTTTAATCGTGTTTGTGGTTTTACCACAGGTTTTACCTTATAAAAGCATACTTAATTAGAATAAAAACTATAAATAATTAAAAATTAGATATTGCACATATTTTGTCATATCTATATGTGCATAAATTAAAAATTTTAAGGTAATAGATATAACATAATTTTCTCACGATAATTGCAAAAAATTAATAATCTACTTTGCATTTATATCTCCACTTTGAAATAGATTTAGGTTAATAAAAATACGAATTTGACGATAAAATTTGCATTTCATAAATTAGGTATAATTCACATTAGATCGTGTGACAATGATATCTAATAAGAATCCCAAGAAAAATAAACTGTCTGAAAATTTAATTCAAGCGTATCAAGTTACTTAATTACTCACAAATCAACAAAACAAATTAGATACATATTTCAAACATTCTTATTAAACCTCATTCATATTACCTACACAGTTAATATTTATTTAGTGTTAAGTAGACGATTTAATTTTTACACGAAAATAATTTAATATGGAAATGCTAATAAGATTTGCATAGGTATGCACAGTTAGGGTCATCATTTACTAGCGCAGACTCGAAGCTCGAAGCATTAATCTAATTTGCATCACATATTTATTTATCTCCGTAAGTAATGCACAATTTTTTATCTAAAAAGGCGCGTAGATAAGTACGCCTGAATGCGCACGTCTGCGAGCGGCCTTTTATATTGAAACACAAGCGGACACCCGCGACTTCGTTCGCGTGGATAGATATATATTATTTTATAAAAATCCCGTGGGAATCATTTTTCCTAAGCTCCTTTGAGCTCATACCATGCTAAAAACTGTTAAAAGTTCACTGCCGGATGTTTCGGTAGATCAAAATATAAACATTCACCAGTGAAAGTCCCATCAAAATCGATCTAGCCTTTTAGAGATTAGTCGGTAATCTTTAAAGTATCTACTTTCTAACAAAAAAAGAATGAATGAAATCGGACTACACGTTATTGAATTACAGCTAAATACACGTTTTGACTTTCATCCCCTCTCCCTAGGGAACCGTGCTGAATTTCGGGATATAAAGTATCCTATATGTTACTCCGTAGTATGAACTTAAATCGTACCAAGTTTCGTTTCAATTCATTCAGTAGTTTTTGCGTGATGCACGCACAAACATACAGACAAACAGACAAACAGATAAACAGACAAACAGATAAACAGATAAAAATTTCTAAAATAGCTTTTTTACGTTCTATTACTTATCTCTAACATCCCCCAGTTATTATTTTGCAAAAATCTTCAATGTACAGATACGGCAATTCTACGATTTTATTATATGTATAGAAGATAGATAGATAGATGTATAGATTTTATTATAATATGTATGTACAGAAGAAGATAGATAGATTTGACGCTTCGTTTCGACACGACTCTGCGCTGGTATGAATAGATTTTTGACCTGTGGGCCAAAAATCCACTCAAAATCTTGAATGACGAGATGTGATATAAAATGATAGGGCGATTAGTATACCAAAATTACATAATATACCTAATATATTTATTGTTTTTGTTTTTATCTAAAGACCAACCTAACTAGCGTTATAATACTTTAACAAATAATTGGTAAAGTGCGTGCTAATACACTTATAACCAAAAGAATAATGTAAATAAAAATGATTCATGGGTGTCTTGTTTCACTACGGAACCTTTAAAAAACTATGGTATATTTTGCGTGCCATACTCAGAAATTTAATTTAGGACGGGTTGCGTTGCGGCGAATTATTAACGCATAGTGTGACCGAACTCGTTGATAGCACGAAGACAGCCCTGCGTAACTTTCCTCACTAACCCACTAAATAAATACTCCACAATGAGGCACTATTCACTAACGATCCGACGTTTGATACAAAAAAATCCACTCGTCACGACCGAAGTTTCGCGCTAATCTACCATTTCACCGACATTCCGGTTAACTTCGAAGAAGTTAAGTCACCCTTAATAAAAATCTCCCGGAGCGATTAACATTTCAGAAATCAAAACAGCCGAGAGGCACGCGATCGGTTCACGAAACAAAGAATATACTTACTCGTACTCCTAAATCCCTTTAACATCCACTATCTATTATTGATTTAATTTTTTCCCACTTTTCATGCGGGCTGTAGTTACCTACTTGTGTATACATGTGTGTGGTGTGAGTGTGGTTGAGTGTGGGTGTCTGCATTCGCAACACACATAATTAGTGAAATAGGGGGTCGATATTATTAATGAGGGGGGACGAGGGGTATGGATTGTTATCTAGTCGAGCTTTTGTGTTCTTTTCTATAGATCGGCCGTCTATTGATTGTTTAGTCGATACTTTGGTAGGTCTTTAATTATAGGGGCTAACAGGCTAACTGAACGAACACCTCGCTTGACACGTTAATAGCGTCTACGGGGACGGTTATAATTTTCCATAATTATTCATTTGAACGCGAAGTTTCGACAGTTATGAGTTGTATTTAGTTTTGAATCACCACGACATTTGTTATTACCAAGGGACCATTTTTGTTTTGAACTATTACCTAATCCATATTCAATATTATAAATACGAAACTATAGTATAACTAATAACTATATTATGTCAGTCTGTTTTTAATGCCTGAACTGCTGAACCGATTTCGATAAAATTTTGCAAGGATAGCATAGATTGCATCCTGAAGAAGAGCATAAGTTAACTTTTTTCCTAAAAAATTGGAAATGGTTTTATGCCAGAATAGAGTTTCCCTGAGAATGGAGTACCTTTATGCGTTCGCGTTTCGTTCAGACGATTGAGCTGAAACTCGGGATAGAGTTAGTTTGCATGCTGGAGACAGGAATATAATACTTTTTGAGAACTTCCTAACCTAAAACCCAGTAAACCATGTTTTTTTGCCCGACCCGAGACTCTAACCCCTCTCAAAAGCTGGTGAAGATAAGTACCTAATTACTATTTAAATTTTGAGGTATGACATATTATAAAAACTAATCTATAGGCAAATATGTTAGTAGGTATAGTTACGGTCAATAGCTAGTTATAATATCAAAGTGAATAACGAGAATTTTAACGCCTAACACCATGCTATTAATGTCAAGTCCTTTGCTTCAAGTGTTATTAATAAGTCATACACACAGCCTTCAAGCGTTGACACCTTGTAATTCACGACAAAATCGCCGGTGGGACATGTCCAACACGCCTGGTTACAAATAAGACGAGTTCGGACATGTGAAGAGACCGCCGGTACTTCACTGATTAATAAGATGGGGTTGCGACTTGCGAGCAAGGGGTACCGAGCCACCCCACGCGTCTCCCTCGCGCCTTACCCACAAAACAAAAAAAATGTGACTCATCAACCCACACCGACAAACAAAACTCACACTAACCACCTAACGCATAATAACCACACATTCAAATTATCAACCTTAACATAACGGGTAAAAGGCTCCAATTAGAACAGGATCGCTCGCACTTAAGCAAAGTTAGGTCTCCTATAATCGTTCATTATCGCACACATACGAAGACCATTCACGTATTGTCCACGCGTACATGTATGCGTTAATTATATTGGAAAGTAGTGGGTAGGGGTTAGTTGATTTGATTAATTCCAGCTAGAAGATACGACCTTGTTAGATAAATATATTCTATAAAAATTGGTATATTCCAATCAACTTATATCAGCAATTTATTCAATCAGTGATAAGACCAATTTCGACTTGGAATCCTTTCTCGAGAATTATAAGAAAATATTGTTCATTAATTATTATTGATTCGAATAATAGAATTTTTGATAACATATTCCAATTGGTATGGATATGGTACCTACCTAAATAATGAATAATTTTTTTACCAGAAAACTTTTGATAAAACTCAGAACTATTGAATACATAAACTTATAGACTTTTGTCGACGTCATTAAAAAGACAGTTCCATTACTAATAGAAAATGATGTAAGTAATCAAAAGAGCAATTTGACGAAATAAGGAAAATGTTCTTTGCTCGTCCATCGGAAGTTAATGGCGAGCTCTTGGCAAATCGCTCCCTGCAGTAGTGTTCACAGCCAATCCGGCTCTAAAAGATGAACCGAACCTATCCTTATAATATTTAAATATATCTACCTACTCGCTTTTTTTTTTGCTCTGATTTTTTATCTATATCTGATTTTTAATTAATAGTATTTATTTATCTTAATAAACATGTGGCAAATAATAACAATTTATACTTTAATTTTTATTGCAATATTTATTTACCTGCAATATTTAATCATATTATGTAAAGCAAAAGAATTGTCTCATATTATTATCTCCTCCTCGTTTTAGAGGTTTTTGATGATTATTATTGTTTATCTATTTTGGTATAACATAATATATCTACCTAGTTCACAATTTTTCGCTCCCTTTTAGTTAAAGAGAACATATAAATATTTCTCAAAACTAATTAATTACTCTGGGATATTATGCTAACTTATATACCTAACTGAAGCTCAGTAGTTGGTCTTACGCATAAGTCACTCAGTTTTTAGTGTTATTACTCCCTACCTAAGAAAATTATTGTTTTATCGCTCAATAACATTATACCTCAGATATTTTATCGTTTTGTCATATCATAACTTAGAAAGTACTGAGGAGTGTACTGTTTTCGGGACTCCAAACTATATCCACGAAGCTTCGCGTGCTTAATGTTTCCTCAAATGAAAAAAAAAAGCGGCGGAAAAATTTTATTATCGACTGAGCCCGCCTCGATATGGAGCACTGACAAATTGCTACAGTTTAAAAACAAATTTTACATTTTTTCACTCGAGCGACTCACTGCACCCGCGATAAATATATTTTTTTTAATTGCATGTTGGCAATATTCGCTTAAATAGTGTCGACGTGTCAGGCGATTCACGAAAGTTTGTTCTTAGTTTTGCCAAAATTTTTGACAATAAATTCCTTAAATTGCGCAAATAGTACCTATCGTAAATTCGTTTCACCGGTTTGAATTTTAACTTTACTTTTTTGCACGTGACAAAACCTAAATAGGCCTCAAATATCGTCAATAGATAACATAATTATAACTCCCGGCACGTAAGTCGTGCGCTGACCTTCAAGTGCGCGCAGCGTCGTACGAGTGAGCGTGACACAATACGATTGGAGAGCCAATCAGCGCTTACGAGGGATCCGCGAGAGCTACTCAGTGCTTAGGAGCGATCCCTACGCCCTCCCCTCGACCCCCTCACCACCCGAGATACCTCATTTTCGACTTTTGCGCATTGAAGGTCAACGCTAGGCTTATTTGCCGTGACTTGTAACTATTAGCAAAACTATTTCTTAATTTCTCCTTACCTGACATTAAATATATATTACGAAGATGCATGTTAAAATACAAGGATTTATTTTAAGGTAGGCAATTATGTACTGAGTATGTTTATCATCATCATAGAATAAAATATGCCCTAACATAATTCAGTAGACATATTAAAAGTTAAGCAGTTTCACCCTAATAACGTTAACCGCTTTCTGAGAAGTTGTTATCTGCATATGCAAAAATGGCCTCGTGCCGGACTTATGCAAATGACGGGCGATGCATGACACGTACTTCGTTTAAATAAAGTATGAAGTTGTAGCTAGCGCCATTATGACACGCCTAATATATGGTAATGTGGAATCTCGTTCTTAGATGATAGTCAAAAAAGAGGGTAGGTAACTATGCTTGTCCGCACGTGCAGGACTCTTCTTATGCAAAGTGAAACTGGTATACCCCAATAGAATAAAATTGAAATAAGTGGGTTAAAGTCGATAATTATGATAATATAATTTTTACTGGTTACTTTTTAAATGGATTGTTCGATGTTTTAAATATTTTTTTGTGGCAGATGTCTGAAGAAGTTCTAATTCAACCAACTACAGTTCATATTGTGTTTATTATTAACCAGACACTTTATTATTCTTTACTGTAACTTACAAATGAAGGCATCGCTTTATTATCTCCTTGTAACTACTGATACCCAATACTTCATAATTAAAGGCATATTTTCATCATTGTAATAGTAGTTTATGAAACGGTTGCATAATCGAGGTTATTAAAACATGAGTGGGAGTTTAAAAAACGAGCCGCAGGTGAGTTTTTTAATAATACGAGTGTTTTATTACCTAATTATGTAGAGTTCCATATACTACTTTATCTAAACTCATATATCTTAAAATCCAAACCATAAAATCTTAGTAATATTTGTCCTAAGTTTTCCTTGATTTTGCTGGCAAAAGATTATTGGTCGTTGCTACTTCCAGAATGTCGGGTGGAGTTAAATTCTCTTCAGTATCAGTGCTAGACATTTTCCGCACGATAAAAACCATTTGTAAATTTATGAGTAGGTAACAAAAAACAATAAATTAAAAATTTAAATATAGCGTATGGCGTCAAAATTCAGTTGTTACAAAATGTGGGTGCAGACTACAGTGTCAGGTGATGTCTATTGTCTATGGTCAATTATGGTAGCGCCACACACTGGCTGCCGCACCGTCACGTCTAAATAAAAATCCAGGAAGAAAATATGCTCTATATTAATTTGTGCAATATCTAAATTACAATAGGTAGATACTTACCTAATATTTTATATTATCATAGACAATAGCACACAATAGCCATAGACATACAATACCTCTCACATAAACGGCCAAGGACGTCGCGCGAATTTCCCGCCATGGCTCAAAAATCTAGAACCCAGAGTCCTGACCCGACCAGACCTGTACTTTAATGGAGAAAAAATTATTTTAAAGCATTATTTTGCAAGAATTTCCTAACAAAAAAGTGTTATAATGTTTTTTTTAATATTATAGATGTATGTGAATAAAGTAGGCCAATATATGATACATTTTGTATTCTTAATCAGGATTTTAAGATATGAGAGTAGATAAAATTTATTAAAAACCATGTTCATGCATTGCACCAAAAACTCCAAAAATAAATTTCACAAATATTTAAAACAAGCGGACACCCGCGACTTCGTTCGCGTGGATATTGATTTTTAAAAATCCCGTGGGAATCATTTTGTTTTCCTAAACTCCTTTGAGCTCATACCTTGCTAAAAACTGTTAAAAGTTCACTGGCGGATGTTTAGGGAGATCAAAATGTAAACATCCGCCAGTAAAAGTATCATCGAAATCGGTCCAGCCTTTCAGAGATAAGCCAGTAATCTTTAAAGTATTTCCTTTCTAACAAAAAAAGAATGAATGAAATCGGACCACCCGTTAACGAATTACAGCTAAGTACATATTTTGACTTTCATCCCCTCTCCCAAGGGAACCGTGCTGAATTTCGGGATAAAAAGTATCCTTTATGTTACTCCATAGCACAGTTTAAAGAGATACTAAATCACGCCGAGTTACATTACAATCCATTCAGTAGTTTTTGCGTGATGCGCGCACAAACATACAGACAAACAGACAAAAATTTCAAAAATAGCTTTTTTACGTTCTATTACTTTTACTTATCCCTAACATCCCCCAGTTATTATTTTGCAAAAATCTTCAATGTACAGATACCTACGGCAATTCTACGATTTTATTATATGTATAGAAGATATAGATATGAGTTATATTTTGATATTGCTCCAAATGTTAAATTGATCATTAGATCAGGCAGATCAATACGCATTAAAAATATTATCCCGCATAACTTAAAGGATGTATAATACATCGACTAACACCTCACTTTCTTTATAAACCACATTCGGAGAAGCGTGTTTCTATCTGCATATGCAAAAATCTTAGCCTCGTGCCGGACATATGCAAATGGCATGCAATGCCTGACACGTACTTCGTTTAAATTAACTATGGATGTGTCCCGTGCCGTTACGGAGCGTCTAATGTATGGTAATGTATTTGAGATGATAGTCAATTTTGATGCCTACATACCGACGTATGCTAATTCGCACGTGGACTCTTCTTATGCAAACTCACAGCTTCCGTACTCGAATGTAGATACTTAATAGAAAAAAAAAAATAATTTTGTCCAATATAAAAAGTTGGGTGAGGTTTGATGATTTGAGTTGTTATTTTTATAACGTTTATATCTTAACTTCAGAAAAGTCTGTTTTAAAATAAGAGAAATAACAGGTGTTCTAAAAATAGTGTTTTAAAAACAGCCAGTGCTTTTCCTTTTCTGTAAAAATAATTCAACATAGTTACACTTCGCTAACATAGTTTACACAAATGAAAAATATCATTTAACCAACAACAAATAATGCTACATTTTTTTAAATTAACAATGAATGGCCATATCGAATCAAATCATAGTAAGTTAATCGTAATTTATTTAATCGCTCTTTAACCATATAATTTTATATTTAAGATACCCATACGGTAGCAAAACGGTAACATAAACGGTATAGTTTTGTATAGATCGTCCCACCTGTCCCCACGATTGTCACACCCCATACCTACCCGAACGGCAGTCGATATTCTCGAATTTCATATGTATCTCTAATTTCAATAACACCCTTCGCTACCTGTGCCATCTCATCTACATATCAATGTTCGCAACGTCTAGGAAATTTCTTTTCTTTCACTAAAACCCCATCCACACGATCCGAACGTTGCACGTTTATCCGCCTAAGTTTAGTTGTCATTTTAATATTTCTGCCAAATAAAACTGCATTAAATTTTGAAAAATCCATTTTGGAAGCTTATAATCTAACTTAAAAAAAATAAGGTTATCAATTCATATTATGTACTTAAGTATATGTTAATATTATTGGAACGGCAATATATTCACGATAATTAAATATAATTATATTCTTTAATGATATTTTTTCTTAAATCATACCTATCTTATCTTGTTTAAAGAGACCTGCAAGATACAATATATGTACGACAATAATGAACAAAATATTAGGCTTATTTCTATTATACTCGCATCGGGTTTTTGTCCTCAGATAGTAATTATGTCCAGACTTATCTGTTTTCCATTTTTAACCCCCGACGCAAAAACGACGGGGTGTTATAAGTTTGACGTGTCTGTGTGTGTGTGTGTGTGTGTGTGTGTGTGTGTGTGTGTGTGTGTGTGTGTGTGTCTGTCTGTTCCCCCGTGGCGCTCAAACGCGTGGACCGATTTGAATGCGGTTTTTTTTGTTTGAAAGGTGAATAAGTCGAGAGTGTTGTTAGCTATGTTTGATGAAAATCGGTCCAAGATGGCCGCCGCTACAAAATGGCGGATTACATATTTTTTCACAACTCCCTTAATATGGGTATCAAATGAAAGGGCTTGGCTAGCAGAATAGCACTATTGCAAATCCAAGATGGCCGCCGCCATAAAATGGCGAATGTCGGGGGTTTTTTAAATTTTTAATTTATACTTGTTAGTAAAATGTTCTCGTCATGCTATTCAACCTTCGAAAGTCAGACCGTGTGGAAGGTTCTCAAAATATGCAAAGCTCGTGCTCCATATCATTACAAAGAATTTCACTAAAATTAGATCACCCTACATTGTCATACCCTTTGGTAATGGTTTGGTTTTGTAACGAACTTTTTGAAATTCGATATACGTGCTGTTCTCACTAAGGGCCAAGTATGCACATCAACAATGTCTAGGGATATTTTGTATAAAGTTCTGAAACTCGAAAAATATTAATCGGTTTTAAATTATTTTAATGAAAGCTTATTTTGCAGACCATATTAAATGATTCTAAATTTGAATTTGAAAAAATAAATTGAAAACAAATGATTTGTGCGGCATAATTGTAGCGAAGTTCGAAAGTTTCAATTGACCTAACCCAGTTTTTGGTATATTTTTGTATCAAATGAAAGTTTCAATGAAAATTATTGGTTAATTTCTAATTTATGCAACTGTATGCATCATGCAGAGGCGCCATTTAACAAGAGACGAAATGTTAAGGGCAGTAGGTACGCTCCAAACTGGGGCTCCTCAACGAAGTATTGCCGAGGCGATTGAAACAAGAAAAAACGTGATATCAAGGTTGTGGTCACGTTATTGCACCACTGGTGAAGTGGGTGAACGGCACCCAGGCGAGAAGCGCATAACCGCCCGAAGACAGGACCGATTTTCGCAAATGACCGCGAGAAGATAACCAAATGCTACAGCCATGCAGTTGGTTTAAAGGCTCCAGTCAGACCACCATTTGCTTGTCAGTGACGAAACTGTGAGGAGAAGACTGCACGAGGCTAACCTTCATGCTCGCAGGCCGCTTCGTACTCCAGCACTACGCAGAGGAAATCGTGGACGAAGATTACAGTGGGCTCGCGAACATTTGCTCTAGGAAGATAACTAGTGGTCTGTAGTGCTGTTTACCGATGAGTCCCGATTCGGATTTCATCCTGATTTACGAAGAGTACGTGTATGGCGAGCTCCTGGTCGTGACAACCGTCTGCGACACCGTCAGGAAGTCCAGCCATACCACGGCAAAACAATTATGGTTTGGGCGGGAATTCGTATCGATGGAAGAACAGATCTCGTTTGGATCAGAAACACCATGACTTCTGAAAAATACCGTAATCAGGTGCTAGCACCAATAATCTATCCCCATCGACTGCAAATGGACCAAGTTTTCACGCTCATGCACGACAAAGCCCGTTCGCACACTGCGCGAGTGGTGACCAGCTGGCTACAAGAGCACGATGTGTCGATCTTAGACTGGCCCGCTGAATCACCAGACCTAAACCCCATAGAGCACGCATGGGACATGCTCCAAAGAAGGGCTTTGAGGAGTTTTCCTCCGAACATTGCGACTGCAAAGCAACTTTTTTTGCATCTTAGCAGGACCTGGGACAATATCCCACAGCAAGACTTTGATAACTTGATTCAAAGCATGAAAAGCCGTTGTAGGACCGTGGTTAACGTCCATGGGTGGTTTACTGACTACTAATTTTAAATAATTTTTCACGTAACTGCAAAAAACCTGATAATTTTGCTAAAATTATATTTTTTCTTAAAAAGACATCTATCCTTAAGTTTACCATCATTTCATTTTTTGTCTTTATTTCAATAAAAAAATATTTACACAAAAAAACTAATTCTGTTTTATTCTAAAAGATAGTCTAATAAATAGGCTTTACAAAAATATATACATATTGTATGTTAGTTATAACCAATTTTGAATAAATTGAGAAAATCAGAATATCCCTAGACAGTGTTGATGTGTGTATGTAGTGTGTAAGTATTTAGTTTCTTATGTTTAGTCTCCTAAACCCACATATACTCGTATATACTTTTGTGTAAATACAAATAGTGAACATGCGAACAAGCGAGACATCTGATATCAAGTGATTACCTCGCCAGTTAACATCAGCAGTTCCAGTTATTGCCTCTTATATATGACAGAAACATATCACAATTTTTTTAGGGTTCCGTACCCAAAGGGTAAAAACGGAGCCCTATTAATGTCACTCGGCTGTCTGTCTGTCTGTCTGTCTGTCTGTCTGTCTGTCCGTCTGTCCGCCGGCCACAGGTCTCTAGCTCGCAGACGAAATGAGTTACAAACCTGAAATTTTGGTATTTGGTGTAAAACGTTGACCCAAAATCAAATATTGAATTAAAAATTGAATTAAATTATTTTTCAGGGGGGCTCCCATACATGAGAAAGGAGCCGGAAAAAAAATTTTTTTTCTTACCCTAGCTTGTGGGGTATCATTGTTTAGAGCTCATTGAGTAGAGTACGAATATATATTTTTTTAATTTTTTGCTTAAAAAGGAAGGAAATGGGGGGTCATCAAATTTGTCAGTTTTAGACCATTTTTGTGACGGGGGCTATCTAAAAAACTAAACTAGTTAGGAATATGATATTTCGGTATATTATGTACTATATGCTCTATTTGTACAACAAATACTGAAAACAACGATTCATAAAATAGTTTATAAGCTGTGACCAAAATAAACCAACTTATTTTGCGTTTTTCTTTCACGATTTCTTGCGATGTCTAACTCGGAAATTAAATATTTCTTAGACCCAAAATATTATATTGTTCATAATTATGTACGGAACCCTGAAAGAGCGAGGCCCGACTCGCACTTGGCTGATTTTTTAGTTTTGTGGTTAGCTTCAACGAAAATTAGAAGGCATATCACTAAGAATTCAAGCTCGCTGTAGGTAATCGTTAAACATCATTTGGTTATTAATGATTCTACCTCTCTATGTGCTTCGGAAAATATATTCTGCTCTAAAGAAGCTCTTGGGTACCTACAGGCATAAAAAAAATTTATACAAGTATAAAGTTCGTAAACTAAAACCCGACTACGCAATAATTTAATAATAAATAATAATTAGTGTGCGAAAACGCGGGGCAAGCAACTAGTGGCGCCATCTGATATGTCTATCGGAATTACTAATTTAATAAAATAGAAAGTCGAGCGAAGGTCCCTTCTTGACTTTTTCGTAAATAAAATGTAGTCTATGTCACTCGGACCATAACAAAGAATCAATAGACATCTCATTCATCAAAATCGGTCCAGTAGTTTAGGCGCTACGGTGGTACACACAGAATCTCATACAAAAATTGGTCACATACATACATACATATACTGCTAAAATCATAACCCTTCCTTTAGGCTTTGTCGTAGTCGGGTAAAAAAGAGGACTATGATATACCTAGTCGTGGACTGTAATTCATAAAACTTTGAAAAAAGCTCTGTATTAGTTATTGACGGTATATGGAGCATAACTTAAGAGCGCGGCAAACACAAAGTAGTCCCGCAGATGCAATAATTCGTAACAATTATCTGATAAGTATCATCACGTTTACCCTCCTTCCCACACTGCCACTCGCGACTCGACATTCAATAGTCATCTCGATACATCTCATCCATTATCTAGCTTCCTCTCAACCCTTCCGTCTGTCTACAATGCTTTAAATTTATGCATGCACCTAACAATGATCGCATCGGTTGCATAATTTGATTAGGAGAACTTTTGTCGAGCGAAGGCAGGTATCGGATCGTGAAATTAAATTTAGACCTACAGTTGGTTAATTTTCGGATTCTCCCAACCGAACCTCTCCATCGTAAGGGGTCGGGACGTGTATCATTTGCGACAATGGAGTTCGATCAATTATTATTTTCGCTCACCTTTAGTCAAATTCCTAGTTGTTAGAATAACGGTCGATGCATTGTCGCACGGGGCACGCATTCTTTATAGGTATTTGCATATATCAGTTATTGATTGAAAAAATATTCAAATATCTGCCGTTGGTT
The DNA here is from genome assembly GCA_920104075.1 of Melanargia galathea. Taxonomy (NCBI): domain Eukaryota; kingdom Metazoa; phylum Arthropoda; class Insecta; order Lepidoptera; family Nymphalidae; genus Melanargia; species Melanargia galathea. The sequence goes on from OV049872.1 coordinate 13,062,193, forward strand.
GATCGGAGTCGTTACGGTGCTCGTAATTTGTGTTCGACAATAGAGGCTCGATTAAAATTAATAGTCCTGTTCGTACATTTATATGTACATGCGCTAGAATAATATTATTCGCGGATGGTGCTTTATAATACATGCATACTTCAGAATCCGTCATTGTTTCATTAATTTATTTCATACTAGAGAATGCCCGCGGCTTCGCCGGCGTGAATTTCGGTTTTGCACAAATCCCGAGGGAATCGTGGATTTCCGGTTCCCGTTCCCGCTCCCTTTTCCAACCTTTATACCTACTATCAAGGAAGTTCGCTATAGTAATCTAACTATATCTGTAGCTATAGACTTCGGGTTTTTCAAAATCCCGTGGGAACTGTGCATTTTTTCAGGATAAAAAACGCCTATATATTAAGTCAGGGCATAATCTACCTCCATTCAAAATTTCAGCCAAATCGGTTCAGTAGTTGCGGCGTGATTGAGTAACAAACATCCAAACATCCATCCACACTTTCACATTTATAATATTAAGTAAGATATCATGACCTAAAAGTAAGTAGGTACTTAACCATCTCAGAGTAAGCATATTGTTTTCATCTACATGTTGACCCTTTAACTGCAATCACACAGCGGGTTAACCTGGAAGAGGTAGGTATGGTGGTTTTTATTAAACTCATACCCCTGATCGGTTTATACGCGACATCGTATCAGAACGCTAAATCTTTTGGCAGCACGGTTTTTGCCGGTAAGGTGGTGCCGGTAACTTGCCATGACTCAAGCTGTTCACTAGACCAGAGACAATTTAGAAATTATAAGTTCCCAAATTTATCTTTAGCATCCATAGCAGCGACGTAAATTAAACGTTAACGTTATAGAAACTCGTGTGTTTTACAAAAATGCGCCCTGATACGTCATAAGTCATCAGCTGCGTGGCAAAAAGTTTAAGTTCTTTTTCTACTTTCATAATTATCTATTCTGTATGTATGATACACATAATATTACAAATTAAATATCAAAATAAAAATTGTAGCAGATAATTTTATATTTTATATAAGTATATGATTTCTGTGGCTACTATGTCCGTGTCTCTGGTCGGCTACTACGAGCAAAGTTACTCGCAGCTGCATTGTAGACAATAGTGGCCATTGTTGTAAGCAGTACAGTCGGGCACAAAACTGTACCCACATCATTGTGAGGAGTGGACTGAAACCTAATTGTGACGGCATGTAGGCACGCTAGAAACATTGCATGGAACCACGTCTGATGTCATAGTCCCGACAGCGCTCGCGATCTCACTGAATGGCTTTTGTTCTTGCCTGTACAATAATGTCGCGATATGAGGACTCTAGCAATTGATAGCTAAACATACTGTTTAACGATAACGACATCTCTGGTCCAGCAGTTGGTCACCTGAAAACGTAAAATTCCGAGTTCAATTCCCGGTGGAGTCACTTTGGAAAATAGTGATAGGTATTTTATTTGAACATACTGGTACCTACACGTGATTTTGCGTGGAATTAGAATCCTTTTTCACCGCGGGATGAAAAGTATAGTTAAGGTAAAGTCCCCTTATTCCGTGGTATTTTCATAAAAACTCGAAAGAACGTCAAAAATTAAGCATTTACTACACCTTTCTGAAGAACTGGCTATTTTTATCAGAAGCGTTATTTATTTAACTCTTGAAATATCCTAAAAGGACAACAATTGCAACTTGATTTAAATGTAAAATTAAATTAAATATGAAGAAAGTCCGAATGCTCCAATTCCGAGGTAAAAATCCTAATTCCGAGGCAAATGGCTCCTAATTCCGAGGGTACAAAAAACAAAGGGAAACGAGTAGAATGAATTCTACATGGTGTTCAAAAATGAACTGTATTTATTAATAGATTTCAAAATTAATTCGATACGTATGTAATTGTTTAATTATGTTTGTGTGTAAAATATTAATATATGTATATTATTAATATATATATAGCTGCTCGTGCTGATTCATTCACTGACTGACTGACTGACTGACTGATTGATCACCTCTCCTGAACAATTTTGTATGAAAAATTTTTATTTCAATAATGGTGTCGTAGAGAGGACAAAAATTCATTAAGAGGAAAAATATGGAGAGAGCTGATGATTGAGGATTTCGAAGACGAGCGAATGGCACGCTTAAGGTATTGAAGATACGTGGGGGGTGCTCGAGCAAATGTCACTCGAAACGTCATCCAATTGGCAGTGAGCTGAAAAAAATTCAAAATGGCGAAAAAAACATGGCCGCCATACAAATTTCATCGGTCTCCATCTCGGAGGGTATAAAAGATGGAGGAGTAGTTTCTTCGTAAAAGATGATCAGGATCTAAAGGTCTACTCGATGAATGGAAAAAAATCAAAATGGCGGAATTTATTTTTCCATAGAAAATGTATGACGATTATTGAAGAGACTACAAGTTGTGAACTATGCAACGCTTTGATGCGGTTCTTTGAAGAATTCTCAAAGAAAAATATGGGAAGAAATGATGATTGAGGGTTTGGAAGGTGGTTGAGGAGCCCGGGCAGGGTATTTATTTATTTATTTATTATAGGTGGGAGGTGCTCAAACAAAAATTAATCAGAACCTCATCCAATTGGCACTGAGCTGAAAAAACCCCAAAATGGCGGATTCAAGATGGCGGCTATACAAATTTCGTCGGTGTCTATCTTACCAAGTATACAAGATGTAAGAATGGTTTCTTGGAAAAAGATGATCAATACCTAAAGAACTACTTGATGAGCAGAATGATTCGAAGAAAAAATATGGAGAGTGATAATGATCGAGGATTAGGAATATGGGAGAGATAGGTGGAAGCTGCTCAAACCAAAATACCCGAAAGCGAAACCTCGCGGTCCGCTTGCGGGCCGCGCACCCACGCGCACTACTAGTTATTATATATATAGCTGCTCGTGCTGATTCATTCACTCACCGACTGACTGACTGATTGATCACCTCTCCTGTAAAATTTTGTATCAAAATTATTTTTTTCACAAATGGTTTCGTATAGAGGATAAAAATTTATTCAGAACAAAAATATGGAGAGAGCTGATGATTGAGGATTTCAGAGACGAGCGATGGGCACGCTTAAGGTATTGAAGATAGGTGGCGGGTGCTCGAGCAAATGTCACTCGAAACGTCATCCAATTGGCAGTGAGCTGAAAAAAAATTCAAATGGCGAAAATAAGATGGCCGCCATACAAATTTCGTCGGTCTCCATCTCGGAAGGTATAAAAGATAGAAGAGTAGTTTCTTGGCAAAAGATGATCAAGATCCGATGGTTTATTGGATAAATAGAAAACTGAAGAAAAACCCAAAATGGTGGATACAAGATGGCGGCCATACAAATTTCGTCGGTGATTATCTCACTAAGTATAAAAGATGGAAGAGTGGTTTTTTTAGCAAAAGATGATAGAATAGAATAGAATAGAAAAGTTTTTTTATTCAAATAAACTTTTACAAGTACTTTTGAATCGTCAATTGAGTCTACCACAGGTTCGGAATGCAGTTCCAGCCGAGAAGAACCTGCAAGAAACTCGGCGGTTGCTCTTTTTTTAAAAATAACATTATAACAATTATTATTATTAATGTACATGATTGAAATGCCGTCTCGCGCATTGCTGGAACGAGTTAAATCCAAGCTTTTTTATCGTTTATATAATCTTCAATTGTATAATAAGCTTTTTTTATGAGCATACTAATGATGACGTCTTCCCATCTCCGACGCTGTCTCCCTCTCTTTTCATTAGAATAGCCGGTGCAACATAGACAAGGAAGACAAGAGACCGCACCTTATGGCAAGCTTTAGGGGAGGCCTATGCTGAGTAGCAAGACAATCTTCGTGAAACTGGTGTCAACTATATATATACTAATATAAGTAAAATGTATTTAATAAGATTGTTAAATAAAGGCTTTATTATTATTATTATATGAGCATACTTTTAATAAAGTTCTTAAACTTGTGTAAAGGCAAGTCTAAGACATATTTTTTATTCAGATAAAATTTTACAAGTGCTTTTGAATCGACAAATGAATCTACCACTGGTTCGGAATGGTGCTTACAATTCTACACGTTAAGAAGGGCAGACAAAAGTAGCCCCATTTCCGACGGCGGCACCCGTTCACGAGCATGACGCATGATCCAACCATTGCTTCGCTCAACCATATTTGAGGGAACGTAACAACCCGCACCACACGACACCACCACAGAAATGTTTAAAGAGAGCGAGATCAAAACTTAGTAGGAGTCAAATAGTGGCCTTGAAGTCGCATGGCCTTTACTTCCTTTGACAGTACCGCGAGCCTCAATAAATTCAAGGCGGTGCGTACGAATGTAAGTTAACGACCTGTATGGTTAGTTCGAGCTTGCACACTTCGAAAACGGTACTAGATTTGAATATCGAATATCGATAAACTATAATATCAGAGCAAAATTAACCCTAATGCTCTTACAGTCAAATAAGATTTTAAAGTCATAATGTAGTAGGGTACTTCGAATATTTATTTTAAAAATTTCTGCTTGGGGCGTAGACGAATGGCTGAATATATTGGCGGACTCAAACCTTAAAACCAGCCAGTTTAGTTGCATTTCACTCTCAAGTCATGTTAGTCAATGTGTTTCGATACTCGAATTTCTATCATCGTTTCCCCAATGTACAAAGTCGGCATAAGGCCTCTGTACTCACTAGATTAACAATCAGCTGTTCGACAAAAATCTTAGATTTGATAACATGACAGGTTTAGGTATGACGGTGTGACTCTTGTTCCATGAAAGCAAAGGAGGTAGCTTGGATGGGATGCCACGTGTGTGGATACACTGGCACTGTCTCACATACAGGTGACCTCCGTGGCGGCCGGAGCGGCAGCCACTAAGGCGGAAAGGGCCAAGAGGCGCAAATATGAAAATATAGAAAATAATTTCATATTTGTGCCTTTTGGGGAGGAGACCATGGGTTCGTAGGGCGAGGATGCTAGGTCCTTTTTTAAGGGCCTGTCATTCCGTCTCGTGGAGTCCACGGGTGACCGGAGGGCTGGCAGTATAATATTGTACTCTGTATTACTACTGTATAATATTGTACTACTGTATACAGGGTGTAAATGACATCTTAATGAAAACTTTGAGGTAAGGTTGCATTTAATGTGTTATGTGAAAATACTGAATTCATTTATGTCAGAAATGATTGGTTTCAAATATTGCCATTTTTGAGCGCGCAATGTATTGCATACAACGCGATCACAACGCACGCAACGCTCCGCGCAAAATTCACAATATGAGACTTTTATGAGTTAAAGCGTGGCCTTGACGTCGCGCGCCCGGCTCTTCTTTTGACTGTGCCGCGAGCCTCATTATAAATTCAAGGCCAGTACGAATGTAGGTTAACGACCTGTCAGTATTCACACTAGTTCACTAGCAATCAGCTGTTCGACGAAAATCCAAAATTTGATAACATTACCGTTTTAAGTGAAAATAATGAAATAATTACTTTTTCATTTATAATTGCGTTGAGACAGATAGTAATAATGATTTTATACAGTATTCAGTTAAAAAACGGAAATTTCATGGAAAATTCGACGAAAAATTTCACCACTGGGGAACCTAGAATCATGTACTGAATCCGTGGGACGCGTTTTGGAAAACATGTCTGAATACACCCTTTATATATATATACTCCTACCTATCTAGAATGTGCCCCTGGCTGTGCCCCTCACCCATCTTTCAAACCTTCGATCATCATCACTCTCCGTATTTTTGCTCCGAATAATTTGTAAGGATGAGATTTCTTAAAAAAAAAACTAATTTTACGTTTGTACAATCGTTTTTTTAGCTCACTGCGGACTGCCAATCGGATGATGTTTCGAGTGATATTTGTTTGAGCACCACTCACCAATCTTCAATAGGTGCACTGGCCGTGCTCCTCATCCGTCTCCTAAATCCTCAATCATCAGCTGTCTCAATATTTTTCCTTCGCATGATTTTTTGTCTTCTATACGAAACCATCAATGAAAAAAACAATTTGTACGGAAAAATAAATTCTGACATCTTGATTTATTTTCTATCCATTTAGTAGATCTTTAGGTCTTGATCATATTTTGCCCAGAAAATACTCTTCCATCTTTTATACTTAGTGAGACATCGACGAAATTAGTATAGCCGCCATTTTGAATCTGCCATTTTGAGGTTTTTTTCAGTTCAGTGCCAACTGGATGAGGTTTCGAGTAATTTTTGCTTGAGCACCTCCCTCCCACCTATCTACAATACCCTGCCCGGGCTCCTCAACCATCTTCCGAACCCTCAATCATCATATCTTCCCATATTTTTTTTGAGATTTCTCCAAAAAACCACATCAAAGCCTTGCATAGTTTACAACTTGTAATCTCTTCAATATTCGCCATACATTTTCTATGGAAAAATAAATTCCACCATTTTGGTTTTTTTTCTATTCATCGAATAGACCTTTGGATCCTGATCATCTGTTGCTAGGAAACCACTCTTCCATTTTTTTTACCTTCCGAGGTGAACACCGACGAAATTTGTATGGCGGCCATCTTTTTTTCGCCATTTTGAATTTTTTTCAGCTCACTGCCAATTGGATGACGTTTTGAATGACATTTGCTCAAGCACCCCCCTCCTATCTTCAATACCTTAAGCGTGCTCTTCACCCGTCTCCGAAATCCTCAATCATCAGCTCTCTCTATATTTTTGTTCCGAATGAATTTTTGTCTTCTATACGGAATCATTAGTGAAAAAAAAATTTTTATACAAAATTTTACAGGAGGGGTGATCAATGAGTGAGTCAGTGAATGAATCAGTAAGAGAAATAATAAGATAAACGTTTTAGAATATGAATGTTTGCGTGACTGAACGCGAATGATACTTGGTGTAACTGAAAACATACTAAAATATTGTGAGCATCCTGTATTTTATTTCTATACATACCACGTAATTAGAGGCTCATAGAACCTTATTCCGAGGTAGTATTTCTATCCATACCACATAATTAGGGGCTCATAGAACCTTATTCCGAGGTAATACCACGGAATTAAGTTTTGTAACAAAAAACACGCTTCCTAATTCCGAGTGTTAAAAAAGAAAAGATTTTTCCATAATAAACAAATAATTTAAAGCTTAATTAGATTATCTTCGTAAATATGTACAATACTCTCTCAAAATTGCATCGAAATATGTATAAATTTAATTTTCTTTTAAATTAATTTTCTTTAGCTTTCCCATACAATCTATCAATAAATTACCTAAATAGGTAAGCTTTGACACGGTATAGTTAGTGATTGAGACGCCAAAGTGTACCTCGTAATTAGGACTCTGTAACCTTATTGCCTATTTAAATATTCAAAACCGAAACAAGAAGTATTTAACATAAAACGACTCTAAAAATTGAAAAAGTTATGAAGTCTATGAAATCACAATTCCGCGGTATACCACGGCGTTAGGAACCGGTTAAAATATTTGGCACCTAACGCCGAGGTATTTTCAAAACCTATTTTCACCTTAATTTCTTTACAAATATTCACAAAAGTTGATTGTTTTCGATTGAAAATATAGTCCTTCAAATATTCAAATCTTTATAAAAACAAATAAAGCTCAAAATTAACGGATAAACACTATTAAAAAAAATGTAGGTATTTCGTGCACGAGGTCCAAAATGTATGAAACATGCGTTCGGGCCGACTGCTAGTGTAAAACTTGCCGGTTATTTTAAAACATATACATATAAAACCAACAATTTCGTCATTTATCTATGGAATGATAAACTATCAATTGATTAAGATATGTTGCAGTAAAAAATAGCTTGGTGATCGGTTGAAAACGCTGTTTTTCTATATACCTCGGAATTGGGTGCCAATTTTAGAATACCACGGAATAAGGAGACTTTACCTTACTATGAGAAAAATCACGCCTATCCGTGCCTCTGTTACGTCGTGATTGAAGGATAAACCAATAAACAAACACACTTTCACATTTAGAATAGAGATGTAGAGATACGGAAGAAGCAGGAACAGAGATGTAATTTTTTTAAATAATTTGAGAGCTAGCCCACCCGAAACCCACATCATAATAACACGTTCCTAATCTAAGATTTATCCCCAATAAAGCTTAAAGATGTCATCAATGAAAAAATCCATAAAAAACATTAAATTATGCGCGCGTGGCCACACCAAGTGTAACGAACGGCTCGTGAGTCGTGTTATAACTTACCTAATGCAATTCACACATAAATTTCCATACGAATAAGAATTTATATCAGTAAGTCATCTTAAGGTACTAAGTACTTTGCATGTATTAGGCGCGTGCGGCATAAACTATCACATTTGCATAGCGACATCTTATATAGGGTCGATATATCTCTAGGAGCTGATACAGTAAATCATTCATACAGAGTTCCTGGTACGACTGCAACCCTCTCTTGCTCTGATAGATTTTCAGAAAGGAGATAAAAATGTAAACAGACAAGCAGGGATGTTTGAGGATCATCCATTAATATCGTCGCATCATTTTCATAGCGTAGTTTGATATTCCATATTATGTGGATAAAACACGTAACATACTCCTATCACATTACCTGTGGAAGCAAGCATCACCGCAACGATGCTCTAACGTTTGTCATCTACATCTTACATTCGTTTAAGTTTAATTAAGTGTAATCCACATTACAATTGTACATATTAAAAGAAGTTAAATCGATAAGTCATTGAGTATCATTCTATACCAACAGCTGCCCTCGCGATTATTATATCTGGCGCAGTCGGTAGGATACCTATAAGCTCAGTATAATACAATTCAATGAGCCAAGTATGAAAACAGATGAAAAATCTATTTGTGTGTTGCAACATATCTTAGACCAGAATTTGTTTCAACACACCAATAGTTTTTTTTTTTCACACCAGAATTCCTCGTGTTAATGTAACTCAACCCAAAAATTATTACCCTAATAATAGGATACATCATATACCAATTCAACAGAATACTTAAATAACGTTATGTTAAAAATACACGTAGGCTAGAGCATACTTAAATATGCTAATTACGTCGCAATTATAAAAAAATTTCTGCAGATAGACGGAATCCTAATTTAAATTATAGTTCAAGAGCTTGCGATCGCCAAAAACGTATTATGTTAACGAGTGGTACTTATATTATGTTTCTTCAAATAAGAAACATCTAATAAACGCAAGGAATTATTATAAAATATATAAATCATGTATAAATCAAGCTAGAAACAATACACAATATATTCAGATTGTCATAATTAAAAAATATTGTAACTTTAGCTATGGATCTTTAGAATATAGGTACCTACTTACTCTTTTTATTTAATTATAAGTATTGGAAAAGGTTTAACCTTTAGGCTATGTTTAGAACGCCTCATAGTTATGCAAGTGTAGGTATTATTAACACCAAGTCCACGTCATGGACGCTTAATTCTCATTACCGCCTCGCGTCAGGCTTTCAACACGCGACTTACTCTATCGCGATATTCTTGGATTCATTATTTAATATAGCTATACATACTAAACATATATTGTACACCCTTTATGGGCATGATGTCCATGACACTGGCGCTATTGCCTCTTTGTACCTATTGCCAGGCTAAGCCTTTGGGCAAAATAATTTACCTAATATTCTTTGAAATTTTCAATAGTTTTAATAACGTTTAGTTAAAGTCGCAACATAATGTCACTTATTATTTCACTTGTCCATGCCTACTTATAAATGTCAAAGTGTGTCAGTATGTCTATCTATCTGTTTTCTTTTTATCACACAACTGCTGAACGGCGGTAAAATATCATCGCGGAATTATGCACGGAGATTGACGTTGTAGGCAATCAACCCAAAAACCAAAGGGTTTCTACTAGATAAAAACCTTAATACCCACGGACCAAGCTGCAAAAGCTGGTAAAATATATTGACAAAACTTACTATATACATATTACATAATACCTAATGTTTATTATTTACCACCATACCCCCTGGTTATTCTTTGTCACCAGAGGCATAGCATTAACATTTGCACCGAGCAAACCAAACAGTTGTTAGCTCTTGGTGTAAGAAGTTTATAACCGAAAACAGTTTTTATTACAATGCAGAGAATTTTCATAGTAGCTAATTAAATACCCACCTACTGCTACAAATTTCGTGCAAAATGAAAACAACGAATTTGTTGCTTTAAAATTACTTAGTTGTTTATTTTAAATTTAATCTGTAGCTGTAATATTCTGTAATATTTGCTTTTTAATGATGATGACAGGCGCTTGTGATAGCCTAGTGGTTAGGACGACCGACTTCTAATCTGAGGTCGTGGGTTCGATCCCGGGCACGCACCACTAACTTTTCGGAGTTATGTGCGTTTTAAGAATTTAAATATCACTTGCTTTAACGGTGAAAGAAAACATCGTGAGGAAACCTGCATGCCTGAGAGTTCTCCATAACGTTCTCAAAGGTGTGTGAAGTCTGCCAATCCGCTTGGCCAGCGTGGTGGACTATGGCCAAGGCCCTCTCACTCTGAGAGGAGACCCGTGCTCTGTAGTGAGCCGGTAATGGGTTGATCATGATGATGATGATGAATGATGATGTAGCTGCTGTTAACTTCGGCAATGAATACTACGTAAAGAAGCAGTGGGTGAGTCACGCCAATCGTAGGAACTCTGAACTTAGAACTCTAGGTCGTTATCAATGGAATCGACACCTAAAGAGTCTTGTCTGCGATGTGCTGGAAAAACGCGCCGGGCAAGTGTAAAGGGCCATTTTCACAGAAACATCAAAGTTTTTTTTAAATTTATATTCAGCGTTTCACTGGGCCACAATATGTACTGGAGCCATAACAAAGTGTTATTCATGTTAATTATAAATTATTTTGCCATAATGAGTTTTAATTTAGTCTTAGTCTCCCAAGTCGCGACCGCGACTTGGGAGGCGGCACTAGATCACTTTTTGTATAGAAATATAATATGGCGATCATATTGAACTGAGCGACTGCTACCTCATCTATCTTTAGGCACAAACTTATTTTGTAATGCAAGTGGTCATGTAGGAGTACTTTCTACAAACATTAAATCGCAGTATGGCTTTACTTGTGGGGTGTTTCATTTAAACCGATAACCTCGGACGCATAGTGTACAGTTTCCAACCTCGACAACACCTCACATAATTATAAATAGAAGTACAAGTACACACAATGCAAGTGTAAATGAGTGAGGCCTGGAAGCCTTATCAATGTTGCACTGCCTCGTAGGGCTTCGCAAAAAACCTAGCGCAGTAATTAAATACACTATAATTACTTAATGCAATCAACCCTTTAGATTAGTTCACGTGAAACCCAGCTAACTTGACTCGTACTTACTGCAAATAATATACTTAATATAAATAAAATTAATATTTGCTTAAGATAATAATTATAAAGCAGTATTTCAACACTCAGAAACTTGCAAGCGTGCACTAAGTTGCAACTGTGCAACAGCTACTAAGTTCCTGCTAAACCCAACCTGAGTTATACAGCATAATTTAGCATTATATAAACCTGCATATTTTGCGAAAAATTCTTTCAGCAGTCACCTAACTATATCCACGAGAATGTTGCTCGGGGGTTGTATTAACGTGTAGGTACGCACATTACAAGATAAATTGCAAGTAACGCATTTTTTAGCACGTACAACTATACCATACCAATATAAGGGACCTTTCAGATAGACCGGCGCGGAGAGCAGAGCAAATTTTAATCGCATTTAAAATAGAATCTTAAGACATTGAAATAAGCTTTATTTTTACATTTTATCTCTTTTATGATAAGAGGATGCTCGAGGATCCTCCCAATACGCTCGATGTGAAATATTAAGAGCAGCCGCTCGGCTGCTCGTCGAGCCGGTCGGCTGCTTCATGCTCGTGCTCTTTCGCGCTCGAGCATCCGACCGGCTCCGTTCGTGTGCTCTTTCATGCTCGCACAGCCGACCGTAGACCGAATTGCTCTGCCATCCGGCCCAAGAGCGTACGCTCGGCTCCGAACGCATCCGCGTGTCCGTTCACACAGACCGGCGCAGAGAGCAGAGCAAATTTGAACGGCCGGTCTGTGTGAAAAAAGAAATGCTCTCCGATGCTCTCCGCGCCGGTCTATCTGAACGGTCCCTAATACCCACTGAATTAGTGGTAATGATATTATAATCGGCATTTATTCCTAGATTTCAAATTTGTAATCGAGTTCAATATAATCGCCACATGCAAATAAACACGGTTGCAATGTGCGTTCAGCATTAGCAGACGTGTAGACTCCATTTAACCCGGCGTGAATGAGGTGAGAAATTGTTACACCAGCTATGAGGTGGGTATGAGATACCCAAAATTTTGGTGTTCAATTTTTAATACTATGATTGTGTAATAAGCATTTATGCTTGAACTATATAAATAATAGTATCCATTCAACAAGATTAGTAAATAAAATACCAGCATTAAGTACAAAAAGCGTTATTTTTTATTGAAATAACAAAGTATCTAAATTTTCTTTGAAAAAATACAAGTTTAGTTAATTAACTTCTTTTCCCATAAAATCTAACAAAATTTCAATTTCATTGGTAAATTAATATAACAATAGTGTCTTCTAATTATTATAAATCAAAAAGGAACTGAAAATTCTTATGAGATCATGTTACAGAGAACGATGTGACGTACCCCAGCCACATGTACGTACGTGTATCTACCGTCACCGCCGGCGCAACACTAAACTCGATACTGTACCTCGACCCTCGCACCCTTACCTCCAGCTACTGAAACGACAGGACTCGCATGGCAACAGTAACATTAAATAATCTGCGTTTAAAAACTTCTCGGGTATGACATACCCGACCTCACTCACGCCGGGTTAACTGAATCAACGCGTAACATCCATCTCTACAATATTAGGAGAGGTTTTGGCCAGCTGTTGTGTTAACAGTAAAAGCCTGTTGAATATCAACATCTAATATAAGAGAATTTACAAAAATCTACATAAAGGTAACCCGATTCTCGAATTATTAATTTGTGTCATTAGATTTAACATAAAGTGCCCGATTCGCTTGATAATCACGGCCGTGAATTACCATAATTTTGTTACTAAAGTCGTTTCACGGCGGTTTTACGACACATCCATTAATAAATAATCATATCCGGTCTTAACTGTCCCGTGATGTTCGATTTTGTAACGTATTATGCGTTTTATGTTCATCTGACCGGTGCCCACTGCGTCGCGACCGGTGAATGAGTGGATGTAGCATATTAACCCACTTTAAAATAAAGCCTGATGCACACATAACGCGCGACGGATGTGTGTACAACGCGCACCTAGAAGTAACAATACAATGTATCACAGCAATAAACTGAGGGCCTAGTGTACATTTTTAGGTTAACGTTACCGTGAGTAAATCTTTCATTTTGTATGGAACGGAAAGGGAATGGTTAAACAACCGCTCTTTTCCCGGCCTTACTAAAGGACATAAATATTTATACACAGTGAACGTTACCTTGAAAACTTACACTTAGCCCTCTATAATATGTTCGTGTGCCATACGAATCATACAAAATCATACATGTAGTTGTGTTGCGAGTTCAAAGCCTAACCTTTAAGTACCGACATACTATTTTAGTTACATAAGTACCGACGTGAGGTCTGCTAGACCACCATAGTTTTCCAATCGAAAACTTTTGTGTTTCTTATTATTCTTCTAAAAAAAATGTTTCTATGTATTGTTAAATATCTAGTTATTGTATTAGTAAAACAAAATATAGAAGTTTTCACATTTATTACTAATTATAAACATTAATATAGCAATCACAGATTCTTCGTTAGAGAAAATTTACTTTTATCTTAATAATTCATATGTATCAGTAATACTATTATTTTTTCTTAAATATTAGGAGCTAGATAAATAATAAAAATAAAAAAACCCTTAATAATAAACCGTTTTCTAAAAAATCACAAGGTATCAAATTGCAGGAACTATCAAAGTTTACAAACAGTGTTTGCATAGGCTTACTGCATTGTAGGCACACGTGTTTCATACAAGTATCACAGTCTGTTCAGGTGCTGAATTATGGTCACTCTCCAGCAGTAAAATTTAGGTACATATCCTCAGATTTGGACTCTGAGATCTCATTTAGCCATTCCATTAAACGTTCTTGGTGGTCTTTATATTGAAGCAGTGTTTGATATATTTTCTTACGTACAGGAACACTTTTATTTTTATTTGTGGGTACCCGTTTCATGCCTGAAGCACCAGGCTGATCTATTGTTATAACTGACTGAAAATAAAGGAGAAATCAATATAATCTGAAAAAAGTCGCATCCAAAAAAAGTTACATAAGTACCGACGTGTGGTCTGACAGACCACTCGCGATCTTATAAAAATCAAAACTTACCGAAATTGTACGCGCCAACACTGCCACTCTGCAGGAAGGCTGCTGGGCGACTTCCCGAGGGGTAGAGAGAAGCACAGGAGGATACTTTTTCGCTAACATAGGTAATCAGACTTTTCGACCTCTCGAGGTGTCTGTCAGACCACACGTCGGTACTTAAAGGCTAAGAGAAAAAAAATTTCACTTTAAATAAATAAGTTAGTATAAATCCGGCTTCTTCTGTATTAAATGATAGCAAATCGAAATCGGCTTAGTTGTTTCCAAAACTGTGATAAAAATATTTTGCAAATCTTTGTCATCTAAACCGATAAACGTTCTGACGATAATACAGTCTCTGGTAGAAATTCCCACAATCCACCAATCAAAATCTTGTTCTTGTCCCACTCTATAGGTACCTAGTTTAAATTTTACTCGTATATATATGTATTATGTATATTTTTACAAAACAAAATTTGTAGTTAATTAACAATCGGAGACACCTAATATTGATCGTTTTAATGACTATTTCGGGTCCGGCGGCGTCGCTCTGTGCGCGTCCGGATATGTCCGGTTGTCCGACCCATGTCCGTCATCGCTTTCATTGTTATATATAAATAATCGCTGTCATTGCATTGAATTATTGGTTAGTAGCTGGTGTACGGTATACCTACTCAAAATAAATATTTTAAGTCTGCAACAAAGTATGCGCGACGGAAAATGCGCGGCCGGGGGTCGTCACACTGAACGCGCGCGTATTTGTTTACTATTTGTAATACAAGGCTACCTTGCAACTACATACTTAAAAGCAAAACACTTATGTACGAGCGCAGTGCTATGCAAAGTGAATGCTGTCATACAACAGTTCCCTGTATTAGAAGATTGGACATGTTTCCTTCGCGCTTTTTGTGGGTTTCAAGTTTTATTTTTAACAAGAAACTTTTATAAATTAAAAATATTGAATACAGGAACTCAGAACTACTTCTCATAGATAGTAGACAACTCTCCTTGGTATTGGCTTTGAATTCAAATATTCAATGCTAAGTGAACACAATAATAATAATAATGATTGTATATAGCACGAAATCGACACTCGAACACGATAGGAAACACTGAACTTGAAACCATGCTAAAGTTTAATTTATTGTAACCCGAAGTAACTCGACACTGCCGTTTAAATTGTAAGACTTTAAAATAATGCCTACGTAAATCGTTGCGTAGGAGTGTGTACACGTTCCTTTATAGAGCACTAGATAACAATATTATATTTCTATTGTATATAGACAGTTGCGCGCGACTTCGTCCGCTTAGGTGCAACGTCCACCAACGGAGTGGAGTTGAGTCGTGGCCCGTGACGAAGCGACCTTTTAGCCGACTTCCAAAAATTAAAGAAGCGTATTATTTTCTGTATCTATAACATTTCCAACAGCTTCATTCATTATGGCGCGCCAGTGTACAGACACAGTGTAGAGATTCCGTGTTTATTTTTTAAAAACTTCAACCGTATGTCAAAGTAGTAAAGCTGAGTTTAGGTTGTTATCATTAAGGCTGAGATCTAAATAGCTTATAGTCTAACTCTACTATAGAGCATAAATAGGTTAACAAGTATAAATTGGAAATTAAAAAACCCCCGACAGTCGCCATTTTGTGGTGGCGCGGCGGCCATCTTGTATTTGCATAATGCTATTCTACTAGTCAAGCCCTTTGATTTGATACCCATATTAAGGGAGTTGTGAAAAAATATGTAATCCGCCATTTTGTAGCGGCGGCCATCTTGGACCGATTTTCTTCAAACATAGCTAACAACACTCTCGACTAATTCATCTTTCAAACAAAAAAAAACCGCATTCAAATCGGTCCACCCGTTTGAGCGCTACGGGGGAACAGACAGACACACACACACACACACACAGAGACACGTCAAACTTATAACACCCCGTCGTTTTTGCGTCGGGGGTTAAAAATGCAAGGCCATTTCTGAGCTAATTTCAGACAGACTTTCGCATTTATAGTAGGTATCAATCAATTTTACAAGCGACCAATTCTCTTTAACATTTCTAATTGATATTAGGTATTATGCAAATACAAATAGTCCTCGTGCCAATATATCATTATTAATTTAGACAAATTCTTCCATTAAGTACGGATTTAAAATAACAATGTCTACGCATAAAAAATATTGACATTTATAATATACAAGCGGACACCCGCGACTTCGTTCGTGTGGAATTGGTTTTTAAAAATCCCGTAGGAATCATTTTATTTTTCCTAAGCTCCTTTGAGCTCATATCATGCTAAAAACTGTTAAAAGTTCACGGGCAGATATTTAGTTAGATCAAAATGTAAACATCCGCCAGTAAAAGTCCCATCAAAATCGATCCAGCCTTTTAGAGATAAGTCGGTAATCTTAAAAGTATCTACTTTCTAACAAAAAAAGAATGAATGAAATCGGACCACGTGTTATTGAATTACAGCTAAATACACGTTTTGACTTTCATCCCCTCTCCCTAGGGAACCGTGCTGAATTTCGGGATAAAAAGTATCCTATATGTTACTCCGTAGTATGAACTTAAATTGTACTAAGTTTCGTTTCAATCCATTCAGTAGTTTTTGCGTGATGCGCGCACAAACATACAGACAAACAGACAAACAAATAAACAGACAAACAGACAAACAGATAAACAGACAAACAGACAAAAATTTCAAAAATAGCTATTTTACGTTCTATTACTTATCCCTAACATCCCCCAGTTATTATTTTGCAAAAATCTTCAATGTACAGATACGGCAAGTCTACGATTTTATTATATGTATAGATAGATAATAGATATAGAAGATAGATAGAAGATATAGATATAGATAGATATAGATATAGATAGATATTTTTATTGATTCCAATCTATTGTTATGTTTTATGATAAGTATTACTAAATTTGACGACATTCTCCAATATATAAAAATAGATCTGATAGATAAGTAACGTCCACAAAACAGACATAATGAGTCTACTTCTAAGCCAATATAAATCTTAAAATGTTATACCCAATTTTAAAATGTCAAATGCATTAAGATTTTGCAAAGAAAACCGAGATTTATATAGCGTGGAAGCATATCTTGATAACGTCATAAAGATTAGGTCCTATCCGGATCTCGGAAGCCCTAAACTAGTGTTGCACGCTCAAAATATCGATTACATATAACGTGGTGCAAGAACTGCGAACGTGCCAACTTCTAAGCCTGTGACACTCGTGCATTGTATTATTATATAGGTACGTCATTCATTCTTGGCACTTTTTATGCGTTAACTATGACTAAAAGGTTTATTTAAAATCCGAAAAAATTACTTTTATGTATTAATTACCACCAAAGAGTTAGTATTCTGAAATTTAAAAAAATGTTGCTGATGGTTTATTTCTGACAATATTTAGAATTAGTAAGTATTTAATCAAATTGATTCGAAGATGTACGATCGT
This sequence comes from Melanargia galathea, assembly GCA_920104075.1. Lineage (NCBI taxonomy): Eukaryota > Metazoa > Arthropoda > Insecta > Lepidoptera > Nymphalidae > Melanargia > Melanargia galathea. The sequence goes on from OV049872.1 coordinate 13,080,044, forward strand.
ATACAGCTAAATAGATACTAATCATCAACACTAATAATTTTAGTTGATAGTGCATACAACTTGTTGTTGTTGAAAACGTGTAATCACCAAATGTTAATTGATAGTGCAAACAACTTGTTGTTGAAAACGTATAATCACCAAATGTTAATTGATAGTGCAAACAACTTGTTGTTGTTGAAAACGTGTAATCACCAAATGTTAATTGATAGTGCAAACAACTTTTTGTTGTTGAAAACGTGTAATCACCAAATGTTAATTGATAGTGCAAACAACTTGTTGTTGTTGAAAACGTGTAATCACCAAATGTTAAAATTTATACATATAGCATTCCTTGCAATCATTCCTTGTTCACATTTAGTTACGATTTCACTCGATTCAATCTCGGAAGCCCTAGCCAGTGTATGGATTACTTGAAACATGTGCCTCGTGTGACTTACATCTAACCGGCTAAGCCTTCACACCTTCGGACTAGCCATGCATTCTTTACACGTATGTACTTGACATTAATCTTTTGAATTCAATTGAAATCGCTTTACATAAAAAAATATTTGATTTAATAAAAAAAAAAATTATATGTAACGAAATCTGATGTCTACGTTTTACACAATAATATATTAAGAAGGCGAGACTTTGTATGTTATTGATTCAATGACTAACTTTTGATAGGTTTTGAATAAGAGTCACTGTCACGTTTTATGACACCGTTCGTTACTTTACGGGTTAAAATCAGTTATACATACATACCTAACATAATTATACGCTGAAGAAATCCCTTAGAGATATTAAAAGTAAGAAATAATTTTTGAGAATAATTTTCTCTTATTTACCTACTACTTCTCTGTTTATTTATTAGATCACGGTTCTAAAAATCGAATTAATGAATTTTAAAAAAATATGTACGCAAAATAATATAAATAAAACCAACAAACACTGTATCCTTATAATGAAAGTTAAAGCATAACAAGCATATTAATTTTATCGTTATGCATTTTTTTTTGTAATATCACTCTATGAACGGTATCTAAAGGTGGGGTGCCCGTATCTTACCATCTTGACCACTTCACGCGCTTGACACTTGACCGCCGATATAACCACAGATAAAGCCAAAAACACATGTTTTCCTACTATAATGAACGCTTTATCTATGTAATTTTGTATTGTTTCTGTAATTATGATAGATCACTTGGAAAATTGATGGTTTTAACAATTTTTTTTTTGAGGCGGCCGGGCCCTTGTTAACATTAATTTTACAATGAGAATTAATATTAATTTTTTAGTTTTTGTTTTGAAACAAGATTTGAAAGTTTTTTTTAGTGAATTAGGTAACAATTGAAAATAATATTTGTTTGAATTTTCATAATAAAGATAGGAAGAATATTACTCAGGATTATTTGTTTTTGTGATTTCATTGTTATTTCTGTGTGTTTTTAGAAATACGCCGTAGTCATAACCAGACACGAATGAAAATTTTGATCGTGTCTGCTTGTGATAAATCTAAGTAGGTAGGTACCGCTGTTTACACGTTATCTATATATCTATACTAATAAATAAAATTGAAGTGTCTGTCTGTAATATCGAAATAACTACCTCATATTAAGCTCATATGGTTATTTGAACGATACTATAACCGAATCACACGTTTTTAAAATTTTTGTCTGTCTGTCTGTCTGTCTGTCTGTCTGTCTGTCTGTCTGTCTGTCTGTCTGTCTGTTTGAACGGGCTAATCTTTGGAACGGCTGAACCGATTTTGACGGGACTTTCACATACAAGTAGAGAATTAACCAGGGAGTAACATAGGCTACTTTTTTAACCGACTTTCAAAAAAGGAGGAGTTGTGTTTTTCTACCTATGTACACCGATATCTCCGAGATTTCTGAACCGATTTGCGTAATTTTTTTTTTAATCGATAGAGAAACATTGCGACACTGTCCTACAAAAAAATTTGGATTCCAACTCCTCAATCCTGATGCTGTAGGGGATCTGATCCCCAAAACTAATGGGATTTAGGCACTGTCGGTTATTTAAATTGATATTGGGGATAACAATTAAAGACTTTATTGTTGAATGACCTCGAGTAGGTACATATCCAACTCCTCAACCCTGATTCTGTAAGGAATTGCATTCCGAAATCGTAAGGATCCCACGGAATTTTTCCGTTTTGTGGACGGGTTACTACAGATAGGCTACTTTTTGTTCTGGAAAATCAAAAGTTCCCACGGGATTTTTAAAAACCTAAATCCACACGGGCGAAGCCGTGGGCATCATCTAGTCTATACTAATATAATAAAGCGGAAGAGTTTGTTTGTTTGAACGCGCTAATCTCTGGAAGTACCAGTCGGATTTGAAAAATTCTTTTTGCATATGGTAGTACAATTTTCCGGGAAGGTTATAGGCTATTTAGCATCCCTAAAATCCTCCCCTAAGGGGGTAAAATGGGGGTAGAAAGTTTGTATGAAAGTCCTATGTTTTTAAAGTTACAGACCTGAGAATCGGCATTTAGATTATTAGTTTTAAATAATATAAACCTGTGTATTTTATTCTGAAAAATCTTCCCTTAAGGGTGGTAAAATAGGGGTTGAAAGTTTTTATGTTAAGTTTTAATTATTGTTATTATCAACTTGAAATTTGGAAAGTAGGTTCATTCTAGGGCTTAGATATCAGCCTAGAAAAGATTTCACGAAAATCCTCCCCTAAGGGGGTAAAATCGGGGTAGAAAGGTTATATGAAAGTTCTATGTTTTTGAAGTTACAGATATGAAAATAGGCACTTAGATTATAAATTTTAAATAATAAAAACCTGTATAAGTTGTTCTGGAAAATCTCCCCTTAAGGGTGGTAAAAAAGGGGATGAAACTTTTTATGTGAAGTTTTAGTTATTGTTATTATTAACTTGAAATTTGGAAGTTAGGTTCTTTCTAGGGGGTAGGCATAAGCTAAGAAAAATTTGACGAAAATCCACCCCAAGGGGGTTAAAATGGTTTCTTTTCGACATATTATTATCATCGGACATTTAACTATAGATTGACGTGATTTTTTGCAGTTACATTTTTTTAGTTGAGGACCTGGAAAGTGACAGGCTACTATTTTGTCCCGAGGAAACAAAGGGTTCCCGTTTAAAATTTTATAACGCGGACGAAGTCGCGGGCAACAGCTAGTAACTCATAAGCGAATTTCTTCTAAGATATATTATTACGCAGGTGATTTCTCTCATAAATATTTTTCTAACCCTAATGTGATATATAGGTACCCGAACAAGTATGTAACATCACAACTCATATTAGGTTCAATGTGACAAATAAAGATGATACATTTTTTGTCTTTCTTGAATATAAAGTCATAAATTCAATGTTGTCTCATAAAACAAACTGTATTCGACAATGGCGCTCAAGCAACGGGCTAAAGTATCGAAAACGAGCTGCTAATGTCTTATTTATGGGTTTTTGTGTGTCGAACACACAATTTTCACATGCTCAATCCGCTACCTGGGTTGCAACAGATTTGCGGTACTTATAGATCTAGTAGAGTTTATAATCTAATAGACATGACGTGCCTTTGATTTAAAAAAAAAACATCCGAATTTTTACAATATTACATGCTACTTTTTCTGTGCTTTTCGGGACTTTGTAATCAAATTGAATAATATTAAATGATAGATAAATATTAATAATTTAAGGCATGTTTTACATAAGAGCCATAGAAATCTGAATAATACTTAAATATAAGGTAATTTCCTGCCTAAAAAATAATTAATAAATAGATTTCTGAGGAAGGAACTTACTTGCTAAATAAAATTGAAAGTTAATTACCTACTTGCAGAACATAGTAAGTACTTACTCGTTTTACCAAGTCATGTCGTAATTATACCCAATTCTATGGCACCCATGTGATTTTTTACGGTTTCCAACCGAGTAGTTTGTATCGGTGTGATTTTAATACACGTTTAGAAACACATTTAACCCGCACTATCGGATATGCCTTTACGGGGCCGTATAACATGTCGGGAATGGTTATTTTATGATTCGCCTCAATAAGGGTGCGAGGAGCGCTCAGATTCCTCTGTCATAACATTTTGAGCACTCGTCTGAAATGCGTGTAAAATGATAAGAATGAATGACTTATCACGCTAACTTTGATATGAATTTTTATGAGATCTCGTTATAATATTATCGGTATTAGGTAGATATCACACTGATGCGTATCTATTCATAGGCTTTGTTAAGTTACCTACTTAATCCAATTTCATACATATTTTGTTTCATCTAAAATAATTTATGAGCAATTTTTTAATGTCAGTCTTAACCCGTACCTACTTTAGAATACTAACTATTATTACTATTACTACTATTAGTTCAATAGACGAAATCTGCTTCAGGATTCTATTTGTCATTTGGACTAAACTGCTTTACCAGTCAAATGGTCTAAGATACCATCATAGAGATTACTACCCTCATCTGTTATTTAATGCTGATAGAGATAATATGCTAGATAATTCATAGATTGATACATTGCACTTTGGTTGCCTGGCTAAATTTGGTGCCTATGATGTTAAACACAAAAAAATGTAATCAATTTTTTTCGATCTGCTTCCCTCATCTGTTATTTAAACGAATTATATGTCAAATGAAAGATTATTTTATTCCCAATCGAACCGTATTTGGTTGCCTGGTCAAAAGTGGTGCTAAGTCATGGTTGCCTGGATTTTAAGATATAAAATTTTCTGTGCGAGTGTTAAAAGTGACGGAAAAGTGTTGCGCGCGCAATTCCATTTGACAGACAAAGATGCAGTGAGGCAGGCGTGCACTCGGCAGGTGCTTAGTCTATACAAAGATTAAAACCATAGACTAGCTGTGCCTGTCCATTAAAGATATTTGCAAAAAAAATAAGTGAGCGACGTAAGGAATAAGTAATAAAACGTAAAAAAGCTGTTTTTGAAAATTTTGTCTGTTTGTCTGTATATTTGTGCATGTATTACGCAAAAACTACTGAATGGATTGAAATTAAACTAGGCATGATCTAAGTTCATACTACATAATAGCATATAGGATACTTTTTATCCCGAAATTCAGCACAGTTCCCTTGGGAGAGGGGATGAAAGTCAAAATGTGTACTTAGCTCTAATTCATTATCGCGTAGTCCGATTTCATTCATTTTTAGGGTTCCGTACCCAAAGGGTAAAAACGGAGCCTTATTAATGTCATTCAACGTTTTAATAAATAATCAACAAATTCTTTTTTGTTGAAGTAACAAAAAATTTAAATTTAGTGGAGAAATTCGAAAAAAGGCGTCCTTATTTTGTGTAATAGACAAAGATGACTTGACAGGTTGAAAATTGTTTGGAGTAAATCTCATTTCGTCTGCAAGCTAGAGACCTGTGACCGGCTGACAGACAGACAGACAGCCGAGTGACATTAACAGGGCTCCGTTTTAACCCTTTGGGTACGGAACCCTAAAAATGAATGAAATCGGACTACGCGATAATGAATTACAGCTAAGTACACATTTTGACTTTCATCCCCTCTCCCAAGGGAACTGTGCTGAATTTCGGGATAAAAAGTATCCTATATGCTATTATGTAGTATGAACTTAGATCATGCCTAGTTTAATTTCAATCCATTCAGTAGTTTTTGCGTAATACATGCACAAATATACAGACAAACAGACAAAATTTTCAAAAACAGCTTTTTTACGTTTTATTACTTATTCCTTACGTCGCTCACTTATTTTTTTTGCAAATATCTTTAATGGACAGGCACAGCTAGTCTATGGTTTTAATCTTTGTATAGACTAAGCACCTGCCGAGTGCACGCCTGCCTCACTGCATCTTTGTCTGTCAAATGGAATTGCGCGCGCAACACTTTTCCGTCACTTTCAACACTCGCACAGAAAATTTTATATCTTAAAATCCAGACAACCATGATTTAGCACCACTTTTGACCAGGCAACCAAATACGGTTCGATTGGGAATAAAATAATCTTTCATTTGACATATAATTCGTTTAAATAACAGATGAGGGAAGCAGATCGAAAAAAATTGATTACATTTTTTTGTGTTTAACATCATAGGCACCAAATTTAGCCAGGCAACCAAAGTGCAATGTATCAATCTATGAATTATCTAGCATATTATCTCTATCAGCATTAAATAACAGATGAGGGTAGTAATCTCTATGACTGTATCTCCCACTAAAAGGTTTATATGTTAAGTAATTTAATTTATGTAGATGAGATGAAAGTATAATAGTTGGTAAGTAGGTACATTAATTTATTACCCGCTTACTTTTACATTTTATGACTCTCTTATTTTTTACCTTTCGTATGTAGGTACCTATGTATATATAACGTAGATAATAAAATGTACCTACTTCACTATTCAATCCGAAACAACAAAATTATATTTTTCAATGAATATCAAACACAGTAAGTAGCAACTTATTAAACAATATTTCAAATCTGAACAACAAAACAAACATCATTAATTTCCTTATAGAATTAAGAATGTTGACGGAGTTAACCATAGTGTAATTTTTCAATAACGGCATATTTACCTTTGGTTTCACTATGTACATACTTTAAAGTTGTATAGAATGCGAAGGTAACGTTGTATGGGGATTAGTGCCCTGTACCGGCAGGGGCCTAGAAAAATAATATAAATATATCACTTTACAATACGAGAGCAAAGTTTGAGCTCTTTGTGGTACCAATCAATGGCGACTACGGTTGATTTCTCTCAGCGGCTCTCAAAGTTTGATATAAGTATAAAAATTTAAAATTTTGGTTAATTAAGATGATCGTATACCATGAGATGACCCGCAAAAGAGGATAAAAGCTACATGCTACTTCTAATAATCTCGGGATAAAAAGTAGCCTTTGTCACTCCATGTCCTCAACTATAGATACCCATGCCAAAAATCGCATCGATCCGTGGCTCTGCCGCCGGCGTGATTGATGGACAAACCAACAAACAAACACATTTTGCATTTTTATTATTAGTAGGGATAAAACACAGAAATTATTATGAATTTATGAATCACAGACTGGCCATCTTTGAAAACCTCGCAGACTTTAGATTTTTAATTTTTAACCCCCGACGCAAAAACGACGGGGTGTTATAAGTTTGACGTGTCTGTGTGTGTGTGTGTGTGTGTGTGTGTGTGTGTGTGTGTGTGTGTGTGTGTGTGTGTGTGTGTGTATGTGTGTGTGTGTCTGTCTGTTCCCCTGTGGCGCTCAAACGGGTGGACCGATTTGAATGCGGTTTTTTTTGATTGAAAGGTGAATTAGTCGAGAGTGTTCTTAGTTATGTTTGATGAAAATCAGTCCAAGATGGCCGCCGCTACAAAATGGCGGATGATATATTTTTTCATAACTCCCTTGATATGGGTATCAAATGAAAGGGCTTGACTAGTAGAATAGCACTATTGCAAATTCAAGATGGCCGCCGCCACTAAATGGCGAATGTCGGGGGTTTTTTAAATTTTTAATTTACACTTGTATATTTAAAGACACAAGTATAAATTAAAAATTTAAAAAACCCCCGACATTCGCCATTTTGTAGTGGCGGCTATCTTGGATTTGCATAGTGCTATTCTACTAGTCAAGCCCTTTCATTTGATACCCATATTGAGGGTGTTGTGATAAAATATGTAATCCGCCATTTTGTAGCGGCGACCATCTTGGACCGATTTTCATCAAAAATAGCTAACAACACTCTCGACTAATTCATTTTTCAAACAAAAAAAACCGCATTCAAATCGGTTCACCCGTTTGAGCGCCACAGGGGAACAGACAGACACACACATACACACACACACACACACATACACACACACACACACACACACACTCACACACACACACACACAGACAGACACGTCAAACTTATAACACCCCGTCGTTTTTGCGTCGGGGGTTAAAAATTACCTAATTGTATTTTATATTTTGTAAGAAAATTTAAATTAAGATTTAATACTTAATCCATCTTGAATTCTGACTAATAATGGGTTTGAAAAGTAAGTAAATAAAAGATATACATTCAGAAACTTTGGGAACACACACAGGCATGTATTGACGATCGACATAATCCTCGAGAAATCTTTACGCTTTGCGAAGCACCGTTCAAAACACTTTCAGTTTATTAAAAGTGTCTTATATCCGTTCAAAAATCACTTCACAATAAATTTACGTACAAGCGAAAATAAACCTTGTGTGCGCAGCGTAAGAGCGACGATTCTTTATTTGTGCTGTAATTTAAATTTTTACCAATATCCACCAGTGTATTATTATTTTAATCCCATTATTTACGAACTGTAACGGTATTCCTCAGTCAATATTTGTGCATTTGTTTTTGGGATTAAAAATAAATATGAACTCTTATTATAATAAAAGCTAATTTTAATAATAAATAATAATGACAGAAAATTTTGATACGATCTCACTCAATTATAGTAATATAATCAGTCATAGCTTTTATTTTCCTATGTGATTTTTTTTCCTTGGTTTCTTGTCCGCATTGATATGGCACTATGATATCTAAATTTCGCGCGTTTTTCCCGTTATAATACTATTGAATAATACTGAATTTAGAGTTTTTTTTTTTTCATTTACCTATTTACTCATCAGAGTCCATATTCATTCATTTTTCTTGACCATAGTTTGTGAGAAAATTTTAAGAAAAAAGAGGACACTATAAGAAAATACGCCAACGTTATCTATTCATTTTTAAGCAGATTTACAAACTTTTTATTTTAGATAAGTACTTAGTGAATAACTGATTTTGAACTGAACTGCTAAAGATAATTAAAGTAAGTGTAACATAAGTAAGTGTTAAAATAAGTGTACATAACAAAAATCTATGTACCTGCAAGTTCTACATCTAATATGGCTTTGGTGTATGGTAGAGAAAATTTTAAACAAAACATAACAATTTGAATAAACGAGAAACCGTACATTACAGTTTTTTTTTTTACATAGAGTATAGGGGTAGGTATGTGTATTCTGTAAATTGTTAAAAACCAAACCAAAACCGAAAATATTTGGCCTTTTCAAATATTATTTCATAATTATCGCAACCCCTTACGGTTAAAATTACACCGCGAGAAAGTTCCTATAACAATCGTGAAAGTTTTGAAAGAAAACATTTAAGGGCGCGACACATTGCAGCCGATAATTAAGGCGTATTCAAACTTCGATCGGAAACTATAAATAATAGAAATCCGGATCGGACCGGATCTCCTTTGAGCGCAATTATAATATGTTCCTTGAATAGCACCCTTTCCAATCGATCAGATTGGTTTAATAACACGGTACGTATTTTTCACCTCCTGTCTTGTCACAGGTGCAAAATGCTGGAGTAATATTGTATCAAGCTTTTTCAAGGTATTAAAATAATTATTACTAACATATTGTTTGGTGGTTATTAATACTTATTAGTTGAAAATTTGTTTTAAAATCGGTTCAAATAAACGCAACTCATAACCTAAATGTTGCAGATATAAAAAATAAAACATTAATAAAATATTTAGGTAGGGTGGTTATGAAAACTGAGAAAACTATTTTTTTCGGGTTTCACTAAAGTCGTAGAGACTAGAGTACCTAAGTAGGCAGAATAATACAGGGTGTCAGGAGACCGCTCTCGGAAACGAAGACAGGTGATAGTACTGATGATTACTGATAAGATATCACTAAAAAAAACGTGAAAAAAAAAATTTTTTTTTACAAAAAAAAAAAATTGCACTTTTTATACAATATCTGTTTTGGAGGGTTAAACAGCCCTGTAATTGCAAAAAACTTATTTGCTGTATTTTGTAAAAGTTTGTTACGTAATTCTTGCGTGATTAAAATAAAATCAGCTGACGCTGGAGGTCAACGAACTTGATGTGACCTATTTACGTATCGTTAGATACCTACGAAACCGCGGTCGCGCCGACGCCGATACCTACCTTATAAGATAATGTTTAGATAGTATAACAATAGCGCTAAGTTTTCGGTAGCGGTCTCCTTATACCCTGTATTTTAAATCTGAATCATTATATTTATTTTAGAATAAATTCTGTGTGTTTTTATGTATACCCATTATTACACAGTCTTCAATGTCAATCAAACCAACGGTTCATTTATAGAGCGCAACATTAAAGCGTTCTATTTTAGAAAGGGCACAAAAGAAAAAATAATCGAGCTTAAAATTTCACAGCAAAAAAACTGTTACAATTAGACAGTTTTTGTTCCTTGCTCGAAGAAAAAAATCTTTTAGTGACAAAAATATGGAACACAATGTGTGACACGTCAGGTTAGGGTTGGTTTTTTTTACACTACCCTTCGATAGTGTTGGATGTCAGTCGTGATTGCGATTCTTGATGGATGCCATTGTAATTTTTTTAAAGATCCGAAGCCGTATCGTCTTGCATAAATTAACGGAAGAGAACGACATGAATATTCCCATAGTGTAATTTTTTTGTTATACTTACTTTTTTTTTTGCTAGGAACTATATCCAAGTTGAGATTATATTGTAGAAGTAAAAATATTATGGCCTGTATTAATAAATATAAATCTATGATCTAATTTATCATAATTGATAATTTAAATTAAGATAAAAATTATGTAATAGGTAATATGCCTATTATTTTTGTAAGTATTTTCTATGTAATAATTATACAATATAAACTTAAAGGGCCGGTAAACTCAAACACTTATTTTGTTAATTTTTTTATCTCTCTCTCTCTCTCATCGTCATACGGCTGAACAGTTTTAGGCAAGAACTACGCAAGGAGTAATCTATACTACTTTTTATCCTATACTAATATATAACAAATAAATAAATCAATCAATCAATAAATAAATAAACAAACACAGGTTTAAGTTAACAAACACAAGGACAGGTTTACGAGATAATTAAAGATATAAATTAACAATTCGTGGACGAAGGTAGTTTAGAAACAATAAAATATGTTCAGAAAATTAGGTCAAAGGTCAATGAAAGCCGAACAATAACCAACCCAATGTAAAAGCCTAATGTAAAATTTGTTCAGCGATCGACATGCCTACTTGTATGTAGTCTTAAACTTATAAAGATAGAGATATATGCATCCTATAAACTACTTTGTGCACGATTCAAAAATTAAGGCAAGCACAAACCGAAAATAAAACCAATAATATACGGAACGAAACAGGGACAATGTTGCCAATATTTATTGCCCCCCATAGTCTAAGTGGACAAATTTATGACGGCGCGTACATAATAAATCATTTTCCACGGCGACGTTTTAAATACATTTTTATAAGCGAGCCCAATGTACAGCCAACCACACAAATATAACCCACCTATCTATGACTCTTATTCTGGAGACATTAAAGGTTATATATTTCAAACATGGATACACCTTTTTCGCTTGGTGTATGCGAAGTTCAAAATTTATAAGTAATTTGCGAATAAATCTTCACAAGAAGGGGACTTTTTCTATCTCTATTCCACAATGTAAGACGCTATTAACGTCGTGTACTGATAATTGTCACACATATTTTAAAAATCCTCCCCTCACCTTACCTTACCTTCTTTGTATCTTGTTTCTGTGTGAAAAAGGAAATATCTATTATTTGCGGAAAAAAAGAATTTTTTGATATATTTTTTTCGGATTTCTTGTTTAACGTGAACCTCTTTTGTTACAGAAGGTGAGTTGATACAATGCTGCCTATTAACCTAAATGGGGGATACCGGTGAAACTGATGTGTAAGTTTAAAATTTAAACCAGCAGATGCTCGTAAATCTATTTTTTTTTATGTAACTACAAGTTAGCCCTTGACTGCAATCCCACCTGATGGTAAGTGATGATGTAGTCTAAAATGGAAGCGGGCTAACTGGGAAGAGGTGTGTATTGTGCCCTGATTGGTTTCTACACGGCATCGTACCGGAACGCTAAATCGCTTGGCGGCACGGCTTTGCCTGTAGGGTGGTAACCAGCCACGGCTTAAGCCTCCCACCAGACCAGAGACAATTTAGAAATTATAAATTGCCCCTGCCGGGAATCGAACCCAGGACCTCCCACTTATAAGACCACAGCGCTCATCACTGCGCCAGGGAGGTCGTCAAATTTGTGCTACTCGACTAATAATAAAAAGAATCGAAGAACAAGGTCCTCCACAGTTTACATCGTGGTAATAAGTTCTTATAGATACTCCAAATTGAATTGTATGATCCACCAGGCGTGTCTCATTTTGCTGTGTTATCCTTATCACAGAACTGTAAGTATCTACATAAGCAACCTGCCTCGACCGTCTTTTTCAGTGCAAATTCTGTTGTCCTATCGCGTTAGATGAGATAAATAAAACATTAACCGATAGAAATAGAGCGCTTTGTAGGTGAATATAAAATTTAGCCCATCGTTGCTCTGCGAGCTAAACTGCACTTTCAACAAGAGTCCTGAGTGAGTCTTCTGTAGATACAATTTAAATATTATTAGATATTCTGATTTCTGACCCCACTTAAAAATTTACCCAGGTGAGTAGGTACAATAGTGTATATCTGTGCTCTTATGATTATTGTGGAAACTACGCTTTCAAGAATAAGTAAAATAAAATAGAAAAGTTTTTATTCAAATAAACTTTTACAAGTGCTTTTGTATCGTTAAGTAAATCTACCAGTTATAAATATACCATACAATTAAATACAGAGTTAGAAATCGAATTCCGTAACGCGCAGGAAGCATCATTGTTTCACACCATCGGCCCCGGTGACACACAAACACACACTGTCCGATCGACCGTGCGGTACACATCCGCGCTATTGTGCGCCTAAAACAATCGGACCTGTATGCTAATATTGTTGGATGAATTGTATGAAAGTTTGAATGGAACTGATTCTCATACTCGTCACAGTTGCTCCAGTTTGTTTATTGATCGCTATCTCGCTCAATGGTAACTGATTGATAAGATACATCTCTTACGGCCTGTTTCACCACCTTCTGATAAGTGTTGGATAGCCTAAACGTAAGTTTTGTCACTTTCTTACTTTATGTGAAGTGACAAAGACAAAAGTTGTAGATAGCTATCTAATACATATCAGAAGGTGGTGAAACAGGCACTTACTTGTATAAAACACTGAGGCCTGTTTCACCACCTTCTGATAAGTGTCGGATAGCTTATTCACAACTTTTGTCTTTATCACTTGACATAAAGTAATAAAGTGACAAAACTTACGTTTAGGCTATCCGACACTCATCAGAAGGTGGTGAAACAGGCCCTAAGTATTTTATTAGATGATAGAAAAAGAGGTATGACAGCTGTTTTAACTAAGAGTTTATTTCGAGTGCGCCCCATACAATTGAAGTTTGATTCTTATTCAAAGATAGATGATGCCCACGGCTTCGCCCGTGTGTATTTAGGTTTGTAAAAATCTCGTGGGAACTTTGATTTTCCAGAACAAAAAGTAGCCTATCTGTAATAAGTAGTAACCCGTCCACAAAACGGAAAAATTCCGTGGGATCCTTACGATTTCGGAATGCAATTCCTTACAGCATCAGGGTTGAGGAGTTGGATATGTACCTACTCGAGGTCATTCAACAATAAAGTCTTTAATTGTTATCCCCAATATCAATTTAAATAACCGACAGTGCCTAAATCCCATTAGTTTTGGGGATCAGATCCCCTACAGCATCAGGATTGAGGAGTTGGAATCCAAATTTTTTTGTAGGACAGTGTCGCAATGTTTCTCTATCGATTAAAAAAAAAATTACGCAAATCGGTTCAGAAATCTCGGAGATATCGGTGTACATAGGTAGAAAAACACAACTCCTCCTTTTTTGAAAGTCGGTTAAAAAAGTAGCCTATGTTACTCCCTGGTTAATTTTCTACTTGTATGTGAAAGTCCCGTCAAAATCGGTTCAGCCGTTCCAAAGATTAGCCCGTTCAAACAGACAGACAGACAGACAGACAGACAGACAGACAGACAGACAGACAGACAGACAAAAATTTTAAAAACGTGTGATTCGGTTATAGTATCGTTCAAATAACCATATGAGCTTAATATGAGGTAGTTATTTCGATATTACAGACAGACACTTCAATTTTATTTATTAGTATAGATAAAATGGGTTAGGAAATTCCATACAAGTTTTTGAGATCGTTTAATTTCGAAACTAGATATTTTTACGAAAATCTGACAAATCACAGACACACATGTTAGGTTCTAGAACATCTCTATATTTGATTAAGTTTCATTTTGTTTAATATTCAAATGGGAATCACAGTTCGTTCACATGGGGGGCTCTGGGAAGCGCTTGAGGAAGACTTCTCTTTAATATCGGCTTCTATGCTGCATCGTACTGGAACACTAAATCACTGGGCGGTACGTCTTTACCGGTAGGATAGTAACTAGCCACGTTCGAACTCTCCCATCACACCTGACTAGAGCCAATTTTCTGATTAATAAATGGAACCTGGCACCGCCCATTCATAATAGGTACCAAGCTCAACACTGCGCCAGGGGGGGTCATCAAAAATTATTCTAAATGCACGAATAGGTAAGCCCACCAATGCGAAACCATGGGGATTGTGCTAATAATAATTAATTCTCAATAAATAAAAGAGGCACATTGAAAAAATTGATTCAAAAATGGAAGTCGAATGACATTATCACCATGAAGTGTCTGTCAGGCATTTGTCATATCTGCATGCGGCGGTTGATTTTCATATTATACATAAGTTTTGAATTTTTTATCTTTTTTGTGGAAATTGTTTTATTTCTGGTAACATTGGTCAGAATTCCACGGAATTAAAAATCAGAGTATAGACTCATAAGGCTTTCTCATAAATTGCAGTCGCTAAAGGAATCAAAACTATACCCGCTCATCCATATCTGACTGTAACGGCTCAAACTTCCTACCCGCTAGAGCCAGTCATTAGAGGTTAGAATAACAAGCAAGCCCTAGTTAAATACCGCGAATTTACTATCAAATTAGTACCTGTACGTAAGTATCTCCCCACTTAATGCAAGACACAGGCACGGCAACATTATCAAGTGCAAACGCCGCGACGAACGAAGCGGAAAACTGAAGAACTGCCCCGCCCCACTTCCCCGCCAAATAGTCCCTATTTACGCAACCACGACGATGTAATGACGATTGTTAGTTACTGCGCTTGTACGGTAATTGACATTATTTTACAATTCCGCAAGTATTTTTATTCTCCTTCTTTTCCTGCATAATGAAATCGCGCGAAATCGTGCCCAGCCACCTGTGCACCGATTGCCTACGTAAATTTAACGCAATGCGCACGACTCTTAGGTCTGATTGCGCCTACAATTTCCTTTTTAGAATCGGCCTCATTGATACTGCAGCTATATAAGCTGCAGTTATCTGCATCATCAAGCTCATCGTGCTTTCCTAGATGGTTCACTCTGCAGGAAAGTCGAGTGACGAAATGATGTTTCATGGATGTTTTTTGGATGATTTCGCTAGTCTATAAGATGTTGCCTCCAACATAATATCTACTATTTAGGTCGAGCTCTTTAACCTTCTCCTAGCGACATCGTCATAACATATTTTACGATCTAATTAATGGTATTTAATAAAATTATTGTGTCAAAACCAAAAGACAACTTTGAAATGGTCTCGACTCTCGTATACTTAATTTGACCTCAGATAGCTTTGAAGCCAAGTAGGTACTTTTCTGTACATTAAAAAAACGCACCGAATTGAGAACCTCCTTTTTGGAAGTCGGTTAAAAAACAAGCTTCGTTCTCATATTACATATTATATAAACGACAGTCGAACACGTAGAGAAGTCGAGAACACCCAATAACGATCGCAAGAAAGACAGACAAAAGGCAGTAATATCCACTACAATCTATCACCTCGGAGAAGCAGTTAGCTCTCTCTACATATAATTTAAAGCCATTAAAGACATCTGCAGACCCCAATGAGCCAGCGTACTTGGGATGCGTAACGTCCCTTTGGTGCCCTTTTTTCTGTTACGTGCGGGGGTGACTTTTTCGAGCAAGGGGTGAACGTGTGGGGTGGTATGTTTATGAAGCCCAATGTTCTTGACTCATATACCTCGTTTTATGAAAAACTCTGTGTTGGATTGCCTTTTTTTGAGTCGTTATACGCTTGGTACGGGGCGGATGGCGTGCGTGAAAGTGAATGTTGAAGTTTTTAAGTATGATTAACATACATTTTAGATACCTACCACCAATAAAACAACAATTACAGTAAACGATTTTTATCGAAAGGTTTACTGCACGGCGCGCTGTGGTAGAGCACCGCCTTTATTTTCAGTCAAGTTTTTCTTACTTAGTGGTCAGAATGCTTGTTTACTTACAGAAGGGTCAAAGGTTCGAGTTAGAAAGTTGAAGTTAGAAAACACTTAGATACCTATTCGTAAAGATGTAAAGCTCTCAGAACTACCTACTAATAATTTTATTATTATCTACTATTAAGAAAGGATAATAATTCACTAAATTTACCCAATCGGAAATCGAATTTAGGACTTTTTGTATAGTATAGGACTCAGATTAACACGACGACGTCTTCTGTTTTTAACCCCCGACGCAAAAACGACGGGGTGTTATAAGTTTGACGTGTCTGTGTGTGTGTGTGTGTGTGTGTGTGTGTGTGTGTGTGTGTGTGTGTGTGTGTGTGTGTGTGTGTGTGTGTGTGTGTCTGTCTGTTCCCCTGTGGCGCTCAAACGGGTGGACCGATTTGAATGCGGTTTTTTTTGTTTGAAAGGTGAATTAGTCGAGAGTGTTCTTAGCTATGTTTGATGAAAATCGGTCCAAGATGGCCGCCGCTACAAAATGGCGGATGATATATTTTTTCACAACTCCCTTGATATGGGTATCAAATGAAAGGGCTTGACTAGTAGAATAGCACTATTGCAAATTCAAGATGGCCGCCGCCACTAAATGGCGAATGTCGGGGGTTTTTTAAATTTTCAATTTACACTTGTTGATATGGCAGTCGTCTAAATAAGAAAAAATCCAAAAAAAAAAACCGTAAAAGGTGTATCTCTTACGATAAGCACTGTCTCTTTCTTAGTGTTTCGTGAGTGATATCAATTATTTATATCTACAAAAGTTCTGTCTCGCTCATTGTGAGCAACAATTGAAGCTGCCCAGCCAACGAAGCGAGTTTCACTGCTGCGTTCGTTCGAGACGTGTGACGTCACTTTTGTCAATTCCTAAATCATCCCAAAAATCCGTAAAGAAGCTTTGCTGCAAAAATGTTGGATTGCACTTCTTATAGTACCTAGGTAAAACATAAAGAAAAGCGTATATATACCTAAGGATAGAGAAGCGTGGAGGACAGTGTTTAATCACACTGAACCCTGATTAAAGCGACCCTCGGCCATAAAAACATTATCGTTGGATCCCTCCCGTAAAAAACATAAAGAACAAATACAATGGGCGATCTGATGCATCAGATATTGGCAGTTAGTACCATCCATGCGTCTTTGGCGATTGGATCTGATGGTGCCAAGATCTGCTACGTAACATAATACAAACTGCAGAATATCGCCTTATCGTGATCTTAATTTGTCATACACTGCCAGTGGGTACCAACTTAGTCACCCAAGTTAATATATTATAATATTATTTCTTTAATTGTGACAACTAGCTGATTCATTCCGGACTTTGAACGGGTGGTCTTGAATATAATCTATAATATAATAAAACTGTAACAGATCCAATTCTGTACATTGAAGATATTTTGAAATTTTTTATTGGAGGGCACTCTATAATCGATACCGAAGCCAAAACTGCAATTTTTTTCATTTTTGTCTGTCTGTCTGTCTTTCTGTCTGTCTGTCTGTCTGTCTGTCTGTCTGTATCTTGGCCGCGCATCACGCCGAAACTACTGAATGGATTCGAATGGAAGTTGGTACGATTTGAGTTTATACTCCGAGGTAGGACATAGGATACTTTTTATCCCGAAATTCACCACGGTTCCCTAGGGAGAGGGGATGAAAGTTAAAACGTGTATTTAGCTGTAATTCATTAACGCGTTGTTCGATTTCACTCATTCTTTTTTTGTTAGAAAGGTAGTACTTTATATATTGTCCCGTAAATATTTCAAGGTCATAGGTTTGTTAGTTCAGAAATGACAGACATTTATTGGGTTCATATAACATGGGACCCGGATCTTTGTACGTACGGCTTATTTTAAACTGGCGTGCGTTTAAATTTATGTTTGTCGGTCTGTATATTTGTTTCAACTAATCTCAGAAAAGGCTGGATCGATTTTAACGGAACTTTCAATGGTAGATAGGTGTTGTTATAAGGAGTAACTTAGGCTACATTTAGTTTAAGTAAATAAAAGAATTATGGGATCCGTTCCGATCCTATATAAAACCTATAAACACGCGAACGAAGTCGCGGGGGTCAGCTAGTTAATGTATATAAAGGAACCTTAAAATCATAATTATTTAGGTATTTCATGTAGATCAATACCTTGTGGCTTTTATGATAAGTCAAGACTGTACCACCGGTTTAGAAAGCAGATTCTGCTTTCTAAACCTTCTGAGAACAGCCAGCTAAAAACTCAGCAGATGCTTATTTCAGATCTCTAAATGTTACAATATTATATGGCTATATCAATATAAACAATTATAACACTATCTTGTGGACAGCTGAATGGAATTGCGATTGCTTCCATGCAAATCTGTGCAATACATTTTCAATTGATTTAAAAATATTACTTTTAAGAGAAGTAACTCCCTTGTATTAAGTTTGATTCAAAGTTAGTTTTTGAGCCCGTGTAACTATTAAGCTATAGGTATATATTAAGAAAGTCTGACAAACCATAGACTCAGATAGGTATTTATTTCTAGAATGTTTATTTATTTCTAGAGTGCCCGAGGGTGAATTTAACCTATTCTGGAGATCAAATAGCAAAACACGAAAAGCCTGTCAAATATGGGATCGGTAGACTACAGTGAACTAGAGCAAACGTGGGTCCACAAAGGACTTTAAATAGTAGGTATCTAGTTATAATATAAATATCTACTATTAACAAGCTATGTCCAGGGTAAACAAAACATAAATGACTGGCAATAACATGATTCTTATTTTATGAACTTTCTCATCGTGAAGCTTAACAATAATGGGAGTTTTCAATTGTAAAGTCGTTAGCCTTTTCAATAAATGACATAGGTCTTAGTAGTTATGACGACTATGCTCCGTCGGAACCTAATAGGTCTCGTGTTGTGAAAATGTCAATTAAAATTATTTCCAATGATGCATGGTGGAAATAAATTAGTTCGATAGTTTTCAATGACATCTTAATATGTGAATAGGTACAAATTCTTAGGCTGCATAATTATTTGGGAAAGAAAGGTCTATGAAGTGATGATGATTTATAGCTGTAATTGCAGACAAGTCTGTGTAAGTTACAAGAAATGTTTAAATTTTATGGCTGCATCAAATAAAACCCAATGAAGTCAAAGTTAATGAAATATTTGTACGACCAAATCAGAATTTCCCCTGGGAGAATTATAAAGGCAACAAATTCAGGATTTATGCGATTTTTGGGTAGCCAAAACTTGAAAACTATAAAGACAGTGACTACAAACTGTTAAAGTTTGCTTTTATTAGGTTCTTAATCTAAATTTGCTTTGAGACAGAAGAGAGACCCCGTACAGGCAAACGCAACGTTGGTAGACCCCTCACTAGCTGGCCGGATGCTGGAGCCGCTAGATACAAGCGACACAAGACCGAGTCGTGTGGAGATCCTTACAAGAGACTGTGTCCAGCTGTGGAACTCTATTGGTTGAGTCGACAACGACAACGAGTCTTTGTACCTTATTAAAGTAGTCGACCGTTACCTTCTTGTCAAAACGATAGTAATTATTACTATAATTAAACAATCGTATAGAATAGCAATATTAATTCGTACATTTCCTAATTTTAGCATTAATTTATTGTTATGTCAGCAAAAGCGTGCTATAGTTACTTCCAACTTAAATAACTTATGAGTATTTTCAATCAATCAGATTTTATGTTCGCAATAAAATGCAATAGAATCGTGCTTTAAACAAATGGGAAATATTATTCATTTTCTCGCAAAGGAATAATGATTATTAGTGTGTCTCTGACATTAATATACGGCACTTATTAGAATAACGTCTAGTATACAAGTCTTAGGTATTACAAGAAAATTATGACTTAGAAAATCACACTAATATTATAAAGGCGAAAGTTTGTGTGTGTGTGTATTTGTTACTCTTTAACGCCGCAACTACTAAACTGATTTGACTGTTTTGAATGGATTATGCCCTGCTACTTAACACTTAGGCTATTTTTATCCTGGGAAATCCACAGTTCCCACGGGATTTTGAAAAAAGCAAAATTTACTATAGCAATCTACAGCTACAGCTACAGGTAGGTATATTAGTATAGCAAACTTCTTTAAAAGTAGGTATAAAAGTTGGAAAAGGAAGCGGGAATGGGAACCGGAAATCCACGATTCCCTCGGAATGTGAAAAACCGAAATTCACGCGAGCGAAGCCGCGGGCAAAAGCTAGTTTAATATAACAGGTCACTTTATTTTTTACGCAAATGAGGTGACTTATTTATAACATTTCTCATTATTTCATTATTTTAATTTAGACTTATGTCTGTCTTTTTCCTTCTTGTCTAACTCTTCTCATCTCTATAGTAGGTATAAATTAAAATTATTACAATATGCTTTTGTCTCTGCTTGTACCTATTTGTTCATAATTTCTAAACTTCTAAATGGATTTTACGAGGAAGATTTTTTTTCGTGCAAACTTTACCTATCACCTGTTTCATGACTACAGGGAATTTCAAAATCTCTCCAAAAGAGCTTATAAACACCTTCCTAAAAGTCGTCTAAATGATTCAGTTTTCAGAGTTCAGTTTATAGAGTTTTGTTTCTCAAAATTTTCTTTTTTTGTAAGCAGTCAAAATCTATGACATCTTTGCAGTCTACGTAACAAAGGGTAGGTAGGTACACATCTTAAAGAGTATTTTTTCCAATTACAAAGATGGCCAGCAAACATGAACGGCCTCGAGGGTGGAATCTCCAAACACTGAGAAAAACATTCGGGCACATTTCTGCCGATATGCTTAATGCACCCCCACACAAATTATCGATTAGTCGCGTTTTTTATGCAAGGGGGATTGCTTAGGGAGACTTAGGGGCGAGTGGTTGAAACAAAAAACGTGAAGAGTGAAATAAAAAGTTTAAACAAGGTATTGCAATACCCAGTAGGGCCCAAGACGTAGGAAAAATCAATAGCCGATGCCGCCGATGCAAATCTTGTGCATCTGCAGGGAGATTTGAATTTCAATTCGGTTGATTTGAGACGATGTATTGTTCCTCGCTGTTTATTTAGCATTAACATTCCGATATCTATTCAAATTGCGTTATTATATAGCCGCCGTATTACAATATTATTCTACCTTTTATTTATAGGTTCCATATTTAATCATAATAATCAATATGCAATGAGGATCAGATTCAGATAAGACGTAGACGTCAGTCAACCTAAGAAACATTCTCTTGTGCCGCAGCATGAAAACACGTTTTTAATTTTTAATGCTTTCAATATATTATATAGATACTTTAATTTATAATGCATTGTTTTTGTCTTTTTGAGTATAGGACATTTTCAGGCATTTGTACTTGGTTATCAGTGATAAGGAAGTATGAAGGTGGAGAAAGCAGTAAGCCTACGAAAATAGAGTGGTAATTGTGAGCCTATTTGACTTCTATTAAATCACCAGTCATAACGTATTTGTCATGCAGTAGGTACTCTTACATATATTTAGAAAATATCATCACTCAACCAGCGACGATCTTGTATGTTTATCCATAAAAACCTGTCACATATAAACACACCAAATGTTCATACCGTCGCGTAGATATCATCAATCAGATAAAAAAAAAACGTAATAAATGAGTACTCGACGCACATCGTCAGTACACTCGGCCCAATTAAAGCGCCCCCGGTCTCAGATGCGCACTCTTCTTGATCGCTCGAGCGTCATCTTTAAATTTCCGTCGTTAAGATTTAATTTTTATCAAGGGCCCAAGAAGACGAGGCGAGGGGGGCAACCTGTCGCGCCAAATATTTTCCTCCGTAGTTTTTTCCCTTCGATGGCACTTACTTGCCTCCCCTCGTACGCATTTTTTTATCATTAAAACCGGGTGGGGTCGCCGAACCCGCGTTGCCAACTCGCGCTGTCATAACAAAACACAATCATGCTGAACCGCTTCCCAATGTTTAGGATATTTCGTTAATTTTTCTCACTCGTTTGCTGCTCGCCAGTCACATTGTTTTTTGTTCCGTTTACTTCAAAGCCATGCTTGATAAAAAGTGATTAATACTTAAAACTTAGCATGCCTATTGCTAGCAAATGTAAACTGTTCATAAGCATGCTCGTATTGAGCATACTCATAAGCATCTTTAATGCAGATTTAAAGAACAGCATGCTTACTTACGATACTATCGGAAGATGCATTTTTCAATTTGTAACATAAAATACGTTAAAAATTAAAATCCCTCACCCTGGTATTTATTGCTTCTATTAAATAGGTACTTAAAAAAAACAAATTAAGATGTCATTATCATGGATCAATGCAAAAGTTGGACCAAGTTAAAGTTAAGAACCAGAGTTTCGTAGCTCACAAAATATCCTACTGAGCAACAGAATATGGTTATCCTTGAAAATACCAGATAATTCCTTCATAAAGCTATAAAATATTATAAGAACTCTTTAGCTATATATTTCACAATAATAATTTTTTTTTCAATGAGTGTATTCGTTATACACACATCAGTAAATAAATGAAATGAACAACAAAAGAAAAGACGAAAATCATACCTACTTGTACGTGCGAGAGAGCTCTTGAATTTGCCCAATTCTGAGCAATTACTCATCCCCCACCAGCACATGGCCATGGTACTAATCGCGTCCGACAATTAGGACAAGTCAAGAGTGTTTACTGAAAGGACTAAGGACTGGTAAAACTTTAGCAAACTAACTTAAAAGGAGGTCAAGAATATGACAGAACTAATGTAAGACACATATTTCTTCAAAAAGCACTGTATATGCAATAAAGCGCTGAGTATTTTTGCGCAAAAATGAAGTTCATATTTCGATATGAGACGTGAATATAGAAACCAGCGATTATAAACAGACCAACTTTTCTACGGTGGAATGACCACTATTTAGATGACAGAACACTTACGAAAATGTCCTTCACGAAATACTGCATTTTTCAATTTGTAACATAAAATACGTTAAAATCGTATTCCCCCACCCTGGTATTTATTGCTTCTATTAAATAGGTACTTAAAAACAAATTAAGATATTATTTTCATTGATCAATGCAAAGGTTGGACCAAGTTAAAGTTAAGAACTAGGGTCGTACAGAAGAAAATATATCGCTCCACGCGTTTGTTTCGTGAGCACTCGAATTTGCTCAACTCCGGGTCACTTATCACTCCCCATCTCTCCCCCGGTCCATCGACCGACCACTAATTGCGTCCGTTAATTAGGAAACGTCATGAGTGTTTACCGAGAGAGCTAAGTGTGAAGTTCGGGCCCCGCTAATGCTGGCGTGAAATTACTTCCGACCAAGTTGAAACTTTTTGAGAAAATCAACTTGGCTTAATTAGCTGATGGGTCGGATTAGACGCTGCGTCTGCGGTCTAATAAGATTATGGGAGTTTTGTTTCTGCTAAGTTTTCCAACTTTACTTACCTTAATTTGGCTGGCGCCTGTTTAATCTTCGGTATTGGGAACAAACAAATCGTAATCTTCGTCTTCAATCGTTAAGGATTTATTAGTTGTGATGTAAAACAATTTATTATTATTAACTTATGCTCTTGAGCTTCGTATGCATGTGATAAGTTTAAGGCCGAGCATATTTTATGCTCATCCCTCTCCACTAACGCTTGTTTTGGATTGGGGCTACTTTAAGCTTGACAAAATATAGCTCAGTGAAGTTGACATCGTGGTGCGGCAGGCCTCAGGTTGAGGCAGCGACTCCAATTGACTCTCGAGCTGCTGCACCAACTGCAGCTAGTGGATACCGACTAAATTTTGGCGCAGTTATCTAGAGAACTTATGAGACTAACAACTAAGGAAAGAACTATGGATGACAATGATGCAAATTCTGCAGGACTCAATCACTAAACTCAATTGACAGCTGTAAATGTAATGCTATCCTTTTGGGTTGAGAACATTATGAAACAGTTAGCACAATAGTCAATTTAGTTTAGAGATTGTGCACAATAGAATTACAACCAACAGTGGCACATTTATTAACGATTTCACTTATCCATACTAAAAAACCAATTTTATTTAATACTAGAGAATGCCCGCGGCTTCGCTCGCGTGAGTTTCGGTTTTTCACAAATCCCGAGGGAATCGTGGATTTCCAGTTCCCGTTCCCGCTCCCTTTTCCAACCTTTATACCTACTATTAAGGACTTTAAAGAAAGTTTGCTATAATAATCTACCTATAGCTGTAGCTATAGATTTCGGTTTTTTAAAAATCCTGTGGGAACTATGGATTTTCCAGGATAAAAAGTAGCCTATGTTTTAAGTCAGATCATAATCTATCTCTATTCAAAATTTCAGCCAAATCGGTTCAGTAGGTGCGGCGTGATTGAGTAACAAACATCTAAACATCCAAACATCTAAACATCCAAACATCCAAACATCCAAACATCCACACTTTCACATTTATAATATTAGTAGGATAGTAGGATACTTTGAAGCGTATGACATTAGGAACTGAAGGAGGCATTTAATTTTCAATCAATTTTTTGAGGTCCAGCTATAATATTTATACTACTTAGGTACATAATAATTAAAATAGTGATACAAAAATTCCTTAAAACAGCAATAAAAATGCGTATAGATAACAAAATAACGTATTGAAATTCTCACTTAGTTCAAGAATTTCCAGAGAGAGAAACGATAGCAGAGGTACGTCGTGATAATTAACACGTATCGGCTTAATTACGGACCGTATCGGGCCGAGTGAGATATTGTGTCTCTGTGGTACACTTTATTGACTAGTGCCCTTAGATTAAAGATCAATAAAGATGTAGTTTAAGTAAGGAATATGTGTCACCTTTTTTCATCATCTTTACCGTCTTAAATTGGAATGCATTGTATCGAATGGATCAACTAGTGGGTAGTGCAAGTTACCACTCGACGATGAAATGGCAAAAGTAGGTACTATAAGAATAATATTTGGAGAGTTAGAGAGAATGTTCAATTCAATAGCCGACTTACAAAGCTGATATTTTGCGCATACTTTCTACATAATTCTATCTCTAAAAAAATGTTTTTCTTCGGCTGTACATTTTATTGGTATTTTCTTTCGTTAACTTATCTGTACCTACTCTATACCAAGCGTTCTTTACCTAGTATTAGTCTCCAGAAGCCAGGAGCCAAAATTATAACTTTTAATCATAAAATAATTCAGTGGTTACTTGATAAATTGTATCATCCCTATCTCGAACTAAAGCCTTAGATCAAGCAATCCCAAAATATGGGGAATAGCGAAAACAACCCTGTATAATACAAAAATTTCTATCTTAATTACGCATTCATGGGCATCCATTGAGAGCTGACAGGAAAACAGCTCTCATACACTGTCTTATTAACATTCCTCCCCCGTGCGTCCCGATGAGTAATTGCTTTCTTAATTCGCGTCATCCATCCTCAAAATAGGGCAATTTTTCATTCGGCTACACAACACTTATGTATACAAAAATGTGATAGAGAGAAAAGTAGATACTTCCTTATAGTTACACCTACATAGCTTGTCTATGATTGCGGCTTCTAGAGTATTTATGCTCGATTTTTTGAAAGTTCATCCCTAAAACATTGAAAAGAGCTGGTAAGGAAATCTATATCTACTCGGATGAAGTTGTTGCCATCAGCTTTCTTTCTTAGCATTTGTCCTGGCTTACGCCAAAGTCCGCTTTCCTGCTAAGTCTCTTCCACTTTGCACAGCCATGGTCCCTTCGAAGACCGTTGGCACTTGCATCTGCTTATGCAATATCAACCCACAGTTTCTTCTACCCTCGGAACCGCTGACCAGAAACGAGCAAGTTAAGGCACCTGTGACCCATATAATTTTGAGGGCAGCACAATATGTGGCCAAATCAGCGCAGATGACACTCTTGAACTTTGTCTGCGTGAAATCGTGGACATGAGTTAATATTAAATATTCTAAAAGATTTGTCTCATATCCCGTTTGAGTCCTGCCCAATAACTACAAGCTGGAGCCATATTTTAATGCAAGTCAACCACATCCATATGCATAATAATAACGTAATCTGCTTCCACAAAGTAGCAAACATTTCGGACCGCTTAATAAACGCCAGGGACTTTGGGGGTTGCAGTCGTTTTAATTGTTTTAACCTTTAAGTACCGACGTACTATTTTAGTCACATAAGTACCGACGTGAGGTCTGCCAGACCACCATAGTTTTCCAATCGAAAACTTTTGTGTTTCTTATTATTCTTCTAAAAAAATGTTTCTATATATTGTTAAATATCTACTTATTGTATAAGTAAAACAAAATGTAGAAGTTTTCACATTTATTACTGATTATAAGCATTAATATAGCATTCGTAGATTCATCGTTTGAAAAAATTAACTTTTATCTTAATAATTCATATGTATCAGTAATACTATTATTTTTCTTAAACACAATTTTTTCTTAAAGATTAATAGCTACATAAATAATAAAAAAATAAAAAACCTTAATAACCAACCGTTTTCTCAAAAATCACAGGGTATCAAATTGCAGGAACTATCAAAGTTTACAAACAGTCTTTGCATATATAATATAATAGGCTTATATATATAATATAATTAAAGCCTATTAAATTATATAAATTATATAATTTAATAATATAATTATTAAATTAATATAATAATATAATTATATAATTTTATAATTAAAGCCTATTAAATTATATAAATTATATATAATATAATAGGCTTACTGCATTGTAGGCCCACGTGTTTCATACAAGTATCACAGTCTTTTCAGGTGCTGAATTATGGTCACTCTCCAGCAGTAAAATTTGGGTAGATATCCTTAGATTCGGACTCTGAACTCTCATTTAGCTATTCCACTAAATGTTCTTGGTGGTCTTTATATTGAAGCAGTGTTTGATATCTTTTCTCACCTACAGGAACACTTTTATTTTTATTTATGGCTGCCCGTTTCATGTCTGAAGAACCTGGCTAATCCATTGTTATAACTGACTGAAAATAAAAGAGAAAAAAATATAATCTGAAAAAAGTCGCATCCAAAAAAAGTTACATAAGTACCGACGAGTGGTCTGACAGACTACTCGTGATCTTATAAAAATCAAAACTTACCGAAATCGTACGCGCCGACGCTGCCACTCTGCAGGAACGCTGCTGGGCGACTTCCCGAGGGGTAGAGAGAAGCACAGTAGGATAGTTTTTCGCTAACATAGGTAATCAGACTTTTCGACCTCTCGAGGTGTCTGTCAGACCACACGTCGGTACTTAAAGGTTAAGGAAACCGGATTGCGATTTAGCGGCAGTTCGGGTGTCGTGTAAAAATTGAAGGAAATTTTTACAACTCATAATAATGGTTGTAAGACTCGGTAAATTAGTGTATCGCTATTAGGAACTTTAGTTGTGAAACATTTTGTCACCTTTCTGCATCCACTTGCTCGTGGTAAGTGAATGTACACAAGCGACAGAGGCAAATCGAAATCATGGTAGTCGATACAAATACGTCAAAATAAAAGACAATCCAGTCAAATTTTTCTACGAGCACATAGAGCAATATTAAGGTCAATAATATTATCCTCATACTATCATTGCAGTACAATATCGTGGGCGTAGAATTCATGATATTGCTCCGTTTCATCAGTAACAGTCGGAAGAAAATTTTAAACCTCGCAATCTTCTATAATCACCAGCACCTGATCTCTGATGAGTGTTGGTAAAAATGGTGACGATCAAGATAATGAAGGGATGTATAACACTACAAGACATGACAACCCCCTGGACTAGAAACCCTATTGACAACGGACACGGACCAAGCCGTCCCGGACGATCCCAATCTCCTGGGTCAATCTTTTTCACTGCACGATCCGCGCTGAAATATTAGTAGTACAGAAATGTAGTAAGAAGCTGCTTGAGAGAACACAAGACTCGACGAGAGTGAAATCCGCGCACTACTGGCTGAGGTCATCCAAGATGTCTCTTCTAATATCCAACTTTTTGTCGTGTGACATATCGCTAGTGTGACTAGGTCAAGTTATAACTCCGGGGTTGAAAACGTGAAATCGTTAGTCGCTGTTTGCGGGCCGGTGGCTTTCTTTCCCTTCCTAGGCCTTAATTTATTCCCCGAAAAACACAAAAGGATTCTGGGGAGACGGCGAGCGTCGTTAGCGATATTGTAATTTTATTATTTGTATTTTTTTCGTATACTTTTAATCACTAGGGCTCAATTCAATGGGCGGGGGAGAAAATCAGATTTCAATTTCAATTAGCAAATATTCTATGAATGAATCGTATTTGAAAGATTTAGTGTTAATGAGAGCCATCGTTAGTATAAACTAGCTTTTAGTCAGGGCTTCGTATGCGTAGAGTTAGCTGCAACATCCCCTTACACCCTTTAAAGGGTTGTTTTGAAAAATCATAAATTAAGCATTTAGTTTCTTTTTAATTTGGTAATTTTAGGGTAACTTAAAATAATGTGTAGACTTTTATAATTAAGTCGAATTGCTGATTGCATGCAGAGGCTATGCGTATTTTATTGTAGTAATCATGAAATTTAAAAAAAATCCCTTTTCTCCATACTTGCTCCGTATAGACTGTTACGTCATTCAGTTCCGGTTATTATCACTATCAAATAACATTAGAGCCGAAATTCTGTACCTACCCTTATAGTACACTCAATGAAGACCAAAAACTGCCCATTAGGGGAAATAATTCGTGTAAAAGCGATTTTTGGCATAGTTGTAGGGAATGATGTCTGAAGCAACATATTCAAAGTACTGATGGATGGGGGTAGAGCTAACGGGTAGGGGGGGGTTGAAAGGTCCCTTTTTTCGATTTTTTGCTCATATCTCGAAAATCTCTAAAACTAGCATTATGATTACTTCTGACAAAAGTTTTTAAATAAAATTTTCTACAAATTTGGTCCCATTAATTTTTACTCTAAGATTATTACTTTAGGAGCTACGGGTGTTTAAGTTAACAGAGAGACAAAAAATGGCAATTATGAATACCGCGTCTTTTACAAAAAATTATATTCATTATCGCTCATATTTTTAGTTTACAATAAGGAAGCTCATAGTCATCTACCGACCCAACATGAAAACTGGCCAAGTGCGAGTCGGACTAACACACGAAGGGTTCCGTACCATAGAGCAAAACGAAAAGTTTATTGTATGGAGATCGCCTTCAAATTTTAAATTTATTTTATTTTCATTATTTTGTAGTTTATAATATTTTAAAATCTGACGCTACGTCATGTCACAGACAATTAAAGAGTTGGCTATTGCACGCAAACCACAAATAATTCATTAGTGCATCCATTGTACAATCACTTACTGTCATGTGGACGTTTAAACTTGGTGTAATTACTGTAGTGAAACAACTGAAAGGTTAGAAATAATTGGATAATAGGGGAGATTATGCACTTAAATGACGTGACTACTCGGACTTGCGATATGCTGTAAGTGATAAAAAATGGAAATTGTCCGTGTCATATGAGGTTGTAAAAGCTATTTAAAAAGCTGTCAGTAATCGTTTTTGATTACCTACCTCCCTGGCGCCATGCGATTACTCGATTCGCAAGCGAGAGGCACTGGCGTCGAAGATAAAAATGCGAGTTTTATACAGATCATCATACAGACATCATGATTTATACAGGTCATCTGTGGTTATCACCTTATCTGGTGGGAAAGCCTTTTGACATACCGCTGCTTAAATCGAAAAGGGCAAATAAAAAAAAGCGAAATCGTTTTTATTTCAAAAAAGCGATGTAAATAGGTCATATTTTTATATTCAAAGAAGACTCCTATTGATTTTGCATTTTATGATACGAAAATAACACAAACGCCTCTTTTACATTTTCGAGGTTTTAGCAAAAATTATGAGCAAAACCGCCGTTTTTTAGTTGCGCTTTTGTTTCAACACTTTTCCTAAAGAAAACGCATGTTTTCTATAAGTTATAGTGCCATGTTGTGCAATACGTCCATTTTGCACTAAAAAAATCACGTAATTATATTCCTATTTCTTTAAATCAAAAGTGACATATTTCAAAATATGGCACTTATGGGCAAATTTTTTCAATATTTTTTTATTTTTATTTATTATTATTTTTTTTGTATTTGCTTCAGCAAATAGTTTTCTTTTCAGTCAAGTAATAATTATTTCAATTGTTTTTTATAAAGTGGCATGGCCATCTTCATTTTTTTATGTTATAATTTTTTAGGTTGCTTATGTAAGTTGAGAATTATGTTGATTTAAACTTTTTTTATTTTGACTTGTCTTATTTTTCAATTATTTACCACAAAACATTCAAATATTTTATATAGAAAAGGGGACTTATCTGTTAATATATCTTTTCAGACAACACTTAGAATATATTTCTTATTATCATTAAATGCAGCTTTAAAATACGCTTTTATCAGTACATAACATGCATATAATTGACGAGAGAACACAAAACTATAGGCTAAAAACAAATCTCAAAACTTTGAATGGCTCTCCTGTAAGAAAGTGAAATTTTGATTTGTGGCCCTTTTCGATTTAAGCAGCTAATTTACGAGTAAGCTAAGTTGTAGAGATTCATGATTCATTAATTATATCGTATGTAGGGGAGACTGGGTACGGTTGAAACATTTTAGCGTTAATCGTCCATTTCGTTGGGAATAGTTAGGCGAGCGTTGTAAGAAATATATCAAATAAAAGACCACATATCTGTCTACGAATGGGCAATGTTATTTGCGATCATTGTATTATATTTTATGTGTAAAATCAAATCTTAAAAAAATGGAAAACTGTTTCAACCGTCCTCATGCCAGGGTCGGTTGAAACAGTGCCTGGGGTCAATTGAAACACATGCAAATAATACAAAATATAATAAATGAACTTTTTTATTCATCGTCTAATAACATTTTACGACTTTCTAGTTATATATTCTTTAGTTTAGCATAGTTTAGTTAGACATCCTTTTTAGTTAGGCAAAAATATATGTCTGCACATCTAATTTAGTTAGTTTGTAATAGGAAATAAGTTAGTTTGTAAGTTCATATTTGTAAAATAAATAATAATAAATAAATAAAAAAAAAATTAAATATTTAGATTGTTCACGCTCTTGTTCCTGGTTAAACACTCGATTGTGAGCTTTATATCCCATTTCTTGATTTTCATTTCCACCAGTCGCACCTCGTTTACGTACATTGTATACCTCAACTGGGAACAGTGGTTCAGTCCATTCTTTTCTGCCGCTGTTCTTAACCAAGATCCGGCTTTTACACCTTCTTATGCTTACTTGTACGTCGATAAGTCAGCTTGACATCTCGTAGTCTCCCTTTGGCATCTTTGAAACAAGAAAATAAAATAAATAAATTGTTTCAATCGTACCCACAAAAAATGTTTCAACTGTACCCAACCCCCCTTCTAGGTATAAAATTGTTCGCAGTAAGAATAATAATAAATTTAAATAAACGCTAATCATACAACCATATTCTACAAACTTCAATAAAAACGATACAAAACTCTCAGTACTCTAACTTTAATAAAACCATTATAATTGCAAAAATGTACGGATATAAAATACTTACTTTTACGTCAAAAAACACAATGAGGCCTCTTATCTACAAATACAGCGCGCGAAGGGCGACACAACACCAAAATTCGTGTTTGGACTTGTCGTCCGCTTCTCTTGTAACCATCAACCTCACCACACACGGTGTCGAGATATTCGCTTTGTTTCAACCGTCCACCGTTTCAACCGTACCCAGTCTACCCTAATATGTATAGATAACATCTAAACTGATTTGATAAAACGAGTAATTAATGAAATATCTTGTAATCCCATCACATTTTTATAAAGCTATCCGATTTGAATGTTCAAGTTAAAAAAAAATTAATTATCACAAAACAAGTTAAGCACTCCCGTAAACAAATTACGAATCGTCTTAAAAAATGTTTTGCGAAATTCAATTTGTCCAATCCGTCGACACGAACCAATTAGACGGTCGGACGTTGGAAGCCGCAATTAAAAGGAAATTCTCAAATATCTTCCGACTTAATGACTTCTTTGCTTGTTAATTCCTTGTCGCGAAGGAGAGACCGGAGTCGGATTAATTCCAAGTGCGAGTCGATTGTTTGCACAAGCCCGCGCCGGGGAAACATCACCTCTTCGCCACCGGCTTAAAAAAATAATTAAAATTCGTAATCACTCTTGACTCGCCCCACCGGGGGACCGTCTTTCCGAGGCTTTGTGGAGTCGTGATTTAAGAAACTCCAACCGCTTTTACACGAATGACTTTATTACGAGGCACGGAGTCACTTTGCGACAGACGTCGGAATGTTTATAGACGCCTTAAAAATTTCTACATGCACGCTACTTCGGAAGTTTGGCCGCTAAGCTACGTTACGGTTCGCCTGCAAAATATGAAAGCTCATCCTTGCATGTTAGCTGGTAGTTTTCTGCCCTCTTAACAACATATTTGGGCATATTTCGATTACCATAAAGCGCTCGATGTGATGTATAGTACGTGCATTTATTGTTTTGGCATGGAATAGGCATGAAGTTCATACGTGTACGGTTATTATAATACATCTTTTATCGGCAAGACTTTAAGTTAACTGTATAGATAGGACCTATTTGTTCTGCAATCACGACAACCGCAAGGCATTTTAGATGATTGCGATATATTTATGTGGAACATAATATTTTAACTACGTATCCGGTACGGACAGTTCTCAATATATGAAAGTTAATACGAGTATGTAGGTACCTGGTACTTAAAACTTTACTGCATAATTTAAAAAAAATACGAGTATTTTGCTTTTCGCGATTTAACTATTTAATGAAAACTATTGAAAATAGGTTTGACTTTATCTTTTTAGATTGAAAAGCTGTTTAATTAAAATTAAATAATTGCAGTGTAAGTAGACAATAAGTACTCGAGTAAATAGGTACTAAAAGTGTCCACATTTTTCGACGAAAAAGTAGGCATATTTTAGTAGCTTATAAAGAGGCCCGTTTCGGAGGTTACTTTAAAATTCCGCCTAAACTCTGCATATAGAGCGACTCAATAGAATGTAAAATAGCCAACAATGGGCAGACAATTCCTTGCTTCATTCAAAAGAATTCGGGCTTATCACGGTCTTAAATTAATAAGCATTCAAGTTGAGCCAAGTAAAAATGAATAAAGCTCGTAACACCGAACAATGCCCTAACAAGGATGGTGCATTTTGTCCCTGAGAGCGCTTGCAAAACAACAATAATTCTTCTCCCCGTGAAAAGATTTTCAGCGTTATTCCACTTGAAATTATTATATTTTTTCTTGTCGTCGTCTTGCCATTGTCTCGGAACGTAAGTACGGAGGTAAGTAATGAAAGAAATTGGGGGTTCTTAGCTCGGACGAAGGGACGCCAAGATTTGCGTGGCCGCTTGCCGTCTAATGCCGAGTAATGAGACAGCCTTAAGATATTCCGCTCAGCGGTTGGATTTATTAGATTCAGCCGAATGGAATTAGCCATCTCGGAGATATGAATATTTTATATTATAAAATTTATATTATTCATAACTTTGTGTTTTAAGGTAGAATCAAAAGCTTACAAGTCTGAGTCATCCTCGATGTTTACATGACTGACTTTAAGACTAGCATTTATTTGGGGATTTGCTCGCTCTCCGTTCGTTTCGCTTGCATTTTGATTCTCCGTCGAAGACGAACATCAACAATTTACATAATAAGAGGGAGCATCTTCAATCACGTAAATCAATGTTAAATACGAAAGAAAAGAATCACCTTAATAATTCTATTTTTAAATTCTTTAACATTAATTTTTATTCATAGAAGCTTTCCCACCACAATCTGTCTGCACATACATAAGGCAACCATAATCCTGCAACGTATCCCAATTCAAACATTACCATTCCATTTACATAGGCAAGCGGTTTCCCTTAAACTCCGTCTTGACCCGACATCCAGCATTTTTAATCTCGTTGCCAGAACACGTGGGCCCCCAACCCTCCGCCGTGTTTACCTTCCGAAATAGTTTAACTGGAGCGATTTGCATATACTTATGCGTAGTTCGTCCTCGCTTGTTGACTATGCCCTTTTTTCGTTTTACAAAGACAATCTTGCCAAAGCAATAATCTTGTGTTGCTAATAGGAATGCAATAGACTGCTCGTTTCACTACATAGTATAACACAAAGTCGCTTTTTCTGTCCCTATGTCCCTATGTATGCTTAAATCTTTGAAACTACGCAACGGATTTTGATGCGGTTTTTTTTTAATAGATAGAGTGATTCAAGAGGAAGGTTTGTAAGTAGAAAAATTGGACCCGGTAGTTGGCGCTAATAGCGGGCAGCACGACGTCTGCCGGGTCCGCTAGTAGAAGTATAAAAAATAGTCTAGCTTAGACTAGAATAGATGCTGCTCCTTTATCCTGTGTATACCTATGTGACAGGCTAGTCGCAATAAGGTTAATAAACAACATAAACTGAGTTTAACGGTCGACGACGAAAATATATCAATTTGTTGACAGATAGGTAAACAAATTCAAATTCAAATTCAAATTCAAAATTCATTTATTCAAAGTAGGTAGGTACACTATACACTTTTTGAACGTCAATTTAGGAACAGGCAATGGTGATAATTACTTAAACCTATTTACCATTTAGTCCTAAATTATAGCCAAGTTAAAATAGACGTAAAAATGTTATCAAATAGCAGTACCTAATTCCGACAGAGCTGAATTTTGGTAGAGACCTTGGGTACACCAGTAGGAATAAAGTAGCAAATTAACTATTGCATAACTAATTGAAAAATTGTGATAATTTTATTTTTCCGGCGGATTATTGTTCATTTATTTATCCAGTAAGTCTCTGAATTTTTGCATTTCTTAAATTTTATATTTAATATCTTTATTGATAAAATGTCTCGAAGTAGGCGTGAACTTTTTTAGAATGGCGATATCTTAGGAATGGTGATTCCTGGGAAAAAAGTATAAAAATATTTTTGTAGATAATGTTATGATCTACAATTATTGCCTAGATTGTATTTTTATAAAACTTACCGTGTTCCAGAAAAATCCAAAAAAAAAACGAAAATTTGACTTTGACCTTGAATAACTTTTTTAGCAGACATGGGATCAATGGGGACTTTTGACACATTATTTCTACTGGTGTAGCCTTCTCTACCAAAATTCAGCTCTGTCGGAATTACTGTGAATTGAAATGTTTATTTTGACCCAGCTATTACTTTTAAAAGTAAAAAATCAAAAGCATCAATTTACAATTAAAATTTTGATAATGATATATTGTTTAAATTAGACATTCCTAATTACTGAGAATAGATAGAATCACGAGAGAAAACCTTCGAAATAAATAAAGCCTAGGTAAAGCAAAAAGATAAAGATGACAGGTAAAGATTTATTTGCTCTAATATGGATCCAAAAATACACGTAATTTATGTGTATATGTCAGTTCCAACATATCCTACCATTTCAGCGTGCAAATATTTAGAATAAGTATATTAAGTACAATTTATTTTTTAGGTACAAAAAACCTTTTTATTAGCGTTGCATTAAAATAGATGTCGATCACATATTTTGTCACTAAAAATTTTATTTACATTTTATGTTTCATCCAAATATAGGTAACTAGCGGACCCGGCAGACGTCGTCCTGCCCGCTATTAGCGCCACCTACCGGGTCCAATTTTTCTACTTATAAACCTTCCTCTTGAATTACTCTATCTATTAAAAAAAACCGCATCAAAATCCGTTGCGTAGTTTTAAAGATAGTTTTTTAAGCATACATAGGGATATAGGGACAGAGAAAGCGACTTTGTTTTATACTATGTAGTGATAACTTAAAGTTTTTCAAGGGTCTTAAATTACCTACCTTTCTAAAAGTGTTAGTACAATAATTATAGACATTTTCCTGAATAAGCGAGGCTTTGACCAGGCAAATCTGTATTAAATAATTAATTATGTTGAACACCAAATCTTGTTTCGTTGTCATTCTTGGATTCTTTGGCGGCAAATTCTTGACGAATTCACTGGTGCTACAGGTGACGTAGATGCTTTGATGCTTTAAAATCGTTAGCTTTTGTGATTTACCCAATAGGTAGCCTCACATGAGTCGTTCTATATCGCAGCAATGTTATAATATGTATTTTTATGGAACGACTTGAGACGTAATCCCGTCTATGCATTTAGTTTATATTTTGTATGAGAGTGGGCCTCAGATCATAGTAGATAGATATTACTTATCTTACTAGTAATTCGGCGTGACCTATAGCAGCCGGTCCTATGTAAACACAACTGTTTCACAGAGATATGGGCAGGTTAGAGACGTGGGTCTAATCGATATCCTTATAATGATTGCCGGAGGAACTCGCATACGAAATAAGGAGGGCGCTTGACGTCGGAGGTGTCCGGGGGGCGGCGGGGGAGATATGAGACGATTTAGATTTTTTCCCTCTTTTATTCTTTCGTTTTTTTGGGGGAGCCCCCTCGAAAAGGGTGAGGAATTTAAGACGGTGCGATCGATTTTTCGCGTATGCATTGGTATTCTCGTAATGTCTTACTCGAGATTAGAGTTATGCTTTTTATGTTCAGCGGCGGTCGGTCAGCTGAATATTTTGTTAGAGCGAATAATTCAAGTGCGTATTTAGAAAACGCTAAGGTTCATTTTTAGGGTTCCGTACCCGAAGGGTAAAAACGGAGCCCTATTAATGTCACTCGGCTGTCTGTCTGTCTGTCTGTCTGTCTGTCTGTCTGTCTGTCCGTCTGTCCGCCGGTCACAGGTCTCTAGCTCGCAGACGAAATGAGTTACAAACCTGAAATTTTGGTATTTAGTGTAAAACGTTAACCCAAAATCAAATATTGAATTAGAAATTGAATTAAATTATTTTTCAGGGGGTCTCCCATACATGAAAAAGGAGCCGGAAAAAAAAATTTTTTCTTTACCCTAGCTTGTGGGGTATCATTGTTTAGAGTTCATTAAGTAGAGTACAAATATATATTTTTTTAATTTTTATCTCAAAAAATAAGGGAATGGGAGGCCATCAAAGTTGTCAGTTTTAGACCATTTTTGTGACGGGGGCTATCTCAAAAACTAAACTAGTTGGGAATATGATATTTCAGTATATTATGTACTATATGCTCTATTTAAACAACAAATACTGAAAACAACGATTTATTAAATAGTTTATAAGCTGTGACCAAAATAAACGAACATTTTTTTGGGTTTTTCTTTCACGGTTTGTTGCGATGTCTAGCTCGGAAATTAAATATTTCTTAGACCCAAAATATTATATTGTTCATAATTATGTACGGAACCCTGAAAGAGCGAGGCCCGACTTGCACTTGGCTGATTTTTAAATAAGCACCCGCGTTCGCTTTGATTACTGTGTTTCTTCTGTATTTTCTTCGTGGAATAGCGTCGTGTCAAAATAAACGCATCGGTATGATAATACGTAGGTACATTTCTACCGAAATATACTGAAGGATTGCCTTCCTAACGCCTTTGGCATCGTTTTGCTAGTATGCTCATAATAGCAATTTGCATAGCGAAATCCTGCTAATGCTAATTTATTGATGCTGATCTCACTTATGCGTCTTATGATTTGAAATTATTTTTTACAGTCAATTGAATCGAAGACAATACAATAATTATTTATTAAAAAATAAGTACCTACCTAAATTATTATGAAGAACGAATAGACCTCAACAAATCTCTGTATAATGTTGTATTCTATATTCAATAGGTACAGACCAATATAAATATTTGCCGACCCTGGAGGCAAAAAACCGGAACTTTGATAAACACTGTCTCAGACTGCAGTCATCATAACAACAAATACCTAGATATATGACGTATCGGTAGGTATAGATAAGTATTAAAATAGTATGTTCCAACCTTTTTACAAGTTCAATTTGTCGCTTGACGAAGATACATAATAGATATGTAATATGGAATAGAATAGAATAGAAAAGTTTTTTATTCAAATAAACTTTTACAAGTACTTTTGAATCATCAATTGAATCTACCACTGGTTCGGAATGCCGTTCCAACCGAGAAGAACCAGTAAGAAACTCGGCGGTTGCTCATTTTTAAAAATAACAATACAACAATTTATGTAGGTACATGATTGAAATGCTGTCTCGTGCATTGCTGGAACAAGTTAAATCCATGCTTTTTTATTATTTATATATGTATGTATAACTTAGAAATTGTTCTCATGATATTCTCATCATTACGGATGCTCTTACCAGTTTTAAATCAATACGCCTAGCATCATCATAATTTTCAATTAAAGGTAAGGTCTAGAAGTTAGTAGATGATAGTGCATCTACTAACTTCTAAGACCTTACCTTAAATACATACAAATGTGAATCTTCTTTCTCACAGGTAAGTATCTAATTCGCATATGTATCTCTTGAATGATTGAAATAGGTAACTAATGTCTGGTCAAAAATGTAACAGTATAATCTGCAGATTACCCACTATAGTATAAATGTAATGGAAGCCGGATAAGAACAAACAAACTTACTTGCACACATAAATTTTTGATTTAAATAAAGCGTGTAAAAACAGTTTTCTTTTTGTTCCTATATATATGTGGATCCTACGTGCCAGTGATATTATGTCGTTTGACCAAAAAAAGGCAATCAAAGTATATTCGTTCATTAATAGATTACCGGTGAGCATAAAAGGCAAGGCGCGAGCCGCAAAGGGGCTAAAAGCATTTCGGTCCACAAAAAAGTCTCAATTAAAAACCTGACGGAAGCTTTTAGAAGGTAATCCTTCAAATTGTTTCCAACGCCCCCTCATTAGCACCGAAAGTGTTAAAAAATAAACTTTTTAATCTTTATTACTTGGACTGCGCTAAACGGGTTAAATTATTATAGGACAAGCGGTATCTCATTTTTTATTCTTTAACCCTTTGCTTGATATAATTTATCTGTGGCTGGGGTATTTTTCTTTGAATTTTTAAAGTCTGTTTAATTCTGGGCGATGTAATTGAGGGTGGTCTTTGACGGGATTTATCATTAATATTCTTTTGCCACGCCTTTGATGAAGACGTCCTCATTCTTCATTACGAAGGAAGTAAATGAGCGGTTATGAATGGATTATGAAGACGGCGGATTACAGGGACAAGATTTAATAAAAATTATGACAGCTCAGTCACACCTGTACTATCTATTTTTCACTGGGTACACACGTCATTGTATGATATCTAATAACTTATCGGAGTCTTCTTCTTCTTCTCGTGCCTCTCCACTATTGGAGGTTGGCCGTCATCTCGTCATATAATTTCCTATCTTTCGCCAAACGGAAAAGTTGTGCTACGTTGGCTATCCCAGTCCATTCTCGGATGTTTCTAAGCCACGACTTTCTTCTTCTACCGACGCGTCTCTTTCCCTCAATTTTGCCCATCATGATAATCTGAAGGAGACGGTACCGGTCATGTCTGAGTACATGCCCCAGATAACTGACCTTTCTGCGTTTGATGGTCAAAATTAGGTCTCTGTCTGTACCAATGCGTCGTAAGACTTCGTCGTTTCTTATTTTTTGGACCCAACTTATGCGCAGCATTCTTCGGTAGCACCACATTTCAAAGGCCTCTAGTTTCTTGTGAGTATTGTCTTTAATTGTCCAAGTCTCACAACCATAGAGATTATCGGAGTAATGACCCTGAAACTGGCTACATACATGGTAAATCTCAAATATTCACATCACCGATACCTACCTGATATACCTACCTACTTATAGTATATTTTATTGAAATAGTAAAACTTAATGAAATGGAGAGGGAAGAAGGAAAACATATTTAAAACAACGTTGGCCTAGATTCGTATCAAACAACAGAATCGAGTAACTAATCCGAACCAAACAAACTTCGTTAATTACGCGAATAAATCCAAACAATTCGCGAACCGACTTCGTCGCAAACAAAAGCGGACGAATTAAAAAAGAAAAGAAAAAAAAGCGGCAGATGGAGAAAAAACATTTCCTTGACAAGTTTTACCAACAATGTTACAAAACGACCGGACGGAGCGATGAAAAAGTTTTACGTCATTAAACTCGTTAATTAATTCAAATGAAACCGCGAGAAAAACATTTGCATTCCCCGCTTTCCTTTTGTCTCAAAAAAAGAAAGCTTAGGACGACTACAAGCGATAAGACATAAAAATAAGATGTATTGGCCAAATCACTTGAGCAACCCTTTGAGGAATTATTATGAGCAACCACGCAAAGGTTTTATCATATGACACATTGAATTATTATGTAATAATAATTCCTCAAAGATATGACATTGAGATTTTACTTCACTAAACATTCTCTAGCTTGATTTGTCATCAGCCAAAATATCAGCAACGTAGGAAGTAAGATATGGTTTAAATAATACTTCGATCAACAATGTACTAATACGCTGTCGGTCATCAAAAATGTCCGTGAAAAATAACAATTCATTCACTATTGTGAACCTATTTTCAGTCTCAATCACACGCCTCACGATGCAGTAGAGCACTTTTAAAATTTGTTAAAAGATCAACATAGGTAGGTTATAATAGGTTATAATAACCTAATTACAGTTTAATGGAAGGTATTTTTTTATTTGTAGGTGGGAACTTATTTTTCACGGCCACTTTTTTAATTACATTTTATACGAGACCTCATATCATAAAATAGGGTAGAGTATATATACAAACATTATTGATAGAAATTTATATACCACCTTTATTTTCAAAACTATATTTTTTCGCTACCAGTTCTAACCTCTTTTATTTTTTTATTATATCGGTTTCTTTTAAGTTTGTCTACCTCTTGTAGTTGTCCTTAATCGTTTTACAAAAAATCTGCCAAATGGAAATGAACCGTTTAATAAACTTGATGTCGACTAGAATTAATTAATACTTCGCCTTGTCTTGCAAGTTTTTTGCCCCTCATAATATTAGTCGGTATCATTGCTCAAGGGTCGGCGAGGGGAGTGCCCGTACTTTATAATGGTGTAATAATTAAGACAAAGGCCCTTGATAACTCGGCTAATTATTCATTTCTGTTTTACATCGACTTTTAAGGACCGCAATTTGTAATTCTGCCGCCAAGATATTTCTTTAAACGTATCGAATAAAGAAATAAACTTTTTTTTTTATTTTTGTCTTTGTATAATTTTTTTACGTCCCTTGCTGTCAAAAATAAACAAAAGGAACTTATATAGGTATCCTTCATTTCTTTTTTTTTCATTTTAACCAGTTTTTAAGAATTTAAAAAAAAAATTATTCAAGTTTTCCCCAGTACTAAAATTTCACCTGTAATCTAAACTCAATAAAAATGTTGTAATGACATACGGATCTAAGAAAGTTTTTTTATAAACTTATCTCTCTCACTTTTTGGAAGGGCTTGGATCCCAGTTTCCTGCAAAATAAAGAACAAACTATATTCTGTAATACAGCAATAACATCAATAGATCTAAAAATTGCATTTGCAGCATTGATCTAAGAATCAACACATTATTGGTATTGAGTAATTATTGGTTCGCCTAGTGGTTAGGACGACCGACTTCTAATCGGAGGTCGTGGGTTCGATCCCGGGCACGCACCTCTAACTTTTCGTAGTTATGTGCGTTTTAAGTATTTAAATATCACTTGCTTTAACGGTGAAGGAAAACATCGTGAGGAAACCTGCACGCCTGAGAGTTCTCCATAACGTTCTCAAAGGTGTGTGAAGTCTGCCAATCCGCTTGGCCAGCGTGGTAGACTATGGCCAAAACCCTCTTCACTCTGAGAGGAGACCCGTGCTCTGTAGTGAGCCGGTAATGGGTTGATCATGATGATGATGATGATGATGGTGAATTATTGGTTCATAACTTATAAAAATGTACCTATCAATCTTCCTAATTATTCTATTATTATTTTTCTTAAGGATAAGCATAAGTTACTTCAATTTCTTAATTAAATTTATACCTATATTGGATTAAAAGTAGGTACCTTTTTTATTCAATGACAAGTCGGTGACATTGACATTAGGTAGCCCTTGACTGTAATTTCACTTGTTATAAGGACGATGCCGTCAAAGATGGAAACTAGCTAACCTGGAAGGAGTAGGTTGGCATTTATATTTTATCAAACTCATATATAGGTATGAGTAGGTATATCTGTACCTAATTTGTTTTTAAGTGGCATCATACTGGAAGCTACCATTTACGAGTAGATACTGAAAAAGATATTGTAACAAAACACGCGTCCTAGGCGCTTATATAGGTCCTCATATTTTTCGGTTATTTTTCACCAGATATCTTACATTTAGTGACCTGCATATCTTGGTTTTTATATATCAACATATAGAAAGTAAATAATACCTCGTAAGTTAACATGTAACAGTTTTATTTGTCGATAAAATTACTAAGGCAAGTGAGTGCACGCCTCAATTTTAGAGTGCCTTAAATTGGTTTATCCAGCGCTCGTATAAGGAATTTCATGGCTGTTGAAGGTTGTTTAGTTTCTTAATTAGTAGCCGGGTGGTTTTAAAACTAACGATATTGTTTGATTTGTTCACCTGCTGATTATAGTAATGTATTTGGAGTACAGTAATAAACATAGTATACCTACTTATTAATAAATAATTAATTAATAGAAAAAGAATTAAATTTAGCGTCAAATAACGTTTAATAGCGTCAAATTAATTATTTTTCGGGCTCATCTAAAAAATTATTTCATAATTATTTAGCGAGATATCGTGCAAAACATGGTGAAAATCTTGCTCAGCATTTACACACAGTTAACTTAAAAATTAACATTAGTCTCTGAAATAAATTCTACGTCCTTTAAATGGCACACAAACGATTCAATAAATCCTTAAGTATTTTCCAAAAAGGTTAAGATATAAGCTTTAGGTATCTAACACGGAGAACATGATCTTAGCGCCTACGCTACATCCCAAGAGCACATAATGCAACAGACCGTTATAGAATCAACACTGGTTGATTTTAAAACGGTCCATTTAAAATCCTGCGGAGAAATCGCTCATTTTCTTCGTCAGTATATAGAGTAGATACTAGTATACAGAGTAATTAGTAGATAGTCAAAAATATGTGGACATATTCTTATTACTTTGTTAATCATACTATTATTTACCTGAACACACATTACATAATTGTACAGACGCCAAGGTAAATCCGAGGTCAGAACGATAGAGTCGCGCACTAATAATGGTGGTTGGTGCTTATCTGTACTTAAGTTGTTCTAAGTCATTTTAACGGCTCACAAACGACCGAATAAAAAGTATAAGATATAAAATAGCATTATCTACCTCGGAGAACATGATCTTAGCGCCTACGCCGCGGCCGCGCCGCAGCGCGAGCTCACATCGCGGAGCTGAGCGTGAAAGAATTAAAAAATTCCGCGCACAAAATTATCTTCGCATAAACGCCATGTACGAGGCCCGATCTGATAATGTGCACCATTAATTTGAACAAAGTTCGCGTCGACACCGCACTCGCCTTATAAAGGTGAGACGACAAAATTTATAAGTTCGATTACTTTAATCTCGGTTAACTTATGCGAGTACAATTTCAAAGCTGACAAAAGAAATGCACGCAATAAATCGTCGGCCGTTTATCTTTTAAATATGCCTGTATTGTTTGTAAGGGGGTGTTGTGTGGAACTAGCGCGGGGGTAATTAATTTAATGAGCCGTGTGGGGCAGCACGCGAAGTTTTTCAATCGTGTTTGTTCCGGGTGTCTTCCTTTATTTTGGACGTACAAATTGTACAGACAACACTATTTTAAGTTGTGTTTTTTAGGTCGTAGAAATTAGAGCTGCAGCAGTGATAAGAGTTACATAAAAAAAAGAAACGACATCCCTCTTAAATGTTCTCTGTGGAAAAAAATAGCAAAAGGGAAATGACATGTAGGTCGCCCTTGGTGTTTATTCGTTAATCTCTAAACTA
The DNA here is from genome assembly GCA_920104075.1 of Melanargia galathea. NCBI lineage: Eukaryota > Metazoa > Arthropoda > Insecta > Lepidoptera > Nymphalidae > Melanargia > Melanargia galathea. The sequence continues at coordinate 13,124,226 of OV049872.1, forward strand.
TCTAAAGATAGTTCTATCCCTTTTAAATGTTATCTGTTGAAAAAAATAGCTTAAATCGGTGAATTGAGTTTAGTTTAGATATTGCGTAGGTACAATTGAATAACCATTGCCCATTGGATTGTATGCATAATGAACTTAAATTATTATTTATCTATGTATTTTTACTAGAGGTGTAGTAGGTATATATCACATCATGTGATACCTACTAGAAGAGTAAGAGCTTTAAGTAGTAAATATAACACTTCTCAGGAGAATCACGCACTGATATATCTACTGACATATTCTTTTCCATGTTTCCCGAATTGCTTTAGCATCAGACACGATACTCACACGTTATTTTTCACACGTTATTTTTGTACAGCACCTATCATTTACACTGTTGATTGTACCTAAATGCACATATTGATTGATTCATAACAAAAAAACGTCAAGTGAAATTTTTTCGTCATCAAGAAATTATTCGCGTATTGAAAATATTAACTGCTGAAGTTTGCATTGGTAGTATAGCTTCACATGCCAATATGAACTACGATATTTGGTAACATAAGTAAGACAGAACATATTTTTTAGATGATTTACTTAGAAAGAAAAGTTTAGTAGGTACAATCCCAAAGGGCTGCAACTTTAGTGGAAAGCTCACGCTTAATCAATTCTTACTAATGAGGGCAATATGAATCGCGCTTCTTAATCCCTCGCTCGAAGGCCGGCCGTAATAAATAATGGCATAAGAGCACGAGCCATATTTCTCGATTAAGTGCGAAAGTGCACATTCGATCGTGGCACCACAAAAAGAAACTACATACTTTTAAAAGGGGTTGTTAACATTTCATTGCGCGTCAACATTTGTTGTGACTTATGCGAGAGTTTATAAAACGAGCAGTGTATGAACTGGTCCGTGTATTGTACATGTGTTTTGACGCATTCGTTAGGCTGCATTTCACAGTGCGTGGTAACTGGTAGGCGCGTCATTATGGCACGGATTGGTCACGCGAATCAGATGTTCCTGTCCGCGCAATTATAATCAGTACGTTACGGCACTCGTAATTCTAAAGTAATCAAAGGTGGAGCCATCTGTTTGCAAATACGTAGCCCGGGATCTGGTGGCAGAAATTTTTGAATCGGAATTTTGTTGAAAATTGTTAAAAGTAATCTAGGCATAGATCACAATGCGACTATTCCAATTGTTGTTTTTGTCTGTATTTGTATAACAATTATCCAAACTGAGTATTTTAGCTAATAGCAGAGAAAGTGTAAGCTAATAGTTTAGTAATTGCGTTCGCCATATTATGTAGTAGCTGCCAAATTACGTTGCACTGACCTCAGCTCTTGCATACTGCTATTATGCTGTATAATTTTCATTCGCTCGCGTCATGCACTTCTTCTACTTACTCAAATAATAAGAAGTAATCTATGCTTTTGTACCCTAAGATTGATCGCTAGACTGCATTATTGAGCTATTAATAGATATATTTCCAAAAAATTATACAAACAAAATTTTATAACTTTTGCGAAGTGTAATATTTAATGATTTGACATCAGGCAAACGGTTTATTTCTTCTTTTGTTAAAAGAGGGCATATAATAACAAAATTTCAAGCCCAAGCAAATAATAAGTAGATTAATTACCTATTAAATTTTAGATATTTTATTTGTTTTAATAAATTCAGCATACCTAACTTGACGTTGTCACTTCATTTAGATACTCTGCTTAAGTAAACTTTAAAACTCTTACTTCGATACAGAACAGTGCTTCGATAGCACTGAAATTGCCACCAGCTCTCTGGCTAACTGTAGAGATGAGAAGGTGAAATCTCGAGGCTGTCAGTCGGTTATTATGTCTATGTGAAAGTTGGATTTGCAATTAGAGATTCGTTGTCACTACTTGTTACTACACGTACCTATACAAAACTGTCGTATCGGATCGAATGTTTGTGACAAAAGTAGCCACACGAATGAATATTTTATCATATGTTTCATTAGTTGCCGTTTTACCCTGCGTCCAGTTTTTAACTGCAACCTACAGACAGATGTAAGTGTCTTAAAAGTCCATAAAATTTTTGACAAAAACAATATTGCTACAAGGAAATTTATCAGAACGCTAAATCGCTTAGTAGCACGTGGCTTTGCCGGTAGGTAGGGTCGTAACCAGCCATGGCTGTAGCCTCCCACTAGACCAGACCACAGACAATTTAGAAATTATCAATTCCCAAATGACCCCAGCCGACAATCGAACCTGAGACCTCCCTGTTATAAGACCACAGCGCTCACCACTGTGCACAGGGAGGTCGTCAGGTGTGATTATACGAGTAGTCAAGAATAAGCAATGAAAACAAATAAAGAAAGCACACCATTAAGGCCGGTGTACACGCACTTATTCGTCGAATCATAAAAAGAGATCCAAATCTGAAAAATACGATCATTGTTGACACACGATCTCCATAATCCACATGAAAGCTTCTTACCATAAATAATACATGTAGTGCTAACTATTATAGCGATGCGCGTAGGCGCTCGGGGATCGACAGCGCGAGCCTGATTATAAATCAGCGCTATTCCACTAGGGCTTCGATTGAACGCTTAAGGGGTATAAATATCTTTTGATTTGATTACATCGAAACTGAAAACGTATTGTTATTATGACAATATATAAATTAAATTCAGTATTCAGTCATTTGTACTTATTTCCTGCATACTTTCGCCACACCCCCGACACTTTATACATAGTGAATTGATGTAATTACATACCTCTACTGGCAACTCTATACGTAAATCGAGCGGGACAAAGACAACGTTTTACCTATGAAATACCAATTTTATACCTAAAATAGATGCACTGCGAGCCAAGCGAATATGATTAGAGAGTAAACTGAGTGTCACTTCTTTCCGTAGTTAGTATTTTTTGGTATATTATATTACACTTTTGATCCACTAGCCGAGCTAGAGGCTCTCGAAATGTCATCCAAGCTCATCATTATTAGGTCACTGAACGTAGCGATTATAATCTATAACAAACTTGCTATTTTTGTCCACGCATAACATAACATATAGTTATACAGGGTGACTGGTAACAGGATACATTCCTTGCAGGGGCTTAAAGTAGAGCTCATTTGCAACAAATTTTTTCATATAATGTCCTATCCGAAACTTAGTCGTTTCCGAGTTATTGAAGATTTAAGGTTTTTAGCAAAAAATTCCAGTTTTAAAGTTAAAATTAGTTGCTAAAGAAAATCATACCCGGTTTTGTTGTTTTTTTTATTGTTTTCTGATAGAAAAACGTTCAGAAACTCAATCAAAATCAAAATAAGCTAGAAAATACCGTTAACTTTTCAGTTAAGGCCTAAAAACCACGTATTATTTTTAAGAAAAAAATCGAATTTGATGAAAAGCAATAGTATTTCTAAAAAAAAATGTATGGAACGTTACGTACAAATTACTGAAATAACTTCCTTGATTCATTAGCTATCCAAAAAGGTACAGATGTCTACAACTTTTTTCAAAACCTCGATTTTATTAACAAAATTCTGAGGACTGACGAGTCTCAATTTGACCGGGATGGAATCACAAAGTATCATAATTTACATTATTGGGCGGCAAAATGAGAAAACCTAAAAAAGAAAAAGAAAGGGCACATCAACGGAGGTATTCTGTAAAAGTATGGATAGGATTAATCAATTAGACATCTAATTGGCCCGCATTTTTCCCTCAGAATTTAAAAAATACGAATTAGGTGAAAATAATATTATTTCTAAAAAAAAATGTATAAAATGTTACGTAAAAATTACTAAATTAACTTCTTTGATTCATTAGCTATCCAACGAGGTGAAGATATTTACAAAAAACTGCAAGAACGATTTTTAATTCAATTTGAAACTTGTAGTAGTTTAATGACTAATTGATTAATTTTAGGAATAACAATAAACTAACTAATAATTATTAGTAATTACATATTTTAGGTTCGCAAAAGAAAAACTAGTTATGATTTTAATCTAAATTTTAATCTTTATTTTATTCTAAATCTTAGTGTTAATCTTAATCTTAATCTAAATCTAATTTTAAACTTGCTCTAACTGTGAACCTCTTTGTCTGATACAAGCCAAAAACCTTTTTCGTATTTCCGTTTCAGTGACTCTTGTTGGCTAATTCTTACGTATTTCATGAGCTGCACGAAGAGTACTCGCGAAGCTCATCTGTGATAATGGGGTAAGCGTACATCAAATCATTCATGTGGCCCCAAAGATAAAAGTTTCAAGGCGTTAAATCTGGACAAGGAATAGGTTCACCTATCGTTATTGCAGTTTTTTGTAGACATCTTTACCTCTTTAGATAGATAATGAATCAAAGAAGGTAATTCAGTAATTTTTACGTAACGTTCCATACATTTTTTTTTTGAATTAATATTCTTTTCACCTAATTCGTTTTTTTTAAATTCTGAGGGAAAAATGCGGGCCAATTAGATGTTTAATTGATTAATCCTATCCATACTTTTACAGAATACCTCCGTTGATGTGCCCTTTCTTTTTCTTTTTTAGGTTTTCTCATTTTGCCGCCCAATAATGTAAATTATGATACTTTGTGATTCCATCCCGGTCAAATTGAGACTCGTCAGTTCTCAGAATTTTGTTAATAAAATCGAGGTTTTGAAAAAAGTTGTAGACATCTGTACCTTTTTGGATAGCTAATGAATCAAGGAAGTTATTTCAGTAATTTGTACGTAACGTTCCATACATTTTTTTTTAGAAATACTATTGCTTTTCATCAAATTCGATTTTTTTCTTAAAAATAATACGTGGTTTTTAGGCCTTAACTGAAAAGTTAACGGTATTTTCTAGCTTATTTTGATTTTGATTGAGTTTCTGAACGTTTTTCTATCAGAAAACAACAAAAAAACTAACAAAACCGGGTATGATTTTCTTCAGCAACTAATTTTAACTTTAAAACTGGAATTTTTTGCTAAAAACCTTAAATCTTCAATAACTCGGAAACGACTAAGTTTCGGATAGGACATTATATGAAAAAATTTACTGCAAATGAGCTCTACTTTAAGCCCCTGCAAGGAATGTATCCTGTTACCAGTCACCCTGTACATATAATATTACTATCTCGATGATATCATCAACAATTGAGCGATAATATTATTATACGGAATGAAAATCCCTACAGCGATTTGCTTAGAAATTCCATTAAAAATACTTTGAATACCAGATAGCGCCGGCTGATGCTCGAACACGAATGGCTGTGTCTGCGCGAACACTCCTGATTCATGCATTGTGTACCCGCCCTTAGAGTTCAACGTAATGTCTCACGAAGCGAAGGAAATGAAAATGTCTCACTTTTGTAGATTAACGGCCTGTTTCACCACCTTCTGATAAGTGTTGGATAGCCTAAACGTAAGTTTTGTCACTTTCTTACTTTATGTCAAGTGACAAAGACAAAAGTTGTACCTAGATAGCTATCTAATACATATCAGAAGGTGGTGAAACAGGCACTTAATACCGTGAGTTAATAGTAACTCAGTGTTTAATCTACAGAATAGGCTTAGTTTAAAAAAAATGGTTGTTTGTAAAGTCAGTTCACGGACGATAATTTTACGTGATATCGTCATAAAAAAAAACATTATAGAACACATTAGCCTGATCGTGCCTCTCTATCGCTTGTTCCACGCTCTCGCTTGAACGCTCGGAACGTGGTAATGAGTCATGCTTTTTCATGCATGCAGCTAGCGTTCATCGATTTATAAGACGTTAACGCGTCAAAAAATAGAAAAACTATTTTTAATAAGCATTTTACAAGGCATACCTACTCTAGCGGCACGCTATGATGGCCGGTTTGACGTTTGTCCGCTCATGAAGTTCCGTATTAATTGATAACGACTTTGAAGGAAATAATTGTATTACTTTATTGACGATAGTGATGTGCAGAGATTCATAAATTTTATCGAATGTAGTTTCTCATGAAGTTCCGTATTAATTGATAACGACTTTGAAGGAAATAATTGTATTACTTTATTGACGATAGTGATGTGCAGAGATTCATAAATTTTATCGAATGTAGTTTTAGGTTTAGGACTCAAAATTTATTTATTAAATTGATTTCTTAAATGTATACAAGTGTAGAAAAATCAGTTTGCACCATTTAAGGGGTGAATGTACTTGTGAATATGAACAATTTTCACTATGTGGACAAACCTCTGAAATCGCAAAAAAATATCAATACATTTTTAAAAATGGAATCTAATACGATCGTCACATAGGATCGCTGGCTAGCACAACTACTACCTCCGGCAAACTCGCGTCAATGCTCAATGCAAAACAAAGCAGTTTCGAATTGACGTTGCTTCGAAAAGTATAAACTGTCAGTGCAATGCGATTGTGATATAGTTTTGACCTGGCTTTGGATTTCAAATATTGATACTGCATTACTGTTGACCCTTGCTCGTTAATTTGGACTCTGTTCAAGCCCTTTGTTGTGGATTTCGTCGATATGACCGAACGTACGCAGAGAACTGTTCTAAATAGTCAGACACGTGAGTTCGTAATACGCCTTCGTAACTATTTCGATCGTGAAGCTCAAAATGGAGGGCCAATTTTACCTATAACGTCAGTGGTTGAACGCGTAGCTGATGCGCTTAATATTGGACAACGAACTGTTAGACGGATAACTAAAAAAAAATATGGCGAGACTGGCACAGAAGAAAATAAACTTCACACACCAAAAAAGAGAAAACGAGCAAAACCAGTCGTAGGCATCGATAGCTTTGATGCCGATGCTATCCGAAGACATGTTTACGGCTACTATTTACAGAAGGAGTATCCAACAAGAAAAAAGTTGGTGCATTCACTGAAGGAAGCTGGATTATTCTTCGGTGGGGAAAGTTCTTTAACGAAGATTTTGAAGACCATTGGATTTCGATACAAAAAATGTAACAAACGCAAAATATTGATGGAAAGATTTGATATAGCGATGGCAAGGTATACTTTTTTACGGCAAGTGAAAGAAATCAAAAATTGGCAAAATGTTGTGTTCTTGGATGAAACATGGCTTAATGCTAACCATACTGTAGGCCGTTCTTGGAACGATGACACAGCAGCATCTACTTCCAAAGTTCCTGTAGGAAAAGGATCGCGACTTATAATTTGTCACGCCGGAACCATCAACGGGTTTGTCGAAGGTTCTCTCATGGCTTTTGCGTCAAAAACCACTGGAGACTATCATGAAGACATGAATGGAGAAAAGTTTACTGAATGGTTTACCTCAATGTTGTGTAGCCTCCCTGAACCATCTATTATAATTATGGACAACGCCCCATACCACTCGATGCAAATTGACAAGCCACCTGCCCAATCCCAAAAGAAAGCTGATATCGTCGCATGGCTTCGTAAAAATGGCGTAGATGCAAACATGAATATGTTAAAAGCGGAATTAGTACGTCTTTTAAAAGAAAACAAACCAACCAAGATCCGATACGTCATTGACGAAATAGCATTAGAACATGGGCACAGAGTTATACGGTTACCGCCTTACCATTGTGAGTATAATGCGATTGAGTTGGTGTGGGCTCAAATTAAGGGATATGCTGCAAGACACAATACAGAACCCCCATTTACCACAAAAAAAATGCTAAAATTATTAGAAGAAGCTTGTGAACATGTGACTAAAGGAGACTGGGAAAAGGTTGTGAATAGAACTGTTAAATTAATAAGGGAAGATTATGAAAGAGATGTGAAAATAGATAATATTATAGAAAACGAACATATAATTATTAATGTATGTGATGATAGCAGTGACGACAGTGAAAATAGTAGTATGGACGAATCTGATTAATTATGGCCTTTTGTGGCACCTTTTTTGGTATCTTTTGTATTCATATGTTTCTTGTGTGCATATAAAGTATGTATATTCATTTTCGTTCAAATATTCAGTTCGTTCAAATAAATTAAATAAACATATACATTTTTGTTTTATTAAACCTATTTAATCAGGTACAAAAACAAAACTTAATTGTTTTTTGTTCGAGAATAAATTGACATTCCACATCACTATTGTAATGTGTCAAACCGGCCATCATAGCGTGCCGCTAGTATAATGTATTTAACATTTTTTGCGGTAGTAAAAATTTGACCCAGGTCGGTCCAGAAAGAAAAGCAATTTGTACCTATTGGGTTTCCCTGTGAAGAAAATCTCAGTAGGTAATGCCTCGGACAACACGTAAAGTCGTCGGTTCTGTGCCTGATTTCTCTCCGGTCGTGTCGCATTGGCGTACAATAGGACTATGAGAGTGAGGGAATAGAGAGGGCACTTGTGTTTGCGCACATAATAATTGTGCACTATACTATGTATCTCCTGCGTATTTGGCTAGTCGCCACCTTAGTTGATAATGGCCGCCGTGGCCGAAATTCAGTCATTATTATAAAAGAACAAGTTCTTTCTTAAAGTTCGTACGGGTACATATACCGCACTTAATCTCAAGTGTCACAGACTATTAACTTAGTTGACATTTAAGTGTTTTATTAATACACAAACATTTTAAAATCCTTTAAAATTTATTAATACTTGTCCTTATACAAATTTTAAACAAACAAAAATTTTAAAGGTGTCAAATATTAGTCCTGCTTTTGTACATAAAAATGATGTCATTCCGTAACTGTTCGTTACAACCATCTATAAAGCTTGGACAAACACGTCGCGCTACGGAAACTCGTCCAACGCGGCTGCTAGAAATGGAAAAAGGAAATGCATCAAAGAGCTAAAATTGTTCGGAGTTCAAAAGCTGTGCTTCTTTCTTGGTCCCATCGCATGGATTTTATGCTTAGCAGTGTCTCGTGCAATTCACTTTAGATGCAACACGTCGTAGCGCAGCGTTATTGCAATAAAGAAAAGTGAAATGTTTAATTTGGTGATTAAAATTCATATTTCCACGTGACATATAAAAAGCAGAAATGTGTAAGCAGCCGAGGAGTTCCCAGATATGAGCTTTAATTTTAGACTTACATTTTTTTATTGCATTGCCGCGTCGCTCTGACGTCTAGCGCGTATTATGTATAATTTATAAATAGTCGCACTGTATAATATACTTAGTGTGAATCGTAATTCAAGGTAAGTTTTTAAGTAAACTAACGCAACATGTGTCGTAAATGACATCTAGTATGGGCGGGAAAACGACACAGTTTTTACTTAAAAAGTTGCATTAAAACCTGTATTATGTATCATAAATCATACACAAATTCAGTGTAAATCTCTACCAGGCTCTGACTGCTGTTGTCATCGCAGTTACTATCGTCGCGCTTTATGTCTGTCCATATCTTTATTTTGAATCATATTATAATCGGGGGCGTTGAACTCGCCTACTTGTTTCCGTAACAAATAACATATATCTTACTTAACAATAAACCCAATTTCAAAAAGAACTGAATGAAAATATGAACGAGCCTTATACAAATTTAATACACATAAAATTTTTGTCGGGTCAGTTAAGTGGTTTTATTGGTCTGATCTGATATATCCGCAAGGTTGCTTAAGCATGTAATAAATGTATTTGCATTATTAAATATGTAATACTTATAATAAATAATATTTTTGTACCACAAAACAGTGCTGAAGTTTGCTCTTACTTCGTACTATATTTTATTTTAAAGATTAAAGATAGATCGACACAAGTATTCAACAAAATTTTATCACAAGCATGAACAAAATTTTATCGAATGTAATGCTGCTTCTACACTAGGCAAGCCGGACACGAACGGAGCATTTCATGAAAAAATCTTGCGTACATAGGGTATTTGGTCTAGAGCCTCGAATGAGCACGGAACACGCTGAGTGTATGGCTCCTGTTCCAACGCTTGGTAGGCTTTTGATGACATGTGAACTATTAATTCGTTTACGTGAGCATATTCATAAAAATAGCCTAATCCCAAAAAGAATATTCATAAAAAATATACACCGTGCAAGTGATATTTTATGGTCGTCGGACACTGACGCTAGTGCTTAAAAACAAAATGTAGCGTTTGATAATAAACCGATATCGTACGAGTGCACACAATACACTGCACTAGCGTGGGAGGTTAATAGAGAAATTACCCGGGTATAAAATAAACATTTAGCTGTATATCCGTGAATTGATAGCGCGCTCCGCGTGCGGACATGTCCGCCGTGTTGATTGTAATTTGTAGTGCGCGCGCGCATGTCCGCGGCCCCACTCCGGGACGGATATATTTCACTTTGCAGCTTTAATAGATACGTTGCATTGCGATCATTGTTCTAGTGTTTTGTGGCACTCGATGTTTAAATAATTTTTATTTCAGTCAAACCTCCTGAGGTCCTATTTGTAACACATTTCTTTTGATATAGTACAATATTATTTTGCGTGTAACGCTATGTATGTATATGTGTGAGCTTTTAAATAATTATGTGGCTTTGGCTGTGTGGATGTAAGGGCCACATTACGCGTTGCAGCGCCGCAACGTAGTACCTACCTAGGTAATTTAGTCGGATTGTTGCTCCTGATGCAGCATCGTAAAAGTCAAAATAATACCTATGCTATATGTCATTGTAGAAGTACAGTATATGGATAGACTTTTAATTTTCAAAGAACTTGTGTTTTTCATAATTATTTTCATTTTGATTTTATAAGCCCGTAAACCCTTACAATTGGCTTGATTGATGTCCGGACAAACAATATCCGGTGGACGATTCCATTAGTTTAGACAATGTAACTGGTTAGTGGTTATTCGACGGTGAACGAGTTTATATTATGGACACTATTCTTTTAGAACTTCAATAAAAGGATTTATAGATAAGTCTATTTAAACGTAGGTAACAAAGACTAGCAGCACTTGTAATGTCTTAAATGAAAACTTTTTTTGCAAGAACAAATCCCTATGAGGAAGATGACATATTAAGATAAATACATAAACTCTATGGATGTACCTACTAAAATTATGTGTGTTCAATCGAATGTACTGAACGAATAATAACTTAGAAAGCTTTAAAAGCTCTAAAATTAGAGCGAGAAAAGCACAAAAATTACCTTAAAATAAATATATGTCAACTTTAAACAAAAGTGACTTACAATATCTGAATATGTACAAAATATAGTAATACTATAGCGGACCTGGCAGACGTCGTCCTGCCCACTATTAGCGCCACCTACTGGGTCCAATTTTTCTACTTACAAACCTTCCTCTTGAATCACTCTATCTATTAAAAAAAACCGCATCAAAATCCGTTGCGTAGTTTTAAAGATTTAAGCATACATAGGGACATAGAGACATAGGGACATAGGGACAGAGAAAGCGACTTTGTTTTATACTATTTATTAGTATAGTGGATACAAAACGTAGATTAAGCGTTGTTGTCGTCGCTCGTAGCGAGCGATCGTGTTATTTATACGCTTACCGCTGTTCTTGGGATTAGTTCGTCAGTGGACGAGTTTCTTCGGACACTCAAATGCCACCAAATACAATTTTCGGTTTATAAAATACACAGAAACTTGTAAAGTTATTCGTAGATTAATAAACTTTTACTTCGTCAAATTTTTAAATATTTAATTGTGATGTGATCAGATCGATTTTTTTTTGTATGCAAAAGCTTTGTTGACAAAAAATATTTCTCGCGTATTCACAAGTCAAATTCAAAGTAGACTACTTTAAATCAAATCAAGTACTAAGCTTGATGGTGATAAACCTACGTATAGAACAATAAAATACGATCGTAGTCATGTGCAAACTTATAATCGATAAATAGAGCATTTTTGTCTTACTACTTATTACTGTTTCACAAAATGAGCAAAATTAATATTTTTATGATCGTACTCAACTTCGATATGTTATTATAATTATTTTAATTAAAATTATAATAGGCGTCAATATTTTTGAAAATATCTGGCACACTTACCTCTTCGATATAGGGGATCAGGTTCCATTTTCAATCACGATAATCTCGTTTTCGCTTTACGACGTACACTTGTTGAAAGTCATTCAACAAACGAACACGACAAGCCTTAAGGAAATTTGACCCTTAACTTTTCTTTTTAAGGGTTATAGCCGCGAATCATATTTACCGCAAGTCCAATCAACAATATCGATGCTTGTACAAAATTATTTGATGTCAAATGATGTCATTTTAAGCCGGTCGTAAAATTTTTGCTGTAAAACGTTATGTCCCTCGATTTCTTTTACTCGTATTATCTCTGTAACTGTAAACTGGTTTCATTCATCCTTGCACTTAGCCTTAAAAAAAGTAAAGCGGAAGAGATATTTCGGCGACACACCTGATCAGTTTTTTCTGGTGGAAGGTCCCATATATCCACCCTATCGGCAAATTCTTACCACGGAAAGCAGAATCTACTAGAATGATACCACCACTACAGTCCTTTAATGTCCCACTGCTGGGCACAGGCCTCCTCTCTCATAGGAGAGAGAGATTTAGAGCTTAGACCCGCCACGCTGCTCCAATGCGGGTTGGCGGGCTTTAATGACTATTATCACATGACAGTGATAATAACTGGGACTGACTGCTTAACGTGCTCTCCGAGGCACGGGGGTGAAACACCGCCAGCTCCCAACTCCAGGCTAGAAAAATCCAATACCTAACAATTTCATTTCCCCGACCCGGGAATCGAACCAGGGACCTCGTGATCTGCGGTCGAATATGCTAACCACTAGACCAACTAGGCAGCTCTATGCTGGCTAGAATGATAGTCAAAACTAAATTCATTACTGTGTGCATCTGTCCACGAGTCAACCTACTCATTACGCCTCTTCATAGTAAACTAGACTTTAGTGATTCATTGAAGATTAATCCAGTGTAATAAAAAATGTCGACTGTTGTCTTTATTGTTCCGTTCCATTTCACCGGACCATTGGCATCGATATCGAGAACTCGTTCCATGAAAAACGTCACGCACGTGTTAATTAATTCGTATGTAGGCGTGATCCGCTATTATCGATAAAATAATGTGGTAGCCCAGCACTTTATTACCTCGATCCGTCTTGTCACAAATATGATGGAGATGGGTTTTTTGTGACATTAAAATACATCCTTTAGTTTTTACATTGTGTATAAATTGTGTTAAGAATTTATGGTCTTTTGTCTACATCTTTGTACGTGCTGAGAGATGATTTCATTCTTTGATTAGACGTGTGTATTCAAAAATTTTTCACTTATATCCTCTTCAATTTTGGGTTTTAAATATTATATATACAATTTATTTATTAATTAATATAATAATAGGTTAATGTTATTCCAATAGATTTCCAGTTTTTAAAAACAAACTTCTCCGTCCAAACTTTGAAAATCTACATATTTTTTTAATACTAAGTATATTCTATTCACTAAGTTAGGCGGAATACTTACCTAAAGTAAGTTAATTTTGTGAAACTGGAAATTACGAAATGTGGATACACGTGGCTCACACAGACAAATAATGATCTGCCTAAAGTTATGCTTAGATATGTCACACTAACTTAAATTTATTATCGATATTATTTTTTATTGTTAACAAGTTCGGACCAAAATACCATCATTCGCATCTTATAACCAGAGAGAGAAGTCTTTAAAAATTATGATATCCAAAAATAAAATTTAATTCCTTTTAATAAATGATGCAGCTTCAATTGATTATGAATAAGGTATGATATAAACTTTGATTCAGTTAAGGGTGATTATCGATTTTCGTTTTAATTTCGCGGTTTTGAAAAAAAAATTTTTTTTGCTTTTTATTATTATTTTTTGTATATACACTTATAGATTACAGTATGAGAAAAAATTACATGTAGAAGGCCTCTTCGTAACTCTAGCAGTTTTCCGGAAAATTAATGGAGTGTAATGAACCAGTGGAAAGAAATGAAAATCACTTGGAGTGTAATGACCTATCGTCGGATAAAAATGAATTCAGAAGCTTTTTAGTAGCCCATCTTTGATTATTTTATGAAATAATGAATAATTATATGAAAAAAACGAATAAAATTGAAATAAAATCTAAACCTTGAGTTTAGATTAACAGTAAACAAGCATAATCATTTTAAATAAATTAAATAAATAATTTTAGATTTTACGAGGCTGGTCTTGCAGAAATTTTACGTCTCAATCTTTGTTAAACCGAGTAAAGTAGTCACCTTGTCTGAGGAGATAGGTTTGACAATAATTTGATTGGTTTCTGTAATTTCAGGTGAAATATTTCCAGTTTAATTCTCTTTTTGAGGAACTTCAGGGGTATCGTTGACCAATACTTATCTCTTTAACTTTATTTTGCCCCTTCTTTTTTTTCTTATATTTCAAAGAGTTTTTTTCTGTTCATATTGTGCTCAAGCGGACATTTCAATGATGCTGCGAATCTTTTTCTGTTCTTTTCTTAAAAGGTCTATTTTTTATTTTTTTATTTTAATAATTCCTGAATTGTTTTTTAATTTCTCTTAATTTTGGCGTTTTCTGGCTCTATCTTTAGCTAACTTTTCTTCTTTTGTAAGTTTTTTCTTTGTTTTACTCATGTCTACTTGTTTTTTTGGAACGGAATGGATATAAATGAACTGGAAACAAATGACCAAATCGACTTTAAATTTAAAATACTCGAGATACGTGAATGCATAAAATCTCCGAAATAGAACTCTGAATAGAAACAAAACATAAATCCTAGTACTAAATCTAGAAAAAATTAAAAAAATTAAGTCACGTTGAAAATCGATGGAACGTAATGAACTCTACCGCGTGACAAAATACTTCTGACTACTCGCGAATGCAATTTTTTTGTGTTAATTGAAAGATCACCATACTATAACAGAACATCAGCGGCACTAACTGAGACGCCGGATACGCAGGAGGGTAAATCGTTGCTGTACACGTTTGAACACGTCGTGAAGTAGCGATTCCATTACCAGAGAACGTAATGACCGTTTTCGATTGACAAAATTAAAAGTTGGATTATTTCAGGGTTAGAATCCTACTAATATTATAAATGTGAAAGTGTGGATGTTTGGATGTTTAGATGTTTGTATGTTTGTATGTTTGGATGTTTGGATGTTTGTTACTCAATCACGCCGCAACTACTGAACCGATTTGGCTGAAATTTTGAATGGAGATAGCTTATGCCCTGACTTAAAACATAGGCTACTTTTTATCCCGGAAAAGTATTCCTGTGGGACTAAAATAGATATAATCTTCCAAAAACGCCATAGAGGGCGCTGACTGTTCTTAGGTAAATCACGTTCACATAACACATTATTGCAATAGTTTGCTGTGTTGCATGCATTGGCAACACATAGGCTACTTTTTATCCCGGAAAAGTATTCCTGTGGGACTAAAATAGATATAATCTTCCAAAAACGCCATAGAGGGCGCTGACTGTTTTTAGGTAAATCACGTTCACATAACACATTATTGCAATAGTTTGCTGTGTTGCATGCATTGGCAACACATAGGCTACTTTTTATCCTGGAAAAAATGCACAGTTCCCATGGGATTTTGAAAAACCCGAAGTCTATATCTACAACTATAGGTAGATTATTATAGCGAACTTCCTTGATAGAAAGTATAAAGGTTGGAAAAGGGATCGGGAACGGGAACCGGGAATCAACGATTCCCTCGGGATTTGTTCAAAACCGAAATTTACGCGAGCGAAGCTGCGGGCAGAAGCTATCACACATAATCACAATACCAATCCTACTAATCCTATTATCCTACTAATCCTCCTACTATCCTACTAATATCATAAATGTGAAAGTGTGGATGTTTGGATGTTTAGATGTTTGGATGTTTGGATGTTTGTTACTCAATCACGCCGCAATTACTAAACCGATTTGGCTGAAATTTTGAAAGGAGATAGATTATACCCTGACTTAAAACATAGGCTACTTTTTATCCCGGAAAAATCTACAGTTCCCACGGGATTTTGAAAAAAACGAAATCTCTAGCTACAACTATAGGTAGATTACTATAGCAAACTTCCTTGAAAGTAGGTGTAAAGGTTAGAAAAGGGAGCGGGAATGGGAACCGGAAATCCACGACTCCCTCGGGATTTGTGAAAAACCAAAATTCTCGCGGGCGAAGCCGCGGGTATTCTCTAGTGGCTTTATAAATTACAAAGGGTAAACAGTCTAATCTTATATCATTGTTTAATTTGAAAAACAAATTAACTAATTCGTTTGATGCACACGAATTGAGTAAAAAAATATGTAATTCAATAGATGGGCATTTGCACATGGAGATAAATGACTTTTTCACAGGTTTTTCCTAATTTTCTTTTTACCCTGAGCATTCAGCCCTTTTGTAATAGGATGCCTTCTTGCATCGTTTGTGTCTTAACAAGATAATCAAAACCATTTTTTCCATAATAGATAAAACATAGCGATTTTAGCCTTTGCAAGGTGTTTCGAACGAAAATCGATAACCACCCTTAAGTACAATTTTCGTTATAAAGAAATTACAACAATATATATGTATCTTGAAAACTAAGGTTTTAGGTAAGATCTCATATCATACATAATGCTTAGGTACCTTTGCAACAAATCTTCGTAGATATGTAGTATAATTATAGGTAGGTATATATTATTAATTAATATTATATATTTTAATTAAGAGTTAAAAAATTCGAAATAAAATTCAATAATAGTTAAGTAGATATTAATATAATTAATGGGTACCTACATAGGAATATGGAATGTGAAGATCCAACACCTAAAAGTATGTAGATAACTGAACGGGGAAGTAAAACCATAAAGCTCTTGAACGCTGTAACGATTTTCTATTCTATAACGAAGATATCTAATCTTACACATAGAACGTAAAAAAGGTATCAATACCGAAAATACCATGTATCATATTTTGTTTGTAAAAGCTTAACTTTATGAATGAACCGAAGTGACCGCCGTGCGTCCACTCACGCACACATGCACACACACGGGCACGTGTGTGCGTGTGGATTTTTTGTGAATGGTCTCCGATATCCGGTCCTCCACTGTATTGAGTACAGGTTTTCTTATCACCTCTCGAGCACCGTCTAAACACGAGATATAAAAATGGTGTTTTATTACTTTTTACAACTCTCACGCACCATGAATATCGATGAGACGGGAATAATAGGCCACTCGGAGGACCGAATATGAGCGTAGGTGTCAATGTGTGTCCCGTACATTTTCACTGAACACCGATTTAAGGAATTTTATACTATTTTACATAACAAAAAAAAAGCGTCCAGTCTGTTATTTTGGATGTATGTTAATTCCGTTTTTATTCGGGCGCGCTATAATGTATTCGGACGGCGTGGTCCGTCCCCGGCAAAAACGGAATTACCGAATTTTTGGAATTGTGTTGAGGCACTTTTACTGATGTAAAGTGAATTGAAATGAGACGATAACGGCGAATATAGCTATCACTGCATTCCTTCTACTTATAATGGAGCAATATGGGGACTTTTATTACTTTTAATCATTTGTGTGATAATGGACAAGAAGACCATTTCCGTAATATTAGACAAGTAGATCAGCTAGCGTCTACTCATAACTATTATCTGTAAGGAAAAAATTCATTGCTGTGTCGATAAAAATACTTATAGAATAGAAATGTTCCATTCTTAAGTATCATTGAACTTCAGGCGAATCTAAAAATAAAATAAAACTAGCTAAACGAGATCACAAACGAAGTATAACAGTACAACTTTGTCTCGGTTACCATCTAAACACAATGTCAAACCTGATATCGCGCATAAAACGTGAGGCGTTAAAAGGAAACAATCGACGGTCGCCGGGACGACCGCTCCGGCGAAATAATAAATTTAACGTTAGCACCACGGACAGACAGCAAATCGAAACAAAAACCCGCCACCCTTGCCAAACGCGGCCCGGACCCGGGTTAGAGCAAAACAGGGACTCGCCTTATCAAAACTTAAATTTGGGAAAAAAGCGGGGGCCGTCTCATTTCAATAACCGTTATACCGGTCCCCCCCTCCCGGCCCCTGTCGCCGAACTATGGCTGATTGATGGCGGCCCAAAAACAATGGCCACTCTCCGGGCCTAACCAAAACGCGAATCCTAATAAACGCTTTATTTTATTTGTGGCCGTATAACGAGACGTAAATAAATATCAACATCGCCTTAGAATCTGGATTATCGGCAGCTGCTGGATTTGAAATTGAAATAAACTTCCAAACTGAGCACTGAGAAGTAAGTAAATTAAATTGGTAGGCACGTACATCATTTTACTTTTTTTTGGCCAATGTAATATTTATTATGTAAATAAAGATTGCGTGATGATTGCACATATTCCTTGCACTCTTGGTGATAAATCGCAATCTTAATTAGTAGGCACAATAATTGCAATAAAATTTTTCAATGAATGACACTCAAAAATAAATAAAACTACAAACTAAAACATGACAGGTATAAAGTTAGTGCAATCACTTTACAATAATTTCACTAAAATTTTCACAATGTTCCATGTTAAAGTAAAGGCAGTGAAACTGCCATTGTGTTGCTTCGATCAATAAAAGTAATATAGCAAAAATAATTTCACAAGGAGATTCCAGGTTTAGCTAATAAGTACGCTAAGTTCGTTAGGACTAAGTTATCGCATGCAAACATACAAACATCAGTAGCCACATAATACGAGCCCTACAAAACGTTCATTAAATTACATATACATATTCAAGTGCAGAACTATTCATTATCAACATTATGAACCCATCCATTGATGTTGGCATGATTGCCGGTTGCGTTCACGTTAAACATTCTGTTATTAAATCTCACAACCTCATGTCCAAGGAGTGTCATCGGCTTTCAAGAAGTATGTGAACGCATTACTAAGTACCACGATTACACGTATTTTCCTGTTCAACTGCTATTAACTGGTGTAAAAAAATCCTAGCGTAACATTTCGAGCGTATAATTTCGCCTCTTGTTTGCATTATTCGAGTGCATCGAAGGTATACAACAGTACCTATATTATAGTTCTTTAATGTTCTGTACTCTAAAGCGGTGACAGCCGAGCGGTTCAGACTTCGGCCTCCTTTTCGGGGGACCAAGTTCGATCCCAAGAACGCACCTCTTATACTTTTCGGAGTTATGTGCGTTTTAAGCAATTAAATATCACTCGCTTTAACGGTGAAGGAAAACATTGTCAGGTTCTGAGAGTTTTCCATAATGTCTATGATTTATTATTTTATATTTTTTCAGGCACATAAAAAAGTAGGATGAATTATTAGCGTGCAAATATTTAAAAAAATCTGTGACTTATTTGGAAATTTCCGTCCACGCCTTTGTTTTGTGATCAAAAACAATAATTATAAGCACTTAAGTCACAGATAAAATTGCTAATTTATATGCATGATTTGAATAGGAATGTTCCTTAACAATTAAACCGGAATTTTTATTATTATAGTAAACGAGCTTAAAATTAATATTTTATCATAATTACTAGATACTAATATGTTCAAGACATACGAAGTAGAGCTAGCGTACCCTAAATGGGTGGCATAGGTCAGATAAAAAGCAATAATATACGTTTATATCATACTTGCTCAGTAACTAGGGATTACTATGATGGAAAGTCTCCTTGTAAGTTGGTGTTTGCAATTCAAGGCAACATTACGTCGCACTATGCTTGAATTGTAATGTTCACATTACAGTTCAAGCTATGCAAAACTCCTTGGTAAACAATCTCTTTTCTTATAAAATGGTAAGAAAACTTTTTACTGAAAAAAAAAACACTGAACATGGCGGCATTTAATTTTCATACATTTCAAACTATGCAAAACTCCTTGGAACTCAGAGCCGTAAAAAAAAATGGAAAACTATTTACGAAAAAAAAATGGAAATGGCGGCATTTCATTTGATCTGAAAGTTTGTGAAGTTTGTTCGTAAAGGGATTTAAGTTATTTACAACAATGTCAAGTACTTCATCAGATGATGAAAAAGGAGGAGAGCCTGATTTTTGTTTGCTTGAAGCAGAACAAATGATGCAAAACCTTTTGCCGGATAAGTCCAAAGAGCGCTACGTGAAAACTTACGAAGAATTCAACAAATGGCGTGCAAAGAAAGGAATTACATCTTTGGCAGAATGTGTTGCTTTCTTATTTCAATATGCTGTCAAAAAGCTACAAACCACCGTCATTGTGGTGTTTTTACTCTATGCTAATTTCTATTTTTTCTCTAAATTTGCTAACTATTCTAATTAAAATTTCATTTTGCATTACCAATGTTTTATTTACCTCGCAAGAATGATATAAAGTAGAATGCTTACCTCGGTTGCAAGTAGCTATTACACCCTCGAACTATATTCACCCTCGCTCGCTGCGCTCGCTGGTGTGACTAAATATCTCGGGTGCACGCGATCCATTAGCGCCCTATGCGAGCTGCGCTCGCACTGGAGCCAAATTGGATCTTGTTCTGTAATAGCTTACTTACGTCCCTTGTGTAACAATCTACTATTATGAAACTGGTCGTATGCATTACAATCAAATTATTAGAAATTAAAAAACATAGATTTATTAAAAAACACAAATAATTTATGAAAAGTTATATTAAAAATAAAATATTTTTAGACAAAAATAAAATTCACGTGACATAAAATGACACCTACCTGTAACAATAGGTAATCATAATTACTTTGTTGCGTCAATTTTACCATACATTCAAAGAGATGAGTGTAATTAAAGCTATTGTTTTAACGATATAGCTAAATAATAGCCACATGTAGCTAAAATAATGAATTCCTAAAATAAACATCGCCAAAAATTAACATTCAATATCCGCAATATTGACAGTAAAATTTCAATATTAACTACAAAATTAGTCTTTGCCTACTTAATTAAAAAAATAATTAGCATGACAATAGTTTTGATGGCTGTCTGCTTACTAAAACTATCTGGATGACACTTATATTGTAAAGAATAAGTATGTAAATTGATTGTAGTGATTAATTCAAGATGATGTCCACCGTAGTAATGACGACTGCAAAGCAATTAAATTTTTTATGTTAATCTCCCAACGATTTTTGTTAGTCCCAGTGTGAGACCGGTCCGACATGATTTTTTTATCTATATTTAATTAATCAAGACAATGTATCGATGCCTTCTAACTTTATAGGTCTTCATTAAGAGATAACATGTTTATGGGAAATGTCGAATTAATATTTAAGACCAGTAACTTGGGGCTCTTAAACGAGATATTTTTGTACTGAATTATCATAATTTACTTGTCATGCTAATGTTGACGTTTTTTATGTCTGGATTCTCTTTCCAATGTAAATATTTTTCCAAATTAATTTAAAAGATTGCGTTGATAAAAGCGCGATAGCTATGGGAAAGATAAGATTGTCTAATTCTTGTCCAGCAGCAATTTTCAACCATCACCTAATCTCGAATCTATAACATTTAATTCCCATGGAATAAAATGTTCCGTTGTGCTTTCCTTTTGTATAGTTATAATTTCATCCTTATATTCTCTCATGTGTAAAAATTTTATTTCATATCTGTAGGTACTTCATTTCAAAACAGAACAAAAAAGAAACAAACGAAATGAATAAAACAATTAATATAAACGCACACCATAATAACCCGGAAAAAGATCTAATTATTTGAGCGTACGTTATGATATCAAATTACGACTAATCAACGTTAATCATTGCTAGCTATCTCGAAATTGAGGCTCGCAGTTATTACTGTAACGACTTGGGTGGAATCGTACAAACAAACAAACATTATGTGCAGGTAATTAAAGAAAGGGGTTCCATTTGATAATGGGCCGATAATTTCGTTCGCTTCGCTGAGAGCAATTTTGTACTATTATAAAATATAAGTGGTGTTGTTGATTGCGTTTAGATACAGCGCTCCGTGATAGATTGCCACAATTTTAATACACTTACACGCTAACCCATATAATTAGAAATAAATTATTTTCTGCTTATACCAGACCGAATGGCATTTACGTATGTGACCTTTGTGACTTATGGTACAGTCGCCACAGTGTGTTTGCCATGGTCATGATTTGAAATAGTAAAATTCGTGATGCTCTCTCTATACTTACTACTATATTTAAATAAAACGTAAAAACTTATTATAAACTTATTAAATAATTACTTAATTTCTAAAATAACGTTACTTTGAATTCAAGCTAGAGCATTTTTTTATAATTTTTTGCCTGCGTTTAATACAAAAAACATACTATATTAAGACTAAAAGAATTTTCAATACGAGAAAGAGAATGTGAATATTAGAAAAAGTTGCTATTATTTTGTAGATTTCAAACAGAAAATGTAAAAGGAATATGAAATTTTTTATTATAAATTCACTGAGCATTCCGAAAAAAAGCGAGTAAATACAATTAATTCATTATTTCATCAAGCAATTAAATCACGGACGAAGGCGTTCGAACAAAGGATCGGGGTTCGTGAAAATTTCATTTGGCTCCAATTAGGTTGTTTCAAAATTGAATTTTCTGACAATTATACCCGGGTCTTGAATAGGGTTGCCACTTATTTAGTTGTGATTTTGAACGCTCATTCTGAAAGTAGGTACTTGCAGTTCTTTTCCCCCTGGGGCTTATAGCCTATATTTTGTAAACTTTTCTAAAATCTCTAAAAATTATAAAATTTTGATTAGGTTGGTTCTTTTTTGTGAAAATTCAAAATTTATACGCCATTATAAGGCAGTCTTACTTTTGGGAAAAACCTGCTTCATTTTGGATTCCCATAATTATTGGCGCAGACGTGGTAGTCCCAAACATCCTTGACGCGATGAATTGTTTCAATGCCCGAAAAAGCCCTGAATAATGTGTGTGTCTGTCTGTTCCCCTGTAGCGCTCAAATGGGTGAACCGATTTGAATGCGGTTTTTTTTTATTTGAAAGGTGAATTAGTCGAGAGTGTTGTTAGCTATGTTTGATGAAAATCGGTACAAGATGGCCGCCGCTACAAAATGGCGGATTACATATTTTATCACAACACCCTCAATATGGGTATCAAATGAAAGGACTTGACTAGTAGAATAGCACTATGCAAATCCAAGATAGTCGCCACCACAAAATGGCGAATGTCGGGGGTTTTATAAATTTTTAATTTATACTTGTTTACTCGTTATATATGTGTAAAGTCTGGTACCATGCACCTACTGTATAAAACGTGTTAGAGTAATAAGTAGACCCCAATTAATTACATAGACCGGGTAAACGCTGTATTGAAAATTACATCGAACAACCCTGATATCCGGATACGGGACGGTTCACAGCTTCCGAAAGAGACGGGTGACGTGCAAATGAGACAAAAGACAGCAACAGGTGGCCTTTTGCAGCAATTAAAAGCGTTTGTAATTAGTAGGGGAAGTTCATTATTAGCGGATCTCGCTGAGTTTAGCGCTTTCCAGTGGAATGTAAACCACTTGGTAATTGGGGGAGTGAGTTGCTGTTTGTTCTTTGTTCTGATACCGGGGTTGGTTTTACGGCACTGTTTTATGAGACATTATCTTTTCCGGAAAACTCACTGTGATTATGAAGACGGCGAAATGGGACGGTTAACTGAGTAAAGTGCCCTGGTGCCTATTCTTCGAATAACTTAAATCTGTATGGTTATGAGTATTTAGCAGGCTATGTTCTGTGTCAACTTTTATTTGGTCTGACTGAATAACAAATATCCCCGAATCAAAATTCTCTATAGACGATATTGCGGGAGCCTTCGCAAGCAGAAACCAAACGAGCAGTAGCCAATCTCTCTATTTATCCAATTGCCCTGCCTGGCTTCGTTCATGGCTTTCTTTGACAACGGGTAGAAAACCGACACCGATTGGAACGCACCGGAGAGAATGTGGATCGGGTACATAATATGAAATGTGATTAAAACTTTCCGTCCCAAGAAATACAATATATATTTCAATACCGCCAGAGCGCTACCCCCAGAGGTCACGCGGAAGATCGCTCGTGAGAGGGACGGATCGGATAAAGGACACCATTCAAATACCATTAGATGAAATTACAAAAAATCGCAACCATTTAAGAGGAGTGGAGATGGATTAAAGACAATGTGGCTAATTCTGTTGTACACAATCTCTAAATCTAAACTAAAATGACAGGGCTAAATATATTCCTATCTCTTTCACAATGCTCCCTGCAGAAAAGGATAGCACTATTTTTAAACTTGTCAATTTAGTTTAAGTTTAGAGATTGTGTACAACAGAATTAGCCACAGTGACTACACAAATGATGACCCTGACTAACCTACCAAGACTGTAGCAGCCAACAAGATATTCAATACAGCAAATAACTCAAAACTACTTACAGGACATATAAAATCTATTCTTAGTACAGTATTTCTTCCGAGAAAGCACGTCTAAACAGGATCGCATAATATAAAAAAGATCCCCGAATATAAAACTCGGAACGCCCACGCTTCGATTATGACATCCTTTCCTAAATACCGCCACTCTACTTCTGAATGCTTATTCGATACTTAGCTTTTCTTCAAATGTCTGCATTTCCTTATCAAAAGCCTCCGGGGAGAGGGGCTTTTAAAGGGTGGGGGGGTGGCGGTGCGAGGGTGTGTGCGTGCGTGTGACTACTCATCTATATGTGTTAATGCGTTTTCTTTTTACCAATTTTTGCAGTGTCTGTGCATTTGGGAAATAAAATGGGACATCGGAGTGGATTTTGATCTTATAATAATTTGTAAACTACCTACTTGATGATACTTTTCTATAGGTTTCTAAATGGGTTAGTAACAGATTCACTAATGGACAATTTTTTTTCGCTTTAGAAAACGATTTGCAGGATTCATACATTACGCCAGTCAAATTTGACATTAAAATCGCAAACGAACGGCTAGTTCTGATTTTTTAATATGTTGTTAGGGCCACTACCAGTAGTCTAAATTCAATTTTGCAGCTTCGAAAGACCTGTGCTAATTTTGTAGCACTCGAAAAACCGCGAAATTTTTGCACTTTTTTTGGGTTTTTCAATATAAGTCCTAAACTATGCGTTTCTAAAAAAATATTTTCTATACTTTTTTAAAGTAGACTAAAATTGCTACAATTTAAGACCAAAACTAGCTCTTTAAATTCAATATTTATTGAGATACAGCTCTCCAAAAATTGACAATTAATTCCAAAAAAGTGAAATTTTAAGATTCTGTCAATTTTAAACCCCGATATCGGGGAAAATACTCATTTTACGAGTAAAGTTAATGGAAAAGATGTTGTAGTAAATATAATTAGCTTTAATTAAAACACTAAACAACGTCTGTAGCCCATATAGTTTACTTACAAATCCTAAAAGTTTAAAAAATGCGAAAATTGCAGTTTTCTCTTTAGTTTGTTTTGAATGTAATTTGAAAGAAAAAACCATGTACATCCACAAGAAATATGTATTAAAACTATTACTAAGTATTTAAATTAAGTATTTATAATGTTATTTATTCAAGAAAAAAATTATTTATATTATTATTGATATTTATTGATTTTTATGAAACATATTAACCTGTATTAAAATGACATTATGAGTTCCGAGCAATATAAGTCGTAAACTACGCATTTTTGTTTAATATTTTCTATACATTTTTAAAGTAGACTAAAATTGCTACAGTTTGACATCAGAACCAGTTCTGTAGCTTCAATAATTGCCGAGATACAGCTCTCCTAAAATTAAACTTTTTTCAAAAAAAGTGAAAATTTAAGAGTTGGTCAATTTTCGACCGCGATCTTGGGGATAATACTCATTTTATGTGTAGAATTATAGGTAAAAATGTTATAGTAAATCTAATTAACTTTAATTTAAGGGTAATACGACATCTCT
Organism: Melanargia galathea; assembly: GCA_920104075.1. Lineage (NCBI taxonomy): Eukaryota > Metazoa > Arthropoda > Insecta > Lepidoptera > Nymphalidae > Melanargia > Melanargia galathea. The sequence continues at coordinate 13,149,981 of OV049872.1, forward strand.
AGGACATATAGTTTACTCACAAATCTTAAAAGTCCAAAAAATGGGAAAACAATTTTCGTGCTCTGCTTAGTTTGGTTTGTGAGTACCTTGAAAGGAAAAACCATGAACATCCACAAGAAATGTACATTTAATCTATTATTATAGTATTCATAATGTTATTTATGAAAAAAAAAATATTTATTTATCTTATTTTATTGATATTTATGAAGCATATTAACCTGCATTACAAAGATATTATTTTTGGTTATAATTGTTCATTAAGGTTTGTGAGTAAACTATATAGCCTAGAGACGTCGTTCCACCCTTAAATTAAAGCTAATTAGATTTACTACAACATTTTGACTATAATTTTACCCTTATAATGAGTATTATCCTCAAGATGGCGGTCGAAAATTGACCAAATCTTAAATTTTCACTTTTTTTGGAAAAAGTTCTATTTTAGGAGAGCTGTATCTCGGCAAGTATTAAAGTTACAGAACTGGTTCTGGTGTCAAATTGTAGCAATTTTAGTTTACTTTAAAAATGTATAGAAAATATTTAAAAAAAAATGCGTAGTTTACGACTTATATTGCTCGGAACTCATAATGTCCTTTTAATACAGGTTAATATGTTTCATAAAAATCAATAAATATCAATAATAATATAAATATTTTTTTTCTTGAATAAATAACATTATAAATACTAAATATAAATACTTAGTAATAGTATTAATACATATTTCTTGTATGATATATATACATATATTCTGGGTGTACATGGTTTTTTCTTTCAAACTACATTCAAAACAAACTGAAGAGAAAACTGCAATTTTCCCATTTTTTAAACTTTTAGGATTTATAAGTAAACTATATGGGCTACAGACGTTGTTTAGTGTTTAAATTAAAGCTAATTATATTTACTACAACATCTTTTCCATTAACTTTACTCGTAAAATGAGTATTTTCCCCGATATCGGGGTTTAAAATTGACAGAATCTTAAAATTTCACTTTTTCGGAATTAATTGTCAATTTTTGGAGAGCTGTATCTCAGCAAATATTGAATTTAAAGAGCTAGTTTTAGTCTTAAATTGTAGCAATTTTAATCTTCTTTAAAAACGTACAGAGAATATATTTTTTTAAACCCATAGTTTAGGACTTATATTGAAAAAACCAAAAGTAGTGCGAAAATTTCGCGGTTTTTCGAGTGCTGCAAAGTTAGCACAGGTCTTTCGAAGCTGCAAAATTGGATTTACACTACTGGTAGTGGTCCTAACAACATATTAAAAAATCAGAACTAGCCGTTCGTTTGCGATTTTAGCCACTTTTGGAGTCAAATTTGACTGCACTACATTCTAGGTTTACTAATAAAAAAATTACACGCTGCCTATCACATGGCTTAATTAGTATACATTTTTGGCCTTTTAACGTGTATAAAACAGTATATAATTTTTTTAACCTCTACATATTCTAATGGTTTGAAAATCGCCTATTTAGCATTATTCGGTTTTTCTACGTAAAACGAAAATACTTACACAATTTTATTAAAAACATTCAATGTTTGATTATTAAATAAGTCATCACCTATGATATAGCATTCGAATTTGTTACGTGATGTTTATTAAATCATTCGAAAGAACACACAAGTATAAATTAAAAATTTAAAACCCCAGACATTCGCCATTTTGTGGTGGCCGCCATCTTGGATTTGCATAGTGCTATTCTACTAGTCAAGCCCTTTCATTTGATATCCATATTAAGGGAGTTGTGAAAAAATATGTAATCCACCATTTTGTAGCAGCGGCCATCTTGGATCGATTTTCATCAAACATAGATAGCTAACAACACTCTCGACTAATTCACCTATCAAACGAAAAAAACCGCATTCAAATCGGTCCACCCGTTTGGGCGCAACAGGGCAACAGGCAGACACATACACACACACAAATATACACAGACACGTCAAACTTATAACATCCCCCATCGTTTTTGCGTCGGGGGTTAAAAAAGAAAAGAAGAACATTCATTCCAAATAGGTACTTATGACCGTACCGTATTTAATAGTTGTTACGACAATGGATCCAAAATCATGGTCACCCTACTAAAAGTCTTCGCCTCACACTCGTCGAAGCTTGCATATTATTGGGACTCACGCACACATATACACTGCACACATGTGTGCGACGCAATCGCTATTCACGATTTTCGCATCGATGGTGTTGGTATTGATTTCGTATTGTCGTTAGCTTGCGACATGTAAAAAGAAAAGGGGTGTTAGGGAGCCTATACATCTTATAATACCGCTGTAGAATAATGTCACCAGTCTTATTAGATTAACATCCATACCAATATTATTTTAAATGCGAAAGTGTGTCTGTCTGTCTGTCTGTCTGTCCGCTAACTTTTCACGGCTCAACAGTTTAACCGATTTGGATAAATTTTGGTACAGAATTAGCTTACATTCCGAAGACAGACATAGGCTACCTACTTTTCCCCGGAAAAGCAAAGAGTTCCCGTGGGATTTTTAAAAAACCTAAATCACGGACGAAGTCGCGGACATGGTCTAGTTGTGTTACATATATCGTATTACAAATAGTCCTAACCAGCTATATCTAGAACAAGATAATAACACGAAGATGATAATAATATCACTAATTTGTAATTTTACAGAAAAGAGCTCCAAAGTTCTGTGGCTACCTACTTACTTATCTCTTGAACATACACTGGTTATTAAATTTTTATTAGGTTTATTTCGAGTAACTTTGAAAGAGCAAGATTCATGTACCTACCTATTAACATAAAACCTTAATCATTTATACACTATTTTTACTTTATTACATAAACTAGCTGTTGCCCGCGACTTCGTCCGCGTTAAAAAATTTTAAACGGGAACCCTTTGTTTCCCCGGCATAAAATAGTAGTAGTCTCTTTCCAGGTCCTCAACTAAAAAAATGCAACTGCAAAAAATCACGTCAATCTGTAGTTAAATGTCCGATAATAATAATATGTCGAAAGTAAACCATTTTACCCCCCTTGGGGTGGATTTTCGTCAATTTTTTCTTAGCTGATGCCTACCCCCTAGAAAGAACCTAACTTCCGAATTTCAAGTTAATAATAACAATAACTAAAATTTCACATAAAAAGTTTCATCCCCTTTTTTACCACCCTTAAGGGGAGATTTTCCAGAACAACTTATACAGGTTTTTATTATTTAAAATTTATAATCTAAATGCCTATTTTCATATCTGTAACTTCAAAAACATAGAACTTTCATATAACCTTCCTACCCCCATTTTACCCCCTTAGGGGAGGATTTTCGTGAAATCTTTTCAAGGCTGATATTTAAGTCCTAGAATGAACCTACCTTCCAAATTTCAAGTTGATAATAACAATAATTAAAACTTAACATAAAAACTTTCAACCCCTATTTTACCACCCTTAAGGGAAGATTTTTCAGAATAAGATACACAGGTTTATATTATTTAAAACTAATAATCTAAATGCCAATTTTCAGGTCTGTAACTTTAAAAACATAGGACTTTCATACAAACTTTCTACCCCCATTTCACCCCCTTAGGGGAAAATTTTAGGGATATTAAATAGCCTATAACCTTCCCAGAAAATTGTACTACCAAATGCAAAAAGAATTTTTCAAATCCGACTGGTACTTCCAGAGATTAGCGCGTTCAAACAAACAAACTCTTCCGCTTTATTATATTATAGTATAGATTAAGGTTTTATGCAAAAATATTACCAAAGTCTATTTGCTTATCAGATTTTATTATAGCTTTTTGTTTTTGTTCTTACATAGATTTATAATGGGTGTCTAATCCAAATAATAATTTTAAATATTTATGACATTAATGTAATATACTGTGCCCATTAACAAATATCAATAACATTTAGCTCAAATTATAGCCGATATTATGACTATATAAGGACTGACATAAAATAATTTTCGAGCTAAAAGTACATGCAAATCAAATAGTCTACAACAATATTTATAACTTAAATGTGTAAAATTTGCAATCAAACATAATAATAAAATCACTCAGGGTAAAATCTAAATTTATTTGTAACGATCATTTTTTTTAAAATCAAATCTGCATCCTATTTTGAAGATAATTTATTGTAAACTAGCTGATCCCCGCGACTTTCGTCCGCGTGGATATAGGCTTTTATTGGATCCCATAATCCTTTTTTGTACCTAAACTCCTTATAACATCACCTATCTGCCATTGAAAGTTCCGTGAAAATCGATCCAGCCGTTGTGGAAATTAGCTGGAACAAATAGACAAACATAAATTTAAACGCACACCAGTTTAAAATAAGCCGTACGTTCAAAGATCCGGGTCCCAAGTTATTTGAACCCAATAAATGTCTGTCATTTCTGAACTAAAAAACCTATGACCTTGAAATATTTACGGGACAATACCTAAAGCACTACCTTTCTAACAAAAAAAGATTGAGTTAAATCGAACTACACGTTAATGAGTTACAGCTAAATACACGCTTTAACTTTCTTCCCCTCTCCCAAGGGAACCGTGCTGAATTTCGGGATAAAAAGTATCCTATAACCTACCTCGGAATATAAACTCAAATCGTACCAAGTTTCATTTGAATCCATTCAGTAGTTTCGGCGTGATGCGCGGCCAAGATACAGACAGACAGACAGACAGACAGACAGACAGACAGACAGACAAAAATGAAAAAAATTGCAGTTTTTGCTTCAGTATCGATTATAGAGTGCCCTGCAATAAAAAATTTCAAAATATCTACAATGTACAGAATTGGATCTGTTACAGTTTTATTATATTATAGAAGAGTGTTAATTTCGATTATAAATAATTTATCCATATCCTCTGTACATTCTCTGCGTCTGTTTTTTTATCCCAGAAAAATATCTGACTTTCACGTCTTTATCGTCTTTGACTACCCAGATACTACAATTCTTAGATTATCGAAAATGACTATTACCATAGTGACTATATTTTTAATTTCAATCCGGGGAACTCTTGTCCGGGATGATAAGTAGGTATCCTGTGCCCATCTCCAGGATGCACGCTATCTCTGTCTCAAGTTTCAGCTCAATATGATAAACGATACGTGAAAGCATAAAGGACGCTGTTCCCGGAGAAATTCTTTTCCGGGATGAACACATTGTCCATTTCCTTCCTTAGGATGCAAACTATCTCCTTGCCAAAATTTTGTCGAAATCGATTCAGCGGTTTCTCAGTTAAATTAATATGATTCATACCTTTATTTCTTGGCCGCTATTAGACATTAGTACAATTTTACGAAGAAATTTGTAAACGGGAAAATTTATGTCACGCGGTAAAATATGACAAATTGCGTTCGGGTGTGTAATCTCCCTAAAAGAGAAAAAGGGTCTCAAACACGGGCCGCCATTAGAAAAATGTCGCGATAAGGATGTTCAATCATTTCGGTACCAATAAGGGGCGCTATCGATTTTGCGAAAATGTCACCCGAACGATATCGAATATCGCAAATGCGGTGTCACCCTTCCTTCCCGGACTATTTTAAATTACATTATTTTATGCATTATCATACTATATCATATCATATCATATACCTAGTCTGTTTTTTTAACCCCCGACGAAAAAACGACGGGGTGTTATAAGTTTGACGTGTGTGTGTGTGTGTCTGTCTGTTCCCCTGTGGCGCTCAAACGGGTGGACCGATTTGAATGTGATTTTTTTTGTTTGAAAGGTGAATTAGTCGAGAGTGTTGTTAGCTATGTTTAATGAAAAACGGACCAAGATGGCCGCCGCTACAAAATGGCGGATTACATATTTTATCACAACTTCCTCAATATGGGTATCAAATGAAAGGGCTTGACTAGTAAAATAGCACTATGCAAATCCAAGATGGCCGCCACCACAAAATGGCGAATGTCGGGGGTTTTTTAAATTTTTAATTTATACTTGTATTCTGGCCGCCTCTTTGCTGAGTTTTCCTTTTTTGCACTGAATGATATTTTTTATTTCATGAGATTATACAAATGAGCTCTTGAGTGCGATCTGGTGGCAATTATAATCTACTGGTGGCAAGTGAGATACAGTCTAATATGGTAGCGAATTAAATTGGAATGAGTGTGATGGTTTTATTAAACCCAAAGTTACCCCCAATCGGTTTCTACATTACTATAGCATCGTCGAAAACGCTGAATCGCTTGGCGGCACGTCTATGCCAGTATGGTGGCAACTAGCCACGGCTGAAGCCTCTCACCAGATCTGATCCAATTTAAGGTCAGTTAGGGTAAGAGGAACACAGGGGAAAGAGGAACACGAGGTCGTAACTCATAAACTATAGAGTTTAACTCTACGGTGTATCAGTCGATAAAACAGCACAATAAAAAAATGACTTTGGTCGCTAACAGATGTCGCTACGACGTTCCATAGCCGAAAAAAAAACAAAACAGTTTGGCAGTTGTAAAGTAATAAGAACACGAGTTGGCTGAGTAACTTTCATTCGCGCTAAAATATTAAAAAATATAGTGTTATGGTTATATTCAATGAAGAAATACTAAGACATAACGGTAAGTTTTATTTTTTCTTTGATATTATAGACAAAAACCTGCAAATAATATAAGTTTCGTTGAATTCAAAATCATAACGTCCAAAAACTCTGTTAGGGTAAGAGAAACGGTACTTACAGGGAAAGAGAAACAGTATGTTCCTCTTTACCGATATCAGGGGTGATAAACATTCTGATTAATTTATATTCTAATAACATGACAAAATTGTCCCTATTGGTTTTTAACCGACTTTCAAAAAGGAGGTAGTTCTCAATTCAGCCCGTTTTTTTTTTGAGGTTTCTCGACCGATTTGCAAAATTTTTGTTCCTGGTGCATATAAGTATTGTAAATACGGAATTTGCGGAATTCCATGATATACAATGAATATGAAATTACTTTGCTATAATCCGCTAATAGTGACAAATTTGTAGGCACAACACCATACAAATTCACCACAAAATGAACTCGACGATCGTTTCGCTCCGACACCAGAGCATCTTCAGAAGATGTTGACTTCACAACGGACGATTGCAAAGTCCGTTGTGAAGTCAACATAACCGTTGTGAAGTGATTTTATATTCATTGTATTGAATTCCAAGTCCCAACTCTTCAATCCTGATGCTGCACGGTACCGAACTCCTCAGTCGTATGGATTTCGAAAGTTTTGCTGAATTGATATTGTAGGCACCGAGCAAATAATAGTTACACTAAAACTCTTAAAATAAAAAAATGTTTAAAAAACTGACTTCAAAAATATATACAGTTGTAGAAACAAAAATAATTTTTTTACTTTCTAATGGTTTTGGAAGTGCGTTTTTATTTAACATTTTTTGTTTTGAGTTGACTAATAAGATAATTTGGAATGAGCGCATAGGTACTAGCAGTGGACATTTTAATACGATTATTTCTTAGATGTGCAAAAAGGCACTGATTTGAGTCTGACCTATTCAATCTGGTAGATTCAATTGACGATTCAAAGGTACTTGTAAAAGTTTATTTGAATAAAACACTTTTCTATTCTATTCTATTCTATTGAATACTAATTAACTATTATATTACTAAAAGAAGTGTTTCTGTTTTGTTTTCCAGGAAAACTGGGGATCAGGTCCCCTACAGCATCTGGATTGAGGAGTTGGAATCCAATTGTTTTATAAGACAGTGTCGCAAATGTTTCTCTATCGATTTAAAAAAAAATTACGCAAATCGTTTCAGAAATCTCGGAAATATCGGTGTACATAGGTAGAAAAACACAACTCCTCCTTTTTTGAAAGTCGGTTAAAAAAGTAACCTGTTACTCCCTGGTTAATTCTCTATTTGGATGTGAAAGTCCCGCCAAAATCGGTGCAGCCGTCCCGAAGATTAGCCCGTTCAAACAGACAGACAGACAAAAATTTTTAAAACGTGTGATTCGGTTATGGTACAGTTCAAATAACCATATGAGCTAAATATGAGGTAGTTATTTCGAAATTACAGACAGACACTTCAATTTTATTTATTAGTATAGATATAGATTAAACTAATTGTAATTAAGTAAGTCATTGGATGACATTTTTGAATATTGATTGTTAAAAGTTGTTGATTTGTCCGCAGTGAGAGAAAGAGTGGGTGGTTTTTGTTTTTGATTATTTATACTTTGGAGTAAAAGTAAAATTATAATTTGAAACACAAATGACTTTTTGTTTTTAGTTTGTCACCCCTGAATGCCTCTGATCTGAACCTATATGTTTCTCTTACCCCGAATTTGATATTTCCTTTTTTTCTTTGAAACTGTGCCTTATTACAATTATTTTATAACCAAATTCGATTGAATTAGTGTTACTTAAAAGGTAGCAACAGGTATATCTAAATAAACATGATATTCTTAGGAGATACGACGAGTGTTCCTCTTACCCCAAATGTGGGGGAAGAGAAACGTTATCACAACCTAAACGATTTTGGCCGATACTGCCGTAACTATTCAAATTAGCGTTATGATTCTTAAAACATGGACAGCTGATAAACAAAGGCAATTTTAGTGTATCTCAAAATTCTTATAAAACATTATCTGTTCTTCCTAGAGCTCGAAACATCTGGCTCAAAATAAAGTATGTTCCTCTTACCCTAACTGACCTTACGTTCCGTTATATATTTTGGGATACATTTTATACCAATTTATTTAAAACATGTTTTTCTAATCTATCAGTGTTTTGCTTTGTGCCATGTTTATTTCTATCTATAAATAGGTACTTACACCTAAGTATTAAAGTTATTTTTATTATTTTTGCAGGTAAACCGACGAAGTAAAACCTGAGCTACTTACCTAATAACACAAACAAGGTATAGTTTTGGTAAGAACTAACAATGCCAAGAAAACTCAACGATTCGCCCATAACGATAAGTGCAATAAGTGTTACGATTCTCTCGTAAAATAACGAATAAACTAAGTCCCCTATCCGCTAAGAGATGGCAGCACATATTGAGCGCATAGAAATGGTTCGTATCTAAGCACCACATGTTCCACACACGTGGGTCGCTCGTGTGGGAGTTTTTCTCAAGTTTTCTTTTCGCGAGGGTGGTTCATTACTTGCGGGTTAATAGTTTCGCAATTATCGCACAGGGGGCGGTAGACGTTATCATTTTTCTATATTATAATAATTACATATTCTGCTCTATCTAACCAATAATAAAAATAATAATTTTTTTATTTTATTTTATTTAATAACAAACTTGGTTTATACATAATATTGGGTTCTTCGTGCTCGTAAGCGCTTGACGGCTTGTCTGAGCACTGCATATCGACGGTTGAAAGGCTAATTGGTCTAAGCGACATTTTTTGCGATATTGAGTTATGGTCTAAGATCCCGCTATACAACGACCTTCACCGAGATGTTTATTTGATGAAACGTATTTTATATTTAACTAGCCGACCCCCGCGACTTCGTTCGCATGGATATAGGTTTTTATATAGAATCGGATCGGATCCCATAATTCTTGTAGTGAAACTAAATGTATCCTAAGTTACTCCTTAACATCACCTATCTGCCATTGAAAGTTCCATCAAAATCGATCCAGCCGTTTCGGAGATTAGGTGGAACAAATAGACAGGCCGACAAACATAAATTTAAACGCACGCCAGTTTAAAATAATTTAAAATAAGCCGTACGTACAAACATCCGCGTCCCAAGTTATTTGAACCCAATAAATGTCTGTAATTTCTGAACTAAAACACCTATGACCTTGAAATATTTACGGAACAATATACAAAGTATTACCTTTCTAACAAAAAAAGAATGAGTGAAATCGAACAACGCGTTAATGAATTACAGCTAAATACACGTTTTAACTTTCATCCTCTCTCCCAAGGGAACCGTGCTGAATTTCGGGATAAAAAGTATCCTATGTCCTACCTCGGAGTATAAACTCAAATCGTACCAAGTTTCATTTGAATCCATTCAGTAGTTTCGGCGTGATGCGCGGCCAAGATACAGACAGACAGACAGACAGACAGACAGACAGAAAAAAATGAAACAAATTGCAGTTTTGGCTTCAGTATCAATTATAGAATGCCCTCCAAAAAAAATTTTCAAAATATATTCAATGTACAGAATTGGATCTGTTACAGTTTTATTATATTACTAGCTGACCCCCGCGACTTCGTTCGCGTGTTTATAGGTTTTATAAAGGATCGGATCGAATCCCATAATTTTTTATGTACCTAAATGTAGCCTAAGTTACTCCTTACAACATCGCCTATCTGCCATTGAAAGTTCCGTTAAAATCGATCCAGCCATTTCGGGGATTAGCTGGAACAAATAGACAGACCGACAAACATATATTTAAACTCACACCAGTTTAAAATAAGCCGTACGTTCAAAGATCCCTGTCCCAAGTTATTTGAACCCAATAAATGTCTGTCATTTCTGAACTAAAAAACCCATGACCTTGAAATATTTACGGGACAATATATAAAGTACTACCTTTCTAACAAAAAAAGAATGAGTGAAATCGAACAACGCGTTAATGAATTACAGCTAAATACACGTTTTAACTTTCATCCCCTCTCCCAAGGGAACCGTGCTGAGTTCCGGGATAAAAAGTATCCTATGTCCTACCTCGGAGTATAAACTCAAATCGTACCAAGTTTCATTTGAATCCATTCAGTAGTTTCGGCGTGATGCGCGGCCAAGATACAGACAGACAGACAGACAGACAGACAGACAGACAGACAGACAGATAGACAGACAGACAGACAAAAATGAAAAAAATTGCAGTTTTGGCTTCAGTATCGATTATAGAGTGCCCTCCAATAAAAATTTTCAAAATATCTTCAATGTACAGAATTGGATCTGTTACAGTTTTATTATATTAATAGATAGATTTAACATGACAATAAATATATTGCATATGGGTTGCCTAACAAATTTCAGTCCAGGATATGATTAATTAATAAATAAAAAATTAAAAAAAAAATTTAACATTTCACCGGTTTGATTATTAGACAAATTCTATACCAATCGAAAATATGATGCCCATAGAATATGCAAACGTTAGGTTGCTTATTCTTTTCCGGTCACAACTCTCGGGTAGCCAGGTGTAAACAGGTAAATCGATACTAGCATTTTGCACCGGTCTGATTATTGAATTAAAATTAAATGAAAGTAAAGATGATTTCATTATGAATTTGTCTAATAATCAAACCAGTGAAATGTTAAAAAAAAAATTTTTTTTCAATTATTAATTAATCATATCCTGGACTGGAATTTGTTAGGCAACCCATATGCAATATATTTATTGACGTATTAAATTAAATATAAAATACGTTTCATCAAATAAGCATCTCGGTGAAGGTCGTTGTATGGCGGGATCCTATACTATTAGTTATATAGTACTAGATATTCAGAATCAGCAAATTTTTCTCCGTCGTTTGAGTCAGGTTTCAATTTTTTTTTGACTACTTCTTAAACTAATAAAAAAAAATTGTGCATTTTGGGCTAAAAAACAGAAATTTTCTGAAATAATACATCATTTTCAACAGCAATAACTTAAAAAACTTCCTTACGTAATTAGGGATATAATATGTATATTTAAGTAAATAAAAGTTTATCAAATAGGTACTTACTTAGTTATTTTTTTATGTTTTTTTTTTCAAAAAAAGAAAAAACTTTGATCCGTCTTCCTGCAAATTTTACAAAATGTCGCTTAGATGAATTAGCCTTTCAACCGTCGTTAAGTAGGTAGGTACTTGTCTGAGCACTGCATTAGTGTTCTTGCATGAAAAAATAAAAAAATGTTGATATTAGTGGCAATAGGTATTATATTATCTACTTAGTAGGTACCTATCTACCTACTTAATTTATTTCCACTGAACAAAAAATCTTAACGTTTGTCGTAGGTAGTATTAATAATCTAAATCCAGCTAGTCGTCAGCTAGTCTAAGATGTACATAAAATACCTACCTAGGTCGGTATACTTATAAATAATTTTATATTAGACAAGGTTTATACAGGGTGTTATTTGTAACACGTAGCGTGGCGTTTACGTCGCTGACACACGACGGTAGGAGCGTAGTAGAGTGGAGTCACGGTTACATCACGCGGTACAGTTTACGATACGCCAAGGTCAGGGGTTGGTTGGGTCAACGCCCGCACTGCTTTGTTGAATAGACGGGTCAACGCGACGGCGGCGGCGGCGCGCGAATATTTTCCCCGTTTTTTTTTTAAATTTCGAGTGTTGCTTCTGAACGCTATCAACTTATTTAAGAAGAAATAATAATATTTAATTAGCCTTTATTCAGAAGAATTGTAGGTACATTTGTTAGTATCTAGTAATGTAATAATATATTTAAATAATTAGATATAATAAATTAAATTTTTCTTTCCTTTTGCTTTGACGAAATCTTTCTGTGTGCTTCTTTTGACAAAGGCCTCCTACCCATTTGATTTGTCTGTCACTAGCTAGCCTTGTCCATGTGCCAGCAAGCTGTAAGCAGGTAGCATAAGAAGAAATACCTACGTACTTTCCTACCTAATAGAAAATAATGAATAAGTATTTTTTAATTATTTAATCCTACGTGAATGATGAAACACATCTAATTTAGTATAAGTATAGTACAACCGAATTAGCACCAATATGAGGTAATAAAAGGAATTTATTTCAAAATCACAATATTTGTAAGTTATAATAACTTACAAATTATACATATATATCAATATGTATAATTTGTAAGTTCGAAACATAAATTCAAAAATAACTCTATTAAGTATGTAGAGTCACCATAATCTTCGCTGATATTGCTAAGCTGAGTAACTAACAACAGACAATATAGGCACGTAGACTACCGCGTAACTTAGGTATGGCAAACTTTAGGTACAGGAGAGCCAAAAAACTATTTTTTTTCTCTTATACTTATGTAATTCGTGACTGAATTCTATGATAATTAAATTAAAATTAAATATATAAATTAATATTTAATTATCATAGAGTAGGTATTAAATAAAAATAAGAGAAAAAAAATAGTTTTTTGGCTCTCCCGTAAAGTTTGTCAAACCTAAGTTACGCGGTTTTGTTTGTTTTAGTTATACGCAGCTTGGCAATAAGTACCTATCAGCGACGATATTACAATCAATATTGAGGAAGTTTCCTGAAGTTGAAAATATCATTTTGAACACAATGGTATTAAAGTATAGATTAAAACTAATAAATCAGTGAAACGAAATTAGCAACTTTAAAGTTCAATAACTTTTTCAGTTTTTGAGATAATTTAATAATTCTTTCAGATTTTTGTTTTATTTTGCTTAAATTTTTATAATAGGTAAATTAAAAAAAAATTGGAAACTTGTCCATTGAAACAAGTCAGATAATAAAATATATGATGGGTATTCTAACTTTTGTTCCACCTGTCTCAAAAATTAGAGCCATAGATACCTACCTTACCTACATACTTATACATAGGTATTTCTTCACGGCAAAACTTGTAGGCTCGACTACCCTAAGTAAAAAATAGGTATGTCAGTGTATGATAAATTTACCGGGCTGGTTACTTCATAAATGTCACTCGTGGACGATATAAAATACCTTTACAGTAATTAATAGACTAGGTCTGCTGATAAATTATAAATGAAGTGATTATAATAGGTAACTAGTTGTTTTTATAAATGTTAAAATATGGGTTCTTAACTTACTGTAGGTCCTTACTCAAAGCTTTGGAACGTGTTTACCTACCTATGACTTAGGTTTATGATTAAACCTAATTCACAGTTTCAAAAAAAAAAAAGGTTGATTGATCGTTTCTATTGAAAGTGGTAAGAAAAAAATGCAAATATACATTTTAATTTTGAGATGTACTTAAGTACCTATCATCTGAATTTTCATTGATCGCTTTACATTTTAATCTGATTCCTGCAATAGTTAGATAGGTAGGTATCTATACACTCGTGGACACACTGCATGTGTCAAATTAAAAGTTTGAACTCTGCTTTTAATTTGACACATAGGTACACTCGTGGATACTTTATTATAGGTCTAGGTGTCAAATTAAAAGTTTGATCTCTTCTTTTCATTTGACACATAGATAGGTAGGTACTAGGTACACTTGTGGGCACTCTGCATGTGTCAAATTAAAAGTTTGAACTTTAGTTTTAGTTTGATACATAGATACACTCGTGGATACTTTCTAAGTATCAAATTAAAAGTTTGAACTTTTTTTTTAATTTGACTCATAAGTAGATAGAAGGTACCTACACTCGTGGACACTTTATAAGTGATAAATTAAAAGTTTGAACTCTTCTTTAAATTTAAGATACGCACACGTACGTATGGTAACCCTAGTTAATTAAACCATGATATTTGCCACAACAGATGGAGTTAGTGGCATATATTTTTTGCGCACGCGCCACGGGTGGGCCCGTAGATATCTACGTACCTACTTATACCTATTTATTTATTTATTGCTATCGCTTAGCACTTGCTTGACGTAGTGTGCTTTTTTGTCATACCTAATATGCTAATTCAGGTTTTATACATCAAACAAAGTATAATTTAATAAGAGACTTAATAACTCTAAAGTTTATGCCTGCCACCTCAATAGATGAATGATGATTACCTGTTAAGTAGGTCTTACGTACCTATTTAGATATATTATACTTACTCGATTTTTACATGATCTATAAATATCTAAATGTCAGTCCCATCGTAACATACCTATCTACCTACTAAAACTTAGCTTATTCAAGAGGTAAGAAAATTGCTTTTCCTATAAACGTGTAAATAAAGTGATAGGTGATAGAGGTGGCTCTAGCTACAAGAAATTCTACATTCGGGCATAATTCTATACAAGATAAGTACCTACCTACCTACCCACGTAGGTGTATGCTCTATAGGGGAGAAGGTGGCATGATGGGGTACTTAACATTTGAAGTCCAATAAAACTAAGAATATTATTCTTTTCTAACTTTTTTATTTTAATAATTATCTTTGGTAATCAATCTTTGATAATCAACACGTAATAGGAAGCCTTGTTTGATATACCTAGTTACTTAGTTAAATTAAAAAAAATACATAGAGACCTATCTCCCCCTCTTGCCCCCTGAGTAGGGTAAGATAGGATGACGAAGTGATGACGTCACTGCCAACCACGCCAACGGGCCAGTTGCCACGGCCCGGCCACGGCACTGGTTGCCGGGCCAGCCAGAATGAAGAAGTATCTACCTATGTAGGGACTGCCCTACATAGGTAGATACTTCTTCATTCTGTGTGGACTGCCCAATGCACAAACGTATCAATTCTCTCACAGTTAAAGGTCAAATCAAAACGCGCCTTTTCACCACTTTTCTTGAGCACAGCGTCAACTAGGTATAGATAGATAGATATTGGTTATAATTAGGTAGGTATAGGTACATTTTACACGCCAGGGTAACAAAAGCTTAGAAAAACTAAGTATATGAAAGCATAGAAAGGTTGAACAAAACGTAAGAGGACAAAACCAACTGAGAGTTTCCTGACGTTACCTACTTCTGATTTTCTCCTTCCCAAAGTGTTATCTTTCAAACGTGAGAACTTTTCTTTCCCGATTACCAGATAGAAATTTCAGTTTTCCGATTCCGTTGGTGATCGGGAAAGGAACATGTTCTGCCTTTTTAAAGGAGAAAATCAGAAGTAACTTCAGAAAATTACTCTAAGTAGTGACTCTAGTGACCCGTGATCAGAGGATCGTCGTCATAATGTGCAGTTGAACTAGTGTAGGTAGGAACCTATCTCAGCTCTAACTGGTTCACGCACTTTAGCGTTAACATTTAGGTAACTTACACACTATAAGTATATCAACATAGGTTGATAGGTAGATAGGTAAGTAGGTACCTACCTAGATGGCATAATTTTTTGTGACCACCTACGGTTAGGTAGGTAAGTATATAAAAATTATGTAAATTTGCAGCTGCCTTTGTTTGTTTGCCACTTTACAATGTAGATAGGACCTATGGTAGGTAGGTACATGACTACTATTTAGGTATATTTTCTACTTATTAGGTATATTTAGGTATATTTTCTACGTAGGAGACTTCGCTCTCCAATAGGTAGGTACTCTGGAATTTTAATATCAGATACCTACTTATCTATCGCACCTAAAAATTGTTAGCTCTTGATTAAATTGTAAGAATGTGACGGGAGCGAAGTAGAGCACGGATCCAAAGCTACAGAGCTTTCGAGGTTAGCTTTTAGCTTTTTTTAAACCATCCAGAAACATTATCGCACCTAAAAATCTTTACCTACTTACTCTTGGTTTAGTTGGAAGGCTGTGGCGGAAATGGAGCAGGTAGTAGAGCATGCTTTCGTGGATATTTTTTTTAAACCACCCGGAAACATTATCGCATCTAAAAATAATTAGGTAGGTATTGTTATACCTACCTACTTACCTATACCGCTTGTTTAAATTGGAAGACTAGCGGGATTGAAGTAGAGCGCACTTCCCACGATAGCTTTTTTTGGATAGGGATTTTTTAAACCACCCAGAGACATTAGGTACCGCACCTAAAAATTGTTACTTACCTTTTGTTTAAAGAAGACTGTGGCAGCAGTGAAGTAGAGCACACGTCCCGCCATAGCTGCTGCAGTGAGCAGCTTTCGTGGGTATTTTTTTAAACCAACCAGAAACATTGCACCTAAAAATCTTTACCTACCTATTCTTGATTAGGTAAGTAGATACCTATATAGGTAAGTTAGATGGCTGTGGCAGGAGTTGTGCTCCATTCTGCTCCCGCTCCACAGCTATTGCTGCAATAGTAGATAAGATAAGTACCTACCTAGTTATGTAACTACCTATCTACATATTATGTAATTAGATCATGATCAACCCATTACCGGCTCACTACACTCTACAGAGCACGGGTCTCCTCTCAGAGTGAGAAGGGTTTTGGCCATAAGTAGTCTACCACGCTGCCCAAGCGGATTGGCAGACTTCACACACCTTTGAGAACGTTATGGAGAACTCTCAGGCGTGCACGTTTCCTCACGATGTTTTCCTTCACCGTTAAAGCAAGTGATATTTAAATACTTTTAAAACGCACATAACTCCGAAAAGTTAGAGGTGCGTGCCCGGGATCGAACCCACGACCTCCAATTAGAAGTCGGTTGCCCTAACCACTAGGCTATCACAGCTATGTAGTTAGATAAATAAATAAAATTAAGCAGACAAATATTTATTACCTATAGTTGCTGACCGATTTTTGCTTTTTTGGTGCACGCAAGTTGATGTCCAACTGCTACCTACCTACTAGGTAGGTATACCTATTTTAAAATTGTAATATTTTATGTTCACCTATTTTCAGGTAGATAGATAGTTAGATAAATAGATAGGTAGGGTGGATGCTCCTAAGCTCGGCCCCCGCTCCAAAAGTCGGCAATCTGTTCTATTTCTTATATTTGGAACAATGGCTTAGATATTTTTAAAAAATTAGCTTGCTCTAATGGGAATAAGTAGATAGGTATATAGTTTTAAAATAAGGCAGCAGTTTAGCACCGAATCTACTTAGGTAGGGCCTAGGAGCATCCACCATATCTAAGTAGATTCTTGTTGGTTTTTTATTGTATTGACAGAGGAAATACAATGGTAAACAAATGCTAAAAGCTGCTCCAATTACTTCTATGGAAGAATCTAGGTAATGAACGGCATAATAAACAAGACGGCACTAACAAAATGAAACATAAAAATATTAATGTTATTACATTTCGTCCAATTAAAATCTGCGACCATCTTCACAGCGCGCGTCCGGCGAGCCGAAAAGAAATCTCGAATCGCAGAATCCGCATAAAAAGCAATTGTGTACGGGCCCGCAATTACCTCGCGTAATTAACGCCGAGGCGTGGCCGCGTTAATGAGGGACGCGGAGGCGGCGGCGGACGTAATCAACATTAAAGATTGGCGGGAGATGCGCCCCCGCGCCCCGCGCGCCCCCGCGCGCACCCCTGCGCGCCCCTCATTACTTATACAAAATACTTAAGACGAGCGTCGTCCCGCTCTCCGCGCGCTAATAGCTCGCGCCCACTCTATCGCCGTCCCGCTTCGCCCGCTAAGCGTAATTAAGCTCGCCTCGCCTCGCCTCGCTCGGCCCCGCCCTCCGGCGGGCGCGGGGGGCGGCGGCGCAGAGCGGGGGGCAGCCGCGACCGGCCGCGCAGTGTGCCGGCGACCGTCGACAGTGCAACGTCGCGCGTGTTCGCCCAACAACCCGAACGATACAAGCTCATCAACACCGGTTCCTCATTAACAGTTCAGTGTTATCGTGCCCGTTTTTGTGTTTTGACTGATCGCGCCAAGTGTTGTTTGAGTTATACGAATATTGGACGAGTGCTTGTGGCTGCGTGTTATGCCGCAAATACGTGCTTAGCGGCGTTCTGCGGGCGATGCTCACAGGTTATTTATTTACATTATTTTATGGGACTTCCGCTTTTCACGGAGATTTTCCTACTCTAGATGTGGGCTTGCAGTACAGATCTTATATTCGTTGGTCATTTCTCATTTCGCGTTACCGATGCACGATTTTATGTCGGAATAGTGTCTAAACAACACGAACGCGGATTTGTTTTGATTGTTGGGTGCTACTACAACCCGTCATTTCCAAAGTCCAGTAACCGGATTAGCGACACGGGACACCACGCATTTTGGAATAGGAATCAGGGTCTAATTCATATATGAATTTGTTGGATTCTTAATTAATATCACGAATAAAGCATTCGTGAACTCTAAGTATCTACTTACCTACATATTAAGTAGAGACAATTTTTTTTCTTATAGGATAACTTTTCTCATTTCCATGTGACGAAAAATTAAAGGCCTTTGTTATTTTCCTGATGGAAAAGTTGTTTTTTTTGCATTGGCAACTAGGTTAGACTTAGATTTTCAATGAGCTGCATACCTAATATCTCAGAAGTCAATTTAATCAGGTAGGTAGATGTATATCTACACTAAATCAAAAACTGACATTGAATTTAATAATCTACTTATTTGATAAGTTAAAGCTTTTTATGGAATCTCATTAGAAAAAAAATTATCTTATCAGATTCTCGCGTGGTTCAGTTCAATATTATACAAGATTTAACTTCTTTCATCTCAGCTCTACATAAAGCTAAAAACCGAAAACGAACATAAATAATGTACCTAGGTAGGTTTAGATATAATATGTATCTACTTATATTATAGTTAGAAAAGTCCTTTTTACCACACAAGCAGATGAAATGAATTACAATTAAAATAAAAGCGTGCAAAGGCGACCTTATCGCTTTATGTGAGTTTTAGTGTCAAATCCACCTTTGTTTGTTTTGTTTAGTTTTTATGTGCAAATTTTTACGAAGCGACATTTCTTCGACCGTCGCAAAAATTAATTGGCGAGAGCTAATCAGCATAAAATTTAAAATAAAAATAATTTTACGCGCTCCAAATATAATTTTAAAACATTGGATCGAGTTGTAAAAATTCGAAGCACATAAAATTTAAATAGAATTTACTTTTATAGTTTTGTTATAGGCTGCCTAAGAGTCGTACCTAAATTAGATTTTACTTTTAAAACATAAAATGGAATCGATATTTCATTGGAAATGAAATTAGGATTGTAATCTACCTACATAGGTAGGCAGATAGGTAGGACCTTACCAGGGTTGACAGTAAAATCAGTTTTGAAATAAAAATTTGTTCTGATTAGAATTATTATTATACCTACGTCCCAATAAATACTTAGATATCTATTTTAATTCAGCTATTTATTCTGATCCTATTTCAAAGGTGAGGTAAAGACGCCATTGTGCGACACTTTGCATTTTCAACGATTGAACAACTTTTTTGGTGAACTTGACTAATCAACTTAAGTTTTTATTAGCATAATAAAGTTTATAGATAGATAAGTAGTATATTGCTGTAGAATGTAGATAGTGTTTTAATTAATATAACTACCTAGATAGATTTTATTCCCTAATGTTTTCTTCCTAATCTTTAATTCAAAATGTTAACTTATGCTTAGAAAAAATAGAACCAAACTTAAGTAAGTAGGTATTTTGAGATCTAGGCCTCCATGTTTATCGTTTTATTTTTATTTCTTAACCGTACTAAAAAAAAAATAGTTTGGAGTTTTGTAAAGCAAAGGTAGTTAAAACAATAGATGTCATGATCCATGTTGCTCATAAGTGCCTACTTAATTAGATAAATGTTGGCCAAACAGACAGGCCTATCTTACACCCTAATTATTATTTTTTGCTCTTATCAAAATAATATTTGAGCTTAATTCAGGTGGATAGGTAGATAATTAACTTATACGGTCTTTTTTTATAGGAAAATGGCTTTTTTGATCTTTGCAATTGGCACCTACTTGTCGGTATCAATTGCTACCATTTGCAAAAAACTTTGATAAAAAAACTTTGAGAACTACCTAACTGTATCATGGGCATGAATAAATAAATAAAAACAGGACTAAATAGGTACATAAATACATATTAAGTAAATAAATTACTTAATTTGTTGGTCGTATTGAATGATGTAGCGTCATAGGTTTCCGGCTCTAAACGTTATAATAGACCTAGACCTGTTTACATTTCTTACCAAAATTTATTTAAATAACAATTTAAATATTAATATGTAGGTACTTCATCATAAATCTACAAAACTATAACTTGGTGGTCTGTTAAAATTTGGTGGATTTTGTTCAATAGTAAATTAACAGTAGGTATAATAAATGAGTAAGTAATTTGTTAAATCACTAAGGATGTACATAACTTTTGATTGAAATACCTACCTAAGTTATATTATAGCAAAATTTTGTATTGCCTTAACTTAAGTATTTTGTGAGCACTTTTATAAAGTTTAAAACCAGTTTGGTTACCCTACTAAATCACTCTCAGAGACACATATTATGTTAAAATTTACTTTAACTTCCAATATTTAAGTAACTATTTGAAGTGGAATGTAAAAATGAGATAGTTTCTTCTAGTTAGATAGAGAAAGAAATGAGAAGTTTTCTTTCTGACAACGTAATTTTTAACTTCCCAGTGGGAAATTTTTGTAAGGGAGCCATTTTTGTGAATCCCAAATTTTGACATATTATCTTCACGTTAAATAAGGCTTCTGAAGTCGAATGAAGTGGATGCCTGTGTATGTGTGAGTGTATGTGAGTTCGGAATTATTTTTTATTTCTTTCATCTCACGAAAGAAACATGATACTGACATGGGGCGAAGTTAATTCGACGCATAATTACTTAACTTGATTAGATTTTGAGCAAAATTGGTCCAGCCGTTTTTTCCCCCACTGGGAAGTTAGTCGTATGGACCTCGGAGAGTCACATCAGGAATACTTTTTATTTTTTTTTGTTTTCGTATGAGTGAATTTTTGTTTCGAAACAGACGAAGAGCGCGCGCGCATTCCCCGCGCAACGGGGCGGCCATCTTGCAAGATCACGTCGACCCGTCCGATATCGCCCAGACGATATTCGGGACAGATATAGTCATTAATCAAAACGACCTTAGATCGGTATCAGTGATCAAACAATATTTAATTTATTACAGAGCACAGACTGTAATAACTGATAAAGGTGCGTAGGCGCAAGATGCCGGTGCGAATAGCATAACAATGGCGCCACCGTCGGCATGGAAATCGATTTATTCTGCATACTGTTTTGTTACGAATAACTAAAGATAGCACTTTGAGTGTTCTGAAATATATACAAACAAATAAAATTGAAGTGGCTGTCTGTTAGGTATTTCTATACAACTCTCCCTTATTAATCTCATATTATGATGATTTGAAGCCAAATACAGCCCAAATAGGTACATGCTTATAATTTTTGGATCTTTGGAATTTCTGAACCGATTTTAAATGGACTTTCACAAGCGTGTTCTTTACCCGCAATCTATCTATCATACAAAAAATTAATCTAAGATACTTTTTATCCCGGGAAATATTAAAGATTCTTGTGTATAAAATAAAAACTACGCATTGATATTATGGTCGATATACCTACCTATCTACGTTACGTATGATACGTTACGATACGTTTTCACGGTCTAAACCAGTAGTTCCCAAAGTGGTCCAGGTGGACCCCCAAGGTTCCACGGGAGACTCGACGGGGTCTACGTTGGCATGACAAAAAAATGGGGGTTCACGAGTTGTAAGCGGGGGCCACGAAAATTTATCTGCTTTCGATAATGAAGACCTAAAATGTTGGCTTGACTTCACCTAACAATGTAGGCAGATAATATTTTAAGAAGCTCAGCGACTGTTACTTGTAAAAACTTGCATATTCCATATTCAGTACTTAACTTTACAAGATACAATATTCACATTTTTTTTCGAGTTTTGGGAATATGGTAGAAATATAGCTACAGGGGGTCCATCGGAACTAGCTAAATTTTGAAAGTGGTCTATGAGCAAAAAAAGTTTGGGAACCCCTGGTCTAAACACTAAACTGATCTTGACGTGGCAAAGAGATAGCTTGCACGAGATGGACATGTTATTCAACTATTTATCCCAGGAAATCTTAAATATTACCACATAATATAATTTATTAAAAAAATCTAAATCCACGCAAATGAAGTCGCGGGTATCAGTTAGTAAAATAATAAAATAAATCGAAGGCGTTGAATAATAATATTATGTATCCTACTTACCTAACTACAGATGTTGAACTACAGTTGAGTATGAAGTTACAGGTGTTAGAATACATCCTAGTGTACCCAACCAACTAACCAGTAAAATAAATCCAAGTAGTGTAGACCAACTGCAGTCCAAAATACAAAATATAGTCAAGTCTGTCACTTGATTATATTTTGTATTTTTTTAAATAAAGTTTTTTTTAAGTGGGAGTCCCATTTTAAATTAAGTTTTTCTTATGTAATTTGTTCGTTTTGCTAGTGAAGATACATATAAGCTATTTTATTAAACACAGCAAAAAATTAAAAAAAAACTATATTTTAGTACGTAGGTACCTACCTAATTAAAAAGCAAAATCTTTTGGTGTGTTAAGGTACATAATTTATCTATATGTATTCATAATGAATTAATTAAATAGTCAATTTTATAACTTTGACCCTTAAAGATAATTAGAACTAAAGTTATGCAAAATTTATTTTATGTAAGCAATAAAATTTAGCCAGATGTGGTATTAATGAATAACTAGGCTAGTGGTTTGGTAGTTTTTTATAAATTAACAGATGGGTTTTTTATAGTGTAGTAAGATTCTAGGTCTAAGTACCTACCTAAAATCTTTAAGTGAAAATAATTAACAATTATTATAATAATAATAATATGTAGGCCGTATTATAATAATTGTTATTCAAAATATTGAAAAATCTTTATGTTGGTAAAGATGATTTTCACTTAAAGATTTTAAGTAGGTAAGTACGTACTTATTTTGAAACTTTTTTTGTGTAAATATCAGCCTACATAGTAACAGCTAAAAGTATTTAAGTAAAACTGATAAACCAACTTGGTATACGGTAAAGGCAATTTTTTTAGGAAATGTAAAAAACATCCTCTAGCTTTTTTTTAGATTTAATTACGTTTTTCTTTACTTTAGAAAAAAGACCTAAGTTTCAATTTGTTCTAAAAGGTTGTCGACTGGGTGGCTTACCCTAGCTAATGGTCCTACGTATTTTTTTGAAAAAAAAAAACCTTCGCGAAGTAAAGTAGCTAATTAGTAATTTAAAATATCTTTGTAAATGCAATTGTTATCCATACTGTTTACTATACTTTTTTTATACAACCTTACTAGTTATCGACCTGGATATAGGTACATTTTACTTATGTTAGTTAAATAGATGTTGATTAAGAAGGTACCTAGGTTGCCTAGCTTAGCCGCCAAGATTGTTCCAAAGAAAACAGTTCTATAAACCTTCGTGTTGACACAATTTTAGTAAATAAGTAATTCAGGTTGTACCTACCTACCTATTGATGATTTTTAACATTTTCACATTGTTGTCATGGCAGCCTTATCCTACCCTAAAATATAATTATACAGTAACAACAGAATGCTCAGTTATTATCCGAAGAAATGAATACGTAGGTATAATACTTATGAGAAACTAAAAATAAGTTTCACATGACGAGCCCCGCTGGGACGTGCAGCGCCATCTATCGGGCGGTAGTGGAACTAAATTTATCCGCCTGGGAAATGCGCGGCACAGACACTTCACAGATAAGGACCATCGTGACGGCTCGTTGAGATGGACCGAAGATACAGGGGGATAACACTTTTTAGTACATATTTATCTTGGAGAGTAGGTAGTTACTCTTAGGTAGGTAGGTAGGTACCTACGCGAATTGTTTTATTTAATTTAGGTAAAACAATTAGGTACCTAGGTAGGTAATTACTACAATAATTGACGATCATCAATCGCTGTTTAAATCGAAAAGGGCCATAAATCAAAAATTCACTTTCTTACAGGAGAGCCATTCAAAGTTTTGGAATTTGTTTTTAGTCTATAGTTTTGTGTTTGTCTTGTCAATTATATGCATGTTATATACCGATAAAAGCGTATTTTAAAGCTGCATTTAATGATACTAAGAAATATATTCTAAGTGTTGTCTGGAAAGATATACCTATTAGCAGATAAGTCCCTTTTGTATATAAAATAATTGAATGTTTTGTGGTAAATAATTGAAAAATAAGACACAATTCAAAATACAAAAGTTTAAAATCAATATATTTGTCAACTTACTTAGGCAATCTAAAACAATAAAACATAAAAAAAATTAAGATGGCCATGCCACTTTATAAAAAATAACTGAAATAATTATTAGTTGAGTGAAAATAAAAATATTTGCTTCAAACACAAAAAAAAAATTAAATAATAAATAAAAATTAAAATATATAGAAAAAATTTGGCCAAAAGTGACATATTTTGAAATATGGCACTTTTGATTAAATAAATAGGAATATAATTACGTGATTTTTCAATGCAAATGGACATATTGTTTATATTCTTTAGAAAAAGTGTTGAAACAAGGGCGCAACTAAAAATGGCGGTTTTGCTCATAACTTTTGCCACAAACTCAAAAATATAAAAGGCGTTTGTGTTATTTTCGTATCATAAAATGCAAAATCAATGGGAGTCTTCTTTGAATATAAAAATATGACCTATTAACATCGCTTTTTTTAAATAAAAACTTTTTCGCTTTTTTTTATTTGTGGCCCTTTTTGATTTAACCAGCGAATTTTCTAATAATATCTTGTAGGCATCTTGTAGGCACCTACCTATATGTACTAGATAATTATTTAAAAACCAATATTTGGCATAATATTATCTACATCATATTACATGAGGGTTCGGCTCTGAGATCGATCGTACAAAATATTATCTAACCGTCTAGAAACTGTTCGTATTATGAATGGGATTCCGAATTCAATTATTGTAACCATACAACAAAAAACCGTTAAATCGACGCGTCTGACCTGCATCGTTTACCTAAAAATAGATTCCTATTTTTAGTTACCTACCTATTTTGAATTCGTGGATTATTTTTTCAAATTCACTTGTGTTAGATCATAAATTTTAGTTTCACATAGGGTTACCAGATGGTAAGATTTATCCCGACTAGACAGGATTCTGACTTTGGTTATCAGGACCGGCCAGACTTTCAAATGGCAAGTTTTTGGGCAATCAATGAAAGACGGGATTAGATACAACCTATTCTATCAAAATCTTTGTCACTTCTTCTTTCTTTGGTACCTACCTAGGTACCTACTTAGTTAATAAGTATATTATTTAATAGTTAATTATGTAAACATCATCATTACAGAAGCAGGATAAGGTTTAATATTAAAACTAAATCAAACTATTATTAAAATATTTTTATTTATCACCCGCACAAACTTAATTAATATCGAATCACAGATTAGTTTAACTGAGATCTCTTTTCAAATCTATTTTACACTAATTAATTAATTACACTCAGCTAAGTCCAAAATGGCAGCATTTATTCGATTAGGGTGTGATTGCTATCGCAACCCTCAATCAAATATCACGACCTAGACGCTGAAGCATCTAATAGTCGGTTGAGTCTCTGGTGGAGACTGAATTCATGGCTTCGAAGTGCCCGTATTTATACCAATAATTCAAGATGGCGGTTCGCGCCAATAAATGAATCAAATGTCAGTTTATTCTAACATATTTCCATTATGAAAATAATAATCTGTAAACCATTTCTAAAAATTCTAATTAATTTTCAACAATAATCTGACAATTATTAATAATAATGAATAATATTACATAGTTTAATATAGCGTGAGCTCGCGCTAAAATGACAAAATGTATTTTCTGTAAAAATTACGCTTTTTGTCAGGATATTTCCATTTTTAATATAAAACGTGTGGTAACCCTAGCTACACAACGGTTCTACGCAAATGTCAACAAACATGGCGCTGTCGAACAAATCGATTACCGAAATTTCAACGCCGCATTCTGACGGCAACTGTTACGAGATCCTTTGATGTTTGTTTTACAAATTGCCGGCTATTTATAGGTATACAAAATAACATTTATTACATTTAATAAGTTTATATATAGAAAATTGTGTTTGAGTTATAGGTAGGCGAGTTCTTGTCTACACTTAGAAATAAACTAATCAAAGGTGAAATTTTTTTTAACCCTTTCTAACCTTATCATTGCCTAAAAGGTACCTACATCACGCATGACTGTCGCTAAGCGCTAGCCAATAACTTGCATTAAAAAAAAACTATTTTTTAAGAAAAATTAAACTCAGGTCCCGCAATCTCAGAGAAATCGGTGTACCTACCAATCAAAAATATTAGTCATATATTATGGGTACATTTATGCGTGTAACTTCGTACATAAGAATGATAACAAGGTGTGTTATATATATATACTAAAACCTTCCTGAAAGTATGTAGATTAGATACAATAGTGAAAAAATCATCAAAATTGGTTCATTAGTTTTTGAAGTAATCACGATACATATCTACTTACATATTTACATACACAAATACGGGTCAAATACAGAACCTCCTTTTTTTGAAGTCGGTTAAAAAACGACATTTGCAACGGTTCATTTGACGGCATATCCACCAAATTCGTTTCATTGTCGAGAGCAACGGTTGTGTATTCGAGTGATTATAGTGTCAACTTTCTGGTTCCATTTTCTCGTTTAGCTCAATTTATCTGTGCCCGGTAACATCAATAAGTTTTTCGGTTTCGTACGCTCTTATATGGGTATGATAATTTGTTTCCGGTGTACTTAGGTACGTACTCGACGCGTGCGCTCGCCACGACAAACTATTACATTCACGGCGTTAGCACGATTTGCATTTGAAATATTTCGTTTGGCTCGCGCCTAGGACTCACAATGGCTGGTGAGGCGTCTCGCCGGTTAATGCGCTGTACCATATCAAATTTCGTGGTTTATTTTTCAGACTCGTGCTCCGGGTAGGTTTCTTTTGTAGGAATTTGTTTGATAATGGGCCACATTTCGTGACACACGTGTCTCTGTAGAAAGGAGCCTTCGAGTGTGTGTGAGGAACCGTTTGAGTGAGGGTTATTGTAACTGATCATTACTTATGTACCTACATATATTTACTTTACTGGTTTTCATATACCATTTTATAACAGCAAAAATTTACGTGTTCTCTGTTATCTAGTGTATAGTACCTAAGTAGTACCTACTCAACTAGTAACTGTAGTATTCAACTATACTTACCTAAGTTACTTAGGTTATAATATGAGGCCGATCGGCCTCACTAGGTACATCTGTAACTACGTAAGTAGGTACCCACCTATGTGATATTACGCAGGTAAATACTAAAACTAATTGATTGTAGATACAATTAGATAATGTGTACATAAACCAACCTTGATTCCACAAATTAAACTTATCTCATGCCTAAGAATATTATTAACTATTTACCTATTAAGTTCTACGTAATTCGAACTTATAGTCTTGACTATAACTATTAGTTAACTACTAAGTACACAAATAAAGTGTATTTGAGGCATCAAGCAATTGTCCTATTGCTTCTGCAATAAAAAATCTACGATCATAATTATTATAGGTAGGTAATATATTTAACCTTAGCTTATTAAATAGACTAATATTTAATTAGCCTAATTGCCAAAATGCACAATAACGGGCAGATGAAGTTCGCTAAATTAATTTGACAAGAGACTTGTGTCCAGCTATGGACGTCTATGGGTTGAGACGACGAATCTGATGTGACGTAAAGTTTGGGAGTTTAGACACACTTTGCTACTAGTCAAATAAAGGTGCGAAAATCTTACTCAGTAAATTTAAAGAGGCAATTGCCAAAATGCACAATAACGGGCAGGTGAAGTTCGCTAATTAAGAATTAATCTGATATACATTTCTCGATGTGACGCAAATGTGGGGAGTAAGACACACTTTGCTACTAGTCAAAGATGTGCAGGAATCTTACTCAGTCAATTTAAAGAGGCAATTGCCAAAATGCACAATAGTGGGCAGGTGAAGTTCGCTAATTAAGCGAAATTAATCTGACAAGAGACCTGTGTCCAGCTGTGGACGTCATGGGTTGAGACGACGAATCTGATGTGACGTAAAGTTTGGGAGTTTCTAGACATACTTTGCTACTAGTCAAATAAAGGTGCGAAACTCTTACTCAATCAATTTATAGAGGCAATTGCCAAAACGCACAATAGGAACGCACAGGGGAAGTTCGCTAATTAAGAATTAATCTGATATACCTAAGTACATTTCTCGATGTGACGCAAATGTGGGGAGTTTAGACACACTTTGCTACTAGTCAAAGATGTGCAGGAATCTTACTCAGTCAATTTAAAGATGCAATTGCCAAAATGCACAATAGCGGGCAGGTGAAGTTCGCTAATTAAGCGAAATTAATCTGACAGCATTTCTCGGTGTGACGTGAAGGTGGGGAGATGCTTTTGTTGTATTGAATAATTGCCGCGAGGTGTTTCGGACGAGAGGAACTGGTTACGCCAAGGCCAGCCGTCGAACCTGCCACGAACCGTGGTGTTATGCCGAGTTTGCACATTGCGGCAACGTTGATCGCATTAAAGTAGGTATCGAAACACAATAACTAAGACCTACACTGGCTTGTTTTAAGGTTTGAGTTGGCCCATACGTCTAAAACCAGCGCCGCGCTGTAAGTGGAAATTTTACTTAATAAAAATTGGTTGTCTTTAAAGTCGGTTTACGGACTATAATTTTACGTGATAACGTCATAAGAAAACATTGATGAAGCCAAACGCTTAGGCCGATCGTGGCTCTCTATCGCTTGTTCCGCGCTCTCGCTTGCACGCTCGGCTCAGGTGGAACGTGACAATGAGACATGCTTTTTCGTGCGTGCAGCCGGCGTTCATCGATTTATAAGACGTTGTCACGTAAAAAATTGGCAGTATGAATGTACGACTTTAAAATACCTACGTCCATTTTGCTCAGATAGTGTAAGAATATAAGTGTTTTTATTTCCAAAAATGTGGTAGGTACAAAATATATTATAGATCTTAAAGCTATTGTCACACATTTAACTAATAAAATAGTGTGCAAATTCGATTATCGATTTTAAGATTAAACAAAATTTACATAGCATGCATGTTGTAGTTTTTCGATATTCGAAATATAGTAGCGTTGTCGAGGTATTCGACATCGAGGTACTCGGCATAACCCTACCGATCCCACTGTTGTGTGAGACGATCGATTTCAACTCGTACGCTCGACGATTGACAAAAACAACTTTATGCCGGCTCTATTGTGATAACATCGATTACTTAGTGCTTAATTAATTTGAGTATTAACTTTTGTATTAAACTCTGACGAAGCTTGGAGTCCGTTCAGATTATTTCTAAGGAACTAAACTGCTGCTAGTTGATATTACTTGAAGTTAGTTGTGTGTATTGTAGTAACTAGGGTTCAGAACCGGGAAATCCCGGTCTCTAAAGTACCGGGAATTCCCGGTTCTTTTGTCAGTAAAAAGAACCGGGAAATAAAATTTGATTCCCGGTTCTTTCGGTACTTTCGGGAATTATATTTTAATTACATGATTCACGTTACTACTTAGATACATAATCTTTACAATACTAA
This sequence comes from Melanargia galathea, assembly GCA_920104075.1. Taxonomy (NCBI): domain Eukaryota; kingdom Metazoa; phylum Arthropoda; class Insecta; order Lepidoptera; family Nymphalidae; genus Melanargia; species Melanargia galathea. Next base: position 13,180,035 of record OV049872.1, read on the forward strand.
CTTTACTTTTTCATACTTCCTACTGTTCAAAAGTTCAAAACTAACGTGAATTCAGCGCTAAAATAAATGGCGCACGGTAACTTACAAGTCTCGCTGTTGTGTGCGATCGCTCGCTTACTCAGTTTTCGGAATGCAATATATAATCCACCTTGGGATAGAATCTTCAAAAATGCTGTTTATACATTTTTTTTTTTTTTTTCAAAAACTCAAATACGAATTTTCGTGGATATAACTTGAAAAATGACACACTTTCATACAAACTTTCATCCCCTACGGGTGGAATTTCCAACAATCCTTTCTTAGTGTGCGCCTACACCATAAAGGAAAACAATGTGAAAATTTCAAGTTTCTGACGATGTTGCGCCATCTGTTCCGGCTTTCAGCGTTGTGAACCGCTTCGGTAACATTCATGTTGAGAGTGGTGCGGATCTGGTCAGTCCAGTGAATTCATAGATAATTGGGGTTTATCTATGAGTGAATTGGACTCCTACCTCTCGATCTCTTGTCGTTCATTTTCCCAGTAACTATAAGTTTTTGTAGGTTATCGCCGGGTTTACGGGCGATATGGCCGAAGAACTCAAAGATCCTCCTCAGGCATGTATATGTTGGAGAGCCTCGGCTTTTTGTCAATTTTGAGTTCTTCGCGGATCGATTGGTTGGTCCTGAATGCAGTCCAAGAGATTCTGAGCATTTTCCTCCAGCACCACATCTCAAAGGCGTCTATGCGCTGGCGGTCTCCAGCTTTTAAATCCATGTCTCCGCCCCGTATAGGAAAATGGAGAACTAAAGACGTGTTGATGAGTGTAATTTTTGTCTTATTACTGATGTTACGATCATTCCATATTCTATCGAGCTGAGACATTGCAGCCTTGGCCATTCCGATTCTCCTGCGAACTTCAGCTTCACAAGAACCTTTATTGCTGATGCTAGAACCCAAGTAAATGAAGTGATCAACGGGTTTTAAATTGAGTGTTCCATTGAGTTCTAGCTTAGAAGCACGATCCACCACCATGATCTTAGTTTTAGACCAATTTATGGCCTGTGTTGCTCCATTTTGTTCAGGAGTTGGAACATTTCAGCTTCATTAGCTTCGAAAAGGATGGTGTCATCGGCGTAGCGAAGGTTTTGAATTTTAATGTCGTTGATGGTAATTCCACCATCCCAGTCTTCGCAGGATCGGCGTATAATGCTCTCACCGTAGATGTTAAACAGGATAGGGGATACAATTAGGGTTCAGAACCGGGAAATCCTGGTCTCGAAAGTACCGGGAATTCCCGGTTCTTTTGTCAGCAAAAAAGAACCGGGAAATCAAATTTGATTCCCGGTTCTTTCGGTACTTTCGGGAATTTTATTTTAATTACACGATTCACGCTACTATTTACAATACATATTCTTTACAATCGTAACTTTACTTTTTTATACTTTCTACTGTTCAAAAGTTCAAAACTAATCTGAATTCAGTGCTAAAATAAATGGCGCGCGGTAACTTACAAGTCTACCTCTCTCGCTGTTGTGTGCGATTGCTCGCTTACTCAGTTTTCGAATTGCAGTGGGCGCAATATTTAACCCACCTTGGGATAGAATTTTCAAAAATGCTGTTTATATTTTTTATTTTTTATCGAAAGCTCAAATACCAATTTTCATGGAAATAACTTGAAAAATGTCAGACTTTCATACAAACTTACATCCCCTATTTAACCCCCTTACGGGTAGAATTTCCAATAATCCTTTTTTAGTGTGCGCCTACATCATAAAAGAAAGAAAAGTGAAAATTTCAAATTTCTGACGGTGTTGCGCCATCTGTTCCGGCTTTCAGTGTTGAGAACCGCTTCGGCAACATTCATGTTGAGAGTGGTGCGAATCTGGTCAGTCCAGCGAATTCAACTCCTACCTCTCGATCTCTTGCCATTCATTTTCCCGGTAACTATAAGTTTTTGTAGGTAATCGCCGGGTTTACTGGCGATATCGCCGAAGAACTCAAAGATCCTCCTCAGGCATATGTTGGACAGCCTCGGGTTTTTGTCAATTTTGAGTTCTTCGTGGATCGATTGGTTGGACCTGAATGCAGTCCAAGAGATTCTGAGCATTTTCCTCCAGCACCACATCTCAAAGGCGTCTATGCGCTGGCGGTCTCCAGCATTTAATGTCCATGTTTCCGCCCGTATAGGAAAATGGAGAAGACTAAAGTGTTGACGAGTGTAATTTTTGTCTTATTACCTACTGATGTTATGATCCTTCCATAATTTATCAAGCTGAGACATTGCAGCCTTGGCCATTCCGATTCTTCTGCGAACTTCAGCTTCACAAGAACCGTTATTGCTGATGCTAGAACCCAAGTAAATGAAGTGATCAACGGGTTTTAAATTGAGTGTTCCATTGAGTTCTAGCTTAGAAGCGCAATCTACCACCATGATCTTGGTTTTAGACCGATTTATGGCTTGTGTTGCTCCATTTTGTTCAGGAGTTGGAACATTGAGTATAGGCTTTGAAGCACTCCGACCAGATATTTTGGGACTCCTATTTCCTGGAGAACTGTTCATAGGAGCTTCCAGTTCATACAGTCAAAGCCCTTACTGTAGTCAACGAAAAACATAATGAATGGTACATTGAATTCGTAAGCTTTTTCAACGTAGGCGCACACTAAGATAGGATTATTGGAAATTCCACCCTTAAGGGGGTTAATTTTTTATTTTTTATCGAAAGCATTAGGGGATGAAAGTCTGCATGAAAGTCGGTCATTTTTCAAGTGATATCTATGTAAATTGGTATTTAAGATTTCGATAAAAAATAAAAATTTGAATTTCAGGATTATTGGAAATTCTATCCCCAAGTAGGTTAATAGGGGATGAAAGTTTAAATGACAGTCCGTCATTTTTCACGTCATCTACGAAAGTTGGTATTTAGATTTTTGGTTAAAAATAAAGAGTTGTAGTATTAGATTTTACGCTTTAGCAACCGATACGTATTTAAGGAATTTTGGAAAAACTACCCCCAAGTTGGTTAAATAGGAAATGGAAGTTTAAGATTAAGAATCCACGCGGGCGAAGTCGCGAGCATCACAGTAAGTAATGTACCTACAGAGCTAGTCTTAAATTGTAGCAATTTTATTTTACTTCTTGAAAAGGTATGATCAAAAACTAGTCCTTTATGGTTATAATCATAATATTAGTTAAACATAATAATAAAAATACCTTAAATAGTTCATTGTGGTTTACTTTTAAAGTGTAAAACTTGTTTTATAAAAAAAATACTACAAAGAACCGAAAATCCCGAAAGAACCGGGAATTCCCGGTTCCTTTGGGTAAAAGTACCGAAATTCCCGGTTCTCAAAAACAGGACCGGTTCCGTAAACCCTAGATACAATGCATCTTTGACGAACTCCTTTGCCAAACGAGAAAGGTGTCGATGTCATTTTGTCAATTCTTACTACCCCCTGACTAAGTATAGGCTTTGAAGCACTCCGACCAGATGTTTTGGGACTCCTATTTCCTGGAGAACTATCCATAGGAGCTTCCAGTTCACACAGTCAAAGGCCTTACTGTAGTTGATGAAACACATAGTGAATGGTATATTGAATTCGTAAGCTTTTTCAACGCAGGCGCACACTAAGAAAGGATTATTGGAAATTCCACCCCTAAGGGGGTTAAATAGGGGATGTAAGTTTGCATTAAAGTCGGTCATTTTTCAAGTGATATCCATGAAAATTGGTATTTAAAATTTCGATTAAAAAAAATCAGGATTTTTGGAAATTCTATCACCAAGTGGGTTAAATAGGGGATGAAAGTTTAAATGACAATAAAAATAACATTAATATTTCATTGTGGTTTACTTTTAAAGTGTAAAACTTGTTTTATAAAAAAAAAACTATAAAGAACCGAAAATCCCGAAAGAACCGGGAATTCCCGGTTCCTTTAGGTAAAAGAACCGAAATTCCCGGTTCTCAAAAACAGGACCGGTTCCGTAAACCCTAGTAGTAACGTAGCGTAACGATAAGTCTGACATGCCTTTTAGGCAAAAGCCTTCAAAATATAAGAAAAAAAAATCCTATCTCCGAAGTTTACCTATTCAATCGAAAAATCTGAAATATTTATGGTCATTACAAAATGTACATACCCATTTTACAGAAAAAAAAAATCAACGCTCTAATTATCTGCATAGTTTTTTTTTATATTAACAATAAACCTCTACCAATAAACAAACAAGTTAGTTTTGCGGTTCATTAAGAAGGGACGTGTGTGAACGGAAACCTCGGTGTGCTAGTCTGACTCGCACTTGGCCGGGTTTTTTTACGTTTGAGCAATAGCTTGTATATATAGAGCAGACAGTTGAAATTATTCTCGTTACCAGTAATAAGGCAAAGCGTATGCTGAGACGCAGGCGACGCTGCAGGTCCACGCAGCGCAGAGCAGAGCAGATTTTGTAAAGCATGGAACGTCATTGAACTACGTACGTCTACGCTGCGGCGCAGGCACGTGCGAGCAGACATGTGTCTGTCCTGCTTTGCGTCTCGTTGTACTGCCGGCACAGAATTCTGCGCGACGCGTGCACGTCGAGACGTATTTATTAACAATATTTTATAATTTTTTTGCAATGACAGAACATTTAATTGAATTAGTTCATTATGAACCTTGTTTGTATGATAAAAATCATCCGGACTATTCAAAAAAGACATTGAAAGAGTTATTATGGGTGAGAATGCGAATGTCAGCTGCATCGCAGCATACGGAGGTGGCACATGTCTGCCTCAACTGCCCTGCCCTGCACTGTGCTGTACTGTGCTGTGCTGCGTCGCCTGCTTTTCATCATACGCCTAGCCTAAATCTTATTCTAAATCTAAATTTATCGCATTTTTCTCTTCGCAAAATAATGAAAAAATTCATTTTTCGTAATCTTAAATCCTTAAAAAAAGTTAAAATAACAAGATGAGATCGCAAATATTGTACCGATTTTATTACCAATTTATCGGCTAGCCCGCTTTAGGTGGCGTAAAATAAAATTCCGAAAAATAAGATTCCGAAACGACTACACGTAGAGGTAGGTATCCTACACGTATCTTAAATGATAATATTTTGGTTATTGAAAAGTGCCCGAGGCGAATGCGAAGCTTCGCGCTATTACCATAATATGAGTAAATATCCCTACAGAGAGTCAGCTTCATACAAGCGGCCCGCTGTAGGTACACTCACACATAGCGCACGTTTGCCTTCCAACTGAGCCGGTCGCGTCATATGCGGAGCGTCCGTGAGTCGTTGGTGAGCGCTCCTACAGATAGCTCTACAGTGGGCCGCTTGTATGAAGCTTCCTCTCTGTAGATATATGTATATTTACTCATATACTATTATTACCTTCGCGTTGACATCGCACCAAAATTCATGCCTCTACAAGTATGTAGGTGTGTAATTACCTTCTTTGAAGTAATATTTATTCAATACTAGCTGATGCCCGCGACTTCGTCCGCATGGATTGAAGTTTTAAAATTCCCTTGGGAACTCTATCATTTTCCGGGATAAAAAGTAGTAATACCTAATCTATCTCCAAATTTCAGCCAAATCCGTTACTGAACGGATTTGGCTGAAATTTGTAGTTTTTGCGTGAAAGAGTAACAAAACATACAAACTTTCGCCTTTGTAATATTAACTAACGGTTCGCCCCGGCTTCGTCCGTGGTACATAATATATAGCCTATAACACTATATACAGTGTGTCCGGGATCGAATTAGCGATATTTTAGGGACATATTCTACAACTCATTATCTCTCTGAAAATACCACTTATTAGGGCCTGCCCCCCTCCCCCTCCCAGGGACAGCCATTTCAATTTGGTGTGCGTTTTTGTGGGTATGTGCGCATAAAAATTGTAATAACTCGAAAGTCTGCTGATGCACAGGTCTTCAAATTACCTTATTCGATTGGATACAATATTCTCCATCACTAAATACCAAACAATAGAATAAAATGTTAAAATAACTCGATCAAAAATGCTTCGGAAAAAAATTATTTTTTCAAAAATATTGAAAACTACAAGTTTTTGCTGCATTTTGCAAAAACGAGGTCATTAAGACCACATTATAAAGTAACAAATCGATAGCTTTTGAGATAAGCAACAAAACGACATAAAAATTTTGACTGTAAGTTACTTACTTCTGGAGATATTGGTAATTGTAAGTACTTCGTCCCCAAGCATGAATTACGAGTATTGAACCCAAATTTAAGATTCATCATTTTTTTACTACAAATAAGGTAAAAAATCTTAACTTTATAATTTAGTTTTTGTTATTTATAAACTCAATAACTCAATAACTCTGATTTGTGTATGTGACACAAATCAGATATCCTAAAAACTAGGTTATTTCCGCCACAAACCGAAATTACCACCTCTGTTCTGTTAGCTAGTTGCTTCATGTTGGGAGGATCGTTGGATCATGTCCAAATACAATCTTAATTTATCTGCAACGGACAGGATCGTCTCCAATAATTCTTTTCTGGTATTTGGTACCATATAAAAGACCTTCTGCTTCATAGGTCCTCATAAAAAGAAGTCCAAAGGTGTAAGGTCTGGAGAATGAGGTGGCCATTCCATTGAATTGCTGCCACGTCCGATCCAAGGCGAATAGTTGACATCTAAATGCTCTCTTATGGCTATAATAATACCGAGTAGGCATGTCTTTAAACCTAGCAAAATTCACAAACCTGAATCACAAACAAAAATGAGTAATAACTTAAGTAGCGATCATAACGCCTCCTCGCCAGGAACAACAAAATAAAATTTCAGATATTTAAATTTTTTATACGAATTTTTACTCAATTGAAGTAGGGGTTTGATCCTAAGTTTTAACCTCATTCACTGACTAATCAAAAACAATATTATTATTACCTGATTGCCCGAGGTATGCGATGGAAACCCACATTCGAATAACATAAGAACTTACGCGCTCGCGGTTAAGTTATGTTTAAATAATAATATCTCCAAAAGTAAATAACTTACAGTAAAATTTTTTTGTCGTTTTGTTGTTTATCTCAAAAACTGTCGATTTAATACTTAACAATGTAATCTTAACGACCTCGTTTTTGCAAAATGCAGCAAAAACTTGTAGTTTTCAATATTTTTGAAAAAAAAAATTTTTCCCGAAGCATTTTTGATCGAGTTATTTTAACATTTTGTTCTATTGTTTGGTATTTAGTGATGGAGAATATTGTATCCAATCGAATAAGGGCATTTGAAGACCTGTGCATCAGCAGACTTTCGAGTTATTACATTTTTTGTGCGCACATACCCACAAAAACGCACGCAAAATTGAAATGGCTGTCCCTGAGAGGGGGAGGGGGGCAGGCCCTAATAAGTGGTATTTTCAGAGAGGTAATGAGTTGTAGAATATGTCCCTAAAATATCGCTAATTCGATCCCGGACACACTGTATATAGCACTAGCAAGGGATCACGTACATATCCAACGGTGAAAGAATTTTTGAAATCGGTCCAATAGTTCCTGAGATTAGCGCGTTCAAACTAACAAACTCTTTCGCTTTATTATATTAGTATAGATTAAGTGTGATTTAAAAGCTGTGATAGCCTAGTGGTTAGGACGACCGACTGCTAATCGGAGGTCGTGGGTTCGATCCCGGGGCACGCACCTCTAACTTTTCGGAGTTATGTGCGTTTTAATTATTTAAATATCACTTGCTTTAACGGTGAAGGAAAACATCGTGAGGAAACCTGCATGCCTGAGAGTTCTCCATAACGTTCTCAAAGGTGTGTGAAGTCTGCCAATCCGCTTGGCCAGCGTGGTAGACTATGGCCAAAACCCTTCTCACTCTGAGAGGAGACCCGTGCTCTGTAGTGAGCCGGTAATGGGTTGATCATGATGAAATGTGATTTTAGGTATGACTAGTTGATGCCCAGCGATTTTGTGTATGTAGATTTAAGTTTTTATTTAACTCTTTGATTTCGGGTATAAAAAGTAAGAAGATAGGTATCCTATTTCCGGAATGCTGGCTGTGTAATGAGCCCTTCGTCAAGTTCGGTTCAGCGCGAAGATCTACCTTCCTGCATTTACTCGTTCGCTTTGCCCGGTCTTGAAACCTAAATCCAGTTCTAAAAAACAATTTGTTATATAAGTACCTACCAAGCTCAATAAATTAATATAATAATTATAAAATCATAAAAAATTAATATTTAAGATAAGATGCCGCATTATAATCCCCAGTTTATTGCTTATATCTTACAGATAGGTAAATACCTATCGGCGTTTTTATAATTAAAGCTTAGATTAAGTAGACATTAATTGCCTTTAATCCTATTGATTGCTTTCTTTGTAGCCGAACATTGCCGACTTGAAGTGGAGTAACTATTTTTGGAGGAACCTGTCTGTTCATTCCATGATAAGATAGTTATCGTACTTAGTTTGCCGAATTAATTAAATAGTTCTAGCTTGTATTTAATAACTAAGTACTATGTATTTTAGAAGCTAAAGTATGGTTCAATCAATGTTGTATGAGACATGGTCTATACATTAGATATAGGTACCTACTATAGAAAATACTTAAGTAATTCTTTAAGTATTACAAAATAAAATAAGAAGTTTAATTAAAAATAGTAGGTGCTTATATGACGATACGCGTGACTTAAGTAGGTATTGGTAATTTATATTATGCAAGGCGTTGGCTAGCTATTTAGCGCGAGCGTAGCGAGGGCGATTAACGCTGTTCATTAATGCTCTCACTTTACTTAAGTCGTGGGTATCATATATTGTTTTATAGTAGGTGCGTGTGTCATAAACCCTCACTTAAGTAACGCTTAAAAGCACGGATAAGTGTTACTTAAGTCTTACATCAATACATACTTAATTATAATATACACACAATTATCTATGAACCGGTGTAACTTTTGAAACTGTACTAGGTAGATAGATATATGTTTACGGAAATCTGAAAAACCACGGACACATAATTATGTTTAGAGCTTGTGTTCAAAATTCCATTGCTTTAAATACGTTAATATCTATCAATAAACGGTTTGGTAGATATTCCAGGATAGGTACCTACCCCAATTACCATAATCGAACTTGAGTAGGTACAGGTAGCTACCTGCCTACGTTCAGAAACTATTATTTATTAATTTTTTTGAAAAAGTGACATAAATAGCAAGATTAGCCAAGCGGTCACATTGTCAAGGCACTTCACTGCCGTTATAGCGGGTTATATCACAATAATTAGTGATAATCGATAACTCCCAAAACGTTATCAATATTTGCTATTAAATAATCGATACCATACTGCGGTGATAAGCGGTCATTGCTTGACAATTAAGCGGATAAAACCAACACTGAAGGAAATATGGTGACCATTAGATTTAGTTCCTATAGGTTAATTACTTATCTAATGAACTGTAATGCAATTTAGATAGTCCGAAGATGTTAGATATTTATGTTGTACCAATTTTACTTGATTTAGATGTTCTTGTAATAATTAATTAGGTATCTAAACGTCGTTGTCAACCGATAGTTACATCCACTGTTGGATATAATACATCATAGTTATCTTGCAGGGATTTCCGCACATCGCGGTCTTGTGCGGATTCTACCTATTCAATACAAGTTTCATACTAAACTTGCGATTCGTTAACAAGAGCTCTACTAAAACAAAATGGCTACTGTCCTTTGTATTCGGAATGTCGCTTCGGGCGATAAAAATACCAATACAACACATTTTAAATTAAACATACATAAACTTAATGCAAATATGTACAAAGGGTAGGTACCGACCTACCTAGGAAAGAGTTATTTTCGTTGAAACAAGCACCTGTAACTGCTCTATTATATACAGAAAAAGAACATGAATGGAGAATGAAGCGGCTCGATTTCATTGTTTATGTTAAATATTATATCCATACTCGTCTTTACAAACTGGTCCGAAGACAGTGCCCTATGAATTTCCCGCAAAGCGTTGGGTAGAATACGCTAGTGATGTTACCTACCAGTACTTACTTGTATTCGTATTGCTATTGAGAAACGTACCTATATATTATATTTTTTGTTGACAATTATTTAATGATTAAATGATTTATTATTCAAGTAATATTATTCAACACCCACTTAGGTAGTTTATAAGACTTTTTATAGGTGGATTAGTTATTTATTTATTGAGTATTTTATATATTTATCTCACGAAAGCAACTTTGTTTTGAACCAGTCACTCTGACTGAAGTGCATTCACTTCGAAGTAAGAGTAACTTGAAACCATTCAATTAGGTAGCTTAACAATTTTTTTTTAACTTACATTAAGTAACTGAAACCATTTTAAGTACCGGAAAACTGTTAGGTACTTACATAAATTTAATGTGCCGCACTCAGAGATATTGTTTAAATTACCTATGTGCACACCTATATTATAATGAGTCATTAAATAATTTTAATACTGCCCTCTTTAGCTGTTACTTAGCTGTAGCTTTTTGCTACACTAAAGAAACGTTAACTGACTCTGAGAGTGAACTTTTTTAAATTTATACAAAGGTGTCCCTTTTGTAATGATTTCGCGACTCTGAATGCGGCAGTTTATTTATCAAATCACATGTGATCATGCAAAGTCAATTCGATTTGACAAATTCGCATTCGAATAGATATATAAATAGGTTTAATATTCGTATTTGTCCGACACAGCACCAATATTGGTAAACTTACAACACTAGTGTATGCAAGTCGATTGCGCGTGAATAATTTTATTATGAATTCCAAGTGTCACTTTAATTAAGTTTTGTTGCAGATGCGGTTGACTTTTTAAAGGCAAGGAATAGCTCATTGTCGCGTTGGAAATAACTATGACGTAGCGATGTTCGCTTTACATATAGATACTATTTATACCTATATATGTACCTATAAAGGTGACCGTACATATTATGCCGAGCGAGCTGCACAGGAGCCGTTAAAGCCGCATGGAGCGCATGTAACGCATTTAGGTTTACCAACTGAAAATACATGTGATGTAAACGTCAAAATTTGGCCGCGTCGCGCGTCGGTAGGTATCTCTATCGAAAAAGTTCTGATCACGGACGTCACCAACATTGCCATTTTACGGCTCACCCATTACTGCTAACGTCGGTCGCTTTTTCAGTACGGAATCGCTTTTTAATGCATCTGGCAACATTGGTGGCCCTTGCGTGAACTGCGTATCTTTATGACTGTGTGCGATCTCCTTAATGCCAAAGTGTCGAGAACTCCGCTTATGTTAATGTGATCTCGACAAAAACGGAATATTCATGAAGTCTATTTATTCTGTAATTAATAGACTGACGTCATCTTGTATTATCCTTAACAGCTGTTAAACTCAAACAGTAAGTGGAGTGGAGTTATAGGCATATGGAGGCGCGAAAAACATTTCTGCCAATTTTTGAGGTCCTCCGCCGCACACATACTTACCTACGCAATTTATATGTGCACTGACAGAAAAAATACGTCAGTACGACGGAATACATAAGAAAATCACGCACACTTAATAAATTCACGATCTTTGTACAGAAGTATCCGCAATAATTTTCCGTTGTCTAAGGCTAGTCCGTTTTTTTTAATGAAATATTTTTTTCGACCCACAGTAATTTATCAAGCCATTGGACATAATATAATTTTTTAGACAACTCCGTGGTTTTCATTTGTCTAAATATTTCCACAGGAAAATCTTACATTCTTATCTTATAATAAATCTTACACAGAAGTTTGAATAGTTTTTTGTCTTAAAAATACTTATAGTACGGCAGCCCTGGAACCAATTTTTTAGTGATTATTAACAAGCTGAATTTTCATGAGTAAGTTCGTTTCGACAAGACGAACAATTTTTTTATTTATGAAAATTCTCGATGGAGGTAGCTACTCGAGTGGGGAGGTGTTAAAAATTTTGATTCGCTCGGGTAGGAAATCGATCCACTAAAGTAGAACTGTGTAGCCATTTCATTTTACAAGTATTTACTAAGCTGCTTACAAAAAATCAGCTAGTTATTAATAACGAGCGGATACCCGCGACTTCGTTCGCGTGGATATTGATTTTAATAATCCCGTGGGAATCATTTTGTTTTTCCTGAGCTCGTTTGAGCTTATACCTTGCTAAAAACTGTTAAAAGTTCACTGGCGGATGTTTAGGTACATCAAAATGTAAACATCCGCCAGTGAAAGTCCCATCAAAATCGGTCCAGCCTTTCAGAGATTAGCCAGTAGTCCTTAAAGTATCTACTTTCCAACAAAAAAAGAATGAATGCAATCGGACCACCCGTTAACGAATTACAGCTAAGTATATATATTTTGCCTTTCATCCCCTCTCCCAAGGGAACCGTGCCGAATTTCGGGATAAAAAGTATCCTATATGTTACTCCATAGTATGAACTTAAATTATGCCGAGTTTCATTTCAATCCATTCAGTAGTTTTTACGTGATGCGCGCACAAACATACAGACAAACAGATAAACAGACAAACAGATAAACAGACAAACAGACAAACAGACAAAAATTTCAAAAATAGCTTTTTTACGTTCTATTACTTATCCCTAATATCCGCCAGTTATTATTTTGAAAAAATCTTCAATGTACAGATACGGCAATTCTACGATTTTATTATATGTATAGAAAGAATGTATAGATAGAAGATATAGATTTTTAATCATTTTTGTAACCTCATAATTTGGAAATATTCGGAGTGGAGGACGTTGTTGAATATTATTAATTGTTCCATCGAGAATTTTCATAGATAAAAAACTTGTTCGTCTCGTCGAAACAAACATACTCACGAAAATTCAGCTTGTTATTAATCACTAAAAAATTTGTTCCAGGGCTGCCGTACTATTAAAGCTTAGCGATTCAGCTCAAAAATTAGCATTCTTAGTCTAAACAGCTGCAGTAGGTATACCTTTCTATCATAATTAAAGAATTTTTTTTATTAAATCACAAATAACTAACGTGTTATTGTAAGACTTTATGAATTTACCATCGGTTAATACGTCCTTTAAATGTCATGTTTTTAATACTTTAAATGTCCATCAAATAAAATATATAGAACAAAAATAACGTCGGTACCTACATAGGAAAAAAATACCTATAAAAATGTAGGATATTACAATATAATTGTTCCACTCATTAAGTATGTAGCTAAAATTGATAGGTTACTACCTACCTAGTACCTTATGATTAGTTTTTATTATGAGCGCTATCGCTTAAATAGAAGTGCCAAGGTAATTCTTGCTATGTATGGCACAACCTGAGAAAACATCTCATCTCACCTTTTTTTAATTTTCACTTTTAACTTTAATTCATATGATTAATTTTCATTTTATTTTCATTATTCACTTTAATACAGCGCTAAGACAAAAGTAATTTATTGATTTCAATGAATTTCCCACCACGGTAATTGGTTGATTGGTCGGATTGAATCGGTGGATTGGTTTCAAAAATAGAAAACTCCTGAAAACTTAAATATCTTGTAGTTGTAGGTACGTTCGTAATCCCTGATCTCTCTGTAATAGAACAAATAGGTACTTAGGTATGTAAAGTTTACTGCGAATTTGAAAGTTTTATTATAGTGTTAAACAGACGACTGCCTCGTTGGTCTAGTGGTATTTGACCGCAGATCACGAGGTCCCGGGTTCGATTTCCGGGTCGGGCAAATAATTGTTAGGTGTTGGGTTTTTCTGTCAAGAAAATTCTCAGTGCCAGCCCGGAGTTGGTAGTTGGTGGTGTTTCACCCCCGTGCCTCGGAGAGCACGTTAAGCAGTCGGTCCCGGTTATTATCACTATCATGTGACAATAGTCGTTAAAGCCCGCCAACCCGCATTGGAGCAGCGTGGTGGGTCTAAGCTCTAAATCCCTCTCTCCTATGAGAGAGGAGGCCTGTGCCCAGCAGTGGGACGTTAAAAGGCTCTAGTGGTGGTGGTGGTAAACAGACGAAGTCATAGACTTGTGCTATTGATAGTATTGCTATCACTGGCACAAGTCCGGGTAATAACGTTTTACAGCGCAATTTATTTTATACATATAAATATCAGTTTAATTTGCGACACATATATCTTCGGAATTTTCCCTTTGTGATAATTAATATAGCAGGCAATTAAAATATAAATAATTACGGCCTAGGTATAATTATGTCTAATTGTAAATCAGACAGGATTAGTACGCATCGGTGTTTTTTCAACACGTTTATATCTTTATCTTTCTTTATGGTTTAATTATGGTCTTGTTGTTACATACCGCTGTGGTGTAAAATTCACTGCTCTATATTCTTAACCCCCGACGCAAAAACGACGGGGTGTTATAAGTTTGACGTGTCTGTGTGTGTGTGTGTGTGTGTGTGTGTGTGTGTGTGTGTGTGTCTGTCTGTTCCCCTGTAGCGCTCAAACGGGTGGACCGATTTGAATGCGGATTTTTTTGTTTGAAAGGTGAATTAGTCGAGAGTGTTGTTAGCTATGTTTGATGAAAATCGGTCCAAGATGGCCGCCGCTACAAAATGGAGGATTATATATTTTTTCACAACTCCCACAATATGGGTATCAAATGAAAGGGCTTGACTAGTAGAATAGCACTATTGTAAATCCAAGATGGCCACCGTCACAAAATCGCGAATGTCGGGGGTTTTTTAAATTTTTAATTTATATACTTGTTAAACAATAATTAATAAATGTTAAACAATAATTGTACTACTGTGTTCACAAATAAATAAATTTGAATTTGAATAAATGTTGCTGCTAAAGCTTCTTCCGTGCCACATCGCAATAAGATTTGCTGCCCAATAAATAATCGATTCTCGAAATAACTAATTAAACGTCATGCCAATTAAGGGTTTCATCGCAAGCTTTTGCGAGCTGTTAAATAAGGGAAAATCAGGTTAAAGTTTTGTACAGTTGGTGTCATTATATTGCAGTGTTTGTTGTTTTTTTTTTTTTAAATTTTATAGGTAATTTTGTGTTATGAAAATAACACTAACTCAAAGCCTGTGATATATATTTTACACTTAACCTTATTATTGTTATATATCTAACTAGCGGTCCGCCCTGGCTTCGCCCGTGGGACATATATAGCCTATAGCACTCAAGGATCACGTACATATCCAACGGTGAAAGAATTTTTGAAATCGGTCTAGTAGTTTCAGAGATTAGCGCGTTCAAACAAACAAACTCTTCCGCTTTATTATATTAGTATAGATAATAGTTTGGTTGGTTGGTCTTAATGAAAGAATTGCCGATGGTGCTTATTTAGATACGCTACTTTAAAACTCATGTATAAGATGGTAATCGAAACATCCACGTGATATTACCTACCGTTCCTTTTTCGCGTATGGCAACATCCAAAAATGAAAACAAAAAGATTTGCATTATGTCCACAGCGACGAGCTAAGCCCGCATCCGAAGTACAGAATTAGCCCTGCGGCCACCATTGTCCACGGTTATGCGGCCCAATAAAAATTACCTTAAGACAATACCACCCCCGGGCCAAGACTGCCGCGAAAATTTTGCTCAGTAATTATTAATAATTATTTTCGAAAGTGCACCGCCTCAAACGCTTCTTGCTCCCAACAGGTGTGGTTTTTAATAGCCATTAAAAAGCTCGTATCTTTTTAATACCAATACTAACGATTTAGGATTTGTACCGATCGGGGGACTGGACCGCATTAAAATTTCTCAATGGCCCCCATTCACTTTAATAATATTACGGGTCTGGATTAGTTTCGCATGTTTTGGCCGAGTATTGAGTGTTCTCGGTTTCGAATTTTTGTTTACGTTGCAATAATGTAGACCTTACAAATTATTATTATTGCCTAGTATAAAATTCTCATATTTTCTTATGCATTTATTTTATAACGTCTTTTAATTTGGAAAGGTGTTGTTATTTTTAAAATTTCAATTTATTCTCGCGTTCGTTGCAATTTTATAAATTCTTTACAGCAGTAAAAAGCTCGCAGTGTCAATATATGTAACTAGCTGATGCCCGCGACTTCGTGCGCGTGGAATCAAGTTTTTTAAAAATCCCTCGGGATCTCTACAATTTTCCGGGATAAAATGTACCTACCCTATGTCCTTTTCAAAGGTCTTGTCTACCTTTACACCTTTCGTCAAAATCGGTTCAGCGGTTTATGCCGTGACCAAGGCAAAGAGGGATTCATTTTTATATAAGTATACATAAGATATGTACCTACCTATCTGTCCTGCTTAAGTTTGGTTGGTTATTTTACCGGTACACCGATATATTATCTACTGACTAACGCGCAGTGCCGATTACTAATGTTTAATTTCTATTGACTTCTGTTGTTAATTTTTTTTTTGCATTTTGACTGTACTTTTCTATTCTGCTTCATGTAGAAACGAGCTGAATTTCCTAGAAATGAGCATTGATAATTACCTACTTTCCAACCAAATCGTGAAAAAAGTAAAAACAACAAGCTATAATTGTGAAAAAAAAAAAATTAAACCAACTTCGGTCCAGCAATCTCAGAAATCGGTGTACCTACCTACCAATCAAATACATTAGTGACATAGAACTAGAACCTTTCTGAAAGTGTGTGGATTACAATAGTGAAAAAATCATCAAAATCGGTTCATTGATGGTTTTCGAAATAATCGCGAACATACATGATATACCTAGTACCTACATAGGTACAATACATACATAAATACATAGAATAGGTACATACATACAACTACATACCGGGTCAATACAAAGAACCTCCTTTTTTGAAGTCGGTTAAAAAATAGAATATAATTTTCATAAACACTTGTAACTCCTATCGTCACCTCGCATTACATCATAAGTGCAGGTTTCTTTTGGAATTCCTCCTCGTCGCTCACTCCGAGGAATACACGAAGCGTGTCGGTTAAGCGTATTTTAATAACATTTTCGGTCGCCGAGGTAATTACTGTTTATATCATCATCGCCCCAACACAATTAAGTAAAGTTTTTTGGGAATGCGCGACAATCACGTTTTGATTACGGTCGTAAGAAAAGTGGACACGACTAAGATTTCTATACGTGTCGTGCCGTCACTGTAGATTGGGATACTTTTTTTATGAAGTTAATTACGTGTTTTAATCGACGATGTTAGTTATTTCATACCTGCTCGTAAGCATGGTCCATTATGAAAGTTATTTTCTAGGGTTCCGTACCCAAAGGGTAAAACGGGACCCTATTACTAAGACTATCTGTCTGTGTGTCGGTCTGTCACCAGGCTGTATCTCATGAACCGTGATAGTTAGACAGTTGAAATTTTCACAAACGGTGTACATATTTCTGTTGCCGCTATCACAACAAATACTAAAAAACAGAATACAATAAATATGCATATTAAGGGACTCCCATACAACAAACGTGATTTTTTTGCCGTTTTTATTGATAATCGTATTCGACTCGCACTTGGCTTTTTTTAAATTGTGGACAGTCACTGAATGTGTGATACTGATACATAATACCTACTTACCTAATTTTCATCTTGTAATAGATAAGTAAGGAACCTATATCCGTCCGTCAGTAAGTATGCTTTTCGCAATCAGTTCACTCAGAAACTGCAGCTGTTATGCAAATATAAAAATACATAGAAAATTAGGCACAGTTATCTACAGAAACTTGTTACTTATTACTGGTCAAGCAAAACCCCTTCTTATGATAATGGGTAAGAAAAATGATTGAGTACCTAAATGAATACCAACGTAAAAATGTCAAGCAAAGGTGTATCCATACAAAAGTAACGCATAAAAATTTAATTCGTATTTACTACTGCTCGTTTGTACAACGATTTTGTTTTCCGTCACATTTAGTTGCGTAATTGGTGTTGAAAAAATACAATTTCGTGTCCCACGAAAGCGTCCGATCGTATCGTGTGAACTGGGCTTTACGTCAATAGTAGTACATGATCGGCCTTTGTTGCGGAATGACATTTAATTTTCATAAATTTTTCCCACTTTGTTCGTAAATATGTGTAGTGCTTAGGGTGAAACCACACTGAATTTGTTAAGTATAAAATTACGACGTTGGTAATATATAAAATATGAACTCTAACACCAACCAAATAAGAGTTAAATTAAAATAAATTATTAAATTCCAACCTATGGGAATTAATTTATGTCATCCAATCAAAAGATTAATTAGTGCTGTCCCTATGCCACATTACCACTATCGATCTAATAACAAATAACTATCGGCACAAATTGAATATTCAAACCAGTTTCTGATCTCTGAATAAGATAACTGATACGTATTATGTGTACATAGCTATAGTGCTATATGAAACTAGAGATTTTTAATTAAATCGCGCTAACGACGAATCGATATTTTGATAAAAGAATAAGCGTAAAATTTTAAGTAAGCACCTTAGTAAGTCAGTACAATTTGTAACAGGTATTTATTGCAATAGAAACGACCTAAGAATTGCTTCTGAGTCTATGATCAATTATATTTTTACGGGTTTAATACAGTGTAAAACTAAATTTTTGAAATGTTTCTTGGTCATAGCTAGAGACTTGACCAAAAGAGCTTTACAAACTACCAATATCTGACGTGCGTGCTGATAGAACATCACGTGTTCTGTAAATATCATACAAACATTTAATAAAATATCGGTGGTGCATTCACGACGTAAGTATCGAAAATATTTATATGTATATTCATATTTTATCGATACTTATTAAAGGCCGGCTACCACTCGCGTCGTGAGGTGAGAACGATGGCGCCCCCTGCTGCGATCCGAGCGAGACGGGAACAAAACTGAATTCAAAATGAAGTTATGGCTTTTACTCTTTTTTTGATTTTATTTTGTGTATACGCGGTCACGTTTATGCGTTTATTATGGCCATTGTAATTTGAATATATACCTAAGTTGAAATAGAGCCTAAAAGGGTAGAGCATACCTGTAAACTATTCTTAACTGTACAAAGATGCAATCTTTTATTAAAAGAAAGTGTCCCTGAAAAAAAAAATCACAAATAGGTACCTACACCTGTACACTTGTAGAGTTTGTTTTTGACGTGATAAAGTCTTATAAATCGATGAACGCCAGCTGCACGCACGAAAAAGAATGACTCATGGTCACGTACCGCCAAACGTTCCGCCTGAACCGAGCGTGCAAGCGAGAGCGCGGAACAAGCGATAGAGAGGCAATGTTTTCTCATGACCTTATCACGTAAAATTATCGTCCGTAGGTAAACCGACTTTACAGACAACCAATTTTTTATAACCTTTAAAATCACACTGCAGCATCTTGAGTCATGTTCACATTGTCTTTCTCAATAGGTTCTCATTCATGGATGAGTTACTTTTTTTGTTCACGGACACTTGGACGACTGACTGATTAATTATCTATCTAGTAAATTATTTACTGATCGAAAAAATCTACTCTGTCAATTATTGTAAACCAGCTGCAATGTGTACAGCACGTTAGTTTTTCTCTAAGGCTGCCTTCAAATTGAAGTACCTACTCTAGGTTTATAAAATCCAAAAGTCACGTTAATTACAGTAGCTGAGCGGTCGTGTGAATCTGTCGTCCGCAAACAAGTTGTCCTCAACGCCATTAGCCGGAGTTGTTCAAATATCGAGCGTCAGTGTTTGCAGTCACCGGGCAAATATCGATGTTTGCGTTACGCATCACTAGTGCGTGTTTGTGAAGCCCGCGTGGCACATCGCGGTAAAGGGTTGCCCACTTGAAAACATCGTGACGATAAATATCCCCGTTTACCTTGTTACGTTAACAAATATTGTCGAGTGCGAGTTCATTTGCTCGCATACATTCCCTTTTGCAGTAGCTGAATTGCACTTCATTATGCCGACCCACACTGTCATCCTAGGGTTTGCAATTTTACTCACTCTCTACAAGGTTTGTTTGGATTTGCCTACTTTGTAGGTAGGTAAGCACACTTATAGTAGGTACCTACTTAGTAAAAACTTACCAATCATGGTGTTTGAACTGGATAAAAAAATATATATGAAACGGAAAACGCCCCTAAGAAATGCAAGCCAGCTTGTACTTATAGCACAAAATTACACATATTTTAATTCAGGTAACTTCTACACGTGATCGGCATTCAACCATTATTTTTAGGGTCCCGTATCCAAAGGGCAAAGCCGTATTGTTGTCATTCGGCTGTATGACTGTCCGTCTGTTTGTCCGTCCGTATGTCACAGCCCACAGGTCTCTAGCTAGTAGACGAAATAAGTTACGTCACATACTTGAAATTTGGATATTTTGTGCAGAATGTTGACTCAAAACTGACGAATTAGAAATTCAAGTAGGTATTATAAGACGTTATCGCGTCGAAAACTGTTCACACAATGTTCACTCTTGAGAATGAATTGTTTTTCACATTAAAAGTGATTGATCTATTTACGTAACGTGCACAGAACAGTATAGGAGGCTATCTTTTACAAACGATTAAAATATTTATAGACTAGCTGACCCCCGCGACTTCGTTCGCGTGTTTTTCTTTAAACCTCACGGAGCCCGAGACCTTTCCAACGAATGCAAAACCGTGGAAATCGGTTCGTGCGTTCTGGAGTTATAGCGTCAGGAAGGAAAACCCGACTTATTTTTATATAGTAGATATCACTATAGCTTGAATAATGGTTTTCAATTAAGTTCACTTCTCTTTTGGTTCATCTTTTGGTTCTCAATTAGATTCACTTTAATAGCATCCAATATTTTAAATGTAGAATAAAACAATTCCGGTCTGTTATTGTTCCCAAAAGTAAACTCGAATGCAGGAGCGTAGATAAAAACTGTATTATGTCACTTGCCTAATAGATTTAATATTTAAATGGGAATCGTGTTTGGCTTTAATGTGTTTAATCAATCATAAGCCACGATTAATTATTAAGATACGTCCGTCGCTTTGATTGTTACTCGCGTATTTGAGCTGTAGATATAAATAACGAGCTCTATTGTCCGTTTCTGAGTAATCAAAAGTTCAAGGTTTTTTAATAAGATGTTTATTAATTAGTTGTGTTGAAACAACCGGCCGCCTATAACTCGGACGAAATTACCATTGTGAAGATAACAAAGAATTGACTCGGATTACAACATTTGAATATTTGTCACGGGTTCTTAATTTATTTTTATTATGTTAATGACGGTGATTATATAAATTTTCATATATTATTGAGGTGTGGCTATAATGGTATACAATTATACAAGAGGGCCTCCAAATAGCTGAGACAATGGAAGTTAGAAATATTTTATCTTTAAAGAACAGTTGCACGTTAGACGGTTAAAGTCACCGCTAGAATTAAAATTGCCTATCAAAAACCAGCAATGTAGGCTGCGCAAGTCACTAGATCATATTCATCATTTGTAGATAAATAAATAAATAAATTTTCATTCATCCACGGTTAAGGCTACCTAAGCCTCAAATTATATTAAAAACTTATATTAGAGGACCCCGACTTGTGCAACTCAAAGTGGCATTTTTTGACTGACATTATTTATTTAACTTTAACGATGATCTTACTTTAGCCGCCTCTGTGCCACTGATCCTAATTAAAATAAATCTTCGAAGTAGCTTCAAATAAGAAAACAGTGACTGAAAGGAATTCGAATAGGTTGACATAAAAAATAAAATATCACCTCTATCTAGGTGAGACAAACTCACTAATTGAAATCAATGAGAACGAAAATTTAAATCTGTTTTCTAATTAAGAATCGTCGGGCGAAAGATCAAATATTAATAATAAGTGATATAGAATCTATAATCTAGTAGGAAATTAATTAAAAGCAGTTTCGATTGAAATCAGTTAGGAGCATCAGAATGTGCCGTGTAAGGGCGACGTAGAGTTTAGTTAAGACCGTTCCTAAACAACTTTTATTAATAAGCTTCGCAGACTTGCGACGAGAGCACTGACTGCATCAACGAATAAAGTTAATCTTCACGTCAAAAAGAATTAGGCATAAAAATATGGTAGGTAGGTAGATTCATACCGACTCCTTCGTAACTAATGAGTATTTAAACTTTATTATAAAAATGTTAACAGCATCAATACAGGAATATTTTTACAATTTAGGAACTAGGTAAGTAATTTGATACCTAATATATTTTAAAATTTAATATACTTACACAAAATAAAGCTCCTTAAATGGCGATCGGTTGGCCACATCATTCGGGGTGAGGACAAATGGAGCAAAACTATTAGTTTGTGATACCCCAGGGAAGGAAAGAGGAAGAAAGGTCGACAGACTAAAAGATGGGTAGATGAAATAGCTGCTGTGGGGGAAAAACATGGACCAGAAGGGCAGCAGATAGAGGAGAATGGAAGAGGTTGGTGGAGACCTTTGCCAAAAGGCACGCAGGTTAGGGGGAAAAATTAGAAATAAATTGTACAATGCGTAACAATGTTTAATCTGATCGAGGCTTAATAAATAAATAAATAAATATTTTAAAATTTAAACACGGTTTTTTTCAGTTTAGTACATAGGTATAGGTAGGTAGCACCTTACCCGTAACGTAAAGCTTGAGCTTTGATCGTAAATCCATCAAAAAATTATTATTTACTCCTAAAAAGCACTTGCCTCGATCGCAACGTACGGTTTCTTGATTCCGAGTTTCCAAAACAAACTAAAGCTCCCAATCAATTTCTTAGCTCTCATAAAGAGCGAAGCGCATCTTGTTGAATTGCCGGCACGTAACTTCACAACAACCGTTTACATTGTCATAGTTGATGTCGTTTTTTATTGTCTAATGTTTGCGCCCGTCCTAACGGTGTGATGGACGCCACTACCGGTTTTACACAGCCATGAATTTCTCATTACAGTGTTACCATCTCATTCGATTCCCATTCGAAGTATTGATTCACGCGCGTATGCAACGTATCTAATGGAGGTTTCGAGAATCTTCATTGGTTTTGCATTAGGCTTTTGAAAGCTTGTCTTCCTCGAGTTACGGTCAATAGATACCTAGTTGGATAGTTAGTATGAGCTTTAAACAGCAGCACAACACATTAGTAGATATACAAGTAGCAATGCGGCTTTTCTAAAATCGACAGTTTTTATTTAGCGGGTATTTAGCACATAGATTATTTTATAGACAACTATTTGACGATTCAAAAGAACTCATGAAAAGTGATAATAATGCATTAAGATCTGAAATATATATATATCTACATTTAGCGGATATTAATATGTGATAGGTAACCTACTTTTATTTTACCATACTTCATTTAGGTACTTTAACCAAAAGCCCTTCATTATTATGTTGCGCCTTTCATATTTTTAGTACATAAGTTATTCACATTTCTATACCAGCCACTGCCCATGCTCACTAGATATCTACATCTACGATGATAAAACGTAGCAAAAAAAATTAAAATAATATTATAGGTACCAACTCAGAATAATGTTCAAAAGTACCAAATGTTTCGCAAATCATTTGATAGGTAATTTTGAATTTTTTTTGATTCTCCTAAATAGTGGACATGCCTTGGGCAACGAAAATTCATGATCCACGATCATGAATTTATTGAAGTGCACGTGAATTTTTTCATTATATATATAAAGCTACTTGAAGTTACGTACTGATCACCTCTCCTGAACAATTTTGTATGGGACTTTTTCACCATATTTTCCGTGTGTGTAAAATTCAAAAATTTAAGATCTACAAAATTATAGAGAGAGCTGGACGTGGAAAACTGACTAGGGTGCCCTAAGGGATCTCGAAAACTATCAGTCGGAAAGGTACCGTCCCGAAACAAAAAATGTTCAAAACCTTGGGCAATTGGGTGAACCGGTGAAAAAAATATGGCCACCATACAAAAAAAATTTCGTCTCCATACAAAAAATTTCCTAATTTTCAAGAGGCTCTCCAGAACAATTTTGTATGGAACTTTTTTTCCTTCACTACTTATGTGCGTAGAACTTATGGGTCTTCCTTCAGAAAATTATGTAACGTCATGAATGTGGAAAATTTATCAGAGTACCTCATGGGTCCTCCAAAACTACCAGTCATACAGACATGGTCCCAAACAAATGTTATTGAAGACCTTAGGCCATTAGGTGAACCGGTGAAAAAAAGATGGCCACTGAACAAAAAAAATTCTCTCCATACAAATTTTTTGGATTCTTTTCAAGAGGCTCTGCAGAACAATTTTGTATGGAATTTTTTCCCTTAACTATTTATATATATCGAACTTATGAGTCTTCCTTCAGGAAAATTCTGAAACGTCATGATTGTGGAAAATTTACCAGAGTACCTCATGGGTCCTCCAAAACTACCAGTCATACAGGCATGGTTCCAAACAAATGTTGTTAAAGACCTTGGGCCATTGAGTGAACCGGCAAAAAAAAGATGGCCGCCGAACAAAAAAAAATTCTCTCCATACAAATTTGGGTTCTTTTCAAGAGGTTCTCCAGAACAATTTTGTATGGAACTTTTTTCCCCCACTACACGTATAAATAGAACTTAAAGTTTTTTTTCACAAAAAATACAAAACGTAGTGAATGTGGAAAAATTACCAGAGTACCCTAACGGCCCTCAAAAACTATCAATCGTAGAGGCATGGTCCTGAAACTAAAAATGTTCAAGACATTAGGACCTTTGGTGAGCCAGTAAAGAAAGACAGCTACGGAACAAAAAAAATCGTGTCCATACAAAATTTCTTTTTAATTTTCAAGTGGCTCTCCAGAACATTTTTGTATAGATCCTTTTTTTCCCACTAAATGCATGCATAGGACTGATTAGTGTCCTTTCAGAAACGTGATACCAATATTTCTTTCTATCTTTCAAGAGATTTTCCAGAATATTCTGGTATTTGGTATGGCCTTCCATTTCTTTATTTTACGAATATTGAAGAGACTACAAGGCCTGCGAGCTGCTTGCAGCTCGCGCACCGAGCGCAACACTAGTATAGGTATATAGATATATTCCGTCGTAGTGACATATATATGTACATTTTAATTGCGCCGCGGGGTGACCTCAAAATTTGACAGAAAATATTTCTCGCACATTCACACACATATATATAACACACATATAACACGTCGATTTGCCACTCTATGTAATCTATTATCTACCTCACCTCATAAATAGTCATAGCAACGTAGTAGTGGGTAAAAGACCGCCTAAGGTACCGACTAAGCTATCTGTAAGGAAAATCAGTGTTGAATATTGATAACATTGGTGGTGTCATGTTTAGAATTGAACTCGTATGTTGGTAGTTACTGCCATCAGCGGTGGCCATTCATAATCAGTTACTATTCCATTGATAAACAAGTAGTCATTGTTTATCAAGGTAGGACAGAGTTGGACTCTGTGATGCATAGGTAGCAACAAAGAATATGTCTTCAATTAGATTGTGGTTATAAAGCATTGTTAAGGAGTAACTCAGTGTCCATATAAATAGTGGAACACTTAAAAATTTCTTTCATGAGTAACTCATGAAAAATTGATCTTAGATTTTTATCTTAGATGTGTAGACTATTCATACATATCACATGTATCTTACTTTGCGTCAACTTTTGTATTCACTTATCATGTTATTTCCCGCGACAACAAAGACAGGTTATGTTTTTCACGCGTATTTTGGAGTTCCTACCCTCGAGGTATCCCAATGGCTTGATGGATTTTAATCAATGAGGTGTCTATCGATTCGTTTAAACCGTCCGAGGATTATAGACTAGGTTTTGTTTATCTTTTTAGATCATTTTTTTATATTATTCCTTTTACTGCATCAATATAGTAATGTAGGTTTAAGCTATTAGGTATATTCGAATCAAGAGTCATGGTAATAAATAAGAGTTAGTTTGTAAATAAAATATTTATAAGCAGGTCAAATAGATAAGTTTTAATTTCATTTACACATTCACAATAATACCTAGATATAAAAATAACCAACTAATAGTCTAAAAGACAAAAAATTAGATTTTCTTTATATGTATTTGAAAAGGTTCTTCATTGTAGGTTTATCAATTGTCTCTAATCAAATTACAAACACAACCTTTCAAGTTTTTGTCATATGATTTCATAACTCTTATGATGTTCGTCATAAAGCCTATTTTACAATGACACCTTTTATGCTTTGATCTCTGAAAGACGTAGGTACTGGTTGTATGAGTCAATGTAGAGCGCTATAGATTATCGGCTTCGTTGGTGGCTGCTGCTACCGGTTTTACGCCCAAACCGTCGCTTCGTTATCAAAACACGAGGCCCCCGCGTCAAAACAGTTTTTGAGATCAAACAAAATGAATGCAAACAAATTAACCTGCGACGATTTCATGGTCCGATATGCGTAGGGTCACCAATCACCAAGATTTCCAATACTTTTGTTATTTTTTTGAGGGTAGATCAATGCTTCTCCTTGCTAGCTTCTCTTCAAAATATTTGTTTCAGGTCTTGTGGACAATTAGCTTAAGTTCTAGCTAGCAACAGTGTGGCTTCTAGTACTTAGTTACTAGACATCACCTCAAATATCAATGACGATTAGGAAACTTGCCCTACAGATAGACTATAGATGCTGAAGAGTTCATAATTTCTATGTTTAAAAATTTTCCACTTTAGTAAATTACTGCTTAAAATATGCCTTTTTATAGCGTAGTGTCAAAATTATGATTATTCGAACGATAGAATTTAAACCGGAATACACCTTTTTAAAAATGTTATTTGTCAGATAAACTGTCTTCGGAAGGGTTGAACTAATTTTCATACTACTTTCACAGACGGTTAGAGGTTTATAAAAAGCTATTTTGTCATCTCGGAAAATCAAAAAGTTACGCCCACCTCTGAAGTCCTGATCAGCTATTCGTAAATAAACGACAAATTTAATGACTTAATTAATAAAAAACTTACTTAATAAAAAAAGGTTTTGCTAAAAATGAGAATGGCTAGCTCCTTCAAGTAGGTATGCAATAAGGAAAAGTCATACGTGTGACCAAAATCTGTCGATCGATCTGCAAAATGGGTCTAAGTCGTTAACCTACAAACGTGTGTGTTAACAAGTCAGCTCGTGTGCCTCATAAAGTAAACCCGCTTGTGTTCTGAATGATTATATACATATACGGCACATTGGATTATCCAGTTTACTTGCAGATGCATCGTCAGTTGGTTATCTTTTAGATACTGGATCACTTACACAAGCATCATGTTCACCAGCCGAAGTGAAGCCTCCTTTTCGACAAAAAAATGCTTGCTTAGTAAGTAATTTATTAAAGACGAGCGGATACCCGCGACTTCGTTCGCGTGGATATTGATTTTAATAACCCCGTGGGAATCATTTTGTTTTTCCTATGAACCTTTGAGCTTAAACCTTGCTAAAAACTGTTAAAAGTTCACTGGCGGATGTTTAGGTACATCAAAATGTAAATATCCGCCAGTGAAAGTCCCATCAAAATCGGTCCAGCCTTTCGGAGATAAGCCAGTGGTCTTTAAAGTATCTACTTTCTAACAAAAAAAGAATGAATGAAATCGGACCACCCGTTAACGAATTACAGCTAATTACAGATTTTGCCTTTCATCCCCTCTCCCAAGGGAACCGTGCTGAATTTCGGGATAAAAAGTATCCTATATGTTACTCCATAGTATTAACTAAAATCATGCCGAGTTTCATTTCAATCCATTCAGTAGTTTTTACGTGATGCGCGCACAAACATACAGACAAACAGACAAACAGATAAACAGACAAACAGACAAACAGATAAACAGACAAACAGACAAACAGACAAAAATTTCAAAAATAGCTTTTTTACGTTCTATTACTTATCCCTAACACCCCCCAGTTATTATTTTGCAAAAATCTTCAATGTACAGATACGGCAATTCTACGATTTTATTATATGTATAGATAGAAAATATTGATTATGTTATATATCTATTTTAAAAGGTTGATTATATTCAGCAACACCCTCTTTGACATTCCTCGTAGCTTTAAAAATATTTGATAATTAATTATTATATTATGCACCTAGACACTTTTAATCACGTATTTTCCTTCTAAAGCTGGTCAAATGGATTCTAAAGAAAATTGTTTATAGGTAGTTTTGCACCGTTATCAACATTTCCTTCTACTTGGTACGGATTATTAAGTAGATTATTTTACATTAGTGATTGGGATTGGTCTTCATAACACCTGATGGACACTAAATAAAAACCTCATTTTCGATGAGTAGGTACATAAACATGTTCGTGTCAACTTTAGCAAGCAATCTGTACATATATCACGTACGACAATACACAGTGAATTAATTTTGAAAGACAATGAAATGGTCTTTTAGGAATGACATAATTGTTTCGTTGAGTTACAGCGTTTGCATGACAATTCAAAACAACCAAAAATTATTTAAAAACAGGCGAGTAAAGGTGTTGCTGTAAATTTGTTTTATTTATTTTGTGGATACGGATTTAAAAATCCAGTAGCAATGGATGTTGGCATCGTGGCGATGATCAATTCAAACATTTAAATTCGACCGACGGAAATATCACGCGGAGATAAATTATTTACGACCTTAAAACACTTAGAAATATCAAAATCCATTCCCATTCATAACTCCGAACGGACTACGGATTCTTTATACCTCACGATGTTCATAAAACCTGTTTAGATTTTGATAATTTTATTAACGATCGAATGCACGGCGCGCTGGGCGAGAGGGATCCCTGAAGCCTCATATATTACGGCATTAACACAAATTATACAAGTTTAAAGCCACAACATAGAACGCGTGGGTGTCTTAATGTTAAAATGTGTCGTCCGTAATTATTACGACCCGGAGAACTTTAATGTCTTCGAAATATCGCCTTCTTTATTACAATAGAATCTTCACTAAACTGGATTTATTGGATCTATTATTGTATCACAACACATTTTGTTTAATGTCGATAATATACGGCCTCTTTGGAATGTGATCTAAAGCATTCATTCATTCCAGTTCGAGAAATGTGGCGACGATACGCACTAAGGCTCCACTGCGCGCTGTAATTATTGTTGTCCATTCACTTTACATTGTTACTCGCTCTTCTACATCTCTTTTATTTGTACCCATATTTGTTGCACTATCGTTAGAATAGTTCGTAGCGTAAATAATTTCTCTGGCCGTCCCCACACTCATTAAAAGCGCATTGTCTCGGCCAGATTTTGATGGCGCTACCTTCAAAAAAATTATATTACGACTATTTCTAGTGATCATGTGAATTAATCCTATTTCAACTGTCACTGTGTACCCAATTAAATGGTTATATGTGCGGCCTTGGTCACAAAGAAGTGCTAAAACGTGTATCACAATTATCTATGATGCGTACCTAACGCCATTAGTGTCTACTTACATAACAATATCTACAAGCGATCCGCTAATCATCAGTCGCTTTGATCTTTACAAACTCTTTAAATTCTTAGCGCAAACACAGAAGAGACTTACTGTTTATTACTACACGGCGAATCAATTGAACAAACTGCTTTCGGCCACTAATAGGAAGAAAACGATCCATTCGTTGCGTCAGTAGGCAGATTAATTAAACTTCTTACGACCAAACTATACGTTATTCCATTTAAGTCGCGACGGAGTAAAGTACTTTAATTAGTAGTTTTCCATTTATCGGACACCTGGTAAAAGCTATTTGACTTATTAGCAGACTGACGTCTGTCGTAAGCTTTGAAATAAACAAATATCGACCTTAACGATTGAAAATAAAGTGTAAATTAGTCGGGACTTGTTAATTTGCTTGCACGTTTTTATTATTAAGACAAGTAGAGTTTTCAGGACAATTCTATTGGTCGCTCGGATATTAACTCAACAATCACGAGCATTGCATTTTCAAATAGTTATAATCACAGTTTGATAGTTTTACTTGGTTGCCAATCGGAAATTAAAATAATATCACAACATTATTTGCCTTGATAACAATAACGATTAGACTTTGTATTATACCATCACTTAGTATTTAAATTATTAACATATTAAAAATAAAACACGAAACTTTTAAAGTTCTTTATTTTTTCTATGATAACAATGTAAGACATGATGAAACTCATAAATTACATATACACCTTCAATAATTCCGTCCCATTTATTAGAGTTAGTTTTAAAATGGGATTGTTCGTGGACAATTGAGATTGATCATCAGTCATTTTTGACATCGAATGTTCGGGAATAACATTTTAAATTAGTTTTACTGTGTGTTTTCTTCGTTCTTTGTTTATTATAAGTATTATGTGCTTTTGCGCACAAACTCACAATTTCTCCAAGTTTTAAACACTTGGAGAAATTGTGAGCTTTTAACATTTTCTGTGTATCCATTAATTGCTTATTGATTATCATATGTCAATAATAGGATAAATGTCAAATTCTTTATATGCATATTGCTGCATTCCAACCATGATTAGATACAACATTTTTGTAAACATTAACATTCCTATTTCCAATGACTCAAAACTGCTACTCTATTACTCTCACTAACTCTGACCACTACTGACCACAAAACTCTTAAATTCTTTTAGATGTTCACATGCAAACGATATAGACCAAGATCCCAATGCGATCTGACATAACTTATTTTCGGAAAGATGAAAACTTAGGCTCTCAGTAGTGTCTCATTTGCTTTGAATAACTGCGTAATTGTGGAGTGCGTAACTGGGGTACATACTTATGGAGATATCAAGTGTGAAAGGCAACTAAAAATAAGAGTAACTTAACTTACTTTCACATGGCTGATTTTAATATATATATATATTGTAGAATATCACTCCAAACCACTACTAACAGTATCAGACACTTTCCATAGGCCAGAACTTTTATCAGACGCTTTAAAGCTCCAGAAAAATTCAATGAACTTACTTATTTTTAGATGTCTGATTTTTAACCCCCGATGCAAAAACGACGGGGTGTTATAAGTTTGACGTGTCTGTGTGTTTGTGTGTCTGTTCCCCTTTAGCACTCAAACTGGTGAACCGATTTGTATGCGGTTTGATGAAAATCGATCCAAGATGGCCGCCGCTACAATATGGCGGATTACATATTTTTTCACAAATCCCTCAATATGGGTATCAAATGAAAGGGCTTGACTAGTAAAATAGCACTATAAAAATCCAAGATGGCCGCCGCCACCAAAATGGCGAATGTCGGGGGTTTTTTAAATTTTTAATTTATTCTTGTTAAATATGTAACTGAGACAACTATCATAAAGTTATATTTCATCAGTCAGACAAATTGTAATGACCAAACATCCACTAATCACAAAAATTATTCAACCGTGAGTATGAGCGCGAGAGCAGTTACCTTTCACACTTGATATCTCCTTAAGTACCCCAGTTACGACCTCCACAATTACGCAGTTATTCAAAGCAAATGAGACACTACTGAGAGCCTAAGGTTTCATCTTTCCGAAAATAAGTTATGTCAGATCGCACTGGGATCTTGGTCTAATATATTATATTCTTTATTTAAAACCCATGAAGTTATTATTTCACGATAGAAGATAATAATACGTCTATGATGTAACTATAATTCTTATGACAGAACTTTTCGGTGTCGTAGTAACGTTGATAATTAAATTTCGGAAGAGTCTCGTTTTCTCTTAATAAGTGTTACACGAAACGTTTGCGTTTGACAGTAACAATTAGCATTAGAATGTGTTAATGTTTACAATGTTCCAAATTTGAATTCTCGAAGATTTCTATCCAAATATGCGTGTTGTCAGTTTACTTAAATAAGGAAAAAGGACAAATTCGTTTAACTTACCAACGAAACTATAAACGGTGTCAGATTATTGTTGAAAATCATTTAGAATTTTTAGAAATGGTTTACAGATTATTAATTTCATAATTAAAATAGGTTAGAATGAACTGACATTTGATTCATTCAGTGGCGCCGAACCACCATCTTGAATTATTGGTATAAATACGGGCACTTCGAAGCCATGAATTCAGTCTCCTCCAGAGACTCAACCGACTAGTAGATGCTTCAGCGTCTAGGTAGTGATATTTGATTGAGAGTTGCGATAGCAATCACACCTTAATCCAATAAGTGCTGCCATTTTGGGCTTAGCTGTGTGTTATTAATTAATTAGAATAAAATTGATTTTAAAAGACATCTCAGTTAAACTAATCTCTGATTCGATGTTAATTCAGTTTGTGCGGGTAATAAATGCAGATATTTTAATAATAGTTTGATTTTCGTTTTAATATGATATCCTGCTTCTAGATTAATGTGTTTACAATGGCTAGAAAAACACTATTGGGTTATAGGTAATAAATAATGAGTGAAAAACGTACTCAAATTGTTCCACAAATTCTCCTAACATTAGTTCCATTATTTCTTTAAGTGCTCCTAAACTCATGTCGCTTAGATAAATCAACATTAAAATGGAGAAAGTAACTTAAAAATAAACAAACCCTATATCACGACATTCGAAGTGGCAATCAATGAGCCCACCCATTCAAAATTTAAAGTACTCCGTAACGATAAAACTAATTACAGCGAGTGAAGTCGCTCACGACTCTAACAAACCAGTGATAAAACACACAAAAAATTATTCATAAGCTTGACACATAATTGCAACTATATGATCCAATAAGTGTGATTCCAATAAAAATAGGATGCTAAAGACATAGAATTTGCTTTCGCTATTAAAAACTACTAATCAAGATATAATTAATTTGTTACAACTACTTTTACGTTCGTAACAAGTGTAAATTGAAAATTTAAAAAACCCCCGACATTCGCCATTTAGTGGCGGCGGCCATCTTGAATTTGCAACAGTGCTATTCTACTAGTCAAGCCCTTTCATTTGATACCCATATCAAGGGAGTTGTGAAAAAATATATCATTTTGTAGCGGCGGCCATCTTGGACCGATTTTCATCAAACATAGCTAAGAACACTCTCGACTAATTCACCTTTCAAACAAAAAAAACCGCATTCAAATCGGTCCACCCGTTTGAGCGCCACAGGGGAACAGACAGACACACACACACACACACACACACACACACAGACACGTCAAACTTATAACACCCCGTCGTTTTTGCGTCGGGGGTTAAAAATAGAAATATAATAGATATATACGTATATATATATGTATGTATTTCGATCAAAACAATAAAAAAGCATAGGTATGTGTAATAATGTGTATATAACTACCTTGTTTTTATCGTTCATGTAAAATATAAAATTTATACAAGCCTTTTTATCAAGTGCAGTATTTTATTAGGTTTGCATAAAAAATCATGTTACATTTGAAAATAAATGCCGTTTGTGACTTTCGGAGTGTAAAACCTTATTCGTTTGCATTGTAAAAAGATCGTAAGGACACCATAAATATGCCTTTATCTCACGCCCCGGAACACCAAAAATTTGGGACGATTTCATTTTGGTATTACAGAGTATAACGTGATGTTGTTCGGCCGGCAAACCTGCATAAGTATCACTGACGACAAAAACTGAACTCATTTGCCTCGTCTATAACTACAGAACGTGAAAGGTAATTTCATACTGCATTTTCCTTTTGACACGCCTACACAAATAGTTCGACTTTGCCAGTGTTACTATTTTTTCCCTCTAATAATGCCATCGGTTCAGCCTTTTTTCACGTAGGTAAATGAATCTTTTTAACCAACCCGTAAACCGTACTTTAGCATAATTTGTTGTGTGTTATTTATGTAAATATCTTTTACGAGGCACGTAAATTGCAGTAAAATAAGACATTAATTTTATTTTAGTCTACATTTTAAGCTTTTCTATGCTAATTCACTTCGATAGCGATAAACGACTCATTAAAATTGGCTCTTTACATATTTTTCTTTCTAGCTTCAACCTGCAGTTTTGTTTGCGTAAAATTGTTAGTGAGCTTTAAAATTCGTTATTAGAAGTTAGATATTTGTAACAACAAGAGCTTTAAAAATTGTTAACATAATATTTAACGTATTTTTGTGAAAGAGATAGATTGAGCAGATGTTGCATTCAATAATCGAAGTATTATGAAATATCCCAATTAGTTCCAAATGCGGTAAAATGTACACACATGTGACATTATAACTATTTTGTCTCATTGTTGCGAAAATATGAACCCACACAATCAGGGGAATTTGTTATAATCCGCGCCGATGCCATTGTCATGCATTGTTCATACATAGGAGCGGGAATGATTAAACCGAGGGGAGAATATTCGAATGCATCACTGAGAATATCCTTATTTGCGAATTTTGGTGAAATTAAAAATTAGATATTTAATGTTATTTGCATAAATAATATCTATCAGTAGTTGAAGAACGCAACTGTGAATTTAAACCGCCGTTAACGCAATATTTAACAAGTATAAAGTTCGTAAACTAAAACCCGACTACGGTTAATAATTTAATAATAATTTAGTGTGCAAAAATGCGGGGCAAGCAACTAGTGGCGCCATCTGTATATCTATTCGAATTACTAATTTAATAATCTAGAAAGCCGCGCGAAGGTCCATAACAACAAATCATTAGACACCACATTCATCAAAATCGGTCCAGTAGTTTAGGCGCTACGGTGGTACACACAGAATCTCATACAAAAATCGGCCACAAACATACATACATACACAGACTGCTAAAATCATAACCATTCCTTTTGGCTTTGCCGTAGTCGGGTAAAAAGCGTGAATAATTATTCAAGACGCGGTCATATAGCACAGGTGGAATGGATGCTCCAGGCTGAGAGTGGGATGGAAGTCGCTCAAGCCGTGTCGGCCGTTCCGAAGAGCGGGCGAGTTATTAATAATCCGCATTCACGAGCCGCACGAGCGCGGCGAGCGGCCGGCTCGCGACGACATTCCACCGCATTGTCCCGGCCCGCTCCGCCCGCGACACTTTTGTCTATTCACACCGATAAATCACGGCCCGCTCCGATGCGGGCACTATTTACCTCACGAGCGTCGCGGTACATCGATTAATTAGTGCTACACTATCGATAAGATAGCGGGGAAAGCGATCGCTTTCAATTTCCTCTCGAGGGGCACTCGGCGTAAAGTGTGCGTTAAGTGCGGACAATCGGAGATAAAACGTGCGAGACGTCGAGACTCACCCTTAATCCGGTGATCGAAGATTGCGAGAAAACGTTTTGTCGTGGGGGTGGCACGGTCGAGTCGGCCGCATTGTTTGCCGGCTTCTAATTTGATTGCCACAGACGGACGCGCACCGGCGCGGCGTGGGCGACCGCCCGATACGTGGATGTCTAATTAAGCCTATGAGATGCTAATGGAAGTCTTTTGTGGCGATGTCATAACGCACCTATATTTTCCTCATCCTAATGAACGGCAATAGGATATTACGGTTTACACAATAACTATTAGTTGTTCCGTTTCCTGTTCGTACTGAGATATTCTACTGGAATTTCTTTATTGTACCATACTACGTCCACGAAATCAATAGAATAGAATAGAAAATTTTTCTATTGAAATAAACTTTTACAAGTACCTACTTTTGAATGGTCAGTTGAATCTACCACTGGTTTGGAATGGCATTCCAACCGAGAAAAACCAGTAACCAGTGCAGTATCTAAATAATAATAAAAAAAACATTTAAGTAGTACAACTAGGACAAATTCGAGCGAATGCTAAATCACATACATTTCTCATTCTTAGAATCAATAAAAAATTGAAAACCTATCACAAAGTACGACCAGAGTCGTATTCATTAAATGTTGATTGTAAGGCCTAATGTTTGAATCGTAACCGAAGAGCCGATTCATACAAAGTATCCTTATTAAAGAGTCAGATAGGACGCCACACGCGGAGATAGCTCGGCAGACGCGGTGTCGTAGCCCGAGCGATGTGAGGGCTTAAATTGATTGTAATGCGAATGTGTTTTGAACAACTGTGATTGGAGTCAGAAACGTCTTCTGGCTTTCATTAGACGTTTACATGGTCATTCCTCTTTGACCCCGCAATAAGAATGTACCGTCAACGTTTATATTGCAAACGCTATCACATACTGCTTGCTCTTTACCGTTGATTTAAAAATACAACAGTGGCTTTTGAACGATACTAACCTGGAATAAGGAAACTGATAGTTTCATTATTACCACACATACAGTATGAACTTAACTTTTTTATACTATCTACCGTTGATGTAAATATTCTTCTGGTAATGATTTGAGTTTAAGAAATATTAAATTAAATATGATAATTATAATGATATTAGATACTCTGCTGGAAGACATTACTTTATACAAAGACGGTAGCTCAATTTGTTTAATTGGAGCTCGGTATAGTCGTAACGATAGAATCCTATATATGAATGTTACTGTTGTCAATGTCACAGAAATTAGACAAATTCAATAAATCAGATATTCCTATTACAGCGGAAGTATAAAGTATCCATCATTTATATATGTACATAAGATTAATTTCTTTACTGTCGATGTATAAACTTTATACGGTAGGTACCTATATTAGCAAGAATGGCTCGAGGCGAGTTACTTATCTATGGCATCGGCACGGTTAATATGCTTATTAAATTATGTCGATGGCAAAAACCGAGGCCGGCGAACCTGTAGCTTTAGGGAGTAATTAACGGAATGAGCTTTATCCCGAGATTTAATCACCGTCTTAATTATTGGCTTTAGTACTTGGACGTTGCGAAATTGATGCCCTTCGTGGCTTTATATGACACTAATATGTTCGGAGTCTATACTTGGGGTTTTTTTATTGGGACCGTAAACTTTTATGATTGTGAGATTTACCGCCTATTTACCGCCTCGCTACAACTACGACTACTATGTTTCTTAAGGTTTACGAAAGCAGATGTGCCGGTAGTTCAGCTTATCAGTGGCGGACTAAGGGACCTTTCAGATAGACCGGCGCGGAGAGTAGAGCAAATTTTAATCGCATTTAAAATAGAATCTTAAGACATTGAAATAAGATTTATTTTTACATTTTATCTCTTTTATAATAAGAGGATGCTCGAGGATGCTCCCAATACGCTCTGTGTGAAATATTAAGAGCAGCCGCTCGGCTGCTCGTCGAGCCGGTCGGCTGCTCCATGCTCGTGCTCTTTCGCGCTCGAGCATCCGACCGGCTCCGTTCGCGTGCTCTTTCATGCTCGCACAGCCGACCGTAGGCCGAATTGCTCTGCCGTCCGGCCCAAGAGCGTACGCTCGGCTCCGAACGCATCCGCGTGTCCGTTCACATAGACCGGCGCGGAGAGCAGAGCAAATTTGAACGGCCGGTCTGTGTGAAAAAAGAAATGCTCTCCGACGCTCTCCGCGCCGGTCTATCTGAACGGTCCCTAAGTCCTGTAAGTAACTCTGTGATTAGATTAATACTATTTCTGTTCGTTTTCCGACGTTGACCTTATGTTTGCTTTTCCTGCGAACGCCTACTTTCATTAAAATTAAAGAATAAATTCTGCGCTCGCTTCGCTCGCGATTGTGTTCTGCATTTACATTAAATACTATTTTATGATTGTTTTATAGTACCTATTCAATTAGATGATATAAATATTAGAAAAAGTATAACTCCCTAAATATACAGTATATTAGACAAATTAATAAAACGAAACAGAACACGTTTCCTGCAGAAAACATTGTGAAAAGAATGGCGTTACTTACTCTTATCAATTGAATTTCGTAATTGTGTCCTTACCAATTATTGACGTAAATCATTCACTTACTATTAATAAAAGCTAGACGTCGCTAATCGCTAAGAAAAGTTCATCAAAAAACGTCCGCACAGCGCGGCGGTGTGACAGATACCAATAAAAAATTCACTCAAAAGACGTTAAGTACTTTAAGGTACAATTCAATTTTAATTCAAAAAAACTGATTAAATAACTGTGGCCGCGTGAGCACTTGTTTACTTGTACACTTTTTGAGTGTAATTGTGGGTCTTGCAGCTTGCTGGTATAGTCACAGTATAGCAAATCAACGGCCTCAATATTAATAATGATAGTCAAATCCACTCCCAGCATCGCTCTTTACAAGTCAACTAACTAAATTGACTGGCCCGTTGGCGCGGTTGGCAGTGACCCTGCCTACCTCTCCCGGGCCGTAGGTTCGATTCCCACCCCGAGTCTTGGTGTATTTATGTATGTATATTAATATGTATTATGTATTTCTATTTATACATTTATTAAATATATAGGTATATGTAATATATGTAAATATGTATATCAGTCGGTTGTTACCTATAACACAGGCATTAAGTTGCCTACTTTAGAAACAGACGACCGTGTGTGTATGTGTAAGTATTTATATAAAAAAAAAATACGTTGCATAGTTAGACGAAACAAAACGTTCCATTGAAGGCAAATACCATTGTTGACTGAATGTATCGGTATTAGGGTCAAATCTTATTGATTAGAGAACAAAAATCTGTGAACAACGGCATGGGAGAGTCTGGGATCGGCCGCATCTGTATTAACCAACTTTGCATATCAATACACGCTCATTTTAATATGACATGCATCATTTCATTTAATTACATTTCCTGAGTAGGTACTGTGCAACTACATGTCGCCTATAGTCAATAATAGCCAATGGAATTGATTTCATACATTTTGTTCTGTCACCATTGATTTCATATTATTTAATAAGTACTTAAACGATAATGCAATAAGTGTTTCGTCCGATTTCAACTTTATTATTTACAGAATTACTTTTACCATTATTAAAATTTTCTAGTAGTAATTTATTTATCTGTCTTTGTACTAGATTTAAAGGTGATCCGTCATTTATGATTATCCATTAATTATTCATTATTTTAAAAATTATGCTCAGCGTAAAAACATTAGCGTCTATTTTATTATTATATAGATAGAGATTCGTAATAAGTTACATGTCAATTAATGTTACATTGGAAAATAATAATTGACGTAAAAAAGGTAATGAAGTAATGGCCGACGCACTCCATATATGAGTAGCGAGTTGCTTAGAGACATGCGACCAAAAGCAGTAGCACTTTTTGTCACAAGTGGTAGCGAGGAATTTGTGGTTATTTTTAAAGGATTTTGTTGCAGTTCACGTATAATCGACGCATATATAAATTATTTATTTACTCATATTTTTTATGATAAATGAACAGAAGTACTATATACCCTTTATAAAGACGTGTCAGATTATTGTTGAAATTCAATTAGAATTTTTAGAAATGGTTTACAGATTATTATTTCATGATTGAAAAATGTTAGAATGAACTGACATTTGATTCATTTATTGGCGCCGAACCGCCATCTTGAATTATTGGTATAAATACGGGTACTTCGAAGCCATGAATTCAGTCTCCACCAGAGACTCAACCGACTATTAGATGCTTCAGCGTCTAGGTCGTGATATTTGATTGAGGGTTGCGATAGCAATCACACCCTAATCGAATAAATGCTGCCTTTTTGGGCTTAGCTGTGTGTAATTAATTAATTAGTATAAAACAGATTTGAAAAGAGATCTCAGTTAAACTAATCTGTGATTCGATATTAATTAAGTTTGTGCGGGTGACAAATAAAGATATTTTATTAATAGTTTGATTTAGTTTTAATATTAAACCTTATCCTGCTTCTGTAATGATGATGTTTACAAATGTTATCGCCGGTTTAGGTTTGCCAAGACAGGTAAAACTATACACTCCAAGTGGGATGGTCGAACCAGCAGTGGCAGTGGCCGAGGCATCCCACCTGAATAACAGGATCTGAGAGGTTTTGAATCATGCCATTATATTTATGACACTGGGATTTTTCTGTACAAACTTAAAACCTATACTTTCTTAAATTACAAAGTGCATTGCATTAACGATTGAATCTGATGGTAGGTAATTATGTGATGAACCAGTGGTCATAGACAGAAATATAATCTACCTATACAAATAAATAAATTATACAGATATAAGTCGCGGGTACCAACTACTAATCCTACTAATATTATAAATGTGAAAGTGTGGATGTTTGAATGTTTAGATGTTTGGATGTTTGTTACTCTATAACGTCGCAACTACTGAACCGATTTGGCTGAAATTTTGAATGGAGATAGATTATGCCCTGACTTAAAACAACTTTTTATCCTGGAAAAATCCACAGTTCCTGCGGGATTTTGAAAAACGCGAAATCTGTATCTACAGCTGTAGGTAGATTACTATAGCAAACTTCCTTGAAAGTAGGTATAAAGGTTGGAAAAGGGAGCGGAAACGGAAACCAGATATCCACGATTCCCTCAGGATTTGTGAAAAATCGAAATTCATGCGGGCGAAGCCGCGGGCAGAAGCTAGTAAAAGAAATAAAATAACAACATTGAAATCAATCATCGTAATTTAGTAGCGCAGTAGCTTTGCTTATTAAATAGGAAGGATATAACCGTAGTGATTCAATACTCAAGACAGATTCACTATGTTGAGACTTGAGACTATGTTGACTGACTAGAAAATTAGTTTGGCCCAGTTTCCTCTCGAGTATTAATCATCCTCCTGCCCATACACGGCGTTGTACGTATGGACCGGGTCGGTAATCAGTTTGTGTTGCTTAACATCATGGTGACCAATATAAATATCTAGATAATTGAATCAATTAAGTAGAACTTTACCAAACACAAAGTGCTCACGTGAGCTGAGTGAGTGCTGAACAGGTATAACGTTTTTGTGATGTTAGAGTAGGTATGATAATATGTAAATTAAAAATCGACCAAATGTGTCGGGACTCGCTCTATTAGGGTTCCGTACATAAATAAAATTAAAATAAAACGATTCCTTACATACAGCTATTATCACCATTTACCTAAACATTTTTTTCACTAGATAATTCATTTATTAAAATTTTGGATCTATGAAACATTTCGCTCCTTTTCCATGTATGTTTTTATGGGACCTCCCTGAAAAGCAAATTAATTTCTATTTCAATATTCGGTTTTCAATCAACATTATTTCGTCTACGAGCTAGAGACCCGTGACATATACACAACCAGATAGCAGAGTGACAACCTTATAAGGCTCTGTTTTATTCCTTGGGAATGGAATTCTAAAAAAATCGCTTTTTCTCCTTATCAATGGTCAAGTTGAACAAGCAAGCTAAAAATTTTGATTTTCCAATAATCCGTAGAAGCTGTTGAACTTAAAGCAAAACGTACTCTTCAGATCTTGAATAAGTTTTGGCAATTTTAAAATGACCAACATCAGGCATCGTCAAAAACAAGATGAAAGTGGCTACCGTACCAAACCACCACGTTTCGGTTTATTAAAAGCGAATTCCCTTAACGTTACTAAAACTCGTGTTTCATCTGCACTTTTGTCCCCAACATAATTTTACCACCAACCGACATCGGAATCTGTTCAAAAGTGTTAAATCGGTTAATATAATGATGATGGATGCCGTCCCGACCAAACAGCCCACAGCGGGGGTGTTTTACCCCACTATACAAATAAAATATTTTTATTATTAACTAGCAATCTATCCCTCTCGCACGCGTCCCGAGAGCCAATCAGTGCATCTCCGTCGCACAATTTAATCGAAATCATATTTCTGTTTTGTCATTATGGTATCACGTTTAGAGAGTTCCTCTCCTTTGTCCCGAATTTTCGAATCGCCGGTTTCTTGTTACCAATGCAGCTTTTTTGTTTTCTTTTCCAACGAGTCACAGTCACACCCGTGAAGAAATATGACGCTCAAACCTACGTATGTTTGATTAAAGCCTTCGCAAATAACTACACGTCGGTCGCCATCTTTTGCCAAGTAGTGGCGACGTATCTATCTTTTTCCTTGTTTATATTTTTTACACGTAAAGATGTTTCCTATGAATGGGACCGCCGTTTCGTACAAAAAACGGTGCAACCGTGTCAAAATCTGGCAATATTGTTTAAAGTCTAAGACAGTTGCATATGATTTCCTTTCATCATCACAGCCTTACCTGTGGGGGCCCACAAAAAACGCGGCAGGTAGCCCATTTGTTTGTTATTAATTCTCGCGTCGAATCTCATTTTTTTTCCCGGTCGACCACTTTAATTCTGTGAGAATATTAATTATAATTATAAACGGGGCTCGTCGCGTTCGTTATAAGGTGCTGGAACCTAAACTTCTTGGTCCTAAATTTAAATCTGATCATTTATCATGCGACAATGTCGTTTTTATCTCTTAGGTTTTTTTTTTGTTGTTTATAATTTTATACTCGGGAGTGGGTGCCTGATTAATTACATTATAAGGCTATTTTTACAATGATATTAATTTTTATTTTTAACCGACATAACAAAAGGAGAGTTTGATATAGGTACGTACACTCAGTAGGTAAGGAATTATTTATCACATTAAATAGAAAATGTCCAGCCGATAGCAAAGATATTCGTAGGATTTATACATGATTTGTAGATATAAAATAGGAGGATGTCTTTTCAATGTGCAAATTGTCAAATGTCTCGAAATCCAATGTCCGCGTCGATTGCTTACACCTTTTGCTTAATATATACAAGCAAATAATAAAAACTACATTGAAGTTCAACTCCTGACTGTCTGACTTGTAGTAAAGGCCACTTGTCACTAAATATACTTATGCATGTGGCAAACTTGCAGAAGTTCTTATTAGTCTCCAAGCTGATTTTGACTTGTAGTGTGCAAATTCTTCAAATACAAGGTGCTATTTTCATCGCGTTGTGCTCTCACCTTAACAATGGTCCTAGGTGAACGACATGCGACGCGACGCGATGACGCAAGATAATACGATGCGACGCGAAAATATCAAACAGTAGCTGAGCCTTCATGAGGCTACGTTGTCGCGTAGGTACCTAACCCGTTGTCCTAGGTGAACGACAAACGCG
The DNA here is from genome assembly GCA_920104075.1 of Melanargia galathea. Classification (NCBI taxonomy): domain Eukaryota; kingdom Metazoa; phylum Arthropoda; class Insecta; order Lepidoptera; family Nymphalidae; genus Melanargia; species Melanargia galathea. The sequence goes on from OV049872.1 coordinate 13,222,697, forward strand.
ACGCGACGCGACGCGACGCGACGCGACGCGACACGACGCGACGCGATACGACTCCACAGAAAATGACAAAATTATATCTTCGCGACAACGTAGACCACGTCAAGGCCACAGTACACATATACAACCAGTAGTGAAACTACCTACAAACGTTCGAAACGGCTCACTCACACAAACATGCGCATCGACGAGACCCCTACCGGGTTTTCGCGTGGATCTCAGTAGCGAGTGCCGCTAAAATGGTCTCGTCGATGCGCATGTTTGTGTGAGTGAGCCGTTTCGAATGTTTGTAGGTAGTTTCACTATACTGGTTGTATCTGTGTACTGTGTCAAGGCTCAGCTACAGTTTGATATTTTCGCGTCGCGTCGTTTCGCATCGCGTCGCCTCGCGTCGCATTTGTCGTTCACCTAGTAGGTACAGCGAGTTAGTGTACCTATGTAATATATTTATAACTTGTTATAGGCTTCTATACTTAATAAAATAATTGTACAGTGTGTACACATTTCTTCGTAGCTGTGAATGAATATTAGGTGTTATGGTAAGTGCACAAGCGTAGTAGACACGTCACCGACTAGGTATTATCGCAAAACGTTCGCACACGCTTTCTGAACACGGTAAAGACTAAAAATATTACTTGCGGCACTGGTCGATTGTCAGCTACCTATCACATTACAAAAATAATAGTTTGTTATTCAAATAATACCTTTGACATGAAGGGTACCTTATTATATAATTTGAGATAGAGATATAATAAGATTTGTATACATAATAATACGTCAGAGGTAGGTAATCACTCGTACACGTCGCAAAATTATTATTAGATATGTGTCTAAAAAATTAAAATATCTATAAATACACATATGTATGTATGTATAATATGCCTCTACATATTTGATGATGTAAGTGGTGATGGTTTTTATTTTTATTTATGATTGAAGTATTGTCAATGGATTGAAGTCACTTTCATTCGCGTGAGACTATCCTAAATAAATTCAAAATAGAAAATTTCTGCATTTCTGGCATTGTAATTTTTATTTACTGTGTTGTTATTTATATGATGGATATTTGTTGATTTGAAATAAATATTTTTAACTACAAAAAAAAGTTAAATATGTACCTATCTAGGTAAGCCAAAGATGCTGGCGCGATTGCCTCCTTGGGTTATAATTATAAGTTGATAATGTACAATGTTTTACATAGAGAAAATTTTTATTTTAATCGTCATTTGTAATTCTATTTTAATCCTCATAGTAGGTCTGCATTATAGGTTAGCATATACCTGTAACTATTATATATGCAACCGTATCATAATGGAGTTGGACACACATTGCATCCTCCAAACAATTATGAGTTACGTACTGCTAAGAAAAGTATGACCGAAGTGTTTTAACGGCCTTTTGTTTCATTCCAATGTATTCATAGAACTGGTCTAGCGTATACCTAGGAATTTTACCTACAGCGGTAACCTTGTTTATTTAATAACGAAGTTAATTAATATACCTATATATATTTATTTTCTTAATAGTGTGCAGAATGCAGATAATTATATTTTATTTTATCTACTTAACAAAATCCACCACCACCACCACTACAGCCTTTTAACGGCCCACTGCTGGGCACAGGCCTCCTCTCTCATAGGAGAGAGGGATTTAGAGCTTACACCCGCCACGCTGTTCCAATGCGGGTTGGCGGGCTTAACAAAATATTATATTGTTATTAAAAGGAGGTATGATTTAATTTTTAAAGGAAATGCTGTACCTAGTCCCTACTTACCTACTTAATAAGTTATAGTGTTTTGTATCTAAATGAAAATATATAATTAAGATTAACTTGTTTCTTAAATAGGTAGGTAAAAGAAAATGACTTTTGATTTAATGCATGTCATCAATTCAAAATTTACATAATTTTATAAATATATAATATGTATAATATCTAATATTATCAATCAGTCAGAAGATGATGGCAGTGACTCAGAACACTCCCTTTTATAGATATTTAAATATGTATTATATAGGTATAGGTATATTTGTATAATGTTCTAGTTATTCATGTATAAAATGGCGATGTATTCGGGTCAGTTTCACAACAAGTCACGTATCGATGTAATTCATTCGCCTATTACAACCTCCTTGCATGGTGGTACGGCGATAGTACCCACATGCAGGTTACTCTATACAATTATATACTATTTAACTATTATATCACCTATGTATTTGCTAGGTTACAAAAGATATTTTTTTTTAAACTAACCTATAGAAAATCACCGATATATTATAACTAAAGTAGCATCAATGCATAAAAATGTACGAGTCCTTATGAGAATTTGATATCGAGTCTATTTTTGAGCTTTTCAGAACAATAAATACCTACCTATTCATAATATAATTAATTTTATTAATGTTGCTTTTAAATAATTTTGGATTAGGCTATCATAAATACAATCCTTTCGCCTTGAGATAATTCCTCAAAAGAACGAACCATGAACTTACCTTGTTTTACTATCACGATGTTAAAAATCGTGATCGTGACATATTGAAATCGAAGACCTATCGTTATCCTTGACTTTAAAAGTTTTAAAAGATCTAAACAATAAACTAAATAATTTTATTTAGTTCGATGCCTGTCTAATGTGTATCACGCGACAAAACTGGATTAATTTGAACTGGGCTGCCAAAATATTATCGAACATCCAAACAATAGTAGGTAGTTATAGGTAAAAAGATTTTTACTCAATGTTAAATGTGTTAACATTTTTAGCAGTTAGATCACAAAACAAAGTAGATACCTTTTAACGTTTTTCGAACCAGGGCGTTTTAATGTACACGAATCCTTTTTGGTAAATAGGTACCTAGCCTACCTATTTTTAAGAAGTAAGTAATATCATGCAGCATCTACATTGTTTTTTTTTTTTTTCAAAATATAAATCACTAGAGGATGCCCGCGACTTTGCCCACGTGAATTTCGGTTGTAAACAAATCCCGAGGAAATCGTGGATTTCCGGTTCCCGTTCCCGCTTCCTTTCCCAACCTTTATAGGTAGGTACTTACTATCAAGGAAGTTCGCTATAGTAATATACCTATAGCTGTAGCTATAGATTTCGGGTTTTTCAAAATCCCGTGGGAACTGTACATTTTTCCAGGATAAAAAGTAGCCTATATTTAAATCAGGGCATAATCTATCTCCATTCAAAATTTCAGCCAAATCGGTTCAGTAGTTGCGGCGTGATTGAGTAACAAACGTCCAAACATTCAAACATCCACACTTTCACATTTATAATATTAAGTAAGATAATAATTGTATATATCTATGTATAATATCTAATATAATGTAGGTATTCAGTTTGTTAATTTTTAATTAGGTATATAATTATTAAAATATACCTATAATTAAATATAAACATTATAAAAAGGGACTTATTATATATGTAAATAACTATCTTACGAATAATCTCATTCGTTTCAATATTACAACGGAACAAAATACCTATAGGTACCTACTTAATGGAATAAAATATATGAGCGAAAATTGGTCATGTGACAACCCTGAAATATACACGGAACAGTTATATGCATATTCGGTCGGTGTAACTAATCATCTAACTGGCATAATAAAACTACTTTTTGTAGGCATTATTTCAAACTTTATTGTAAGTAGATACAAATCTGATATCTCTAAATAAAAGAAATAAGCAGACACTATGTATTTCACGCGATTCTAAATTATGACTCAAACTTTATAAAAAAATCCCTAGGAAACTATGATTTTCCGGGATAAAAAGTACCTATTAGATAAGATAGTATATGTCCAGAAGGGCATATATTATTACTACGGTCTAGTTTATCTCTGTACCAAATTTCTTCAAAATTGATTCAGTCGTTTAGGCGTGAAAGAGTAACCAACAAACAAACTCACTTTCATATTTATACCTATATAGATAATATTAATTAAGATTAAATGAGTGACATTTTTATAATCCGAAAATATCTACCTACTTAGTATCTATGTGACTAGATACTAAACTTATCCGGTTTGATTGGGAGGCTGATGATTCGTATGAGGATTTTCGCTTTATCTAGTCAAGAAATCTTTTCAGGCAATATCCGTGTCACTTGCATAAAATAGGTTATAAAAATATACGTCCCCAATAAAACGTTCCAAATTTCCATATACGTTTAGAGTTGAGCAAAAAAAATAAAAGATGGCATGAGAATCTTCAGGATACTTCTTCAAATTGAATATTAGATTGAAATTACGTACTCGGGTGGCACTCTTCTTTGTTCCGCGAAAGATAGTAATATATAAGGCGGCCCGCGCGCGCGCATACAGACACGGCAATAAGAATTTTAAATTAGCATTCTTTTTGTGCTCTATGCCACCCCAACTTACCCGCACCCCATCGTCTTAATAATATGGAGAAATTGAGTTGTTATACACCCTTCTCGGAGGAGGCGCGGGCACACCTCGGAGAGAAGCCTTTTTTGTAATTGAATTTAGATATTCTTTGCCCGTATATACCGGCAAGGAGGTGGGCCTCTAGTTCCGCGGTTGGGGTGGCTACACGTGCCTCCAATATAATGTACCTAAAGATGTCGTGCGTTGTTAGTTAAATACTTATAATATAAGTAGATACAACATATTATGTTGTAAAAATATGTTGACAAGTAGGTAGGTACATTTTTTAACTAACTAGGTACATCAAAAAAAATTTTAATGAATTACGTTCCGTATAGCAAATTTGGGGATAGGTTTTACAATTTTTGAAATTTTACAGAGTTTCTCATACAAAATATCATTAATTTTTTTTTTATTTAAAAACACTGATGATTAGTAGACCTATAATGTGACTAATGTATTATGAGTTGGATGTAAAATTTCCCAATGTAGCTATAACAATACCTACTTCGCCTAAATAGGTTCTATTAATTTGATCAGCCTTCCGAGAAGCAACGATGGCATGATACTGGTATGTAATTACAGAACGCTATTAACATCGTCCGTGTACAAACATGGCCGCTGGGGCTGATTGTAGGTTCCATTTTAATTGCGCACACGCATCCCGATCGCGACTTAGCTCTTATTGATTCGGAACTACAAATTACAATATTGTGAAAATCGTGGGAATTTTAATTGCTATCGGCTCACGAAACCGATGGGAAGATATTGGAAGCGATAACGCAGTTCTCAGCGATGTTTGAGCAAATAAAGGTTATCGTATAGGTATAGGAACATAGAGCTATCTACTTGCCGAAGCCTTGCGTTTACCACGTTATTTACCTTCTTGTAAATTACTCTAGGTTGATAATACCATTATTCGTTAAAACATTTTCCATCGCAAAACAAATTAATAACAAAATAATGCAATAATTCAGTTAAAGGCAACGAGATCGCACGCCGATTTGATCAGAATTGTTTTACATTAAATTTGGAACATTATAGATAATTACACAAAGAAAAATATAACAATCATTCAAATTATCATTAATGACACATTCTAGCGGGCCGGCGTCACGCTCGTCGCTGGGAAATAAGTTTAAAAGTAATTCGTGGCCTTCCAAATTATAGACATACAGAGCGGATGTCGCCGGCTTCAGCGGCGCCGGCGCAGCTAAAAACCGCGCGTCATTGTTTTTTGTGCCGCAGCCTCGGGCGCCGTAGGATCCAATCCGACCCCGGCCGCTAATTAATTATTTCACATGTATCGATCATTAATTACGTATACGAGGCCCCGATACCGTCCACCCGTTATCTTTTAATGACGGCCGGCAATTTGTCGACCGTAATTATCTCACAAATCGGACGCACAAAAACGGAATATAATGATTCAAAAATTTTAACACGATCGAGGCATTATCCGAGGCATAACCATTAATAGCAGAAAGCATCGAGATCGAATCAATCTTAATCTTGTACAGAAACGTAATCCAGATTTATTTATGACGGCGCTGCGCGTGTGCTATTATGCTCGTCTGCAGCAATTTGCCTCGGAAATTGTCTTAATCGGCCGCTCAAGGGACTATTTATGTATAATTATTTCCAAATTCGACGCTCCGTTTGATGCCTTTCCGCTCTCTTTGAGGTGGTTCGACAAAAAAGTCATCTGTGGCAACAATTAAGCCTGGAAAAAATAGAAATAAGTATCGAAGGGTCCGCAATAATTACAGACGCAAATTGAAGGTTCCTAAGAGCATATCGGTCGAGTGGCGCCTGCCAGCTTACCTGCGGGCTCGTGGACCTTAATTGATAAAGCATTGCATACTTTATATAGTAACGTCTCATAAAGGTGTTAAAGCTGTCATAATAGTTATATGACAAATGTGCAAGAAATATTAGATTAAATTGTTATACCTACTTACTCTACCATTGAAATTATTCAATCCTTCCTTTTTCTTTAAATATCACGAACAAACCGATCATGTTCGTGATCTTCACATTCAATAAAAATGACGTATTGAATATGTACATATATCTATTTATTTGCATTTCTGTATAGTAATTTATGAACGCCAATCTGTGTTATCGATATCAACAAAATAAAAACAAAGAAAAATTAAAAATTGTCTTAAAATTTTATCTCATAGGAAATACGGCATTGTCTTCTAATTTACTTATATTACGCATTTCCACTATCCAGTCATCTCATTCACATTTTATTTCATCTTTAATTACAAGCCAAATTAATAGAAAAGTTAAATTAGACTTTGCTAAATGTCAGACATAATAACTATCGTCATTCGCCTCATGAGATTTGTAATTACACGCAAACATATTGAGAATTCTGCAGTGTCATTCTTTTCATGTAAGCCATTTTAATTACAGCTTTCTCCATACTCTTATTTCTCTTCGAGATCTTGTAGGAAAATGACAGATATTTGCATCTAATAGACAGTTACTAGCGAAATAATTCGCTTGAATTACATCCACCTCTTTATTTATTTCTCTATCTAGTCAATTACCATTATATGTAGATGGAACGCTCATTTGTAGACTAATCTTCGATTTCAAATCCTTTTAGACTCCGATTATGGAATAATTTTGCATTCGAAGAACCAATTACATTATTAAGAATTCGTTGATTTTGATTTCAATAATTGAGATTGAGTTTACACAGAAATTGCCAACCCCTTTTCCAATTTCGACTATAGCATGTCATTAATCGTAGAAAATAATACAAAAAAGAGTTTCTCATACCTTAAATGAAATAATATTGGTTGCAATATAAAATATAAAGGTTCAGGTTAAACTATAACAGTTGAACAACGTACTATACCATAAAGTAGCCGTACTCGATCTACTTTCCCACGTGTAATCAGACTACCTCTATTACATTCAACATTTTAGTTACCGTTCCCGCCACTTATTAATGTAATAAGTAAATCGTTCGCCCCATCTTTACTCAATTTTATTCTCCATAATAATGTTTTTCCGATATTTCCATATTAGTGTCCAACAACACCAAGTTTACTACTTATTGTAATTCTTGCGAGATTTAGTAGATGTTCTTTAATGCGCTTTTACGATGGTTTCGTGAAGAAAGCAGGTTGGGGGTAATTATTTAGCAGTGTTCTGCGGTTTCGTGAGACCGGCGACTTAATGAGGGCCTGCATAATAACCGGCGATTATTAATATGGATGTAGTTTACCGCTTACAGTCTCGTTACTTGCCTTCCTTTTTTTTTTGTAAATCTTACTGGTTTTTAAGATTAGACTATTACATCGTATTTAGTCTCTTAAGTTACTATTAAACATATCAAATTTTGATCCATAAAACTCAAATAATAACGATCTCTAGTGTTACCAAAAATTATTTTAGTGACAAAGTATTTTCTTATAAGAAAAAAATATTAGCTATCATTACTTTTAAATTCTGTTTGAGTTTCTGAATTACTTATTCAGAAACTCAAACATGAGGTTTTGTGGTATTGTAATGAAAAGAGTTTGTAATAAAGATGTTCATTTACAAATCGTGTACAATAAAACATTTTTTTTTTTTCATTTTGATCATCAATTGATTTAAAATTTCATTGAGTTTTTGTGTAGTCTTGGAGGATTTCTTTTTTAGTAATGTACGAGCGGATACCCGCGACTTCGTTCGCGTGGATATTGATTTTAATAATCCCGTGGGAATCATTTTGTTTTTCCTATGCTCCTTTGAACTTAAACCTTGCTAAAAACTGTTAAAAGTTCACTGGCGGATGTTTAGGTACATCAAAATGTAAATATCCGCCAGTGAAAGTCCCATCAAAACCGGTCCAGCCTTTCGGAGATAAGCTAGTAGTCTTTAAAGTATCTACTTTCTAACAAAAAAAGAATGAATGAAATCGGACCACCCGTTAACGAATTACAGCTAATTACACATTTTGCCTTTCATCCCCTCTCCCAAGGGAACCGTGCTGAATTTCGGGATAAAAAGTATCCTATATGTTACTTCATAGTATTAACTTAAATCATGCCGAGTTTCATTTCAATCCATTCAGTAGTTTTTACGTGATGCGCGCACAAACATACAGACAAACAGATAAACAGACAAACAGACATACAGATAAACAGACAAACAGACAAACAGACAAAAATTTCAAAAATAGCTTTTTTACGTTCTATTACTTATCCCTAACATCCCCCAGTTATTATTTTGCAAAAATCTTCAATGTACAGATACGGCAATTCTACGATTTTATTATATGTATAGATATTTGAGTTATCGAACCGGCTTAACTTTTTTGGTAGCATTGTGGTATCAAAGTCCGTTGATACCTACCTAAGACATATCTACTGGCAATTTCTCATAAAATAAACAAGTCGGATTAAACGTATGAATAAACTGTTATTAGTCGTAATTGAACATCGAATGATCGAATAAAACAGTATTCACTAGTTCCTATCAATAACATTGTAGGGGCCTCATTAATGAAATGAAAAGCGCACATCTTCATTATGACTAGGGTGTCCAGAAGTCGAAAATCTGATCAAGGACACACCACTACCTACTTTGTACTTTGTAGTCGATTAACTTTTAAGATTTCGCGAAAATCTATTTCTGAAAGTTATCTAGTTCCTTAGATGTAGGTACTTAATTATAAAAGTCTTAATTATATAATAGGGCTATGAATTATTTAAACTCGTTACAGGCAGTGATGTGTTTCTTCATAAAGGCAGAAAAGTACTGCTTACCCAGAGAAATGCATTGTTCAGGTATTATTAAGACAAAGAGACGATAAGTTATAGTAACATAGAAATAAAAAATATTTATTTATTTATTTATTTATTTATTTATTTATTTATTTATTTATTTATTTTAAATAGCAAAAAAGTTCAAAATACAAAAAATACAATGAAATAGTGATTTCCACACTAGGATTCCCTGTGTCGTGGAAACCACTTCCTTCCGTAACTTATGAAACATATAAAAAAATAAATTTAACTAACAAAAACATGCGACTAAATCGTGTGTGTGTGTGTGTGTGTGTATGTGTGTGTGTGTATGTATGTGTATGAGTTTCTGTGTACGCGTATAACGTATGAAGGTTTGTGTACGTGTATGTGATAGCATGTATGAAAGTGTGTGTGATTTGTATTGTATTAATTATTGTAACCTAATCTAATTTCATTAATATTTTTTCAGTCTCTTCGTAGTTAGATTGCATTAACCATTTATTTAATGATTTTTTACAATTGTGCCGGGACATTTTCATTATTTTGAGGACTCTGTTGACTTTAGTATAAAGAAATGGTCCAGCAAAGATGTAAGATCTGCGCGCAAACTGCGTTCGTAACAGAGGGCATTTCCACCTTTGGAATCGAGTGCGTGTAATTACTGTCGAGGATGCCGACCTATGGAATCTAAGTATAACGGATTGTATATACAATTGTCTTACACGTAAGAATCCACACTCTGAGTAGAGGCTATCAGTAGGATAACGAAATGGTTTTTTGTAAGCAGTCTTTAAAACTGCACGTTGGGCACGTTCTAGTTTCAGTAAGTAAGTTTTACAAACTCCACCCCACGCAGGCAGGCAGTAATTTAGTATTGATTGACAGAAGGTTAAATAAACAAGTCTAAGTACCTCTGCATTAGCCACATTCCTAAGCCTTTTGAATATAAACATAAATTTTCTTAGTCTACCACTCAAAGTGCGTACCTGCTTATCCCAACGTAGTCCTTCATCTAGCACTACTCCTAAATATTTTATGTCGCTAACCTGCTCGATTAACGGACACGTGCAATTTTTTGTGTGGTAGTCAAGACATTCATGCAATTTAAAAATATAATGATAGGTATATGTTGCACAATGACTGCAGCTTCGAATTCTGTGCACGCCACTGGTTATTAGTTAGGAAGAATTAGGTTAGGAAAATAAAAATGACTACCGAGACCTTGTCTGCGAAACCCATGTGGGTTGGTCACCCTAATTATGGACTTGATAAAGTCTATTGTAGGAGACTAATCTGATGCGGGTGGTGTATATGTGTGAGTATGCAGAGGGTATCCATGAAATCAAATGATGGGGACACAGCGTTTTCGCTAGATTGTAAAAGAGAATAATTTAAAAAAAAACAATGATTATTATCTAATCAGAAATTCTTCCCTTCATGCTTTCACTTACCTACTTCTTTTCACAGATGTCTTTGTGCCGTACAAAAAATATTTTTGAATAATATTTTTCAGCCACGCAAAAGACTGATTGATCTCGACTTGATCTGTGTGCTTAGTCTAAAGCGGAGCACTCGAAAACGAACTCGAAAACTATTGATCGATTTCAGAGTAAAATAGACCTAAAATGTCTTGTATTAAGGTTTGAGTTCGCCAATACATTCAGCATTGTTCGAATGCTGAATGTATTGGCGAACTCAAACCTTAATACAAGCCATTTTAGGTCTATTTTACTCTGAAATCGATCAATAGTTTTCGAGTTCGTTTTCGAGTGCTCCGCTTTAGACTAAGCACACTGTTTACATTTTTTTCGTGGAAAAATGTACCTATCTGCGACAGATAAACGCTTGTTTTTTTAAACGAATACTTGATGGTAAGATAGAAATCAACTTGTCCAGTGCTATTCTCTAACTTAGTGATCATCACAAAATTATAGCCACCAAATAATTTCGATATACATTGCTGCTTTACTGTGTAAAATATAAACAGCGATTTCATTTCACACAGTAGACACAGAAGCATTGTATATCGAACTAATTCATTGGCTATCATTTACTGATTATAACTAAGTTAGAGAATAGCCCCGCTGGTAATTTGTACGAATATAAATAGGTACATCTAGTGTGAACGTACGATACACATGATAAACGCATTTTAGTATATATATATTTAGTATTTATATATAGTATTTCCCATTTAAGTATTTATATATCACTTGCTTTAACGGTGAAGGAAAACATCGTGAGGAAACCTGCATGCCTGAGAGTTCTCCATAACGTTCTCAAAGGTGTGTGAAGTCTGCCAATCCGCTTGGCCAGCGTGGTAGACTATGGCCAAAACCCTTCTCACTCTGAGAGGAGACCCGCGCTCTGTAGTGAGCCGGTAATGGGTTGATCATGATGATGATGATAAACGCATTGGAGTATTCGCACACAATAACGTCCACGGTTTCTCACGCTCACACACACTGAGGTAAATTTTTACATTTGACTTTGTATTAAAATATAGAAAAATCGGTTGCCATAGATGTAGTGAGTAACGCCATGCCTGCTGTGATGGGAATCGAAACATGTGTTTCATTAAATATTTAGCATAATCGGTGCCACTGTGACACCGATTTGCAAAACAGATTATAAAATTGTATTTTATAGCCATGTAAAAGCCTAATTTACTGGAAAAAATTCAATACCGAACCAACTTTGAGTTTCTTTGTTAGGTAAAAGGGCATGGAGACGGGTTTTAAATATAAGTACTTATGCAACAACTCTACCTAAAGAACTTGCTTAAAAGACCAACCTAGTTAGGTATATTGTAAGAGATAAATATTTTTCCTAAATGGATGTATGGATTATTCCTAATTCCTTTGGGTTAAAAAATCGACTAAGTGGGCCCTTGCTATGACCTAACTTTTTTACTTTTACTTTTATACACAGACGAACAACAGGGTGACATTAATAGGGCTTCGTTTTTCAATTTGGATATGAAACCCAAAAAAGATTTTCCAATAGGACAGAATTCTAAGCGGAATTTCTTTGCTTTCAACTGAATTTTCTCAATTAGGTAGGTACCTACTCTAGCGGCACGCTATGATGGCCGGTTTGACGTTTGTCCGCTCATGAAGTTCCGTATTAATTGATAACGACTTTGAAGGAAATAATTGTATTACTTTATTGACGATAGTGATGTGCAGAGATTCATAAATTTTATCGAATGTAGTTTTAGGTTTAGGACTCAAAATTTATTTATTAAATTGATTTCTTAAATGTATACAAGTGTAGAAAAATCAGTTTGCACCATTTAAGGGGTGAATGTACTTGTGAATATGAACAATTTTCACTATGTGGACAAACCTCTGAAATCGCAAAAAAATATCAATAAATTTTTAAAAATGGAATCTAATACGATCGTCACATAGGATCGCTGGCTAGCACAACTACTACCTCCGGCAAACTCGCGTCAATGCTCAATGCAAAACAAAGCAGTTTCGAATTGACGTTGCTTCGAAAAGTATAAACTGTCAGTGCAATGCGATTGTGATATAGTTTTGACCTGGCTTTGGATTTCAAATATTGATACTGCATTACTGTTGACCCTTGCTCGTTAATTTGGACTCTGTTCAAGCCCTTTGTTGTGGATTTCGTCGATATGACCGAACGTACGCAGAGAACTGTTCTAAATAGTCAGACACGTGAGTTCGTAATACGCCTTCGTAACTATTTCGATCGTGAAGCTCAAAATGGAGGGCCAATTTTACCTATAACGTCAGTGGTTGAACGCGTAGCTGATGCGCTTAATATTGGACAACGAACTGTTAGACGGATAACTAAAAAAAAATATGGCGAGACTGGCACAGAAGAAAATAAACTTCACACACCAAAAAAGAGAAAACGAGCAAAACCAGTCGTAGGCATCGATAGCTTTGATGCCGATGCTATCCGAAGACATGTTTACGGCTACTATTTACAGAAGGAGTATCCAACAAGAAAAAAGTTGGTGCATTCACTGAAGGAAGCTGGATTATTCTTCGGTGGGGAAAGTTCTTTAACGAAGATTTTGAAGACCATTGGATTTCGATACAAAAAATGTAACAAACGCAAAATATTGATGGAAAGATTTGATATAGCGATGGCAAGGTATACTTTTTTACGGCAAGTGAAAGAAATCAAAAATTGGCAAAATGTTGTGTTCTTGGATGAAACATGGCTTAATGCTAACTATACTGTAGGCCGTTCTTGGAACGATGACACAGCAGCATCTACTTCCAAAGTTCCTGTAGGAAAAGGATCGCGACTTATAATTTGTCACGCCGGAACCATCAACGGGTTTGTCGAAGGTTCTCTCATGGCTTTTGCGTCAAAAACCACTGGAGACTATCATGAAGACATGAATGGAGAAAAGTTTACTGAATGGTTTACCTCAATGTTGTGTAGCCTCCCTGAACCATCTATTATAATTATGGACAACGCCCCATACCACTCGATGCAAATTGACAAGCCACCTGCCCAATCCCAAAAGAAAGCTGATATCGTCGCATGGCTTCGTAAAAATGGCGTAGATGCAAACATGAATATGTTAAAAGCGGAATTAGTACGTCTTTTAAAAGAAAACAAACCAACCAAGATCCGATACGTCATTGACGAAATAGCATTAGAACATGGGCACAGAGTTATACGGTTACCGCCTTACCATTGTGAGTATAATGCGATTGAGTTGGTGTGGGCTCAAATTAAGGGATATGCTGCAAGACACAATACAGAACCCCCATTTACCACAAAAAAAATGCTAAAATTATTAGAAGAAGCTTGTGAACATGTGACTAAAGGAGACTGGGAAAAGGTTGTGAATAGAACTGTTAAATTAATAAGGGAAGATTATGAAAGAGATGTGAAAATAGATAATATTATAGAAAACGAACATATAATTATTAATGTATGTGATGATAGCAGTGACGACAGTGAAAATAGTAGTATGGACGAATCTGATTAATTATGGCCTTTTGTGGCACCTTTTTTGGTATCTTTTGTATTCATATGTTTCTTGTGTGCATATAAAGTATGTATATTCATTTTCGTTCAAATATTCAGTTCGTTCAAATAAATTAAATAAACATATACATTTTTGTTTTATTAAACCTATTTAATCAGGTACAAAAACAAAACTTAATTGTTTTTTGTTCGAGAATAAATTGACATTCCACATCACTATTGTAATGTGTCAAACCGGCCATCATAGCGTGCCGCTAGTGTATATACCAACGCACGTGTTGCAAGACGGGACACGAGTACCTATCTGAGGGCCTAGTGATAGTTTTCAAAACTGTCTCTCGAATGTCGCGTCGTCGTTGAAAATTACTGTAGTTTTAGAAAATACCTGTCAATACACATAACTCGTATGACTTATGTCACGTAATACATGTATAGCAGCGCCATCTAGTGCTAAATTGCTGTAATAATTTTGCACTATTTTTATTGGAACTACCTAATTTATCCCTCATCTGTTACTAACATAATGATCATGTTAGGTATCTGAAATCTTAATATTTAATCTTCATCATCATCATGATGATGATGATGATGATGATATCATATCGCCCGTTATGAACCAGATGAACGTATAAATATCGAAATCGTTTTTTCTTTTCGAAATGTGCCTTTATGCCAAAACGACGTGATTGTATATAATGTAGGTACTTATATAATATAAAAAAAAAATATGAAACTCGCTTAAATTAGAGACGCTGCTAAATATAGGTGAAAGACGGTTTTTAAAGCTTTCCTTTAAAATTAGAAAAATGAAACTAGACCTAATTAGGTACATCCGGTTAACTAACACAAGAACTCGTTTGTCTGAAAAATTTACGATTCCTTTTTTAAACATATTAGAATAACTAGTTAAATATACATAGTACATACAGTATCCCGGGACCAACGTCATAAGATTATGACCATTACAGCGCGTTCACCTCGACTCTAATTACTGGCTCTTTCTACAATTTGCACACACATTAGCACCGCGAGTGATCTACAAATTGCTCTGGCGGAGACGTACGTAATAATTACTTGTGTAATTAAATCCTTTTTACAGTGTCACTTAAGATGTTCCGAGGTAAATGGTGCTGAGCTGCTGAGTGATAATTTTTTTCTGTTTTATATCTACTCCATACATACAATATCTTTCATAATTATTATTTGTAGGTATATAGTTATAAGTGTTCCAGTGGCCACATATGTATATACCTACCTATACAATATTATATATCTGTACCTATAGTTTATAATATCTACCTATTAGAAATTATTGTTCTCACTAGGTTCCTTGTTCCTTCTTTTCTTGCTTCCCACCCAAAGTTAATGAAATCACACATCACTCAAAATTATGACTTTTCTTAAGTGAAAATATTCTAGTGTTAAAATAGACCTACATATACCTACTATAAATAAATATGATATAGTTACAGTTTATCTAGGGTTATTATAAAATAATAATACTAGTTTTGTACCTACACTTGAAAGTAATGTAGCTACATTCTCGTAAAACCGATTAATATTAAAATCTACTCAACCATTCCATATTTGTAAGGTAAATACCTATCTCACATAGAAGTACAGGTAATCCATACTAATATTATAAATGCGAAAATAACTCTTGTTTGCATGTCTGTCGCACTTGAACAGGCGGGCGCAGAGATCCTCCAGACCAAAGATTAAAGAATATTAAAGGAGACTAAATACACGTCGTCCTTTATCTATGTCCTGTGTATACAAGTACCTATGTCCTGTATCTATGGACACAGGATACTTTTATCCCAGAAAATCAAAACGTTCCCACGGAATTAACAAAAAATCTTAATCCACGCGAACTAAATTGTGGCCATCAGCTTGTAATTTAAAAATCAGCCAAGTGCGAGTCGGACCTCGTACTTTCAGGGTTCCGTACATAATTATGAACAATATAATATTTTGGGTCAAAGAAATATTTAATTTCCAAGCTAGACATTGCAACAAACCGTGAAAGAAAAACCCAAAAAATGTTCGTTTGTTTTGGTCACAGCTTATAAACTATTTTTTATGAATCGTTGTTTTCATTATTTTGTTATTTAATATGGCACATAATGTACCGAAATATCATATTCGTAACTAGTTTAGTTTTTGGGATAGCCCCCGTCACAAAAATGGTCTAAAACTGACAACTTTGATGGCCCCCCATTTCCTTACTTTCTAAGCAAAAAACTAAAAAAATATATATTCGTACTCCACTCAATGAGCTCTAAACAATGATACCCTACAAGCTAAGGTAAAAACAATTTTTTTTTCGAGCTTCTTTTTCATGTACCTATGGGAGCCCCCTGAAAAATAATTTAATTCAATTTCTAATTTAATATTTGACAAGCGGACACCCGCGACTTCGTACGCGTGGGTATTGGGTTTTCAAAAATCCCGTGGGAATCATTTTGTTTTTCCTAAGCTCCTTTGAGCTCATACCTTGCTAAAAACTGTTAAAAGTTCACTGGCGGATTTTTAGGATGATCAAAATGTAAACATCCGCCAGTGAAAGTCCCATCAAAATTGATCCAGCCTTTCAGAGATTACCTACCCGGGTAATCTTTAAAGTATCTCCTTTCTAATAAAAAAATAATGAATGAAATCGGACCACGCGTTAATGAATTACAGCTAAGTACACATTTTGACTTTCATCCCCTCTCCCAAGGGAACCGTGCTAAATTTCGGGATAAAAAGTATCCTATATGTTACTCCTTAGTATGAACTTAAATCATGCCAAGTTTCATTTCAATCCATTCAGTAGTTTTTGCGTGATGCGCGCACAAACATACAGACAAACAGATAAACAGACAAACAGATAAAAATTTCATAAATATGTAGCTTTTTTACGTTCTATTACTTATCCCTAACATCCCCCAGTTATTATTTTGCAAAAATATTTAATGTACAGATACGGCAAGTCTATGATTTTATTATATGTAGGTATATGTATAAGTATGTTTTATTATATGGTAGATTCATTTGTCGATTCAAAAGCACTTATAAAAGTTTATCTGAATAAAAAATATGTCTTAGACTTGCCTTTACACAAGTTTAAGAACTCTATTAAAAGTATGCTCATAAAAAAAGCTTATTATACAATTGAAGATTATATAAACGATAAAAAAGCTTGGATTTAACTCGTTCCAGCAATGCGCGAGACGGCATTTCAATCATGTACATTAATAATAATAATTGTTATAATGTTATTTTTAAAAAAAGAGCAACAGCCGAGTTTCTTGCAGGTTCTTCTCGGCTGGAACTGCATTCCGAACCTGTGGTAGATTCAATTGACGATTCAAAAGTACTTGTAAAAGTTTATTTGAATAAAAAACTTTTCTATTCTATTCTATTCTATAGATTTTGGGTCAACGTTTTACACCAAATACCAAAATTTCAGGTTTGTAACTCATTTCGTCTGCGAGCTAGAGACCTGTGACCGGCAGACAGACGGACAGACAGACAGACAAACAGACAGCCGAGTGACATTAGTAGGGCTCCGTTTTTACCCTTTGGGTACGGAACCCTAATAAAAACTGCATAGGTACTTATTCATATTTGCGCAGCTAATGAAAACGCTTAAGGTATCCTATCTGACCGGTCACAGACAACGAATTTCTTTCATACTATAAAATAACTGTCGTTAAGTCCAATATAAACATTGTTATCGAATTCCCATGTAATCCTACCTACAACAATTTATCGCTTAATCATTTTAAAGAGCCCATACTTGACCGTTAGGAGTGTAAACAAGAAAATGGGTGCGTTCCGAAACGAGAATTGGGTAAAATATTCCAAGGTCTCCTACTGTAGTAATAATTGTTAAAAAATTTATTTGTCAAAATTTGCATATATCTACCTACTTTATCTTTATGGACATCCGGTGTGAAGTTCCTCTTCAGTCTCATTTACATGAATTCGTTGAAATATAGACTGCGAGCAGCCATCTTTATATTTTGACATAAAGGTCCCAAGATTTTCTGTTGTCGTTTAACTTCTAAAAGTACCTCCCTCCCATATCTACGCAAATTGAAAAGTAGCTTTATCTAATTAATGAGTACGAATAAAAATCTTTTTTAGAGTTTTTTTTTGGGTTATTTTACTTTTGTAAGTATAACTAGAGTCATTGTGATAACGTGATTAATATCTCTATATTTTAACCCAAACAGTGTGTAAACTGGACATGAACGATTTTATTTAGTGTACTAGCCGACCCCTGCGACTTCGTCCGCCTGGATATAGGTTTTATATAGGATCGGATTGGATCCCATAATCCTTTTTTGAACCTAAACTAAATGTAGCCTAAGTTACTCCTTATAACATCACCTATCTGCCATTGAAAGTTCCATCAAAATTGATCCAGCCGTTTCGGTAATTAGCTGGAACAAATAGACAGATCGACAAACATAAATTTAAACGCACACCAGTTTAAAATAAGCCGTACGTTCAAAGATCCGGGTCCCAAGTTATTTGAACCCAATAAATGTCTGTCATTTCTGAACTAATAAACCTATGACCTTGAAATATTTACGGGACAATACTTAAAGTACTACCTTTCTAACAAAAAAAGAATGAGTTAAATCGAACTACGCGTTAATGAATTACAGCTAAATACATGTTTTAACTTTCTTCCCCTCTCCCTAGGGAACCGTGCTGAATTTCGGGATAAAAAGTATCCTATAACCTACCTCGGAGTATAAACTCAAATCGTACCAAGTTTTATTCGAATCCATTCAGTAGTTTCGGCGTGATGCGCGGCCAAGATACAGACAGACAGACAGACAGACAGACAGACAGACAGACAAAAATGAAACAAATTGCAGTTTTGGCTTCAGTATCGATTATAGAATGGCCTCCAACAAAAATTTTCAAAATATCTTCAATGTACAGAATTGGATCTGTTACAGTTTTATTATATTATAGATAGATTTTATAATATGAATAAGTATCTATCTACTTAGTTATCGACCACGCATCCTGTGGTTATTCACTCATTAGTCAGAGTGATTAGTGTATTGTGAGATAAGAGATATAGTCATTATCTAATAATAAAATGGGTTAAAAATTCTGCAAATTACGACTGTAATTATCTAGCTTATTAATTGTCATATTCATTTTATTATCTCGCCGGCAACGTATTTTCCTGTTGCGTTATGAGAAATTATGTATTTTATTTACCAGAAATTTTTGTGAAATAACGTTGGTGAATTGTTTTTTTATTATTAGTTTTTAAGAGAATTTTACACCTTTTATGACTAGCACAAGATTGCGTTCCTAACTTTAAACACTTTCAAAATTTACTTACCTCGTTTATCTTTATCTACACTATCTATACTCTGTCAATTAAATAAACAGTCATGTACCTAATCTGTCAGCTTTGGTAATGTAGGTAAGAATTTGTCCGACACTCTCCTATGTGTTTGTTAGATAACGCACAAGATAACAAAGATGACGGCTTAATCTTGCCTTTTTAACAAATTTTCATTCTAGATTACTTGCAACGTTATCCTATTTCGTATATTTCATTGATGTTTCTAATGCTATAGGAATTAAGGAAGATATTCGAACAATAATTTTTACCTTGGAAACGTAAAAAGTATATTTGTCGAGTTCCTGTGCTATTGGTTGCTTAATTGTAAAAATGTCATTTTTGACAGCGATGACAAGCTGTCACTCGGATAAATTGATCACAGTTGTTTGCGCAAACGCCAGCCAGATAAGCGCTTATTATCAAATATTTTAATTCCATCTTACAATAGGTTCATTTCATATGTTTTCATCCGAGATACGTGCGTTTGATCAGTAACCGCTTTTATTTATTTAACTTTAAACATATATTTACTAGTGAAGATTTATCTAATAGGTATGTTCTAATTTTTAATTTTAATGTTATTTTCAGTTAAAATAATAAAACAAAAAACAATCCGTTCAATATAAAACATCGTCTCCACCTATTTCCATTCAGTGTCGGCCTATTCAAATAGATAAATGTATTGAATTGCCGTAGCTTGTTAAGTTGAACTAGTCCGTGAGAAAAAAGTACACGACAAAAAAATCATACTCGGGCACAAAATTAATCCTCGGTTTATAAAACTTCTAACAACTGTAGAAAAATTGGTAATTCTATAACTGAAATAAAAATTACTTAATAGTAATATTAGTATAGGTACTTTGGAATCGAGCAAAGTATCTAATCCAAGTTTTTACATTACAGGAGAGCATGTGATGCCGGCCTTTGACGCCCGGCGCCATGCCCACGCCGCTGCAGCCCGGCGGCCCCGCTAGCGGCCCGCCTCCGGAGCGCAAGCGGCGCCGCAAGCGCGACGACCCGCAGAGCTCGGCCGCGCTCGAGCCCGACGCCGACGACGGCGACATGAGCCCCGAGGAGGAGCCGCGCAACGCTCCCGCGGCCCCCGCGGCGCCCGCCCCGGCGCCCTCCTCCGCGCCGGCGCCCACGTCTCCTCCGGCCGCGCCGGACGCCGTCGACCTCACCTCGCGCCGAGACTCTCCGCCGCTCTCCTCCGATGTCGAGCATTTCGATGGCAAGATCGTCTACAATCCTGACGGGTCCGCCTACATCATCGAAGACCCGGAGATATCGGAGGGGGAGACGAGCCTGCCGGATCTGCCCAAAATAGAACCCGGGTGCATAGTCGACAGCCGGGAAAGCAACGTGGCGGAGAGGCAGCTCGAGTTCCCGCAGATAGCCAGCGCGTTCTACGTGTCGAGGAATCCGTCTCTGTATGGTGCTCTGTACGGAAGATTGGCCGCTGAGAGAGCGCGAGCGAGGCCAGACGCGCCTGTGATGCATAGTTATCGAGTGTTTAGTTTTCGTGGAGGAAAAGACGCTCCTAGACCGACGTCTCCCGTGTCGGAGTGCCCTATTAGCGTACCGGTGAAACCGATTCTTATGTGTTTTATTTGTAAATTGAGTTTTGGATACGCTAAATCTTTTGTAGCGCATGCCCAATCGGATCACAGCTTATCATTACTCGATACAGAAAGAGATGCTCTATCGAGAGAACATGCATCGGCAATCATACAATGCGTTGGAAAAGATAAAGAACCCCTAGTCTCATTTTTAGAACCAATTGGAGCCGCAGCGCCCCCACGTGCTTCAATGTCAGGCAGTCCCGCGAATATATCAGAATTATCCAGCCCTTCCATGGACAAGCGACTGGAAGTATTGACGCCAGACAGAGAAAATGAATCAATGTTACCCAACGGATCATGCGATGATAGAAGACCGAGCCCGCCATCGTGGAGGCCACCTAGATCGATAGCTGAATCACTGATTCCACAACATTCCATGATCTCAGTCGCACACCCGCACACGATAAATGCTTCTGTGCAACCCCGTAGTAGCCCTAACTCATCCCCACCGTTTCAAGCAGCTCCTCCCGCTTTCCTGTCAGGAACGACGATAGGAGTATGCGCAGATCATCTTGGAGGACGACCCTCTGGAGCTGATTGTCCAAAATGCGAGCTTATTTTAAATTCAGGTAGACTAGGTGGCCCTTTAGCTGGAATGCATAGTCGAAACTCCTGTAAAACATTGAAATGTCCAAAGTGTAACTGGCATTACAAATATCAAGAAACGTTAGAAATACATATGAAGGAAAAACATCCAGAAGCAGAAACAAGTTGTATTTATTGTATTGCCGGTCAGCCACATCCACGGTTAGCACGCGGGGAAACTTATACCTGCGGATATAAACCTTACCGATGTGAAGTTTGCAATTATTCCACCACGACTAAAGGCAACCTCAGCATACATATGCAGTCTGACAAACATCTAAATAATATGCAGGAGTTACAGAATGGTGGCAATCCCGGCGAAGGGAACTTACCACCAGCCCAGCATACGCCACCGGGTGTACATAAGCCACCACTACCCCATCATTCGCCCTTAGGTCAGAAGCCAAAGCCAACATTTCGATGTGATGTGTGCAATTATGAAACCAATGTGGCACGCAATTTAAGGATACATATGACATCGGAAAAGCACACTCATAACATGCTTGTTCTTCAGCAAAACGTGAAACACATGCAAACATTGTCTGCTCTACATCATAGGCAACAAAGTCAGCAGCAATTGGAGAGTTTGTTACATTTTCATGGTAGTGAAGCTCCTCCACCGAACCCAGAGGCTGCTTTAGCGGACATGGCATACAACCAGGCCCTGATGATTCAGCTCATGACCGGTGGTCCTGGGCCATCGCCTCCAGAATTAGGCGCCCACTTGGACGTCGGCTTAAATCCAGAGGCCATGGAACCACCACCAGAACCAGCGGACCCGGAGCCCGAAAGAACGTTTCACTGCTGTATATGCAACTGCTTTTCGACAGATTCTTTGGAGGCGTTGGGCCATCATCTAGCGCAAGATCGCACGAAGATCAGAGAACAGGAAATATTAGCATTAGTAGCCGGTCACTACGTTTGTAAATTATGCACATACAAGACTAATTTAAAGGCAAATTTTCAATTACATTGCAAAACTGACAAACATCTGCAAAGGCTACAGCATGTCAATCATGTGAAGGAAGGTGGTCCGAGGAATGAATGGAAACTGAAGTTCTGCGGTGGCGTGGGGACGGGCGGCGCGGGAGTCGGTGGGGTGCAGGTCAGATGTTGTGCTTGTGATTATTATACAAATTCGGCACACAAACTGCAACTGCACGCCGCTGGAGCCAGGCACGAAGCTGCTGCCTTGCTCTTGAGACACATACGAGACTGCGCGTCGAGGATACCACGGGAGCGTCCGCGAGTGTACCGATGTGCGTTGTGTGGCTTTGGTGCACCGCACAGGCTGCCACTCCTACAACACGTGCGCTCGGTCAAACATTTGCAAATGGAACAAATTCACCAACTTCAGCGTCGGTCTGAAGGCAAAGACCCCACGCCGGATGTCGCCGAGCTGTTCCAAGTCATCCCTCAACCGCCTGAGATGCCCAGCCCGTACGATCAAGACAATGGTAAGCTTTAGTTCCTAACTTAAAAGAAAACAATTACCTTCATCCGACAAGCCTCTTAGTTTTAATTAAACAAATTAATTAATTGACACAAATCTTGACTTCGGAGTAGGCACGCCGTTGTCTCCTTTCATGTTTATCAGAGTGGTAATAAGGAAATTGCTACTCGTGTTCGCCACTAATGCGTTTCCAAGCGTGACTATCCTATTGTTATTATTATTGTGAATTAACTTCCTCGAGTCATTGTCTCTTTAAGTAACAAGTTTTAATGATTCTAAGATAGGAATAAAACTCTGCTGCAAAAAAACTGTGTCTGCACTATAACGGCATTGCCACACGGTACATTGCGGTGTCGCTGTGTTGCCCTCGCCGCGCGTCATACGGTGCGCTGCCAAATGTCACTTGTCACTAAACAATTATCGTTTACGAAGCCTGACCCAGCATATTATGCATTCATAGTGTAGCATACAATCAGACTAAATGATTACGTTGCGGCTCCGCAACGCACCGTGTGTCATCGCCCTTAGGTATTTATTCATAAAAATGTGCGGTATGCTATTAGATGCGCGTGCGCTTCGTTTCCAATAATTCTTATTTAAACATTTTCAATTGTACGTAAGTACATAAAATAGGGAGAACGTTTTATTATTTATTACTTTTGTGATAAACACATTTCGCAACTTTTATTCTATAAGGCGTGAAAATCCCATTAAAATTAATTCAACCAAAACCATTACCGGCGTTCGTATCGATAAAGTGGGCAATACTGAACCAACTTATGAATGTGATTTCGAAACGTCACTATCGGTTTCCAATTTAATCCGATTCGTTCCTTAATCAATTTTGTACAGAATTTTTTCAAACAAAGCTTCTTTCGTGGACCACGTGAAAGAACGTAGGATTATTACATGTTAATTGACGTACGAGTTTCTCGAATATTTTCGTTTGTGGATTGGGTGTCGAGTGGCTCTTTATCGTCGACCGTCACCTCGTATCTGATTCGAGAGGCAATCTCCTTTTAAAGCGATGAGCATTTAGCGAGGAATTCGTAATAACAATAATGAGATAATTACACACGGACCAAAATTTAATTTAAAGCGCGGCAACATTAGAACAGGTTTTCTTTAATAACGAACGCCTTACACGTTGTCGCCACATTCGAAACTCGTCATTGGCCGGAGGCGGCTCCGCCCCGCGAGCGAAGGAGACGGAGAGAAGATTTGAATTGAGAACGCGAATTTTCCATAAGTACCGCACGCGGGACAATGACTCGCATTACGTATGTGGCCGCCGCGCATTAAGGATGATTGCCCCCTTGTGATGAGGCTGCTACATCATCTCACAATGTCGCCACATCGACGCATCGCCGGCCGCATTGCCCGTCGCGACTTTATGGCCGCGGTGAAATACGATAAACTCCCAGCGAGATGCACAGGCGAAAGAAATCCGCTTTGCACCATTGTGCTCTCATGTTCATGCTTATTACTTATTCTCACCTTATTGAGTACCTGCTCTACCAGCTTATTCCACTAAATTATTTTTTCGTCTGCGATAATTTGCAATCAGTGAAAACTTTAGCAGATGAATAAACTAAATGACTGTAAAATTCTCTATTGTGAAACTCTTCCACGTGACGAAGCATCTAAGCTAAAAATCATCTAAAATAAAATACATATTACCTAACGATATTGTTAGGGTATGGTCGCCAAATTTTGTACCGTAACATACTGGAAGATATATCATACAGTGACATATCGGAACACAATAACGCACTGGAATAAAGATCACTAGGAAAGAAGAAGTCACACAATATGATCATGAGTAGTGCATTATGCTTGTAAGGATATAAATAACTACTGTTTGTTACAGTATGTACCTAGTACCTACCTATAATTATCATCACTTAACCGTATATGAGAATAATTGTACCTACCCTTGATTTGATTTTTTTTTTGCAGTCGGTTATCTGTGCAAGTGTACTACCATCTTAATACACAAACGTAACGAACATAACGGAGTGGAACAAACATACTTGAAAATTTTCAACTTCACAATAAATACCTACCGGCTACTTTAGTTTGATTCTAGTTTCAACACATCCTGTTTATTGGCTATATTTTTATGTTCAGGAGTGTACTCTAGCTTATTTTCGTAAGAAAACTGTTAAAATCACTGTTTAAATAATTCGAATCAAAATTTGGAAAACTGTTTTGGACATTGGGATACTTAAAAAGTTTCAAAAGTACAAGATTTGGCGGCCATACCCATAAGTAGTATGTATATCTCGACGTTTTATTGTTCCAAAATATATAACATATAGAAAATTCAGGAATTTAAGTAAGTGCTCAAAATATATTGAATAATTAAATACAAAAAATAAGTAAGTAAATATGTTTAATTTAAGAAGGCTATTAATTAAAAGCTATTATGAATTTTTCAAAAAGGAGTTATATATTTCTTATAGTGGCAGGTGAATTCAATAACTTCACACCTAGGTACCTACCTATTCTTAAGTGCACCTTTTGAATATTACTATAAATAAATATTTCCATACACGGTACATTTGTTTGCCCAGGTGTAACCTCTATTTAAGTCTTACGAATCACTGATAACCACGTAATAAATCAAATCTTTGATCGGTGCAGTCAAGGAATTATCACCTTCCTGGAATTCTTTTTAAACTATCCTGTGGCCAGGATTAATTTAATTGAAATTCACGAATAGGTACTTTAGAGACTCGATCACCGCCGAACGATTTTTTTTTCAGTTCAAATTTATTTATTAAAACACCATAAAAATGATAAATAATAATTTACAGTGCACCGTGAACTGCATTAGCTTAAAACAGAGTTGCTGGCTTATCGGTGTTTTATTGGATACGAGCGGATACCCGCGACTTCGTTCGCGTGGATATTGATTTTAATAATCCCGTGGGAATCATTTTGTTTTTCCTATGCTCCTTTGAGCTTAAACCTTGCTAAAAACTGTTAAAAGTTCACTGGCGGATGTTTAGGTACATCAAAATGTAAACATCCGCCAGTGAAAGTCCCATCAAAATCGGTCCAGCCTTTCGGAGATTAGCCAGTAGTCTCTAAAGTATCTACTTTCTAACAAAAAAAGAATGAATGAAATCGGACCACCCGTTAACGAATTACAGCTAAGTACACATTTTGCCTTTCATCCCCTCTCCCAAGGGAACCGTGCTGAATTTCGGGATAAAAAGTATCCTATATGTTACTCCATAGTATTAACTTAAATCATGCCGAGTTTCATTTCAATCCATTCAGTAGTTTTTACGTGATGCGCGCACAAACATACAGACAAACAGACAAACAGATAAACAGACAAACAGACAAACAGACAAACAGACAAACAGATAAACAGACAAACAGACAAAAATTTCAAAAATAGCTTTTTTACGTTCTATTACTTATCCCTAACATCCCCCAGTTATTATTTTGCAAAAATCTTCAATGTACAGATACGGCAATTCTACGATTTTATTATATGTAGGTATAGATAACTATTTCGGAGAGTGCGTTCAGGAACTCTTCACCTTGTTCCCCCTTCACCGCAAGAGAACGGACGGGTTTTCATCCCTACGTCAATGACGTTGCATCTACGGGTTTCGCTTGTCTTCATTCTGTATACGCGGCTAGGGTTTGGAATACCCTTTCGAGATCTGTTTTTAAAGGTGTGATAGCCTAGTGGTTAGGACGACCGACTTTTAATCGGAGGTCGTGGGTTCGATCACGGGCACGCACCTCTAACTTTTCGGAGTTATGTGCGTTTTAAGTATTTAAATATCACTTGCTTTAACGGTGAAGGGAAACATCGTGAAGAAACCTGCATGCCTGAGAGTTCTCCATAACGTTCTCAAATGTGTGTGAAGTCTGCCAATCCGCTTGGCCAGTGTGGTAGACTATGGCCAAAACCCTTCTCACTCTGAGAGGAGACCCGTGCTCTGTAGTGAGCCGGTAATGGGTTGATCATGATGATGATGATCTGTTTTTTACAATCTGGATATCTTTAAAATACGCATCTCCTGTACGTAGATGCGTTCCGTCCTAGGCTTCATCGTCACTTTCCAACAAGTGCGATTTTAGTCAAGCCTGTGTCTACAATGTATTTAAAAATTGCTAGGAAATCTTCAGACTAAAATTGACAGTACTCGCTAGTATGAAAAATAAACTCCCCAAATGGACGGCTTAATAGCTTAATGAGGCATACCTAAGAGACGATGCGCTGCTGGAGTGAGGAAATCGGACGTCGCATAAGGAAATATGACGCTGCGATCCATGTTCTGAGGCCTACCTGCTCCAAAGGCTGTGCATCGCCATATAGCGTAGCAAGGCTGCTAGCTTGAAGGGCATCTTTGGCCCAGGAGCACCTAAATATTGTCTGTTTGACTGCCTTAAAAAAATATTTTAAATATTGTTTTTATTTAATTAGCATTTGAATTGTTTGACATGTCAATAAAATATTTTATTTATTTTTACATTCTAAGTCATTGTTCATGCAATGGAATTACTAAATCCCCGAGCTGAGCACCAGAGGCAATAGAATATACGAAAATCTCATTGTTTTCCCTGACGCCACACTGTAAAAATTCTGACCCAAATCTCGCAAAACAAAACTCATGCACAATACTTACTTTACGACGCTATAACGATGTGGTGTTTCCTTAGAAAAGACCCTTTGTCCATTGACAAAAAGCTTTGGAGATGCCATTTTGTGCAGACACAGTCAGTCCCTTTACCTGGCCATTGTTCTATGCTCCTACCAGACTTTGGGTCGTCAAATTTTACATAACGTTTCAAATTTTTTCACAGCAATATTGGCATGCGTTAAAAATGCATGCCGATTATTGCGAATAATTATTTATAATATATATATATATATATATATATATACATATATAATTATAATTTTTACTCTTACCATGATAGTACTCAATTATAGGTAGGTACTCTGATCAGTCAAAAAATTTCATATTTCCAAGGTCTCCAGGACACAATCTAACTCTGTGCCAAACAGCTCAGTCACTTGAACGATACGGGTACGCATAAAGGTCAAACAGAGAGAAAAAAATATATAAACGTTACAGATTGAGTATATTTTCTAATTCTTCTTAATCCAACACTGAAAGTTTAGGATATAGCTAGGAACAAGCTTAACATTTTAAGAAAAATTAAACCGGCTTCATGTAGCATAAAATTTGAAGAGTTCCCTCGATTTCTCCAAGATCCCATCACTAAACTTAACATGATGACATGGAACCACCTGGAAAGTACCTATATTTTTCAAACAAAAGAATTTCCCAAATCGATCAAGGCGTCTTTGAGTATTTGAAGTCGGTTGAAAAATGTAGTTATCTATTCGTTGAGTTTGTCGAAATATACAAGTGAACCATGAAAGCTCAATTATAATTTATATGAGATAAGGTTTTGCTTGCGACTTCGTCTGCCTGGAGTTAAGTTTTTCAACTCTTTGTTATTCATTATCCCAGTATCTAAACCCTATGTTCACGTCCTAAACGATACCCATGCAAAAAAATCAAGTCGATCTGTAGTTGTGGCGTGATAGAAGGACAAATGCGTGAAAAATAACAGGCTTTTCTGCGGGAGCTGTCTGTTGTTCCTGGATAAAAATTAGCCTTTGTCACTCTCCCGATCTTCAACTATGCAAAAAATCGTCGATCCGTAGCTCTGGTAGGTACGGCTTGAATAACAAACCATCAAATAAATAAATTTTCACATTTGAAATATGTGTAGGGATTTGTCAATATGTCTGGAAACTTAACAAGCAAAGTATACCTACGTGTACTGGTCACTACAGTCCAATATTAGGGTCAGTTCTGTTTTGATTATTATTACATTGACTCGCACTTACTTAGCCCTCTCCCCTTCATTAGATGTAACGGTTTTAACTGCTTAAAACTATGAAACAGGTTCCCGAACAGGGGACATACTGGTTTCAAATGCGGCCGACTGTGAGATAATTTCGAGTTTTAATTAAGTTTGAAAAAATAATTGTGCTCATACCCATTCACTTACCTACTCGTAATAATTATTATTGTGTGAAAAAGGTGCGTCAAATTGCTATGAATTTTATTTTCTACTGGCTGAGGGACTGCCACTCAAAGATATTGTATTCTCTCTCGTTAGTATGCTTGATCCTAGATGCCACTGCGTCCGCGTGGGTTTAGGTTTGAAACCGAAGATTTTTTAATTAGATTTATTAACTTGTTACTCTCTCAAAAGCTACTTGGAAAAATAATTACTATAAAAACAATAAATAATTTAAATAGAATATTTGGTTTTACACTTTTTATCTAAAGGAATTAATTTTTATGTACATTAGGTACCTACTTACTAAAATTTTTTAATCAGGTAACTTTAAATAAGTAATCTTCTAATTATTACCTGACATCTTGTTTTATTTTAATAAATATTACAGCAATATGTATTTTGAAAAAAATCTGTTCAACCAGATCTTTGTTCCCTCGTTATTCAAGAAGGGTCCTTGCAAAATCAGTCATTGTATTATATTAAAGTTCACCTAATTGTAACGTTCCTTAAGGCCCGGTTTTCCTGCAACTTTAGGTATTTGCGCGCTACCTCAGCCCCCGCTATTCTTACCTACATATCGTAGTTAAAGACGCGCCGACCGACATGGAGTAGTGAGCTCGCTCGAGCATTCCTTGCCACAGTATAGATTAATCAGTTTTACAACATATTTTTAAAATAGATTGTTTTAATTTTTTTTTGTTTTCTTCTAAAATTAACTCAGCCATTAGTTTAGATCTGTTTTGTTATCAGATATATGTCATGTCTTTAGATCATATAAGAATAGAAGAATATTTTCATCCGAAAATATTAAACGGCATAGTTTTAAAAACTATAATGTATTTAAAGTATTATGTAGTGTTTTTATGTTCATTTTATACCATTTTTCTTTATTGGATAATACCCATACAAGTCGGATAGCGACTGCATATAGATTAGTGACGGTTTAGACCGGCCCATCACCACTACCGGTTTCCCGTGTAGCAAGGACTTCCCAAATATATACCTTTATCATTACGATGTTTCTACGACAGTTTTCAAAAAAGAACTGCCACTTTGTCACGTGAGTTAATTGTAGGAATATGTTTCATTTATCTATTTATATATCTATAAAACAGCGGTATAGCCTGCCCACATGACTAAATATCCTATAGATTACAGAAGAAGCTCTAACAACGATACCAGCGGATACCAGTGACTTGGTTTGCGTGGATATTGGTTTTTAAAAATCCCGCGGGAAATCTTTTCTTTTTGTTTTGCTCCTTTGAGCTCATGCCTTGCTAAAAACTTTTAAAAGTGGCGCAATCAATAGGTGCATATGTTATAGTGAAAGTCCCATCAAAATCTATCCAGTTTAAGATCAGATTCCTGATTCCTGTAAAGATTCCTGTACAATCCGGTTTCCCAGTTATATGAAATATAGAGGGTTGTGATGGCTGTAATTTCTGAATTACAAAACCGATGACTTTAAAATATTTACGGGATAATATATAAAGTATCTCCTTTTTATTTTAATGTTTTCTATATCGTAACGGTACGTTAAATAAAAATGGGGTAAATAGGTATACATACACATGCATAATAAGTTCTGTATTTATAGAATTTAAAAATAAAAGAAGTTTGAGTATCAACGTTTAGGGGCTGTGGACCATAGATTTGGAGATATAAGCGTTTAAAAATTTGACCACGTGAGCATATAGTAGAGCAAAAATAAGTAGTTTGAGTACCAACATTTAGGGGCTGTGGACCATAGATTTGGAGATATAAGCGTTTAAAAATCTGACATCGTGAGCATATAGTAGGGCGAAAATAAGAAGTTTGAGTACCAACAACATGGGGCTGCAGCCTATAGTTTCAGAAATATAAGCTTTCAAAACACTGACCACGGGAGCACATAGATATCGCGAAAATAAGAAGTTTGAGTACCAACAACATGGGGCTATACCCTATAGTTTCGGAGATATAAGCTTTTAAAAATCTGACCATGTGAGCATATAAACATCGCAAAAATAAGAAGTTTGAGTACCAACAACATGGGGCTGCACCTTATAATTTCGGAGATATAAGCTTTTAAAAATCTGACTACGGGATCACATAGACATCGCAACAATGAGAAGTTTGAGTACCAACAACATGGGGCTGCACCTTTTAGTTTCGGAGATATAAGCTTTTAAAAATCTGACCACGTGAGCATATAGACATCGCGAAAATAAGAAGTTTGAGTACCAACAACATGGTGCTGCACCCTATAGTTTCGGAGATATAAGCTTTTAAAAATCTGACCACGTGAGCAAAAATCAGATCATATAGACATTACTAAAATCTATTTACTTCACCTGATCATTAATACTACAAGTATAAAGTGCCCCATTCATTGTACGAGCCGCACCCGAGCCGTCGACAAATCCGTCATCGTCCATACTGAACTGTGGCGAGCCTTGCACGTATCTCTGCTGCTTGCTAACACCGCGCGCGTACCGTACCGCGCGACCATATGTCAATAGTGTAAAGTTCATTATTCAGTGTGCGCCGGGCCTCGAGCTCACGGTCAAATAAAAAAAAACCCAAATTGGTCCACCCGTTTGAGCGCTACAGGGGAACAGACAGACAGACAGACAGACACACACACACACGCGCGCGCACACACGCACACACACAGACACGTCAGACTTATAACACCCCGTCGTTTTTGCGTCGGAGGTTCAAAATATAATAAAATGGTCATACTGGTTACTGATACCTAAGTAGGTATACTGTGGTTACTTTAGTAAATATCATTATTTCAAAATCTCACATTTTCCTCTACTAACTTTTTATTACATACGTAACTCTATCTAAAAAGACACAAATTTACAAAATAATATTTATTATTACTAATTTAAAAAAAAATTATAACTAAATTAGAGAAATTACGAATATGAATCGCGGGGAGCGCGGCTGGCAAAAACTGACGCACGTCCTACCTCGATGAAGGCCTGTGAGCCACTGAGTACATGGCAAGAGCGTTGCGCGTGACCGTTTTATGCTAGAAATGGCTAGAATTTTTCTTGGATTTTTATTTAAAAAAAAAAGTCGTTGTAACTTATAGTAAATGCAATAAACTTTATTTAGATATAATTTTTATAAAATTTGGTGCAAAACTTTATACATAAAACTAGAAAAATGTAAAAAATCAGCATTTCTTCGGAATTTTTTATGATCGAGCAAAATCATACCTTTTGTGTTTTCAAACATTAAAATTAGTTGATAAAGAATTGATCTACAATATATATTTTTTTGGGCGCGTAAAAAAATCTTCCTCTTGATTTAAAACTCGTTGGAAAAGAGCCAAAATCGCCTAAAACAGGGAAAAGCGCCCCTTAACGAATCCCATGCGCTGCTCGCATCATCGGTCGTTTCTTTCACCTTCCTTATTTGAGCGTAAACAATGCGGGCCAGCTTCTTTCACACGCTGGCGGACATATCCCTGGTCAAATAATAATTGCACACACACTAACCGCGTAGCCGCGTCCCGCTCGCACTCATCGACACGTGTGTCGATCACCCGAATGCATTTGATCCGATGCGAAACGAAATATTCGAAACCTTTTGTAATAATGAACAATGATTGTTTGCCCGTCCTGTACGTATCTCCTTTGTGTGCGAAATTACAATATACTTGTTACGTTGGCATTAATACATCCGTGGATGTGTGCGCACGGGATGGATAGAGCGATACCTTTGTCTTGCCGGGACGTCGCAAACAAAACGAGTCCTACTAATAATATAAAGGAGAAGAATTTTATTTTTAACTTCAATTCAGCAAAGCAACAAACGTTACACCGAACAATAGTCAGCTTCATTTATAGAAAATAATCTTTTTTGCAGATAAATCTCACGTAGATGTAGGTAGACATTGTGCGTAATATATGAACACAGTTTACTGATCGCTATCCCATTCTGTTCGTAGATTCTGTAGTGAGAGGTTTGTCGGATACGTTTTAGAATTAGTTTTTTTTTAAATAAGTAACTAAAATAAAATTAAGAATAGTCACTATGATTAATTTTGTCAACAGATACTAAGGAGCCGATCGATCAAAAACCTGAACTAACGCAAGAGCAAAAAATGTTAAGGTTTTTAGAACAACACCAACAACAGGCTGTTCAGCAACACCAACAGCAGCAACTTCAGCAACATCAACAACAGGTTGCCCAGCAACAATCTCAACAAAGCTGCAGTGACAAAGATGACGAACAAGAAACGCCCGGTCCGCACGTCTGCCCCTATTGCAACTTTAGCTGTAGCGGTGAACACAGATTATCAGCTCACGTCAACTCAGTTCACGGCGACGGCGTTCGACATTTCATTTGTCCTCTATGTCAAGATGCATTCAAGGAGAGGCCAGCGCTTGAAAGACATGTAATGCAGATACATTCTGTGAATTCAGAAGGACTGCAACGGCTACTGCTTCTTGTAGATCAAAGCCATTGGCTAAACGGCGGTACCCAAGCGCAGAGAGAGGAGTCGAAACAAGGAGAAGAGAATGAAAGAGAAATCTCATCTCCTCGTTCTGAAGGCAGCGTCGATGGTGAAATGGAACGATGCTCAGCATGTAATCGTACATTTCGCAATGTCGATGAGTTATGCCAACATCAAAACGAATCTGGTCATTTAGAACTAAAACAAACACCTCAAGGACCTGGCTATGTTTGTTGGAAAAAAGGATGTAACCGATATTTTGATTCCGCGCACGCTTTACAAAACCATTTTAGAGAAGCTCATGCTCGTAATTCTATAGCAAACATGTCCGTTTCTGAGAAGCATGTGTACAAATACCGCTGCAATCAATGCAGCTTGGCATTCAAAACTGTTGAAAAATTGCAATTACACTCTCAATACCATGTGATACGTGATGCTACGAAATGTGTGCTATGTGGACGAAGTTTTAGATCTGTGCTGGCTCTTCAAAAACATGTTGAAACATCTCATCCTGAACTCTCAGAAGAAGAACTCTCGGCTTTTAAAAGAAGTCTCGCCTCTAATCCTTTATTGCAAGCTGGACAGGGCGTCGTTTTAGATGCTGCAACTGCAGATTTATTACGCAAAGAGGCATTACGAACTCCGGAAGACGAACTTTGTGAGATGGAAGACAGGGATTCCAGCGCAACAGCTGCTGATGAGTCCGGGCATAATGATGCCGAGAACTCTGATGATTCAATAATTTACAAAGATCAGCAATTCCTTGAAGACTATTTGAATTCACAAGCGATGGCAGAGGACTCTTACAATGACCCTAATAGGAAATATAAATGTCATCGATGCAAAGTCGCTTTCACACGCCAATCATATTTGACAGCGCATAACAAGACTCTCCTACATAGAAAAGGTGAAAAACTCACATACCCAATGGAAAAATATCTCGATCCAAATAGACCATTCAAATGTGACGTCTGCAAGGAATCTTTTACGCAAAAGAATATCTTACTCGTTCATTACAATAGTGTTAGTCATTTGCACAAATTAAAACGTGCTATGCAAGAACAACAGAACAATAATAACCCACCAGTTTCACCAGGTGCTGGCACCGCTCCCTCCAATTTAACTCTTACGCCTAAAAGCACATCCAGCGAAGAGGACGATCGCAAAAGATACAAATGTAATATATGCAAAGTTGCGTATACGCAAGGGAGCACGCTCGATATTCATATGAGGTCGGTTTTACATCAAACGCGAGCCGGCAAACTGCAGGAGCTCGCCGCCGCGGGCCACGTGGACTTGACACGGCCTTTAGTAGAGCAGCCGGACAGAAACGACCCCGCCAAAATTTTACAAGACGTGTTGTCGCCGAAAAATACATCCCCTTCGTCGACGAGCAGCGGGGGGCCGCGTTCCTCACCCCCTGCTCGCCCAGGTAGTCCGCGATCCCCTCGCGCAGGTAGCGCCTCGTGCGAGCGCTGCCACGCGTCATTCCCGACCGGGGAGCTACTCGAAGCACATCGCGCGACTTCATGCCCGTTCGGCGATGCGCGGGCGCACTCGCCGCTCGGTGACGCTGAGGCAGCGGCTATAGACGAGATGGTAGCCAAGGGCAACCCGCCCAAAAGAAACTCACAAATGTATAAACAACTACTCGAGACGTTCGGATTCGACCTCGTGATGCAGTACAATGAAAACCAGCGGCGCAAATTGCAAGAGGAGCGCGAAATGGCTCGAGCGCCGAGTCCGCCGCCGCCGCCGCCCGAGGAGAAGCCGCCAGACGGCGAGAGCAAATCGACGTGTCAACATTGTAACAAGGAGTTCTCTAGTGTTTTCGTTTTAAAAACTCACTGTGAAGAAGTGCACAAAGATAAAGTTCCCCTCGAGTTCTTGGAACAGTTCGCGGAACAGTTTAAATCGGAGTATGAGAGGAAGTCCGGCGCTCCGAACTCGCCGCGGGCGGCTTCTCCCGCGCCGCAGGGCGACCGGTCGCCGTCGCCTCGCGGCGACACCAATGGGAGCTTCAACGAGACCGCGGGCGGGCCGGGCGAGGCCCAAGCTGGAGCTCTGCTGGCTGCGCAGGTGCAAGAGATGCAGGCCGCTCTGAACATGCTGCAGCTGCAACAGCAGCTGGGACAGTTGCACCCGATGATGGCGCAGATGCTGTCGCTAGGACTTCCGCTGGGCCTGAACATGGGTGCGCTCGCGGCCATGAACCTCCAGCCGCCGCTGGTGTCGCTCATGCTCCCGCCGCCGCCC
This sequence comes from Melanargia galathea, assembly GCA_920104075.1. NCBI lineage: Eukaryota > Metazoa > Arthropoda > Insecta > Lepidoptera > Nymphalidae > Melanargia > Melanargia galathea. The sequence goes on from OV049872.1 coordinate 13,258,636, forward strand.
TTCGACGCCATGCCCTTCGCGCACGACGCCCAAATGAAGCAACAACAGCTGATCCAGCAACAACAGCAGGTGAGATATTGTCTTAAGATACCTACTCGAAATACCCACTTAGCAATGTAGGTATTACATAAACCACTGAATAAGTAGGTATTTCTTCTTTATTCATTTTCAAGATCATAAATTAATTTGATCATAATAATTTTATTTTACTTTTAGTGGATACTCAGGAGTGTTCTTATACAAGTGTTCCCATACAAATGAAGTTTGATGCTTATTTTAATATTAACGAGCTATCGCTCATATTTTTAGGACCTTTATCTCTATTTTTCACGTTTTTGAACTTGTTAACTAGTCTACAGTAGTATCTATTTGTAACTCATGTGTTCAAGTACCTAATAAGAATTAGTAATAATAGTATGAACTTAAAATTAACTAATTTGCATAAACTCGTACGCATTAGCTTCACATTGATATTTAAATTATCTGTTAACATAGGGTTATATTTTTATCACATTATCTTGCATGTAATATTTGCTTCACAAATATAAAACATTCGATAATATTTTTGACTATAGGTATATGATTATCTATTCTATACATATAATAAAATCGTAGACTTGCCGTATCTGTACATTAAAGATTTTTGAAAAATAATAACTTGGGGATGTTAGGGATAAGTATCTAATAGAACGTAAAAAAGCTATTTTTGAAATTTTTGTCTGTCTGTTTATCTGTTTATCTGTTTGTCTGTATGTTTGTGCGCGCATCACGCAAAAACTACTGAATGGATTGAAATGAAACTTGGTATGATTTAAGTTCATACTACAGAGTCACATATAGGATATTTTTATGCTGAAATTCAGCACGATTAACTTGGGAGAGGGGATGAAAATCAAAATGTGTACTTAGCTGTAATTCATTAACGCGTGGTCCGATTTCATTCATTATTTTTTTGTTAGAAAGTAAATACTTTAAGGATTCCCGGGTAATCTCTGAAAGGCTGGATTTTGATGGGACTTTCACTGGTGGATGTTTACATTTTGATCTACAGTTTTTAGCAAGGTATGAGCTCAAAAGAGCTTAGGAAAACATAATTATATTAATTATATATTCCCACAGGATTTTTAAAATGAATATCCACGCGAACGAAATCGCGGGTATCTGCTTGTATCAAATAAATTCTATCATAAGGCAATAACGATATCTATCTTGGACTGTAAGATAAGCCTTACCTATCTGTTTGTACAAGCCAACAGAGGGTCTATTGTTAAGCTTCTTAGGGGCAACGTATTATTACTTCACAAAGAGCGGTTACTGTACGAAGTTACCTGCAAACGTGTTACGTTTAAACTTAGTGCGATAAAAAATTACCTTTTACTAAACAAAACTTGAAGCTCTACGAGTAACTATGCTAAAATTTTGTACGTCTGTTTATTGGAGTTTGCAATCGTTGACAATATCCAATAACGTGCTTATAAATTTAAAATTTAAAAAACACCCGACATTCGCCATTTTGTGGCAGCGGCCATCTTGGATTTGCATAGTGCTATTCTGCTAGTCAAGCCCTTTCATTTGATACCCATATTAAGGGAATTGTGAAATAATATGTAATCCGCCATTTTGTAGCGGCGGCCATCTTGGATCGATTTTCATCAAACATAGCTAACAACACTCTCGACTAATTCACCTTTCAAACAAAAAAAACCGGTTCACCCGTTTGAGCGCTACAGAGGAACAGACAGACACACACACACAGACACGTCAAACTTATAACACCCTGTCGTTTTTGCATCGGGGGTTAAAAATGAAAGGTATCTTATTTACGAATCAAACTAATAGCGCTATTTCTTTTGCAGGCGAACGCTGCTGCTGGTCAGAAACGAGCTCGAACGCGTATCACTGACGAGCAATTGAAAATATTACGCTCGCACTTTGATATCAATAACTCACCCAGTGACGAAGCGATTGCGAAAATGGCTAAACAATCCGGACTCGCCACTAAGGTCATCAAACATTGGTTCCGGAATACGCTATTTAAAGAGCGGCAAAGGAATAAAGATTCGCCATACAACTTTAACAACCCACCATCTACAACTTTGAACCTTGAAGAGTACGAGAAGACTGGGGAAGCCAAAGTAACACCTTTAGACTCTTCTGCCAGCTCCGATGAAGGCAAACCACCGCCTGAAAAAAAAGCAAAAACCGAGGAAGTATTATCATTAATTAACCAACAGGAAGTTAAATGTGAGCCAAATGACGAACCTACTATGGAGGAAAAGTACAATTCGTATGACGACCGACATCAAGAAGACAGAAGTTACAATTTCCCTCAAATGCCTCTCCAAAGTCCAGCATTAAACACTTCCGAAATTGTACATAATCTTTCGCGACCACAAACACCAACTCACGTGTCGCTTAATTCCCTAATACAGTCCCAATTAGATTCGATACCGGCTACGAGTATACCTCAGCCTTCGCATCCGACGATGCTACCACCAAAGCTAAATCCTAATTTCACGTCCCCAAACGCCGCGCCCCCGAACGTCCTACCTTTGACCCCAAATCGCAGCCTCAGTCCTGGCAGAGGACCGGCCGATTTCGGACTTTCCGGGGGCAACTCGAACGGATCCAACAGCTCGGGGTCTTCTGGCAAACGCGCCAACAGAACTAGATTTACTGACTATCAAATCAAGGTCTTGCAAGAATTTTTTGAAAACAATGCATATCCAAAAGATGACGACTTAGAATATTTATCGAAGCTATTGGGGCTGAGTCCCAGAGTCATCGTTGTGTGGTTTCAAAATGCGCGTCAAAAAGCAAGAAAAGTGTATGAAAATCAGCCGGCAGCAGATCCACCTGCAGGCTCAATGGATGACGCTAATAGGTTTCAGCGCACACCTGGCCTCAATTACCAATGCAAAAAGTGCCAATTAGTATTCCAACGATACTACGAACTGATAAGACATCAAAAGACTCATTGTTTTAAGGAAGAGGATGCGAAACGATCGGCGCAGGCGCAGGCCGCTGCTGCTCAGGTTGCTGCTACGTTAAGCAGTGAAGATTCAAACTCAAGTACCGTAGAACACCACGTTCCGCATGTGCCAGTGTCACCGGCACCTCCTCGAACTCCCACGCCTGCAGCCCCTAACTACCCTGTCTCCCCGGCACCCCCGCCGTCTCATATGGCGCATACACCTGTCACTCCACTTACGCATCAACCCAAAGAGGAAAAAGATGGCAATTTTCAATGTGATAAGTGCAATCTAGTCTTCCCACGATTCGACTTATGGCGAGAGCATCAACTAGTTCACATTATGAATCCAAATTTATTCCCCACATATCCACCGGATTCCCCTTTTGGAATCTTACAACAACACGCTCAATTGCAACAACTCAACGCTTCACTAACAAATGAAGAAACACGCCATCCACTAGTAGCGGCATTGAATCAACAAGTTGCCAAAAGAAAATTTGATGAGTTTGAGGAAGCAGACACGGGAGAACAACCGAAAGATAAACGCTTAAGGACTACCATTTTACCAGAACAACTGGATTACCTGTATCAAAAGTACCAAATAGAATCCAATCCTTCACGAAAAATGCTGGAAAATATTGCCCGCGAAGTAGGATTAAAAAAAAGAGTGGTACAAGTTTGGTTTCAAAATACACGAGCTCGGGAGAGAAAAGGCCAATTTCGAGCGCACGCTCAAGTCATTAATAAGCGTTGTCCTTTCTGTCCAGCATTGTTTAAAGTGAAAAGTGCACTAGAAAGTCACTTGAGTACAAAGCATGCTGACCAGTGTGCGCGAGGAGAAATTAACGTTGATGCACTTCCAGATGAGGAACTGAGCACAGAATCAACACCGAGTTTCGGCTCACAACAAAGTGACAGACAGCAAAATTTTTCCCAAGCGGGGGCTCCCATGTTGCCCCCTATTTTTCCGCCTTTCCACTCAGACATGGAGAAGTTTATCAAGCAGTACAGTGAGGAGTCTATGAAGCGATATGTGAGTGAGCTCCAAGCGCATGCTGCCGCACAGCAAAACGGCAGCGGTGGAGACGAACCCTCTGAGAGGCGAGCAGAACATGGAAAATCAGAAATACCTTTAGATCTCAGCAAACCTGTTGATCTGTCGCGGCCGGGATCAGACGCCGACGAGCGCTCAGACACCGCATCTGAGACAATGGAGTACTACGAGGAAGACGAACCGACGTCACCCATAGTGGGCCAACAGCATACGCCGAGGCAGCCCGGGAAGCGCTTTCGTACTCAAATGTCTTCCGTTCAAGTGAAAATCATGAAGTCATTGTTCGGCGACTATAAAACGCCGACAATGGCAGAGTGCGAGGCACTCGGAAGAGAGATCGGTTTACCGAAGCGAGTCGTTCAAGTGTGGTTCCAAAACGCACGGGCTAAAGAAAAGAAGGCGCGTCTCGCGGCTGGCCTTTCGGAGATTTCCGACGCGCAACCACCGGAGGAGTGTAGAGTGTGCGATTTTAAGTACAGTCACAAGTACTCAGTGCAGGATCATGTGTTCACGCGCGGGCACATCGCGGCCGTGCGCGCGCGGCTGGAGAGCACCGCGGGCGCCGGCGACGACAGCACGCTCGCGCTCATGCAGATGGCGGCGCGGCTGGAGGGCGGGCTCGGGAGCGAGCTGCACAACGCGTTCCTGCGGCCACAGCTCGCCGGCAACGGTGAGTGCACTTGACAGCGGTCCACGTCGCTTAGCGCTTCCGAGTGCTACGCGACTACGGACTTCCTTACGTAGAGCCTCGCAGCGGCGAGCTTCGCTCTCTTGTGGAGTTTTGCTTGCTGAACATTCACATAGACAGTCCAAATTGTAGAGCGAAGCTCATAGTGTGCCGTGACGGTCGTTGGTCTATTTTCCTACTAGTGAGTCCTTTTGTAAATAATTTTAGATGTTACGCGATGTCGTTACGCAAGGCCTAAGCGATGATAATTTTCAATGTCGACAGTAATTAACATAACTTCAAGATTACATTAGCATTGTCAAATGTGTGCGTCAGATGGTCCGCGCGAGCGCAACGCTCGTTGCTCCGTAATAACAACACGTACGCGACCAATTGAATCTCAGAAATAATTTCGTAATTCAAATAATTACCCAGTACCTACCACTGGAAGCATGGTGATACCGTGACTAAAATGGATACAAACATTTCTGGAAGTTATTCGTCTCGTCATCGTGGAACGTACTTCCACGAGTACTATTTGAACTTTGTTTTACGGTTCTTGTAGAGTGGTAGGTCGGTCGTGTCGTGGTGAGTGGTGAGGAGCGAGAGGCGTGCCGGGAGTGTCGGCGGGCCGGCGGGCCGGCGGGCCGGTGGGCGTCTCGCTCTGAGCCGCCGCTATTTAAATGCAAACGAACACAACAATGGTAGGAGTTAGGACGCGTGAGGGACGTCGTATATCTAATGCGACCGATCTGGTGCACATGCATGTCTCTCCACATGAATAATCAATTATTCAAATTACGCCAATCAAAAGACTCTCTCGGAAACTTTCCGCAAATGTCGATAGCTTCGGTTTTATCGACTTATTGATATGTAATAATTCGTCGCATTGGAAATCACTATCGCGTAGGTCCGCGTAACGCACTAGTAATCTGTTGCATAATATTATTCTTCCTAGTTGTTCATATTTAAAACTCCTATTAGGTTTTAGAGACTTGTCGATTGTTGTAGGATTGTAATGAAAACCAAATTATATATTATAGAGAATTTAAAACATTTAGTTATTATGTAAAGTCAAAGCGAAGCCTGAAGTCTTTATAACTATTTAAGTAAGGTGCCTTGTAGGATCCGAGTGTTTGTAAATTATTACCCAGAGCTCCACTGTAAATAATTAATTGATCATGTAAAAGTATACTATTAGAGTTTAACGTTAGGTTGCTGTAAAGTTTGTATTGAACAGCCGTTCGATATTTGTATACTGCGTTTAGTGGTATGCGGTATAGTTAGATAGATTTAAATAAATATATTGTTCGTTTCATAGAGGCATCTTAAGAACTTGTGATATAACTGTATCTAATTAGTTTACTGCGCATATCTTCTGCGAGGGGAACAAAAATAAATACAGACATAACATAGAAAGTTTGTCGTATTTTACATAATAATGAATACTCGGGTAACCTGTGGGGTCGCCGGCTGCAGTTTTTGATATTCTCCCGGAGCATTTACATAAGAGCGGTTGGAAATTGGGGAGTTGGGCGATATGCAAATATTTTCTTCAAATTTAAATGCACTACATAGGAAAGCCGGGAGCAGCTCGTGCCGCTTTCTGCGAGGCTCACACAAATCGGCGCACGCGCCGCGGGTGTTGCCTTCCAGTCTCTATTTATTGTGTGAAAACCAACCTCCCGTCTTACGTGCCAAGATACTTTCCTATTATCCTTTCAAATGCAAATATTGCACTTTGGAATTGTCCATATATTTTAAATATTTGATCCGTCACACTCTTTATAGGTATCGAATTATTTGCATATCGCTTCTTGTTATTTTTTTCTTTGCTTTATATTGTTATGTTTGTATTTATTTTTGTTCTTAAGTTTTATTATTTTTTGTTTGTTTCGTTAAGATGATTGTGTACATTGGTGCGTCAGCTGACTACCCGAATGTAGTCTTGATATTGAATTTGCCTCCAATACGACTTCCAATAACTTTATTTTAATTTGTATAATTTAAGTTTACCTAATTATATGCGATCTGCATTTACTGTTGTTCAGATGATATTTTCAAAATAGTCTTTAAAAGTGAAGTCCAGTGCCAGCCAGTGAAACATATCTTTGGTTTGACGATTAAAATCGTCTTTGAACTAGAGAGGGATGAGAAAATCTTGTAAACTGAATAGTATTATTATAATTATTATCTACAGTTATTATATTTGCCGAATTCGTTGAAATAAATGCAATATTTATATTATTGAGTTATGTTTTTTTGTTTTGTTTCCTTGGTTCCTTTATCCTTAGTTCGCTTTTTTCCGTTTTTTTTTCTAACACAATAAAGAACGTCTAACTAACGTTGGTAATTTTTTTTTTGGATATTTGTTGGCGATCTCCAGCTAAGAATTAGAAAGACAAATTCAGGACAGGTGAACAAAACTAACGAATTGGAGCTTACCTTCGTAAATTTACGCTATTTAACATAATGCTCGCCTGAGGAGTTAAAACAAAGGGGCTATTTTGGGCTCTTTTGTACCTAGTTGAAGGACTTTACTCAAGCTTAAGACAAAAGCGATTTACATTCAAATTTTTTCTTACTCAGTGGGTGGTGCTGTCATTTAAGGTGTTAGTTTTGTTTTGGCTTTCCTCATTTACCAAGAAAGTAACAGATTGCTAGTTAAAACATTTTTTCTAAATCACTAAAAAGCTACATACAACACAAAGATAAAACGATCGTGACGGCACATAACTATTTCATTTTAGTAAGCAGGTAATTTAGTTATAAACATAGAAGCTTTCCAAATAAACAAAGCATATAAAATAAGTACATACTTACTAATAGCAATTTACAAAATTTATGACAGAATCTTAATTTTTGACCGAATTCATATGAAATGGAGGAGATTTTAAATTCAATGCATATAGGATAGATACCTATTTGTTAATGTTATGTTTGACCTACACACCTTAAATTCCAATAGATTAGATCATTAATCCACCCACTAAAAGATGAATCTGTCAGTTTTTAGTCAGATAAGCTTTAAGTTTAGTAAGGTTTTGATATAAATATCTAGATACGCGTTGAATGGAACGAAAGTAGTGTTTGGAACAACAACGCGATGTCGAAGAACAGGCGATCGATTGTCTAAAAATGATTGCTACAATGTGACGATCGCGCATTCACCTTTGATTGGCCGACACCTTCTCGCTATTGGTTAGAATGCATTCTTGCATAAAGAACACCATAATTCAGCCAATCACCAGAATTGATATTGTATAATTGTAGCAATGGTTGATGCAGCGCTTAGATATCGGGGGTTTACCTTACGTGATGGTAAGTTGTGCTTTGCCAACTTTCAACAACAAGACCTTTGAAAGGAACTCGCAAAAGTCTCTTAGGTAAGTATTACTTGGGTCCAAAGCATTCGAGTGAAGCCGAGGCTTTGTCTAATGATAACTAAGTACTTACTTAAACTCAATATTACCAACATTATCATACGGTTGAACGGGTACTATATACTCTGTGACCTGTACTATACTATACTATACTATACTATACTATACTATACCATATACACTCTGTGACCTGGGTGAGCTGCTCGCCTCTGAGTGTCCGCCGCTATGCTGAAGTAAATAACGCTGACTTTGAATTGTTATCAAAAAGCCACTGCGTCTCGTATAAACTCCTTAGAATAGATGGACGTTGCGCTCTCATTTAGCAGAATGCGCTATATCTCATTAGGCAGAAGAAAATCTGAGTCTAGGTAAATAATCATGAAATATATCTCCTTACCTACCTATTTAAGGATTTTTGTTGAAGTTGAAAGATTATAATTATTATCTAATTCAGTGTAAAATGGACCTAAAACTTGACTTGACTAAAGGGTTGGCTCTAGTACAGAACCAAAGGTACTTACCTAATAATGACTGAATGTTATTGATAGCTACCTACCTTACCTACCTATCATCGACAATTCCCTTGATTTGAACAAAACTCAAATTTTTTCGCCCAACGTTCAATATTCGAGAGATTACAAAAAATATTAAATTACACAACCAACAAAGAAATCAAGCTAATGCAGCTAAAAAAAACTCCCGTTACCGAACCAACTAATTATTTCATTGTGGTACACAATAATATAAGACGTGCTTTCGAGAAAACAACTCTTTTTGTTAAATGACAAAAGGGTTTTTTTAACGAATCGAACCGATATCATGACGGCATTAACCATATTGTAAGTAGATAGATGTGGTACCTACCGTACCTACCTACTGTCAATGACGAACAAACTAGATCAGGGTTGTTATAATTTCCAAATTGGTCCAGGTTTACTTATTTCATTTATTTATGTATAATATAAATAAACTACAATATTATAGTACTACAACAGCGAAATTTCTCTAAAAAAAGAAATATAGGTACCTAATACCTATACAGATTTGAATCATTTAAGTATTTTAAAAAGTATTTATCTGAATCTTTTTTTTTGTTAGAATACAAAATAACATCAATATTTTTATTTATGCGTCTACCAAAAAATCCAAAGAAAGAAAACAACTTTATCAATGATAGAGATGGTAAAACACAAGTAGGTACCTAGATTATAGATTTGTGCTAGATATAGACAGGTAAGTACACTAGATATCTAGATATTCCAAGAAATGAATCTTTTAACCAAAATAAGACTAAATTAAGTCAATTTTGATATAATAATAACAAAATTATTTTTATTGTGTAAAAAAGAAACTAAGTATATAAAGCAAGTAGGCTCGTAGGACCTAAATAGATGCAAAATAATGATATCGTTATTATAAAAAATATACATAAGTATAGGTAGATACAATAAAGAGATCTCAAGAACCTAATGTTTAAAGATGGAAAACGCTAAAAAGAAACTAAGTCGTAGGTCTCTAATCTTAGGTATACTCTATGAATAATAGTCTCGGCTGATACTTAACTAACAGACATATTTATAAATATTTCATTGAAAAATATAATATAGGAAGTCATTTGGCTGCCATGCCAGAAATGGATCCAGCACAATATTTATTTAATTATGTACTTAGCTACTTTACCACCCATCCTATGTTAGTAGGTAGGTATATGAGTCCAGTGGCTTATTGTACAACACCTGCTGGGTTATTCTGTAACTTAGTTAGCAACTGAAAATAGTTGCAAACGAATTAGTTTGATATACATTGCTGTTTTACTGTGGGAAATATAAAGTGTTTTCATAATTTTACACAGTAAAGCAGCAATGTATATCGAACTAATTCGTTGGCAACTATTTTCAGTTGCTAACTAAGTTACAGAATAACCCCCCTGATATAGTGACGAAATTAGGTACCTAGTACACCTACTACTATAACTAGAAAAGAAATCCAACAAATTAATGGCTCAGGAATAACGGAGGAAAGTAAAGACATCAACGCTCATTAGGCCTCTCTGTAGCTGTGTAGGTTAGTTGCTCTCTCTCTCTACGAAAAATTATTATGAACTTCTAATTTTTTTAGGGTTCCATACCCAAAGGTTAAAACGGGACTCTATTACTAAGACTCCGCTGTCCGTCTGTCTGTCTGTCCGTCCGTCTGTCACCAGGTTGTATCTCATGAACCGTGATAGTTAGACAGTTGAAATTTTCACAGATGATGTAGGCATTCCTGTTGCCGGTATAACAACAAATACTAAAAAACGGAATAAAATAAATATTTAATACAACAAACATTATTTTTTGCCATTTTTATAGATAAACTAGCTTTCGCCCGCGGCTCGCCTGCGTGAATTTTGGTTTCTCACAAATCCCGAGGGAATCATGGATTTCCGGTTCCCGTGCCCGCTCCCTTTTCTAACCTTTATAGGTACCTATTTTCAAGCATGTTTGCTATAGCAATCTACCTATAGCTGCAGCTGTAGTTTGTTTCGACTTTTTCAAAATCCCCGGGAACTGTGGTTTTTCAAGATAAAAAGAAGCATATGTGTTAAACCAAGGCATAATCTATCTCCATTCTAAATTTCAGCTAAATCAGTTCTGTGGTTGCGGTGTTAAAGAGTAACAAACATACATACACACAAACTTTCGCCTTTATAATATTAGTGTGAAGTGTGATTGGTACGGAACCCTTAGTGCGCGAGCAATTGCCCGTTTTTTTTTTATAGATTACTACAGTAACTGAATCTCAGTGATAAACATCGCTACCTAAAGATGGTGTCATCTCTAAATATGGTACCTATCATATCAATCTTAATACCTACAGAGAAATTCCGTAAGGCGAATTGCGAAACCTAAATGGCATTTTTACCAAGTGTTAGGTAAACTGAACGAAGTCAATAATCCAGACTGCATTTCGATTTTATGTAACGCCTTTTATTCAAATTGGATAATGATGTTTAACAATGTTTTATACCTACCTACTTGTCATTTACGTGCAAACTGACCTTATATAATAGTATGATAAGTCATCATTATTCAAACGTACCTAGGTACCTAATACCTATCCACCCTTATCTTTATATTGTTAGGTTACATTAGTAAGTTAGAGTTGGGTCAACGTTGGCAAGCTGTGATAGCCTAGTGGTTAGGGCGACCGACTTCTAATCGGAGGTCGTGGGTTCGATCCCGGGCACGCACCTCTACCTTTTCGGAGTTATGTGCGTTTTAAGTATTTAAATATCACTTGCTTTAACGGTGAAGGAAAACATCGTGAGGAAACCTGCATGCCTGAGAGTTCTCCATAACATTCTCAAAGGTGTGTGAAGTCTGCCAATCCGCTTGGCCAGCGTGGTAGACTATGGCCAAAACCCTTCTCACTCTGAGAGGAGACCCGTGCTCTGTAGTGAGCCGGTAATGGGTTGATCATGCCAACGTTGGCAACTCAGTACAGTCGTCTGATATGCGCTGTTCTGTCGCAACTAAGCTACGTGTCCCTCATTTTCTAGTTCCAGGTACTCTCACCTGACCCTAAGTAATGTAATAGGTAATATTATGTAGATAGATACATACCAAATGTCAAAGATGAAACGGGCTATTGCTTAGGTAGGTAGGTACTTTTCAATATAACTGAGTGCTTAGTCTCAGTTTGAAGCGCTCCAAAACTAAAAGTATACTATAAGTATACTATTGATCGAATCACAAATGATTTCAGAGCAAAATGAACCCAAAGACTCTTATTATATAAGACATTTTACTCTGAAGTTATTGTGATTCGATCAATAGCATACTAATAGTATATAATAGAGTTTTGGAGCGCTCCAAACTGAGACTAAGGGACCTTTCAGACAGACCGGCGCGGAGAGCAGAGCAAATTTTAATCGCATTTAAAATAGAATCTTAAGACATTGAAATAGGCTTTATTTTTACATGTTAACTCTTTTATGATAAGAGGATGCTCGAGCATGCTCCCAATACGCTCTGTGTGAAATATATGAGAGCAGCCGGTCGGCTACTCGTCGAGCCGGTCGGCTGCTCCATGCCCGTGCCCTTTCGCGCTCGAGCATCCGACCGGCTCCGTTCGCGTGCTCTTTCATGCTCGCACAGCCGACCGTAGGCCGAATATGCTCTGCCGTCCGGCCCAAGAGCGTACGCTCGGCTCCGAGCGCATCCGCGTGTCCGTTCACACAGACCGGCGCGGAGAGCAGAGCAAATTTAAACGGCCGGTCTGTGTGAAAAAAAAAATGCTCTCCGACGCTCTCCGCGCCGGTCTGTCTGAAAGGTCCCTAAGCACAATGTTACCTGTTTGTGGAGCAAATCACTACCTATAGGTATAAGTACATATCTAACAATTTTCAGTGCGAAGGTACTGCATAGGTTTCTTTCTATTTACCTACCTAGGTATGTAGGTAGGTTTCGACCTAGAAGGTACAATTTATATTCCCGTTAAATTTTCCAATTGCTCAGAATCCAACCATATCGCTGTAAGCCCACAGATTATAATGCTAACATAAACGCTGTAAATTACCATATTTTTTAGTAAAATTGACACTTCGCCATTACCATCTAGCAGATGAGCACGGCAAGTCAACGCCCGCAAACCATCCGGATCTAATTACATAGTGTCATTAACATGGCGGGACGGCACGTCCGTCTAGGAAATGGAATCGAATCATTAGCAGTTTGATTACAAAAAAGGCTTAATAGAAATATAATAACGGAGAGAAGAAATTGTAAAAAGATTGTGGAGCGTCCCAATAATTGTCGTTATTTGTCGATACGGTTTGGAGCGAGTAATGGGACGGGACTCGACGTGACTCCGACGCCGCACTGGGTCCCTGACTCGCGCTGTTACAATTTAGTTACGTTAATTTGCCCACATCGTACTAAACGGTGCAAATATTCTGTGGAATATATAATCCCACCAATGTACTAATGAATCTTAGGCTAACAAACTATGAAATTCGTATAGAGCGTGTTAATTAATGTCGTTATTTGTCGATATGGTTTGTAGCGAGTGAAAGTCCGGGACTCGACGTGACTTTGGAGCACCGTCCCAGCTTGACTTGCGCAGGTGCTGTTACAACCATTTGCATTTGCTCACAATGGTCTTCTTAATGCACAATGGTGCAAAGTTTTTGTGGCATAAACCTTCCAATGTATGTAATATGAATATAAGAAACAATAGGTATTTAATTTGACTTTATTAAAATGGCTAAGAAATTGTTTAAAGATTTCAAAACGTACAGCTACTTATAACATTGTCGTTATTTTGTCGATACGGTTCGTAGCAAGTAGATAATAGGACGGAACGGGACTGGATGTTGACTCTCAAGCCCCTTGACTCGCGCTGATACAATTCAGTTAAAGCTTCTAACGAACAGTCCGACTAAAGCTAGTTCCACATCAAGAGGATAAAGTAAGATAATCGTAGACATATATAGATAAGTTAAAGACCACCAAAAAAGTCACTTTGGGTTATAGTAAGTACCTACAAGTCCAAAATTCTTTAACTTCTTACCAAAATTTTACCCTAATATACCTATGTAGGTACATAGCAATAGGTCTGCCCTAATGATAAAAAATAATTGCCGGCAATACCTATATAATATAATTAGATACATCTTTAACTGCTATCTTTATTAAACACTCAAATCAATTTTGAATTTTATGAATCTAAGTACAAACAATAAGATATCTACCAAAAAGTCTACCAAGTAGTCGAATACGTCCCTACTATAGGTACGGCATGCCATGCGGATAGGCATGTTTTTCCTACGTGAGTATAAAACGTACATGATTATTAGATCAATGACAAGCGTCAATTCATAGTTCACTCACCGCAATCAAGGGGGGCGGCGGAAATAAAAACCACGCGGTCATGTTTCAATTTGCGAAATTGATTTGTGGTGTGAACATAGCGAGATTCACGTTCATTGATGAAAACTGGCTCTGTAGATACCTACTCATAAATGCTCAGTAGCCTTAGTGCGAGTTTTCACAACTAGACATCGTTGATCGTTGATAGATTTTGAATATCCTAAGATACAGGTTTTCCTAGTTTAGGGGTCAGGATTCCTATGAATAATTACTGTAATGAGTTTAATAAAGATTATTACTCTCTTATTTATTTGCATACCTACTCATTTTTACAATTTTATTTTTAACAATGTTTAAAAAAAAAAAAAATATATACACATATAGTAGGTATAGTTTAAAGTAACATTACTAAAAATAAAATTACAAAATGGGCTCCACCGACAGCGGTATAAAATTCAAGCTGCCGATGGTCAGGGCTCCAGAGTGAGGAACCTCCTCACAATGCGTGCCGTCTCGAGGAGAACCGCCTTCTGTATCCTGCACTTGATCCAACAGCCAAGCGAAAGTTTCATGAGATGTTGGTCGAAACTTTTCGCTATCAGAGTGCTTAGTCTCAGTTTGGAGCGCTCTTAAACTTTTTAGTATACTATAAGTATACTATTGATCGAATCACCATGACTTCAGAGTAAAATGGACCTAAAATAAGAGTCTTTGGGTTCATTTTGCTCTGAAGTCATTTGTGATTCGATCAATAGTATACTTCTAGTATACTTTTAGTTTTGGAGCGCTTCAAACTTAGACTAAGCACTCAGACCATTTACCGAAACGACAATCGGAACAATGAATCGTTGAATCAACACTTCACAACTGAACAAACACATGGCGGCAATCTCGTGGGCAAGGTCTAATTATTTTGTTAATTTTTCTTTCTCTTCCTTCACAAGATTATATCGTCATGGGGGATAGTGACGTCAACAATTATTGCTTGGCGCGCTGATCGGTCAACTAACACTATATCAGGTCTATTGCCTGCAATATACCTATCAGTGATAATTAACCGATCCCAGTAGAGCAGGGCACTACTATTTTCAAGAACTAATACTGGGTCATACCTATAGTACGGTAGGTACTTCGGATTCTACAAGGCCGTACCGAAGAGCAAGTTGTTGATGGATTATCCTGGCTACTTGATTATGTCTGTGCAAGTACTCGCCGTTAGCGAGATGAGAACAACCGGAGACAATATGCCTGAGTGACTCCCCAGGACGATGACACGCTCGACATATGTCAATAGTGCCATCTTTCCTAATGTGTCTCCGGTAGTTATTCGTCTTGATAACTTCGTCCATAATTGCACACACAAAACCCCCCGTTTCCCCAAAAAGGTCACCGAACTGTAACCAGGATATAGAGGCAATGGGATCTAAATCAGGTCTGGTTATGGCCTTGTAGAAGCCTTGTAGCTACGGAGTACTGTGGGCCTGTGCCAGTTCTCAGTCTATGTACTTAATAAAGATTATTATTATTATCTAAACACTATAATGACTTTGTAGGATTTAACTATCCCAAAAATTGCTAGTAAGTAGCTATTGAATGTACGGCTGTAAAACCATGGACTTTAGGTCTAGTTTAAGTAGGTAAAGTAGTTCTATCAACGTTATCGATATGTAACTCAAACTCTTACTAGGAGCTATGAAGTCTGTTACTATATCTACAACTACCAATGTAGCACGTTACATGAACTTACAATGGTTACCTACATAAGTTGGTACAATATTATAATTTAATTTAAGTAAATACACCGTATGTCGACCAACTTTACTCACGTTTGATTATGTGTAAGTTAAGTAGCTGCCTACATAAATATTAGTAGATACTTAGTACTTACATAGATACTACATACATAGATATAGTTAACTAAAGAAGGTAGGTGAGGTAGGTACATACCTATTTCGTTCTCTAGTGAGAGACTTCCGTGTCTAATACTTACCCCCCCCCTACCAGCAAACGTGTAGCCAAGCAATTTAGCGTTCCGGTACGATGCCGATGATAGATAGGTAGTGGTAAGTATGGATTTAACAAAATTTCCACTAAGTTAACCAGAGTCGCTAGCAGCTATTAAAGATCGCAGTCAACTAATAGATTTTCACACAGGTAGTAAAACTGGTAAAAATACGCTGCCTCTGCAAGCGAAGCCGCGGTAAAATATTACTACCTACTCAATATAACCCACAGAGAAGTAACAGTTAAAACAGTTAAAATTCTTTTAAAGTATAAAGCAAATAAATTAACAGCAAAACCGCTTGATTTATTTTATTACACACCAAAGTAATTGCAATAGAGCCTTCAAAGTTTAGAGAACACTCATTACCGCCGCACTTCCGCAAAGCGCTCATTTATTCACAAAATTACAGGTTGACAAAGCAACGAGCTAGGCTAGACACCTAGTTATTACTAAGGCTCGAAACACATTGTACGCAAGACTATTCTGTCGCCTACCTATTAGGTAAAATGCAGTCGCATATACCTATCAGGTGGGCTATTCTCTAACTTAGTTAGCAACTGAAAGTTATAGCCACTGAATAAGTTCGATATACATTGCTGCTTTACTGTATGTTAATATAAACAGTGATTTCATTTCACACATTAAAACAGCAATGTATATCGAACTAATTCGTTGGCAACCATTTTCTGTTGGTAACTAAATTAGAGAATAGCCCCACAGGTGGTTACATTTTGGTTATCACGAGTATAATAAAGCTATTAAAAATCACATAAAAGAATACTATAGGTACAATAAAGTTGATGATAATATAAATGATAGAAACTCAGCAATGCGTGAGACGGCAATCAATTATTTACACGACATAATATTGTTATGTACCTATTTGAATTTATTTATTATTATGAGAGCAAACGTCGAGCTTCTTACATGTTCTTCTCAGTTGGAATGCCATTCCAAACTAGCGGTAGATTCACGTCTTGATAATTCGACAACACGTCTCTACTACTACTAGAGATGGAATAAGCATTTTTTGACATTCCTCCCCTCTTAATTGGTCTATATGTGTGCGTTAGTCCTAATAAAAGAGAACATCTCATTAGAGGTTATTAAAGTCGTGAATATTATTTTAATCGTTTTATGGACAAAGAGAAACAACTACAAGATTATTTAAGTAATTACCTATTTTACTCTCAAATTAACTAACTAACACCCAAGCAATTTTACTTAATTTGTTTAATTAAAATATCTACGACTCTAGAAGATTACTTAATAACTTTTCATAGTTCATACCCTACTTATATGTATACTTATTAGGTACTTATGCTTACATACATTCATACGTAGTCATACGTACTGGGATTCGTTTATATATATTCGTGTAATAAATAAATTGCTATCCATGAAAATAGCGCGATATTGCGATGCGTTGAGACTGATATATTTCTGTAGTTGAGCCGCAAATTAGAACACAGGCACATTAGGCACTCTATGTAGAGCAAGGCGTACGTACAGGTAGATATAAGATATCAGCATAAAAAGCATTGTCACAGAATACTTAATAATACAGGTAGGACAGGTACCTATTAATATGTGAATAGATACCAAAACATGAGATGCTCTCAATCAGTCTCGTGCGACTATGTTACAATTGCGATAAATCTTAATACTAAATCAAACCAGACGTCATTCCTATTTCCATCGGTACCTAGATTGATACTCGATAATTCCCACAAGAACATTCTATACCCACGCGTAGGGAACCAGGAATTTTCCACTATGAATTAATCAAATAAAGTATAACATTTCGCTCGCGCCGCCCGACCCGTCATAAATATATCTCACAGTCAAATCTTTTAAGGTAATTTGTGATGATTTTGTACCTCATTTAATATCCAAGGAATATAAAGTACACACAGACAGAATTGATTATAATGCAGCTGCAAATCACCAATCTGACTCTCAAAGCGTGGCGGCCATTTTGGGGGACGGCGTAAGTTACATAAGCCTGTTTGCTATTCATTAGGTATTGTACCTAATTATAATATGTTGTTAGGATATGAAATGCCTATGTAGCGACACATACTCAATTGCCTAGATAAAATATATAGGTAGGTTAATATATTTTTGTAGATGTTTGCTTAAAAAAATTTTAATCAACTACATAGATACAAATCTTTTCCAGAAGCTCGTTAATTAGATATTAGATACTCATAAGCTCGAGACATCGTCCACGTAAATTTAGGTTTCCAAAAATCCCAAGGGAACTCTTTCGTTTTAATAAATAATATCCTATGTCCGTCTCTAGAATGCAAGCAACAAAGCAAGCAATCTTTGAGCAATTTCTTGCAGATCAGATCACCGATTAAGCCATGAAAAGGTTAACCAGAGAGACACGTTTTCTCATTATGGTCTAAGATACCATCATAGAGATTACTACCCTCATCTGTTATTTAATGCTGATAGAGATAATATGCTAGATAATTCATAGATTGATACATTGCACTTTGGTTGCCTGGATAAATTTGGTGCCTATGATGTTAAACACAAAAAAATGTAATCAATTTTTTTCGATCTGCTTCCCTCATCTGTTATTTAAACGAATTATATGTCAAATGAAAGATTATTTTATTCCCAATCGAACCGTATTTGGTTGCCTGGTCAAAAGTGGTGCTAAATCATGGTTGCCTGGATTTTAAGATATAAAATTTTCTGTGCGAGTGTTGAAAGTGACGGAAAAGTGTTGCGCGCGCAATTCCATTTGACAGACAAAGATGCAGTGAGGCAGGCGTGCACTCGGCAGGTGCTTAGTCTATACAAAGATTAAAACCATAGACTAGCTGTGCCTGTCCATTAAAGATATTTGCAAAAAAAATAAGTGAGCGACGTAAGGAATAAGTAATAAAACGTAAAAAAGCTGTTTTTGAAAATTTTGTCTGTTTGTCTGTATATTTGTGCATGTATTACGCAAAAACTACTGAATGGATTGAATTTAAACTAGGCATGATCTAAGTTCATACTACATAATAGCATATAGAATACTTTTTATCCCGAAATTCAGCACAGTTCCCTTGGGAGAGGGGATGAAAGTCAAAATGTGTACTTAGCTGTAATTCATTATCGCGTAGTCCGATTTCATTCATTTTTAGGGTTCCGTACCCAAAGGGTAAAAACGGAGCCTTATTAATGTCATTCAACGTTTTAATAAATAATCAACAAATTCTTTTTTGTTGAAGTACCAAAAAATTTAAATTTAGTGGAGAAATTCGAAAAAAGGCGTCCTTATTTTGTGTAATAGACAAAGATGACTTGACAGGTTGAAAATTGTTTGGAGTAAATCTCATTTCGTCTGCTAGCTAGAGACCTGTGACCGGCTGACAGACAGACAGACAGCCGAGTGACATTAACAGGGCTCCGTTTTAACCCTTTGGGTACGGAACCCTAAAAATTAATGAAATCGGACTACGCGATAATGAATTACAGCTAAGTACACATTTTGACTTTCATCCCCTCTCCCAAGGGAACTGTGCTGAATTTCGGGATAAAAAGTATCCTATATGCTATTATGTAGTATGAACTTAGATCATGCCTAGTTTAATTTCAATCCATTCAGTAGTTTTTGCGTAATACATGCACAAATATACAGACAAACAGACAAAATTTTCAAAAACAGCTTTTTTACGTTTTATTACTTATTCCTTACGTCGCTCACTTATTTTTTTTGCAAATATCTTTAATGGACAGGCACAGCTAGTCTATGGTTTTAATCTTTGTATAGACTAAGCACCTGCCGAGTGCACGCCTGCCTCACTGCATCTTTGTCTGTCAAATGGAATTGCGCGCGCAACACTTTTCCGTCACTTTCAACACTCGCACAGAAAATTTTATATCTTAAAATCCAGGCAACCATGATTTAGCACCACTTTTGACCAGGCAACCAAATACGGTTCGATTGGGAATAAAATAATCTTTCATTTGACATATAATTCGTTTAAATAACAGATGAGGGAAGCAGATCGAAAAAAATTGATTACATTTTTTTGTGTTTAACATCATAGGCACCAAATTTAGCCAGGCAACCAAAGTGCAATGTATCAATCTATGAATTATCTAGCATATTATCTCTATCAGCATTAAATAACAGATGAGGGTAGTAATCTCTATGACTGTATCTCCACTATTAACAGTTATTATTAGTATGGATAGTTACATATTAATAAATTATTATATACAGAAGTTCTAGACCTATGTTCCTACTTAACAAAAATCTTATTCGTAGGTTTTTGAATTTAGATTTGTCAATTTATTCTGCATCTAATTCTATTTCACGGAATATCAACGGATAATCTTTTCTTACGAACGAACGAAAATTTGTATTAGATTGACCGAATCATTGGTGCTTTATATTTCCGTGAAAATGCTGTATAGTCGAGCCTAAATATGCTATTACACAATTCATTATGACTTTAATTGATTCATTCATTTTGCTGATCAAAAACTGGTACATAGGTACATAATGTTCATCTATACCTACATCTATACTAATAAATAAAATTGAAGTGTCTGTCTGTAATTTCGAAATAACTACCACATATTAAGCTCATATGGTTATTTGAACGGTACCATAACCGAATCACACGTTTTTAAAATTTTTGTCTGTCTGTCTGTCTGTCTGTTTGAACGGGCTAATCTTCGGAACAGCTGAACCGATTTTGACGGGACTTTCACAGACAAGTAGAGGATTAACCAAGGAGTAACATAGGCTACTTTTTTAACCGACTTTCAAAAAAGAGTTGTGTTGAAATCGGTACTTCTATGTTAAAAAACGCCCTTTAGGCATATTGCGCGCGACGGCAGACGCTCGCGCTGCACGGAACTCCCCGCGCCGCGCCCGCCACACGCAGCACCGCGGCATAGAGTACTGGTAGTATATTTAGGTAGTACCTACTACCTACCTACCCAAGTTTATTTTTATTTTTAGTAGGTAGGTACTGGCGTTAATTCCAACTTAAGTAAACCTAGATACTTATCTAGATAGGTACTTACTCTTTTTTTAAGCTTGCATTTAAAAAACCGAAATTTACGCGGGCGAAGCCGCGGGCAAAAGCTAGTAATATAATAAAATCGTAGACTTGCCGTATCTGTACATTGAAGATTTTTGCAAAATAATATCTGGGGGATGTTAGGGATAAGTAATAGAACGTAAAAAAGCTATTTTTGAAATTTTTGTCTGTTTGTCTGTTTATCTGTTTGTCTGTTGGTCTGTATGTTTGTGCACGCATCACGCAAAAACTACTAAATTGATTGAAACGAAACTTGGTACGATTTAAGTTCATACTACGGAGTAACATATAGAATACTTTTTGAATACTTTTTGATAGAGAGGGGATGAAAGTCAGAACGTGCATTTAGCTGTAATTCAATAACGCGTGGGCCGATTTCATTCATTCTTTTTTTGTTAGAAAGTACATACTTTAAAGATTACCGAATTATCTCTAGAAGGCTGGATCGATTTTGATGGGACTTTCACTGACAGATGTTTACATTTTGATTTACCTAAACATCCGCCAGTGAACTTTTAACAGTTTTTAGCAAGGTAGATATATGAGCTCAAAGGAGCTTAGGAAAAACAAAATGATTCCCACGGGATTTTTAAAAACCAATACCCCACGCGAACGAAGTCGCGGGTGTCCGCTTGTTTAATACTAAAAGAAATTGGTGACGATAACTTTTCTATTTTTGGTGCAAGTTCCGTGTTTTTAAACTAAAATTTCTATTAGTCCGAGCTTAATGTTGGTTACGGTATTAGATAAAATTAATTATATTTTCATTTTATATTTACTGTAAAAACTGTGAAAAAGAAACGTTACGTAACTGATAATAGTTACTGTTATCAGTTACGTAATGTTTCGGACCGAAATAGTAACGTGTACCTAGTGTAGAATTGCGTTTAAAATGAATAAATAAGCGGTACTATTTATAGGTAGATTTATTAGATAGGTACCTAATAGTGGTATACATTGATGCTAAGCGGTCACGAGTTTCTTCTTCAACCGAGTGTCTCTTGCACTCAATTTTACTGATATACTTACTTAAAAAACTACTGTGGAGAAAATAGGAAATATTCTTCGAGAATTATAGAAATCTCACGTCTTTTTAATCAAGGAAAGATATTCTAATAAATCGAGGAGGAGTAAGTTGAACCATAGAATAAAAACAAATTAAAATAACTTACTTAAGTTGTTACTTATCTATTTCTTTTTGTATAGACAGTAAAAACTTGAAAAATTAAGTTACCACAATTTTCAGTAGAATAAAAAAATGTTGTTCCGTTGACCGCGACACGAGTATAAATCGGAAACATTCTTCTGAGAACAATGCGTACTTATCACATTAATGTCACGTCTTACATTTTAGTGTTAAAGGGAAGGTGGATACCGTGAAATGTAATTAAGTTGCAACCTCAACGGGTAGTCGAAGCGAAGATTGCTTCATTCCGCCACTCCACGGTATTTATGGTGGCAATGAAAATATCGCGGGCGTGGTACTAATGGGCTAAGAGATAGTGGAAAATTTTGAGCACTACCTACCTACCTGCCTATTGATGAAAGCTGAAATCTGTGTACATATAAAAAAAAGTTCCGAGTCACATACTGACTGACTCATCGCCTAGCCTAAGTTTAAGTCATATTTTATTGTTTTCCAAACAACTTAAGTGTTCAATACTTCGAACTCAGACACAGGTAACTAGACGTAGATTGTTCAACTCATTTGAGTTTAAGTGTGTAAAAAATTTGGCAATTTAATTAAGGCCAGTAAAAGCCAAATAAATAATGACAATAATAAGACCAGCTACTTAGCTGGTCTAAGTTTTAATCCTGAGGTAAGGATCAGCTTCGGCCAAGTAGACCTACCAAACTTCCCGCAAGCTATGCGACTATAACGCGGTTTGCGCTAACCGCGCGCGGGGATTGTGCCACTTTGTTACCGATTTTCTAATTTGTGCCGAGTTTTTTATAGTTTGTTATCGGTGCTTTTTTACTTTGTCACACTGTTATTTCACTTGGTTTGATTATTACGCGAATGAAGTCAACGAGAATTATACTCGTAAATCGTAATTGACCTTAAATACGGCTGTAACTACGTACTTATATAACATGCCGTACAGAACTCGCATACTTACGGCAATCTGACACAACCGGAGAGAGATTAGGCGAAGACTTTACGTGCTCTCCGAGGCACGTGCTAGGCAGATCAGTAGGTGTAACTAGTCAGTCTTCTTCCTAACAATTAATTAAGTATAATACCTAATAGTTACATCCACGGGAGTGCTGTGTACCACTTCAAACTATACAGAACGCATGTCGCCGCCCTACTACATAGACAAACATAGTTCTACGAAATCACGCAAACACATTCATGCTCAACGCTGTGCAGATAGAATTAAGCTGTAGAATTAGCACGTTAAGGTTGCAAATGCGTCGCATCGTTCGCTTACCTCACACATCGCTGTATCTGCTCGCTTACGCCACAATAGGTACACAGATACAACCAGTAGTGAAACTACCTAAGTACAAACGTTCGAAACGACTCAAAAAACGAGACCATATTTTAGCGGCAGTCGCTACTGACATTCACGGGAAACCCCCTTATGGGTCTCGTCGACGCGCATGTTTGTGTGAGTAAGCCGTTTCGAACGTTTGTAGGTAGTTTCACTACTGGTTGTATCTGTGTACTGTGCTTACACTGTCGACGTCCTCGACTACAGCGCGGCAACAAAGTCACGCGTACACCGCACTTCTAACTGTGCCTATCTATATTATTCAAAGTTCTGTGGTTACATCCAAACCTAAAACGCTGTGAGGGTACACCAGTAACCCTATAGTAATAGGAGTAGGTACAGGGTATTCAAGTACAGCGTTATTTTTTTTTTATTTTTCCGGTGATTTACCTAATAATAATATAGCTACGTATAGCTGTATGCGCATCTTACTTCATTTCACGTCCTCCTGATTGATCCTGGTCAGTGGTCCATCACGCGACGACAAAAATAGAAGAAGGTAGGTACTGTTGGTTTGACAAAAGTCTTCGAACAGTGCGTGTTGCCAGTGATGACATATGGATTTATAATAGCATTAGCCGTTATTAGCTATTATGCTATTATTATTATAATAGCATAATAGCATTAGCTTGAATAACCCTGTGTCAAAGTTATGTGGGAACACCTCCAAAGGAAGTTGATTACACAATTTTTGAGTGCGCGGAAGAAATGACCTCGCGCAACGCTTGGTTGATGTATGCCAGTGATCCAGGTGGTGAGGATGATAGCTTTTTCGATGGCGTGCGGTGCGGTGTTGGAAATGAGTAGGTGGTATTAGGTCAAACAGCTCCTCAGAGTAGGGAGGGTTCTAGGGTTAACTATGCTCGTATCTGTGATCACTAAGATATTATCTACACTCTGTGATACGCTATAAAGTGTACCGCATAAAGTAAACATTTCCGAGTAACTAGATTCTTAAGTAACTATACCTACACACTAAACATACTTTTCAATATGCTTATGCGGATTTTAAATTTAGAACTTTTAAAGTATGTTTTATAGAGTAATTGTATGTCTTCACTGTATTTTAAGTAGATACGAGCGAGTTCACAGGCGTGCCTTATCTGTGGGATGCGTGCCAAAGTCATTTATAATACTGCTACGCATTGAAAATTTCTGCTGCCGTTGCCAAGTTGGGGCTTAATCTCTGCACATATTATGTACTCACAGTGGTTTTATTAATACGTTTTTTTTCTAAGGAACTTTAAATTAAAACTGACTTGTAAATAAATCTAACCTTATTAGAGACTAACCGATGCTCTCATTTCGACTGGACGGATATATGTTTTTAATGATCCGCGTGGTAGTGAGAAATCTTTGCTTTTTCGGGATGAAAAAGTATCCATTGGATGCAAGCTGTCTCCACGCAGAAGTCCCGTGTGTTCGCTCGTCTTTTTTTTTGAAAGGAAATACCTTGTTTTGTAGAGATACGTGCCAATATGCCGTGAAAATTTCTTCAATTCGTTCGATGCGCTTCGAGTATACCCTGGCCCTTATTTAGAATTCAATATCAGTCAGTGCTTAACAAAAGTGATAGATAATAGATAATAATAATCAATATAACAACGCTGTTCAAAAATATATTTATGAATATGAAAATAATAAATCACAAGCAAAGTTTTAACGGTTGTTTAATGCCGCAGTTGAAATCACTTGTTCACTATTAACAGCGGGAATCAGTGTTGGTACATCGGGGGCCTAAAATGTTACAAGCTGTCTCTTCACTTTTACAGTTGGTATTATAAATAAGCCTACCCACAATTCTATTATACATATATTCTTTTATACCATTCATAGGTCATAGCATAGCATATGCACAAAAATTAAAAAAATTAAAAACTAAATACCTAATTAAGATTGTTTTAGGTAATGTATGTTGAATAACGGGTGAAATAATTAGATAGCTAAATAGTATTTCAATTTTTTTTTTTAATTCCGTAAGAATCCTTTAATTTTTACCATAAACCAGGATGCAAGCTATCACTGAATTTCGCATAGATCGATTCAGAAGCCGTGATAAGATTTACACATTTATAATAGCATTAGCCGATGCCTGGGCCTTCGTCCGCGTGGAGTTCGACCGTTGGTTTTTCCGCGATAAAAAGTAGCCTATTTCCTTTTGCAAGGTCTAGTCTATCTCTGTACTATATTTCGTTAAAATCGGTTTAGCGGTTTAGGCGTGAAAGCGTAACAAACAAACAAACTCATTTTCGCCTTTATATTAGAATAGATTTACAAAAAAAACTCACAAATCTTTTTAAGTCTATCTCTAAAATCTCTAAAATAAAATACATTTAATCTCTAAATCTCTAAACGATCTCTAAAATAGTGTTACAAAAGCGAGCGGCGACATTGTAGGTACCGTCCTCGCCAGCAAGGGGCCCGCATATCCTTCGCGTCCTAATTGAGCCCATCGCGTCGCGCTAAATAGTCGGGATTGGGCCGCGATACTTATCTGATTGAGCCGAGATCTAATGCAATAAGGAAGTCCTGTCTCCTTCTCGCCGACAAGGGATATTGGGAATTAGTGCCATTGTTTTCTCATACTTATAGCAATGCATGAGAGCCTATAGAAACTACATGATCTTTTAAGAATGAAGCGACTATGAAAATGTGCTTTGTTTAGTAAAGTGTGAATTGCAAAAGGCGGTGTTTCACCCCTGTGCCTCGGAGAGGACGTTAAGCAGTTGGTCCCGGTTATTATCCCTATCATGTGACAATAGTCGTTAAAGCCCGCCAACCCGCATTGGAGCAGCGTGGCGAGTGTAAGCTCTAAATCCCTTTCTCCAATGAGAGAGGAGGCCTGTGCCCAGCAGTGGGACGATAAAAGGCTGTAGTGGTGGTGGTGGTGGAATTGCAAATCAAATCAAACGTTGTACACACACTTTTTGAATATCATTTTTACGAATAATATAGAAGTGAGGTAATAATGATGTTACAATTACTTACTACGACAACATAAAACTAAAAATACGAGGGTTCCCAACGCGCCCTGTTTTGAGAAGCCTTCCTTTAATAAATCCTGATAAGTAGGTATAGTTAGTTTGTTGTTTGTTTGTCCTGTAGATACAAGTTACCTATGTAGCAAAAGCAAAACTAGCTAACAAGTTAACAACACGATATGAGGAGCGTTGTTTCAAAACTCATTTTGTCCAAAAATGTGTATTTTTCAAAAATAGTCGTTTTTAATTTATGCCTTTTTCTTAAAGTTATATGTAGAAATAAATTTACCATGCTAAATATAAAGCATAAATAAAAAAACAAATAGTGTTCTATAGTTTTTTATTAAGTTAATTAAGCATAAATATTGGACAAAATATGTTTTGAACCATTTGTATGGACATAATACATTTTGAAACACTCGTTTATGGGCACAATACATTTTGAAACACTGGTTTATTTTCAAAGCATATTATGTACAAAGAAATGATTCATATTTTGTCCAATAATACCTACTAAAAAATAAAAAAACGCTTATGGCCTATATTTTATGCACAGAGTATGCATAAAATAATGTTTTCATTGTATTAAATCAAATTTATATATAGCACAACATATATTAAATCTTGAATTATTATGAATGCATGGAATTATGAATGACAAAATTGTTCAGTTCAGGTTCCTTTATTTCATAACTGAAACAAAATAAATTCATATTGTAGCCAGAATCTTATAACTGCCGATAAAATACAGTTAGAGTTGTATAATAGTACAAAGAAACAATAAAACGATAATTTAAATATTCCTCGCCTCTTTGTTTTGGTGTTTTGTGTCTTTTTTTCTTGAGCCAACTGAATGATTTCCTACTAGGACTCCTTGCTCCATGCTTGTGCAACAATATTAAAACAATTTTGTTTAAATTACTAAGGGCTTGTTTCACCACCTTCTGATAAGTGTCGGATTTTCGGATTATGTCAAATGACAAAGACAAAAGTTGTAGATACTTACCTTACTTATCAGAAGGTGGTGAAACAGGCCATTATTTAAATAATCGTACAGTTTGCCGCCACAGACAGACCATAATAAATTGTTATTTTGCTAACAGGTGGACAGACTATGTTTTGAAACACCACTTCACACGGACAAAACATATTTTGAAACAGCGCCTTTCACGAACAGACATTCGATTATTTACTTGACAAATTCGGTTTTTATGCACTAACTTTTGCTAAGTTAGTTACTCTTGCATTTTAAGGCCATATACAACGAAATCTCTTATTTTGATTACTATGGACAAAATACGTTTTGAAACAACGCTCCTCATATGTCGAATAAATGAAACATGATCAGCTGGCTTTACTTGCTATAATTAAAATCGTGGTAGAGAACAAAATAATAAAAAATAGTTGACTCAGTGAACTCTCCCATTATAAAAAAAACATATTGGCAACGCAATATCGGACTCGATTTTAAGGGTGCTTCACACAATACCCCCCAGTCTCATTATGAGGGCCCTTTGTCCTAAGAACCAGTTCTTTTATTCGACTCTTTTATTTTGCTAAAGCAACGGGACATTCAATAAGTGTATCAAAATGTCCCCTTTCAGTTTCTTTATTCATGACCTCTTTAAGCGCAGTCACCCTGAATGGAGACTTAACTTTCATTTTAGTTTTAATTAAACTGGACTGTCTTTATGTAATATTATTACGTACAGTTTTGCTCACGACTTTGTCCATCTTTTAGCAGACTGTGGTGAACCAATTTTGTTTCATACCTGTTTTTTTATTAAGGACTAGCTTTTCCCCGCGGCTTCGCCCGCGTGAATTTTGGTTTTTCACAAATTCTGAGGGAATCGTGAAGTTCTGGTTCCCGTTCCCACTCTTTTTTCCAACCTTTATACTTACTTTCAAGGTAGTTTGCTATAGTGACCTACCTATAGCTGTAGATTTAGGTTTTTTCAAAATCCCGTGGGAACTGTGGATTTTTCCAGGATAAAAAGTAGCTCATGTTCTATGTCAGGGCATTATCTATCTCAATATTCAAAATTTCAGCCAAATCTGTTCAGAAGTTGCGACGTTATAGAGTAACAAACATCCAAACATCTCTGCCGCTGCAATCGCTTCAAGTTTTCGACTTAGGCTGCTAGAGAGCGCTGCGATCGTTTTTTTTAATTTTGAATGATGGCTGCTAGAGGGCGATGCGATCGTTACTTAGTTTCCAGTTTTGGCCGCCAGAGGGCGCTGTGATCACTTCAAGTTAGGCCGCCAGAGGGCGCTGTGATCACTTCAAGTTAGGCCGCCAGAGGGCGCTGCGATTGTTTTTAGTTTCCAGTTTTGGTCGCTAGATGGCGCTGCAATCGGGTTTTTAGTTTCCAGTTTTGGACGCAAAAAGGCGCTGTAATCGTTTTTTATTTTCAGTTTTGGCTGCTAGAGGGCGCTGCTATTGCTTCAAGTTTCCGGCTAAGCCGCAAGAGGGTGCTGTGATCGCTTCAAGTTTCCAGTTTTGGTCGCTAGATGGTGCTGCAATCGGGTTTTTAGTTTCCAGTTTTGGACGCAAGAGGGCGCTGCAATCGTTTTTAGTTTCAAGTTTTAGCCGCAATAGGGCGCTGCAATTGGTTTTTAGTTTCCAGTTTTGGCCGCCAGAGGGCGCTGCGATCGTTTTTAGTTTCCAGTTTTGGCCGCAAGAGGGCGCTGTGATCGTTTTTAGTTTCCAGTGTTAGCCGCAATAGGGCGCTGCTATTGTTTTTTTAGTTTCCAGTTTTGGCCGCCAGAGGGCGCTGCAATTGTGTTTTTTAGTTTCCAGTTTTAGCCGCCAGAGGGCGCTGCGATAGTTTTTAGTTTCTAGTTTTGGCCACCAGAGGGCGATGCGATCGTTTTTAGTTTCCAGTTTTGGCCGCAAGTGGGCGCTGTGATCGTTTTCAATTTCCAGTTTTGGCCGCAAGAGGGCGCTGTGATCGTTTTTAGTTTCCAGTTTTAGCCGCAATAGGGCGCTGCAATTGTTTTTTAGTTTCCAGTTTTGGCCGCCAGAGGGCACTGCAATTGGGTTTTTAGTTTCTAGTTTTGGCCGCCAGAGGGCGCTACAATCATTTTTAGCTTCTAGTTTTGGCCGCCAGAGGGCGTTGCGATCGTTTTTAGTTTCCAGCTAGAGGGCGATAGCAGTATCGCTTCAAGTTTCCGGCTTAGGCCGCCAGAGGGCGCTGTGATTGCTTCAAGTTAGGCCGCCAGAGGGCGCTTCGATCGTTTTTAGTTTCCGGTTATGTCCGCCAGAGGGTGCTCTGATTGCTTCAAGCTGCGATCATGTTTAGTTCCCATTAAAACTTTCATCCCCTATTTTACCATCCTTAAAAGAAGATTTTTGAAAATAAAATATACAGAGTTTTATTATTTAAAACTCATAATCTAAATGCCGATTTTCAGGTCTGTAACTTTAAAAACATAGGACTTTCATAAAAACTTTCATCCCCTATTTTACCACCCTTAAGGGGAGATTTTCCAGAATAACTTATACAGGTTTTTATCATTTAAAAATTTTAATCTAAATGCCTATTTTCATATCTGTAACTTCAAAAACATAACCTTCCTACCCCTATTTTACCCCCTTAGGGGAGGATTTTCGTGAAATATTTTCTAGGCTGATATCTAAGCCCTAGAATTAACCTACCTTCCAAATTTCATGTTGATAATAGCAAAATTATAATTAAAACTTCCCATTAAAATTTTCATCCCCTATTTTACCATCCTTAAGGGAAGATTTTTCAAAATAAAATATACAGAGTTTAATTATTTAAAACTAATAATCTAAATGACGATTTTCAGGTCTGTAACTTTAAAAACATAGGACTTTCATACAAACTTTCTACCCCCATTTTACCCGCTTAGGGGAGGATTTTAGGGGTATTAAATAGCCTATAGCCTGCCCCAAAAGTTGGACTACCATATGCAAAAAGAATTTTTCAAATCCGATAGGTACTTCCAGAGATTAGCGCGTTCAAACAAACAAACAAACTCTTCCGCTTTATTATATTAGTAACTGCAAAAGTCATTTCGTACAGATTCATCTTTATAACTTTTACTTAGCGTAAGAGGAAAATGTCTCTATTTTTGAAAAAAGCCTGACATTCTAGAACAACATCTGTTAAATGACGTCATTTTTGTATGTCATGTGACGTCATCATGTCATTTTCCTAAAAGCTAATGTCCAGGTACTGTACACTGTACAGGTACTTGTAGGTAATGTTACAGTGACGGATTTACATACAGTTAGATAACGTTAACTTGTAAAGTTAATACAGGGCTCTGATCTGCACAATACCTCACACCATCGACCATCTTAATATAACAACTTATCCTACTATCCTACTAATATTATAAATGTGAAAGTGTGGATGTTTGGATGTGTGTTTAGATATTTGGATGTTTGGATGTTTGTTACTCAATCACGCCGCAACTACTGAACCGATTTGGCTGAAATTTGGAATGAAGATAGATTATGCCCTGACTTAATACTTTTTATCCTGAAAAAATGCACAGTTCCTACGGGATTTTGAAAAACCCGAAATCTATAGTTACAGCTATAGGTAAATTACTATAGCGAACTTCTTTGATAGTAGGTATAAAGGTTGGCAAAGGGAGCGGAAACAGGAACCGGAAATCCACGATTCCCTCGGGATTTGTTTAAAACCGAAATTCACGCGGGCGAAGCCGCGGGCAATCTCTAGTACATAATAAAATGCTTACCGTTAATTTTTGCTTGAAAATAATAAAACAACCAACCATTTTAATTACCTACATACAACCAATACAATCACACATTTGATGACAACCGTTGATTTTGACCTATCATTACATGAACACATGAACGGGACGGTGTAATTGCGATTAATTGCACGTTTAACGACTTTCCACTCTCCGTACGAACAAAAGCTTAGGGTCAAAGCACACACTATACTCTTGGCATCAGCTATCGGCGATGTTGCGATTTCATTATGCTGCACCGCATTTTGGCTACTTGTTACGTTTGAACATGGTAATAAAATAACGGATGCCAGAGCTTCACTAGATGCGTCTCACGAACAACATGTGGGCGTTAGCGCACTGGCGCGAAACTTTTTGTAAATATAACGCACCCACGATCCTATAATCAGGAGTTATGCGATTTCTACGATTTGAGCCAAAACTTGAAAACTATAAATAACGTTCATCACATTTCACAATCATATCTATTATAAAGGCGAAAGTTTGTGTGTGTGTGTGTGTTTATGTGTGTATGTTTGTTACTCTTTAATGCCGCAACTCCTACTGAACCGATTTGACTTTATTGAAATTATTGCGGGCAGAAGCTAGTATGAACGAAAGGAAACAAATTCCTCGAAAAAGTTCTTACACCGTCTATTAATTGTGTACTTTTAAATGTTTGTACATAAATAGGTACAATTTCCAAAATCGTCATGAATTGAATTTTTTTGTTTATTAGCATATTTTATTCACTTAAGCGAAATAAATGTACTGTCATGTAACGAAGTAGGTACCTAAGAGTATCTACTGCTTCTGATGTTGATATTGTAACCTTTAATGGAGCTAAGTGTTCAAGCGCAACTTCGATCTTCGAAAAGTGTTCGAATTACCGATCGACGATGCTAAACTAATCGTGTGGTGGTGTGTGCGGTGGCCCTAATACAAGAACACGCTCCGATGCGAGCCAACGTCGCGTGATTCCACCATCACTTTATTGTTTGCACAGGCTTTATGCACTTAATGAGGCCACTAATAAACCTTCTTACTCTATAATTAATTCTATTCTAAGTATTAAGAGCCCTCTTCATGAGAGCGACAAATCGTTGGTGGGTGGAATCTAAAACAGTGATTTCTGCATTTAGAGAACGAGACGACGAGATTTTGAAAATTCAAAGTAATTATAGAAATCCCTGCGAAGTTTTTATTAAACTACCCGTGCGAAGCCGGGGCGGGTCGCTTGTGTATTTATATAAAGCTTTAAACTAATTATTTATTCGTCGTTATGTATCCATTTATTTCTTTAAGCAAATTCACGTCTCTCATTTATTGGACAAAACAAGCAAGTGTAGAACAACAAAATATTTATTTTACCTTCGTGCTATTTCATAGTTTTTAACTAAGGAAATAACGATTTAGTTCAAGACGTTTTAACACGTAGGATCGTACTTATGGGTATGTTCAAAACTGCGGTAAAAATATCGCGCGGAAAAATTTCGCCGTATGCACTCTCCCTTAGTTCGGTAATAACACGTACCTATTGTCGGACAGCAATGGACTCTTCTAATTACACCTGTTACAGAGCACGCCTCTACGCTAATAACCGTTGCGTCAAGTAAACGTTTAATTGCTATACCTTTGTCGCAATTACACGCATCCGTTGCTTCGAGGGCAACCGCGTGATAATGATAACAGAACACTGATTTCACTTCTGACCTGAAACGCTAACTAAAACCTGAAACAAGTACAACGCGGTGCAACAGCAACCATGTGCAGTACACTTGAACGCCCGCGTAATTTTGGCATCACGTAAAAAGAACTCTGACTTTGAACCTGCGCAATAGGTAAATAATAAAATCAATCTAGGTATTTTCTGGTAGGAAGTGAGGCGCGATGGCGAGGTTGTATGTGCCGCCGCGCCTTGGTTCGTCAATCAAACTTACAGCGTTGTAGAAAAGTACAGCATATATAGGTAGGTACGCGTAGACAAACCTCTCCACTGTCTTCAACAGCTTCAGCAGTTTTTGACGCGTGCACGTAAAATTCACGACCATGTGGATGCGTCACGATTAATTATTTATTATTTATTTATTGGCGCGTATTTTCTGACACAGACCAGCCAACTTCCAGCATTAGTCCACATGTTGGACAAACAGTATTGGCGGAGAGCGTTGGAGCCACTGTGTGGAACCGAGTTTTAAAAGAAGGAACTGTATGAAGTATGACAAACTGCGGCGCGGGAATATCTTCAATTTTCATACAGTTTCTGGTAGGAATTTTAGGAGTCACACTGTATACGTCGTAGCCTTAGCGTTTCGCTGACGTCGCGCGTTCTGTTTGTTTCAGCCTTAATTGTAAATTAACTAAGTGACTAAAACACTCGGCCTCTATCACTCGGTGACGCGGGCGGGAGCGATTTTTTTTCGTAATTAATAATACCCGCAAATTGTGCTACTGACACGTTCTTATTGTTACTCGAAATGAAAACCTTGGAGGTAAAAAAATCGTCAGTCAACAATAACAATGGTCGCGAATTTGTCATTACCGCCGAACGTGACTTCAGGATAGTGTTACAACGCTTCGGGTTTTCCACGGATTTGTCTCAATTTCAACGTGGCTGATGGCGCTCGCTCTGTATTCAATGTTATATGTAAAAATTCATTAATATTGCCGACAATATTCGGGAATACTTGAGCTCGAATTGCGGGATAGCATCGCATAACGCCCACTATAACGTATCGAATGAGTATTATGAAGTTTGTACAAACACAGTGAGGGCGTTTGTGCACTTATTCGTTTTCGATTCGTTTTCGTGTTTCGTGAAAACACGATTCGACATAGCCTTCCTTATAACTGTATGGGCGCTTGTGCACTTACTCATTTTCGATTCGTTTTCGTGTTTTTAAATTCGTGAACTTTTCACATCGAATCGTTTTAAAATAAGGACGCGTGCGGAAAGGTGTGTGCGATATTCATAATCACTAACCTTAGTGTTACTGCCAGTATTTCTTCACAGAGTACATTGAATATAATTTTTTCTGCAGTTATGCATTCTCTAAAACGTGTGTATGGCCGAGTAATCTGTTCTTTTACTTATATGGCACAATATGATATCGAAAGTAGCAACATTCATTCGATTGTAATTATTAAAAAAAGATTTTTCATGATATCTCAATAAGTGATGATCAATAAATGCTCCTAGAATACTACTGAATACTTCTGTTTATAGGATGTATCCAGAATTTTTTCATTCTCCGGCGCCTACGAATGTATAAGAAAAGGGCAAAAAGCTGACGACGATTAAATACAGCACACATTATGAACACGGTTTTATCTACGAAATGCTTAAAACGTATAGTGAAATCACGATTAAGTGCACAAATGTCATTCATGAATTTCGTATCCGTTTTTATGATGTTCATTAAAAAAAACGAACATGAATCGAAAACGAATCGAAAACGAGTAAGTGCACAAACGCCCTCAACTGTGGGTGCATGCCAATAGGTACCGTCAAATAAACAAAAATAATCGCTATATTTTTACACTCACAAGCTCACACACATTTAATGTAGGTATACTTAGTTCAACTATATCAATACTCCTCCGATGCTCCGGTGTCGGAGCGAAACAATCGTCGAGTTTGTTTTGTGGTGAATTTGTGTGGTGTTGTGCCTACAAATTTGTCACTGTTAGCGGATTATAGCAAAATAATTTTATATTCATTGTATATCATGGAATTCCGCAAAGTAACGCCTGCTTCCATTCAACATAATTTTTAATCGACAAGGCGAAGCTATGATGTAGGTAGCGTCTATAGCAAACTCTATAAAAAACTAATATCAATATTCTGGATGTGCCATGACTAAATTTGATACCATTCTGAAATAAAACTCATTGCGTTTTTGTACGACTCCATATTATATCGTATCCTCGATAGAGCTATAATTCTGAGATAAGTTCCGCAGGTTTTAGCTCCGTGTCCTGGTTTGTGTTGTTAAGAGGCAGACAC
The DNA here is from genome assembly GCA_920104075.1 of Melanargia galathea. Taxonomy (NCBI): domain Eukaryota; kingdom Metazoa; phylum Arthropoda; class Insecta; order Lepidoptera; family Nymphalidae; genus Melanargia; species Melanargia galathea. Next base: position 13,293,847 of record OV049872.1, read on the forward strand.
CCTACTAGCACCCAACGGGTCCGATATCACGCATATCTAGTTCATTTTAATATCACCCTGGTTTTTTACTGTTTTCCATGTATTTTTTTTACATTGTTTTTTATCGTATGCGACGTGACGTCCTCGTTACTTTTCATGAGCTCGATAAATAATAAATCAGGAGTAATATCGCAGAACCTAGGCAAAAAATTTACGTGGATTAACATAAGACCTTGAAATTTACTCGCCGTGATATCCAGAGCCTGACACATCTATCAAAAATCGATTTTTTTGGTAACTTACGCAATGCCTCGTTGGTCAAGTCACCCAGAGGCTAGCTTGCTCGGTCGCTGATCATGAAATCTTGGGTTCGACTCCCGTGTCAGGCCAAAAGAAATTCATTGGGTTTTTCTGTCAAGAAATTTTCAGTAGCAGCCGTGTCTTGTTGTGCCTCGGAGAGCACGTGAAGTCGTTGAGTACCAACGTACGTAGAGTGAGGAAAACAGTGCAAACGTGTTTGCGCACACATTTGTACACTATAGTATCTCCTACGTAGTTGGCTTGTCTCCGGTAAGATTGGCTGCCGTGGCCGAAATTCGTTGAAGACGTTATTATGGTAAATGAGTGTCTGCTTAAAGCACTATCTCATTTCCTACTTGTAAAGCTTGGTATCCATTAGTCACAATGTTCGAAAACTTATCAGCGACTTACGCTTCTGAAAATACTTCTGAAACAAATACTTGAATACCTACCGAGTACTACGAAGTACCTATTCGTTTTTTTCCCTCAACAATATTATTTGTTCTATATTAGTCGAAGTGAGATTAGTCGAAGTGAGACTAGGAGATTCTTTCTGTTTGATTTTTTTTTTCATCATACTAACTTACAGTGGAACATTTTTTTAAAGATTTATGATAGTACCACTAGTAAATAACCACATAGACGTACCATAACTACTAGGTTGATATCTAAAATTACCTTAAATGTGATAACTAATGAAACTTATTTACATTTATGTTTATCTTTTGTTTCATGTACCAATCCGTGATGTCTTTTAGTATAAGGAAGGTATAAAGATTGATTTATTTACATAGATAGATACCTAGTTTATAACTGATTCATTAATTTAATTACTTTTGTATATTAAGTATCTCTTAACAAAATCAGTAGCTAATAGACGGCCCTTTCAGCTACCTACTCAAGTTCTCTAAACAAAAAGAAAATTAGAATAAATTTCCTAATCCCTATAGTATGCTTGTGTAGGAATTATACAAACATACTATAGGGATTAGAAAATGTATTCTAAGTTTGTATATGGTTTTCCTGTCATTACACTCATCTTTTAAACCTATAAAATAGAACCGTGCATGACTGACTGAAAGACAATGCACAGCCTGAAAAACTGACCCCAGAGATATCCTATCCAGAGTATCCTTAAAGTTATACTTAGAGATGAACTTTTCAAATTCCACCCCTAAAATAATGAAAAGGGATCGTAAAGTTTGTGTGGAGAAGCTTTATTTTAAACTATTAACGCGTACAAAGTCATGGGTATTTTGCTAGTAATCAATATACATATTAAGTAGGTCATTCTCTACATTTCTTTCTGTGACCCCTTCCATTAATCACTTATGAACGTATTCTTGCGCGAATGAGGCTGTGGCCACCAAAATCGCGTTAAGTAGGTAGGTACATGTAATATTTAAATAGGTAAGTAAATATATTCAGTTCAAATAAAAACCAGCGCAAAAACACCAGAGCAAAGCTGATATATTACAAGTAATTTACACATTTACCTACTGAAAATTCAACCTACCTACTGAATAATCGATTAATGATATTCCCCTACATAGGAATAACGTGAATGTTTACCGCGTTCTAGATTATGGTGATTTGTTCTAACCAATCGAGTCAACAAATTGATGACGAACTTGAATATGTTACCTAACATGTTCTGCACCTTATCTAACTTATCCTGTAGTTGGTTTTAGGTTGTGTTTACAAATGCTTCTTCATCTCAACACTTGTATTTCACTGTTTTATAGAAGTTTTTGACTATGGGCTAACAAATTACGAGTTATGTATCCTTCTTTAGCACAATGCGTAAGCTGTGTTCGAACTCAGATCTAAGAGCAATGGAAAAGAGTTTTATTATTCAAATTCATAGTCCTTACTAGTTTCTGTAGGTTCCTAATTTTCTAAATTTTCTAAATGGTTATGATTAAAAATTTCGGTAGAATAAAAAAAACATGATTTGGTGCTCAGTAAACGATCAGCGTCTCGAGGGACCTAATGTTGCTTAGTTATACTTTACACAGTCTCTACAGAAATTTCGAGGGTATGAAGTTGTGGTACAGACAGATTTGTCTTCCATAGATCAAAATATGGTAGATACCTACGTACTCCTTTTACAGATTAATATTAAAAATAATATTATTATAACTAAATATAATAACCTCTATTAAAAATAATATTGTTGTTAACACAATCTCTTCCCTGGTGTTAGAATATATTCTACACCTGGGAAGCGATGGTGCCCGCGCCACGCTCGTATCACGTCCTCTGTATATGAATACTTGCTTGGCCTATGCCATTCTTGGCCTAAGAGACATATATATCCACGCCACGTCTCCACCCTAGCCATATATATAAACCGGGCCTCATTGGAAGCGCAATTCTGTTTACACGTCGTAGGAACCCTCATATAACAAGGTCAAGAATACCTGAGCCCGATCGATGTTGACAGCCGCGCACCTGGTCACCTGTTGCGCTGCGCGTTTCTAGGAACGGCCCACAATTTTATTTCACATGCTAAATACACATCGCCGCCACAACTTTGATGTCATTTAAGCGAAAACAATGGGAAGATCTGCGGCGCCCAGTTGCATGCTAATTTGGACATTTTATTTAAATCAACTTATTCTTATTATAAACGTGACGGTGCTGGGACCGACTGCTGAAATACTATTATTCTATTTTTACGCCTAAATGACTCACGTAATTCAATAGGTTTATTACACCTTTGATGAGTGATTCATTTCGATATAATAGATACCAAAGTAATAAAGGAATGTACGTGAGTGTAATAATTAATTAACGTATCTATCTACATACTTAAATCTATCTAATATTAACGAGAACATGCATATAGCTACTAGATTATGCGGAGCCTTTGTATAGGAAAGTATTGAAACGCCAGAAATAACAGCCTTGAAACAAAATGGTAGGTATTCCTTTGATTTTCTGAACGGTAAAAAATAATTAAGCACTTAAATAATGTAAACTAAGTGTTCGATTGTAAATAAATAATAATTTCGTCTAAGGATTTATCGTAGATCGTGCACGGGTACGTTGATTATGTAAAAAAAATATTATTTCAATGCATGAACTATACCGTGTCGCCGCCTTGACCAGTCTTCACAAAGCCCTCTCCGGCCGCGGTGTAACAATATAATGAGAGTGAAGGAATAGAGAATGCACCTGTGTATGCGCACTTGTGCACTATAATATCTCTTGCGTAGTTAGCTGGTCTCCACCTCGGTTGAGATTGGCCGACTTCATTATTATTATTTGCGCGACAAATTAAAAAGTCATTTACCTTTCAACTGCAAATACGTTTTCCTCATTGTCCTCACATCACGGTAGTTAGATGATTTCTCTACCGTTATGAACGATGCACTCGCAAATACGGTACGGTACATTTGGTCATGCACACATAACACTGGCCGTTATGAGCGGCTTAATTCGCGATTTGCGTACCTTATGAGCTTTCCTGCCACTTTTCGCCATCATAAAGTGATCAAATAAGTGATCACAGCTATAAATCAGCGTGCGACTTTCCCCGGCTGTCGTTACGATTCGGCACGCTGCCTACGCCGCGTATCTGCTGACATTTTGCCAGCTTTTTGTTCTACGTTCTTATGTCTATGCATAATGGCGAATTAAGCTCCCGTACAAAACTTGAAACGGTTTATATATTATTTATTATACCTTTTGCCTTTCTTATACGTGCATCTTTGCCTATGTCTACAAAAATTCGGCTTGTATCAAATTCATAACGTATGTAAGGCATTGCTGGCTTATGCTACTAGACTTTGAGTTATTCAACCATTAAAGTTCTCTATCAAATTGTGCGAACGAAAAAATGTGAAGCCGAAATTTTTATTTGGCATAGAAAAAGTAGGTAGGTATATATGTTACAGGCATGCGAATTGTAATACACTCAAAAATTATTTTTGAAAATACTTATTGCTAAAAACTAAGGCATTAAAAAGCAAATAAAACAAAACGGTCACGTATCAATAGAGGTTTAATTTACGAGTAAAATATAGGTATTATGTGAAAAATATAGCAAGAAATTGATTAACATTCGTATCGCAAATACATCGGATGTACATTAGCGAATAAATAAAGGCAAGAGACGGAATATTTAATTGCATGCAAATCTGACGCGACATAAGACGGATACCTACCTTTTCATATCTTGATCTCGTTCACTGAAAAAAAGTGTCTGCCTTCTTTTTAAAATTCAAAATACTTTTTTTAGACTTTGCCTTAGGCATTGTGTTCAATTATAGGCATATACGAGTGTAGTCCACATTGGGCGCATATTGGCAACTTTTGCCGGAGCATCTAAAACTAGCAGTCATAGCCTCTTAAAAAAAACTCAAGCTTCTCTAAGGTATGCTGCTCAATGCTTCTGTTTGGACGCCCGAGCGTCTAAATGGTAGTTTATGCTGCTAAAAATCAGACGCTCAGTTCCTCTAAAGAAGCAATCGCTCAGGTGACATAGTAATTACCTATAGTTTCTTGTTTTTTAGTGCGCACAAACTTGTGCACTATATATCTGCGTAGCTGGCTACTGTCTGTTGAAATTGGGCGCCCTGGCCGAAATTCGGTCAGCAGGACATTATTATTAATTAAAATCTGTCGAGACCCTTGGTCCGTGGGGTCCTAGCGCTATAAGGCTTTTTAAGGAAATATCAAAAAGGTTAGTCGACATCACAGGAGACCGAAGAGCTGGCAGCTACCTCGGACAACGAATTAGTCTAGCAATTCAAAGGGGAAACGCTGCCAGTATCTTCGGAACCTTGCCTACAGGGACTCCTTTTAATAATATATTTTAGTCATTATACTATATTTTTTAAGGTTTTTAGTTTTAGGATTATTGTTCTTTTCTATTATTATTTAGACCTTAATTAAATAAATGTTTTTTATTAAAGTTTAAAAAAAAATGTACAGTTATATACCTCCATGTATAAAATTCAGCCAATAAGAGTAGCAATGTGATAATGACACTTTCGTGCTAAGGGTCAGCACACAACATCTTATCTGCATCGTCAGGACAGGGTGAGATGGTAGTAAAGCTCAAAATTCTCATCAATAAAAAAATAAGAGATCATTGGTATGCGTGTTACGAACGAGCAAACAAAAGACGTTAAAGCATCCTGTTCCCGCGACACCAGCTAACTTCTTATTATCATACTAATGACAAAAATTTATAGCTCCTCAAATCTGCCGTGATGCAAATGATAGCCATTTTGTTTTCTTAAAAGAAATTTAGTTGGAACATAATTATTATTATAGCAAGTCATTGCACTTTTTATCATTGATTTATTATATATTATTTAGGTATACTAGCTAGGTTTTAGGAAAATCACGTGGGAACACTTTGATTTTTTGCTTGATTTTTTGGGATAAAAACTATCCTATTTCCGTCTAGGTCCTAGATAGGTACGTCTCAAGGATGCAAGCTATCTCTAGAAAAACGTTCCTTTTAGGAGCCTGGATTCGTCTAAATTATAGGGCGTAACGTTCTTGACTGCCATTATAAAACACGTGCGGTAAAGTCATTTGGGTACCCGAATAGGGATAACGACAAAGTTTAATTCCACCATAAGGTATCAAGGTATCAAGGTACCTACGCTGATTAAAATTTCATTGGCTGACTTTACGTGTTTTTAAAATACAAATACGATCAGTTTTATGCGATTTTTACCTCGAATCCGTGTATCGGAGCTATAAAAACGAACAATGGGCGGACATATATGGATAAATAGTAATAACATTATTTTATTAAAACTAATTTGCTAATAAAATTATATGAGCCTAATACAAATGTTATAAAATTTTCTTCTCTTCGTTGCAGGTAAGTCAAGTCACTTATTTACCTACTTTTGATTAGTCTTGTGATGGTAAGTGTAAAATAAGTTAAGCCCCACGAACGCTTTCGAGTGCGCCCCATACAAACGAAAATTGATTCTTATTTAAATTTTATGAAATCAAACTCAATGATAGTTTGTAGACACAGTCTAGAAACTAACATATGTATATGTGTGTATGTTTTGTAAGATTTCCGTAAAAATGGTTACAAAGTTACACGGGCTCAAAGATTCGTTGATACTTATCAATGTAAATCTTGACAATTAATCAGACATGAGCCTCGCTTAACAAGGACAGTGATCCATTTTACGTAAGCTAGGTACCTATTGCGTTTCGATATTTGAAAACTGTCAACGTTGTTGAGATATGTTATGTGATTTAAGACCATTTTTGTCCGGGATAAAATCACTCGGAGAGGTTTGATTTTCAAGCACTTTCTCATGCTCTCACTCTTAACTCCACCACTGGTGCGGCAGCTGAAGTTCGGAGCTGTGATGGGTTAGGTCTGAACTATTATTGTTAAAATTTCCAGTCGGTATAAAATGAATTTTAAATTGGACCCTGACCTCACGTAGTATTAACTCGATTACAAACGCCGCCATGACACGTCACGGGTTCGATGTGAACAAACTGTGCGTTGCGGAACCACAACGTAGTGATTTTGTCGGACTCGTACCACACGGCTAATGCGGAGTCTCAAGTGAAAATTAATTGTTACACGTGACATTTGGAAGCACCCCGTGTGATACTTAGTACTTACCTATCGCGGATTTTTCTATGTAGGACGCCGCAAGTGGTGCAGAAGCAACAAAGCGTGGCATCGCTCTCGCACGCTGATGTTTTGTTTGACCAGGGCTTTATTGAGTTATGATACTTAATTCAATACCCACAAAGAAACTGTTTAATGCCTTTTTTTACGACTCCGTATCTCTCTTTTTTGCCTGTATTAATCCATTGTTGGGCCGATAAAGCCGATTCCTTATCATTATGCATCATGCGCCTCATCTCGCCATTGAGATATGCTCATCCACTTTTGCCATCAAGTTTGGCGATATCATCGGACCAACGAGATTGTTACTTTCCGATTAATTCCGATACATATGACTAGTTCACGGCTTTAAATCAAGCCAGATAGGTAAGCACATATAGGTGCATTAGATATGTAGATGACTTCGATAATTTAATACGTCTCATGATACGACCATTCTTCTGCATGTGTTGGTCAGCCTGGATTTAGTTTTCAGGAACCTCGTAGATCTTTCACCAAGTTCGAAGAAGATTCGGCATAATAATAATATAGATGCATTTATTCACAGAAAGTAAAATTGGATAAATTTTGGATCTAGATAAGTATGTAGTTGCACTTCAAACTGTAAGTATCCGCCGATTTTGCTATCATCAGTTTTCTGAATTGCCTCTGAAACTGGAAGCAATTTAAAGACGTATTCACGTCAAAAGTCCTCATCAAATAAATGGAGATTACAAAATATCAATGGTATATCCACAAGCACATTAGCGTTGTATTTCATATCATTGTCCTGATCGTACCCCGCGAATCTGCATTAAAAACATTCAGCCGATCCCCGGTGGATTTTTATGCAAATCTCATACGATGCGAGATTGACTGTCCATCACTAGTCCGCTCGGATTGTTTTCATCTAATTTGAATGTCTAATGTATGCAACACATTATAGTTTCCCGCTTTTATCTTAGATAAATTATTATCTTATATTTCCTTTGATTAATGTCTGATTATAAAAGAATTTATCTTTTCTTTATATGCAGTACCTACCTACCTACTTCTCAAATCTATACTAATAAATAAAATTGAAGTGTCTGTCTGTAATATCGAAATAACTACCTCATATTAAGCTCATATGGTTATTTGAACGATACTATAACCGAATCACACGTTTTTAAAATTTTTGTCTGTCTGTCTGTCTGTCTGTCTGTCTGTCTGTCTGTCTGTCTGTCTGTTTGAACGGGCTAATCTTTGGAACGGCTGAACCGATTTTGACGGGACTTTCACATACAAGTAGAGAATTAACCAGGGAGTAACATAGGCTACTTTTTTAACCGACTTTCAAAAAAGGAGGAGTTGTGTTTTTCTACCTATGTACACCGATATCTCCGAGATTTCTGAACCGATTTGCGTAATATTTTTTTTAATCGATAGAGAAACATTGCGACACTGTCCTACAAAAAATTTGGATTCCAACTCCTCAATCCTGATGCTGTAGGGGATCTGATCCCCAAAAGTAATGGGATTTAGGCACTGTCGGTTATTTAAATTGATATTGGGGATACCAATTAAAGACTTTATTGTTGAATGACCTCGAGTAGGTACATGTCGAGCTCCTCAACCCTGATGCTGTAAGGAATTGCATTCCGAAATCGTAAGGATCCCACGGAATTTTTCCGTTTTGTGGACGGGTTACTACTTACTACAGATAGGCTACTTTTTGTTCTGGGAAATCAAAGTTCCCACGAGATTTTTACAAACCTAAATACACACGGGCGAAGCCGTGGGCATCATCTAGTGGTTAACTAAGCGGTAGATACAGGTAGTGGTTAGTTATTTGTAACATTTTGTAAGATGCCGCGTAGAAACCGATCAGAGGTAGGTATGGGTTGAAACTAACATACATCTTCCAGATTAGCCCACCTCTATTTTAGACCGTATTACCATCAAGTGAGATAGCAGTCAAGGGCTGACGAAATATTTCATTAAATACATAGTTGTTTTAATTCCGTAGATGATAAAAAAGTAGTCCATCAAAAAATAGCAATGTACCTATTCATTAATTTTAAGAGTAGACAATAGAGAAAGTAAGTAAGTAAATAGAGAACGACATAATATAAAGTAATTATCCGTACAAAAAGTGGCGGCCATATTGCGATAAATCTGCCATTTGCATGAAATCAATTAAAACATGTAAATACGTGAACATGTACTCACACACGCTTAATTTCGAGATATCATAGTGTACATGCGCCATATTTGTGTTGTGGATTCTGTGACATTTATTTTACACATGTACATTTGTACACATGTGTAACTGAGTGTAAACGAGACATTTTTGAAGTAGTCATGCCATTTTCTTGTTCGTGGTCTATGGTCTAAACCCGTGGTCTATGGTCCAGATTCGAGCGACCGCAGCGCCGCATCGCGTTTGCATAGGTACTCGTATAGTCGCACTCACAGGTCGACGCCTGATAAACAACACATTACAGTTTCCCTCATGCATATAATATACAACGTTAGTTTTACTTTGCGCAAAAACCGAAACACGTGTCAAATATTTTTACATTAAAAATATTTATACAAAATTTCAAAAAAATATAATGAAAAGTAACGAAGTTATAAACTTGTTATGTTGCGTCGTTGTCCTCGAAAAAAATGGTCACCGCAAGCCGTCGCCGCAGCGCCTAGCGATCGACGCGAGTTGAATGACCGCCGCTGTGTGCCGACCGTCAGCTGATGCGCGGTAAATCATTGTGTCTAAGCTTGTAGGATTTCAAAATATTTTTGGACAAAAATATAACACTATATAAAAATGGTTGAATTCGATTTTGTTACTGATTCTGAACAAACTACTTTCAGGTTTTGCGTAAAGTAAAACTAACGTTGTATATCTCATATTTCGTTTAGTACGCACCTACCTACATTGCATCATTTAGAAAACAATTTCAAAATAAATTCAACCTGGGCGGACAGACGGCAATTTATACGCACATACATTTTGGTATCATTTACGAAATCTATGATTTATATTTGTACGTTCACATTAATTCATAATCTTGTAAAGAACGAAAGATTATCATTTCAATTGAAAGAAAATCGAATTTAATATTAATTCCCTTCAATTTCTCTCGGTTTAGCTCTAAATCATGTCTAAATCATACTTTGCTCATGCTTGCTGTGTAAAGTTTTGCACACAATCAATTGATCAATAAACTAATAAATGAACTTTAAGGGCCTGTTTCACCACTTTATGATAAGTGTCTGATAGCCTAAACGTAAGTTTTGTCACTTTCTTCTTTATGTCAAAAGTGACAAAGACAGAAGTTGTAGATAGCTATCTGATACTTATCAGAAAGTGGTGAAACAGGGCCTAAATTAATAGTGATTAAACAGCAAGTACCTATCTAGTACCAACTCGTGCATTCCAAGAACCGATGGTCATACACAGGTGTTACAGGCGCGAGCGAAGAAAGCGCAAAATGGTAGATTAAAAAAAACACTTCTGCCAAACCATGTCGCAAGAAGTTATTAGTTGCTAAATAAAATCAAGAGTTCACTCTTATCAGAACTGAAACGGATTGTGCTACATATTACCTTTTCATTGAATTTACATAGACGGCACAATTCATTCCTTTCCAGTGGTATCACGTTACGCAATACATATTTAAAGTTTTCAGCAACATTTTCCCTGCAATTTTACTCATATATTTTTTTTATTTATTAAACAGGTAAATATAGCAACTCCTAAGTAACTTTATCTGGATTGTAATTAAATATGTTAGAAAATAATGGAAGAGTCTAAGACCGACCGTGATTGTTTGGAAAATTTTGTTTCCCCTATTCCTCTTATAAAGTTATGCCATACCTTTTTAATAAATGGCTATTAAATTCTTCTTGAGTCGTATCGTCGATTGCAGCTGCGCTGTTGATAATAAAATCACCTATTTTGTGTCAATGATCAACGATCATCCGTAATTTGATTGTGGAGAGCGTTGGCAGGAACCGGTGGTTATAGTTTTTGACCGAATGCTTCTGATTTTGCAAGGCTTCGTTCCACTTAACCTAAGTTCTTTATTCAGTGATTGGGCAGAATAAAAAACGAATCTAACAACGACCTATTTGTGTTTTTCCGTTTCGTAGCTCAATTGAGAAGCCCGGACGAACATTATCCGGCGAATATAGATAAACCCAAGTCAGTTATTGAAAGAGCTGTTTCCTCTCAAATTCCCGTTGTATAATCAACGCTTTGCTCGCGTATTTTTATCGATTCTCCCACAGCGGCTTCCTCCCACCGCCTCCGTGGAAGCTGGGCAGCTCCCTGCCTCCTACCGCGCATTCATAATCGTATCGACATACACGATACATCTAACAATCTAAAAACCACCTTAATTTTAACACCGCAAAACTGAAACTCGGGGGACCCGAAGAAAGCCATCTAAAAGAATGGAGCGGAATCGTGCGTTACCAGACACGAGACATTAAGCGACTTATAAATTACATTAGCATATAAATAAAGTATTTTTGTGTTGTCGCTCGTAGTGCTGGCTCTTTTACGACGTCGAGCGGGGTTAGCTCGGGATATTTTTTGTTCCCTTTTTAGATAAATCCACGGTCTTAACGACCGCATGCAAGTACATGTTATCGGTATACGTTTATTGCTTATTCAAACTCATAAATAATTCTAGAGGAAACATGAAATTAATTTCATTGTGAAGATGGAGGCCTACTTATTTCCCCACGTCAATGTATAATGCCCGGTGAAATAACTTAAAATGCTATTGAAGTATATCAATACAATTTTATTATAGAGTCGTAGAGTTCACGCACATACCTACAGTACTTACTTACGTATATTGAGTATGAAGTAGGTATCTATGTAACAACTATGTTAAAGGTTGTAGATTGAAATCTTACTAAAACTGCAAAAAGAAGGTAGTCAGAATAGCATATACCTACATACCTACCTACCAAGATGAGTTATAGACCATAGACACATAATACTTACTATTAATAGACCCATAGATGCCATCAGACTCTACATCGAAACATTGCAAGACAAATTGTACAAACGAGAGGCCAAAACCAAGACACAAAAAAGTTTGTAAGGCGTAATTATTTTTGGGGGAAAGTTCTGACTAAAACTTAAGTTTGACACTTACTGAGATTCAATTGTTTCTAACCTTTTGAGAAAGTTCCCATACTGTATGTAGGTACCTACGTACCTATTGTGTTTTTATTTCGATTTAGAAGGTATCGGATGCAGATCAGAAGTTACAAAACTTTTAAGTCAATAAGTACCTACGTTTTTGTGTAAGCCCTAAATACCTACTCTTTGGCAACTCGCGAGTCTATAGCCTCTTTACCAGCCATTACCTACGTATGTAACAGTTCAAGTTGCTCTACGGTGGCTGTTCGGACTTCGGACACTCTAACCGACCCGAGCGTCCGGAATTGCTTAAAAAGCTGATGGAAACCTGCTGCTTAAAATTAAACGCAAGGATCGCTCAAGCGATAGAAGTCAATGAGCCTAATTCGCCTTTCAAACAAAAAAACTGCATTCAAATCAGTTCACCCGTTTGAGCGCTACGGGAGAACAGATAGACACACACATACACATACACACACAGTAACGTCAAACTTATAACACCCCGTCGTTGATCCACATTTCGATTCGTTTATATTGATAGCGACAAATGTAGCTATCTTCTATCTTACGACATCCGTATGGTCATGTTTGTTGTTCCACAGTATGCATAAGCCTGGCATCAATTGTTTTCACGATGTTTTCACGCATGTCAGAGCCACCTAAGAGCGAGGCCGCACTGCGAAATTTATTCGCGCGAATTTTTTCGCAGAATTCTGTGACATATGGAAATGTATGAAGCTGCCCGCACTTGCGATTTAAAATTCGCGCGAATATATTTCGCAGTGCGGCCCCGGCCTTATAATAGAGTTTCATAAACATAAATTCCTTCACTTAGGCCTAGGCCGCATTGCGAAATTTATTCGCGCGAATTTTATTCGCGAGGTTTATTTTCCGTGCACGGAATTTCACCTACACGCACTGCGAATAAATTTCCTCGCGATTTTTTGCCAGTTCTATAGTAGTTCTCGACTGAGACACATGTCTACAAGTATATAAATTAAACATTTAAAAACCGCCCGACATTCGCCATTTTGTGGTGGCGGCCATCTTGGATTTGCAATAGTGCTATTCTACTAGTCAAGCCCTTTCATTTGATACCCATATTAAGGGAGTTGTGAAAAAATATGTAATCCGCCATTTTGTAGCGGCGGCCATCTTGGACCGATTTTCTTCAAACATAGCTAACAACACTCTCGACTAATTCACTTTTCAAACAAAAAAAACCGCATTCAAATCGGTTTTTCCGTTTGAGCGCCACAAGGGAACAGACAGACACACACACACGCACACACACACACACACACACACACACACACACACACACACACACACACACACACACACACACACACACACACACATAGACAGACACGTCAAACTTATAACACAACGTCGTTTTAAAATTACCTGGGGTTAAAAATAGACAACAGAACTAAAATTTAAATTTACTTACAACGGCGTAAAACACGCAGCAAAAAAGTAATGAACAATTGAACATTCATCCACTTACGGCCTTGAAGGTCAATGATTGAAATGATTTTTTTCCGTAAAATATCAATGAAGTATTTGGTAAACTTTGAGAATGTTGAGTGGTTGCATCCAGAGTAAACCGAGTAATTTGAAGAGGTGAATTGCGTATGGTACCTATTTGGATTGAGAGACAGCGCGTATTGGGTTTAAGAAGACGGAGTTTAAGAATTGGTAGTTGGATGACTATGAGATAGCGAATATTGGGTTTGTATAGGTGAAGATCAGGGAGTTGTAGTGATATTAAGGGATGGCATGTTATAATTTGGATTAGAAGATGGCGTATTTAGGTTGGAAGAGTGTGTGGATCGTAGATGTGAAGATGAACATGATGACGATTCACACTGAGGCTGATATCTTATCTAAAGTACTTGTAAAAGTTTATTTGAATAAAAAACTTTTCTATTCTATTCTATTCTATTCTATTCTATTCTATTCTATTCTATCTATAGAACGTACAGTACGTTCTATAGACTCTACTCAAACTCAAGATAGAGTTGAAATGAGACAGATTTATGTCAGCAACATATTTGTGTCTCGTTCTATCTCTATCTTGAGTCTGAGTAGAGTCAGAGTACGCTCTAGTTTTGATTAGATAAAAATGAATTAGAAACCCCGCGCCTTCGCGAATTTTATTTCGCAATGCGGGGACCGACATACAATTTCATACTGCACAAAAAATTCGCGCGAATTAAATCCGCACCGCACCGCGTCCAATTTGTAGCAAACTACAGAATTTTTTTCCGCGCGAATTTTAATTCGCAAGTGCGGGCAGCTTCATACATTTGCATATGTCACAGAATTGTGCGAAAAAATTCGCGCGAATATATTTCGCAGTGCGGCCTAGCTCTTATTCGCACTTTAGAGCGAGGCCGCACTGCGAAATATATTCGCGCGAATATTATTCGCGCGGTTTATTTTCCGTATTTTAATATATTTTTTTCGCGAATTTTAATTCGCAAGTGCGGACAGCTTCATACATTTCCATATGTCACAGAATTGTGCGAAAAAATTCGCGCGAATATATTTCGCAGTGCGGCCTAGCTCTTAACCGTGTCTGAACGAACTTCACGAGATAAATAAGTATGAAATATAATATAATATGAAGAATTGTGTCCAAGAAAAATTCCGGCATGGTTAAATACATATTTCAAGACTTCCTAAAAATACTTTGCATATTGCTCTATATTATTCTGCGTAATAAAATTTCATGCTATAGGTAGGTACATTATTACACATATCGATAAAATTGCCAATTCGACTGTAAGATAACGTGAATCTCGGGGCTTCGCGAAATTTATTCCCATAGGTATGAGGCTCAATCATGGACATTTTTTCTCATTTCCCTCCGTTTTTCCTTATTATGTAGGTACATAAAGGACATTAGGCATGTTAGACGGGCTTTGCGTTGTGAATACTAAGAAAGGTCGGCGTAGACATTAGACACGATGGGGTGGTCTCCTTGTGCTACAAACAGTCTCTCACTCTCAGTCGTGAGTATATCTTTTTGTCAAAAAATAATGTCGCTCTGTTTGGTCAGTGAGTAAAAAACCAATAAATGTTTTTAATAATTTTATATCAACTTTAACTTTTGTAAAATGCAAGTTATTTAGGTAGGTACCTACCTGTTAAGATAGAATATTTTTTAAGATTTTTCACCTGTAATGATTCACTTACCTATCCAAAATATTATGATAATATATGAAAATGTACCTATGAAAGAAAGTCTATCTTCGAATTTCAAAGTAAAATATTCTCTTCAAAAAGTATTTTTACATTACCAGTATTTTTGGATCCCAAGACAATATCTTCGTGGGTTTGCATTCGTTAGAAAAATTACATCCCTGATACATTTCTGTGAGATCAAAATCTCTTTTGTAGCATAATTTGGGTTCGGGCGCGACATGTAGATAAATGAAGGCCGCACTCCCCCCCCCCCCACCTCTACCCTCCCCCCACTTGATTGAAGAAGGAAAACTGGGTTCCGATAGCTATTAAATGTTAGAAGTGTGTTACGTTATTGCTTGGTCTTTTGCTGAATAAATTTTATTGCAGGGTATTTCCTTTTATGTTTTTAACCGACTTCAAAAAAAGGAGGTTCTGTATTCGACCCGTATGTATGTATGTATGTATGTATGTATGTATGTATGTATGTATGTATGTATGTATGTATGTAAGTATGTTCGCGATTATCTCCGCAACTAATGAACCGATTTTGATGATTGTTTCACTATCGTTATCTACATACTTTCAAGAAGGTTTTAGTATATAACACATCGAGTTATCATTCTTACGTACGAAGTTATAAGCATAAATGTACACATATGTCACTAATATGTTCTCTGAGATTGCCAGACCTATTGCTGAAGTCTAATATAGCTATTCTGTCCAAAGACTTCACTCTGCGATGCCTACGTAACATTGACCTTTTGCAAAAAGTTCTGGGCCGAAGTCAGTACAGTTGCATATAGAGTGATTTCTTGGAGTTTGTGCATGGTTACATGTATTTCCATTCTATACAAAGCCAAACCGCACGGGTGTGAAACTAGTCGAGTGTAGATTGTAAATTACGGTCTATCCAAATTATACGAGAGTTGTACGCATACAAACTAATCTTTTATAGATCAGAAGTTAGGTTAGGTTGGGTTAGAACATAATAAAACCACTCACCTATAGTATGACACATAAAATGTATATGCCACAGGATATTTAATAATAATTAATAATATTATATAGGTCATAATCTATTTTACATAGTTCTCGTTTATATTATTATTATTATTATTACCTAATATAAAGAAAACAAATCACTAAAATCTCTCTCATATCTTAAAATCCCGATTAAGAAATCAAAATGTGTCATATATTGGACTACTTTATTCACATACATCTATAATATTTAAAAAAAAATTAAAAAAGTTCATTATAACACTACTTTGTTAGGAAATTATTGCAAAGTAATGTTATAAAATAATTTTTTCTACATTATAGTACAGGCACTGGGTTCTGGTATTTTTGAGCCATGGCGGGTGTTTAGTTTTGTTACTTACAATAATTATTATTATCCCGCTATCAAAGTTACCCTATTACTACTACTGCATTATACTTTATTTCATTACTGACAGGTCAGTGGGTCTACCATCAACTATAATCGCGACTCAATTAAAGACCTAAACTGAACTGAATCGCTATTTCGTACCATGAACTCTTTTATCCGACCAATAGATGTCATGACGTCATGACGTCTATTATAGACGATATTATAGACGAAACAAAAACCTAGTATAAAAATATAGAAACAAAAAGATACTTCATGGTACGAATTCAATGCAATTCATTTTAGGCACCGATATTGAATAGCATCGGAATTGGATCGTTAGATTAAAGATTGTAGTAGGCATTCTGGTCGAGTCACGACTCTGGATTCTGGTTTTTTCAGCTATGGCGGGAAATCGTATTGTTTTTGGCGCCTATTATTTAAATTTTTAATTTATTATTTATTGTTTTTGTAACCCAAACCTTTGCAAGTGATTTTTGTTGCGCGGAAAAATGTCTAGCAGTGATACTGAAGAGAATTTAACTCCACCTGACCACCGACCAACAATCTTTTGCCAGCAAAATCAAGGAAAACTCACTACAAATATTACCAAGATTTTATGGTTTGGATTTTAAGATATGAGTTTAGATAAAGTAGTGTATGAAACTCTACACTAAAACACTCGTGTAATACTATTAAAAACTCACCTGCGGCTCGTTTTTTAAACTAACACTCGTGTTTTAATAACCTTTTAAATAGTAGTTTATGAAACGGTTGCATAATATGCAACCGTTTCATAAACTACTATTATCTACTAAGTAAATCAATGGCTCCTACGTATAAAAGCCAAATTAACAATTTTGTCATCTTGGCTTTTTTGTGGCAAACGCATCCTATTAGTACAATTAATAATTAGAGCTTTATTTGAATAAAAAAGTAAAAAGTATGATGATTGCAGTCAAGGGCTAACTTGTAGTTGAATAAAAAAAATAGATGATGATTATGAACATAATCTGATTTTTGATTATTTTTTTCCATCATTTTTTTAAATTTTATAAATAAAACTAGTAGCCTATGCCACTTAGAATAAGAAATAAAATTCTAACGATACCTAATTCATCAAAATTGGTTCCGGCATATAGAAGTTATGGTACAACATACAAACATACATGAACCCTGAAAACAACATACTCCTTTTTTTTCAGGCAGTCCTTTAAAAAGGTTCTTTATGTTTCTTTTAAATACCGATCACCGAGGTTACGCTTTTTCATGCTACTGTTGACGCTGTTAACTACTTGGCGAATATTTGTCGCCATTTTTCTTCGTTTGTCATTCGACATTTTCATTTTCACTGTCCATTTTTATTTTTACGTTCTGAGTGTATGAATATTTCTATTTTGCCTACTGCGCGTTGTCGTCGTCGTCGTCTCAACCAATAGACGTCCACTGCTGGACATAGGTCTCTTGCAAGGATCGCCACAGAACACGATCTTGTGTTGTACTATGTGTTGTATAACAGAACTGCGCGTTGTATTTGTTACCAATTGTTAAGTTTTTGTAACGTTGTGTTTGGTTTTCATTATCTATTTTTGTTAAATTTACCATTTCGTTTTGTTAAGCATAATAAAACAAAGAAATGAATGCTCAGCCAAGCATATCGCATGCTGAGGATACATTTTTACCTCCTAATAAAAACAAACCGCGTAAGAATATAAGTACCAATGAGAAACTTTGGATTAGAAACGTTTAAAAATATGTGTTTGAAGTGAAATCATCGGAATCAAACATTGAAGTTCCAAAAACCAACTCGGCTCCACTCGCTCGTCTTCGTATCGTAGCAATCCAGTGCTGTGTTCGGGTATAGGATGGATAGGAATTTAAGGAACGCATTCGAATTTTCGTGAAATTAAAAATAACTAAAAAATACATGAATTCTGGCGTAACCAATATTAAAGATATATGTATTTATATATATACTATATATACATATATATAGGTAAACTTTGTATATAAAATATAATAATTACTTAAAATATAAACTTTAATTTAAATAAAATAATTGAATGATTCAAATCAATCACTTGTACCCCATCCCTATTTTAATTTCATTAAAAAGTGACAACCCACGAAACTTCACTTTACTGCACACAATTAAAAGTCGAAGTATAGGTATGTTGTACGGGCAAAATGCTGAGAATAAGTCACCCATTATTTTTTATTAAATAATAGAGACATTTTTTGACAATCTGTTTCATTATTTGACAATCTGATTCAAAGTACTTGTAAAAGTTTATTTGAATAAAAAACTTTTCTATTCTATTCTATTCTATTCTATTCTATTCTATCTATAGAACGTACAGTACGTTCTATAGACTCTACTCAAACTCAAGATAGAGTTGAAATGAGACAGATTTATGTCAGCAACATATTTGTGTCTCGTTCTATCTCTATCTTGAGTCTGAGTAGAGTCAGAGTACGCTCTAGTTTTGATTAGATAAAAATGAATTAGAAACCCCGCGCCTTCGCGAATTTTATTTCGCAATGCGGGGACCGACATACAATTTCATACTGCACAAAAAATTCGCGCGAATTAAATCCGCACCGCACCGCGTCCAATTTGTAGCAAACTACAGAATTTTTTTCCGCGCGAATTTTAATTCGCAAGTGCGGGCAGCTTCATACATTTGCATATGTCACAGAATTGTGCGAAAAAATTCGCGCGAATATATTTCGCAGTGCGGCCTAGCTCTTATTCGCACTTTAGAGCGAGGCCGCACTGCGAAATATATTCGCGCGAATATTATTCGCGCGGTTTATTTTCCGTATTTTAATATATTTTTTTCGCGAATTTTAATTCGCAAGTGCGGACAGCTTCATACATTTCCATATGTCACAGAATTGTGCGAAAAAATTCGCGCGAATATATTTCGCAGTGCGGCCTAGCTCTTAACCGTGTCTGAACGAACTTCACGAGATAAATAAGTATGAAATATAATATAATATGAAGAATTGTGTCCAAGAAAAATTCCGGCATGGTTAAATACATATTTCAAGACTTCCTAAAAATACTTTGCATATTGCTCTATATTATTCTGCGTAATAAAATTTCATGCTATAGGTAGGTACATTATTACACATATCGATAAAATTGCCAATTCGACTGTAAGATAACGTGAATCTCGGGGCTTCGCGAAATTTATTCCCATAGGTATGAGGCTCAATCATGGACATTTTTTCTCATTTCCCTCCGTTTTTCCTTATTATGTAGGTACATAAAGGACATTAGGCATGTTAGACGGGCTTTGCGTTGTGAATACTAAGAAAGGTCGGCGTAGACATTAGACACGATGGGGTGGTCTCCTTGTGCTACAAACAGTCTCTCACTCTCAGTCGTGAGTATATCTTTTTGTCAAAAAATAATGTCGCTCTGTTTGGTCAGTGAGTAAAAAACCAATAAATGTTTTTAATAATTTTATATCAACTTTAACTTTTGTAAAATGCAAGTTATTTAGGTAGGTACCTACCTGTTAAGATAGAATATTTTTTAAGATTTTTCACCTGTAATGATTCACTTACCTATCCAAAATATTATGATAATATATGAAAATGTACCTATGAAAGAAAGTCTATCTTCGAATTTCAAAGTAAAATATTCTCTTCAAAAAGTATTTTTACATTACCAGTATTTTTGGATCCCAAGACAATATCTTCGTGGGTTTGCATTCGTTAGAAAAATTACATCCCTGATACATTTCTGTGAGATCAAAATCTCTTTTGTAGCATAATTTGGGTTCGGGCGCGACATGTAGATAAATGAAGGCCGCACTCCCCCCCCCCCCACCTCTACCCTCCCCCCACTTGATTGAAGAAGGAAAACTGGGTTCCGATAGCTATTAAATGTTAGAAGTGTGTTACGTTATTGCTTGGTCTTTTGCTGAATAAATTTTATTGCAGGGTATTTCCTTTTATGTTTTTAACCGACTTCAAAAAAAGGAGGTTCTGTATTCGACCCGTATGTATGTATGTATGTATGTATGTATGTATGTATGTATGTATGTATGTATGTATGTATGTAAGTATGTTCGCGATTATCTCCGCAACTAATGAACCGATTTTGATGATTGTTTCACTATCGTTATCTACATACTTTCAAGAAGGTTTTAGTATATAACACATCGAGTTATCATTCTTACGTACGAAGTTATAAGCATAAATGTACACATATGTCACTAATATGTTCTCTGAGATTGCCAGACCTATTGCTGAAGTCTAATATAGCTATTCTGTCCAAAGACTTCACTCTGCGATGCCTACGTAACATTGACCTTTTGCAAAAAGTTCTGGGCCGAAGTCAGTACAGTTGCATATAGAGTGATTTCTTGGAGTTTGTGCATGGTTACATGTATTTCCATTCTATACAAAGCCAAACCGCACGGGTGTGAAACTAGTCGAGTGTAGATTGTAAATTACGGTCTATCCAAATTATACGAGAGTTGTACGCATACAAACTAATCTTTTATAGATCAGAAGTTAGGTTAGGTTGGGTTAGAACATAATAAAACCACTCACCTATAGTATGACACATAAAATGTATATGCCACAGGATATTTAATAATAATTAATAATATTATATAGGTCATAATCTATTTTACATAGTTCTCGTTTATATTATTATTATTATTATTACCTAATATAAAGAAAACAAATCACTAAAATCTCTCTCATATCTTAAAATCCCGATTAAGAAATCAAAATGTGTCATATATTGGACTACTTTATTCACATACATCTATAATATTTAAAAAAAAATTAAAAAAGTTCATTATAACACTACTTTGTTAGGAAATTATTGCAAAGTAATGTTATAAAATAATTTTTTCTACATTATAGTACAGGCACTGGGTTCTGGTATTTTTGAGCCATGGCGGGTGTTTAGTTTTGTTACTTACAATAATTATTATTATCCCGCTATCAAAGTTACCCTATTACTACTACTGCATTATACTTTATTTCATTACTGACAGGTCAGTGGGTCTACCATCAACTATAATCGCGACTCAATTAAAGACCTAAACTGAACTGAATCGCTATTTCGTACCATGAACTCTTTTATCCGACCAATAGATGTCATGACGTCATGACGTCTATTATAGACGATATTATAGACGAAACAAAAACCTAGTATAAAAATATAGAAACAAAAAGATACTTCATGGTACGAATTCAATGCAATTCATTTTAGGCACCGATATTGAATAGCATCGGAATTGGATCGTTAGATTAAAGATTGTAGTAGGCATTCTGGTCGAGTCACGACTCTGGATTCTGGTTTTTTCAGCTATGGCGGGAAATCGTATTGTTTTTGGCGCCTATTATTTAAATTTTTAATTTATTATTTATTGTTTTTGTAACCCAAACCTTTGCAAGTGATTTTTGTTGCGCGGAAAAATGTCTAGCAGTGATACTGAAGAGAATTTAACTCCACCTGACCACCGACCAACAATCTTTTGCCAGCAAAATCAAGGAAAACTCACTACAAATATTACCAAGATTTTATGGTTTGGATTTTAAGATATGAGTTTAGATAAAGTAGTGTATGAAACTCTACACTAAAACACTCGTGTAATACTATTAAAAACTCACCTGCGGCTCGTTTTTTAAACTAACACTCGTGTTTTAATAACCTTTTAAATAGTAGTTTATGAAACGGTTGCATAATATGCAACCGTTTCATAAACTACTATTATCTACTAAGTAAATCAATGGCTCCTACGTATAAAAGCCAAATTAACAATTTTGTCATCTTGGCTTTTTTGTGGCAAACGCATCCTATTAGTACAATTAATAATTAGAGCTTTATTTGAATAAAAAAGTAAAAAGTATGATGATTGCAGTCAAGGGCTAACTTGTAGTTGAATAAAAAAAATAGATGATGATTATGAACATAATCTGATTTTTGATTATTTTTTTCCATCATTTTTTTAAATTTTATAAATAAAACTAGTAGCCTATGCCACTTAGAATAAGAAATAAAATTCTAACGATACCTAATTCATCAAAATTGGTTCCGGCATATAGAAGTTATGGTACAACATACAAACATACATGAACCCTGAAAACAACATACTCCTTTTTTTTCAGGCAGTCCTTTAAAAAGGTTCTTTATGTTTCTTTTAAATACCGATCACCGAGGTTACGCTTTTTCATGCTACTGTTGACGCTGTTAACTACTTGGCGAATATTTGTCGCCATTTTTCTTCGTTTGTCATTCGACATTTTCATTTTCACTGTCCATTTTTATTTTTACGTTCTGAGTGTATGAATATTTCTATTTTGCCTACTGCGCGTTGTCGTCGTCGTCGTCTCAACCAATAGACGTCCACTGCTGGACATAGGTCTCTTGCAAGGATCGCCACAGAACACGATCTTGTGTTGTACTATGTGTTGTATAACAGAACTGCGCGTTGTATTTGTTACCAATTGTTAAGTTTTTGTAACGTTGTGTTTGGTTTTCATTATCTATTTTTGTTAAATTTACCATTTCGTTTTGTTAAGCATAATAAAACAAAGAAATGAATGCTCAGCCAAGCATATCGCATGCTGAGGATACATTTTTACCTCCTAATAAAAACAAACCGCGTAAGAATATAAGTACCAATGAGAAACTTTGGATTAGAAACGTTTAAAAATATGTGTTTGAAGTGAAATCATCGGAATCAAACATTGAAGTTCCAAAAACCAACTCGGCTCCACTCGCTCGTCTTCGTATCGTAGCAATCCAGTGCTGTGTTCGGGTATAGGATGGATAGGAATTTAAGGAACGCATTCGAATTTTCGTGAAATTAAAAATAACTAAAAAATACATGAATTCTGGCGTAACCAATATTAAAGATATATGTATTTATATATATACTATATATACATATATATAGGTAAACTTTGTATATAAAATATAATAATTACTTAAAATATAAACTTTAATTTAAATAAAATAATTGAATGATTCAAATCAATCACTTGTACCCCATCCCTATTTTAATTTCATTAAAAAGTGACAACCCACGAAACTTCACTTTACTGCACACAATTAAAAGTCGAAGTATAGGTATGTTGTACGGGCAAAATGCTGAGAATAAGTCACCCATTATTTTTTATTAAATAATAGAGACATTTTTTGACAATCTGTTTCATTATTTGACAATCTGATTCTAACAACGCACAAAAGTCACCCAACTCACTCACCTACAACTACAAAGTAGTTCATCTCCGTATAATATATTCAAATAACATCCACCCAACCCCCGAAGTCTTCAAGAGCCCGCACGCAGATGAAGAATAGACGAAAAAATTGCCTAGCCGAGAACAAATCAAAAATATATGCACCCTTCGCGACGTGACATGTTTCTGAAGCTCCCATTTACATGAGGCCGAATCACCTCGTCGCGTGGCACGATTTTTTATTTAAATTGTTCTATTTATACGTGTTTCAAGACATTTCTCCTCTTGTGACGCCGCGCCTCGGGCCGCGTTATATTTTAGTTTGGGCGATACTGTGGCGTGAATTGAATACATTGTTTGCGTTTGCCGGTGTCTCGGTTTATATTAGAAATATTTATGTATCTTCTATTATACTACGGCGTCCTACATAGAAAAATCCGTGGTAGGTAGGTATGCCACACGGTACGCTGCGACAACGCCACGTGTTGCAGCGTCGCAGTGGTACTTATGCGGCGTCGCTGCGCGGCTTCTGCGGCGTCGTTGCGGTGTCCAACTAAGACAATCCGTAGTGTCACAGTCGCAATGTGCACCGCAACGCTAATTTGTGTGTACAGAAGTGCACGACGCCGCAACAGTCGTAAGGCATAGGTACAATCCGATAAAGTCACTTCGTTGCAGCGCCGCAACGCGCTCTGTGGCAGCGCTTAAACGCAGAATATTCCGCAGATTCCCACAGTGAGAACAGACTCCACCAAAGGCTTAACAATCATAAACTTTTTGGTATAATAAGCAGGAACCTATCTTAGTACTTAGCTCTTAAGCTAACACAATAAGACAGAGTTTTCCATCCACGTTTTCCCCGAATACCTACACTCTGGCAATCACACCCCAAACAATCGCAACCTATCAGAGGTTCCCTAATGAAGGCAGGCGTCGATGAGCCTTGTTTTCGTAATTAAAACGCAGCACGCATGCGCCGCGCCGGCCACGCCCCGCGCAGCCTCATCTCACCCCCCTCCCCACCCGCCACCCCTCCTTTAATTACTGCCAAGACATTACCTCCGTACCTTATATAAACCTTCGCTAAGGGTAATGCAATTACCCTACTTTTCCATTTAGGTAAGAGTTGGTATACCTACCTACGTAGTCAGATACTACCCGTAATCACTATTAGATTTTTTTCATTTTCACCTTTTAACGCCTTAAAATCCTGATCTCGACTGGTAGATGCCCACTGCTGTACAAAGGTGTCTTACAGGGATTTCCCACTATCCATGGATTGCACCGTTTGTGTCCAGTCCACTCACCCTTCGGGGTCTTGTGGGGTTAACGTCCATTAGTCCTCCGAGCTACTTCAGCCGTGATTCGTAGAGCTATTTCAATAATGTAGCTAATTTGATGGCCCTTGAAATAAATCTAAACCTAGTTGTGTTGCTTGCTACCATTGCTAGTTTACCATCACTATGTTTCCTAGCTTGTAGCTTGCTTGTTCCTCAGTATGCATAGGAAATTATAACATAGTAAATTCGTGGTTAAGACGTGCGAATTACCTATTTATATACGTACTATGTCTGCAGTCTCGTATACTGAAAAATGCAATAAATGAGCAGAATGAGTAGCAACGTTTCAGAGGCAGTCATAGGCGGGTATCTATAGAAAACTCTCATTTGTTACCGGGTAGTGGGCGCCGGGTAGCGGGCGCCGGGTAGCGGCAGCGATGCCGCGCACGTCCGTTGCTTTCTCATTTTTCACTACATTGGCCTTACGTGTGAATTATTGTTTGCTCTCAGCTTCCCCGCCTAAATGTTGGTGTTTGTTTTTTAATTTTGCTCTTCACTCCAACACTTATTCTATACCTAAATTACTTTGATTTTGTATCTCTTTATCTTTAGCATAAACTTACAAAACTTTTATTGTAGGCACTGTTCTAAAGCAATATAATTAAGTAGTTCATTAATGATGATACAAATATGTCGAGAATATATATTGGTACAATAACCACAGCAATCGTTCATTCTGTTGATAAATAATATAACTATAGTTAGTTTCCTACGCCAGTCTGTAATATCGTCTATGTCGCCTATGTCGTCTGATTGAAAATACTCATCTGATATTTTAATGTTCATAATACGGTACTTACAATAATTTATACCAAAGAGGTACCTAATTAGGTAGATATAACCATATTTAAGGATCGGAAATGTTACAATTTGTATGCAAACGCTGCTGTACGTGACAAAAATATTTAACTGTAACCTTATATCACCCACCATGAAAGGTGATGCGATAATGTATATTGATAGCCGTGAACACAAATAACTATTGAAAAAAAACGCTCTCATAAATATGTCGGCAATGTACATTAGCGAAAGAAAAAGGCTAAAATTACCCCATTAATATTTAAAACCGGGCCATTATGTTTCTCTATGCCCTAATACAGAGCACGCCTACTAACGTATTCGCGCCGAATAAGAATGCCTCTCCAACAAAGGAGGCACAAGCGCTTAACTGTCCAAACTCAATCGAAATTTCATTTTACGCCTCAAGTATCACGTACGAGCATACAGAATAGACTGCCGTCCTTCGTAAGAATGTGCGCTGTCAAATTTTAATTTCTCCCTCAAATATTTACCGAAGGAAAAAGGATTCCCCGGCGGGCCGCGCTCTAATAAGTTTTCCATAAGCGCACCCCCCCGGCCGAGGGTGGAGGGACCTGGGAGGGGGCGGAGAAGGCTCTTATTGTGTTTGCCGAAGCTAGCGCATCCGAGCGCATACCTAACAAGATGGATATGTACTCAGCCACCCCCTCGGACCGCCCCGTGCCATCTGAAATACTGCACTGAAATTGCATTTTCGAATACTAATTCCACCTCACTGTTACGTATGTCATCTTGGTCGCCGCCACTGTGCTTTTGTGACTGAATTTTCTATTTACAGTCGCATTCATAGCTGAGTTCTAAGACGCAAAGCTAGGTAGGTACCTGCTTTAGTTCTCCCAACGTGGGACAAAATTGTAATTTTTCGGAATTGTGTGAAGGAACATGACCAAATCTAACTAGTGCACTCAGAGGCGCTTAGTGGTTAGTTAAGGACCTTCTTAGTATAAAAAGGTTCACTCTCAAAGACAGTTAATTCTTCATTAACGTATATTATATTTACAACGTATTATTATAGTTTAATGAGAACCCAATAAGAGGAAGTCAATTCGCAAAGTAGAAAGCCCCAAAGTAGAGTTCGTCACAGAGTAAGGTAATCAGTAAGGTATCGTGCTTAACTGACTTTTATCAGAGTTCCCTACACTTATTTATCTAAGAAGTTATTTATAAAAGTATGAGAGAAGTTTCTGTGACCGACACAAGTTATTTTTAATCCAACAGGTGAGCACATCGATTTACACTGAATACAAAGACCTACGCTACGTTACGGTTACGTTTATTGCGTCTGTGAGGGCTTACGTCATACCGTTTCTTTGTTACGTCACTCTTATACCTACCTACACAAACAGTGTTTGTCAGTTTACTAGTCCTATCTCACTAAACTGAAGCGGGATGACCTACACTTGTCGGAAAGCAGATGTAACAAACTTTTTTTATTCAATTTTGTATCTATTTTGTATGTCACTATTTTTTTACAAATAAAAGGCTAGCTGTAGAATAACAAATTAGGTCCACTGTGAAGCTTGCGTTTGTATGTTTTATTGTACCGTATTAATAATACATGATCGGCATCACCGGAGAACGCCTTTTCGCTACTAATGGCTTGCTTATTTATAAACGACACAACTTTTCCAAGTACGCATACTCTTTTTGTCAAACGTTTTTATCAAATTACAGCGGCACTTTTAAAATAAGAAGCGACAGATACGACCTCCAGATCGATGTCGACAGACAGACACCGTGCACCATACTTTTTTACAAAACTGCCATAAACATTCAGAGCGAGTAAAAATTCTATAGACTGCGACCAGATTTATTTCCTTATTCCCCCAAACAATACGAAATACAAAAGCGCGCGGAGACTCCCGTCTTCGGCGATTGTCGCCACCGAATCGGTCCAATATCGCTTTTTCCCTTCGATTATTTCAACCAGTTCTTAATGTTTTTATTTAACGCTGAGTATTGAGTGGTGTCTGCTTTCGCCGCTCGACCTAATTTATGGCGTTGCTTCGCGATCGCCCCGCGGTTTTTGTCCGAATCCAGACCGCCCGAATGAAGAGGAACAGCGACTCGCTCACCGACGAAAACAATCGGCCGTATAACGTCCATCGATCGTTGGGAGTCGTACCCCAATTCTCGATCATAATATTTAACGTGCGATGGACTTCGCGGTGATTTATTCAACGGCCGCACGTCGGAATCCAGTAGTACAAAAAGGCGATTGTGAAGCGAGGAGTTCGCGAGCCGTGAGCGAGTTTTTGCTTGCGTATCGCTTTAATTACCCCGTGGGTGCAGGAACGCGTCGCGGAGATATTTCGGTATGTGACTCCGTTCACACAAAAGTCTCACTAAAAAGGGTCCGGTGTTTAAGAACTTAATTACTTACTTTTCTGAAGCGCTGCAGTTAGGTCGTCGTTTAGAAAATCGGCAAGCCAAATAAGTTATTTGATGTTTTTCTTCTCGACTGAGCAGCATCGCGGTAAACTTATGACCGCTTTATTTGGCGTTGGCATAAAAAGTCTTCGACATAATTGTAAAATACCTGCTGCTCTACTTGTTCATATTCGTTTATTTTGGAACAAAAGAAACAAGGTGTGGATGTGCACATACACAGAGGTTGTCCAAGCATAACCTCCCCTCGAGGAGGCCTCAGAAAACATACATTAAAAATGTTCCCCCCGAGGGCGGAATAGGGCGAGAGGGGGGAGAATTACAAAAGAAAACAGCCTTAATTTCCAATGTCATCTCCGTTCCACCTAATCCTCTTATCGTTTTATATTTTTGGCCTTTGAAAATTCATTTATTTTCGTTTGTTTAAGGAAAACGTCTTCTGACTTTGGGCGTTTGATAAACTGTTTTATTGATTGACTAGGAGAGAACTGCTTCAGAATTCATAAACTCTGAGTCGTATTCCTCATTTCTGAAGGTGTGACGCCTTTCTTTTTCTATTCTGTCTAGTTTTTTTTTTCAACAAACAATGCCAAGAAAAGGTGTAGTAGATAGTAATATTTTATAACTTGATAAATAAAACTATTCTATAAATCGTAATTTCAGAGTATTCAATTTCTACTAGGTAATAGATATACAATGTTAGTTGCTGTTATAAAGAGGTAGGTACCTATTATTCTTAAAATATGTTTGTACAGTAGGTACATACTGTTTCAATACGCAGTAAACATTTGAATTTGTATTCGAAAGTGTTACATTTCTATACAGTCGAGTTGTCTGTTAAGATTGTATCGGGGCTACTTTATTGATGTTATGTTACGAAGTCTAGGAGTACCTACAGAAGTTTCTTTATTGGAAATGCCTAGGAAAAAATCATATTATGTAAATTCTATGGATGCACCTACCTACTGATGATCCAGGTCATTGAATCGACGATGGATAGCGTTGACCTGAAAAATAGAAAAAAATTGTATTAGGTCCTACTAATACTCAGTAAGTACTATCGTCTATTACAATTTTTAAATATCTTACTTACTCTTAATTTTGTATACCTTAAAGAAAATTGCAATCGGAAAGAGAAATTTTTATAAGTATGATTTCGGGAGCAAACCCATACTGCCGTGGTATAACTAAAATGCCGTTATCTGACATCTAGCCGATTTTTAACTAATGATGCCATGTTAATCAGCAAAAAATTCTGCGTCTTTCTGTATATGCCATGTTTCGATACCATAAATAGTTATGGAAATAATAATTCCATGGTTGCCGTTAAGTACATTTTTCTCATGTGAGAGATTAACAAAAATGCCGCTATGCAACTTTGTGAGTCTTTATAGCCGCTAAGGTACGTTAACTCAAACTTTGGTAAAATATTCTGGATATGGTTGTTTCTCTAGATAGCCGTTATCCATTTTTTTTACACTATACAGCCGTTGACGTACTGTAACTACTGTATAGTTATTCTTTTTATGCGATTAACGACCCTTAACGGCAATATAGTTTATTATTTGACATACTTAATTTTTTAATTGTTAAACTTAAATGACGTTATCTCCCACTACTACACAATAAAGCCGTTAACATTCGTTCGCGCGGGGCGTCATCATGGCGGTGGTGGGGCGCGATCCTAAACTAAGTCTAAGAAAAATCCCAAACTAAGTCCCGCAAGTATTCTATCTTTTTTTTGTGCAATCGAGACATCCTTCACATACACATCTGGCTAGACAACTGCAGCTGTGCAGTGCACAAAATAAAAATTGGTTATCTTCCATTCTCTGGCGACATCAACTGTACGATCACTTTGGACTTACCAAAGTAATCGTACAGTCGATGTCGCCAGAGATTTTTTTGAATATACCGAGCTACGTGTCCCAAAGAATAATCCAATCATCTTACCCTAGGGCTTATTAAAAAAATATGGTTGAAGTACCTATGTTTTACGCGTAACAAGTTATGATCTGATGTATAAAAACTAAATGTCCGCGGCTTCGCCCGCGTGAATTTCGGTTTTAAACAAATCCCGAGGGAATCGTGGATTTCTGGTTTCCGTTCCCGCTGCCTTTTCCAACCTTTATACATACTTTCAAGGAAGTTTGCTATAGTAACCTACCTATAGTTAGTATTTGCTTCTCTTTCCCTCAATTTTGTCCATCATGATGATCTGAAGGAGAAGGTACCGATCATTTCTGAGTACATGCCCCATATAACTGATCTTTCTGCGTTTGTTAGTCAAAATTAGGTCTCTGTTTATACCAATGCGTAGTAAGACTTCGTCGTTTCTTATCTTTTGGATCCAACTTATGCGCAGCATTCTTCGGTAGCGCCACATTTCAAAGGCCTCTAGTTTCTTGTGAGTATTGTCTTTAATTGTCTAAGTCTCACAACCATAGAGAACTATCGGCCAGATGTAACAATGGAGCATTCACATACGCAGGTTAATAATATGCAGTTGTTTATTGCATAGTACTTTTTCATTTTCATGAAAGATGCACGGGCAATTTCAATCCGGGTCTTTATTTCAGGATCTGGATTCTTCTTCTCTTATTCATGTACCAAGGTATTTGTACTTTGAAACTCTTTCGAGTGTTTGACCTGCGATAGTTATTATTGGGTTTTGTTGCTGATTTCTTGATACTAACATAAACTTAGTTTTCTAGAGATTCATGTCTCTTCCCGACTTTCTACTACACATAACACACATAAACGATATCTATTATTTTCTGTAGATCTTGCGGACTAGAAGCCAAAAGAACAGTGTCATCAGCGTATCTGATGTTGTTTACCCCATTCCTTGTCTTCCAATGCTTCTGAGATGATAGCTATAAGTTGAACAGAAGCGGAGACAAGATGCATCTCTGTCTTAGCCCCCGGCATATTGCTACTTCATCTGTTTCCTCATCGTCAACACTTGCTGTCCCTATCTGCAGCCAATAAAGGTTCTTGATGATCATTATGCCCTTCCCATTGAGTCCAACTTCCTGCAAACGACGAATACGTACTTCGTGTTGAACACGTTTAGTAGGATTAGGAAGTACATTTCTGATTTTTGTTATTGGATGTTTGATTTTATATTTTATAGCAATTTAATTGTTTACGTTTAAGATTATGTAAATCCTTTATTTCACAGTTAAGTGAACACAAGTGACACAAAGTTTTGTCAAATACTTTTGTTCAAGTAAAAACATAAGTAGGTACCTACTACCTACTTACTTAATTAATTTTGAAAACCAATTTGTAAAATTAAACATTCTTTATTGAAAAAGTCTTTATTTTTTAATAAGTTAATTTCATTTTCTTCTTTTTTCATTTATAGGGTTGTAGACTTAAAAGTCGTAAAGTACCTTTAACCTCTCTAAAGTCTAACATACTAAAGAGTATTACTCGATAGTCGATGTTAAGCTAAAATGATGCTAATGTACAATAACGACGTTTTAGTTGCTCATTAATGATTATGTTTTAAACGTTCTAACACACTATATTTTTATACGAAGTAGATACACTAAAATGCCGTCGTACTACACGTAGCGGCATTTTAGCCAAAGACCTGTACACATTTTCACAACAAAGATGATAAACTAAAACACAAAAAACGTTATAACTTTAAAGCAAATTATATTTACAAAACGAGAGTTATGTAATTAAAAAGTATTTTCCTTGATCTATTTTTTGGAACCTTCAAGTTTCAAATAAATGTTGTCATTAAAAAGTAGCATCATTTTAAATTTATGCCACGGTTTTAACGTGATATCTCGAAACAAGGTTTTTGTACATAACGGCATTTTAGTTATACCACGGCAGCATAAGGGCCGATGCTAATGAAAGACAATCAAAGATAAACTCCGCAGTAAAAATAATGTAAACTATCCTGTGCCCAGTGAGTTACCTAAATCTTGAAAAATTAAACTGGCGAGCAATCAAGTTTGACCACTCCAAAAAATGGGTAGCAAACCTCGACCACATTATTGTAAAATTTTAAATGTGAACTTTTATAGTTGACTATTATAAAATTTTATAGGAGATATGCCTCCGCACACAATCAGTTTTTTCTTGAAGAACCACGGTGCTAATTGTTAAAAGGCGCATCTCTACTATACCTACTATTCAGATGAGACATAGATACATATTATGCATATACCTGAGTGATCATCCATTTTCTGCTTTAGGTAACATAGGCAACTGTCAAAAGAGTTCATCAATCTAAATTGATGAAATGAACTTCACCTTGACATCTTTGGAAACTATTGACTTGACCTCTTTGAGGCTTACCCTCTTAAACCTTATCTAACAGAACAAATTATTCATCGGCTCTTATGTAGGTAAGGCTCATGCAAAAACAAGAACAAAACCAACAGAACTATAGCTAAAGGGTGGTCTAAGCAGCGTCTTAAAATATGCAGTATGTTACATTGCTTGCTAAGCTCGAATTTGTAACGAGTAGAGAATGCTTGAACCTAATGAATAATAAGTAAGTAATTTATAACAAATGAACTTTGTACCGTGTTGAATATTCCATGAGTAAAGATTTAATATTTAACCTACTGCAAAAACCTAACCTAACCTAAAAGGATTTTTCAGAAGAAATAGAAATGTGTCCCACGCAAGCGTTATACTTAAAAGTGAATATTGTCACTCTCTACCATAGACAAAACCTTTACCTAGCACTGCAACAGAAATAGCGTGTTAAGGCCCGCGCACATTGCGGCCGCGGCGTATTTTGTCACATAAAAGAGTATTAGACTCTATCAGTAGAACATAGAGTCTAATAGAACAGCTTATTGCGTTGCGCTGCGGCACGTCTCTAGTGTGCGATTGTTGATATAAAATGTATGAAAGTGGTTTAGGATGATTTTTGCGTTGCGTTTGTGCCACTCTTTACTTTACTTCACCACAAAACAATACGCCAGGGAAATGCCTCCAACACTTGCTAACATCTAATAAACAGCATAGAAACACAATATAAGAATAAGATACCTATAGACAGGGTTAAATCCTGATACAAACTTACACATTCCGGTCGGCTATTCTTTTCCTCTTATTGGTCGATGCAGATCCGCTCAGACAATAGCACGTCAGTGCGGGTTGTCGCATTAATCAGGTGTAGTGCAACCATAATTCAATCAGTATATAGGCATCGCGGTCAGCTTTACGTATGGAATGACCAATGTATGAGATGTAACAACTACTATATATACCTAATGGATATGGCTCGAAACGTATTCCTGTACTATAAAATATGCATTAAAGGAGAATAAGCGAAATACGCCATTGCAAGTATATATGGGTTGGTGTGACCAATCCATTTCTACTTGGAATCCCTATGCAGAATCTAGAACCACATTCCCGGCCAGGCTCTGGAATGGAACCTACAGCCGGTATATGAGAAGAGAACGCCAAACTGGCTTTGCGCACGGAAGTGCAGAAAATTATTTGTCCTTAGCTGGAGCGAGGTGTAGCATGTTTCCGAGGACAAGTCGCTGTGCAGAGGTATTGAGTCTATAGAAAGAAGAATCTAGATCTATAGAAAGGAAAATCGTAGAAAGAATAATTGTAGAATATGCCAATTGTTCAGGGGACTATGGGATATTATGTCAAGAACAAAAAAATGATATTGAAATAACATTTGCGGTCACGCAAATTTCTCCCAAGCTTTCATTTGTAAACACTAAATCACTACTACAATAAACTCAAACCATGCTATTGGTAAATGGCAAGTAGCCACCAAGTAGATCGAAGTTACACTTTTATACAGTCAAACCAATGATCATCGAAAAAAAAATCTTTCTAATAGAATAAGGATTAATAGGTATAAGCTTTATACGCTGTAATATTCCAAAAGATTTACAACAGGAAAGAAATACCTACTAGTTTAGAAACAGTTCTTTCTGAAAATATAACTAGTATAGTAAATGAGATAAAAACTTCGCGGTCGATCACTGGTCTGACCAAGAATAACTTAAAGCAATAGAATCTATGAAGTTATTCTAGATTATTTTTTAATGGAAATGAAGGTAATGCACATTGTATATACCTACGAGGCAGCTACGTGCAACTAGTTCCCATACGCTCTATTCCTTTAACAGAATACGTGAACCGAAGCAAACATAAATTCATCGTAATGAGATAGTAAACTTAAAGGCATATCTTAAGCAAATTATGTCTGACATGACACAGGCTTCAAGTGTTTATCCCCTGGTTCAAGTACCGCATCCATCTCGGCAGTTATCAGGCATCGCGGCCGGGAGCAACCTGGCTTCATATTTTACATAGAATGCGCTACGTCAATACCGGAGAGCCCTCAGTCTCAATCACTCAGTTTATATCGATTTGAACATTTGCAAATAGGAGCAGCGATAGCATTGCCTTCGCGATGGATTGATTGAAAACAAACTTTGAGATACTCTTGTAAATTTCAACTTGCATCGTTCCTAAAGCGTCACAGACTATTTAAAATGAATTTAAAAACAGTTTGAATATGGAATCATCCAAAAATTGTATTTCTTGAGTTTATTTATCGACAGTTTAACCATTCAGAAACTCGGAGATGTAAACGTTTAGCGCAAGGTTGTCAAGGAGGGTTGCTGTGAACATCACAGAGTTTTGTTTGATCTCGCAAACGAAGGATACTGTCACACCCTCGGCTTTCTGGTCTGGTCACCAATTTTAGCTGCCAATATAAAACCAAAAGGGTGCTCTAGTGTTTTGTCGTCTATCAAAGTGTTCATGATCCATGATCTAGATGAATTCATACAGGGTTCCATTTGAATATACTAACAATATTTTTTTAAATCTCCTAAGTCTGCTCACAGCCTGTAGTTTAGCATGTAGTATGTAGGTAAGAGAGTTAAAAATATTTGAAATATTAATTAAGCACCGTGGATCATAAACTATGACAATAAGATTTATTTCTGACATCATAAAAAAGGAAAATATCTCGTAATTTATTACGCCGACTTCGTTCCGAGAATTAACGATATTATATGTCATTAATTGGACTAAACCAATAAAGACGACATCCTGAGACACGCGTAGGGCCCTTTATTAGTAAAAAATACTGCCAAGTTCGACTCGGAACGGAGAGCTGGATTCACGATTTGAAGTTTCGCTACGGAAATACATATATCTCTAATATAATTTCCGAGTAGGTTTCCTCTTGGAGGAAGAAAATCTTCATGGTTATAATCAGCTGATAAGCCCGACTTCAATACAAGATGGTGTTCAGTGAACTGCAGACTAAAAACCTCCTCCGTTCTCCGCTCACTGCTTTCCGGCATTGCACTAAGCATTACTTACATCTGGAAGGCAGCTGTTTTTTGTTGTTGTAGTTTTTTGCCTATTAGCCAGCTAAGAGGCATAATGAACTGTGTGGTAGGTTCTAAAACCTTGTCTCCTATGGTAGAGAAGGCCTGTGTCCATCAGTAGAATATTAAAAGGGCTGTAGTGAACTAGATATTTTATTAGCTAAGCGTATGTTTCTTATTCCTTGTCATTCCTCAACAGCTTTCTGGATACGTACCAACGGAACTCTAAAAATGAAATGATGGTCGCGGCATCGTATTCTAAATATTTCTTTGGGCAGCCGATGTTCAGTTTTTAATTGTTGTTTTTGTCCGGATTCCGTTTTTTGTGATTGATACAGCGTACAGTTGTCATTGTGTTCGTTCAGGTTTTGATCACGTTTTTTCTCGGAGCGTCCGATTGTTTGTGTGTTTTAAGGAATAGCCGGACTGGTCGTTTTTTGTCCCGGTATGGTAATGTTGTATATGCTTAATGATTCTGATGGATTTAAAATTTAAATTATAAGCTTTTATTATACCTGAGGTATATACCCAGTGATGTGCGCAGGGTTCGGAACTAGGTTACGCAATGCGTACTATTAAATTTCCATTTCAATGACTTTCCATCTCTTTCTGCAAATATAAGTAGTGTCTTAGCAATGCTTTTCTCATAATAAGCAGTACTGTTCAATGTTTATGAAGTGCACCTCTTGATAAAAAAATCCAATATGATATAATTATAATACGAATAAAATAGTAAGCAGTTTGACCCTGTAAAATTATAGTTTTTTATTCAATGACTAGTAAGACCTTATCATCATCAGTCACGATATAGTCTAAGATGGAAAGAGTATGGCAGTTTAATAAAACCCAAACCATTTGCATCGAATTGAACCCGGGGCTACCGACTTATAAGACCACAATGCTCACCGCTAGGGAAGTCGTCATGGAACACATACCGAGAGACGATCCGCAAGACTTAGGTACAACAGCCAGAGTCGCAGGGGCCGCAAGGTGAGCGCTAGTAGCTGACGTGACCACTGCTAACTTCTTCAACATCTCTTCAATGCGATAAGTAGATGCGACCGAATTTGTCACTTACAAAATTGCGTGGGCCTCGTCCGGATTTTGCGCCTCCTGCGGCTCTAGTCGTTTGTTAGGTATGCAATAACCTTTACTATTAAATTTTCATGTCTGAAAATGTTTCTAAAGATAAACCAAAAGGTTTTGATGTTTTGTGGTAAATTGTATAAAATTATTGTTATTTATTGACTTATTCGATTTCCAAATGACGCATAAACATTAAATACTAAATGTGAATCGAAGTCGGGACTTCGAGCCAGTCATCGTGAAAACATTCATCATATCGACGTGGCTGCACCCTTGCTAATACGGGCTTTCATAATATTCATTAGATGTATAACGCGTTTATGATACGCGATCTAGAGTAAAGGTGTCGACCATTAGCAAAATAAAATGTATAGATACCTATCTTTTAACTAAATTGACTTTATGGAAAAATTCCTCCTACCTACTTGATGTTGTAGCGAGGCCTCTTCTTTAGGATAGAGAGATTTAAAGCTATGTAGAAAACACAAATCTTAAAAGACTGAGTATGAAAAAATATTAACTTAGTAGGTACTGTTCCTAATTTTACTAAAGTTTATATTATGTATCTCGGTACATATTAATAACAGATAGGTTATTCAACATAACTGTTTCTACGGACGCTCATTTCAGATTAAATTAAGATCCAATATTTAGACCAAACCCATAAAACTGCTTCTACATACGCCAATACTTCAAGACCATACACTTAGTACACTGGTGAGATAGAAATTTTTACGACTAATCGAAGGCAACAAAGTCATAACTCGTATTTGCACGGGACCAGATCCGGGCCAATTTGTAAGAGTAATCGTAATAACCTGCACCAGAACAAAAATATAAAGCATTTTACGACCCTCTTGATTTATTCCTCGTTCGTAATTTGATGTTTCGGTACATCAGAGGATTTAATAACCCCTGATAGAGATCGCTTAGAGCGACGTAAAACTGTTCGCGTCTTGTGTAACAATCATAAAATACACATTAAGGCGCATTAAGATACATCTTTGCCGCTCCTGGTACCCCAAGCTTTCGCTCTTAATCTAGCTATTTTAAAACGCAGATTGGTCGGTTTATTGACTGACGTCATAACTGCTTTTATTGCTATAAATCGTTATTACGGCCTACATTATTTTATTATGCCTATTCCGAGGATTACTTTCAATACAAAAACATGATAAAATATTTTGTACCTATCTACTTAATCAATGTTTTTCAGATGTAATTCTTAACCAATAACGTATTATTTCAACACTACAACGCGTCTGATAGGTATATTATTGTGCAAAGTAAACGGTTCTTGAGTGAAAGCCTCGGTAAAGGTTGAAGAGGACAAATACAAAGTCACATCATATGTAGCTATTCAACTAGTATCGACAGCTAACAGCTATAGATATCTTAGGTAAACATTTAATTAACATCGTAAAGTACCAAGACGGGGCAATCTCCCAACACTTATCAAACGTCCATAATAATTTGAGACGCGTTGTTATGGCGAGGTGCAAAACTGGCTGACCTGACATCACGCTTGTGACCCTCACGGTGCATGCCTCCCTTTCGCTCGTAGCGAGCCCTCTCTCTCGCACATCACGCCCCCACTTTTCATAAACATCATCCTAAAGTCACATGTTTTCGTGATGTCTTTAAATTAATGAACTTTAAATCATTGGTGGTAAATACGACTTTTGATTGGATCGAGCGGACGGCGGACGTCTAAAATATGTCTTCGAGGCTGTCTCTGGGCATCAGCGTGGTCTATTGTCATGTCGTTTTCTTCGGCTTTTATAAACAATCTTTTATTTTCACCTACGAATGTAATCGGCGCGCGCTCGTGGAATTTCTGTCTCTATTCTTATCGGGTGGTCGCTCCGGAGGTAACAAGAGTACAAAGGTTGTTTTGAGATGCCACGCCGTGTCAACAGTGTACGTACAGTATAGTAGGTACCGGACGGCCGATCTCCATGAACTTTTTCACTAATTCAAATTTAACAGCTAAGATGCTTTTACTAAAAGTAACGAAGGATATTTTTATGAAATTCAAAGTAAACACATTTTTATGCATTTCCAGTAAATAGTGTTTTTATAAACATCTCATCTACACTTTTAATACGTATAGCGCTTATAAACCGTTATATTACAAGACATACGTAGGTACATAATATTATTTCAATTCATACCCTTTAATTTGATTACACGCAGGCTTCGGAAACCGGAAAATTTTTCAAACCGGTTTCGGTCATTGTCTCCGAGTTATTTCGATATCGGTTTCGGTTTCGTCTCGGTTTCTGGTTAAAGAGTGAAAACGTTTCTCATTCGATGAAAAGATGATTCAGCACCCAATACGAGTATCAAACAGAAGCAGTATTCTTAATGAAAGGGAATATTTTAAACCGGTTATTAACCAAAATTTTCCGGTAAATTGAAACCGGTTCCAAGCCCTGGTTGTTATTTGTATCATTAAAACCAACGATTCTCATTGTAATTTTTATCCATAAGCAATTTGCTCTTGCATTATAATTTATAACACGAGAAACAAAGTTTTTTATTTATTTAATCAACGGCACAATGATATTTTACAATATCTGCATAGAAATGCAATATTTATTAATGTTTTTATTGCATGCAATTTGTCATTTATTCCGCTTCAGTTTTTGCAAACTTACATTATCTGATTTTAATTGCGTTCAGCCACGTAAAGGCCAGTACAGATGATAGATAAATACCTACACCTAGGGCCTGATTCTCTATCCATTACAAATTCATTTCACGACGTCAATTTTGATAGCTTTTTATTCATGAACTATTTTATTTTTTGTCATCATTTGTTAGATTTTAGTTAAAAGTCTAGCGCGTATTTAGTGCGCCGAGGTGCAGCGTCTTTTAAATAGCTTTATTTACTTTTATTACATACTTACCTACGGCTAAGTTGGCAAAGTGAAATTATCACATCAACAATCACTTTGGTATATTTTTCACTGTATGTCAAATTTCATATCTATAAAAGCTAAAAAAAGCTCTATACTCATATAGGTAAGTACATCACATCATAAAGGATGTTTTGCTTACTTTGCGTCCAACTTGCATTAGTGTTATCTCTTTCCCCCTACAAGACGCTAAATAAATCTATCCTTCTTACATTTTGCTAAAAATGCCTGTAGCCCCTTGATAGACTAAAAATATTGCTCCAATTAATATTCTTACGTTTGCACAGTCTGCGCCGGGCCTTAAAATGGCTGAAACAAGAATGCGTCCATAATTTGTAATGAGGCAGCGTCGTGAGATGTTTCTCTACGCCTCGCCTCTCAATCGGTTTGCCTTGTTAAACCGTTCCCAAGCTCATAACTCCTGACTCCCGGAATTGAGGAGTCGATGCTCTTATTAACATCCTTTATAATTTCATGTTTCATCGAGCTGTTTGTTTTATCTTCATAGCTACCCAGTGTATTCTTGCGTTGAATTTTCTATACAAAAAAATAGCATCAATGGCTCATCATAGCTCAGAATACTTAATATTACAGATACAGTGTATCGTGTAACACTCCTGACCATGGACACGTAATGTCAATTCAAACGTATCCCCCAGCATTTCAAGGAAATTCCCACTAAATTCCTAATCGTTTAATAGCTCCTTAATTTTTCCTTCGTGCTTCCTTCACTATGACGATGATTTCCGTAACGGTTACTTCAAAATGTCGATTGCCCTATTATAGCATACTTTAAAGCAATTAATAAATTAATAACTAATTGCTTCCTTTCGGTTATACCTACTAATAAAAGGTGAGTTGGTAATACGAATATACAACGTTTATTGAGTAAATACCTAAAATCAAAGGTTTATTAATAAGGGGACTTGAACTCTTTGATTTCAATCCTCATTATAAACGCGAAGGTAAGACCACGTGAGACAGCGCTGTTCACGATCAAATCACGAATCATCACGAATTGGGCTAGGATCAAGCAGAGAAAGAATACAATATCTTTGGAATTTGCTGTAAGGACCAAAATATGTATAGATCTACCAGAATCTCATGAAAAATACGGAAATGAAATTCCAAAGTTAGCAACACTACGGCTGCCCTAGCGATAAACAAAGTAACTGTCATTTTTTGTGAAATAGACTTTTTTGCATTAACAAAAATTTTATGTTGAGTAGTTTTTTACCACAGTTTAATATTTCAAATAACTTGAACCGTTTACTGAAATTTGAATTGCCCAAACAAAGTAATTGCACACACTAACCCGGAATATAAATGCAAAAACCAAGACCAACAACAAGCACAACACAAAAACAAAGTAATTGGATGTTGATTACTTTGTTTTTGTATTTAAAATGCAGTTGCTTGATTTTTCGTTTCGTGAAACGATCCCAGGTAAGGTGTTCTGAATGTAATTACTTTGTTTATCACTAGGGCAGCCGAGTTAACCTAGTGTTGCTTACTACACAATTTAATTTCCCTATTTTTCATGAGATTCTGGTCGATCTATACACATATGTAGCTGTCACTGTTCACAATGGCAAGCTATTTTGATAGCTGTTTTGTGTTTACGTTCGCCACCAATTATTGCAATCCTACTATCCTACTAATATTATAAATGTGAAAGTGTGGATGTTTGGATGTTTGTTACTCAATCACGCAAAAACTACTAGATGGATTTGGTTGAAATTTGGAATGCATATAGATTATACCCTAAATTAACACATAGGCTTTTTATCCTGGAAAAATCCACAGTTCCAACGGGATTTTGAAAAAACCGAAATCTATAGCTACAGCTATAGGTAGATTACTATAGCAAATTTCCTTGAAAGTTGGTATAAAGGTTGGAAAAGGAAGCGGGAACGGGAACCGGAAATCCGGGCGAAACCGCGGGCTGAAGCTAGTATTTAATATTTATCTAATAAGTAATATTTAATATTATACAACGTTAGTTTTACTTTGCGCAAAAACCGAAACACGTGTCAAATATTTTTACATTAAGAATATTTATACAAAATTTCAAAAAAATATAATGAAAAGTAACGAAGTTATAAGCTTGTTATGTTGCGTCGTTGTCCTCGAAAAAAATGGTCACCGCAAGCCGTCGCCGCAGCGCCTAGCGTTCGACGCGAGTTGAATGACCGCCGCTGTGTGCCGACCGTCAGCTGATGCGCGGTAAATCATTGTGTCTAAGCTTGTAAGATTTCAAAATATTTTTGGACAAAAATATAGCACTATATAAAAATGGTTGGATTCGATTTTGTTACTGATTCTGAACAAACTACTTTCAGGTTTTGCGTAAAGTAAAACTAACGTTGTATATTAAATAATATTTATATCAATATTAATTTGCAAAAGAATTTCAATGTTGGGTGTGTACCGGCATTAAATCAGGACAATCGGGTAAGCGTGATCAATTAGTATCGTGGTTCGTGGTACAGACAATTGAAACAATTTATGTTCCGCTGTTAAATTGCTTGATTCATACATACATCTCTCTCGTGCTCTCAAAGGGCAGTGTCTAAACTTTCGAACCTACTCTTTGTAAAATAATTGACTGTCTCGAATAGATCGAGCAATCTTAATAGGTATCACTTTACATTTGATTTTAATTTCTATTATAAATAAAATTGAGGACTCTGACTGTAATTTTCATATGAGGAGCGTTGTTTCAAAACTCATTTTGTCCAAAAATGTGTATTTTTCAAAAATAGCCGTTTTTAATTTATGCCTTTTTCTTAAAGTTATATGTAGAAATAAATTTACCATGCTAAATATAAAGCTTAATATAGCATGTCTGAATAAAAAAACAAATAGTGTTCTATAGTTTTTTATTAAGTTAATTAAGCATCAATATTGGACAAAATATGTTTTGAACCATTTGTATGGACATAATACATTTTGAAACACTGGTTTATGGACACAATACATTTTGAAACACTCGTTTATTTTCAAAGCATATTATGTACAAAGAAATGATTCATATTTTGTCCAATAATACCTACTAAAAAATAAAAAAACGCTTATGGCCTATATTTTATGCACAGAGTATGCATAAAATAATGTTTTCAGTGTATTAAATCAAATTTATATATAGCACAACATATATTAAATCTTGAGTTATTATGAATGCATGGAATTATGAATGACAAAATTGTTCAGTTCAGGTTCCTTTATTTCATAACTGAAACAAAATAAATTCATATTGTAGCCAGAATCTTATAACTGCCGATAAAATACAGTTAGAGTCGTATAATAGTACAAAGAAACAATAAAACGATAATTTAAATATTCCTCGCCTCTTTGTTTTGGTGTTTTGTGTCTTTTTTTCTTGAGCCAACTGAATGATTTCCTACTAGGACTCCTTGCTCCATGCTTGTGCAACAATATTAAAGCAATTTTGTTTAAATTACTAAGGGCTTGTTTCACCACCTTCTGATAAGTGTCGGATTTTCGGATTATGTCAAATGACAAAGACAAAAGTTGTAGATACTTACCTTACTTATCAGAAGGTGGTGAAACAGGCTATTATTTAAATAATCGTACAGTTTGCCGCCACAGACAGACCATAATAAATTGTTATTTTGCTAACAGGTGGACAGACTATGTTTTGAAACACCACTTCACACGGACAAAACATATTTTGAAACAGCGCCTCATTTTGACATTCGATTATTTACTTGACAAATTCGGTTTTTATGCACTAACTTTTGCTAAGTTAGTTACTCTTGCATTTTAAGGCCATATACAACGAAATCTCTTATTTTGATTACTATGGACAAAATACGTTTTGAAACAACGCTCCTTTATTTTCATCTATATATAATTGCCAAATAACTGAAACACACGTTTTCAAAATTTTTTCTGTCTGTCTGTTTGTCTGTTTGTCCGGGTCAATCTTCACAATGACTGAACCAGTTTTGACGCAACTTCCACAGGCAAGTAGAGGATTATACAAGGAGTGGATATCTAGGCTTTTATCCCGAAAATATCTAGAGTTTGTGCATCAGCTAATGAAAAAAATATAAAACAATGTAATTACGTATTAAATAACAGTATAGGATGGCAACATTAATACGATCTAAAGAACTTTCTTACCGAACCCTGGAATGTATTGAAAAAGTTGCGGCATGCGGCCGGTCGCGCTCTACGTGTTCATCGGTACACGCCGGCGGACTAATCGTGTCTAATAGAGATTTCCTAGCAATAACGTATTGTAGGCATTCCGTAATGTTGTTGGTGTTACAGCGGCCGCGCTAATAGCGGTGTATTCTCGGATTGTGGGGACGGTTTTTGTGCAATTAAACCACTGTCACAGTGTTGTATTGGCTGAGAGCTCGCTTTTTTACACTTCTATACAAGTCAAAGTAGCTGTCAAATGCTTTAAGGCCGATTTGCACATATCAGTGAAGCATCAGTGCCGGTACGGTTCCGGCACAATGAAATATATTCTTTCATACATTCTATACGAACGCGTTCACACCTGTCCGTATCAGTGACGATGCAGTGTTTCAGTGCCAGTTCATAGAGAGCACCGGCGCGGCCGCGGCGCTGATGCTTCACTGATATGTGCGAATCGGTCTTTGTCCGGTTAGAGTCAGGACCCAAATATAATTTGAACGTCCTTTATGTTCGTAACCCCTTAGGGACCTTTCAGATAGACCGGCGCGGAGAGCAGAGCCAATTTTTATCGCATTTGAAATAGAATCTTAAGACATTGAAATAAGCTTTATTTTCACATTTTATCTCTTTTATGATAAGAGGATGCTCGAGGATGCTCCCAATACGCTCGGTGTGAAATATTAAGAGCAGCCGCTCGGCTGCTCATCGAGCCGGTCGGCTGCTCTATGCTCGTGCTCTTTCGCGCTCGAGCATCCGACCGGCTCCGTTCGCGTGCTCTTTCATGCTCGCGCAACCGACCGTAGGCCGAATTGCTCTGCCGTCCGGCCCAAGAGCGTCCGCTCGGCTTCGAACTCATCCACGTGTCCGTTCACACAGAGCGGCGCGGAGAGTAGAGCAAATTTGAACGGCCGGTCTGTGTGAAAAAAAAAATGCTCTCCGACGCTCTCCGC
The DNA here is from genome assembly GCA_920104075.1 of Melanargia galathea. NCBI lineage: Eukaryota > Metazoa > Arthropoda > Insecta > Lepidoptera > Nymphalidae > Melanargia > Melanargia galathea. Next base: position 13,338,693 of record OV049872.1, read on the forward strand.
GCCGGTCTATCTGAACGGTCCCTTATAGAGAAAAGTTTGGAAAATTTCTAAAATATTGAACTATAACTAGCTTGGGTTGCTTGTTCTCCTGCGGATCATGAGGTATTGGGTTCGAGTCCCTGGTCAGACCTAAAAAAAGGTTATGGTTTTCTGATAAGTTTGATGGACAATGAGAGTGAAGGAAAAGAATGTTTACAAATAATGTGTGAATGGTGCACACTTGTATCCTTATTACCTGCATATCTGGTTAGTATCTGTTAAGATTGGCCGCCCTGACCGCAATACGGTCTGAAGAACATTATTGTCATAATATTCGGTATACGATATTGGTACGGTATCTTCAATAAATGAACAGGTAGGTTAACCTACCTACCTCTTTCAAGTTCTTATTAATACTAATCTTAATAATAATCTTCTTGATACTAATCTATAACTTTCTTTTTCAGGTAAGGATCAACAAATACACAGACATCGTTTTGTAAGTGAACTATTTTTAGACCTCATAATCTTCAATGAACTATCTATCTATTGGTATCTTGTATCATTATTTACACTACGTAATTTCGACATACTTAGTTCGTCACATTCCGTCTCTATGTCGACCAGTGGAAAACTCTCTCGGGGCAAAAGAATTGTAATTATTCGGCATATAATTTCGAAACGCGGTTGTCAGACGTTGAAAAACCACACAAGACTTTTACGGTGACAGGCCATGCTTTATGAGCCTCGGTCTGTCGGTCAGGTCATCGCATTTACATTAAAAACTATAATTAGCGGTGCAAAATAATACTACAAACACTTGTATTCCATGAACACATTGCTGGTTATAACTGTCGATTAGTTGACGAGTCCCGTAAATGGTATGTTCATTGGCTAATTTGCGTTTATTCCTGCACACATTTTAACATACAGGTAGTTCATTTTCCTGTATGAAATTCATACACTTTATTACAACCTTAGTTTTGACTGACCTAGACTGTAATACGACTTTAACATGCGTTAATAATTGCGGTTGTAAACAAAATCTAAATTAAGTTGACGTGTCGAACTATAGCACTAACCAGCATCTACCAGGTAGGCATGTACCTACAAGGTTAAGTAGCAAGGGGTGACTGCGAAACCCACCTCGGTATGGGATAACTTACTTTTCATAGCTTAACTTTGATAGCATGGAAAAAGATTGAAATTACCTACTTATTATACCTATTAAGTTAGGTATAACAAGTATATAAATTAAAAATTTAAAAACCCCTGACATTCGCCATTTGTGGTGGCGGCCATCTTGGATTTGCAATAGTGCTATTCTACTAGTCAAGTAGCCCTTTCATTTGATACCCAATACCCATATTAAGGGAGTCGTGGAAAAATATGTAATCCGCCATTTTGTAGCGGCGACCATCTTGGACCGATTTTTTTCAAACATAGCTAACAACACTTTTGACTGATTCACCTTTCAAACAAAAAAAACCGCATTCAAATCGGTCCACCCGTTTGAGCGCTACAGGGGAATAGACAGACACACACACATATACACACACACAGACACGTCAAACTTATAACACCCCGTCGTTTTTGCGTCGGGGGTTAAAAATCAACTCATAGTACCTACTTGTATTAATATAGGTCAGTGATCCCCGCAGATCTTTGGTGGGGTGGAAAAAGTCTAAATATACCAAAATCATGCCCAGTTGAAATCAGTTGGACCTTTATTGAATTGAATAACCAGCAATTAAGTCAATAAACGGCTGCAACACTGACATAAAACAAACCACGCAGAGGTTGGCAACAATGGTCCTGGCTTAACGTAGCATAAAAAAATAAAAACTTACCTATACATAAAATATTAATAGAAATGCACGTGTGTTCATTGTCAATAAATTACCGGAGTGACAGAGCAATAAAAAAGTATATTTCTTTCGGAGTGAATGGGAGGCAGCGGAGGCTCCGATGTGAGGTAGCCAATAAAAGTGGCTGGCGGTCGATCGTAAACCCGGCCGAGACTGCGTGGCGAGACGCGCTGCAAGGCCGGCGTCCTGGCCACTAAATAATACTTACACATAGAACACAACGAACACAACAATGATTCTGTGGGCAAAGATGAACAAGTCAGAGTTGGAATCTTAACGGAATTTTTAATTGTTAAGTTTCTCAAGGAGGACGTGTACGCACGTCAGTGAAACAAGCCGGGCGGTAACACACTCGTTTAATGTCTAAAGTGAAAGGGCCGCGCGGCGCGTCGCAGCGCGCACATATAGGTAGCTAGGTACATCTATATAACATCCCTTCCCCTCAGGCTAAGAAACACGATTAAACCTACGTATCATTATCTAGCTATTAACTAAATCGATATATTACTATCGTGATGCGGATCCGATAACGGTGTCGAGAAAATCGGACTTATTGCCCGTCGCCTGCGCGCGACGTCGTCGTTGCCGGCGCGCGGCGGTGACGCTTGGCAATCTACCGGCGGCGCGGGCGTCTCTTCTTGCTCGGGCTCCCGTGTCGATCCTCCTTCCCTTTCTGGTTGTGAGCCAGCATCGCAGTGGACTGCAGCAGGTGGTGTTACGTCTGGTATCACGTCCGGGTCCCAGGTCCGGTCGTCGCTTGCCGCCGAAGATGTTCGTGGTCTAATCTGATCGATATGTCTGGTGATTTCGCTGTCCAAATTTGGCACATATACCACATACATGACATGCCCGATTTTCTTTTTAATAATTCCTTCTATCCAAGAGAACTTTTTAGTATCCCTGTTTTTAGTTACCCATACGTTATCATTTTCCTTAAACTCCGTACGTTGTACTCCTTTGTAATTTTTAGCTTGTGAGGACTGTTTACGTTCGACAGTATGAGTGAGGTCCGTGGACGAGGGTGAAGGCGTGACGGGGTTTAATAAGTCCAGCCTCGAGCGTAACGCGCGCCCGTATACCAATTCCGCAGGCGACTGATCAGTGGTGCTATGCTTTGAATTACGGTAATCAAATAAAAATTTATTAATCCTTTCGTGAAGAGACTTTTTATTATATCCGTCTAAAATAATACCCTTTAGCCCCTTTTTTACAATTTTCACATAACTCTCGGCTTGGCCATTGCTGGCTGGGTGATATACTGGGGAAAACACATGTTCAATACCGTTACGTTTACAAAAATCATTAAACTCTATCGAAGTGAAAGAAGAAAAATTGTCACTTACTAGCGTATGCGGAACCCCAAAACGTGACATCATGTCATACAATTTATTTATAACTGCCTTCGAATTGTATGACGAAGACATATCATAACATTCTACCCATTTACTATATGCATCCACAATGATTAAAAACACGCAATTATGAAACGGGCCCAAGAAATCCACATGAATTCGGTGAAATGGGTGCGGTGGCAGCGGCCAAGGCGCGAGCGCGGCGTGCGGCGGCGCGGGGCGCAGCGCGGCGCAGACGCCGCACGCCGCCGCCAGCGCCTCCAGCGCCGCGTCCACGCCCGGGAACCACAGCCGCTTGCGAGCCTCCGCCTTCATTTTTACTACCCCGAAATGTGAACTATGTAGTTCTTTACAAATAGTGTTTCGTAAGTTTAAGGGAATAACGACTTTGTGTCCACGCATTAGAATACCATTTTCGTATGACAACTGTGACCGACAATTAAAGAAGGATTTTAAATTCACGTCAGTTATTTTCCTCGGCCAGCCGTTCATTACGTATCGTATAACTATAGCTAGGAGGGGGTCGCGAGCCGTTTCACGCCGTAAGTCACTTAGTGTCACTGGCAGGTCGCCGTCTACTACGAAGTTGACGTAGGTTGCGCGATCTTCGCCCTCCGCGAGTTCTTCTTGAGTTTCCGCGAGCCCTCCCGCCCCGCCTGTCCTAGAGAAATAATCCGCGCTGTTCCGCTTGCTATCTATATATTCTATAGTGTAATTGTACGCCGTTAGGAATATGGCGTACCTCTGCAGGCGGTTTGCGGATACTTCAGGGACGCCTTTGTGCGGGCCCAGTATTGTTAGCAAGGGCTTATGATCAGTTCGTAATGTAAAGGGCTCTGACCGACCATACAAGTACTGATGGAACCGCCTTATGCCGAAAATGATAGCCGTAGCTTCTTTTTGAATTTGAGCGTAGTTTTTTTCAGCCGAGTTCAACGTGCGAGAAGCGTACGATATCGGTCTTTCTAACCCGTCACTGCCGACTTGTGACAGTACGGCACCTAACCCGGTCGGCGACGCATCTACGGTCAATATTAGCTTGGCTCTAGGGTTAAAATGTGCTAGAGTCTTATCAGACGCTAAAATATTTTTTATTCCAATGAATGCGTCATCATGAATGCTAGTCCACTTCCACTTGGTATTTTTATTTAATAAATTATAAAATGGACTTAATACAGATGACGCGTCGGGTACAAAGTTCCTATAATAATTAGTGAGACCCAAAAACGACTGTAGTTGTGACACGTTTGTAGGCTTAGGAGCTTGTAATATAGCCCTTACCTTATCGAGTGACTTCCTAATTCCGTATCTGTCTATGACGTGGCCTAAGTACGAAATTTCATCTTTAAAGAATTCGCATTTACTCATCTGTACCGTTAAGCCCGCGTCATCTAAGCGTTGTAACACCGTATACAGCCTATGTTTGTGCTGGTCTTTATTCGCCCCCGTGATGAGAATGTCGTCCAATAGAAATATGATTCCATTTATACCCGAGAGCAGGCATTCCATTGCCCGCTGGAAAATGGCCGGCGCGCTCGACAACCCAAAAACTAAACGGGTAAAATTGAAAAGACCGCGATGAGTGTTGATGCATGTTAGACTTTGCGAATCTTCATTTAAAATAAATTGATTGTATGCCATAGATAAATCTGTTTTACTAAATTGTACGCCCCCATGTAATTTAGCTAACAAGTCATTTACTGTCGGCAACGGATATTGGTCTATAACCAACTGTTTATTTATTGTAACTGAATAGTCGGCACATAGTCGAATGCTGCCGTTCTTCTTTAAAACAGGTACCACCGGCGATGCATACTCCGAGTGTTCGACAGGTTTCAAAATGCCCAAAGATAATAACCGATCCAGTTCCTTGTCTATTTTATCCTTTAACGCGTAAGGTACTGATCTCGCTTTAATAAAAATCGGCTTAGCGTCCGGTTTTAGGTGTAAGCTTATTTTATACTTATTAAACGATCCAAGATTGTCAGAGAAGACATTGGGAAACTGATTAGCGAGTTCTTTGACAATATTAGACTCGCCCCCGGCCTGCATCTCTGTGCATAACGCATGCACGGCCGCGCCCCTTGCGGGTGCTAGTTCAAGGTCAAACTCGCGAATGAAATCCCGGCCTAGCAATGACGGTCCGCTTGCGCACACTACATAAACATTCAATACTTGCGTACGACCATTATATGATACAGGTAATAGTACTACTCCGATTGTTTTAATATTTTCACCCGTATAACTAAATAACTTTTTGGTGGTTACTGTCAATGGTAGTTGTTTAAAATGAGACTTGTAGGTATTTTCTGAAATTACGCTTACCGCAGAACCGCTATCGATTTCAAATTCCAAAGCCAGACCACTGATCATGACGCGCTCCGTCATCGGTTTTCCTTTTACGCATCGTATATTATAAAAAAACTCACCGTCATCTCCGTCCACAGTACCTTCATCCACGTACTTTACTTTACCCTCGTTAGGGCACATCTTGCGTAAATGACCTTTAGTATTGCACTTTTTACATTTGTAGGTTTTAAATCGACACTGATTAGCCTTATGGTTGGTGAACCCGCACACACTGCACTTTTCCTTATTGGTAACACGAAACACGGTGTCTGGAATCGCTGCGCCGACGCTGCTCGCGCCCGGCGCCGGCTGTGAGGAGGCCTGCCGCGCACACCGCACGCTCTCGGCCAGATCGATGGCCTTAGCGAGGGTCAGCTCCCGCTGGTTTTGCGCAAACAACTTGTCCCGCTCACGTCCTGCTACCATGCCCATAATAAATTTATCCAACAAGGCTTCCTCCAAGTTCTTGAATTCACAGTGAGCTGCTAATCCTCTTATCCTGGCTGCCCATTGAGTGTGACTTTCTCCTGGTCGCTGTGTTGCGGCGTAAAATGTCGACTTTTCCGCAAACCCGAGCCTTTTTGGTGTGAAGTGATCGTCGAGTAGTTTCACTAACTCTTCGTATCCTAATTCTTCCACCTTCTTGGGTAACGCCAGGTCACTCGCCAACTTGAATGATGACTCACATAACGACGTTAACAAAATGGCTCTCCTCCTAGTTGTTGATTTGTCCGTTATTGAGGTTATGTCGTTAGCAATGAACCATTGATTTAAACGCGACTTGTAGCTGTCCCATCCTTGTGAGAGATGGTCAAAAGTTGATAGGATCCCGTAAGAGACCCCGACAGACCCCGAAGCCGTCGGGAGCGATCCCGTAGACATTTCTACCAAATTCAAATCACCTCGTCGCCACTGTTAAGTTTCTCAAGGAGGACGTGTACGCACGTCAGTGAAACAAGCCGGGCGGTAACACACTCGTTTAATGTCTAAAGTGAAAGGGCCGCGCGGCGCGTCGCAGCGCGCACATATAGGTAGCTAGGTACATCTATATAACATTAATCATGAACAAAAATGTCAAAATGTGCCAGCGTTGCCAAAACAAAGGCAAGCTCGCAATCGATTGTCATCGTTCGTGAGCTTACAAATTGTAAGCTCACAAACTTAATCGATTGTAAGCTTTGTAAGTTATAATTCACACCTGCTACTTCGTCCTCCTGGATATAAAGTAGTCTATGTCCTGGCAACTAAATAATACTTAGACATAGAACACAACGAACACAACAATGATTCTACACACTGTGGTAAAGACGATCAAGTCAGAGTTGGAATCTTAACGGAATTTTCAAACATGAACAAATGTCAAAATCTGCCAGCGTTGCCAAAGCAGAGGCAAGCTCATAATCGACTGTTATTTATTGACAATCGATTGTGAGCTTGCCAAGACAATGTAAGCCTCAAGCACGCCTCAAGACAAGGGAAGATCAGTTTTGAACACTGACGCCACTTGTTACTTTGGCGCATATTTCTGGTTGCTTTCCCATTGAAAACTAGTTTTCAACTAGTCAGTCGCTTCATAAGAGTCTTACCCAGTGCCTGTGCTAATTCGATCGGTTGCGGTCCAGTTGAAATCTGATTTTATTTTGGTCACCACGTGTGAGAAGACACTGACTAACTATCCATCATAAACGTATTATGATGTACAGTAGTATGTACATCACAAGCTTACCTGTACAGTTCAAATGTGCAGGTAAAACGAAGCGTTTATTTTAAGAGAAACTGTAAAAGTACATACCTAGCATAGATAAACCTGGGAGGTAGCTATACTTACTCACATATAGATTGTGAGTGCATTCAAGAAACTACAATTCAAAATAAATATAAGGGTAATAACTAAATATAAAAATATACCTAAATAACGTAAAATAGCTTCAGAAGTATCTTAATCAAATCATCAAAGTTTCATCGTTCCATCTTATCATCAATTCATCAATTCTATCTTTTCGAAATTCATCTGAATGAATACGAAATGTCACACGTTTTTCGCCCCGAATAGAACGTGCAACATGTCGCAACAACACGCATTAATTCATTTCGGAACCGCCTAGATTCACTTCATTTGTAATACCGAAACAGAGAGTAGTCGTACTCGCATATACTAGAAGCGTCGTTGTCCTAAAAACAGCCTCAACTGGACTTGTGTATACGAGAGGACCGCCAGTCGTGAATTTTGTCATTCAGTAAATTGACGCTGGAGTCCATTTATTCTCTGCTTCTTTTTTTGCTTTATCTATATGTGTAAAAGTGTTACATAACAATAAAATTATGTTTTCTTACAAATTATTATAAGTTCCAATCTTCTCTCGCATACCAACCTTTAACCTATCTATAAATCTCTATCTATCTTTAAAAAGAGAGTGAATAGGCAAATACGCACCATCATAGGCCACATCATCACTTTCCATCAGGTATGATAGTGGTCAAGCGTGTTTATACTGAATAAAAAAAAACTCATTGCTGATTTCATTAATCACAAATGGAGGTTCGAATTAGGTCCTTTACGATAAAACTAAGTTAGTGGATTTCGATTATTAAGTTTTTACTTGAACTACTTAGTATGTATTTATTATTATCATAGGTTAATAATAAAATTAATAATCGGGACTGTAATTCTCAGACGTTATATTAAAGGCCCGTTGCATGTCGATTAAAGTTTCCGTTAAAGTGAAACTTGAAACGCCAGCAAATGTTGCACAGGTTCATTCGCTCCTCCATTTTTGGTAATGTTAACTTAAAAATAGTAATGCAATTATCAACTTGTGAAACCCATTTTGCTTGTTTAAGCGGTCAAACTCTAATGGTTATCCGTAACGTAACATTCTGCAGTTTTTGGTGTGTAAGTGGCCCAAATTCCACCTATGTATGTGGCCAAAGTCAACCTCACCTGCGCGCGGTGCACCCTGCCAATATGCTAACGAGGCCCTGACGCTCTCAGTCCCCTCTACGGGTCATTGTGCCTGATGCCACACAATGTGTAATCTAAATGGTATCATCGCTTTGTGGTAGGATTCTACCCCGAATCCGCCTGGCTAGCGACCACACTTCAGCCGTAATCTGCCGCAAAGCATCCGATGTGTTCCGGCAGCGAGCTGAAGAGACAGTATCCTTCCTCAAAAGTCGGCAACGCAGTGGTGGTTCCTCAGGTGCTTCTAATGTTCATGAGCGGCGGTAATCACTTAACATCAGGTGACCCGCTTGCTCGGTTGCCCGGTATACCTATAAAAAAAAATTCAGTTATTGCAACTGACCCTAAATGAATTAATAAAATTGAGGCCTTACCGGATGCAGATTTGCTCCTCCAGTAACGCAACATCTCTTGGAGCCGAAGTCGACTAGAATCGTCGGCGTATCGTAGCGCCTTAATTCGCTCCCTACCGTAATACAATAAGAGGCATGAATGTTGCATGAGTCACGTGGAACGGTTCGAGAGGTTTTTTCCAGAGCCAAGTGCAACATCGAAAGGTCAGGGGACTTTAATTTAATTAGATGGTGGAGGTACCTACTGCCTGATGCCTTCAGATTCGTTTGTGTGAAAGAGGGTTGTATATATTTTTTTTTACTTTAGCTACGTACCTACGTATCTGCTGCCTAGGTATCCTACTAATATTATAAATGTGAAAATGTGGATGTTTGGATGTTTATTACCTACTCTATAACGTCTAAAACTAAATATTTCCGACATAAAAAGTAACATAGATCATTTCTCGTTTAATCAACCCACCTGTCTGCACTCTTTGTCTGTGAAGTCCCGTCAAAATAGGTCCAGCCGTTGCTAAGTTTTAATAACGTTCGCTATCATTCAGATAAACTTATAAATGAAATCACATACCTACAGACATTTAAATTTTATTTATTTGTAGAGATTTAATGGGTTCTAATATTTTCGATTCCCAGGACACATCGATAAATTGTAATAAATTGGAAGATATAACACAATAGTTGGCTCCAGTTTAGTTACTCATTGGTAGCCGTTTAAAATCTCATCACTATTAAAATAATTTATCAAAACAGGTTAATCTGACGTTAGCTTATAGCTAAACGTCTGACGTTAGCTTAATAATTTAGATAGAAGCGGCTAAACAATCAAACCTACAAAATACATCGAAGTCTCGACTTTTGCCTTTCACTGCATAAATTAAGTATAATGAAGAATTTAATTCCAATCAATGCGGATTCCAACCTGACCCCGCCTCTTTTACTACCTACTCACTGATATTTTATAAATTATTACCTATCTTAGCGTAAACTAGAAGTTGCCTATGACTCTGTCCGCGCGTAATGTCACTTTTCCTGCAGAACAAAAATTCCGAGATACGGTTAGTATGCTATGCTAAATCGTTCCTTCTAAAATATTCTTTATATCTGTGAAAGACCTGTCAAAATCTTTTCAGTCTTTTTAACTCGTTTTTTTCTAATACTTAATCTGTGTTTTTTTACTTTCCGTATAGACAAAAAAACAGTTATTTGATTTCGATAATGCTTAGAAGGAAAGAAAACTCATATAATATTATTAGTCGTATCACAGACAAAGATTTACTTATGCCGATGTAACAGTGCAGCTCATCATATTATTATGCACTACATCACATGCGCAAATACGCATACAATGCAGGGCACTGATTTAAAGCTGTGACCCGAGCTGCTTTAGCTGAGGCGCTTATTTCGAAATCATAGACAGGCAACTCTTTTATTGAAGTTAGGTATAGATACTTCTTTAGGCGCGTTACGCGCGCGCGCAGGATGATACGAAAAACAACATGTTGAAGTTGCTCGCCAACCTCTCGACTGTCAGACGCTTCGCAAACCGGCCGAACTTCGCATGGCCGTCCGTCGCGCCATCTAGTGTCTGATTGTAATTAATTAATTATTTGCATGAAAAGAAATATAACTTCTTACGTGTGTACAATGTATACCTTTTTATTATTTGTATCTAGAGATTTGTGGCCTCGACAGTGGATGGACGGTTTGACGTGGAGAAAGATATGATCGGTGACCCGGCGCTCGGTGCTGCGGCCTCACCTCCTAATCTCCACGATTCATCTTCTAATACCTCATCTTGTTTCGCCGCAACAAAAAACATGTAATGCTTTTAATTAGATTAAATTGATTTATACTATACCGATCGAATGTTGAGATAACCTCGGTTGTAAGTAGGCTCGCCAACTTCGAAACTCGAGTTTTGGGATTTAAAAAAATACTGGATTTGTACAGAAGGCAAATAAGATACAGTACCTACTATAAAAAAAAACTTATTTGTTTATTTCCTGTCTTTAATATTTTATCAATAAATAAAATTAAATAATATTTACATAACGCTTACCTATAGCTAGTAATTTGCCTTTGCCCGCGGCTTCATCCGCGTGGATTTAGGTTTTATAAACATACTTTGCATATCTAATAATAATCCTATGTCCGCATCTAAGGAACAAGCTACTTTTGACTGCCAAATTTGGATTTCGTCAGGACTGGTTTGGTGGTTGATTTATGAAAAAGTAACAGATAGTTAGATAGACGCGTAACACTTTCGTGTTTAAAATTATTGATAACTATGGATATAAGTCATGATATTCTTCTTCTTCTTTCCTAACTTTTACGAGTAGATACACATGCTGAAGAAAGTTCTGATTACACTTTCTTCGTCACGCTGCCAATCCAAGTACCGGCGAGATCTACAAGCAAACCAGAAATCGAGACATTCCTTCTAAATGAAAGATGGTCACCCCACATATGATGTAATTAATGTCTGCAAATAATGACCGTAACGAACATTTGATAGACTATTGTTGGTGGAAAATACCTGAGGTTAATGAGAGCTGTAAACATTTTTTATTAGTGTAACGGAAAGACGGTAAGTTGATTAGGGTTAGCGGGTTACCCGCGGTCATACCCAAATAACGATCCCATTTTCCTGCAATCCCTGCAATTCCTGCTGAAGGTCGTGTCCACTCTGGTCCAGGGTCTGGGTCGCTGTCTTTATGAGGTTTCTCCAGTCCGCAATATTGAACTTAAATGTTGGAATTTGCCCTAGCCTAAAAAGATTTTTAGAAGTAGGACCTATGCACTGATACTTACTTGTACAAAGCAAAAACGGATGATGCAAGTTTTTTTTAAGTATCAATTCTCGTACCTGCTGGCCTATTCTCAAACTTAGTTATCATCAGTAAATGATAGCCACCGAATTAGTTCGATATACATTGCTGCTTTGTGTGTTAAATAAAATCAATGTTTATATTTCACACTAGATGATGCCCACGGCTTCGCCCCCGTGTGGATTTAGGTTTTTAAAAATCCCGTGGGAACTTTTGATTTTCCAGAACAAAAAGTAGCTTATCTGAAAACGGATAAATCCCGTGGGATCCCCACGATTTCGGAATACAATTCCTTACAGCATCAGGGTTGAGGAGTTGGTATGTACCTACTCGAGCTCATTCAACAATAAAGTCTTTAATTGGTACCCCCAATATCAATTTAAATAACCGAAAGTTTCTAAAACCCATTAGTTTTGGGGATTAGGTCTTAGGTCTCCTACAGCATCAGGATTGAGGAGTTGGAATCCAAATTTTTTATAGAACAGGGTCGCAATGTTTCTCTATCGGTTAAAAAAAAAATTACGCAAATCGGTTCAGAAATCTCGGAGATATCGGTGTACATAGGTAGAAAAACACAACTCCTCCTTTTTTGAATGTCGTTTAAAAAAGTAGCCTATGTTACTCCCTGGTTAATTCTCTACTTGTATGTGAAGGTCCCGTCAAAATCGGTTCAGCCGTTCCGAAGATTAGCCCGTTCAAACAGACAGACAGACAGACAGACAGACAAAAATTTTAAAAACGTGTGATTCGGTTATGGTAGCGTTCAAATAACCATATGAGCTTAATATGAGGTAGTTATTTCGATATTACAGACAGACACTTCAATTTTATTTATTAGTATAATTAGTAAAGCAGCAATGTATATATCGAACTTATTCGTTGGCAATCATTTAGTGATAGTCACTACGTTAGAGAATGGCCCCCCAGTTGGCCTAACATGCGACACACGAGAAAATTATCTCTACACGTTTTCTCGTTTTATCTCTATAAGTAGGTATATCTACTGTAGCTAACATGGCGGCACACGAGATTCGCTGGTCTACGTAAAGTAGAGTAGCAACATTCACTCTAGAAAGTTTCCTCGTCTTAAGACCTTAATTGTCAATAACTATCATATTAGGTAGGTATAGAGTAAATCAAAATCTTACAAAATCAACATATAAAGGACCATCATGATCATTTTATACTTAAAACAAAAGACAGGTACCTACCAACAAAACACACTGAAATACCTTAGGAATTTAAATTTTTCGAGAGAACATACCTACAAGTCAAACATCATCATCATCATCATCATGATCAACCCATTACCGGCACACTACAGAGCACGGGTCTCCTCTCAGAGTGAGAAGGGTTTTGGCCATAGTCTACCACGCTGGCCAAGCGGATTGGCAGACTTCACACACCTTTGAGAACGTTATGGAGAACTCTCAGGCATGCAGGTTTCCTCACGATGTTTTCCTTCACCGTTAAAGCAAGTGATATTTAAATACTTAAAACGCACATAACTCCGAAAAGTTAGAGGTGCGTGCCCCGGGATCGAACCCACGACATCCGATTAGCAGTCGGTCGTCCTAACCACTAGGCTATCACAGCTTTTTCGGCTGTTAACCGAAAGGTTGGTGGTTCAAGTCAAACAAGTAAAATAAAATTATTTAAGGTAAGTATTTAATAGTAAACCACTACGTCTCATATACTAATTTAGAATTTAAACCACTTGCATTCCTCATTATCTCTAACATCTTAGAATTGGGTTTCCGTTTCAATGGAACTTAATACTTTCATGCTTATTAACTTTCATTATTCAGGTACGTTGAGCCTTCTCTTTTTTGTTGGAGGATACGTAATTTAGCAATGCCAGAGTAATAATTAACATTCAATTGTTAAACAAACCATAGCCAGCGGTCAATCTTTGTACATGCCGACAAAGTATGTATAGGTAGAGGGTATGTAGGTACGTGGTGGAGAAAACTTAAAACAAAGTATTGTAACTTACTTGGATTTAGAAATAATCATAGAATTAAAGCTAAATAAGGTATCAAAAAGGAAAACATCGCAAAAACTAAAAATAAATTCAGTAATTTCCTAAGGCCATTTTGTGTGATCTGAAACCCGAATAGCAAAAGCAAACTAAAGCAAAAATTTATCTAAGGAAATATAAACCAACAAAAAAACAATACCACCCAGTTTTATTGACAGAGTTTCTCATGTATTTGACGAAACAATAAGACACGTCTCAACCCTCGATCGTGATCCGTAAAGCGCGAACTTAGCTAATGAAAACCGAAAAAAATACAAGTACATCTCTGCAAACGGTTAAATTTGCATGAAATACATCTGCTTTTAAATTTGTAATTCCAATGCTGCTGGATATAAAGACTGTTTTTCAGCTGACATAATTTCGTGAAGTGATAAATACAAAATGGTGTGATGCATCTACCTGCGTATGCTTTGCAGCTCATTGTCTACCCGGCTTCGCTGAATGCAAACTGCACAGCCGGCGAAGCGTCCTATTAGGGTTGCCGATCGATTTGAAATGTTAATAATGTTGGAATATTTTAACTTTTATATTAATTTGAATTTATTTTTTATATAATTTATTAAATTGGATCCAAATATGTGGCATGTGGTATGTGGAATGTGGTTATAATTTTTTTATAGAATTTCTAAAGAAAAATACTGATTATGTGATTAATAATTATGTAATTATGGTCCCGAATAGAATAATGAAAATAAGCTGCACAAAAAATTACTATAGTATTAGTAATATCTATACTATAATATAATAAAGCGGAAGAGTTTGTTTGTTTGAACGCGCTAATCTCAGGAACTACTGGACCGATTTCAAAAATTCTTTCACCGTTGAAACGATTGAAACGACGTTGATATGTACGTGATCCCTGAGTGCTATAGGCTATATATTATGTACCACGGGCGAAGCCGGGGTGGACCGCTAGTTTACAATAATCCGGCTAGTTGCTAATTAATAGTTGAAACGGAACTTAATCGTATTTATCTTAGGTAGGAAATATCTAAAGGCTTTCGCTAATATGCTCATAAAATCAAATAGTATCGTAATTAAAAAATATAAAACCAAAGGGCACCCCTGTTAAGCTCATACATATGCTTGTAACAAAAGATTTCATAATTATTATTTTTCATCCGCTACATTTTTGTCACAGTTATCAATCAACGTAAGGGCCGCTCGGTCCTCTCTTTCGGTACTGCACAATTTCGTATCTATTTGTCTTTCTCCTGCACCATGCAGTATAATTATTGGAACACCTGGGCGCAAAGAATGTCGCACAAAGAGACAAGTAATGACGATCCGAATCTAAGATCGGTGATATTTCGTTACCGAGAAAGCCTTTTGCTTCATTAATTATGAAACACAATACTCTTTACAATTTCTGTAAAATTATGTTCTCTGAATGCTGTCATATTATTTGATAAATCGCCTACGGTTTTTGTTGGGACTCCTGTTTGGTAAAAAACAACTTTTGACCGTACATTTGTTTCGCTTTCCGTGTTTATGAGTTAGCTAACGTTTTCAGTTTCTTGGAAGTTCATGTTGAAAATCGATCGCGAATCTCCATATTATAAAAGGTGCCTACGTGTCCTGCAGTGTAAAGTTAAAACTTCTCGGATCTAAAATCCTGGATAAAAACATAGTAAAAATAGTCAACTGAAAATCACTATACATATCTACTTATAATTTAGTATTCGTTTATTGAAATTAAATTCTATCACACGAACAATATGTAAAACAAACAAGGCTACTGGACATAAAGTAATCCAAACATTTAAAGTAACTTTTCTATGCCCTACTCTCTCAAGTTCTGAAGAAACTTTTGTAAGTAGGTACTAGGTAGACATGTATTTAATCCACATGTGTGAATACAATAAGACGACCATAATTCACGTACTTACAGGGAACAGTGCGGCAATATGACGAGTCGGGCTGCACGTCGTTAATGAAGAAATATTGCCGGCTTTGATAATTCTCGCGATAACGCCCGCGCCCGCGCCTGCGCCTTGCTTGTGCTTGCCAATATTAATTATTTATACGTAGGGTAACTTCAAACTTTTTTATAGGCTGTTTTTATCTGATGAGCTTGTACGAAAAGTACCTATTTAATAAATAATTCAAATTATGTGAGCTTTTAGGGTTTAGTTACCTAAATCAAAATATGCACTCTATTCTGTACTACAATCTGTACTCTATTTTAGATTAGTTTATACCTATCTCGATGTGTTAACTCACAATTATGTCATCACTCGCAAGAAAGTAAAGGAGAATGCCCAAAAATCTATGGGCGTGTAACCCAGTCGTTTACAAGCGTGTTGTATGCAGCATTTATTGCAGGTTTATTCCTGATAACCAAACACACCATTTTAATACCTCTAGGTCCTGCCGTTTTTGAATAAATCTAAGTTTAAGTTCGAAAATGATTCTAGGTTATGTGTAGTTTATGATTGTTAAACTAGTAAGGAAAGCCGTGTATCGTTCCTGCCGATTTGAATTATTTGTTCCGCGCACTATACTTAACATACCTGTTGCAACGATGTCCATGTTGAGAGTAGTTTGCAATGTAGAATCTAACGAAGACCCATCATGTCTTAGCATCATATCAAAGGCATCATGTTTACATTCAAGTGACAATTAATACACCTCAACATTGTTATCCAAATCACGAGCAAAAATCAGAATCCGTAGAAAGTAGCGTAAAGTCGGCGAGTAGGCGAGATCGAATCCGTATAGTATAGCAAAAGTCGTTGGTAAGGATAAACAATAAACCATAGAATTAATATTGGTCTCCGCTGCGCTATAATAAACATTCAAAATGTAAACCTAGGATGTAAACAGAGTAGACGTCACTAGCGTCACATACAACTAAAACAATGACATGTCACATTGGCATCTTGAAATATAATAAGTTTCTTTACACAAAATCAAGAAGGTTGTAGTTCTATTCCATTCCATTGCACAAAACGCAATGAAGTTAAAATAATATTATAACAAAATAATATTATTAATTATTACTTATTTACTTTAATCATATTGTACGATTTACAACAAGTAACAAATAAAATAATGTATTAAAAATAAATATCTGTTTTATTTCAAGTGACATGATTTTTTAGTAACAAAACTTTTTGTTTGGGCATGTATGCGTAGAAAGTAATGCAAATGGCCACCAGACATGCCAGAGAACAGGAAGAGACGGTTGAATTCCTTTTTTATTGCATTTTTTTAAAAGCAGCTTTAGCATTAATAATTATTAATTTTCAAATTGTCATATATTCGTAAGATAATTTTTAGTAAATTACATTTTGTGTAAATATTTGGGTCAGGGATGATCATTCTCCTTTAATCGTATTATTTAAAATTAATTAACTATTTCGTTATGTTTGTTTTATCTTTTAAAAATATTTATTTTGGGTCCGGAATATTTTCCGCCTAGAAATGTTATTCCAATAGATATAAACAGAGACAAAATCCTATCATAATAAAAATTCCAATTTACATAAATTTTGCCCCTTTATGTAAGAAAGGAATGAGGTTCTGACCTGGCATATTATAAGTGATGAAATTTGGTAATAAATTGAAAGTATATCGGCGGTCAGCAAATCTGGGATGTGTTTGTTTAGGGCGCGCCCACCCTAAAAATATTTATTTTATCTTGGTTTGCCGGAGCGTCAATAGTTTCTTACCATTTTTACGCCGCGTTAAAAGATAGAATAAGTATAATTTATATTGGGTATTCATACTACGCATATAATAATAAAGATAAACGTATAGGATAACTGACTGAACTTTTAATTTTCTGAATATTTTCGGACAGCACACTTTTGTTGTTGTACAGTTTTGACGCCATTAAACTTTTTTTATCAATGTTGCTATTAGAATTGTAAATACTACCCAGAACGTATTGCCATTTAAATAAATTTTATTTATTACTTGTAGAAAAGCTGAAAATTAAAAAACTAATCAGTTATCGGGTACTGGGACACTGACGGAATTACGTACTTCTACCACAATATTACCAACTGTATAAACAAAGAAAAGACATTAATTAATGTATATTCTTCAATATGCTAATTCTTGAACAGTTTACGCGTTAACTTTACGCACAATTCTGTTTTGCAACGTCAATTTTTATACTACGGACCAATAAGAGACCACTATCTCCAAAATGACGGCCGCTGGGCGCCGCGCTGCTCCATCCACAGACCTAGGGTAGGTTGCCCTAAGTTTGCGCACTTAACGTTTGATGGACTGTGAATCATGAAAATAATAAGTTAGCATAATCATCTTTATTTCTTCATAAGCACACATTAATACATTACATTATTGCATAAGAACATCAAATTGTTACTGACAATTTTTAGAGTAATTAAACAAAATATTACAAATGGGAAATGCGCAATCTTACATCCCCGGGTTGGTAACATTGCGCAGTAGGATGTATACGACTGCGCATACAAAGCAATAGCTTTGGAATTGGAAAAATGAGAAAACCCTTCTTTTACCTTTAAATCAAGAGTGAATAGGCATTTTCTAGGCAAGTACGCTCCATATTAGGCTGCATCTTCACTTACAATCTGGTGTAATTGCAGTCAAGAGCATATTATCAAGTGTTTCTAATTATTTACAAAACTCTTCTTCTTCGGTGGAGAAAAGATTGCATCATATCTTCCCAACTTTGTTGCAACTTCCGTTCTCTTTACTTAATCGATACAGAAATGTAGGTAATAGTTTTAAATTTTCTTTAAAATTTATGTTAACTTTACTAAGTACACTTATGTTAACTTTACAAAACACGACTGAAGTTAACCGCAGATGTCCTTTCTGAATTGATAAACAAGCCTTGCGCAATCTTACCTCCTGCGCAATCTTAGGGCAACCTAGCCTACAACTCAAGCCTGCCACATCAAGAGCGCGGAGCGCGGCAAAGTATAATTATTAAGGAAAAGATTAAAGAAATAGGTACATTTTCTTTACATTTGAAGAAGAATTTTGAAGGAAAACCTGTGGCTGTACATACTCATGTACTCATTGCGCCTCAAACAAGAGTTTAGTGTTCTACAATTATTAGAAGGCTGTGGTATTATCATTCGTAAACGAAGTCGCATGCGCCTGCTAGTCATCTATTGATAGTTATTGGTCGGCAAGTTTGCCGGGCGATATGTTAAACTAACATCTCCAGGTTATCTAAAGCAAATAGTTTCCCGGAATCTAACCTCTTACCTCGTGGTAATTATTTATTTTCGAACCTTCACGATGGCCCGCCATATCCGGTTGTTTCGTGTAAAGACAAGGTCAGCTATGTGTGTTTACTTGGGAGCATTTTCGATATTGAATCTATTATATCTACCTACCTACTAATATTATAATTATTGTGTGTCTATCTGTCTGTTACCTTTTCACGGTTAAACCGCTGAACCGATCTTGATAAAATTGGATCGTAGATACTCATAGCTCGCATCCGTTAGTCGGACATAGGATACTTTTCCTCCCGGAAAATCAAATATTTCCCACGGTATTTGAAAAAATCTAAATCCATCTATGTGGATGAAGTCGCACTAACAAGTAGCATCAGCTAGTTCGTAATAAAAATGGCATTAGATTTTGATACGTGATCGTAAACGCAACAGACAAGCGTATAGGCGATTATTTTTTATTTATTTTTGTTGACAAACTTTCTACTTATAGTTAGGTACTTAATTAAGTAAAAAATATTATACTGATAATGTTAGTTGCACAACTCAGTAAAATTTTCCAGATTGTACAAAATTTTGATTATTTTACATAGGTACACAAATGATTTAGATCCTTAATAGTAAAAAATATACATATTCTGCTTCTGATTCTTTTTTCATTATTATATAGTTTACTATTAGATATACATATTTTTTTTAAAGAAAATAAGAAAAGTCTTGTATATAGTTATCTTGATACATATTACCTATATGAAATAATTTCTTATGCAGCGCTTTCTAAGAAAATGCCAAGTTATGTACAAATCAACCAACATACAATTTCATTTCCAATTTTAAGTAACGGCTCTAATATTAGGTGAAGAAGGTTTACATTTAAATGAGCAGTTCAATTAGAGGAGAAGTAACGAATTTGTGATTTTGTGAATAGAAATTGCTACCTGAATGCTTTGTCTAGCTCAATATTGTGGTTTAGTCACAAGGGACGTAATCCCTTGACGAACGGCACCTTTTATTTTAAAGCCGTGACGTAAACCGACTTTTGTTTTTGGATTAGGCCTTGCAATGCTGTTTTTTTTTGTGATAGAACAATAACAGATCGTCTGTTGTTTGTTCCTCGGAGCTCTCCAAACTACCTGGGCGCGTAGAATTAGAATTTCGAGTGGTAATAAATTTTGTAAAGTTTGCTCAAACGTCTAGGCACGTGGATGGATGTTGTTTTTCGACTTTTATGTAAAAAATATAAACAGATTTTTCTAATATGTTTAATTACGATGTTCAATTATTATTCACTACCTTTCTTATAAATTATGTTATTTTTAAAGCTTTATTGACAAGTAACTACAGTTATTGTGATTTCGATTTTAGAATAAATTCCAACTAAAGATACTCGTAAGAGCTTACCGTATTTTCTGTGTATGTGCGACCCGTAAATAATTTTAATTTGACAGAAATATAAACCATGTATTTCCATCTCTTCGGAAAGATACACATGCTCGAAGTTCGAACTAGATTCTTGCATTTAAAGGCTTGGCAATACACAACGCGAGAGGAAAGTGACACCCAATGACTACAGTAGAATGTCATTGAACCCATGTACGATAGGTTATACAAGGCACTGCATCTAATACCTATTGGACAGCTCAAACCAATAAACAAGTTAAGACAGAACGCTATCACTATCAAACTGAAGCCTGTTTTTTATGTGTGTATGCTGTTCGATGTTCAAACATACTAACTAGGTAGTGCTGAGTATTGTTTATTATATGTATATGAGTGCCTGTACTTACTTCATAAATCATAGCTTAGCACGGCTGTCGCCTTCACTTGAATCGGTGGTCGTTTCTATATTTACATCTATTTGGTCTGAGTTGGACAGCCACAAAACGCGATAACAGCAGCACGATGATTTATTGGGAATGCCATCATACTGTTCCTTGTTATTATACAGTGCGACCAACTTATCTGTTCAGGTGGGCAAAATTGGAACTACAGCCGCTTCAGCTGCAATTTTAAGAACGTCATTCCACTGTCAGTTTGTATCTAGTGTGAGTGCTCTCGTGCTTCTTCGCTATGTTGGAAGAATGTTAATTCCATTTTTCGTGGGAGAATTTCTTTAATATCAATATCAAAGTCTCTACCGACGCTGTCAACTGAACAGATAAGTTGGTGGCACGTTTTCGTTACGCGTTGTATTTGTTCAAGCCTTAACGCGAATCCATGCACATTATCGCACATCGGGGACGTTTTGTCATCGGTGTCGATTTTACACTGCGATGGGCAACGCAAGCAGCTGGATTTATTAACAAATGGCTTTCCGTTTAATCCCCTATTCAGAGATCTGATTGTTTATTCAGTTTTTTTAACAGAAATAATTTTAATTATAACTAGGGTGTCATGAAAAATTTTAGTTAATCATAATTATAGATACCTATTAACAATGTTGAAACAAGAACTTTGTTATAGAGTAGCCACATTGTGGAACTTTCTTTTTTGTCATTTTGTAAAGTCTATCATGGTTTTCATTATTGATTGACGACTTTGGTTTTTAGTACCTACTAGCTTTAATCTTCATCATGGTGAATCTACAATTGTATAAAAAGGTAGGTAGGTAGGTAGGTACTACAATACTGCGTACGTATTAGAACCAAATCTTAAACATATCCTACCTATGTACTTACAATATTGCTTAAGTATTTTTTAACGAATCAATCTTTTATACTACCTAAATAAAAAAAAAATATTTTTCTGCAATGCCAAGTCATACCTCTGACCATCACTCCTCGTAATTAATGGACTGCTTTCCTATGCCTAATATTTTTTACATAAAAAAAAATCGTATCGTCCATTGATACAATCCATTGTCCATGCCCACCCCACAGCCCCACCTGTAGTGAATGGACCGATGCTTATACAAAGAAAAATGAAATTTTTTTCTCTATGCTTCTTTTGTCGGTGGCAACACTATATTTCACGTGGAACAATTATCATTGTCTTTGGCACCTCGGATAGGACCGTGCCTCGGAGCACTGCGGTTACGTACCTACTTCCAAAGATTCTTTTGTGTTCCTGGAGATTTTTATAGCCGGCTATTGTTTTTCTTTGTATTGCAAAAAGCAGATTGCACAAATTAATACCTTTGATTTCTTTTTTTTTTCATGTGAATCGAGGCTAGAGTTTAGAGAGTTTCATAAAGTTAAACCACAGAATATATTTTATTAAAAATAGCACCTCTTAACGCGTGGTATAATATCATTATGTACGCTTTATCCGTATATATAGGTAACTCTGAGCTCTCGTGAACATCCGAAAAAGACAAAATTACTGCACAATTTAGAAAAATACCGGAGTTTTTGTCATGAAACTACATAGATACTTACCCCTACCTATTATTTTATGAACAGGTAGGTACATACCTACGTAGGACTTTGCGTCCAAAGAATACTTCTTTTTGAATTGAATTAAAATTGTAACTGAAATAACGAAAATATCTATAACAGCGATCTTTAATATTTGAAGTAGCTAAATCACTTCCATATACCTACCGCTGTCCATTTAAGCGTAACACATTACCTACTATAATTTCAAACCAGCGAATTTAATTTTCTCCTATCAAAGAGTTACAAATTGATTTATTGCAATTATTGAAAATAATATTACATACACGTCATTACAGAGGGAAAAGGAAAGCGGGATTTGTAGGCGATTCCATTTTGAAAATTTACGACGGGCAATAAATAATGCGCTCCGGATCAACTAACTGCACGCCATTGTCGCCATTTTTTAAAGCCATTAAAAAACCTATCAATGACTTTCATTGCGACGACAAAATATATCGATTACTTTAAAAAACTATCAAATACACAACTATCCCTTTCTAACTCGTATGCGTTGAATTGAACGCAGCGAATAAAGTTAGATTTATATCACAGACTAGCTGACCCCCGCGACTTCGTTCGCGTGTTTATAGGTTTTATATAGGGTCGGATCGGATCCCATAATTCTTTTATGTACCTAAACTAAATGTAGCCTAAGTTACTCCTTATAACATCACCTATCTGCCATTGAAAGTTCCGTTAAAATCGATCCAGCCGTTTTGGAGATTAGCTGGAACAAATAGACAGACCAAAAAACCTAAATTTAAACGCACACCAGTTTAAAATAAGCCGTACGTTCAAAGATCCGGGTCCCAAGGTATTTGAACCCAATACTGAGGGTTGTAATGTCTGTGATTTCGAAACTAAAAAACCTATGACCTTGAAATATTTTCTGGACAATATGTAAAGTATTACCTTTCTAACAAAAAAAGAATGAGTGAAATCGAACAACGCGTTAATGAATTACAGCTAAATACGCGTTTTAACTTTCATCCCCTCTCCCAAGGGAATGCTGAATTTCAGGATAAAAAGTATCCTATGTCCTACCTCGGAGTATAAACTCAAATCGTACCAAGTTTCATTCGAATCCATTCAGTAGTTTCGGCGTGATGCGCGGCCAAGATACAGACAGACAGACAGACAGACAGACAGACAGACAGACAAAAATAAAAAAAATTGCAGTTTTGGCTTCAGTATCGATTATAGAGTGCCATCCGATAAAAAAATTCAAAATATCTTCAATGTACAGAATTGGATCTGTTACAGTTTTATTATATTATAGATAGATTTATATGAGTTAAAAAAATAAATGTAGTTAAAAAAATTATTAACACGCATAACAAATTTCTATAAATAAGCAAATAAATTGAATTTCGATAAATGTTCCATTGTTAGCAGCGGGTAATGTTGATTTATATGAATATTCATAATGTAGATTATAGTTTTTCAATATGGCATTCTTATTATTATATTTAAATTGAATGCACTGCATTGATATAAAATGGCATGACATAAACGATGATGGCTGCACGTGTAGGTACTTTGCTTATTTAATAGTAGTTATGCGATTAGTACTTACCATACCTACCTACTTATTCTCGGCATCTAAAGGCAGATATTTAAATTAAGTTTTTTTTTTGTTGTGTTCTGTTTTGTGTCCTTTTTGTGTTTTTATGTGTACTAACATAGTAGTAAGTTCTTTTTGTAATTAACACTATGGGCAAATAGCCTGAAATAAGATTTTTTTTTATTATTATTTTTATTGTTGTATTATTATTTTTCATTCCTTATACATAGCAACTGTGTATGTAGTTTTTCTAAACCTAAACTAATTAATTATTTAATTATGTTATGTATTCTAAATATTCTAATTAGAATTCAGTTCGAGATAAAAATCAATAATGCAGTCGTCTTTGAAACCCTGAGATGACCCTATACGATTCATATAAGAATATCTATTTGTATATCAAAATCCATTACAAATAGTACGACAATCTTGTGTAAAATTAACGTGCTTACATGCTATGAAAAGATTATCTTCAGTTTTTCTTCTTATTATTTTCTGAAGAACTTTTGTATTTTAGATCAATTCCATATCGTAATGTTGCAGTGCGAACTTACATTTTCAATCGAACCGTTAGAAATTCAACTTTAAACCACCGCGATAAAGGTGGAGAGCATTGCATGAAGGAGTCGGTTAATACACGTTCAGATGCTCGATGCACTGCGTGCCATGTCTAGAAGCGATTCGTCGCTAAACAAACAAGCTTTTTAAATGCTACCTAACTTGTCTTTTTTATATCGCCATTTGAATATTTCCATCGTTCCGTGAGGTTCGTGACACGACGCGGCACCGGGATCACGTGAGAGATATTTATAAAAGAAAAGCGGTGTATCGCCGATACAGCGTTATTTCCAATTTAATGATTGCTAATACCCAAATCGGCCATGGCGGCACGTCAACCGATCGTCGATTGCTATCGATTCAGACCGCCGAATTTATTTGATTGATACAAGTAGGCAGTTGTCTGCACTAGTGAACCTAACCGCTTTGAACTTCTGCTATAATTTTATCTGTTCGTCGTCCTCGTCTTAACCGATAGGTAGACTCCACTTTTGGTCTCTTACAAGAGACCTATGTCCAAGACCACCACTATCATTTAGAGAAGAAGAAAAGCCCTCACAATAAGCCTGTAACACTTATATTATACTAATTAAAAATTTCATACATAAATTATAATTACCGCAAACAATATTTCATACTCAGAGAATGCAAATTTTAGTGACACGCTAAATTTGAACACTTAAAAAAGAACAATAAACCACCCCATAGCTATAAACAAGTAGCCACTGAAATGTTTAACCACAAACTCAAAATAAAGCCGTATCGCACGCCATAAACACGAAGAAAAAACGGTTGAAAAAACTTCATCAACAAAAGTGTCAACGTAAAAAACGTCCCACGATCACATGCAAATGTCACCGCGAGACTCCGCTCATTACGGAGTTATAAAACCATAACAACAGTCATTACGCGCACAATTAAAAAAAACTTCGCATGCACTAATACTGGGCGAGTGTGACGAAAACCGCTTACGGAAGCACCCACGTAGTTTGTTTTCTATACAAAAAAAAAACTTGAAAAATCGAGGGTGCCACCGTCTTATGCAAAAAACTTTTTACTTATTCACCCCAGCGAATTTCTATTTTTTAATGAACGCTCCACGGCGTTTTTTTCTACTCGACGCAGTTGTTTTGACGGATCGCAATCTAGCCACTAATTGCTTTTCCTCCTCGGGGTGAGCATTTTACCTCGCGAAATTACATTTTATTAATTGAATAATATTAATGATACTTCCTCCGGGCGATCAATCTTTAATGACGTTTTTATTCGTCGGAGGAGTGACGACTCGCTTCTCTAGAGCACTCGGCTCGTTTTTTTTTTCTTTTTTTTAACCGCGATCGATGTTAATTATGTATCTAATGGCTCCCGTGATACACTTCCATTAATAATACGTCGGACGACATCGTCCGCTCGTCCAAGATTTAATAACTACACATCGTACGAGATTAATAGTGCATCTGTGGCGTGCGTTATTATAAAAATATGGCGGTACCGTTGCTCCATTACACCGCGTTTCTATTACGTTGGACCTAATCTCACCGCAGCTTTCCAATAACTTTAAAATGTAATATTACGAGAAGTTTTTTTATTGATTGCATGTTATATACTTAAATATCCCCATGTTACTTGCAGTAAACTCTGAAATTCGTGCGTTTTTTTGAAAAATATAGAGTTCGTTTGTATATACCTAAATAGGTAATTATACCCGAAAATTATTTTTAAGTGTTCAGCTTAGTAGGCAAAAATGTAAACGTCATTTCTGAACACGACCATTTCAGACCCAATGTGACGTTGGAATTAAAAAGTACTTCACAGTCACATCATATATTAAAAAAAAAAAACTTTTTTATTACGCACAGACAAGCGAAATAAAGTGACTCATTATAATAAAGCACCGCGCGTACGAATTTAATCCAAAAATTCGCGACAGCTGCCGCTTCGCCGCGCATCGCCAAAAAGTTTATCTATGAAGCTAACTAAACAAACCTCGATTCATTTCCGAACGCATAAAGCGCCGCCATTGTTCTCGTTTATATCTCGCCTTTTATTTAACCATTTATTATTATCATAACGATTTTTTTCGCGACGTATCCGCGTCGGTATAATTTCTTTTGTTCCGCGGCCTGACATTGTTTCTTTTTATGTTTTTTTTTACGCTGTCGGTATCGAATGCGCGTGTGATTTACTCTCCCTTTAAAAACAACACCCGTGCGAGTTACGATTAGCCGGGTAACGTAATATCTAATTACTATGTCCCGGCACGTACGGGCATAACTCGCGCTTCCTCCTACCGATGTGGTTTATGGAATTGGATGCTCATATTTCGGCAGTTTTTCGTTGTTTATACGATGTTACTGACTGTCTTAGCACTCTTAGCACGCCTCTACGTAATACGATATTTAATATCCGATGAGCTTATCGCTATCTTCCCATATCAACAAATTAGTTTTTTTATAACAGCTTCCTTGGTTAACAACAACAACGACAGCTTCATACTCATATTCAATACTTTAAAATGTAGCGCACCGAATGAGCTCTAAGCATCTTATTTAAAAAAAATAGAGGCCGTTGTCTATGCAAATCAGGTAGTTTTCTTTTTAATTTTTTCCCCCCCTGAAACGACAGCTAATGTTGGTAATTCCAAATTCAATCATCTCAAACAAAGGAGGTCTCTCGCGCAGCTAAATGGCATTTTTTAATCGGATATTATAATTAATGTTCCTTTTGTCGCGTGCTGACGTGCCCCCGCACGAACAATGGGACTTCTAATAGAAGGAGATATAAATATTTTTTTCTTAGAAACAAGAAGGCTACCTGGCGATAAAACACAGACGACAGGAACGGTGAAAAGACATTAAATTAAATATATTCATCAGTGCCCACGATATTTTATCGAATATCTGTTTATAACCGCCCCAAAAAAGAAAGTTTTGACAATGCTGTAGGCAGACTGCCTATACTTTTTCTATTGTCTATTTTGGTTTTGCGTTCGGCTCTGAGATTAAGTTAACTAACATGATATCGCCTTTGAAAAAAATCTGTCACTATCTGGACACCCTAAAGTTATTATTTTAAAATTTCATACTGATATCCTAACTGTCCTATCCTAACTCCGGTGTCCAATTAGAAGTCATAAGTTTAAAACTGTGAGTTATTTTATTGCTGTTTTATTATTTAAGAATGAATAAAATCAACTTTGTAACACCATCATTTAATATCCGCCTTTCACAGAAAATAGGTTTACGTTTAAAAAAAATAACAATCTTATGATGTTACTTGACCCTCAAAGCTCTCCTCCACGCTAAACTTCAATGGACGTGAATTTTTTATTAACCAAGCGAAGCAACCGCCTGTCCGTCTGAACTCTGAACCCTTCTTGTCCTAATAGTTAAAATGTATAATACGCGCACAGTCAGTATTTTTTCTCCATGTGGGTACAGAGTAAGCAATAAAAAAGTGCATTATATCATGGGTAGGTACGCTCCCTTCGTTTGTATCGTGAGGGTCTAATGTGCAAATGTGTGTGTAATTTTTTTTACTTGTCTCTTTCTGCGGGTTTGTTTTCATTTTTAATTTCTAAAACAAACATTGCGAAGTTTTCTTATTTGAATTAGGTACCTACTTTTCTTATTCTAATTATCATATAACTACATCAGGATGTGCATGATTTAAAATTTCTTAATTACACCGAAAATAACAGGTTATAGTGAAAAGATGAAATACCGGCATAATATTATTATGATATTATATAGATATGACTTGGCAAAGTAAAAAGAGTCCGGGGCCAGTTGCAGATCAGTTGGTTCAAGTAAGGTTACGGTTAAAGTATTTGACCACGAAAGAGATCCACTTTACACTAAAGCTAACTTGAGTATGTGGACAAAAAATAGTCTCCTCTAGGCAAACTTGATACACCGCTTTCTCGGATTTTGTCTTATAACCAAATAATTGTGAAACATTACTTTATTATTTATTTACCTATTATTTATGATAGGCTACATGGCTATAATTATATCTATTATTTTTAAAAATAAAGGATTAAAATAACGAAATGACTAACAACATTATACCTATACTCGTTCATAACGAAAAAAACAACATAAAATATATATAGAGTTTTATTAACGCGGATGCTTCGCAAGTTAGTTACGTCGATAATTTTTATTTTTTCTCGCAGCAATTAAACGAGTAGCCATAGTGTAATAAATTACGCTTTGTGTCCCATTGATTCATGCCCTTTTTACAGAAGCCATAAAAATAACTGTCTCTCAATTATAATAATCATAAATCGAAAGGGGATATCACTGTATTGATTTCTTTTAATCATTACAAGTCTCAGTGTACAAGAGTACGAATTTGATTTAAAAATGCTAAAAATAAATCGTATTCTTGATAGACTAGGATATAGGAATAGATAAGAATTTAAATACTGATTAACTACCTATTAAAAGTTTTGTTCGAATTACAAATTGAACGGGGATAGGTATCACTGTTTTCATTTCTTTAACGTATTTTGTTCCGGGTGGTACTGTTACATGGTTACAATATACACTTACATACTTACCGCCGTACTCAGAGTCGAACTCCTTAGCGTAAGAACTCACGGAGCGGATTGCACCCGCGCCCACCGCGATTGCGGGAAAGCAGTTTTATTTCTATACTCACTTGACCGCTTGTTTGTGCGGGAATCGCAGCCGCCGCGGTTGCGGTAGTCGCCCGCAAAGGCGGGTGATGATCGCAAGACCGGTGGTTATTTACGACTGCAAAGAAAAATGGAATCTACTATACTACATTCTAGAGATCTAAAATAACATACTAATATGCGACCGCGCACTCCACGGGAGTAAATCGCGTAGTGAGTGCTCTCTACATT
Source organism: Melanargia galathea (assembly GCA_920104075.1). NCBI lineage: Eukaryota > Metazoa > Arthropoda > Insecta > Lepidoptera > Nymphalidae > Melanargia > Melanargia galathea. The sequence continues at coordinate 13,367,983 of OV049872.1, forward strand.
TCCATGTAAGTATTTCGTGATCGTACGACTGTTGCGGTCCCACAACCGCGGCGAGCGTGGGTTCGAACCGCTCCGTGAGTTCTTACGCTTAGTAGGTAGGTATAGTTTTAAAAGAATTTCCACTCGATTTAGTTAACGCTTCATTAAAACAGTCAAATTATTATTAGAATGATTTAATGAATGTCTCTGAGTGCGGCACATAGAATCATTTAATAGTCATTTAATAGAGCAGTAAATATTTTATTCCAATTCGATTTTCAATTTTTGGAAAACGAATCGTGTTTGTTTTTTGTTGACCAATTATTGTTGTAATTCTGTAATATCTGATATTTATTCTAGATTTTTGAAAATGTATTTCATTAGTCTGTTCTAGATTAAGTACCTACTTACTTACCTATCAAATCAAATATGCAATAGTATTTTTTTTTTCAGCTGAGTGAGCGAGTAAATAAAATAGGCGTAGGTTAAACAAAACTAGGTAGATCCGTGGGTGAAATTGTAGGCGAAATGTTATATACTTATTATACAATTTAAAAACATTCGACTTTCGGTTTTAGGTGTATTATATTAGAATGTAAAGGTGCCGATAAATGACGGATCATAAACAATATAATATAAAATTCTAGTAAAACAAATAGACATTAAGTCCGAGACCGTACCGTATCGCCATTCCACGCCATAAAAATAATCAAATATATTCGTTCCATCTCATTTGGCGGCGTCTTAAACGATTTCTCTCGTCCGGCCTTTATTACCGAAAACATAACTCCTCATTTTCTTTTTTATCCCCTACGCGCAGCGCCTCCCGGGTATAAAACCTACACAGGGGTTGCCTACTGCATATTTTTATGTATCCTTGAGGATTTTGCCTCATCTGAGCAACCCTTGGTATATAATGACGTCGTTTCCGAGTTAAAAGCTTGTTTAAAGTTTCGTACGCTCTCGTTAACCTGCCTCTCAACTGAAAAGAATCAAGAAAATTTGCTCAGTGAAGACTCCCACTGATTGTCCCACGATTCATGACTGACCTGGGAACAAATTTTCTAATCGTTGATTATGTATTATTAATCCTAAGTTGATACGTATAGTAATACCTACTATTATATTGGCGTATGAGCAGATTTAGAAAATGTTACCTATTGATTTTTTTTTCTAAATTTCTTTTCTTTTTCATACTGCATGTTTGGTTGAAAAGTTTTCCTGCAAACTCCTAAACAGAAATGTCACATTAGGAAGATTATTTCATATTCACTTGCTGTATGTGTGGATTACTCTAAATGGGCTCATAAGGAACCCATATTATATAGATCATATTGTTTCACTGTCGCGTAAGACCGTATATAAAGTGTTTTACCAGTGGGAGCTCACATATTGCAAGGGGGTTGGATTTTTTCCTCGCCTAATGCGGTTAATTTCCTTTTTCCTCTTTATTTATAGTAATCCCTTTATAAGGTGATTACGGAAATGTGTTTTTGTGGACGTAAAAGAGCGCAGCGTGGGGCCCCGCACGTAGGTACCTCTCTCCTTACGGGCTTTCATGCGGTAAAAAATGATAAACAAACAAGAATATTTTTTATAAGCTTTATCGCGCTGCTTTTCTCGCTTAGTTGTGATCACGGGTTGTGATAGTATTGACCTAGACCTAATTGCGTTAGATTAAATAGATCGGAATGTTAAAAGACTCAGGGGTGAAAAATCAAAAGATAAAATTAAAGGTTGTGAGCAGGAATGTTTCGATACCCATTCGATCGTTTCCTGTTAGATAGGCAAGGTAGGTACCTACACATAAATCTGTCACATAGAATGGATAGCCAGCTAGCCACTTCTTTATTCATATAATATGTAGGTATCATATTGTGAAAAGTTCAAGGTAAAGATTTTCTAAATCGTGTATATTATACTTATATTTATATTTAGAAATCGTTGTAAAGCAAACGCCCGATGAGCTTGAATGCAAGATAAACATAGGCCAAATGAATCGACTCAGCCACGCAACATGTCCTTTATCAACATTCATTACCTATATCTATATGTATCTATTTATGCCAGACAGGAATGCCCCAAAAAGCTGCTAAAATGGATTTCTTAAAATACTAAACGGTACCTAAGTACCGTACAGATTGTAATTGTTTTAGCTAGGGACATTTATTATTTCAACCAGTGGCGTGTGTAGATATCTACAAGCAAGGTAGGCCTCGTAAATGGAAAACTCTTTTTCATATTCAAATTATGCCTTCTCAGAATTCGAATCGATTCATAGGTTTGTTTATTTTGAATAAGTCAGTAATAAATAAAGCACTAAACGTAAAACTCACGTAAATATTGTTCTTTATATCTCTGACTATTTACAGTTATAGGTACCTCTTACTTCTCACTCTCATCACTCATTGTTTTGAGTCGTGATTCCTTCCGATAAAAGAAAGGGTATTCTTGATTGCAATGTGGTGGACTCTTCCATATTCGACTTGTATAAAAGCACAGAATACGTATTATTATACAAGCTAAAAGCACGATTCCGAATCATAGATTGAACGATGGCTATCAGAAATTAGTGATAATAATCGAGAACGGCGCGCCCAATACAAACGAAATTTGATTCTTATTTGACTGTAAACCAATCAAACTCAATGAAATTATTATATAACTCAATGAATTATAATAACAAGCTCTAAAAATTATTCAAATAAGTAAGAATTAAACTACCGTTTGTATATTATGGGGCTCGGCGGGATAGATATTATTCGGACCTACTGAGTCGGCCACCCATCCAATTCCCGACTTTGATCAACGTTGTTTAACCATCACAAGCTATTGACATTACGCCATCGTTGCCGGGCCATACCACCCTCCTATGCATGTACAGTAGAGGGGGGGGGGGGGGGTTACGTCGTATGTGAAGATGGCATGATGTATTTTCATGGGTCCCGTTGCATGACATTGAAATCGAAGGATTGAGCCTTGAGCTTGACCCAATGCTTAACATTATTCGATGAATTTTGAGTATTTATCTCGTCGCTCGAGTCTTTCCGAGAGATTGTCCTAACCATCCGACCCGATACTTGACACTTTTATGCAGATAATGTATTTCAACTCATGGCATGCTCAAATGTATGAAAAGGGAGACTATAGCTATCCTTAGGTAGGTGGAGCACATCTATAGGTAATAAGGACGCCGTCGTCGTCATCTTAATCGATAGATGTCCACTGCTGGACATAGGTCTCCTGCAAGGATTGCCACAGAACATTATCTTATCCCGCGTGTCTCCAGCGGCTGCCAGCGACCCACTCGAAATCATCCATCCATCTTGTGGAGGTCTTCCCACGCAGTGTTTGCCGGTGCGAGGTTGCCATTCAAGCACCTCGGGACCACAACGTATATATCGGTTCTTGGAGCAATGTGCCCCGCCCAACCTTAGTGTCGCGACTCGATGACCTATGTCGGTAACTCTGGTTCTACTGTGGATCTCTTCATTTCTGATTTGATGCCGATAGAATTAGGGATCTAAGTACCTCCAAATAAATTAAATCAAAGTATCTATAGGTAGGTATGTAATTTCGAATCACTTACCTAGGTTTCGATATTTGTAGACCAATAGTGATAGTAGCACGCGTGGCCTAGTTGCGACTGTGCATTATCAATCGATTGTGCTCATTAAGCAATTTTGAGCGAAATTGTTAACTGGATGGGTGTTCGACTTCGAGGTTCGAAACCCGAATTAGGCCTTTTCATATCTCACGTGCCTCGGAGAACACGTTAATAACAAAAATCTTGTAATAAAATCGTTAAGACGAGACTTGTATAGATGTAGGCCGATAACTTTTTATAACAAGTGTTCCCAGTGGAAATCTGCGCGGCCGAAGTTGCTAGTTTCATTTAATACTAGATGATGCCCACGGCTTCGCCCGTGTGTATTTAGGTTTGTAAAAATCTCGTGGGAACTTTGATTTTCCAGAACAAAAAGTAGCCTATCTGTAGTAAGTAACCCGTCCACAAAACGGAAAAATTCCGTGGGATCCTTACGATTTCGGAATGCAACTCCTTACAGCATCAGGGTTGAGGAGTTGGACATGTACCTACTCGAAGTAATTTAACAATAAAGTCTTTAATTGGTATCCCCAATATCAATTTAAATAACCGACAGTGCCTAAATCCCATTAGTTTTGGGGATCAGATCCCCTACAGCATCAGGATTGAGGAGTTGGAATCCAAATTTTTTGTAGAACAGTGTCGCAATGTTTCTCTATCGATAAAAAAAAAATTACGCAAATCGGTTCAGAAATCTCGGAGATATCTGTGTACATAAGTAGAAAAACACAACTCCTCCTTTTTTGAAAGTCGGTTAAAAAAGTAGCCTATGTTACTCCCTGGTTAATTCTCTACTTATATGTGAAAGTCCCGTCAAAATCGGTTCAGCCGTTCCAAAGATTAGCCCGTTCAAACAGACAGACAGACAGACAGACAGACAGACAGACAGACAGACAGACAAAAATTTTAAAAACGTGTGATTCGGTTATAGTATCGTTCAAATAACCATATGAGCTTAATATGAGGTAGTTATTTCGATATTACAGACAGACACTTCAATTTTATTTATTAGTATAGATTATTAGAAGGACCTATACCTATTTTTCGTGGTGTCGGATCAGTGTCGGATATGGATAGTAGGTAGGTATATCGGGTGTTGTGGCAACGCTTTCAACCACACTTGGATACTTTGGAAACACGTGGCTTGCTGATTCTGTTTTTTGTTCTTTGTTTATGTAGATGGTTAGGTTAAAGAAGCTCTTTTGAATTGGCAAAATGGTTGATTCTTTTCGCTTATTTTATACTTTAATCAAGAAAAATAGACTATAGGATACTATAGGATTAAATGTAAAAATTACTTCACGAAAATTAACGAAGGAATAGATACAACTTAGGCATACAATAAGTAAAAAGTGTCAAAAAACTGTTCCTTATTAAACTTATGATTATTCGAACGATAGGATAACCTAAACAGAGATTTAAAAACATCTAAATACTGGCAAACGATGTCACTAGCATATCAGCATGTACAAAATAAAATAAAGAACACAAGAGAGAAAAAATAGAAATAAGATCAAGATAAAGAACAGACAAAAACTGTAGAGATCCACAAAACAGCGTTATTACGAGAGTGGCATCCACCCTCTGCATATACTTAATTGCATCTTTTTCTCTAAAAAATATTTCGCCCCAAGCTCTGATTTACGCATACAAGGTGTGCAATAATAAAGCCGCCTCAGAAAATATTATAGTACTCGGTCCATATGTCATACGAATCTCACTCATAACTGTGTTCAATTGGGTTAGTTTTCGATTGACACTGCCGTATGAGGAGTATTTACAGGAGAGACGTTGTGTAAAGAAACAATTTGGGGAGTCTTCGCCACTCTGGACCCTCGTTTTTTCGGCACCATTTTTCTGCGCCTTCTCTAATTATATAGAAATGGTTTGCACCGCGACGCCTTTGATCGCGAGCTGAGCGAAATTTAAAACGCTGCATAAAAGGCTCTTGCATCTTTTGTATTGGAAAAGAGAATAAATTTTCCTAATAAGAACGCGAAGATAGAATTCTAATTGTAATTGTAATAAAGAACTTTTCTCGTTTGATTTCAAAATGGAAGTACGAATATAATAGATAGGGTTGAATAGAGAATCTTTTGCAGCGTATTTTGTTGAAGAGAAATCTAGATTATTTTGTTCTTTTTCTCTAATTAAATTTTTTCACAAAGCGACATTTGGCGGCACAAGCTACATTTTTAGTTTCTCATTGAAGTGTAGTTTACCATTGAAGTGTTTCTTAAAGATTAGGGTAAGTTAAAACATACACTACTTGTTGGATTGCGAAAAACCGTGGATTTGTACCATTATTGAATAGATGGGATAGTCCTAGCCGAAGAACAAATTTTTTTGTGATTAATAACAAGCTGAATCTTCGTGAGTAGGTTTGTTTCGACGAGACGACCAAGTTTTTATCTATGAAAATTCTCGATGGAGGTAGCTACTCGAGTGCGCAGGTGTTAAACATTGTGATTCTCTTGGGTGGGAAATCGTTCCACTACATTTGTTGGACTATGTAGACATTTCATTATACGAGTATTTACTAAGCTGCATACAAAAAATCAGCTAGTTATTAATAATTTTTAATCATTTTTATGACCTCATTATTTGGAAATATTCGGAGTGGAGGAGTCTGTAGAATATTATTAATATTACTGATACCCTGACAGATTAGCGCGTCTTCATCGTAGAATGCATCTATTACAGATTTGTAACTACAATATATGAAGTTATGCACGATCTTTCTACCTACTAGATAATTCCAACTCTAACTAAAAAACAAATCCACCAAAATAAGCCGAAGATAAATTCTTGTCTCGTACAATAATAAGATTTAAGCGTCCCATTCTCGCGGTGACTTTGTTTAGCACAATCGTTATTAAAACATACCTACCCCAACCTCCCCCAAAGAAAGTTGACTCATAATAAAGGCCGGTATAATTTTTTCCTTTTAAAACTTTTTGATTAGATAAAATATTGGGGAGGCAGGGGTGGGACGGGGAGCGCTCGCGGCGATGCTCCAATATCGGCTATTCTAATTATTGTTTTCTCAAATCTTGTGTATTCTTATTCAAATAACCCACCTACCCCTGTGTTATTTTCAGTCTTGGAAGTTTAAAGATAAAAATTAAAACAAGCCAGCAAAAAAAATTTTGTATAGTTTTAGTATTTCTTTTGGTATTACCTGGGTATTCCATAAGTAAAATAAGTAGGTACCTATCCACTGTAAACTGAGATATATGAAACACTCACATGACGTTATCACAGATACCTACCTACAAATGAGAGGACCTTATAAGGAGATCACTACAGAGAAAATTCGTTCGTTATCTATCTATCTATCTATAATATAATACAACTGTAACAGATCCAATTCTGTACATTGAAGACATTTTGAATTTTTTTATTGGAGGGCACTCTATAATCGATACTGAAGCCAAAACTGCAATTTTTTTCATTTTTGTCTGTCTGTCTGTCTGTATCTTGGCCGCGCATCACGCCGAAACTACTGAATGGATTCGAATGAAACTTAGTACGATTTGAGTTTATACTTCGAGGTAGGACATAGAATACTTTTTATCCCGAAATTTAGCACGGTTCCCTTGGGAGAGGGGATGAAAGTTAAAACGTGTATTTAGCTGTAATTCATTAACGCATTGTTCGATTTCACTCATTCTTTTTTTGTTAGAAAGGTAGTACTTTATGTATTGTCCCGTAAATATTTCAAGGTCATAGGTTCTTTACTTTAGAAATGACAGACATTACAATCCTCAGTATTGGGTTCAAATAACTTGGAACCCGGATCTTTGAACATACGGCTTATTTTAAACTGGTGTGCGTTTAAATTTATGTTTGTCAGTCTGTCTATTTATTGCAGCTAATCTTCGAAACGGCTGGATCGATTTTAATGGAACTTTCAATGTTATAAGGAGTAACTTAGGCTACATTTAGTTTAGGTACATAAAAAATAGGATTATGGGATCCGATCCGATCCTATATAAAAACCTATATCTACGCGAACGAAGTTGCGGGGTTCAGCTAGTTGTATGAATAAACCATTGTGACTGAATTTAATCTTCTAAAATACCTTATTATAGATTCTCTAAACTCATAAGTATCTATACAGTCTAATAGTTTAAATAACTCAGTATGGTTCGAAAACAAACTAAACGAGAGGTGAAATCCTATCTCATTAATCGTGTTTGAAGTATAAAAATCGATAGTTACCCTCTTTGGTTTGTAAAAAACCCTCTATCAATTAAAATTGGAAATGCATCGATAGTTGCATTTGATTTGACATGCTTTTAAGCCGGTGCGTCATCCTTGTCGTTTGCAATACCTACTTATTTACTATATTGATTGTTAATTTATTACATTTGCAACCTTTATTTTCACTTCACTGGCGTCATATTGGCTTTGGTAAGCTCTCACGAGCATAACATTAATATAGCTTCCGATCCTGTTTTTTTTTAACCCCCGACACAAAAACGACGGGGTGTTATAAGTTTGACGTGTCTGTGTGTGTATGTGTGTGTGTGTGTGTCTGTCTGTTCCCCTGTGGCGCTCAAACGGGTGGACCGATTTGAATGCGGTTTTTTTGTTTGAAAGGTGAATTAGTCGACAGTGTTGTTAGCTATGTTTGAAGAAAATCGGTTCAAGATGGCCGCCGCTACAAAATGGCGGATTACATATTTTTTCACAACTCCCTTCATATGGGTATCAAATGAAAGGGCTTGACTAGTAGAATAGCACTATTGCAAATCCAAGATGGCCGCTGCCACAAAATGGCGAATGTCGGGGGTTTTTTAAATTTTCAATTTATACCTGTATCTCATCCGACGCGATAATCAACTGAACTTGTTTAGAAAATTATTGGTATTCTTTACATATATTAAGAAAATCCTAGTAAAATATACCTAATACGAAAGGTAGGATTTTTATATTTACGAGTATCTAGATAATTATAGATACTTCTAAATTTCTAAGAAATGTTCGGTCAAATAAAATAAAATGTTCAAGTGATGGCTTTTCAGTTTTTGTATTGGTCGAGGATTGTACCTAGTATGGTTTACAATCATTGACGTAATAATACTACGTCAATGATTGTAAACCATACTAGGTACAATCCTTGACCAATACAAAAACTGAAAAGCCATCACTCAGTGTTTACAATAAACACTTTGTAACGATATGTTAGGTTATGAGAAGGAAGCTGGAAGGACATTCCATATTATCTTCAATAACGGTGTGAATCAGAAACTGTTTCACAGAACAGAGATTTGTCCCATGTATTCGCAGAGTAGGTATGTATGATAAAACCGAAAACATCACTGCAGCAAAAAAAAGTGTAATATTAGTAGTTGTGTAGACTCTAAAAGCTTTTTGCCACAGTATCCATTGTAAAACTCGATACTGATGATTTTTTTTTCGTCAAAAATATAATAACTCCCCGAAATATAAAATGTCACGGACGTTACGCGTCGCCATTTAGGGTTGCCCCCTGTTTTTTCAATTTAAACCGTTTGACAAGGCGAACGTCGATCGCAGTGGCCTTTCCGATCGCGTACAATACAAAGTTTTCAATAAGATTGGTTACACTACACTAAGCAGCGCAATCAATCAAAATTGCATCGCTCGATCGAGCCAGCCCTACCCAGTAGGCCAGTGCCCACTACCCAGGGCCCACGCGAGCACACGCGCTTGGCTCGCACCATTGTTTATTATATTATATTTTATTGCGAATTATAAACCAAATTAAATCAGAGCCTTTCAAATTTCATTAGTATACCTGAAAGTACTAAGTAGTTAGGTAGTAATAGTAGTTAGTACTACCACTAACCTACTTGGATAACAATCTCGTTGCAAAAGTTGAAGTTAATCTGTAAATGTATGGAATTGTCAATTATAAATACGTGATCATTGACCCAGAGCTGGCAGGTATATTTTGCCATGTAGTCATAGGTAAAGTATAGGAACCATATAGGAACTTTCAGGACATGAAACTGCAAGATTGCAGTTCAGATGCGGTTTTGTGCAGTATTTAAAACTGCATGACAACAGGAGACCAACTGCGTAGTTGGCGTGTAGTTTAAACTGTGTGCCAACTGCCAGTACTAGTAACTTAACTTCACAACGATAAACACTATGGTGAAAATGAAATCCCAAACAAAAACATTTCATGTGAATAATAAGGGCAAGTTCCTATCAAAAAGTTTCGGCCATTAAAAGTACTGATATCAAAAATTATGGCCAAGTTCTTTGCTAGGCTCGATAAATGGAACCATACAGTTTTAGAAGGTCATATCTTCGACCACCGTCAAGCTGTCATCGCATTCTTAGGGATCCTGTTAAAATATTATTAAATAATTTATGTCTTAATAATAACACCGGAATTTGAAGCTCATTTGGAACTGGCAATAGTTTTCTTGTTTTCAACTTGGCAACATTTTTGTACTCCTTTTGTTTAAAAAATGTTGCCAAGTTGAAAACAATTTATTACAAGTATTACAAGTTTATTAAATTACAAGTATTTTATTAAGGGTGTATGCCCCGTTGACCAACCGGCTTGACCCATCAGTATATCCAAGGGGAATTCATATTTCCAGCAGACCCGGTGTGGTAGGGTAAGAATTAAATGTCGTACCTTCTTTTTGTTTGAAGTTGGTTAAAAATGAGAAAGTGTGTCTACCTAGTCCTAGTCCATCAGTTTAACCAACGAAACCATCAGTTTAACCAACTAAATATGCAAGTAATATATAGGTAACGTAATCGATGATGCCCGCGACTTCGTCCGCGTGGATTTCGATTTTTTTTTTAATTACACGGGAACTCTGCTTTTCCTGGATAAAAAGTACCCTTTGTTCGTTTCTGGGATATAAGCTAACTCTGTACCTTTCATCCAAATCGGTTAAACTGTTGAGCCGTAAAAAGCTAATAGACAAACAGACAGACACACTTTCTCATTTATAATATTAGTATGGAAGTATGGATATAATATTGTGTTAGGTATATCGCCTACCTCTTGCGTATTATTACCTACTTTACTTACCTACCTAATTTAATTATTAGAACTAAAGACCAGTAAGATTGACCCCTTGCTAGAAAATTTAAAAAGTCACATCTCCCTAAATAGTGCACCAATTTTGATGAAACAAGAAATTAATATAGCTTCAAATAAAGTGAAATACATTTATTAAAACAAAATGAAAATTTGTTCAGTATTTTTTGTGTGATGTGGGAACAGACAGATTTTTATATATCTTTGAATTGGTCAGTGTCTGATGCAACTTTTGGACATTTTTCGATTTTTTCCTTCATATACACACTAAGACTCATCTTCTTACCAAATTTCAACATTCCACATACACGGGAAGTGCGTCATAATTTTGATGAGTCAGTGAGTAGGTCTTGTTTTATGCGATTTTCAAACCTCTGTATCTCAGAAACGGTTCAACTTAAAAATTTGAAACTTTCAATTTATCATCACATCCACGAGCTTAACTTATATTTCAAATTTCGTAAGATTACTATCAAGCGAACCAGAGTTATGAGGGGGGTCAAAACAGCTTGAAATGGTTCGTGTAAATAGACACACACTGCCCACTGGCATGCTTTACGGCCGGAGGAACTTGCCGGTCGCGCTGCCGCGCGTCTAGATTGGGCATTGTAATTAGGGTTCAGAACCGGGAAATCCCGGTCTCGAAAGTACCGGGAATTCCCGGTTCTTTTGTCAGTAAAAAGAACCGGGAAATAAAATTTGATTCCCGGTTCTTTCGGTACTTTCGGGAATTCTATTTTAATTACACGATTCACGCTACTACTTACATACATAATCTTTACAATACTAACTTTACTTTTTTATACTTCCTACTGTTCAAAAGTTCAAAACTAACGTGAATTCAGCGTTAAAATAAATAGCGCACGGTAACTTACAAGTCTACCTCTCTCGCTGTTGTGTGCGATCGCTCGCTTACTCAGTTTTCGGAATGCAATATTTAATCCACCTTGGGATAGAATTTTCAAAAAAGCTGTTTATATTTTTTATTTTTTTTTCGATACAAATACCAATTTTCATGGGTATAACTTGAAAAATGACAGACTTTCATACAAACTTTCATCCCCTACGGGTGGAATTTCCAATAATCCTTTCTTAGTATGCGATTACATCATAAAAGTAAACAATGTGAAAATTTCAAGTTTCTGACGATGTTTCGCCATCTGTTCCGGCTTTCAGCGTTGTGAACCGCTTCGGCAACATTCATGTTGAGAGTGGTGCGGATCTGGTCAGTCCAATGAATTGGACTCCTACCTCTCGATCTCTTGCCGTTCATTTTCCCGGTAACTATAAGTTTTTGTAGGTTATCGCCGGGTTTACGGGCGATATGGCCGAAGAACTCAAAGGTCCTCCTCAGGCATGTGTATGTTGGAGAGCCTCGGCTTTTAGTCAATTTTGAGTTCTTCGCGGATCGATTGGTTGGTCCTGAATGCAGTCCAAGAGATTCTGAGCATTTTCCTCCAGCACCACATCTCAAAGGCGTCTATATGCGCTGGCGGTTTCCAGCTTTTAAATCCATGTCTCCGCCCCGTATAGGAAAATGGAGAAGACTAAAATGTTGACGAGTGTAATTTTTGTCTTATTACTGATGTTACGATCATTCCATATTCTATCGAGCTGAGACATTGCAGCCTTGGCCATTCCGATTTTCCTGCGAACTTCAGCTTCACAAGAACCGTTATTGCTGATGCTAGAACCCAAGTAAATGAAGTGATTAACGGGTTTTAAATTGAGTGTTCCATTGAGTTCTAGCTTAGAAGCACGATCCACCACCATGATCTTAGTTTTAGACCAATTTAGGGCCTGTGTTGCTCCATTTTGTTCAGGAGTTGGAACAAAGCGAAAAGGATGGTGTCATCGGCGTAGCGAAGGTTTTGAATTTTAATGTCGTTGATTTGTATTGTTGATTTGTGTTGTTGATTGATGGTAATTCCACCATCCCAGTCTTCGCAGGTCCGGCGTATAATGCTCTCTCCGTAGATGTTAAACAGGATAGGGGATACGATGCATCTTTGACGAACTCCTTTGCCAAGCGAGAAAGGTGTTGATGTCGTTTTGACAATTCTTACTACCCCCTGATACTCAGATAGAGTAGGCTTTGAAGCACTCCGACCAGATGTTTTAGGACTCCTATTTCCTGGAGAACTGTCCATAGGAGCTTCCAGTTCACACAGTCAAAGGCCTTACTGTAGTTGAGGAAACACACAATGAATGGTAGATTGAATTCGTAAGCTTTTTCAACGCAGGCGCACACTAAGAAAGGATTATTGGAAATTCCACCCCTAAGGGGGTTAAATAGGGGATGAAAGTTTGCATGGAAGTCGGTCATTTTTCATGTGATGTCGATGAAAATTGGTAGGTATTTAAAATTTCGATAAAAAATAAAAAAATAAATCAGGATTTTTGGAAATTCTATCCCCAAGTGGGTTAAATAGGGGATGAAAGTTTAAATGACAATAAAAATTACATTAATATTTCATTGTGGTTTACTTTTAAAGTGTAAAACTTGTTTTATAAAAAAAAACTATAAAGAACCGAAAATCCCGAAAGAACCGGGAATTCCCGGTTCCTTTAGGTAAAAGTACCGAAATTCCCGGTTCTCAAAAACAGTACCGGTTCCGTAAACCCTAATTGTAATATGTCAACTGCATAAAAAAACCGCATACAAACTGCAATTAAGCAGCTGGCTTGCGATCCAAATGTAGACCGACTTCATAGACCCTTACAAGCCAATAATACCAAGTAGGTACCTAAGCAAATAAATATCTGCTCGTATTATTTTCTATTTCATTCATACCAAAATCTGATAAATCATGAAGTCAATTGTTTTTTAAATATTGCTACGAAGTGTAAAACAGTTGCTTAGATATTTATTGCAGCAATTAACAAAGTACTTATCTCAGAATAAGCGGACCATGAAATGTTAACAAAAAGACGAATCGTTTACACGATGAATGTATGAATGTTATATTAAGTGTGCTTTGTAATGACTTAGTGGGTAATAATACATTCTAATTGGTATTTCTTTTACAAATTAACGTCAGCACAAATTAGTCATGCTAATTAATTAATTTATTTTACTTATGCATTTACTTATAGATGCATAAAAACTGTACCTACTAAGTATATGAAGTATATGTCAGTTAAATAAGGTAGTACCTACCTACTGATTCAAAAATCAAAAATCTGCACAGTTAAAATTAAATTAAAATTTCTGCCAAGTTTTGAGATATCTACCAAAAAAAACGATTTTAGAATTTCTAATGTTGATTACTACCTATTTATTCACTTTATACAAAATCATAAGGTGCTGCAAAAAGTATTCATAACTATTACCTATAAATTGGTATAGTTACGCATAATATTTTATACCTACAATATTTATAAACAACTAGTAAATTGATTTAATGTTTAATTTAATTTGATTACTTCCAATATAAAATCAATTGATATAATTAGTTCCAGTGCACAATAATATATTATTATTTTAATAACTTGCACCTACCGCGCGGCCTTCTATCAAGTGGCACTAATTGTTAACGATGCCAAATGAAACACTGCCTACCTACTTAACTACTTTGGAGAATAATACAAATAAATAAAATTGAAGAGTATGTCTGTGATTTCGAAATAACTGTCTCTGGGGCCAGTCAAAAAGAAAACAAATGGCTAACTCTTAGGTGCTAGATCGGCAGATCTCATTAAAAAGTTAATCGCGATTTAATAGGTAAATTTTTAACTTCAGACTTTTTAACTTATATTTAAAAATGTGAAACCTCTCTAAAAGAAACATCGCGAGAATATATAAAATTAAAACGTCAAAAAAATACTCCTACAGTAGCCTTATTAATACTAATGTAATTGGTACTATAATTTCGTGCCGTAGAAACAACAAATTAGTACATTATGAATGCATGGGGCCCGCCCTCCGCGTGTTTCGAACATTTCTTCATTTGTCTTTTTATGCCCCACAGTTTTTATTGTTCTTGCCTTTTTTTAATTTTACCAACTTTACCATAATTATAGTTTACGATGTAACCCTATTTGACGAGTGGTGGTTTATATTTTTACTTAAAGTAGTAGGTATCTAATGAAAACACAACTGAACAAACTTTACACATTTTATATTTTTTTATGGTAGTCAATAATGTGTTAAGTATATATAATCGAATTTGATAAGTTAGCATATTAGTTACATTTTCTTTAATTTAAAATATAGAGTAGGACGTCACCCGCCTGTCAACATTATATAAAAAATTCCGTTAGTATTAAATTTTATTCTTGATACTGAATAATATATTTTTATGTGTGACTCTAATTATCTGTAAGTATAATAATAATCTGTTTAAACTACGTTTGAATACTAACTACTATTTCATTAATAACATTTATCATGTTCTGATAATAACCTTCACATAATAACAAAGATCCATAATACTATAAAAAAATTCTAATGTCTGAACATTGAATAAAAAATGAAAACCCTCCCGTATTTCACTCCATGAAAACAATCATAGCAATAAAGCAAAGCGCTTTAACGCCTTAATTACCACCAGTGACCTACCTCAACTTTCCCATGTTTCCCCCTTAATTGCAAACCCTAACGAAGCCTCGGTTAACCCTACGAACTAGGGTTGTCTACTTCAGGAAAACTGTTTCAAATTCTTCTCAAGATTTATCACTTTGAGAAAATTGTTAGTTAAATAACATATTTAATGTTGGATCTGCAAATTAGTATCGTTAATTGTTTTTTTAAGGATTTGATATATTTACTAAGAAAAGCTTATCCATCGAAATCGCAGAAAGTTATCAAATATTCAAACTCAACTTATTAACTAAGTATACCCATAGATACATCAACTTCTTCAAATACATATTTATGTTATGTCAAGTTTACGCAGCTGACCAGCTTGATATTTTTTTCATGCAATTTGGGTATTCGGTACGAGAATTTTAACCAGCACTGCTGTTTCAGAAAAAACAACTAAGTACAAAAAAATATTCGTTTTATATGCCTATAATAATTGTACCGTATGTAACAAGAGTGGTCTAATAATTATATTCTACAAACTGTAGCATTTAGTAGTGTATGTAATTAAAAAAAACACACACAATTTCATACCTGCTGAAATACCCTGTAAACCTAAGATGATTTTGTATTACGTACAGTTGACAGCCCTACTGAAAATGCCGACATGCAAATTAACCCTTTCTCCGCCTGTTTACAAAGCTTTATTGAATTAAAGCGCACCGCAACCTCGACTTAATAAAGGGTTGAAGGGATGATATCTTGTTTGTAAGGAGATTCCGACTTTTAATTAATGACTTAACCCTTCTGCTCTGTTATTAGCTAAACTTTGATGATAGATGGCGTTGGGGTAGCAGGCCAGGGTGTTAATGGGTTAATCGTTGATAATTAAGTCGAACAAGGGTTCCAAATGATAAAGCTTTGTTTAGAAACTTAAAGAAGCAGTTTGATAAAAAAATCATATAAGTACTCTTGGGAAGTAAGTTAAGTCAGATTTCACAAGAAAGTAACAAAGGTCGGGTTTTTGTTCATGGCGTGGGTCATAAAAAGATCGTTTTTCTAACGTCTAGACACACTCCCAGAGCGGAAGGAAAGCGAAAACGTGGCCTTTCTGTACATACCTACAGTTCTACACACTTTTGGCAAACAACATCATGACGTTCGTAAATGTGGAAATCTATTGGTAAAACCCAAATAATTCTTTACATCTCTGTAGTGTTGTAATCTAAATACATTTATTTTATTCAATGACAAGACAGCCTTTGAATGCGAACTCACCTGCTGGTAAGTGACGATGCATTGAAGCGGGCTAACTTGGAAGCGATGTGGTAGTTTAATCGAACCCATACCCATAATGGCTAATTTTGGAAATCTCTAAACTATTGACAGATTTCAAAATATTTCCATCCTTTTCCGCAGCATTGTGAAAGAGATAGGAATACATTGAGACTTGTACCTACACTTAGTATAATTTAGAGATTGTTTATAACAGAATTAACCCCGTTGCCTCAATTTCAACGCTTACACAGACAGTCACGATAATATGAAATGTCGGCAAAGTAATCTTATTAAAAAGTAACGTACCTAATCTACTTAGATAGTTCAAATCACTTATGCGCGCAGCCCTGTGCCTAATGACACGCGCTGCACACGCATACGTCTGTACAACGTGCATCCACATATTGACGACACGCGCACACAAGTATAAATTAAAATTTTAAAAAACCCCCGACATTCGCCATTTTGTGGCGGCCGCCATCTTGGATTTGCACAGTGCTATTCTACTAATCAAGCCCTTTCATTTGATACCCATATTAAGTCAGTTGTGAAAAAATATGTAATCCGCCATTTTGTAACGGCGGCCATCTTGGACCGATTTTCATCAAACATAGACATCAACATCTAACAACACTCTCGACTACCTTCCTTTCAAACAAAAAAAAACGCATTCAAATCGGTCCACCCGTTTGAGCGCCACAGGGGAACAGACAGACATACACACACACACATACACACACACACACACACACACACACACCCACACACACGTCAAACTTATAACACCCCGTCGTTTTTGCGTCGGGGGTTAAAAATAACATGACTAACCTTTTGTGATATCTAAATGATCAACTGTTATTTGCACTACCGCGAAATAATTTTGTATTTCATTCATTTTCAGACCACGAAATCGACATCAAAAGCTTAAAGCCCGTAATATCAAATCTCAACCCCCAAAGAAACAATATCAAAAGCAAAACAAACGGACCGTCCCCGTAGGCGGAAAACCTCTGAAATTTGAAAGTCAGGGAAAATCAGAGGCGAGCCAAATGAGAGTCCGCCCCGACTTCGTTAATTGCTTAATCGTCTACTACGGGCTTAATTGCCCACTGACCGACCGCTTAAATGCGACAATCCCGACAACTTCCCGACAACTTCCGACAAGTTTGAGCGTCAGTAATTACAAGGCGAAATGTTTAATTACGCTCCGTCGCTCGGACAACCAGGGAATTAATTAGGAGTCTAAAGTCGAGACGGGGAAGCGAGGGTTGAATGGGAAAGTGGGATAACTTTTCGTTTGTGAGTTTTTCTTTGAATTCCGAATGAACTAGGTCTTTTAACAGTTTGAGCAAATTTTATTATGATTTCTACAAAATTATGTGAAATAGGGTGGTAAAATGAATTTATAAATGGATAAGCGGACCCCGTGACTTCGTTCGCGTGGGCATTGGTTTTTAAAATCCCGTGGGAATCATTTTGTTTTTCCTAAGCTCCTTTGAGCTCATACCATGCTAAAAACTGTTAAAAGTTCACTGGCGGATGTTTAGGTAGATCAAAATGTAAACATCTGCCAGTGAAAGTCCCATCAAAATCGATCCAGCCTTTCAGAGATTACCTGGGTAATCTTTAAAGTATCTCCTTTCTAACAAAAAAGAATGAATGAAATCGGACCACGCGTTAATGAATTACAGCTAAGTACACATTTTGACTTTCATCCCTTCTCCCAAGGGAACCGTGCTGAATTTCGGGATAAAAAGTATCCTGTAAATGTTACTCCTTAGTATGAACTTAAATCATGCCAAGTTTCATTTCAATCCATTCAGTAGTTTTTGCGTGATGCGCGCACAAACATACAGACAAACAAATAAACTGACAAAAATTTCAAAAATAACTTTTTTACGTTCTGTTATTTATCCCTAACATTCGCCAGTTATTATTTTGCAAAAATCTTTAATGTACAGATACGACAAGTCTACGATTTTATTATATGTATAGAAGATGATCAATGACCTATTTTTTGCATAATTTTATATTTATTTCATATATTTTAAGAAAATGCGCCAATGCATGCATTGGCACAGTTTTTTAAAATACGTAAGTATATCAAAAAAATTATTTTTTTTGTGATTCTCATCAAAAACGGCATGTTACAGGTCAATTACCGATAGCTTAGAAGTAATAAATATACCTAATGTTGATCACGCCATCGGGTACCGCAAGGCAGACATTCTTGTCTGGAGATTTCTATCTCTTTAGCGAAATATGAAACGAAATTAAAAGAAAATCGGAAGCTAACAATTCTCGATTACAAATTACACGGACCGGTGTCAGTCCGGCGCGAAGAGCTGATTTAAGAAGATGAGAAAAATCTAATTACAACAAGACTTTCCGTAGCTGCTCTTTAATTGAGAACTTTTAACGCTCCACCCCTCCCTTCAGTTCGCACCCCCCCCCCCCCCAGCCCGAGCTCCGGCGTCGATTACATTTTTTCAAACATTTTTTAATTCCGTTCGAGGTTTTAATTTTCTTTGCCCGCCTTTCTTTTATGCGGCACGTTTTTTCTTCCCGTTCTCCGGGAGATATTTTTCTCACCGCCATTATACGGATCGTAATGAGATTTTCTTTCATTATGTTTAATCTCCCGATTAATTCAAATGTTAATCTCTTTCCACCTCGCCTTTTTACTGCTGAAACATTACCGTTCCCGGATTTCGGTGTTTAAAAATAATTAAGCAACGTGACCGTTGGAAGTAGATATGTACTCAGCACCCTCCGGAAACCGCCAGGGGAGTCGGTGAGATTGTTCGACCGATTAGATCGGCAATAATTTGATTCGCAACAAATTCAAAACTTGGACTGCCCCTAGATAGATCGAGACGTGTCCGGAACGCCAATGGTCAGTCCAGGAGTCGCCAAATTGAAAACACCTCCGGCGAGGCTGTAAACACGTCACGTGATTTAGGTTTTAATCAAGTAGGGACGCGCCGCCCCGCCGTAATTGTGACAAATCCTCTGTTTGTCCGAAAGAACTTTTAACTCGGCGGCGGGACGAGGCCGTAACGGCTTTTCGCACGTGCCCCGTTGAGGGAGACGCTTTTTTGCCGACACATGTGCTCCCTTCCTCTTCGGGCCCGACTCGAATCTTGATTAATTTTTAATATTTTTTCGTCCGTTCACGTACGCACAATTTTCACTTTCCCTCTTGCATCGTTCTGTATTTTTACCATCGAAGATTTTTCGGCCTCTTTGTCGTTTGATGACGTCTAATTGGGTCTGAAGTCATTCTAGGTATTCGCTATGTAAAGTTTTGTCTGATTAGTG
Source organism: Melanargia galathea (assembly GCA_920104075.1). NCBI lineage: Eukaryota > Metazoa > Arthropoda > Insecta > Lepidoptera > Nymphalidae > Melanargia > Melanargia galathea. Next base: position 13,387,747 of record OV049872.1, read on the forward strand.
CTAATGTGAGGCAATTGTTAGCAAAACGTTCATGTCGCCCGCGCTACACCTACATAACTCATTAGTGAATTAGCAAGACTCGCAATTGTGTCGGTAATAAATTCAAAGAAGACGAACTCCGCAGATGCGTCACTTTACTTTGTTCTCTTTGAGATAAAACTCTTGAGCAATGTCGTTTCATTGACGGATTTCACTTTACACCTTTTGTGAATCTAGTAGGGTACCTACCATGAACGTCGAAAGTTCCGTATGTTTAATACGTATATAGGTAATTTAAACAATTTAATAGTCATAGATTTATATCTTGTTGAAAAGTGCCGCTTCTGCGCAAATAATAGTATTTGTGGCATAACAGTAATCTGTCGCAATTATCGCGTGGCGCATATCCCGATTAGACGGCGCGACGACAATTAGGTCGGCGGACATACGCGTTAACCTGCAATGAGGATACGCCTAAACACCACTCGTTGTGACAAAACTCTTGCATTAATAACCTCAAGGATTGAGGAAAAACCTGACCGCCGCTAAACTTTGCTCCCCTGTTTATAAATCACAGCCTCCGTCTTTGTAAATTCGCCTTCGTAACCCACCCTCGGCATTCAAAGAGTGCGCCGGCCCGGCCGGGGCAATGTCCAAATTATAAATTCGCATTAGAACGGACGCGCACGGTTCGTTTACCATTTCATTTTGGTTCAATATCGCCACTCTACTTTGTTCCACACACACCCCGTCCTCCCCTTCGCCGCCCGCGCCTTAAGACGCCGGGAAATATCTGCGTTTTAAGCTATATTTCTTTCATCCCTCATTTTTGCAGTTCGTAGCAATCTGAAATCCAACACGTCCCCCGTAGGGGTCCCCCTCCTCCGGGTGGCACCCCCTCCGTATTCTTGTACCGGGATAAAAAAGCGATATCTATTTATAAAATGTACGCAAGCGTGTATGTAGCGCGTACCGACGTGGATTAGCGCATGTGTGAGCGGCAGCGTGCGCCTCCCGCTCATTTGCAAACCGTCTCCTGAGATAACGTCCTCTAGCCGGTTATCCCGCTCCTATTGCCTCCTCTCCTACATGATTGCTACTTATGTAAAAACTTTTGCTTATATCACTCTGATGGATATTAGATTAAGTTTCGAAGAAATTTTTTCCCGGAACAAGATTAGTTTTATTTGAGAGTGGTGCCTACCTACTCGTAGAATGTAGAGATTATAGAACACAATGCTTTCAGAAGGCGAACTGTTTCATGATTAGCACCTTAAAAAATCTATTAAAAAATAATATTGGGTAGCGCAAGGCGATGTGAACAGTTTTAAATAAGTAAGCAGGGAGGCTGGGGCTGGCGCGGGCTGCGCGGCGCGCTGAGCGGCAAGCGTCGCGCTGAGCGGCAAGCGTCGCGCTGAGCGGCAAGCGTCGCGCTGAGCGGCAAGCGTCGCGCTGAGCGGCAAGCGTCGCGCTGAGCGGCAAGCGTCGCGTCGCCGGCCGCACTCGCTCACGTATGAACGTAATTATAAAATTGAAGCCAACTCAAGACCCACTCCGAGAAGCTCTCCCTCGCTCCCGTGGCGTCGTGCATTTTTTCGTACATATTAAACTCCCCGCTTCCCGCCCGCACGGTTTCGCCCGCGACTCCTCTTTTTAATCGATTTTCCCGACACAAGGGGTGAGCGCTCTGGGGTGAATGTAATTTTTTATGCGTTTTTTTCCATCGGAGGAAACCGTCGCCGGAGGTGCCATTACGCCACGGCTTGTTGAGAATATTTTAATTATAAGGCATTAGCGCGTTTTATGATAGCACTCCCGCCCGCGTTTATAAATGATCGAGAGCTAAAGTAATTAAATATTTGAATGTGGTGAGATTTCCGCGGGGAGTCGGAAGGAAGTTGAGATAATGGAGGTCTCGAGCCACTCGCGCGGTGCCATGATGGATATAAAATTCGATCAAATTATTGCTTAATGGTCGCTCAAATTACTATGGGGAATGGAGTTCGTGTATTGCTTTTGTGATAGCTCTTAATATAACCGTGATTTTAAGCAGAAACTGGCAGATCAGATGTGGTAAACTAGTTAAGTCCCTACCTAATATATGTAATTTCTAGATGATGCCAGCGACTTCGTCCGCTTGAACTCTTATAAATGTCACTTGTGGGTTGAATTTCCAAAATTCCTTAAACACGTAACTGTTCATTTTTAACCAAAAACCTAAATACCAATTTTCATTGAAATAACTTGAAAAATGACGGACTTTCATACAAACTTTCATCCCCTATTTAACCCCCTTAGGGGTGGAATTTGCAATAATCCTTTCTTAGTGTGCGCCTACGTCATAAAAGAAAGCTGCTGTGAAAATTTCAAGTTTCTATCTTCAGTGGTTTAGGCTGTGCGTTGATGATCAGTCAGTCAGTCAGGAGATGCTTCTTTATATTATTATAGATACATAGATAGATAGATAGATGAGTAGGTAGATACCTAACTATTCGAATTCTAACAATGCTATGTATAATAAGTAGATAATAGATATACATACGTAAGTATATAATATCACACCGAGTAAATTCTTAATCAATTCTCTTATAAGCTTATTTGAGTATATCTTTATAGAAATCTTTGCTAAAGGACACTGACTAAAAAACTAATCATTTGTTTGAGCCCCTCGTATTGATTGATTACTGCCGATTCTTACAGATCTTACAGATCAGAGCGGTAACTAACTGTGTAAACGAAATATTTGAAAGGACAAAATATATCGAGTTTCTTCAATTAGTTTCTTGAAGATGCAATTATGAAGGATTATAATTTTAGAAAGCTCTTAACACAGCATGAGTGCCGTCACATTAACAGAATAACTAACATAATATTATAACCTATGTTGAAACCTGCGCGAGCATTTAAAAGTTAGCGTTAGAGCCTTAGAGCCAACGTTTTATAGGTTTGTTAAGAAAATATAATTATATCTATATTAACTTTTGTTTTTTTTTTTTTTTTCATATCTTGCTACGGGTTTTTGAATTACTTCTGCTAAACCAAATGTATGGAGCTACGCACACGACATGTCGATACTACATTATGTAAACTCCAATTCCTCGACCATGATGCTACTGGGTACTGCCCATCTGAACCGTGAGGAATCTACCGATATTGGGGTGAAATGCCACATAAGTTTTATGTTTGTTAACTTTTTTCTGTGACGTCATACTTAAGCACTTAACAATCTTGGACAACAAGTGGAATCATGGTATTAGAAGCACTAACGTAGCACTACATAATATTAATAAGCCAGAGACGTCAAAGTATTAAATATCATGTCAGGGTCTTAACTTTTTTGCTTGTCCACGAGCAATATTCGCTTACGTAAAAGTGTAAAACTATAGTCGAAGCGCGTTCGAACATGGAGGAAACCCTAGGTGTTAGTCGTTCAGCCGCTCTCCTCGCTTCCCACTCGACGTGTAAATGTTCCAATCCGCTTATTACTAATAGCATTAACAGGAATACAGTGTACCTAAGTCGCGTGCCGTGACTTCCACTAATAAGGTACTATGCAACATTGTAATATGCAGGGATAGTGCAAGACGTGTGGTACGTGTGTGTGGTACGATCATGCACTATCTCTGCATATTTCATGGAAACATTTAAAAATATGTACGTGGGTCACACGGGCCCACACTAACGAGCGTTACTGCTACACCATTATTTAGTTGACCGCGCCAAATATCCTTTGTTTCCTTCCGAAAAACGAACATCAATATCGACATCCGTCTGGATTCACTGAAAGCGAGAGCTTTCAAACTTGCGAACTCGAAAACAAAATCTCGTAAATACGACTCAAACATAAATTACAACTAACTAATAACAAAACCTTGGGACTAATAATGGTGCAAATATTATACTGTAACAAGCTATATTTTACGAAAGACTTCAATATCAACTCCAGGATCACTCAAGATTCATCAGATCAAGTCAGTTAAAATTTCACAACATTAATTTTGAAATAATTCTAGAATCAATGTTTGAAAAACTATTTACATTATTTAGTACTATACTAAATAGCTATCAAAGCCAATTTGAATAAAGCCTATTCGTGCATTACAGGCCGGTACACAAGGTACTTTGTAGACAGATGTGGCGTGACCGCGTGAGTTGGAACTGGTGTAATGGCATTAACTGTTAGTGTCAGTAGCATTAGCATACTATCCTCAAACAGTGTAATTATTTCCGTAATGTAATAAAATGTTGCTCTAGAATTAACTTCAGATAGGTTCTTCACTCATTGTCATTACTTACCTACTAGAAATACTTATATTTTCATTGATTTTATGATGACGATGAAATGTTTTCATCTATTTACCTGGAGTGATGTAAAAATTAATCTAAAGGTTGATGTTTGGAGTTAAAAATGACACGAAATTCAGAAAGTAGAAAATTGGCAAAATCATTTTTAGCTGTATACGTAAGTATAGGTATATCTAGGGCAAAAATGGTCTTAATTTTAACGTACCTCTTTGATTAACAATATAGCCTACGTTGTAATAATAGATACCAGACCAGATTTACAAGTAATCGTGTTACGATTTGAGAATAGAAACAGATTGGAAAACCTATTAGATGTTTCAAATTAGACATGAACTTATCGAATCTTAACAAACTAAATCCAATAGGTACCAGCTAAATCCTTTTCTGGCTCCTTCAATCTAATTGCTTGGACTTGCGTCGACACTGATGAGACAGTGGGCTCCTACGTCTTACGACGATTGACTACAAGCAAGACATTGTTATTGCAAATTAACCTTTAAACAGAAACCTTTAAGAGCTATTCATACTTCAGATTACATGTGAAGCTATACTCTGCTATGAGATTGATTTAATGATAGAAGTAGTTCTAATATTAATGTAATACTAATCTAATATTATAAAGTTGAAAAACACTTTCATATTATTTATACGCACAACTGTGAAGGAACCCAATGCGTCCGAAGTCGCGGGCATCAAGTAGAGTTCAATAGTATCTAAACATAAATTACCCCAAAACGATTTCATTGATTGTCAATCTATAGTACTCTATAATAGTTTTTGTACAGCAAAATCTTGGACCATTATCTATACTAATATAATAAAGCGGAAGAGTTTGTTTATTTGAACGCGCTAATCTCAGGAACTACTGGACCGATTTATAAAATTTTTTCACGGTTGGATATGTACGTGATCCCTGAGTACTATAGGCTATATATCATGTACCACGGGTGAAGCCGGGGCGGACCGCTAGTTATTAATAAAATATACTTCACGTACAGTTTCAACTGGCCTCTAAGTTGGTTACTCAACAGAGGATGACGACTGGAATGTTATATATGTATAGAGATTGGTACAACTAATGACCCTGTCAGTCAATTAGGAGAGTCAATGGTTTCTCAGCACTTGTTTGGCGTTCTACTTTAATTACAATCCATCAATGACGATATTGAATCAACTCAACATCAATGGGCAGGACGTCTTACCTATATAAGGATGATACACGTAATTGAAGTCACTAATGTAAGCGTCTTTGGTGACAGCAAGATATATAGCCCGTAAGCCTAATTGTGATATATTATGTCCGATTTTGAAAAGGAAATAATGACAAAAAGAGTATTCAATATTGAAAAAAACCATTTCAAAGTAATTCTATTCGAGACAAGACAAATGTAGCCACATATTTGATTTATGCGGATCTACCATACCTGATACCATTATATGCCAAGTTGAGGCCAAGTTCCAGAAACTTGACACAGCAGGGTTAACTATTATAATATACTTATGTAAGTGTATGTATGTACTTATGTAAGCACCATTCCGAACCTGTGGTAGATTCATTTGTCGATTCGTAAGCGCTTGTGAAAGCTTATCTGAATAAAATTGAAGATTACTTATATAAATGATAAAAAGAGGCGTGGATTTGACTCGTTCCAGCAATGCGCAAGACGGCAATTCAATCATGTATTCAACATAAAATTGTTATATTGATAAGTATTGTAAATTTGGAAAAGAGCAACCGCCGAGTTTCTTGCTGGTTCTTCTCGGTTGGAATGGCATTCCGAACCAGTGGTAGATTCGTTTGACTATTCAAAAGTGTAGTGTGTAGACACTAAAGAGTTTGTATATTATTTATATTATCGGTGGTTGACCGATATTTTATAAAAACTTAGGACTTGTCACTTGTAGAAAAATATGTGAGAGATGTACAAGGAAAAATAATTATTAATTACTAATATAAAACATAATGTTAATTTGAGGTAATAAAGTAATTTATAAATACTAAAACAAGTTTCATTAAGAAATATTACATGGCGCAGTCGTATTAGCGAACTCGGATAATGGCTAAGAAGTTACAACAGGAAGGCATAATGGCGGCCAGTGAACTTGAATGACCAACCAAAATTAGAGGATGTTATAAAATTTTTTGAAAATTAATAAACCAAAACAGTAAGATAAATATATAATATATTAATAGATTTTGTAACATAATTTTGATTTTTTTTAAAAAAAAGGAGGAAGAAAATGTATATTGTTTTGGTTTATTAATTTTTCGTTTAAAAGGGGATGATGTAGTGTGTAGACACTAAAGAGTTTGTATATTATTTATATTATCGGTGGTTGACCGATATTTTATAAAAACTTAGGACTTGTCACTTGTAGAAAAATATGTGAGAGATGTACAAGGAAAAATAATTATTAATTACTAATATAAAACATAATGTTAATTTGAAGTAATAAAGTAATTTATAAATACTAAAACAAGTTTCATTAAGAAATATTACAAAAAGTACTTGTAAAAGTTTATTTGAATAAAAAACTTTTCTATTCTATTCTATTCTATTCTATTCTATTCTATTCTATTCTATTCTATTCTATTCTATTCTATTCTTACACTATTATATTATGAGATGGTAAGGTCGTTCAGTATCTACATAAATGTAACTAGTGAAAGCATTCCGAATGAGTGCCGTCGTTGTTGTCAACTGCTGAACATCCTTGCTCTACATAGGTATCTTATAGGGACTCCCACACGACGTGATCTTGTACTGCTTGTATCCAGCGGTCCCTTGCGACTCTAGTACCTTGAGATTGCATAGCCTATTAAACAACTATGTACCCCGCGCATTGGCCACCACAGCATCATAACTCGTTGATTAACTAAACTAAGTATGTCGATTACTCTGTCCGATTCGAACTATTGCATTCATTACCAAATTATCCCTTGCATGATTTTAGAAAACAATACGATTATAGCATACTCTAGATTTAACTTCTTTCCATTAAATTCCTGTTAGATGAACAACAAAAGGTATCTATATTATGTAACTGTCATGAAAAGGCAAAGAAAAGTTCGTTTTAAATTTAAATAAAATAAACAACTAAATATGATTTTTTCTCCAGAAATTGTAACAATTCACAAATTATTTTCTCTTACACTACTTAAAACTAGATATTCATAATGTAATAAATGGGGCCAGTGATTCCCTACACCTAGGTAGTAGTAGAGTAGAAGAATAAAAAAACTTACTATAATATGAACTGTACCAAGCAAACTCAAAGATGCTTCTGAATCTGTCAGTCAGTTAGTCAGGTCAATAGTTTCCCAGCACTTGTTGGGCGATCCACTTTAATTACCATCCATCACTGTGGATATCGCATCCCCGCATCGATGCGTAAACTCTCGTCTCACCGAATACGGACGGGCCTAGTAATTGATGTCGCTAATGTAAGCGTCTTTACAGACAGTTGGATATACGTCGTGAAAGCCTATTGCTGAGATTCAAGATAAGTAGAGCCAGACCATTTTAATTTTGGTAATAGGGAAATTCGAAGTAGATATAGTCGGCAGTTGGCACGCAAAGTCTGAGCTTCCGATTGAATTTAAAATCCTGTTGCAATATATTTGGAAAATGTTTCCGAAGACATGCAACAATAGCAGAATTCGACAGTTATTCATAATGTTATTATTTGTTGTTATACCATATATCCACATGCGCGGTCTTGTGCCGCATATATCCAACGGCTCTCTGCAACTCGTCTGATGTCATAGATCCTCCTATAGTGGGGGGTCTGCCAACACTGCGCTTTCCGGTGCAAGGTCACCATTCCAGCACCTATAGGGTCAACGTCTATCGAAATTGCAGATTCGCTACCCTTTGAACTATGTCGGTGACTCTAGGTCTTCCAACAATCTCCTCATTGCTGATTTGATCACGTAGAGAAACTCCGAGTATAGCTCTTTCCATCACCCGTTGAGTGACTCTGCGCTTACTTATGAGGCCCATAGTTAGCGACCATGTCTTTTACTGTATCTAATTTGTATTAAAAAAAGAAAACGTGCCGAGAAACGAGAAACCTAATTGATTGCCTTAAGCCGCTTAACTCGAGCATTGTGATCTATTCCAAGAAAATAGCATGAATGCTGAAAGGCAGAAACGAAACGCGCATAATGCGTCCCTAGTCCAATAATAGCGTCCTTAATGAGATGTAAATGAGCGAAGAAGTAGCCGACTCCGGCCGCGTTATAATAACGCGTAACGACCTACAAGTCTGGATTAAGAAGCCCTTTGACTTAAACCTAGGCATCGAGGAAAATCGCCAACCTTTAGCCGTCTCCTGCGTGACACAAAATGCTTTATTACTTCACACTTTAAGGTTCATTTTCTGTTATGGTATCTTTATTAATAAGTGCGATGTGCGGGCGGTGTTAGCAGCACAATAGTGTGGATATTTTGAAACTAATTGGCAGAAAGGGTTGCGAATTAACGTCACGGCCACGGCGAGCCGTAGTAACCGGCTTTGTGCCTTCCGAGCCTGATAAATAGTTGTTTACTTCCAATTATACATTAAACGAAATTCTATGGGACATCAGAAAAGTCTCCGACTATTCGGTTTTAATCGATACCAACTGAAGGTTACCTCGAGTGTTTTAGCATCGATAAAATGTGATGGAAATAATGTTTTTGCGACAGCTATGGCAAGCCTTGGAAACTATCATGCGATTTGTCAGTGCCTCTCACTTTGTTTACAAAACAATACCTAATTATGTTTCATTTCTTAAAATCGCATGGTCAGTGTTTAATTTTACAGTTTGTTGCATATTAGTCATGCCGTTATTACTGACCCAGTTAATGTAAATCTATTCAAGCCACGTCAACCGCGCCCCGGCGTTCATTTTCAATCCTTTCGGACATGTTGGATTCATTACGAACATTGTTAGACTCGAAGTACGAACAATCTCAATAGGTAAGGCCTCATTACTGCGAACACGATCGTTCAATCAAGCGAACGATTGTTAGGAGACCGAGAGCTACGCTCCGTTTCGCACAATATTATTCAAACAGATTCCGCTGCATTGCCATTAAATGGGCTGAAATTGGAACCTCTTAAGGTGCGTCCAGACTTGAACATTTCACCGAACCGAACAGCGAACATTTCGGCGAACTTGTTACGCTCAATGTGGACGGCGCGCTTGGAGCGCTTGAGATGGGTAACAGTTCGGCGAAAGTTTCGCCGAACTGTTACGCAGTAACCCATCTCAAGCGCTCCAAGCGCGCCGTCCACATTGAGCGTAACAAGTTCGCCGAAATGTTCGCTGTTCGGTTCGGTGAAATGTTCAAGTCTGGACGCACCTTTATATGGAAAAATATTTATTTCTAAATCATTACCGTTTCGGAATACATTGCCTGCACAATGCAAACGCACGAGTATGTTTGAAGCTCACTCAATTCCTTCCTTGAGAAGAATCCTCGAGACCTACACCTCCTTTCTCTGCATCTTTTAATAAGTATCAGAACCCTCTTTTGAAGACTAAAAACGATTCTACCTTAGATACAAGATCTGAAAAGTTGTCGGAGCAAAAATAAACATAATGAAGGAGAATTAACATTTTCGGTCGACGCTAAGGGTTGCTTCGCTAGCCGGTCAAGTAACCAATCTATTGATTATTCGACATCCGAGAGATATATTATGCATTCTTGAATATAAAACGCATAAACCAGAGCCAGAATCAATTACCGAGGCGGGTTGGCTCGTTGGAAACGCATCACGCATCTTCAATAGGTCGTAGTCGGGTAAACTGTTCTTATCTGGTGTTGGGGCAGGGGAAAACAATGGAACACCCAAATTAGGACTCTTAGTTGGACTGATTGATGCTTGTTTGTTATCATTTTGGTTTGATGTACTCTGATGAGTTTCTGATGATAATTCAGTTACTTTAGTATTCAGGCCATAATTACAACGAATCTTGCAGTGATATGACAATTTAATGAGGAAATATAAGGTTCCCCGAGTGAATTCTTTAAAGTTTATCTTACGTCTAATCATGTTAGAACGTAACGTCATGTCCCTAGAATGTCTTGACGCAAGGAACATTAAACGATTAAACACCTACACATTAAAAGAAGAATGTCGGTTCACAGTTGCACGCATTTGTAATTGGATCAACCTTGTTACCTACTAATACATACTCGTGTTAACCTTTCACACTATACGAGTGTAATATATTATTTGTATAGATAAAGATGGATAGTTACTAGATACAAGATACCAATACTATACTGAAAAAAAATCCCTTTATTCATTAGTTACATTCTGTATCTGATTTGACATAAATCAATGTTGACGTAGCTTGTGTGTTGTTGCAGGTGGAAATCCCACCAACCACCCGCAGCCACAACCTCAAGGGCTGATCGTCGAGACGGGCAACGGCGCGAGCGTGTTGCAGCTGCCGGCCACCACGCTCGAGCAGATCCGGCACATCGCGGCCGACCCCGGCGCCTCCACGCTGCGCCTCCCGCCGCCCGCCAGCGAGCTGCCGGCGGGCGCCCGCGAGGCGGACTTCGACCTCTGCTACGTCTGCAAGCATTGCAAAGTGGCCTTCCCGGCGGCCGCCCCCCTGCAAGTCCATCAGGCGCGCTCCTGCTACGCCGGGCGGGAGGCGGCGGGCGGCGTCATACGAGTCGTGCAGCCCGCGCTGGAGTGCCGGGCGTGCCCCGGGGAGCGGTTCCGCTCGTCGGCGGAGTTCCGCCGGCACGCCGACACGGAGCTGCACCTTCGCAGCCTCGCGCCGCCGCCGCCGCCGCCCGCGCCCGAGCCGCTCTCGCACGAGATGGAAGACGTCGTCAACCAGATCACGCTGCTGGCCGCGCGCGCCGCGCAGGACACCGCGCCGAAGGAGCCCAACGTCAACTTCTGCGCGCCCGGCCCGCGCTTCCCGCAGCCCGGCGAGCTGCCGCTCGCGAGCGCCGGCCACTAATCCTAACTAAGAAATGTATAGTTACTACTACCGGAGCCCCTCGCGCTCCCCGTTGTTCGACAACGCAACAGTTCACTATTAGCTCTTAATGCTTCTTTTCGTTGATGAATGTCGCCGCGGAAGCGGCGCTTTCTTAGTTATACGTTTAAAGCTTGTAGTCGTGTAAGTTAGGTTAGTTGGGAGCCGCCCTCGTCGCTCGCGAGGCAGAGGCGGCTCCGAGCCGCCGCCGCGCACTGGGAGGCGGCGGCGGCGGCCGGCCCGGCCGCGTGCCGGCGCCGCACTTCATATCATACGTTAGACAAGTTTTATTATATACGTTTATCGTTGCGGCCGCACGTGCGCCGCGGCCGAGCCGGCTGACGCGTTTAACATCGGCTCCCAGGTAAACAAGTTCCTATCTTTATGGCATATAATATTATCGATATTGATAATTACGATTTAATTATTGTTTAAAGCTATGTAATACATACATATAATCGTTCTAATTTTAGGCATAGATACGTTCTCGTAAGAAGTTCCTGATGCATCGTAAATGTATGAAGATATATATACGTATATGATTTTTTAAACGTGAGAAATTAGGTACGTACGTTAGGCAGTAGTGCGGTCGTCCTCTCGCGCGGGTCTTCGCTCGAAACAAATGTGTCCCCACAGAATTGACCGACGCGACCCTCCGTATAGCCGATGGACGAAAGTGACGGGTACCTCCGCAGGTATCCGTACCGCTCCGTGTCCGGTACCGCAGGTGCCGGGTGCTCGCGGCCGGGGCCGGCGCCGGGCCGGCTGCGGCCGGGGTCGGCGCCGGGCCGGCTGCGGGCCGGAGGCGTGGGAGGTGCGAGCGCTCGCACACTCGAGAGCCGCCCGTGGAGACGCGACGACACCGCGTAGGCTTATTGGTAACGGTTAATTATAATAATTATTATCGTAGCAAACTTTTCCAAAACGAACGAACTCGAAACTCGGGCTGCGCGCCAGCGCTCAGCCTACCTCGCATACAAGTGAGTTTATTTTGGAACTAAGTGTGATTCTTGAATTTTTATTGATATTGTAACGATTATTAGTAGTGGCGTAAGTGAGTCGAAGGCGTGGGGTACATGCGACGGCGGCGTGGCGCGGCGCGACTCCCGCGGTCGCCCCTCTCTCTCGCATGTACGTTCATAACTTTAGCGTGTGCGTGGAGACCCTAATATTTTCGATGGCACGGATCACGTTATTAAAAATATTTTACATATTTACATTTTATCTAGCGGAGTGTAATACGATATTTTATCTACGAGCGAATCCTACTACAACATTGAGTTTGTTCTTTTATAATGTGCAATGTTTTATTCCACCGGTTGCCGGCGGTCCTTGTTATGCTATGTGCAGTGGGGCGTGCGTGCGCGCGCTGCGTCTCCCCGCGGCCGCTCACAACTCTCCAGAGACTACACGTCGAGTGACGTCGACGTCTGGTAACCAGCCATCACATTCATTATTAAAAAGTTACAACCACCACGGATTCAATTTCACTTAGTAAAAAATATCGTACACTGTTAAAGGCATAGGAGAATTCGTGAATAAAGGTTCGATGGAATGAAGTGTTTTAATAAAAGAATGAAAACATATAAGATTGTGAGCGTACCAGTGGCGGACGCAATGCGCGCACGCAGTGTTTCCGACGCGACGGCGCGCGTTTATACTACATGATTATTTTGTTTATTGCGTTAATAAGATTATAGTGTATTTATTAAAGACCCCTATTGTTTGTTGAGGCGTTCGCAAGCTCCAGCGCGTGACTCGCAGAATATGTTTGTTTAGTCGGTCGTAGTCGGGAGTACGCAGACTCGTAGGGCGGGTACGCGGGTACGCGGGTACGCGGGTACGCGGGTACGGTGGGCGGAAGTCGCGATGTTGTGTCTCCGCGGACGAACGCCCGCGGAATGAATCATGGTTCCTATGTATATTTCAATATTATCGCATCTAGAGTTTCACTATACTTTCCGAATACAAATTTTAATATTTAAGATTGATTCGGATTAGTCTGTTGTATCTGCTACTAGAGGTGCCGCCACGGCCGTGTTGTTCGTTTAGTTATACAGGATGTTTTGATTCGTTTCGGTACTTTTGTGTATCTGCACTTTTATTATATTACTTACCTGTGTATTGAAATTTTGTTATTGCGAAATTATATATTATCGACTTCATCATCCTCTAGATGTAAACGGTTACGATATAAGTTAACGATTGTAAAAGGTAGCACTCGCGACTATCATAGTTCCTATACTGTAATGCTAAATTATTTTGAAATCTTTCATAGTGAAATGTACCGTTCCTAATAATTGTATTGTGTAACAAAATTTTATGTGAATTCGGAAATAGACCATGTGATGTTCGATGCGTTTCATAAGTTTGTTCGACGCCTGTTCAATTCATTTGTGTGTTATCGCCAATGTCTAAGTTCGCTCAGCGCCTAGGCTGGTCGCGCGCGTAGGCGCCGCGAGAGCTACGCGCCTACGACGCGTTGGTCGCGCGCGCGTAGGCGCCGCGAGAGCTACGCGCCTACGACGCGCGCCACCCGTAGCCGACAACAGATTACGAATACATTGTCAAGTGTAAATGGTAAAAATAAACTCAAAGTTAGTTTATCAGAGTACGGTGTTTTATTTTTCTACTATCCCGTCAACTACAAATATATATTATGAGAAAATGCAAAAATACAATATATACAAATAATTAACTTGTCCGAGAGGATGCTTCTAGGTATCGCAATAATATGATTCTTTGCATGGAACCGTTTTCAAAGAAGTTATAAAATTACCCCACAGTAGATAAAATAAATTTTAATTATGGCAGTATAGTTTTCTTCGATTAAGGAAAACATATAGTATTTATCTAATATATGTTTTCCTGAGTGCGAGTCGGGCCTCGCTCTTTTAGGGGTTAATTATGTACGGATAATTATGAACAATATAATATTTTTGGTCTAAGAAATATTTAATTTTCGAGCTAGACATCGCAACAAACCGTGAAAGAAAAACCCAAAAAAATGTTCGTTTGTTTTGGGTCACAGCTTATAAACTATTTTATGAATCGTTGTTTTCAGTATTTGTTTGTTCCTTTTGAATCGGACATAATTTTGTTTACATATTAATATATATATAGCTGCTCGTGCTGATTCATTGACTGACTCACTGATTGATCACCCCTCCTGTAAAATTTTGTATGAAAAATTTTTTTTTCACTAATGGTTTCGTATAGACGACAAAAATTCATTCGGAACAAAAATATGGAGAGAGCTGATGATTGAGGATTTCAGAGACGAGCGAATGGCACGCTTAAGGTATTGAAGATAGGTGGGGGGTGCTCGAGCAAATGTCACTCGAAACATCATCCAATTGGCAGTGAGCTGAAAAAAAATTCAAAATGGCGAAAAAAAGATGGCCGCCATACAACTTTCGTCGGTCTCCATCTCGGAGGGTATAAAAGATGGAAGAGTGGTTTCTTCGCAAAAGATGATCAAAATCCAAAGGTCTACTCGATGAATAGAAAAAAAATTCAAAATGGCGGAATTTATTTTTCCATAGAAAATGTATGGCGAATATTGAAGAGACTACAAGTTGTAAACTATGCAAGGCTTTGATGCGGTTCTTTGGAGAACTCTCAAAGAAAAATATGGGAAGACATGATGATTGAGGGTTTGGAAGATGGATGAGGAGCCCGGGCAGGGTATTGTAGATAGATGGGAGGTGCTCAAACAAAAATTACTCAAAACCTCATCCAATTGGCACTGAGCTGAAAAAAAAACAAAATGGCAGATTCAAAATGGCGGCCATACAAACATCGGTGTCTATCTCACCAAATATAAAAGATGGAAGAGTGGTTTTTGCCAAAAGATGATTAAGACCTTAAGTTCTACTTGATATGAGCAGAATGATTCGAAGAAAAAATATGGAGAGTGATAATGATCGAGGATTAGGAATATGGGAGAGATAGGTGGAGGCTGCTCAAACCAAAATACCCGAAAGCGAAACCTCGCGGTCCGCTTGCGGGCCGCGCACCCACGCGCCCTACTAGTTACATATATAAAGCTACTTGAAGTTACGTACTGATCACCTCTCCTGAACAATTTTGTATGGGACTTTTTCACCATATTTTCCGAGTGTGTAAAATTCAAAAATTTAAGGTCTACAAAATTATAGAGAGAGCTGGACGTGGAAAACTGACTAGGGTGCCCTAAGGGATCTCGAAAACTATCAATCGGAAAGGTACCTTCCCGAAACAAAAAATGTTCAAAACCTTGGGCAATTGGGTGAACCGGTGAAAAAAATATGGCCACCATACAAAAAAAAAATTCGTCTCCATACAAAAAAATTCCTAATTTTCAAGAGGCTCTCCAGAACAATTTTGTATGGAACTATTTTCCTTTCACTACTTATGTGCGTAGAACTTATGCGTCTTCCTTCAGAAAATTATGAAACGTCATGAATGTGGAAAATTTACCAGAGTACCTCATGGGTCCTCCAAAACTACCAGTCATACAGACATGGTCCCAAACAAATGTTATTAAAAACCTTGGGCCATTAGGTGAACCGGTGAAAAAAAGATGGCCGCCGAACAAAAAAAAATTCTCTCCATACAAATTTTTTGGGTTCTTTTCAAGAGGCTTCTCAGAACAATTTTGTATGGAACCTTTTCCCTTAACTATTTATATATGTCGTACTTATGGGTCTTCCTTCAGGAAAATTCTGAAACGTCATGATTGTGGAAAATTTACCAGAGTACCTCATGGGTCCTCGAAAACTACCAGTCATACAGGCATGGTCCCAAACAGATGTTGTTTAAAACCTTGGGCCATTGGGTGAACGGGTAAAAAAAAGATGGCCGCCGAACAAAAAAAAAAATTCTCTCCATACAAATTTTTGGGTTCTTTTTAAGAGGTTCTCTTAGACATTTTTGTATGAAACTTTTTGCCCCCAATACACGTATAAGTAAATAGAACTTAAAGATTTTGTTTTCACAAAAAATACAAAACGTAGTGAATGAGGAAAAATTACCAGAGTACCCTAACGGCCCTCAAAAACTATCAATCATAGAGGCATGGTCCTGAAACTAAAAATGTTCAAGACCATTGGTGAGCCAGTAAAAAAAAGATAGCTACGGAACAAAAAAATTCGTGTCCATACAAAATTTCTTTTTAATTTTCAAGTGGCTCTCCAGAACATTTTTGTATAGCTCTTTTTTTTCCCCACTAAACGCATGCATAGAACTCATTAGTGTCCTTTCAGAAAAGATACAAAGCGTGATACCAATATTTCTTTCTATCTCTTAAGAGACTCTCCAGAATATTCTGGTATTTGGTATGACCTCCCATTTCTTTATTTTACAAATATTGAAGAAACCACAAGGCCCGCGAGCTGCTTGCAGCTCGCGCACCGAGCGCAACACTAGTTACATATATAGGTACTAGAGTATCCAGTAGGCAGACGTTGTCCTATCACATTAGTCGGAATATTAAAAATGCTGAATATCGACAACAGTGACACCTACCGGGTCCAACTGTAGCTAAGAACCTGGATCAAAATGCCAGATGGCCAGATATTCAAAAAAAAATCATGAAAGTCAGTCAAGGCGTTTAGTTATGATGACAAGAATTACGAAAATACACACACCGGAAATTTATAGGTCATATAAAGATGAGAAAAATAAAAGCACAATTTTTCTGAATTCTGCTTACGTTTTATCCCAAAATGGGAAATACGAGTCGAAATGCAAGTGAGGTTTTTAAATATAAATAATAATAATAAATAATAATAAATATTTTCTATGAAGCTGATTTTAAGCAGGAGTCCTGAGACTTATACTGACATGTTACCCTAATGGGTCCTAACCTAAATGGCTCATATTGTATTTTTGCATAATATACCTTAAATCTAGGATCATTTCTTCGCGAGGCGCAGTGGAAACTGGGATGATGAAATCAATAAATTAGTAACAGTAAGTATAGATAAGAAAAATAATAAATCTTTCATAAATAATTTAGAGATTTTAAATACGTGTCTAAAGTTAAATACGCGTATAAACCTAAAAAAAATATATAAGAGTAGTGTTTGACGTACTGATCCGATTTTTTCAAATGTTTCACTTTGCCAACCAATAAAAGTTGAAAAAGGTATATAGGTGGTAGACATTTGATATTGAATCGATCTATCGATGCAGTCTAAAACGAAAAGCGATAACTAAAAAGAGTATGGTAGACCCTAAAAATAGGCCTAATCGGTTTTTTTTAACAAATCTTGGAAATCGAATTTAAGTGACTTCTAATTACAGTAACAATTTGAGAAAAACCGTATGTAATATTGTTGACAATTAATAATTGAATAATTTGGTTCCATCGAGCTGATCTGATGATGGAAACAGATGGTAAATACTTAGTGGAATTCATACACCATACTGGAACGGTAAGAAAAATACGCAACAGTAGATGTCAGTAATTGTAGAAGAACAACAGTCAAATTCAGAAGTTTACGCTTATCGTAGTCGTCCTCGTATCAACTGTTGGACGTCCACTGCTGGACTCTTAAGGGATTTCTATACTCCATTTGGTTCTGTAACTGATAGATACAGGCCGTCCGCGTCTGTCCACTCATATGGCGGTTTTCGGCTTAATCATCACTACTGGCTGAAATCTCATTTATTCGCAGTTGCTGGGTTGGCAGTTGTAAAAATGCGAATCGATGCTGACAAAGATTTCAACCGTATTAAAATCGCAGCTAGGGCTGGGTCAATATTTACTGTTTCAATCATTTTATTTCAATTTCGTAAAATCAAAAAAATTGCATAATGTGTTAAATGTTATGTGACAGAAAATGGCAACATCAAAGCAAACTCTCTATATATAATTATATATACATATATATACATGTATATATGCACATCAACAATGTCTAGGGATATTTTGTATAAAGTTCTGAAACTCGAAAAATATTAATCGGTTTTAAATTATTTTAATGAAAGCTTATTTTGTAGACCATATTAAATGATTCTAAATTTGAATTTGAAAAAATAAATTGAAAACAAATGATTTGTGCGGCATAATTGTAGCGAAGTTCGAAAGTTTCAATTGACCTAACCCAGTTTTTGGTATATTTTTGTATCAAATGAAAGTTTAAATGAAAATTATTGGTTAATTTCTAATTTATGCAACTGTATGCATCATGCAGAGGCGCCATTTAACAAGAGACGAAATGTTAAGGGCAGTAGGTACGCTCCAAACTGGGGCTCCTCAACGAAGTATTGCCGAGGCGATTGAAACAAGAAAAAACGTGATATCAAGGTTGTGGTCACGTTATTGCACCACTGGTGAAGTGGCTGAACGGCACCCAGGCGAGAAGCGCATAACCGCCCGAAGACAGGACCGATTTTCGCAAATGACCGCGAAGAGATAACCAAATGCTACAGCCATGCAGTTGGTTTAAAGGCTCCAGTCAGACCACCATTTGCTTGTCAGTGACGAAACTGTGAGGAGAAGACTGCACGAGGCTAACCTTCATGCTCGCAGGCCGCTTCGTACTCCAGCACTACGCAGAGGAAATCGTGGACGAAGATTACAGTGGGCTCGCGAACATTTGCTCTAGGAAGATAACTAGTGGTCTGTAGTGCTGTTTACCGATGAGTCCCGATTCGGATTTCATCCTGATTTACGAAGAGTACGTGTATGGCGAGCTCCTGGTCGTGACAACCGTCTGCGACACCGTCAAGAAGTCCAGCCATACCACGGCAAAACAATTATGGTTTGGGCGGGAATTCGTATCGATGGAAGAATAAATCTCGTTTGGATCAGAAACACCATGACTTCTGAAAAATACCGTAATCAGGTGCTAGCACCAATAATCTATCCCCATCGACTGCAAATGGACCAAGTTTTCACGCTCATGCACGACAAAGCCCGTTCGCACACTGCGCGAGTGGTGACCAGCTGGCTACAAGAGCACGATGTGTCGATCTTAGACTGGCCCGCTGAATCACCAGACCTAAACCCCATAGAGCACGCATGGGACATGCTCCAAAGAAGGGCTTTGAGGAGTTTTCCTCCGAACATTGCGACTGCAAAGCAACTTTTTTTGCATCTTAGCAGGACCTGGGACAATATCCCACAGCAAGACTTTGATAACTTGATTCAAAGCATGAAAAGCCGTTGTAGGACCGTGGTTAACGTCCATGGGTGGTTTACTGACTACTAATTTTAAATAATGTTTCACGTAACTGCTAAAAACCTGATAATTTTGTTAAAATTATATTTTTTTCTTAAAAAGACAGTTTACCATCTTTTCACTTTTTGTCTTTATTTCAATAAAAAATTATTTACACAAAAAAACTAATTCTGTTTTATTCTAAAAGATAGTCTGATAAATAGGCTTTACAAAAATATATACATATTGTATGTTAGTTATAACCAATTTTGAATAAATTGAGAAAATCAGAATATCCCTAGACAGTGTTGATGTGTGTATATAAAGTACATAATTTTCGTTTAGATACAAAAAGGTAAGTACCCACCTAACTGTAAAATTGGCCATTCGTGAATAAACGTCAACATCAAGGCATCTCCAGCTTTTCTCTAATCAGGGACTGTTTGCACAAAAAGTATACTCGTAATTCAGCGCAGACATCAGACTTGTATTTTACTTTAGGATTACAAAATATTAAGTCGCAGGTGTTCATCACCATCATGATATCAGTCTACGGACAACTCTTATTTTCCTCATGATATAAGTACCTAAAAGAAAATGAATAATAAAACAGTTGAAAAATATTATTAGCTAAAAACTTAACGACACTTATAATATTAGGGTAAAACCCGGATAGATGCCGCAGTTGGATAGATGCCTCAGTGTCAAAAAACCTGACTTCCCAAACTCGTGACTAAAAATTGATAGTTTAAATAAGAAGCGCAGGCCCCCCAAACCTCAGGCCCCTACATACATTTGTATTAAAACAATTTGTTTCGCTTGTGCGTGTGATTATCTCCGCAGCGAACGCGGCAAATCCTTCAAAGTTTTAGAGGCGAGTATTTGCCGTTGTATAACTTTTGAAGTAGTAGTAGATTCTGTTATATTTTTTATTATGTCAATACACTGGTTCAATAAGTGTACACTTAAGTGTAAATAATCGCTCTTTAGTTTTTAGTTTATTTAATAAATAAAAGGGCATCTATCCATATCAAAAATTACGTAATTAAAAAAACTAAAAACCCGACTGCGTAAAACAAACTAGTTCTGGTAACTGAAAAGCAAAAAACAAGCTTTGTACTTTATAAACTAGAATTTGATAAGATCATAAACATAATTAATGTTAGAAAATGTATGGCATGCGGGGGCGAACTAATAGTCCTGAGTAGTTGGCTAAGTAATGCCCCCGCCTGCCATACATTTTCTAACATTAATTATGTTTATGATCTTATAAAATTCTAGTTTATAAAGTACAAAGCTTGTTTTTTGCTTTTCAGTTACCAGAACTAGTTTGTTTTACGCAGTCGGGTTTTTAGTTTTTTTAATTACGTAATTTATTTCTTGGTTTTTAGTGCAAAACTATGAAAAATTTTTAGATGCATATTTTTACAAGAGACAGGCCTGTGTCACTCCGCGTGTAGGTTTTAAAAAACATACCTACAGGCGGCGGCCGTTGCGCAAGGGCCAATCTAGTAGGCTGCTGCAAGCGAAGAAAGACACGCGCGCGCGCTATTTGTTCGACCACGTTCAACTTTCTCGATAGTTGCAAGATGGACACAAAACGAAAGAGGCACTAGGTACTAGGCAGTTCTGCCGACTTTTGCCACCGAAACGATTTAATGTAAGAAATGTAGAAATATAATATTATAATAAGTAATAATTACAATTAGTAATTAATAATTAATCACTACATAGTATAAAACAAAGTCGCTTTCTCTGTCCCTATATCCCTATGTATGCTTAAATCTTTAAAACTACGCAACGGATTTTGATGCGGTTTTTTTTAATAGATAGTGATTCAAGAGGAAGGTTTGTAAGTAGAAAAATTGGACCCGGTAGGTGGCGCTAATAGCGGGCAGGACGACGTCTGCCGGGTCCGCTAGTAGCTAATAAACCTTTTACTAGTAACCCGAACTACGAAAGATATCGACAGAACGATTAATCAATCAATTTCTCAATACAGCGCGAGCCCATAAGAATTGATGTTCATGTATTAAAGTATAGCGCGTTTAAGACCACTATTAGCGCCATCTGTTGAACACTGGAAACTTTAATAAGGCCCTTCATAATATTATTGTATTATTTTAGTGTTAGGCGATTTAAGGTTAAATTATTAGTGCTACAATAATTGATGGGAAGGGGCGAGGTGTAGGGGGGATTATGTGGAATGTAGTAGAGTGGAGTGGGAAGGGATCTTAAATAAATTACCACCAATTTACTCACAGAGTAGTTGTTATTTATTTTGTTTTCTATGATTTGTCACTCCAAACTGATTACAAACATATAGATTGTATATATTTTCGTATTTGCCTTTTAAAGCCCTTTATTTTGATACCCCACTCGAGGGTCTTGAGGAAAAAAAATTTTTTCAGCTCGCACATTAAAGTGCATAAAATCCGCCATTTTGAATTTTTATTAATTTTATGTACCCAGTAACATTTGCGCTGTTAAGACAAATCTAATGACGTATCATTTATCAAAATAAGTTGAGTCGTTGAGTAGTTACGAACTGACATAGGAAACGGTCATTTTCTGTGATTTATCACTCCAACTTATGTTCAAATATATAATTGTATACATTTTTGTATTTGCCTTTTAAATCCCTTCATTTTGATACCCCACTCGAGGCTCTTGAAGAAAAAATTTTTTTTCAGCTCGCACATTAAAGCGCATAAAGTCCGCCATTTTAATTTTTTTTTAAATTTAGGTACCCTATAACACTCGCGTTATGAAGACAAATCTAATGACGTATCATTTATCAAAATCCGTTGAGCCGTTGATTAGTTACACGCGGACATAGGAATGGACATACATACACACAGGTGAAACACATAACCCAGTCGGGTAAAAAGGATAGTTGCCTCGATTTTTCGAGGTATAGGTGCCCTTAAAGGCATCTATCCCCTAATATACCTATAGATATATCAAGTATTTTTTTAAATATTTTTAATGTTCTTTTATATTTTTATTTCTTTTTTCAATAAATTCCTAATAGTTTTAATATTCTTCGGGGCATCTATCTCTTTCAGCCCGATCTGTCCAGTGGTTTGAGCTGTGCGTTAATAGATCAGTCAGTCAGTCAGTCAGTCAGTCACCTTTTCCTTTTATATATTTAGATAATAAAACCTTATAAAACTATGTATTTTGCTTATTTTTTTCATAGGGCATCTATCCTTTTTAGTATTTTCATAGTGGGGCATCTATCCACACAGGTAGGCATCTATCCTCAAAAAAAAGGGTCTGCAAAAAGTTAAATTCTGCAAAATCTGTAATCGTTAGGACAACAAAAACAAGTCATAATGGAACCCAAAAGTTTAAACTAGCTATATTCATAAATATTATTTGTGATAAATTAATATTTTAAAAGTTAGGAGGCCATTTCAAAAAGTGGGGCGTCTATCCGGGTTTTACCCTATGTCCTCAGCTCTGCTGCTTACGCTGTTAGGAAGATTAGACAGATAACAGATATAGAAACTGCAAAAATTGTTTATTTTGCATATTTCCATAGTATTATGTCGTATGGACTCATACTATGGGGTAAAGCGGCTGATATTGAAAAAATTTTCGTTTTACAAAAAAGGGCAATTCGCGCAATTTATAATTTAAAACCGCGGGATTCCCTTCGAGAGAAATTTAAAGAAATAGGTATTCTTACGGTAGCTTCTCAATATATCTATAACAATATAATTTTTGTTAGGCAAAACATTCACAGTTACATTAAAAAGTGCGAATTACACGACAGGCAATTAAGAAATAGAAATAGGCTCGTGATTCCTCAGTTACGCCTCAAGAGGGTCCAAAAGTCATTTGTGGGAATGGGCGTAATGTTCTATAATAAAATTCCACAAGCAATCTTAGACTTGCCTTTACACAAGTTTAAGAACTCTATTAAAAATATGCTCATAAAAAAAGCATATTCTACAATTGAAGATTATATAAATGATAAAAAAGCATGGAGCAATTTCTCAATGACAGGTTGCTTGGAAACAATCTAAGAAAATTTAACTCATGTCTTAAAATGAGTATTTGATTATTGGTGTTCAATTCGATGCTTTGATCATGGGTAGCCTAAGTATGTCACGCTCTCTTTAAACATTTCTGTGGTGGTGTCGTGTGGTGCGGGTTGTTACGTTCCCTCGAATATGGTTGAGCGAAGCAATGGCTGGATCATGCGTCATGCTCGTGAACGGGTGCCACCGTCGGAAATGGGGCTACTTTTGTCTGCCCTTCTTCACATGTGTAGAATTGTAAGCACCATTCCGAACCTGTGGTAGATTCATTTGTCGATTCGTAAACGCTTGTAAAAGTTTATCTGAATAAAATTATGATTACTTATATAAATGATAAAAAGGCGTGGATTTGACTCGTTCCAGCAATGCGCGAGACGGCAATTCAATCATGTACTTAACATAAAATTGTTATATTGATATTGTAAATTTGGAAAAGAGCAACCGCCGAGTTTCTTGCTGGTTCTTCTCGGTTGGAATGGCATTCCGAACCAGTGGTAGATTCATCTGACTATTCAAAAGCACTTGTAAAAGTTTATTTGAATAAAAAACTTTTCTATTCTATTTTCTATTCTATTCTATTCCTATTGTATGTACCTACTAATTAATTATTATTTATTTCTTCGGTTCTGGATATAAGAGATTATATTAGACATATGAGTTCGAAATATAATAGTCAGTTTAGCACGTGGTTTGTTTACATACTATATAAAATACAATCAAAATTGCACTCTAAAGAAGTTCTTAGTCATCATGACACTATATTTCTAGAAATTATACAATACCTATCTACTAGCTAATAATCATAGGTAGGTACGCAAGTTTTCCCAAAGTTATATAGCCTAGGTAGGTATTTAAATAATATATTATATGTTAGACAAATTGTCTTGAATTGTGTTAAAGACAATTTTGTCTGGCGTCTGCAAGCGACATCACCCGTTCGATCGAACTGTCACATGGCCGGATGCAAAGGGGATCTCACTAAGTTATTGATTATATCGGTAAAGTCGCGGGGCTGCCCCACCCTCTCGGGAGGCTTAGGTCGGCCGCATTATTTTACATACATGAGACATACTTGCAGATTTCAAGTGTGGAACCCGTATTGTGAATGCAGTTTTGGTTATAAAATACGGAATGTTTATGTTCTTATAAAAGATGGGCTTTTACGAGTATGTATTGAATATAGTTCACTTGCACAACGTTGTAAGTACTGAGCACATAATATTAGCTGCCTACACAATAACATTTATTTAATTGTGTTTTACATTAGGTATATAATAGATAAATGATGTACATTACGGCACTGGATAGGTGAATATTGGTCTTTATTTTCTTTCTGATTCTGATAATAATCTAAAGGTATCCTCGAATAGTTTACAGTGTAGGTATGATGTATATCTAATAGGTACCATAAATACGTTAAATCAGTCAAAGAGGTTTTCGCTTAATAAGTCCATAATAGGTACCAAGCTTAAGTTGTGTAGCTGCGAAGTTTTCTTCTACATCCACGCAAAACACTAAATTAAAAATTATTTGCGCTTTTGTTGCTGGGCTACAAACCGAGAGCAATATTACCGGCAATTTGCAATTTTCATAGCCCGCTTACGGGCGTCTATACAGGAGCATTTTTTGTCATTCCTACTTTCCCATTTGTCATATTGGCTGGCTGGTTCGGAAACAAAGAACAATCAAATACGTAAATTGGGAACCGAAGGCCGATGAGGACGTACGAGAGGGCGGGCCAGGAACAACCCTTCACGCATTTACGCCAAATCCTTAACGCGCGATTTAAAAAAGGAAACTGACGGGCGCAGGCGAACCGTTTCTTGATATAAGGACGAAGACACATGAAGCGTATTGCCAGTGCGTTTTTTAGTCTGGCGAAGTAATCCTTAGTGATGCTGCAGTGTGTCATCTGGATGACAATATTTTATGCTGAATCGGCATCTTTTCAGGATTTTGACCCACAGACGTAGGTTTAACACCTGAACTCTTGTTTCTTTATCTTTGTTCTATCTATCTTAACTGTTTGTTTTTTGTTTTGTTTTTGTTGAAATTTCGATAGTAGGTACTCTAAATTATGAATTTATTTAAATTCCAATCATAAATGTTTTACTAATATTAACGTTCAAGTAAAGAAAGAACCACAAATCTATTAACATTAATTCCGCGAGGTACGCTTAGCTTAGCAACTTGTGTGAGTGATCGTTAAAAGTATTACAAACTAGGTCTCAAAAAGCAGTACCTACCTACCTACATACCGTACCGGATTGTAGGAAGGTAGGTACTGCTTTTTGTAGGGTAGGTCTTGTCTTGTAGGTGTAGGTCTTAGGGTAGGTCTTGCGCGATATCTATCCGCGCGTCTTGTGCGCGTTTCGTACGCGTACGTTCGCCCATCGCAGCCGCGTCCTAATGCCGAATGTCCCGAACCGCGCACCGAACCGATAACTCCCGTTATAACGATGGGGAGAGAATTTTAATGTGCCACCATTTTGGCGCAATGCTCAAATTTTACGAGCGAAGAGTCATTATGAGGGAAATTATTGGCGCTCTGATTGCTTTAGCTGTGATAAAAATTCTCAAGTTGGCAATAAGGTGGAACTAATTCCGAGTCGGATTGAAATGGGCCTTATCTAATGGTTTCGTTCATAAAAATAGCCCGGAGGTAAAAGATCTCGATCTAATTCTTGAAACTAACAAATCTAGATCAACTAGATTTCATCCTGTCAGTCAAAATGTCCTATTAAAGCTTATTATAATGTGTCACGTTACGGCTAACGAAATAAATCATTTTATTTCATTTAATTTCATTATGAGACAACTTACAAAAGGCATAAAACTTTATCTACCTACATAAACAAACATTTGCCCAACTGGTATTCCAATTCGAGACTTTATTTGAGAGATTTGCACCGGCGCGCGATGTGGCAAAGAGCTCATCCAATGCATTTATATGCGGATTATTTACATGTAATTTAGATATACGGACAATATTCAAGTCAACTCCAAGAATAGGCTTGGATTAGATCTTAAATTAAATAAATCAATGTAAGTAAGTACATACAATACATAAATAATTTACAGAATTCCAAAATAACTCTCAGACACAATGCGGCCATTATGAAAATAGTTTTAAAAAGTTCGTCTACATAGAACGCGCACGATAACACAATAGAGACTCGCTACCGGCAAAGATATATTACTATTCAACTTACTTAAAACTCAAAGTCCATCAAAAGTTTCGAACAAAGCTTAAAAGTTAAAAGAAAATACCCGAGTCAGGTGGAGTCTGGTGAATAGACAAAGTTCGCGGGTGATTAATGAGTGCCGCTTGTTTATACTCCGCATTCTCAATGAGGATTAGAGGCTTTAGTGTAGAGAGAGAGAGGTCTTTGCAACCTCACAATACCACACTATATATATAAAATATTATTATTATTACATCTATATACTTATATAAAAATCAATGCCAATTTTCGTTGTAATTTTATAACTCAAGAACGGACTCATACAGATATATAGGATACTTTTTATTCCGAAATTCAGCATGGGTTCCCTTGGGAGAAGGGATGAAAGTCAAAATGTGTACTTAGCTGTAATTCATTAACGCGTGGTCCGATTTCATTCATTATTTTTTGTTAGAAAGGAGATACTTTAAAGATTACCGGCTAATCTCTGACTTTCGCTGGCAGATGTTTACATTTCGATACATAAGCCAGTGAACTTTTAACAGTTTTTAGCAAGGTATGAGCTCAAAGGAGCTTTAAAAGAAAAACAAAGAGTTCCCGCGGGATTTTTAAAACCTAAATCCACGCGGACGAAGTCGCGGGCATTCTCTAGTTTATTTATAAGATTTGTAAAATGTAAACGGACATACAACTAATACAAGATAAATAACGTCCAGATCACATCACAGTACGCGCCCTCTCTTGAAGGGGTTGCGCATTTGTGTGTAGTGCGTGTGATACAAATTGTGCACTGTTTATCTGACCCCCGCACTCTGCTCAACCCTTGCGTTACGATCGACTTTGTTACGTGTTACTTTATCTTAGATTCCGATCACTGCTTTGCTGGCCCTAAATTGCTACTATTTTTCAACAAAAAAAATATAAATAGATATAATAAAATTAGGACATTAAATACTTAAATATAGATAATTTTGGCAAATAGGTAACAATTCAAATTTTTTCAGAGGAATTAAAGTTGGTGTAATAGTAGATTGTATCATAAGGGAGCAAAATAATATTTTTACGGCGAGGGCGCTTTTTTGAATCCAGAGCGAAGTGAGGGATTCTTTAGTACAATCCTGAACGTAGCGAGGGATTCAAAGTACGTCGCCCGAGCCAAAAATATATTGCGCCCGAGTGATACACTCTACTTTTCATCACCCTCTATGAGGAAATAAAAGGCGCCTCATATTTTTAACCCCCGCCGCAAAAACGACGGGGTGTTATAAGTTTGACGTCTGTGTGTGTGTGTGTGTATGTCTGTCTGTTCCCCCATAGCTCTCAAACGGATGGACCAATTTGAATGCGGTTTTTTTGTTTGAAAGGTGAATTAGTCGGGAGTGTTTTTAGCTATGTTTGTTTGATTAAAATCGGTCCAAGATGGCCGCCGCCACAAAATGGCGGATTAATAATACAAGTATAAATTTAAAATTTTAGAAACCCCCGATATTCGCCATTTTGTGATGGCGGCCATCTTGGATTTGCATAGTGTTATTCTACTAGTCAAGACCTTTCATTTGATACCCATATTGAGGGAGTTGTGAAAAAATATGTAATCCGCCATTTTGTGGCGGCGGCCATCTTGGACCAATTTTCATCGAACATAGCTAAGAACACTCCCGACTAATTCACCTTCCAAACAAAAAAACCGCATTCATATCGGTTCAACCGTTTGAGCGCTATGGGGGAACAGACAGACACATACACATACATACACAGACGTCAAACTTGTAACAACAATACAACAATCGATACTATCGTTCGCGCCTAGCCCGGTGGGACCACGGGCCCTTCATCTTCAATAAGTGCGCCGCAATTATCTTTTAGGCGCACTTATAAATAAGTGCGATTAAAAGATCTTTTACGCGCACTTATAAAAATGCGCCGAAAACACCACCTTTGGGTGCACATAAAGGCGAACCAAGTCGTCCTTTTCGAATAGATGGGATGAAAAATAAATTATTAGGGGGCTCTTCTAATTTTTTAACTGTCTCGATTTGTGGAAAAATATCAGTGGTCCTATAAGATAATTGAAGGTAACATAATGATAACATAATTCAACTATGTATAATGTATATGTTACAGCCAAAGTAATTAATTAGCTTCTATTCATAATGACTGGCAATTATAAATAATATCTAAATTGTCCAGATATTATTCATAATATCATGTCAAACCAGACATTATTCATAATAGCAGGTGAACGTTGGTCAAAATGATAAATACGGTCCGACTTGTTTCCCCTCCCGCATCTCATTCCTTTGTGGTGTAGCGTGATCACCACGATCTCGTAATCTAAACTACCATATCCTAACCTAACCTAACCTAGCCTAAAATTCCTGATGTAGAGCGTGCCAAAGCTGATGATAGAAACATTATAGGCATAGCTGTTGTAATTTCTCCGGAGACAGCTATAGAGATAAGTACCTCACGAAAATAAGTACTATTAATTAACTAGTGGATGCCTGCCATTTCGCCCGCGTGGATTTAGGTTTTTAAAAATCCCGCAGGAACTCTTTGTTTTCCCTAAGCTCCTTTGAGGTCATACTGTTAAAAGTGGCGCATTCAAATGGAACTATAGTAATAAGTATTAATTTTTTAATAGCTCTTACCCATCCCAAAGTTTTCCCAATGAAAGTCCCATCAAAATCAGTTCAGCATTTCGGAGACAAACAAACACAAATTTAAATGCACCCCAGATGAAAATCCAGACGTTTAAAGGTTCCTGTGCAATCCGGGTTCCAAGTTATATGGGATACTGAGGATTGTGATGGCTGTAATTTCTAAACTACAAAACCGGTGACCTTGAAATATTTACGGAATAATTTTTAAAGTATCTCCTTTCTAATAAAAAAAGAATGCATTAAATCGAACTACCCGCTAATAAATTACAGCTAAGTACACATTTTAAGTTTCATCCCTTCTTCCATGGGAACCAAGCTGAATTTCGGGATGAAAAGTATCCTATAAGTTACTCAGTAGTATTAACTTAAATCATGCCAAGTTTCATTTCACAGACCACGTAGTTTTGTCTGCCCTTCCCCTAGAGTGTTTTTATAAAGCCGTAGGCGCGAAGGAAGAGCAGCCCCGCCCGCTGTAGAAAATCGCAGGCACCTGTGCGAGCCATAGCGGATGAGGCAGGTCGCCGAAGGCGACCAGTAAGCCGAAGCTACGGAGGTGAGCGTGGGTGCCTAGGCTTTGCTACGCAAGGGCGAAGGGGCTGCACTTCCTGCAGCGCCGAAACCGTTGCAGAAGTAAGTAAGTGTGTTTTGGGTGGTATAAACAGCTGTTTATTTGCAATATCTGGTGATCAGTTAAACATAAGTCGTTGTTTTGTTACTTTATCCGAGTCTTCCAAGATATTATATAAAATAGCAGAATATTATTTATAATAGCTAGATAATTTTATAATTCTGTGTCAATTACCACTTTATCCAAATTGAGTTGATATTATTTATAATAGCTGGATAGTATACATAATATCCTTATTTATTACTTTGGCTGTAACATATATACTATCCTGCCAATAACCGTAAATCTAGGATCTTCGATTCGCAGCATCACTACAAATCGAGCGAGTATCAACCGAGACGCACGCTTGACGCTTATACTGTGTGTAGGTATACTTATTTTATAAGGTCATAGGACAATAATAAAAAGTAAAAAATATCTATTTATAAACATTGATACAAAGAATGGCATCGTATGCTAACAAAGTGAGACACGCTGTCAGATAACAATGCACAAATGAAACGCTATCTCGGAGTCTGAACGGAGCCGCGCGGATTTATGGCCGTAATTCCAAAAGAAAACGGCTAGGTGTTATCGAGTTAGTATTGACACTTTAATGCCATTGTTTGATTTAGAGGGCTCATTACAGCGCGGGAACGGCGGTCGTGAGGTGCGAACTCGACCTTACCGAGTCTCTTGATAATTCTATTCGTAATTTCTCATCGGCTATCCTTTCAACATCATTTGATGCGATGTTTATTTCGATAATTACGTGCTCGTGAGCAGTATATTATGCGATTAAAGACGGCGTTTGTGTTACCTTCATTGTTTGTAAAAAATAATACTGTAAAATGTGATTAAAAAAACATAAATAACTGATCCTACGGTTGCTTTAAAATCCACATTTGAAGGACACAGGAAGTTATATTGATAACTTACGTTACATTAAATAAACTGCTTATGTGAGTGATAAAATAAGCTAACGTGAGTAAAGTTGAGTGTAAACCCGGGCCAAATGTAATTAATTTATCACTCGAATGTTTTTTTTAGAATTTCAAAGAAAAATTTGAACCAAACACTTTCCTTGTGGTTGAAGGCTCCTATTTTTGAATTAGATGTTCTTTTTGTAGGTACTTAAAGCATTTAATATTAAATTGCATTTAAATTTCATCCATCAATATTATTAATTAATTATTGTATACTTCCTATTATAAAACTCCTTGCCTAATACAACCCTTTAAAAGATCACGAGATACCCACGTAGGAATCGCGCTCTGTAATAATAAGAGAAAATTTTGCGCTTCGGGACAATACGATATAAAATTATCTGTTAGATCCAATAATCGCACGGAACAGTCGGGACTTAATGCCGGCCAATCATTAGCTACAAGGGATAACGGGTCCGCCGGCCAGCCCGACCATTAAAGGTGCGAGCACACTCGCGCCTCGGTAGAGACTCTTCTCAGCACTATTCTAGGCAAAAGTCATAAAACCATAGAGTAAATAGTCTTTCTGTTTTAGACTAATGGATGCGCAAAAACTATGTTCGCTGTCAGAAAAATTGTGTGTTACTACATACACATTAATTGTGATTAAATACACTGCAATAAACTTATGAGCTCGTGAATGCATGACAGACATTTCCATTGTCAATCGAGTCCACTCTACATATAAGAGAAAAAAAAAATCAGTCTACGAACTCCCAAGTTCAAAGTATACCTACGCTCGCTACGCAAGGTTGCATAAAAACTCAATTATTTAGTTGATAGTTAGAAACTTCCGTTGCTTAAATTTCAAGGAAAGTTTTTATTTTAAATTGAAATCTAGTGTTTGGCTAATTAAAACGATTTATTAGAAACCTAGATAATAACTTTTTCATTTCATGCACGAGATTTTAGTCTTACAAGTAAAAAATCCAAATGTTGAACATTTTCTTGATCATCAATGTAAAGACTAATGCCAATTTATATAACACTTATTCATATTTAAAAACATCGACTCGTCTTCAATTAAAATAATCGTCTTAAATTATATTGAGTGATGTGAGGATACCGTTTCAGACAGTATGTACTCGGCCTTAGATTAAGAGCGGCCTCGAAGATGGCCCGTGACCAAACGTCAATGCAACTTCAGATGTTTGCAGCATTCTGCGATGAGCCCCCGAGGCGGGAGGTGATCCGGACAAAGGAATGACTTCATTGTAACTCTGGATGGCTTCAGCTAAAAATTTAACTGCGGTACGTAGAATTTTCAATGCGTAATTAACTAAAAGGCACCCTAAAGTTAATAGTAGGTATAATATTCTATATCTGCCACACATCTAGAGCTATACGTTTTGGTCGAGCACAAACTATAGTTCGTTCGGTAACTTAGTGTCGGTACAGGCGCAGGTGCTCTTAGTATTCTGCTTTTATTTTTATTACTTTTTTTCTGTTTGTAATATTTTTTCTATTCTAACAGAATCTCCGAATAGTCTGCCAATCCGCACTTGGCCAGCGTGGTAGACTATGGTTAAAATCCTTCTCATTTTGAGAGAAGACCCGTGTTCATGATAATATTATATTTTATGTTTATGGTTATATTGTAATAAAATACGAATATAAAAAAATATAAAAAGGAAAGAGAATTTTAATTAAAAAATATGAGTAGGTATAAAACGCCAAACCCCCTTGTGCCTGTACACGCCGCGCGGCATGCTTTGAAGTCGCGGCGGCGTCTTTGGTAAAACACCGCGCGGCGGAAGCGGCCAGACACAAAGGGCGACCGTAAGAAAATGAACAGACTATACTTACCATGTTTTAAGCAAACTAACCATCCTATATATTTTTGTAATCCACGACACTTGTACCAGAGGTACCTATTATGATAACGTTCTGGATAGCTTAAACTCGAATAAGATCCAGCGTAAATCAGTCATTATGTAAGAAGATATCAATTAAAGACTTCCCATAAACTTAAAAGTTACTAAATGACATAATATTTAGAACTTCAGTATCTGATGAATATTGTCTGTGTGGTAGATGTGAGAACAAACTGGACTAGCGAACGGTAATTATTGGTAATTATAAAAAGGTCGAAGAGTAACAAGACGGATTGCGAAAGTCTAAAATCCGTTCGTAATTATTTAATCTTCAGGGCTATTCTGTAAAGCCATTTTCGAATTATAGAGAGTGAATTCGAGATGAGTTTGCTAATTTGTACTCTGTAAAACTCGATAGTACAGGTCTTCTCACTCAAACTCACTTCACTTCGCAAGTGCGTAGCAGATGTTTACAGAATATCAAACCAAGGTGAAGTGAGTTTGCTTTCGAAGCGAGTTATCTCACTTGAGTGAGCTTCGATATCGAGATGGTATTTTAGAGAATAGCCCTACTGTTCAGCGCAGCGTCGACTAAAGAGGCCGAGGCGCACTATCATTAGCACGGAAAAGCGATCAGTTATTTGCGGCCGAATGAGCCGTGTTGGTTTACAGCAACCCCCGAAGGAGATGCATTCCACCGGCGCACGAACTCACGACTGCACAACAATAATTACCCGTGGGTGTACGCCATTATACTTCGCGAGCGATTATTATCAATCGTTGCTAGTGAACGGTCACCGCTTAGAACCTGCTGTGATACGATGAATTATCGTACCACGGGCTAGGGATGCAAAACAGGTTATTGTAATAATTACCGATGATAAGTCATTCTCACCAGTGAAATGTCCCATGATACAGCTACAGCTGCTATGTCAAATGTAGATTGAAACACCTAACTTATCTACGGTTGATTATCTAAAATTCAAATCTCAATTTCAAAAATTTGTATATCTGATCGGGAATAAGAAAAGAGCCAACCATAAAGAGTTCTGCGAGACATTTGAACATTAGGTACTGAATTCTTGCATAGGGAGTCAGTATCGCCATCTTCGCCGCTCATCCCATGCACATCCAATGCTGGAGATAGGTCTCTAGAAAGATATTTCCACACTTCATAAATCACAATCTTGTGCCGCTGCTCTCTAAAAGCTTACTGCGACTCGTTGGATGTCATCCACCCACCTATTGGAGGGGCTTACAGCAACAATGGGCCTTTTTTCGATTGCTATTTTAGCACCTGGGACCCCAATCTTAAAGCACATTGGGGTCAGTCAGCCTGAGAGCAAAATTAAATCTAAGATTTCATATTGATTAATCTATAAACCTACAAAACGCTTGTACGAGTACCTACTATCGTATAAGGGAGAGTCCGGCAGTACGGGCCGGCATCCAGTACCGGCCAGTTGCTATTTCTAAGATTATATAACAGCTAACGCTGACACCATTAGCTCCATTTAAGTAGTTCACTTTGACAAGTCTATGCCCAAAACGGGGGCGACCTGTCAGCTACCGACTAACTGTCAGTGCAAAGAATTGCGTTGCGCGCGGTGACATTCGTTACACAAGTATTGTACCGGGGGTGATAATTGAATATTATTGGAATATATCGACAATAGTTAATCGTGGTATGTATTTATTATTTATATAGCTACAATAATAATGTTTTAATTGATGCTTTATACGTAACATTTTATAATTGAGCGATCTCGAAATTTTATTTCGCTTCCTCCAGTACGGGCCACGAAATTGTCCGTCAGTACCGGCCACTGGTTGAGTTTATTTTAAATGGTTTAATTTCTTTATAGGTACATAAATATGTTAGATGATGACAATGGACGTGAAAGGAATACAAAGAAGCGCACCTGGGAACCTGCCATAATGCATAGAGCCGTGGAAAAGTTTTAAGTAGGCACAGAAATGAATGCGCGTCAGGCTGAGATTCAAAGTACCAAGAATGACTTTAAATGTAGAATTAAAGCTATTGAAAATTATAAAGAGAAAAATAATAAAGCTTTAAGCCTGCTATGGGTCGTTTCCACGACACATTCTCGCCTGAACACGAAAAAGTGTTGGCAGAACATATTAAGGATTTAGACAATAGGCTAATGCCCATAAGCAAACTTTTAGTAAACTTTTCACGGTTAAAGATAAAGAAGTTAACAAAAAAGGCAAGGATGTTTTGCTATCAGGCAACGATACCGACAAAAAAGACAGGAAAAAGAATGAAAACTAGCTCCTTTTTCAAAGAAAGATTTAGGAAGAAACAATATGCCCTCTGTGCCTCGAATCTCATAAAGAGGATTGGATTCAGTGTGGAAACTGCAAGATTTGGGTGCAAAAGGCTTACGCAAACATTTTGGAACTATTAAACCAATAAAATATGTGATTATTGCCTAGTATAAATGGTATTTGTTTCTGGCCCGTACTGGGGGACAATTTTTTTACTATTAATTTTTAGTGTCTTTAGATTTTATTAATAAATTTGATTCTTTCCAAATATATTGATGTTACATTATTTTTATTTATACATTATGAGTTATTTTACATAAATCAGCAAATATATAACATATTACTTTGGAGATTTTAATTTTATACCAAATAAACCTTAGGGTGGCGGTACTGCCGGACTCTCCCCTATATGAAAAACATTATCTAGGTAGGTACAACACTTTAGCATTCTCAATATATTCTTGATGCTAACTTGACAACCTAATCAGTATTCTGATTATTGGGCCGGACGCATGAATTATCGTAACTGGGGATGCAAAGCAGGTTATTAGGGATAAATCAAAATCTCGCGAGGGAAGTACCTATTTTTGATCGCCCTCTAATGCATATCGCTCGAGGCATCCCAAGGATTTGTCACGGCATTGCGACGATATCTGGGCCTTTGTTAAACTTTGTAACAATACAGCACCGCGAAACAGCCGCTGGCGTCCCATACTTCACCGTGAGTCTATACGATGTTGCTAATTTTCTATCGTTGTGGTCACGTCAACTTTATTGACCAGCGCTTTTCAAAATATGATGGGCGCAAACTCGTTACTCTAAAAGTCTAAAATAAAATGCCATGCAGTCATATCAGTGTCATGTCTCGCGTCTTTGTTACCTTTGTCTTTGTTAAAAGAAAAGTAAATAAAATTAATAATATAATTCTTATACAATGGAGAGATAAGGCTGAGCTTAAATACCTATTCTGTAGACTAGGTTTTTATACTCAGTCTTGCAAAGATTATGTGAATATTTTAAATATATGAAAAAAATCTCGGATATCCGCATCCTAAATATTTAAAAAAAAGCGAATATAATAGAGAAACGTGGATTAAGACTTTAATCTTTATCGTCCTACTGGTGATTCATGTAACACACACGGGTAAAACGTATTATAAGATATACTTTATTAGCAAGCGAATAAGATCTACCCTTACGCTAATTACTTTAAGTATTCTTTCTAAAAATTGAAGCCTTAAAAATGGTTCAATTTTTAGAAATAATTTAAAATTAGAGTCACGGATACTAAAGTTTGGCAAGCGCTGACACCTGTAGACCTAAAGATTTTGAAACCGAGGTGTCAGTGCATCGTATTTATTACACTACATCGCGACCAGCCTGGTACAGAACAAAACGCCGTTCATAAAATCGCTAATCGTACCCAGAGGCTATGGTTAGCATTATCTTCTTTCGTAACAATTTATTTAATGATAAACTACTTTGAAGAATCACTTTGTCCAAAGTTAAGTAGATAAGTACTTTCAGATCAGAATATTAATTTAGCTTTATTTTATTTAAGGTACCTATAAAAAATATAAACCTGATAAAAAATTATATCCACTTTCTCCTTAACTTTTTATTTGTAACTAGGTATATAATATAGTCTTCAAACTAATTATATGAAAAAACACAATAATTATAATACATATTTTAAACCTGTTAAAAATGTACCAATAGATGATTTTGTAGCAAATAATTATTGGAGCAAGATTTATAGTCCCCATGTACTATTGAGACATCTCTAATCTCTACCCTAAAAGCGGGAATATCCATCACCAAGACATTCGCGTGCACGCACCAGTCACCAATATACGCGAAGCATCTCCATCTAACATGAGCAATATATGCAACAAGATCTCCCTAATGAATACTAACAGAACCGTTAGACTCCGCTTGACGAATGCACTCATAGTTTGCAGCGGCACAATTGGCTAGAACAATCAAAAGCCTCGCATATCCGTCACAATGGCAGCGTGTTGTTTAGTTATTATGCGCAAGGGCCAGCCCAACGAAATCGGTGCCTATCCGTACTTCCAAATGCCTCTAGGAGTTTGTAAATTGTTCCGAGTTCACGCTCCTCTCATTACCGCCGCCGGTAATGTGTTCCGTCATCGAGATTAACTCTCCTCTAATGGAGGCAACTCTTATTTATTTCTTCGGCGTCACTATT
The DNA here is from genome assembly GCA_920104075.1 of Melanargia galathea. Classification (NCBI taxonomy): domain Eukaryota; kingdom Metazoa; phylum Arthropoda; class Insecta; order Lepidoptera; family Nymphalidae; genus Melanargia; species Melanargia galathea. Next base: position 13,424,980 of record OV049872.1, read on the forward strand.
ACTATTGTGCCTAATTGAGGTTTGTCCGCTTTTAGTAAAATGACCAATTTTCCTCTATTACTGTTTGTACGTTAACTGTTAAAAGGGCTAAATTCTCGTGTGCTGCTTTTGTTTGTTTAAAATTTACCGTAGTAGTAGTACTTACTATAAATAATTATGCTCAGTTTATGTAATACGAATGAGTCCATGTATGTAAGAGTTTTGTGTGAAAGTTGAGAGAATGCAGCGGCGCCGTCAAACGGTGAATATTACGTTAGAGAAAATTCTAGAAGCATTTTTCATAGTGTCATGAAGTGCAACTACTTTCTTCTGATCGGCATTTGGATCCTTTCTGTATTTATTCATTTTTGGCAAACTTATAAAAGATCACATTGAACCGCAATGCAATATCTGCAAATAGCAATTTTGTAGTAATTTTCACTTCTTTATTTTTAACGATCTCTTCGTGTTTAATTATTATGTTCTAGAATATTGCTTGATATTTAGTTTGTAGGTGGATCGCAAACTAATTGTCGAGAACAGCGATCGATCAAAGGGCGAGGAGAGAGGCGCGGGCGCAGCGACCGAACCGCCTTTGGCGACCTGTGACTTAGGGTTGAGGCTTTGTACAATATTTGTTATTCATTTTTAGGCGTCTTGTTTCACGCGTCTGCTTCTTACATCAGCGTAAGTCATTACTGCTTGTGCTGATGCAAGTTAGGGTCAAGACGTATTACCTGGACCGTTAGAGGTAGATACACGCGCCAAACGTAACATATACTGAAAATGTAAATGATGGCAGCAACACGAGTCAGAGTCGCGAAGCACCGTATTGGAAACGCTAAAGAAATGTAATAATTTAGTTTATAGAATTACGTTGATTCTGTTGTGCAATCTCTAAATTAAACTAAATTGACAAGTCTATAAATAGTGCTATCCCTCTCTTGATGCTCCCTGCAAAAAAGAATAGACCTGTGTGTTGTTTAGAGATTATTATTATTTAGTGTTCAACAAAATCATTACTATTCAGAACAACCGAATTAGAACCATTGTAACTTTCGAGTAGACAGAAAATCATTTGCACCTGCGCGTAATCTAACCGAAATAAGTACTTTGCAATTATTCGAGTAATGAGCAAGAACATATTTATCCCAGCATTACTAACAATGTTTGTAGCATAAGCCCTGCAACAAGGCAAAAATTGCTAAGATAATGAAGCATAATGCAAAACGATATAAACTTTATACTGCCCCGGGCTAAATTAACTTGTTCGTTAGACCCAACAGCACTAAGCTTTCTGTGGAAAATTTCATTTCTGCTTAGTAACTGCTTGAAACAGATAATTAAATTATGATTAGAATTATTCTGTTAGTTTGAAAATATAGGGTAAACTACCGCAATCATGACATATACAGGGTGTTAGGAGACCGCTCTCGGAAACGAAGACAGGTGATAGTACTGATGATTACTGATAAGATATCACTAAAAAAAACGTGAAAAAAAAAATTTTTTTTTACAAAAAAAAAAATTGTACTTTTTATGCAATACCTGTTTTGGAGGGTTAAACAGCCCTGTAATTGCAAAAAACTTATTTGCTGTATTTTGTAAAAGTTTGTTACGTAATTCTTGCGTGATTAAAATAAAATCAGCTGACGCTGGAGGTCAACGAACTTGATGTGACCTATTTACGTATCGTTAGATACCTACGAAACCGCGGTCGCGCCGACGCCGATACCTACCCTATACGATTATGTTTAGGTAGTATAACAATAGCGCTAAGTTTTCGGTAGCGGTCTCCTTATACCCTGTATATAATGAACATATAAAACATATATGTAGATCGTTGTGAAAAATTCGCATAGATGTCATAGTTATGTAGGTAGTGTTGTGTGTTTTATAAAAGTTGTGCCAATTACGAATCCAACTTTTCAATTCAGATTTTCATTGCACCAAAAGCAGGTAATTGATTTCAGCTACTCAGAAGGCCTGGACGAACACAAAGCGCCAAAGCTACACGCCATAGATTACCTATATTATGATTGCGCGAGTACGAATGTTTGACATGTTGTACAAGGTGAAGCAGATCACACTGCAGACACGGAGACGACTCGCCACTGCAATAGAGTGGCTTCTCCGCTTTGCAGTGTAAACATATTCTGCATAGGTACATAAGTTCCTCGTATTGCAAACTATAGGAGCCCCATTGGACACGTTTCCGTCGCGCGAAGCTACCCACGCTAGTTGTGTATCCAAGCCTTTACTGACTACTGAAATTTGAGGAACACTAATAAGTAGCTTCCTACCTAACTAGTTAGTATAAATTACAAAATCTATTGCGTATCAATCATATCGCAGACGTATTTAAACTGCAGCCAATTGCTTTTAATTGACCGGAATAACATGCGAATTGTCTCCCAATTATGAATCTCACTAATAATGACGTACTCAATTGACAATCAGGCCAAATCTATTTTGACAACTGTTAACGTGTTCCAATTTTATTGCTATTCAACACTGCTCAATTCATTCGATTAATAACAGCCTGCCAATATTTTAGTAAGTACCTGCCTGCTGGAAAAATATTGACTCCTTCCCTTGGCACAGATTGCAGAGCAGAGGTTTTGGCCGCGTTTCATAGTAAAAATCACTATGTTTCCAAAATTGTCGAGGACTTATATCTAGCGCCGTGAGCGCGCAAGAAATGAATGCTTTATGGGCGAATAAGGAGCCGGCCTCTAACAAGAAAAAATATAATAAAATAAAATAAAAAGAACGGCGAGAACAGCGGCAGCAGAATGATATGCTTCGTATAGTTTCTCGCGCTTCTTGCTGCGTCGCGCTATGCTACCTTGTTAATAGCGAAAAAGTACCTAGTGAGCAATCCATTTCTGCTGTAATCTCGTACAAGATTTTAATGAACAGGTTTTACAGTCCTTAAATCCACACCACGGCAAACTTATTTGGTACTTTGGCAATAAAATTTGTCTTACAAGATGGCACGTCTTATTCAGACATCGGATAAACTTGTATGCGCTCCGATAAGCTTTAATTGCAACAAAGAAAAAAAACCCGTGAACCGAGGATCAAATTACGAAGCTAACCACTTCGGAGCTCTCCAGGTATTCATAAATATCTCTTAACGTGTTTAACCCCAAATCACTGTAAATTATTATTGGAAGTTTACATTATTAAAATAATGAAAATGATCGCTGCGGGCCTCCCTGCGTGCCTGCTTGCGAACGTAAAAACCACTTGAGGCGATTAAAAATAAAGAATAATTGGGGCGGCCATTCACGCATGTTGGCTCATTAAAACAATTAAATCTTGATTGAACAAAAATTATAGCTGTCGATTCTTAAACATAATGCGATGGTGCGCCGGAATCTGCCTCCAAAAAGATTAACGTTGATTTTAATAAGAAACAATTATTTACGTATGTGTGTCTTCATCCCACGCTCAAGTAGTCCAGTTAATTTTGGGCTTTGTAATTATCAAAAATTACATATGTATGACCGTTTTCTCGGTCATCATTTCGAGTTTTTGTTACGTCACCTAATCATAAATAATAATGGTGTGAGTCCTTGGTTGTTGTTTAATGTATAGGTATTAAACAATAATAGAAATGATCACGTTAGGTATAAAAGTGCGACTAATAATCATACCTGCAAAATTTTACCTTAGAAGCTAGGCGAATTCGTTTTGTTTTTATGTGGGTAACCGTACCTACCTACCAACGATGCTACATAGAATCAACAACTTGTTTTGCTAATAGTAAAAAAGCATCAAGTAGGTATACAGTCCTCTTAGAAGCTGATAATCAAGATACGAATGTTAGGTAGCATTTATTTTTTCTTACGAGGTATAATTAGTTCGTCATCGAACAGTATCGCGATTCGCGAACATAATCAAATACTCTATCACTGCTCAAGTTTCAAATCAGATTACATATTAATTATACATTATTCGTGAGATAATTTAACAAACTCGGAGGCTGTAAGAGTGACGGATCACCAATAGGTGTGTTATTATTGTAATAAGGTAAGTAATTATTTTAATTGCAGCTTGATTCTCAAGTTGAATCATCAAGAACGATCGACTAAATTATACCTATATGGAAACAGAATATGATATTTTTATATTATGTTAAATTTTATACTAGGTATCATTTACTAAGGATTTAAAACTTAAAAACCATAAATTAAATAAATAGCAAATATTATTGTCGTTGTAGGTATTCGGATAAGTACATACGTAAAAGTTAAGAGTTGCTTTTAGCAATTATATGTCTTGTATAATCATGTCAATTCCAAGTGCACCAAATTAATTTTAATAGAGGGTAGGTATAGGTTATTTGGGTAGGGACTCTACAAAATTCAAGTCGTTAAGAAATGGCATTCCATATCGTAAAATGAACCAACCGCAAGCCGCTGCAGAAGCAACATCATTACGATCTCCATACATATTTACAACTTATGATATTTTTAATTCAATTTTCCCCGCGAAAGTTCGGAACCTACTCCGTTGAGTGTTGAAAGCTATCCAATTTGCGTAATACTGCCAAAATATCTCATTTCTACGCTCACTGCCGTTCCGCGACTCTAAAACGACCTAATAAACACATTCTACAAACGGAAAAACCGTCTTTTCGAATAGTAATAAAGTCGCATTTAGATCGAATGCTGCTGAACGTAGAGCCATTTGAAAATAAATCGCAAATGGAGTTTTGGCAATTCCATAATGCGAAAGTGGTCTGTTCAAGCTTTTGACTCTATGAAAAAAACGCGATACTCGGAAAACGATAGAAAAAAAGGGGAGGCATTTATATTTTTCATAGAGTTTTTATTTATGGTTCGATAAATATGCGTAAAGCGATATTTAGAGCATCGGCACTCTGCCGATTAGTACGTAATGGGAGCTTTGTAGAAACACCGCTTTGCGGCTCTCTTTGCTGAATGCTAACCCTTTCAGCTTTGAAGCTATCAAAATTATTTCAGAGCAGGCTCGGAGGAACAAGTGGATTGATATTGTAGCGATTACTTTGAGAGGACTGTAAACCTTCTGCGGGTTTGTGGCTATGTTATCATATTTGGATTTACGAAATTAGATGATGATTTTTGTAGACAGCTAAATATATACCTACGTATGATTACACCTATCTGGTACCTGCTCCCGGTTTTTCCTATCTACCACGACTGCAGTCTGCTGATAAGGCAACTCTCTAATCAAAGAAAAATACCTCCAATAGAAATCACAATCGGTACCTCTTGGCAAGGCGTGTCTCAAACTTTCGGGCATCCAATACTTTTACTCAAGTTATACCTACTAATGTACGGCGTACGCCAAGACGATATAATCATAATTTCTTCCTTTTCCCATCAAACATAACCTATATAAGATGCATATGAAGTGTCCCATAGAGTTTTCCGATGGCCAGTAAAGGCCCGAACGGAAAGCCAATGTAGGAGTGGTCGTCTATACAATAATGAAGGCTGCTGTTTACCTCGGAGGATTAAAGTGTGATTAAGCTGATTAAGCTTAATTATTTTGCAACTCGAACAACAAGATTAGAGAAGATTCATTTCGATCCTTAGGAGGCCTTACTTTGTAGTGTAGATCTAAGCACGGTTAATAAGTACCTACCCACTAGCTGCTTAATAAGCCCGCGAGTTGTAAATTCCTCCGTGTTTTAGATTTAGATGAGAACTCTTCCATCTCCAGGATGCAAGCTATCTCTGCGCAAAATATATTCCTATTTTATTTCGGTATTTGATGATGTATTGGTAAACTTGCACAAAGGCTGCTTGTAATACGACTAAATCTAACATACACAATTTCTCCGCTGTCTAATTAATCATAACGTGCACAGAAGGAAACAAGGTTAGTTAAAGGGTTACAAATCAATTGATCGACTCCCTCGCTAGCTGCTGCTCGCATGCCTCTCACGCGCCGCGCTAATAAAGCGATGAATGAATTGCGCCCATCATAAACAACTACGCGGTTAGGGCACGCACCTGCAATATTAATTGCTTCTGTTCATTATTTATAGTAGATAGGTTAACTTAATTTTTATAAGCTTATTCTTAATTAATGGAAGAGGAAGAGGAATACACAAGTGGGTAATTAATTGTGATGGTTATAACTTATAGCCCATGACTGCGATCTCACCTTGTGCTAAGTGATGATGCAGCTTAAGATGGAAGCTGGCTAATCTTGAAGGTTTGGTAGTTTTTATTAGACCTATACTCCCTAGTCCCTGATCGCTAAATCGCTTGGGGGCACTTGGGCTATAAATACCAAAATTGCCCCTACCAGAAATCAAACCCAGGGTCTCCCACTTATAAGATCACAGAGCTCACCACTGAGGCAGGGAGGTCGTTAAAAACTGGATTGTGTTATTTGCGTTCTACCTAGTTTTTAACTTGTAATCAAGGGATTAACAGTGTCGGAAACTAACACAAACCCAGATTCTTTGGGTCACTTCACCCTTGGTAATAATAACGCCATATGTCCGTATGTCCCGCCCGGGTTAATTCCGCCCCGTACCACTAGTATGAACGATGACCCCTTTATTACTTATTAAGGAGCTTCTGCCCGTAGCGGCGTTATTTATGTTCTCTAATAATAATTTGTATTAAATCACGAGCGCTTCCCGCTGGACATACAGGATTTGTTGCCTATTGTTGTTGCTTACGGAAAACGGATGGAAAAAATACAAATATTAGATATGTAGAAGGACAAATAGGGCCTTTCTTCTTCTAGTTTTATGTCTACCTACGGTGACTATAATATTGTTACAGCATCCTGCGTAGTTTTTCCCTAGTTCAAACTTCCATAGTTTTCGATTGCGTACTACGCAGACGGACTGACGGTTGAAGTAGCACTATAGAGTCTCCTTATTTTCATTTTGATAAGGAATCCTAAAAAAAAAAGACTACGTCTGAAGTCTAATTTCATTAGACAGTTTTGAATCGGAAACAAATTGAAATAAATAGGAGATACCTTGTTCTTCTCTTCTCAATAAATAGAATAATATACTAAAAACTACCCGTGCAAGGCTGGGGCTAAATATGCTACTTGTATAGCGACGTTTTGACAGTCAAAAATAACTAAAATGAAAGATAATGAAATAAATGTAGGGACTACCTAAATGATTCTTCTCAGCCCGTGGGCTCTGTTCATCTTACTCCAGAGTGCTTAGTCTAAGATCGGAGCACTCGAAAACGAACTCGAAAACTATTGATCGATTTCAGAGTAAAATAGACCTAAAATGGCTTGTATTAAGGTTTGAGTTCGCCAATACATTCAGCATTCGAACACAACGAGCGCCCCAAGCAGAAATGTTGTAAAATACATATTCGAACTATGGAATTACGACTTTAAAATACGAATATTTGAGTTCATTTTGCTCTGAATTCACTTGTGATTCGATCAATAGTTTTCGAGTGCTCCGATCTTAGACTAAGCACTCTGGATATGCAACTAATATTATGTGTATACATAAACGTGTAAATGTTTGTGCCCGTCGCTTCCAGGCTTCGCCTCATCAATGTGCAAACATCGTCATAAAATTAAATTATATTCAGAGCGACTTGTCGTGCATAATTCAGACTTTTTCGCAGTTCATAAAAAGGGTTAAACTGTTAGTAGAGCAATAAGTTGATCTTGATTTATTCGCAATTTTCAATCATCGATTTATAGTGGCCAATGTAAACAAAATTTGTAAATTTATTTGTGCCATTAGACGGTTAGTGTAAACGTTGTTGTTGGAGCATGTAAATCGCACGATAGCTGTTAGCGATATATTATTGCAAGTAAATGTGTGTAATAAACATAACGTAAACAATTCAAATTCGGTCATTATAATAAATATAATGTTAACATTTTTATATCTTCTATATCTTTCAACCTAGCTAGGACATATAAGTATTTCTATATGTAAGTAGGTATTTCGTTTAAGCTCTGTTAATGTTTTTGCGACTATAGAGGCAATCATTAAACTGAAAAAGTAGAGGGCCTAGCTATTTTTGAAACTGACTCGAGAAATAACAAGCAGCCGGTTTATGAAAAATCGACAAGTATAATTATTTACAGCATAAGTAGGTAGGTACCTACATACGATCTAATATCGTCAAAAATTTATACAGCGTATAAGTACTATAACAGCGTAAGAAATAAGTAGGTACATGACAAATCATTATTATCATATCATAGCTTTCGGCCTATCGATAAATTATTATTCGTAGTAAATATCATTTTCCATTTAAGAAAATATGAACTTTTGTTCAACGATTTCACATCAAGGCGTCTCCTGTACCTACTCGTATGTTGAATGCTCGAAGCTGACAACACGCCATTCAGAAGGAAATCTCAACGCTCAATCAGAAGGCATCGATGATAGATAGGCCAGAAGTAGGCACATAAATCAAGTATCAAGATTCTTCAAGAGCTAGGAGTCTACACAAATCGAATGACACTTTCAAAATGCAACTGTCACAGTAAACGATAATGGCCGCTGAAATAATAGCGAGCAAATGACGAGTTTCCCATTATTAAGTCACGGTAACGTGCCAACCGGATCACGGTATTCGTTTTCAATCAGAGAATTGTGAAAAATTGCTATGAAAGTATTAAGTCATTTTTTTAAGCCAAATTTGGTTTTAATACCTCCATTACCGTTACGTAGCACGCTACTGCAAAATTGTATTAAAGGGAAATGAAAAACTCTGTGCTTATTACAAAAATATTTTTTCTAAAAAAATGCTATAAAATGTATACATTTTATAGACTGTAGAGTGGTTCGAAAGTTAAACTTTTCTGGAAACTATTACTACTGTCCAGAAAAGTAAGTATGAAGTTTCATTTCTGGTCTTAACTAATTTATTTGTTTCATTTTTTAGAAAAGCACAGCCTCGACCGGGAGAGTGCCTTTCTGGCCTCGTGTTATAGACGTCCTCGACTCGCCCTCGACCAGAAAAAGCTTACTTCCCGGTCTCATGCAGTAATGTACTATGAGATCCAAACAAAAACATTTCATGTGAATAATAAGGCCAACTTCCTATCAAAAAGTTTCGGCCATTAAAAGTACTGATATCAAAAATTATGACCAAGTCCTTTGCTAGGCTCGATAAATGAAACCATACAGTTTTAGAAGGTATATCTTCTTCGATCACCCTCAAGCTGTCATACCATTCCTAATGATCCTGTTAAAATATTTTTAAATAATTTATGTCTTACTAATAACACTATAATATGAAGCTCATTTGGGACTGAGAATAGTTTTATTGTTTTCAACTTGACAACATTTTTGCACTCCTTTGAATTTGTTTAATTTAAAAAATGTTGCCAAGTTGAAAACAATAAAACTATTCTCAGTCCCAAATGAGCTTCATATTATAGTGTTATTAGTAAGACATAAATTATTTAAAAATATTTTAACAGGATCATTAGGAATGGTATGACAGCTTGAGGGTGATCGAAGAAGATATACCTTCTAAAACTGTATGGTTTCATTTATCGAGCCTAGCAAAGGACTTGGTCATAATTTTTGATATCAGTACTTTTAATGGCCGAAACTTTTTGATAGGAAGTTGGCCTTATTATTCACATGAAATGTTTTTGTTTGGATCTCACTCCTTTTTTCTAAGTATTTCAAAGTTAATGCAATAAGTATAATGAAGTCTTTTTTCTCTCTTACGCTTCAGTATAATTAGGAATAGAACCCTATCACATTTTATGGTCTGATTAGATGTGGTTTAATCTTCAATACATAGTATAAAACAAAGTCGCTTTCTCTGTTCTAATTGGGTGAATTTTTATTTTGTTCGTCTGTCTGTCAAAATCACGGATAACAGAAACTCCACTCCAGAGTATTTCCACTCAGTGGTCAGTTTCAGAACTAAGAACCATACGGCTTAACTAAGAGAAGATTTTGAGTATTTGACTCTCATTAAGTTTAATGAATAGTATTAGATATTAGTGATACCTAGTAGCCGGAATCAACAGGACACCAAAGTCTCCTCCAAACCTCCAAAGTCGGCCACCCATCCATTTCCTGACTTGGGTCAAGGTTGCTTATCAAAATTATTAAGAAAATCGCGCTTCTGGTTTTATTGGCAAAGACGAATCTCAAACTACTGGAAGGAACGGGCTTAGGCACACAGATAGCTATTAATGTGGCGTACGACATCCGCAAAGAAAGGATTTTTGAAAATTCAACCCCTTAGGGGGTAATATAGGGGTTTAAAATTTGTGTAGTCCACGCCGACGAAGTCGCGCCCGCGACTTCGATAAAAAAATATACCTCTTGGCGTTTTATTATTTACCTACACTTTACTTTTTATTAGAACTCAAGACCAGTAAGATTGACCCCTTGCTAGAAAACTTAAAAAGTCACATCTCCCTAAATAGTGCACCGATTTCGATGAAACAAGAACCATATATAGCTTCGAATAAAGTAAAATACATTTATTAAAACAAAATGAAAATTTGTTCAGTATTTTTTGTGTGATGTGGGAACAGACAGATTTTTATATATCTTTGAATTGGTCAGTGTCTGATGCAACTTTTGAACATTTTTCGATTTTTTCCTTCATATACACACTAAGACTCATCTTCTTACCAAATTTCAACATTCCACATACACGGAAAGTGCGTCATAATTTTGATCAGTCAGTGAGTAGGTCTTGTTTTATGTGATTTTCAAACCTCTGTATCTCAGAAACGGTTAAACTTGAAAATTTGAAACTTTCAATTTATCATCACATCCACGAGTTTAACTTATATTTTAAATTTCGTAGGATTACTATCCCGCGAACCAGAGTTATGAGGGGGGTCAAAACAGCTCGAAATGGATCGTGTAAATAACACACTCATGCGACAAGGCCGGAGGAACTTGGCCTGGCGCACTTCGTGCGCCTAGATTACGTGCCTACTAGATTAGATCTACGGCATTGTCTGCGATATACAAAAAAAGAGAAAAAATCAAAAAATTATATTGTTTCTTTGCAAGTCAACTATGTGTAAATCTGTCATTTAGTATGGCAGGTTTTCCCAAAAGTTTTTTTTTTCTATTAGCTTAGAAGTTAGATAACATTAACTTAAAAATTACTATAAAGTCTTTTACGCGTGATATCGTAGGTAATAGTTGTTATTAGTTGTTTATTCAATTAAATCTATAAGTATTAGGTACGTATAAATAAAACTAAATTGTTTGACTGTGATTTGGAAATAACTGCCTGTTACTAAGCCAATACATTAAATATTATATTTGAATGACACCTAGCCCAAACACATGTTTTTTAATTTAAAATTTTTGTTAGTTTGTCAGTAAGGGCTTATGTTTGGAAGGGCTGAACCGATTTTGTCAGGACTTCATAGGCATATAGAAGATTATACAGGGAGTTATCTAAAGGTGCGTCCAGACTTGAACATTTCACCGAACCGAACAGCGAACATTTCGGCGAACTTGTTACGCTCAATGTGGACGGCGCGCTTGGAGCGCTTGAGATGGGTTACTGCGTAACAGTTCGGCGAAAGTTTCGCCGAACTGTTACGCAAGTGTAACAAGTTCGCCGAAATGTTCGCTGTTCGGTTCGGTGAAATGTTCAAGTCTGGACGCACCTTAAGCTATTTTTTATTTCCCGAATATTAAGGGTTCCTAAGTAAAAAAAAAGGAAAACTTTTGATATCAGAGAAGAATGGCCTAACCGCTGAATGGATTTTGATGAAATTAGGTACAGAAATAGTTTACATCCCAGCGGCGGACGTGGCTACTTTTATCCTGGGAAATAAAAGCATAGCCATGGGATTTTTAAAAAAACCTAAATACACGCGGACGTAGTCGCGCGTATCGACTAATAAATACTTAATACTTAAAGCTTTACATTGTTTACTGATAAAATATTATTATACTAATTTTTTTCGCATGCCTTTAAATCTTTGTGCCTTTAATAAAGCTTATAAATCACGTCAGTTGCAAAGATGCCAATTTAATCGCTAATAATTACCGGTCAAAAATTTCAACGACGCGCATATTAAAGGAAAAAATTAATTTCATCCCAGTAAGTAATTAAAGGGAATTGGGTAGGTGTAAATTATTTAATGGTGGCCCGATAAACGAGTTCGCGACACCCCAAAAAAATAATGCACGATGTTGGGTCAACGAACGGTACAAGACATGACACGGCGAAGTGTAAATCTCGTGCCCTTATCTGTAGCCAATTCGCATACATTACATCGCCAACAACAACGCAAAAGTGACTAAGTGCAAAAGTTTAAAAATTATATTTTCGAATTAATGTTCAGCTATTTAAAAGATTTTCAAAATAGAAAGTGGTTCAACGAGTTACAAAAAACGACCGCAATTAATAGATTTAATTACATTTTTTATTCAAATATTTCTTTATTTCACATTGTGTCTAATTTACATGCGCTTGTATCCGTTTCTCTATTTGTACTGACTCTACCACCAGTATTGTTTCATATGAAACCTATGAAAATGAATATAATATGCAAATATAGCTAGAAAAAAGACGTAAGTTTAACGCATCATGGATATAGTAGGTACAGTGCTCTCATAAATACAGTAATCATACAGCATTTACGCATCTTCAATGACTTACAACTCTGATAGCATAAAGAAGTTATGATATTGAAATCTATGATAGTCATAGAAAACTGTGAAATTGAAATCGTAACTATAGGTACCTACATGAAAAGCATTTTGTAACGACCACTTTGCCAACTCTTCTTCATAGAATTCTTCATACAAGAACAGTAAAGGATGATATCGTATACACATCAGTTACCAGCTACCAGCAGACATCAGTTACCAGCAAGATACATACGATTTACAGATCAATAGCGAATAGAGGCTCAAAGAATAGGGCTTTTTAAATTGTTTGATAAAAGTTCTAAAATGTTCGTTTAGGTCACTTTCGAAGTGCGAGCAGTTGAAGACTCTGCGGGCGACAACATTTGCATTTTAAGCACCGGACAGTAATTATTAGTGCCTTTAATTATTTGCGCGGTCAAGGCGGTCGCGGTGACGCGTGGGGAATGTACCATCATTTGTTTTTGTAATCTAATTGACCTGAGGGAAATAATGCCGCGCGATTATTCTCTACTATACTTTACGTGTTTAGTTTATGGATAAAAAAAAACTTATTATAATAAGGGAGCCCAAGAGGGGATTTTGGGATCTTGCATCCTGCTGAGTACCTTCTACCAAAAGCCCTTTATATAAGGCCGCGCATAAAAAAAACCGATGGTCAGAAATACGCAGCACGTCAAATTAAGGTATGGTGGGTTAATTACGAGCTAAAAAAGTATATTTAGAAAATCAGACGATATATTTGAACGTAATGTACGAGAGTGGGAGGATTATAAAGAAAGTTAAGATCTTGATATTCTCAAATCTCGAGCGCGGTAGATTTTTAACCGACTTCAAAAAAAGGAGGTTCTGTATTCGACCCGTATGTATGTATGTAAGTATGTATGTATGTAAGTATGTTCGCGATTATCTCCGCAACTAATGAACCGATTTTGATGATTGTTTCACTATCGTTATCTACATACTTTCAAGAAGGTTTTAGTATATAACACATCGAGTTATCATTCTTACGTACGAAGTTATAAGCATAAATGTACACATATGTCACTAATATGTTCTCTGAGATTGCCAGACCTATTGCTGAAGTCTGATATAGCTATTCTGTCCAAAGACTTCACTCTGCTACGCCTACGTAACATTGACCTTTTGCAAAAAGTTTTGGGCTGAAGTCAGTACAGTTGCATTTAGAGTGATTCCTTGGAGTTTGTGCATGGTTACGTGTATTTCCATTATATACAAAGCCAAACCGCAAGGGAGTGAAACTAGTCGCGTATAGATTGTAAATTACGGTCTATCCAAATTATACAAGAGTTGTACGCATACAAACTAATCTTTTATAGATCAGAAGTTAGGTTAGGTTGGGTTAGAACATAATAAAACCACTCACCTATAGTATGACACATAAAATGTATATGTCACAGGATATTCAATAATAATTAATAATATATAGGTCATAATCTATTTTACATAGTTTTCGTTTATATTATTATTATTATTACCTAATATAAAAAAACAAATCACTAAAAAGCATAAAATAATTTTTTTCAAAGAAAAATGAACCGACTTCAAACGAATCGAACTAAAAAGTTTAAAATAATTTTTTATTCATTTAGATTGACGATTAAACTACCTAACTCAAATGATATATAACTTTTTGAAGTCGGCGCCAAACCACATTCAATTCGTGTAAGTAAAATCAGAATATCCACTTATGAATGCGAGCGCGGTGAATCTAGTCGCGGAGGGTGAGTCTGGGACCCGGGGGGCACGTTTTTGACTTGATGTGAACTTGAAGTCATTTGGCGCCGACTTCAAAAAATTATATATCATTTGAGTTAGGTAGTTTAATCGTCAATCTAAATGAATAAAAAATTATTTTAAACTTTTTAGTTCGATTCGTTTGAAGTCGGTTCATTTTTCTTTGAAAAAAATTATTTTTCTATTTTGAAGGAAATGATGCAAAAATAACAAAAAAATATAATTTGCCGAATTCCACAGGTCGAAGTAATAAAAATCGTCTATGAAGATGAGAGCGTGCAGCTAGAAGCTTTCCCCACCACTGAAACCTTTTATATAAGTAACCTTTTATTCTTCCTATCAACTAATCTATAAAATCTAATAGGTCCCGACGACGCTCGAGTAAATCCACATTTAGCATCATGGGCTCCCGTACCATTAATTCTCTTCAAATGAGAAGCCTATCGGCAATATCACGTCGTCGGTACCTAACTGTGTAACTGACGTACCGTCAAAATTGCACTATCAGCAATCAAAAATTTCACTTGAATTATATTTATTTTTGGCTACAAATTACAATAGGTATGTTAGTAGAGTAGGTAAGTTCGTCTTCGAAGATCGTTCGTGTCGACTTTACAAGGTCTTACATACTTACGAATACAGCCTACAGGTAAATACTTACTTTATTACTTATTATTTTACTATGCTTACTTTACTCACCTGGAATTGTAGAGCCTTAAAGAAAGTCCATAAAGTAACTAAGAGCCAAATTCATTAGTGAGTGTCTTCTCGAAATCATAAATATTAATAACGTAGGCGCATAAAAATACTTCGTGCAAAAACATCAGTCAAACATTGCTTGTACAACATTCAGCACTTCGCCGCGCAAGCGTCAATTTAATTTTTAATTATGGAACTGCCTAACGAACACCTCTGGCTCTCGGGATGAATATGACTTATACGAGAAACCGACATTTTATTTTCAACCTTTTCATAATTAAGTTAGAGTATGTGTTTGTCTGGTGTAAGGTAATCCTGCAGAATCTTGAAGAGAGCTCGAATTAGCATCTTGAACTACCAAGCCTGTCGGCGGTCATCGAGCTTCAACTTTAGTAATGAGGTATGACTCCAATCCATTGCATTTAACGCGCTCTTATTTATATTTAGTTTAGTTTTGCTCACGACTTCACGGGTTTTATGAAGCGACGATAAAATGTAGAAACATCGAGCAACAACACGTTTTTGGATGTCTATTTACTTAAGAATTTCATAGGATTATAAGTAAGTAAGTAGTTCTAGGTTCAAGTAAACTGAAATAGAATTTAGTTAGAGCCAGTGCATGACAATCGACAAACAAAATAAAGAGTCCAAAGCTTAGTTTTGTAAGCCCAAAGTTTTCTTTCGTTTATATACCTACATTTAAAAATCATACTCATATTTCACGGCTAGGTATAGGTATCATTAATAATAATAATTGATCTTATTAATTTATGTAAAATACGCATATATAGCAATTTTGTTTTAATTTTAATTATAACAATTTATATTAAATATTTTTATTTTTATTATACTTTTTTGTTCAATATAACTAAATCAACGTAGGTAGGTAAGTACCTACAGTTCGTACACGGCATGATTACAAACACGAACCTCATCGAACACAGGCACTGTACGTAAATGAAAACTCGCCTCATCACGTTCAAAATTGAAATCCTTCGTTCCCTCACTAATGTCGGCCGCACTCTATGACTTTGTCTTATTGTATCTCTCGAGCTACGATTATCCGAATTATGTTTAATTCCGATCCATCTCAATAGTAATGCTCACCGTTTATGTTGCCCTAGTAAGTAATAAGAAAGACCGATTCAATTCGGACTAGACATTCCCATAAAGACTAAAGAGTGTAGTTAGTTTAATTAAATAACGCCTGAATGGTACCCTACAGCTTCCAAAATTAGCCTCGTCCTCTCCGTGCAACATTGTATATTTAACGCCGTGCGTGATAATTACAGATAATGGCACTGTTAAGTGCTTCGAGTGATACGTTTACTGCGAGCGATACGCACGAAAATATATTTTAACGATAACAAGTCGAGTTATGGTATAGAGACCGCTCGGATATAAATTAACGCGAAGAAAGGTGACCATTAGCGGCAATAAATGCGGTTACGCAATACGACAGATGCCAGGCTGAGGGATTTTTATTAGAAACGTGATGACTGAATTCGAGCCGAAATCAGAGGATCCAGGGCATTGCGGCCGCCGTACGTGCCGGCCGCGACACCTTCCGGCCGGTGTGGAGAATTATTATTTTTCGATCACTCAATACCCCAATCTGTAACGTGTAATTGCCTGTTTAGCGGTTTATACTCCGACCGAAAGATAATTTCCCGGTATCTTCCCACCCTTTGTGACGGTTGAGCCGATTTCCTGCCGGGCTACGTGAAAATTTAACCGGCTTAATCCCCATCGAGCTTTTAATGACATTTTCTCCGAACGAAGATACACCACAACAAAACAACGAATATGGCCGAAGATGGTTAGCCGCAAATCATAGAAAGATTTGCTGCATTGATAAAAATAAACGACGGGCGAGATTACGAAATCAATATGAAATTGCATTTCCTAATGTCAATTGTTAGTTACGGAGTGCAATAAAGTTCCAATAATCATGATATGAAATAATTCTTGGGCGATGTGGCCGAGCTGCGTGCGGCTCTTTCTTCTTCACACAGTAGGGCTGCCTCGCCGCGCCCGCCCGCCCATGGGACTCTTCTTCATTCTCTTTCACTCGCGTTTATTTGATTTGATTCTTACTATTAATAGGTTTGACAGGTTTTCGCACATAAATTGTTTTAGTCAATCAAAGGGCGATCGTCACGCGTAGCTATTACATTCTGGTGCTAGACCTGGGTCACACAAATAATGTGTTAAACAGCTAGTACAGGTACTAGAATACAGTAAAGTATCAGTAACATAATAGTAACATGACCAACTTTAGAAAAGCGTAAAAGTAGATGTAAGAACTTATTTTTTTTAACTACTTTTTCCTCCATGTCCTTAAAAGTTAAGGTAAACCATACATAATAGTAAAATAAATATTACAAGTTTATATTGCACTACTGCACGTATACGTGATCCACTTCACTTATGCTTTACCGGAAAATCTATAGGAACTTATAAGTATGGCAACAAATAAGTATTAGTAACTTATAAGGAACGTTGCCTTCTTTGGTCACCTACAACGAGGATCCCTGTACGAGTTTCCAAGGTTGATCCTCGAGGGCAAGATACCAGGAAAAGGGGCGCCTGGGCGGCAAAGAAGAAAGTGGTTCGACGATATAAGGGAGTGGACCCGGTATAGATACTGTGACATAAAGAGGGCGGCGCAAGACCGCAACCATTTTCTCCGGCTGACCACCGAGCTTCATTTTGAAGATGGCACCACATGATGATGAAGTATGGCGAGCTTTCGGTGTACTTACTGACTCACCAATAAGATCCTCAGATCAAAGTTATGAGTAATTCGACAGCCCTACAGTCGAGGTAGGTATCCCCGTCCCTGTCTGCGCCCGCGGATCGCACGGGGTATGATGAACTCAGTAATGATCCAATCAGAACTGAAGTGCATCAAGTCGCCGCTGTGAGAATGCGGTTGGGGGTGCAAAAACTACGAGCACGGATTTAAATTAAACTGACCACTTGCTTTTGTTTCGACCCACCTTACCATTGACCTCAACAATACGAGTAATTATAATTCAGGCTGCATCAGCCTCATCTACCTACATAAGTTTTACAAACAAAGACGGAAAAGCTACACGCTATACTTATACTTACTTACGTCTAATAACACCTAAAAGTGCTACGCTTAATATACTTATTATAATTTTTCTATTTGTAATAAAGTCAACTTTTCACGGCTTCATACCTACCGCTGAACCGATCTTGACGAAATTTGACACAGAGATAGCTTGCATCCTGGAAAATCAAAGAATTTTTAAAAACCAAATCCCCGAGGTCGACGACACAGTCATCAATCAGTAGATAATATCAGAAGATTAATTTGTTTAGGTACATTGACGTAAATAATTCGCCAACCTGTATTGGAGCAGCGATGCGGGTCTAAGTTCTAAATCTATTCTATAAAATAGGAGGCATTCGCCAAGCAGTGGGACGCTAAAGAACTGTAGTGGTGGTAGTGGTTGACATTGAGGAAATTAGTTCCAACAGACGGAACGAAACTGTAAGTTAATTGAGCCTGGACAGAGCAGACAAATTTTGTGCATCAAACTTGCCATTGGTGGAGTTCCACTAATGGCAAGCTTCAGGACTAAAATTGTATAGGATCTAATCTAATTTTCAATCAAGATTCTATAAATTCAATTCAGCTTCAGTTACCTGCATGTATACGTGAAAAGGAACAGGAACGACTTTACTTACATTAACAAAATACGTACAAAAAGGATAACAGAGAGTACAATAATTTTCTGCAATATAAATCAGTTACGAGATTGCTGGAAAGTATTGTCTCGTTTGCCGCACAGCACCGGGGCACTAAGTGTGCGCTTTTAAAACATTTTTTTGGAATTAAAAAATAAGTAATGGTCTCAAAACACTGGCTGTTACGTTTCTCCGATGGCTTGTAATTATTTTAAATGTCCCGCGTGCGCGGGCGTCTGCGCAAGCGCACAGCGCGCTCGGGGCGATCGGCGCGTGATCGAAACACCATACTGAGCAACTATTGAACTTGCACTAAATTAGCTATTGTTTTCCTTTTTATTTTAATTGCATTTAGATTGCTTTGTTACACCCGATGCTCAGCTGTGAATGCATATTATTAGGTACAAGTTCTAAAATAATAGTTGTGGCAATACACCACACGAATATTTTAATAATATGTACTTGTGTCAGTTTCATACACTACTTTATTATATACTAGAGGATGCCCGCGACTTCGTCCGCGTGGATTTAGGTTTTTAAAAATCTCGCGGGAACTTTTTGTTTTTCCTAAGCTCCATTGAGCTCATACTGTTAAAAATAGAACTGCAGTAATGAGTATTAATTTTTTAATAGCTCTTTCCCATCCCTACAGTTTTCCCAATGAAAGTCCCATCAAAATCAGTACAGCATTTCGGAGACAGAAAAACACAAATTTTGATGTACCTATCTAAATATATCATATTTTTTATACCATTACTAGCTGTTCCCGGCATGCGTTGCAATGCCACGCAAAGTATGGTTTAGATATAATATGGTAGGTAGGTACGCATAGAGGACAAACAAATAAATATTCATTTTATATATAGATTTTTCGGACCTGAAACTTTGGCGGACGTATTTATGCAGAACAATTCAAGAAAGCTGTGTCATAATCGGATGAATAGTTTAGCAGTGCATAGATGACATACAGAGGAACATTTATTTTTATTTATATAAGATCAGAAGTTTAAGTTAATAGGTATAAGACCAGATAAATATGTATAATATATGCATTAAAAAAATATTTAAAGCAATATTTTCGAAGAAGCAAAAAATTTTATTTATTTTTAAATTCACTAGCTATTTAAGTAGTTTAATTTTTTTTTTTCAGTATTTAATTAGTTTAATTAATTTAATCCTCCTACTAATATTAAAAATGTGAAAGTGTGGATGTTTGGATGTTTAGATGTTTGGATGTTTGGATGTTTGTTACTCTATAACGTCGCAACTACTGAACCGATTTGGCTGAAATTTTGAATGGAGATAGATTATGTTCTGACTTAAAACATAGGCTACTTTTTATCTTGGAAAAATCCACAGTTCCCGCGGGATTTTAAAAAATCCGAAATCTATATCTACAGCTATACGTAGATTACTATAGCAAACTTTCTTCAAAGTAGGTATAAAGGTTGGAAAAGGGAGCGGAAACGGAAACCAGATATCCACGATTCCCTCAAGATTTGTGAAAAATCGAAATTCACGCGGGCGAAGCAGCGGGCAAAAGCAAGGTACCAGAATCAAAGATCTCTATCCTACTCATCGCGCGATGTAATTCGATGATCCTACTACAGAATGTTTCGTATTCGACCTGTGTGCTTAGTCTAAAGCGGAGCACTCGAAAACGAACTCGAAAACTATTGATCGATTTCAGAGTAAAATAGACCTAAAATGGCTTGTGTTAAGTATTGGCGAACTCAAACCTTAATACAAGCCATTTTAGGTCTATTTTACTCTGAAATCTATCAATAGTTTTCGAGTTCGTTTTCGAGTGCTCCGCTTTAGACTAAGCACACTGAAGTAAATTGTAAATAATCAAGGCGATTTGATTATCTAATCTACTTTTTATACACTTAACCATTATCAGATATACAAAAACCATTGCTTGTTTAGTTAGCGAATTTTTGTTACGTGGTGAGAATTGACATGGTAAGTACCTATCTTAGATAGATATCTATCAAAAGTATTAGGCATCATTTTTGAGTAATCCTTTAGCAATGATGCAAAGATGTTTCGTGATCTCAAAACAAATCCGGTGAAAAAAGACTACCTTGTAGGCTTGTACTACTCCTCGTAACGCTATAAAAGTTAGAACGCATTCTAAAAACGCACTCAATTTTCTGTTCAAGGCTAATAATAATTATTATTAGCCTATAATTACTGTGGTAATTAATTATAATTAATTACCACAGTTGTTATTAACCTTGAAAACTGGGTTATAAGTTGATAAGTTTTAACCCAGATTTCAAGGTTGATAAAAGATAACGATCTAAAGTTATCATTAAAATACAAAAATACCTACTTAATCCCGAGCATTCGCTCTTATCAACACAGTACAGGTAGGCATACCTATATTTTATCAGTTCGAGTAATGTCTTGCACTGCACGGCGAGACTATCAAACCGGTTGAAAATATACTACATTTGAATCTGCCGCTAATTTCAACACCTCTGCAGAAACCTAACCTTTATGTGTATCTAGTGTTCTTGTTTTGAATTTCAATAATTGTAAGGTGACGAACTATTACTTAGAGATGGAAAGTTTTCATAAGTTAAAAGTGCCTGGTGTTCAAGAAAACGTAAGTACTAAGTCTCCTTTATATTGTTTGGTAGGTACTATTGGTATGGTATTTTAAAACTATCACCTACTTAACTGTTCTTGTTAGGTAGTTGTTAGCTTAGATAGGATCTAGCTTAGATAAGTAGTAGATAATTAATTTTCCGTATTTTACATTCGGACACGGGACAGGCGTCTGTTTGTCCAAGCATCGGCTGCGAAACGCTACATCAACAAGTATAAATTAAAAATTTAAAAACCCCCCGACATTCACCATTTTGTGGCGGCGGCCATCTTGGATTTGCAATAGTGCTATTCTACTAGTCAAGCCCTTTCATTTGATACCCATATTATAAGTTGTTAAAAAATATGTAATCCGCCATTTTGTAGCGGCGGCCATCTTGGACCGATTTTCTTCAAACATAGCTAACAACACTCTCGACTAATTCACCTTTCAAACAAAAAAAAACGCATTCAAATCGGTCCACCCGTTTGAGCGCCACAGGGGAACAGACAGACACACACACACACACACACACACACACACACACACACACACACACACACACACACACACACACACACGTCAAACTTATAACACCCCGTCGTTTTTGCTTTGGGGGTTAAAAATAGAAACATTTCAATTCGCAAAGGCAATCGTTTTTAGGGTTCCGTACCCGAAGGGTAAAAAACGGAGCCCTATTAATGTCACTCGGCTGTCTGTCTGTCTGTCTGTCTGTCCGTCTGTCCGCCGGTCACAGGTCTCTAGCTCGCAGACGAAATGAGTTACAAACCTGAAATTTTGGTATTTAGTGTAAAACGTTAACCCAATATCAAATATTGAATTAGAAATTGAATTAAATTATTTTTCAGGGGGGCTCCCATACATGAAAAAGGAGCCGGAAAAAAAATTTTTTTCTTTACCCTAGCTTGTGGGGTATCATTGTTTAGAGCTCATTAAGTAGAGTACAAATATATATATTTTTTAATTTTTATCTCAAAAAATAAGGGAATGGGAGGCCATCAAAGTTGTCAGTTTTAGACCATTTTTGTGACGGTTTCTCAAAAACTAAACTAGTTGGGAATATGATATTTCAGTATATTATGTACTATATGCTCTATTTAAACAACAAATACTGAAAACAACGATTTATTAAATAGTTTATAAACTGTGACCAAAATAAACGAACAATTGTTTGGGTTTTTCTTTCACGGTTTGTTGCGATGTCTAGCTCGGAAATTAAATATTTCTTAGACCCAAAATATTATATTGTTCATAATTATGTACGGAACCCTGAAAGAGCGAGGCCCGACTCTCACTTGGCTGATTTTTATAACTTGTAACGAAATCCCTAAGAAGTGGTGAAGCACATCGGTGAGACAGTGAACGGTCGGTCACGGCCAAGGCCGAACTGAGACTTGGATTTATTGAACCTCTCTTACAAATAAATTCAATTCTATTAAAAATATCTTACTTGAGTGCTTCTCTCATTATTAATTCGCAAAACTAGAACTGCAGTTCAATTCCTAATGTTCCTAATTTGCTACGAGATTTCGTATTTTTTCCTTAAATGAACTGTGGCTAATTTTGCAAATGTGATGTGAAGTTTGTGATACCAAAATGATGAACACTGTTTTAAGAGGAATTGTTGCAACGGCGTCAATTGAATCAAAACAACGTAAGGTGCGTATTTTATTTTAAATATTATGAAGACTAACTCGCTCTGCTCGAACTCAGATGACCATTTAAACATGGGCGCGAAGGGTGCTGCTTTAAATACCTCAATTTATTTAAGTAGTTACTTACCAACTGGATTAAAATTAAAACAATAGGTAATAATAATAACTTGTACGCATAATATATACACTACTTACTACATCTATTACTACAATTCATTTTCTTATTAAATTAATAAAGAATAATTAATTAATTATTCTTAAAAAATAAAAAAAATATATAAAATTAAAATAAAAAAACAAAAAAAAATTAAAATAAACGGTTATTGTAAAATAAGTAAGTACTTACATATTTCTGATTTCACGCACACAAAAAGATTTTAGATTCCTACAAACAAAAACCGGTCAAGTGCGAGTCAGACTCGCGCACCGAGGGTTCCGTACTCCAGAAGTATAAGTAACTACAATCTATTTTTCATTAGTAAGCTAGGCCTCTAAATTGTATGAGCACTTATACAACTCAGAGGTCTATCTTAATTTGGCTCATCTATGTATGTATGGGTAGGTACACCCTTTAATTTCCAACTTTTTAGTTTTTGGAATTTTTCCTTTATTTGTGCTTTAAGACCTGGCTTTTTGCCTTTCGTAATTCTAAGTCAACTGGAACTACCATTTAGGTTTTCGACCCAAAACCTATAGAGTACTTCCGGTTGACCTAGATTTGTCAATTTTGGTCAAAAGCAAGGTCTTACAGATCAAGTGAAGGAAAAATCCGAAAAATAAAAAAAGTTGAAAATTAAGGTAAATTTTGGTACTTACAAGTTATCGTGAAAATCTAAATTTGCCCATATCTTTGTGTGGACTCAGGACCTTAATTTTTATACACCTAATAGCACAGCCTGTAGTATGTATTTCTTTGTGCTAATAGGGTCCATAGACCTTAGTACTTATCTGGTATAAATTTCAACTTGCTAGGTCCACCCGTTCCTGAGAAAATCGGTGGTGACACACGGACGGACAGACGGACAAGAAAGTGATCTTATAAGGGTTCCTTTTTTACCTTTTGAGGTACGGAAGCCTAAAAACTAAGGTTTTCTAAAAACTTTTTGCGTAAAAAGGAACGTGCTTTCTTTTCGAGAAAAGT
Organism: Melanargia galathea; assembly: GCA_920104075.1. Classification (NCBI taxonomy): domain Eukaryota; kingdom Metazoa; phylum Arthropoda; class Insecta; order Lepidoptera; family Nymphalidae; genus Melanargia; species Melanargia galathea. The sequence continues at coordinate 13,449,159 of OV049872.1, forward strand.
GACGTGACGTTGTCATTATAGATGTGCCGATTCGATTATTTTGATAATCGATTAATCGATTATATTAATCGATTATAAAATAATAATCGATTATTAATCGATTAATGATCGATTATGAAATAATTCTTAGAAAGAACTGAAAAAACAATTCTACTTTCTGGAAAAAATTCTGAACCCTTGCATTTAGTAGCAACATCTATATTATAACCTTTTAGACTGTTCTGAAAAAAGAAAAACAAACACTATTTTTTAAATTTTTTGAAATTGAAATTAGAAAATTAAATAGAATAATTAAAAAATAATGTAATTGATCAAAATTAAATATACATACCTATTAGGTACCTATTTATTACACTAAGGCGAAAGTTTGTGTGTGTGTGTATGTTTATTACTTTTTAACGCCGCAACTACTGGACCGATTTGGCTGACATTTGGATTGGAGATAGCTGGTTAAGTAGGTATGTCCTGGAATAACACATAGGCTACTTTTTATCCCGGAAAAGTGTTCCTGAGGGACTTAAATAGATATAGACTTCCAAAAACGAGATAGGTACTGTTAAACGCTGATTGTTCTTAGGTACATTACGCTCACACTGTCTACTGTCATAGCTAAAAATACTCCCGACTAATTCACCTTTCAAACAAAACAAAACCCGCATTCAAATTGGTTCAACCATTTGAGCGCTACGGGGGAACAGACAGATACAGACACACATACATACACAGACGTCAAACTTGTAACAACAATAACAACAATCGATATCATTCGCGCCTAGCCCGGTGGGACCACGGGCCCTTCATCTTCAAAAAGTGCGCGGCAAAGATAATTGCGGCGCACTTATTTATAAGTGCGCCGCAATTATCTTTTACGCGCACTTATAAATAAGTTCACCGCAAACACCACCTTTGGGTGCACTTAAAGGCGAACCAAGTCGTCCTTTTCGAATAGATGGGATGAAAATATTTTTTATGTGTACAAACTTATTAATCACGGGTAACATCGCGGGGCACAGCTTGTACATACCTATATAGATACTCATAGCGGGGGTAATTTCACTACAGTTGGTAAAGGCGTATCGTCGGTTCGGTGTGTTCGAAAAGTTGAGTATGTATGAAAAAGCTGTAAGCTGCATAACGCTCGCTCACAGTCGGCGGCTGACTATCCGTTTGGTGTGAACAAAGCCTAAAACTAACTTTGAGGAATACCCTTTTTGCAATGATAGGGTTGCCAAACCATATTATATTTTAGCAAGCAAATTAATAACAGAAAGCTGGTAGTAAAGTTTGGTAATTAACGTATATCTTTATAATCGATCATGATCGATTATGCAAAATCATAATCGATTGCAATCGATCATTTTAATAATCGATTAATCGATTATTGATAATCGATTACGCACATCACTAGTTGTCATTGTCAGGTTGACGTTAACAGTACCTATTCATAACAAAACTCTCGGTGTTCGTCTTTGTAATTCAAATAATTATGAATTTTTACTTTTTATTCAAGTTTAGTTAACGTTATTTTATAAGCAGCTTGCCAACGCAAATTGTAATATAAGAAGTAACCTAGGATCTTCACGACACTCATGAAGTTATAACGTAAAGAAAGTTTAAAGGTATTCACGTTAATGTGTGCTAGGTTTTGTTCAAATATCAGTCGATGTCAGCTATTCTCCGTATTTCTGTAAGTTTAAGTATTATATACCCGGTATTGTTATTAGAGCATTGGCACACATGTTCAAAATCTGATGTTTATTCTTATCACTCCAAGGAGTATGACCACATCTGTCGAAGGCATGGATATACTGAACTAAACGAGTCAGACTTGGACATTTCTGTTAATAATTTGAACGAGGATGAAGACATGGCAAGTAATTCAGGATTGAATGGATTATATCGGCCAAGAAGTGCGCTGGCCCGAGCTTTATATGAGAAACAAAGAAATGACAGACATCTACAGGAATTTGATCAGAAACAGGTGAGTATATTATATTTAGTGTGTTAGAAATATAAGTTTTAATATCAGTAAAATAGTTAGTGAAATGGCCATTCTAAGTTAAGTTCGGTCAATTGAATAATCACAAATTATCCTGTTTTTCTTAATTTGGCAATAACAAGAGGTAAGCTCTTAGACGTAAGAAATCTGTATCCTTGTAGACCTTTAAATACTATTTTTAAAATGTTTGTGACACGTGGGAATAGACAGGCAGATGAATAAACTGGACAAAAGTACAATGTTAAACTACGGAATTATAAAAAGTCTCAATATATTTGTGTAATTGCTCATTTTAATTTTATTTTAAATATTACTAGCAATAAAATATGGTTGTCAGCAGAATATGTAGGTCAGCCCATGCAAAACTGAAGCGAGTCAGTTAGTATTGTATTATTTCACACCCATATAAACGGGAGATAACACTTGATTAAAATGGAGTAAAGGTAAAATGCTTGAACATGAGTAATATTCTCCTTTTCCTACCTACAAAAATTATTAATAAAAATTTGAAAAATGACTTTTTTAAATTTTTCCAACGGAAGTCTATTCTACAGTCTTTCAAGAATAGCTTCAAGAAAGGAAAAAAATCTCAAATTTATAGTTTAACAATTATCACGCTTGCAATTTTCATCTTCAAGCAGCAAATTAACTATTGCATAACTAATTGAAAAATTGTGATAATTTTGTTTTTCTGGCAGATTATTGTTCATTTATCTATCCAGTAAGCCCTTGAATTTTTGCATTTCTTAAATTTTATATTTAACTAGCTGACCCCCGCGACTTCGTTCGCATGTTTTTCTTTGCTATAAACCTCACGGAGCCCGAGACCTTTCCAACAAATGCAAAACCGTGGAAATCTGTTCGTGCGTTCTGGAGTTATAGCGTCAGGAAGGAAAACCCGACTTATTTTTATATAGTAGATAACTTTAAACAAATTTTATTGATAGTGTCTCAAAGTAGGTGTGAACATTTTTAGAATGTATAATATACTAGCGACCCGCCCCGGCTTCGCACGGGTAGTAGAGCATATTATGCGTAGGTACTACCCGCTCAGGGATTAGGCAGCGTTTTCCATGAAAGCTCCCAGGCGGCTTGACTTTTTACGATATTTTCCACAATGAACTTACTATATCTCACCTTATACCCGAATTACTAATTCCGTGGAATTCTGACGTTTTGTTGTTGTAATGTTACCAGAGATAAAACAATTCCCACAAAAAAGATAAAAAATTCATAACTTATGCAAATACAAATCAACTGCTGCATGTAGATATGACAAATGCCTGACAGACACTTCATAATGTCATTCGACTTCCATTTTTGAATAAATTTTTTCAATGTGCTTCTTTTGTTTTCTATTGCTGTTAGTGTGCACTTTCTAGTTTCCATTCTTCGCAATTTCTATTTTGGGGCGAAACAATTAATATTATTAAGCGGCTTAGAGCTTTATATTTTGACAGGGAATTAAAGTTGTTTGGGGTAAAATCGTACTTCGTAGATGTTAACCCTGTTCTCCATATAAATAACTCATCTGTAAATGACAATGACAGCTGTCAGAATTAAGTCGATATTAAGTCAAAAATAAGGAGAAAAACTAAATATTTCAAATCAAATAAATTACAGTGTATTTGGGACATCTTTTTATTATTTTATATTATTTATTATTTTATTGGGAGATCTTTTTATTACCTACAACTTTGCCATTTGATTTTTTTCCATAGGACTTCTAGTTTTGCCGGAAATCGAGATAAACCGTTTTTTACCCTTAAAACACCCCCTTTTTTCCCGAGCTCAGATCGCCCGTAAATTATTTTTCCTTGTATTTTTATAATATTCTCCTCCTTTTCCAATGGGTTTCATCCTACGTACTGTGATTTTTTTTTTTGGTTTCAAAAATTATCGACACTGGGCTATAGGGAGAACCGCGGCCACCGGCACGCTCCCGCCGCCGCAATTTTTAAATCTGTAATATCTTCGAAAGTATTCATTTAAATCATATGCTGTAAAGGGCCATATGGATTTATATCAAATCAACAATGTATTTAAGGTATTTAATTAGATAAGGATTAATGCTGTATTGGTTGAAATCGCTTCGAAAATTAGCCATTATTTGTCGTAAAAAGTAAATGACAAAAAAATGTTATTATGGGATATCCATAAGAGATAGACATATACCATCGCGGACTTTTCTGTAGACCTTTTCAATGTGTACAATACTTAGTACATTATTTTGATAAATGTCGTAGGGTTCAGCCTGCGTTTGCAATGTAAGCAGAAAAAATGTAATTATTTACGACATCACATTACAAACCTCAAAAATAACAGTATTTCTCCACTATTTAATGGATGTTATTATACATATAAACCTTCCTCTTGAATCACTCTATCTATTAAAAAAAACCGCATCAAAATCCGTTGCGTAGTTTTAAAGATTTAAGCGTACAAAGGGACATAGGGACATAGGGATATAGGGACGGAGAAAGCGACTTTGTTTTATACTATGTAGTGATATCTTCAAGTAATCAATATCTTAGGAATGGTGATTCTTAGGAAAAAAAGTACAAAGAATATTTTTGTAAATAATTTTATAATCTATACAATTTTTGTATGTATGTATTTTTATAAAACTTACTGTTTTCAAAAAAATCCAAAAAAAAAAAATTAAAATTTTGACTTTGATCTTAAATAACTTGTTTAGCAGACATGAGATCAATAGGGACTTTTGACACTATAATCCTACTGGTGTAGCTAAGGTCTCTACCAAAATTCAGCTCTGTCGGAATTACTGTTAATTGAAATGTCTATTTTGACAGGGCTACTATGCATTTATTGTTTTATTATAAAAATATAATCCTTACTTGTATCCATAAAATAAAAACACCTTGTTATCAATATTATTCTTTCATTTGGCATGATAAAATTATGAAATGAGATATTAGGTACATATCATATTAGGTAAAAATATGTCTGTGGTCTTTTCAGCCTCTTACAGCTACTTCCCTGAATGTTTAGTCTATATATATCAGAAGTTTGAATTCTTAATTGAAGCTCATAATAATAATAATAAAGGGTGGTGTTTCAAGTGAAATAAAATTCATGTGGATAAATACTGAGTTTTGAAGGCCCTTATTTAGATAACACAAGTTATACACTTAAGATAACACAAGAAGAAAGTTCATTTTGTTAACCCCCGACGCAAAAACGACGGGGTGTTATAAGTTTGACGTGTCTGTGTGTGTGTGTGTGTATGTGTGTGTGTGTGTGTCTGTCTGTTCCCCTGTGGCGCTTAAACGGGTGGACCGATTTGAGTGCGGTTTTTTGTTTGAAAGGTGAATTAGTCGAGAGTGTTGTTATCTATGTTTGAAGATGGCCGCCGCTACAAAATGGCGGATGACATATTTTTTCACAACTCTTTTGATATGGGTATCAAATGAAAGGGTTTGACTAGTAGAATAGCACTATTGCAAATTCAAGATGGCCGCCGCCACAAAATTGCGAATGTCGGGGGTTTTTTAAATTTTCAATTTATACTTGTTTTCTTGTTTGGTCAAAGCTATTTGTTGCTCTGTAGAAAAATCAGTACTAAATCTTGACTGCCACTGAAAGAAAAAAACTGTTTAGGAATTAGCAGTTTGTTTACTCTCATAAACGTGCCCACATTGCTATTGGCCAAGTGGAGTTACATGTTCGACATCAAGCTGCGACAAAATAACAACACATAGTAGATTATCTAGAATAGAATTGAATAGAAAAGTGTTTTATTCAAATAAACTTTTACAAGTACTTTTGAATGGTCAATTGAATCTACCACTGGTTCGGAATGCCGAACAGTCTGATAAATACATATACAATTACATATATTATATTTAAATTCCAATTGTATCTTTACCAACTCAAGATAAGATACATGGATACAAAACTGTATCCTATACAGAAATGTTCTGCCTCAAATTTGATTCGCGACAACATCCCAACTACGTTGATTGGTAGAAACACTTTCCCTTGCAGCCTTTAGATGCCGGGACTTTCATCTGTAGTAGGTAGGTATGTACTTGCAATCGGGCCTCACGTGTGCTTCAGTAACGAGGATATATTTGCGTATGAAAAACACGAAATACCTCTGAATTGTGGAGGGAATAAGACATTCAACCCTCTCCCCGCCTCGTCCCTTCTCATCTCCCGCGACCCTTTTAACTTTCATCTCTGTCGAGTGCTCGGTCCACATACTTTTGTTCTATTTGATCAATGTTATTAAAATGTCGCGAGCTTGCGGGATTACAAACATCTGACTATCATATAAGCAGCTCCATAACAATCCAGAGGCCGATATAACTATTTCGCGACAGCCTATCAACTTGAACAAACTCAAGATCAATAAAGGACGAGCGCACAAAATTGAAGTCGGTAGACTCCATTACCATACGGCTTACTTAGTACTCGTACCTAAAGACTAATATTTCACTGGGACATTTTTTATTATTATTTTGTAAGTGCGTGCCCTTAACGATATAGTGCAGTCAAATTTGACTCCAAAAGTGGCTAAAATCGCAAACGAACGGCTAGTTCTGATTTTTTAATATGTTGTTAGGACCACTACCAGTAGTGTAAATCCAATTTTGCAGCTTCGAAAGACCTGTGCTAACTTTGCAGCACTCGAAAAACCATGAAATTTTCGCACTACTTTTGGTTTTTTCAATATAAGTCCTAAACTATGGGTTTAAAAAAAATATTATATATACGTTTTTAAAGAAGATTAAAATTGCTACAATTTAAGACCAAAACTAGCTCTTTAAATTCAATATTTGCCGAGATACAGCTCTCCAAAAATTGACAATTAATTCCGAAAAAGTGAAATTTTAAGATTTGGTCAATTTTAAACCCCGATATCGGGGAAAATACTCATTTTACGGGTAAAGTTAATTGAAAAGATGTTGTAGTAAATATAATTAGCTTTAATTTAAACACTTAACGACGTCTGTAGCCCATATAGTTTACTTATAAATCCTAAAAGTTTAAAAAATGGGAAAATTGCAGTTTTCTCTTCAGTTTGTTTTGAATGTAGTTTGAAAGAAAAAACCATGTACACCCACAAGAAATATGTATTAAAACTATTACTAAGTATTTATATTTAGTATTTATAATGTTATTTATTCAAGAAAAAAATTATTTATATTATTATTGATATTTATTGATTTTTATGAAACATATTAACCTGTATTAAAAGGACATTATGAGTTCCGAGCAATATAAGTCGTAAACTACGCTTTTTTTTAAATATGTTCTATACATTTTTAAAGTAAACTAAAATTGCTACAATTTGACACCAGAACCAGTTCTGTAACTTCAATACTTGCCGAGATACAGCTCTCCTAAAATAGAACTTTTTCCAAAAAAAGTGAAAATTTAAGATTTGGTCAATTTTCGACCGCCATCTTGAGGATAATACTCATTATAAGGGTAAAATTATAGTCAAAATGTTGTAGTAAATCTAATTAGCTTTAATTTAAGGGTGGAACGACGTCTCTAGGCCATATAGTTTTACTCACAAACCTTAATGAACAATTATAACCAAAAATAATATCTTTGTAATGCAGGTTAATATGCTTCATAAATATCAATAAAATGAGATAAATAAATTTTTTTTTTCATAAATAACATTATGAATACTATAATAATAGATTAAATGTACATTTCTTGTGGATGTTCATGGTTTTTCCTTTCAAGGTACTCACAAACCAAACTAAGCAGAGCAAATTTACGAAAATTGTTTTCCCATTTTTTGGACTTTTAAGATTTGTGAGTAAACTATATGTCCTAGAGATGTCGTATTACCCTTAAATTAAAGTTAATTAGATTTACTATAACATTTTTACCTATAATTCTACACATAAAATGAGTATTATCCCCAAGATCGCGGTCGAAAATTGACCAACTCTTAAATTTTCACTTTTTTTTTAAAAAGTTCAATTTTAGGAGAGCTGTATCTCGGCAATTATTGAAGCTACAGAACTGGTTCTGATGTCAAACTGTAGCAATTTTAGTCTACTTTAAAAATGTATAGAAAATATTAAACAAAAATGCGTAGTTTACGACTTATATTGCTCGGAACTCATAATGTCATTTTAATACAGATTAATATGTTTCATAAAAATCAATAAATATCAATAATAATATAAATAATTTTTTTCTTGAATAAATAACTTTATAAATACTTAATTTAAATACTTAGTAATAGTTTTAATACATATTTCTTGTGGATGTACATGGTTTTTTCTTTCAAATTACATTCAAAACAAACTAAAGAGAAAACTGCAATTTTCGCATTTTTTAAACTTTTAGGATTTGTAAGTAAACTATATGGGCTACAGACGTTGTTTAGTGTTTAAATTAAAGCTAATTATATTTACTACAACATCTTTACAATTAACTTTACTCGTTAAATGAGTATTTTCCCCGATATCGGGGTTTAAAATTGACCAAATCTTAAAATTTCACTTTTTTGGAATTAATTGTCAATTTTTGGAGAGCTGTATCTCAATAAATATTGAATTTAAAGAGCTAGTTTTGGTCTTAAATTGTAGCAATTTTAGTCTACTTTAAAAAAGTATAGAAAAATATTTTTTTAGAAACGCATAGTTTAGGACTTATATTGAAAAACCCAAAAAAGGTGCAAAAATTTCGTGGTTTTTCGAGTGCTACAAAATTAGCACAGGTCTTTCGAAGCTGCAAAATTGAATTTAGACTACTGGTAGTGGTCCTAACAACATATTAAAAAATCAGAACTAGCCGTTCGTTTGCGATTTTAATGTCAAATTTGACTGGCGTAATAAGGCAATTTGACAAAATAAACAATGGAATATTCAATCAGAGTATGTTACTAAAATACCGCAACCGATTCGGTTTTTGCGACTGCCCCCATTTGATTTGATTTTAAACAAATTCAAGAAACATCAACACAATTTTATAATGATATAAAACAAATGAAAACATGGCACCACATTCAACGAAGGGCATGTAGGAGTACGGAAATCAAAGTATATTACACGTATTGTTATATTCTAGAGTAGATTTAACTAAATAGCTCTCGCAGGTAGCAGTTAACACTTGGCACTAAGGCCGAATCGGTTCATAAAGGATGCCTTCATAGCCAGCAATCACAACACAATCACCCCAGCCTTGCGTGACACCGAAATCGTCCTCGTTCATAAGTATAAATTAATCCATTTAGAGCGCTCGCCCGGCACCGGCCGCGACCGACGATTAACGGAAGCGTCTACTTAACTAATTTATCCCCGGGTGGTTTTAACAGAATGGATAGCAGTGATTACGGATGATGGCGAGGATCGTGTGACGGTTGCGCGTACGCAACTACACATAAGTGGAACGGAAAATTTTGTTCGTTCTTGTTCATCATGACATCTTCTTTCAGATATTCTCAAAGGTTTATGTATGTACCCTGTCATACCTCGGTAGCAGGAGTACCGTAGTTAAGTAACTACGTACTGTATTTTTATACCTATATTTTAATTGTATGTGTATATTTTTATAGACTCTACTCAAGAACAAACAATCACTTATCTTTATAATGTAGTTTCCTATTTGCAAAAAAGTAGTTGCTAAAGCAAGGACTTTTTCGGTCACTTATTGCCGATTGATCATTTAGATTGCTGGTCGATTTCCGAAAGATTTAGATCACTGTTTTGATTAGATAAACAGTTATGTAAACATCATTTAGCATTTGTCACAAATCCGGTAGTACTTAGGTACTTTATGTACTTATTGTGTCCATAGAGCTGAACATATAAATGAATCGAGGGTGAGCACGGGATTTCCAAGGCTACATAATATACCACCTAGTGACAGTGCATTGGCGATACGAGAGGCGTGATGTCCGCACACAGCTAAGACACCTGAGTCGCGCTGGGCGCATCGCTCACTGCAATCTGTACATTATTTCTCCATTGTTCGCGTAACGAGCCCCCTCCTCACACTTCCACCCCGCTCACCCCTCGCTCCACGTACCCACACCCTGCCCCGGGGCGGCGGGACCTCTCTCGCGCCTTTCTTTTATCATTCCTCTCTTTATTTCCGAATGCAAATAATCCTCCACACGTGTGAGAACCGAAACCATTGTTCTCGCTTCCACCCCCGCGGGGGACCTTGGTGACGCAATCTTTTTCTTCAGCATTTACATAAATGTACACTATCCGAGAACTTATTACGTTACGCATGAAACATTAATTTCTTATGCATACACAATATCATTTTATTCAGTATCTTATAAATTTTCCCCGTAAGGAAAACATGACAATAATTATTACGACCATGGAATGAGGACAATTTTATTTCTTGGAGAGAATATATGTACCTAACAAAAATCTAAAAAATATTAACATTGTTTATGGAAAATTCCTCGTAGTGCAAATATCCTCAAATATTGTAGTTTGTAATAAAAATAACTAATAACTTTCTAAATCAACACTCATAACCGTAGATTAACCGTAAAATTCTTATAGCATTTCACTACTTTTGGTATTTTACTAGCAGTTACCACCCAGGGCCGGATTAACCCTATCGGGGCCCCTAGGCAATGCAATTCTCGGGGCCCCTTTCCTTATTACATTTGTATATACTTCCTCCATTGAGAATTTTCTCAAAAAAAAATATTGTTAGATGAAGCTTTTTTTTCTTGTTGCGTGGCCCGCATTGACTAGGGCCCCCATCGATCAGGCACTCACGGGGCCCCTAGTCGGTGCGGGGCCCCTAGGCAGTTGCCTAATCCGCCTTATGGATAATCCGGCGCTGTTACCACCAGATTGTTTTACACTGCTTTCTATTGAACCACCTTACGATGACATAAAGTAACCAAACGTTTACGACAAGGCACAATCGGTTTAGTAGCACATTTTAGATTTACGGATTCTGTTAACTCTTTCTATTCCACGTAAAGGTAGTCCTGCAGTTCCAGCGATAGCTCGATAATCCTGTGAGGGCAAAGAGAAAATTGAATTAGCTAGAATTACTTTCTACTTACAAACTTAGTTTTATATAATTAACGCTGATACAGTATCGAATTATTGCTAGGAACTAAAATCATCATCATCATCATCATCATGATCAACCCATTACCGGCTCACTACAGAGCACGGGTCTCCTCTCAGAGTGAGAAGGGTTTTGGCCATAGTCTACCACGCTGGCCAAGCGGATTGGCAGACTTCACACACCTTTGAGAACGTTATGGAGAACTCTCAGGCATGCAGGTTTCCTCACGATGTTTTCCTTCACCGTTAAAGCAAGTGATATTTAAATACTTAAAACGCACATAACTCTGAAAAGTTAGAGGTGCGTACCCGGGATCGAACCCACGACCTCCAATTAGAAGTCGGTCGTCCTAACCACTAGGCTATCACAGCTTTTTTAGGATGGTGTAGAAACTGACGCCAACTGTCCACCTCCGACAGCCTGAGCTTGTGGACTGTAGTTTTAGAATTTAGACGCTCGGAGGTCAAAGGGCGTTTGAAGGAGAACTAGGATCCGTGCACTAACCTGATAACGTCCCGGGACTGGAACCGGATGCGAAGGTCGCGCACACGCACTATAATATGCCCTCCGGAGCAGGTGTCGGCAGGACAGCAGCGACGAGTTCTCGATACCACACTTATTTGGTTGGGTTATGCGCGGAGACGGGCGACGCAAAATGGCGCATGCGTCTCGCGGAGACGAAAGATTCGTACTGTCTTACATCGCGGCTTCGCGATGTTTTTGAGTGCACGGGAGGAAATAGAGGGTAGGTAGGGAATTAATTTGACGAATGTTAATCCAAATGAGAAACCAAAAAGGGTGGCGTCACCATTTCCCCCCGCCCTTAAAGGCTTGGCTTTAAGAGGACAAAAATAATAATAATTATATGAAATAGATTAGATGAATGTATATCCATAGCGATATATAATACACATATATGTTGGATAGACATTATATAGATAAAATTAAATTATAAATCGAAATATGTACATATTATTCAAATAAAATTATCTTGATATAAACTAACAAAAATAATGTTAAGACCTTAGTAATAGTCTATTGATTCGGTAGGGGGCATAAGCGAATCACTGGACGCAGGAAAGTTCCCTTAGTCGTCCTAACTGAAGCTACGCGGACTACCCCACCTTTGGAAGGATGGATCTTGTCTATTCTACCTAAGGGCCATGCTAAAGGTGGCGCGTTATCGTTATTGATGATCACCACGGTGCCTGCAGTAATAGGAACTGCATCAGTTTTCCACTTTCGATGAACCTGTAACTTATGCGAATATTCACTACACCATCTCTTCCAGAAGGATTGAATGATTTTATTTAAAAGTGAATGTCTCCTTTCCAAAAATGGAATTAATTTTTGTAGCGCAGGCGAACAGCTTTTCGCGCTACTCAAATTCTGAAATTCATCAGCAAAATATTTACGTTGCACGACGTGGAGCAGTTTGTTTTCCGCGAATTCAATATCGCTCAATGTAATGGTAGCTGATTCGCGGCGTGGTAACAACTTTATAAATCTGAATACATAGACAAGTAACAATTTAGTCCATGAAGACGAGCGTTGAGCAAGTTCATATAGAAAAGATTCTTCCTGCTCGATTACGGTAGTATGTAAAATAGTCTTTTGTTCTGGAATTTCATTAATCGGGACACCGTCTAATTCTTTAAGTGGCCACTGTGATGGAGGGAGTGACATCCAATGAGGACCATGGAGCCATAAGGGATGGTCGAGTAGTTTGTTAGGAGTTAAACCTCGAGATAAGCAGTCCGCGGGGTTTTCGACTCCCGACACGTGATAAAAGTTATTCGCGGTGACGTGGTCATTAACCATGACAACGCTATTTGCCACAAATGTTTGCCAGCGATGTGGCGAATTTTTGATCCAATATAGAGTGACCTTAGAGTCAGTGAAAGCGAAAACATTCGTAATATCGTAGCGCGGGTTGTAATTATCATAAACCATGCGAAGTAACTTAGCCAAAACCACCGCACCGCACAGCTCCAAACGAGCCACGGAGAGAGTCTTAACTGGAGCCACCTTCGACTTAGCGCAAACTAATTGCACTGTGATTCCACTCGCCGATTGTACGTGTAGGTAGACTACAGCCCCATAAGCGAGTTCAATGGCATCCGACAAGCCCACTAGGGTGACCACTGTACCATCTGCTACTCCCAAATAGCGGGGGATTCTAAAATCATTTAGCTTTGGTAATTCGGCACAAAATTGTTCCCACGTTCGAATAATATTAGGCGGTGGAGTTTCATCCCAATCTATATTTAGTAACCAGAGCTTTTTTATTAGTAATTTGGCAAATAGTATAGTTGGAGCCAAAAATCCCATTATATCCCACAACCTTGCGATGGTGGATAGTATGGCTCTCTTAGAACAAGTCGCGCTTGTAGGGGACACCTTGAAGTAGAAAGTGTCCGTTGAGGTTGACCAACGCAGTCCTAATATCTTATGTTGATCCGACTTATCAAACTCGACTTCTGAAGAAAGTCTATGTGTAGCGGGGATGTCGGTTAAAGCTCGCGAAGAATTGCTGCTCCACTTGAGCAAGTCCCACTGCGCTCCCTTGAACAAGTCAATAAGCTCTTTGGCAGCAGCAGCTCCTTCATCTTCGGTTTTCACAGAAAATACTAAGTCGTCCATGTAGATCGACGATGCTGCCACTCGACTGGCAAGGGGATACTTGTCTCCGTTGTCAGCTACGAGTTGCTTTACGGTACGTAAGGCATGATAAGGGCTGGACTTCAAACCAAAACAGACCCTGTTGAACTCGAACGTAGAAATTGGGTCGCTTGGATGGAAGCGATATAGGATGCGTTGGAAGCGGCGGTCCTGTTCCCTAACCGCGATTTGTAAAAACATTTGTTTACAGTCAGCAGAAAGTGCTATGGAGAATAATCTAAAATTTAAAATAATTTGAAAAAGATCACCCTGTAGATTAGGTCCACTATGTAGAATATCATTGAGGCTAACCCCAGAGCTGGTCTTGCATGTTGCGTCCAGGACGACGCGTAACCGAGTCGAAGATTTATCTTCACGGACGACGCCATGATGTGGGATGATATATGTAGGTAGGAGCTCCTTATCCGGAGTGTTCGCGGGTACTGGTGATATGTAGTTATTTTGTAAATATTCAACGATCACGTTATCATAAGCCTCTCTTAGCTTCGGAGAAGCTTCGAGCTTGCGTTCTAAGCATAAGTACCGGTTATAGGCGACGTTATAAGAGTTACCTAATGAACACACATCTTCGCAAAAGGGTAATGCCACACTATACCTACCACTGACAGGATCGCGCTCGGTAGTGACGCGATACAATTCCTCACACTCGTTATCAGCGGGGCTATAGACAGGCGGACAAGTGAGTTCTTGTAGCTCCCAAAATCTTTTAACTAATTCGTCGATAGCGATAGTATGTTCGATACCTACGATCGCGCAACAAGAAGTCGCAGTCGGCCGAGTGTATATGGGCTGGCGTGTAGGTACTGAACCCATCAGAACGTACCCCAGCACGGTATGTATAGCGGGCGGCGAAGTCGCATCTCCGCGTATTATTTCCGGCAACAGTAAATGCGGGAACAAGGAGGCTCCGATCAACACATCAACAGGGCTAGGAACGGCAAACGTGTCGTCCGCGAGAGGTAAGTTGTTTATATGCGAAAGCGCATCTGTATCGATAGGAGAAGTGGGTAAGTTACCCGTTATTTTATCTACAACTAATGCTGAGATATCGAATTTTATATTTATTTTATATTTAGAGTGAAATTGTAACAACGCCGATCTGTTTATACGATTTTCCGATCCGCCGAAACCACGAACCGTGGTATTAGAAATATTATTTAGATGTATATTCAACCGCCTACAACAATCTGTAGTAATGAAGTTTGTGTCCGCAGCGCTGTCTAATAGAATACGCAAAAGGTGTGTGTTTCCCTTACTATCATATGCAATCACTTGAGCGGTCGCGAGCAAAACAGAAGGCTGCGTAATACATTGCTCGCGAGGTTGAGTGATACCTTTGCCGCGTAATGTGTCTGACGCGGCAATGGATGTCGTACACATCGCAACGCTATTGTCGGGTGTCACTTGACTGACCGGTGACGAACTCGCGGTCGCGGGCGAGGCTCCCTGTGGCTTGTCGCTTACAGAGTCGGGCGCGCGACTGGAGGTAGCGGAGTTCGAATCGGACGTTGTGAAGTGGAGCCAAGTTGAGTGCCGGAGGTTACATTTCCTACAGTTTTTAGTCGAATTACATAATTTTATTTGATTATGATTAATATTTAGGCAATTTACACACGCATTGCATTGTTTAGCCAATTGGAACCGTTCCTCCGGGGTGGCTCGCATGAATCGCGGACATTTAAATAACTGTTGGTGAGTTATATTGTCACACAAACATTTACCTGTAGGTTTATTCTTGTCGACGGTAGTCACAAGCGCGAATTTTTGCGACGGAGAATTTTTATTGATATTAGAGCGGCTACGATCGGTATTCCTTTTCGCATTGTTACTACTCGTAGAAGCTTTCACAGATGTACGCTGCATTATTTTGGATTGATTTTTAATAAAATCAACTAAATCCTCGAAGGTGGGTATCGTGGATGGATCTCCCAACCGTTCGAACGTATGTATGGTATCTGAATCTAATTTCTTAAGTCCGATATGTAATACGATAAAATCTGCTAAGTCCGGAAGCTTAAGATTTTTAAGACCCCTAAAGGCGGCTACAAACTTTTCTATAAATGAATCAAAGTTGTCCGCACTGGCACTGATAGGTTTAAATTCCAATAACTGATCCAAATACGTAGCAGCTATCATTCTTTTGTCGTCGTATTTATCTATTAAAGTTTGTAACAACAATGAATAATTCTCGGCGCAAGGAGTTATGCCCGAGCAGGCGGTGAGCGCCTTGCCGGTTAATTTACCGAGAAGATAATACATTTTCTCTGAATCCGTTAGAGTTGTATTATTGTGTATAGTCGATTTAAAATTTGCATAAAATAATGGCCACGACAAAATATCGCCGTCGAACGACCTTAACTCGATAGGCGGTAGGGTCGGTTTATTTTTGCGTAGTGACGCTTCTTTGTTTTGTGTGTGAGGGCTAATTTGCGACTTAATTAATTGAATACGGCCATACAACTCATCAAACGAAATGAGACTGTAATATTGTGGTGTCGCATCGGGATCGATGGTTAATAACCGGTCGTTATGCCGATCTAAAAGATTCTGAAATTCAGTCCGAAGCGTATCTAAAGTGACGACTGAACTAAGGAAACTTTCCCTCACGTGCACATCAGCTGTTTGTACGTCTTTCGAAGAATCATAAATTTGTTGGATTCTTTGAAAGATGACATTTCGTTTTGCTTCTAACAACCTAAGCTCCTTGTCATTTTGAACGGAAACTGAGAAGCCTTTATTTTTCTCTGCCATGTTTACACGAATAAATTAAATGAACGCGTAAACCGGGGAGATAACGCTTGTTAAAGAACCAAGCGGATTGTCGTCGTGCGGCCGGCCGTAAATGTAGGTAGTAAGAAATCTACTTGGGTCGTACGACGAAATATTGTGATATTTCAGTTAATTGTTCACAAATATGATATATATAATTAAAATATTAAAATATATAATTATATAAGTATGAGGGAACGCCAACAACTCAATTATTGTGGCGTGGGTAGGTACATACGATATTATGATCGAATATAATAGATGCGTGACAATTAGGTATGTTACGCGTGTAAAATATATTTAAATAATATATATTATTATAATAAAACAGTCCTATTAGCCAATCCTAATAAGAGCGGGTATGTATGTTCAGCCAGACCAGAGGGATGGATCAGTAGATCGCAGTCGCCTCGTGGTTGACAGAACGAAGTTCGAGATCCGGCTCGAACTGGAACCAGTAAGTATGGTGTAGAAACTGACGCCAACTGTCCACCTCCGACAGCCTGAGCTTGTGGACTGTAGTTTTAGAATTTAGACGCTCGGAGGTCAAAGGGCGTTTGAAGGAGAACTAGGATCCGTGCACTAACCTGATAACGTCCCGGGACTGGAACCGGATGCGAAGGTCGCGCACACGCACTATAATATGCCCTCCGGAGCAGGTGTCGGCAGGACAGCAGCGACGAGTTCTCGATACCACACTTATTTGGTTGGGTTATGCGCGGAGACGGGCGACGCAAAATGGCGCATGCGTCTCGCGGAGACGAAAGATTCGTACTGTCTTACATCGCGGCTTCGCGATGTTTTTGAGTGCACGGGAGGAAATAGAGGGTAGGTAGGGAATTAATTTGACGAATGTTAATCCAAATGAGAAACCAAAAAGGGTGGCGTCACCAACTAAAATATTTCCAGTGTATTACAATGTATTTCCAGTTCCCTTTTTCACGCCTTGTTAAATCACCGCCATCGGATTAGCGGAGGCGAGTAGTGTCGACGCTCATTGGGAGTGGAGGACAAACAGCTCGTTAAGCGTAGTCGGACGGAAGGGTGGAGCCTTGCTTCCCAAGAAAAACGCTAAGTGGGAAATCAATACGTATTAGGCGCGATATCGGGCCCGGCTACCCGTCACACTATGATGGATGAACGCAACCAAACTTTCCGCACTCTTCCGACTTTAATAATGACAATATACAAATTGACGTCCGCCCCGACGCTTCCGAAACGCGATAGCACACTGTCGCCACTCACATTATGTAAACAAACACGAAAAAACGGATCGGCTACCATCAATTTTTGTAATAGAAATCTCAATTACGTTGTTTTTTCGAGATGCTCATCTATCACGCGTCCCGAACTATCGGTTCGATCCAATCGTCGCCTCGTATAACAGCGCCGTCTTCCTGACGTGCCCGTGTGCGATATTGGAGTAGATCGACAGGCGGGAGTCAGTGCCACCTCTACATATTGAAAGCTATTCGGAATTTGCAAATAAATACATGCACACGACGCGACGTGCAGCCCGCCTCGCCCGGCGCATCACTACTCCCTTTAAAATTGAAATCGTACTCGGTGACTGTCTCTTGAAACCTACCTATGGTTTCCGACGATATTCAAGATTATGAACACGTAGTACAATTCAATATACACGATACACCCAAGTTGATTTATATTGCACATGTAAGTGCTTTGCACACTTTACATTTAAAAAACTTCGTTGTAATCGCTCTAGAAAAAGAAGAATTTTTAAAGGTTCCCATCGTAACTTAGCTTTAGTCAGTTGCAGGCATCTAGTAAATATTTAAAAGATCAATTCCAATTCCACTAAGAATAGCAATTTTGTTCAAAACTTTTAAAATAATGCTAAAGCTAATGTTACCGGTATAGTTAATGCAAAAACGCTATTAAACAATATTCATCTTATAATTCATGGTGTCTACACGACCACGCAAGTACCTTTAAAGAGTCGTTTGCGATACACCCACCTGAGACCAGTTAGCACTTACCGATGCTTAGCAGTGTATAATCCTTTCGAAGCTTCTATAAACACTATTCTCGGAAAAAGTTCTGAGCAAAGTAAGGTGACATTTTACGAGTACTTCACACTGTTGCCTATACACTCTGTTGACTGTTTCCCTTCTAAATCTTTATCGGGGCATTTTTATTAGTGGATTTTATAATGTATGGAAAGATTGCCATCTGACCTTAGCAACTATGTAACGATAAAGGGTTGAATGATTTTTGTTTTCATCAAAGTAAATCAGTGTTTATAATAGGAAATATAATTTCCTATTATAAACACTGATTTACTATCTATTTGGATATATATCTGGATATATATCCAAATAGATAGTCTATTTGGATATTGTATTCAGTTAATAAACTCACAGTATTGGTTTTCAACAAAAGCGTTGCCAACTTGTCCAGTTATCATCTGATTCTTAAGAAAATTAACCAACAGTTGCCAAAGCATAATATTACCTTGTCTCACATGAGATTAAGCGGAGTATGGAGTAGTTGAAAGTGTGGAGTGTGGGGGGGGGATGTATTTATGTCACCTCGGGGACGCAAGCTCTCGCCCCTCCCAATTATACCGCAGTAAAAGTCATAAAAAGACACCCGAAGTTTTTACACGAAGCTAGAAGAGGCTCACGAAATTAAGAGGGGCGCCGAAATGTGAGATGAGCATGAATTTTTTATAAGAGCAGATGATGGTGCCCCGTTTATGATGTCTTACGGCGGGTAATGCCTGCGCTGCACGCGCTGTGCGCTCTGAATCATTGATGCCACCTTTATTGCTACCGCAGACAATGTCAAATAATTAATTACATGCCTCCAAGGAACCGGACTCGCTCCGCGGTCTCATGCGGCCGAACACGATCAAATGCCAAGGTCTTGATTAATTCCGAGGTGTAATTATTTTTTAATTGAGTTTTTATATGCATTAATTGTAATATTTTTAAGATAAGTAATTATTTATTACGCAATAAATAAGTCGTATAAAATTCTACGAAAATAATTATTATATAAGCCTTCACTGCTTTTGCGCCACCGTAAAAACATTGTTTCTTTTTGCTCGTTCAACAGACATTTCTGATTCTTATTTAATTGAATCCATCGTTAGCTTCAAGTAACAGCTAAGTACGTACGTACCTACTATCTATTGTGTTGTATCTGTTACTTGTTAAAGTTTAATTTATCGTTCAACGCAAACAATTTTATTTTTAAAAACAAGAGTGCTCTAAATTGTAAGTAATTATCCTAATTCCTACCATAACTGAAAATTAAGGCTATGTCTAAAAGTGAAAAATCTACACATAAATTAATAACTAAAGAGGAGACTATTTGTCTGTATATTTATTACAAAAATATTCTTAACTGTTATATAGGTGGTTATAATACACACTTACCAATGCTACATTAAATAGCCATACAGTTAAAATTGCTTCAAAATGTACATAATACGAAGAAATTGCTACTGAGGAACCAAGCAGAATGATGATATTAACAAACTCCACCAGCAGGTAGAGAAGAAATATTGGAAATTCGTAAATATTGCGTTAGGAAGGATCCGGCATTTAAGAGTTTTGCCATTTTTTGCATAAATAATCGCGGGTGTCTACTAGTTTCCAATAAGCGGTCATAAAAATTTTATTCAAAGTGCTTTTTGGTCACGAGAACGGGTCGAAAACGACCCGAGACCTGGTTAACGCAACAGCGATTTTCGTTTTGTGTACGCTCATATGAAACAATACATTCTCACGTTTAATTTCATATGGACCTCAATTGATTTTTTTACGAGTGTGTTTATTATGCTTCCAATGTGCGAAATGTCGATTGTGATATTCGCTTTTAACGACACGCGAGATTTATCACCTAGCTAAATTACTCCCAAGTTTGTGCCCACCTTAAATTCCTTAATTCTTTATTAGTTTAAAAAAACTCGAATAACGAAATAAATAGATATGGAAGAAATTAAACACCTATAAGTAATTCCTAACAAAGGATTATTGAATCTTACTTTAAAGTGATACCATATAATCCTTCGAAGAGAATGTTTACGTAACCGCTGCCGTGTAGTCAGTGTCACATCGTAAAGTTTGAACGGAAGTGTCACGCTCAGCGGCGAACTGCCCTAACGGTTGGACAGGGCCCGGGGTGCGCGGCCGGCGTACGGTGCGTGCGTGCCTAGCCGGGCTCCGGTCGCAGCTAATATGATTATGACAGTGCTACGTGCCAACCCAGCTCCGGGAATCCTCGCACAAATATTCATTAATCTTTCACGGTCCGACGTCCGCCGCGATGGAGATTTAATCAGATTAAGGATCATCTTTTTGCGGGAAAAGTCATGCCCTTTTGTTGCTGCTCGGCCTTCGCTCGCACTTTTGTGCTGAATTTATGACGGACGATGTTTGTTCAGAATGTAAATTACGTAAAAGAAAACGGTCTCCACCTTCCACCTACCATTTGTCTTCTTCAAGTGTTTATTGTGTGAGTAGATATCTGTAGAGGAATGTGGTGCGGCGTCGCACGCAGGGCGTGCATCTGTGTCCGTAGACGGCGCCAAGACGACTGTTGGTGCCCGTGAACCGTGCGACCTCGCCACGCTGTCTGCTACGAGCGGATTTTCCACACCGAGTGCGTTTAAAAAGCGAACCGATAGCGTTAAAACGAGTATAATTTTTTTTAAATAGCAGGACAGATTGTAAAAAAAGAAAAAAAAATTTATAAACACAAAAGTTATTTCACAAATCACAATGACTACGTAGGTATAATAAGAGACACAGCTTTCGATACAGAAAAGCTTACGGTTTAGAAAACGAAAAAAAATATTATATATCTTTGACTTTAAAAATATTAACACTCAAATGGCCCCTCGTTCAGTCTGTTTGATTCATAGATAGGACGCGAAAAGCCAAATAAAAAGTAGAATTAAGCGCGTCGAAACGCGCGTAAAATTATTTTACCATTGTATGCAAATCCACGCCGCCGTGATTATTTTATTTCCTAAGAGTCCCAGAATATAAATCTCGGTTGAAAAACGAAACCAGCCTGCAGTTTCTCAATTGATTTGTGTTAAAAAAATTGTGTTTGGGTGCGCTTAAAGAATAAACGGCTATTTGCTTGCAACAATCGACAGTTATAGCCGGGTCAAAATAGACATTTAATTTAGCAGTAATTCCGACAGAGCTGAATTTTGGTAGAAACCTTGGGTACACCAGTAGGAATAAAGTGTCAAAAATCCCCATTGATCCCATGTCAGCTAAAAAAGTTATTCAAGGTCAAAGTCACAATTTTCGTTTTTTTTTTTTGATTTTTCTCGAAAACGGTAAGTTTTATAAAAACACAGTCCAGTAAAAAATTGTAGATCATAAAATTAACTACAAAAATATTCTTTATACTTTTTTTTCTAAGAATCACCATTCCTAAGATATCGCCAATTTCTTAAAAAGTTCACGCCTACTTTGAGACACTTTATCAATAAAATTTGTTTAAAGATATTAAATATATTTAAGAAATGCAAAAATTCAGAGACTTACTGGATAGATAAATAAACAATAATCCGCCGAAAAAATGAAATTATTACAATTTTTCAATTAGTTATGCAATAGTTAATTTGCTACTTGAAGATGAAAATTGCAAGTGTGATAATTGTTGAACTATAAATTTCAGATTGTTTTCCTTTCTTGAAGCTATTCTTGAAAGAGACTGTAGAATAGATTTCCGTTGGAAAAATTAAAAAAAAGTCATTTTTCAATTTTTTATTAACAATTTTCTTAAGTGCAAAATTAGAAACTTGAGACGTGAGGACTTTTGACACTTTATTCCTACTGGTGTAGGTACCCAAGGTTTCTACCAAAATTCAGCTCTGTCGGAATTACTGTTATTTGATAACATTTTTACGTCTATTTTGACCGGGCTATTATAAAAGAAACCACTGAAACATAAGAAAATAATGAATGAGAAAATAAATCCGACAAAAGATGACATCTACGAGCTTTGCGCGCCGTTACATTGAAAAAAAGATGTTAAGTGTCGGACGATTGTTAAAATCTGCACTGCATCTGAAGATATTTGAAGTTTCTGACAAGTAATGGCATCACTATACTAGCTTTTGCTCGCGGCTTCGCCCGCGTTAATTTCGATTTTTCACAAATCCTGAGGGAATTGTGAATATCTGGTTTCCGTTCCCGCTCCCTTTTCCAACCTTTATACCTACTTTCAAGGAAGTTTGCTATAGTAATCTACCTATAGCTGTAGCTGTAGATTTTGGTTTTTTCAAAATCCCGCGGGAACTGTGGATTTTTCCAGGAAAGTCAGGGCATAATCTAGGTATATCTATTCAAAATTTCAGCCAAATCGGTTCAAGAGTTGCGACGTTACAGAGATATTCATATTTATAATATTAGTAGGATTATAAAAGGGTTTTGAGGATATGTACAACGTCAACTCTTAATAAATCGAACTAGGAGCGTTTCTTTCATAAAAATGATGCAAACATACTGATTTCATGAAGGTTTTAATAGATTTGATATAAATTATCCTGAATTTCTTGTTCAGTCAAAAAAGATAGCTTTAAGTATATGTTAATCATCAACTCTGTAAAGACGAGATTTTGAATTAGTTTGTGACAGCTTGAAACGTTTGAAAAAATGTGTGACAAAGACATCGATTTTCACAAGACTCATTGTCCGGCGTCTACGGAGTTATCTGGCGACTGACGTCTGCACGTGTATCCAAACGTTCTAAGAATCACGCGCGCATTGCACTATTCAGAAGCCTGGCCTGCGGCTCGGGTGTTAAAAGCGCCTCGACTGTAATTTTCAACTTACCGCACTCGTGCATAAATTACTATTATTAAAGCACACCTAGTCCAAAAAGCGGGTATCTAATGTCAGTTGCACTGCAAAAACGTCGCCACGCCGGGAATGTGTCGCCAGTCGCCACCGCGTTCCGGGACGCGAACGCCGAACAGGCTATAAAAATACCTCCGGATGAAGCCTCGCGCCGCTTTCCATTTCTTTTTAAATCAATCCAATCCACCGCCACCGTTCGATTGGTCGCTGCTAAATGTTGTGACGTCACAAAAATTCAAACGCCGTGTCGTACCGTGAAAGTCATAAATATGAACTACTAAAAAGCAGCTTAAATCATAATTGAAAATAGCTGACTGACAGGCACTTATGATGAAGTTTAGTCCTGGGGAATTATTTAATACTAGCTGATCCCCGCGACTTCGTCCGCGTGGCGAGCTTTATACATAGGATCGGATTGGATCCCATAATCTTTTTTTGTACCTAAACTAAATGTAGCCTAAGTTACTCCTTATAACATCACCTATCTGCCATTAAAAGTTCCGTCAAAATCGATCCAGCCGTTTCAGAGATTAGCTGGAACAAATAGAAAGATTGACAAACATAAATTTAAACGCACACCAGTTTAAAATAAGCCATACGTTCAAAGATCCGGGTCCCAAGTTATTTGAACCCAATAAATGTCTGTTATTTCTGAACTAAAAAACCTATGACCTTGAAATATTTACGGGACAATACTTAAAGTACTACCTTTCTAACAAAAAAAGAACGAGATAATCGAACTACGCGTTAATGAATTACAGCTAAATACACGTTTTAACTTTCTTCCCCTCTCCCAAGGGAACCCTGCTGAGTTTCGGGATAGAAAGTATCCTATGTCCTACCTCGGAGTATAAACTCAAATCGTACGAAGTTTCATTCGAATCCATTCAGTAGTTTCGGCGTGATGCGCGGCCAAGATACAGACAGACAGACAGACAAAAATGAAAAAAATTTCAGTTTTGGCTTCAGTATCGATTATAGTGCCCTCCAAAAGAAATTTTCTAAATATCTTCAATGTACAGAATTGGATCTGTTACAGTTTTATTATATTACTAGATGATGCCCACGGCTTCGCCCGTGTGGTTTGTAAAAATCTCGTGGGAACTTTGATTTTCCAGAACAAAAAGTAGCCTATCTGTAGTAAGTAGGTAGTAACCCGTCCACAAAACGGAAAAATTCCGTGGGATCCTTACGATTTCGGAATGCAATTCCTTACAGCATCAGGGTTGAGGAGTTGGACATGTACCTACTCGAGGTCATTCAACAATAAAGTCTTTAATTGGTATCCCCAATATCAATTTAAATAACCGACAGTGCCTAAATCCCATTAGTGTTGGGGATCAGATCCCCTACAGCATCAGGATTGAGGAGTTGGAATCCAAATTTTTTGTAGGACAGTGTCGCAATGTTTCTCTATCGATTAAAAAAAAAATTACGCAAATCGGTTCAGAAATCTCGGAGATATCGGTGTACATAGGTAGAAAAACACAACTCCTCCTTTTTTGAAAGTCGGTTAATAAAGTAGCCTATGTTACACCCTGGTTAATTCTCTACTTGTATGTGAAAGTCCCGCCAAAATCGGTTCAGCCGTTCCAAAGATTAGCCCGTTCAAACAGACAGACAGACAGACAGACAGACAGACAGACAGACAGACCGACAGACAGACAGACAAAAATTTTAAAAACGTGTGATTCGGTTATAGTATCGTTCAATTAACCATATAAGCTTAATATGAGGTAGTTATTTCGATATTACAGACAGACACTTCAATTTTATTTATTAGTATAGATCTAGTCAGCGATAACCAAATATACGATTTGTTGATAGGATACGTACACTTCCTAGACCGCTGTCAAGCGGAATGTAAAGTGTATCTGGATGAATTAAACATTGTTCCTTTAAAAATAGATTCAAGCTTAGGTATCACTACACCCGCATCTTAGAGGAAGCACCTACTAGGTATACAGAAGATTGAATCTAAATAATCACGCGTGCCAAGCTGAAAACAAAGACCTAATGAATTTTGTACGGAGGTTTTTTGTATTTCATTCTGTGGTAATATTTTACTACATGAAACCATACCCTACACGTTATAATGTAGGTACATAGGTATCCATAGGTATACATAGGTATCCAAACTTAATATTGTAAAATCTTTCTCACAACCCGATCGCAGAACTGATCTTGCGACGAAGTTTAGGACCGAGATAGCATGTATCCTAAAGACTTGGGTACTTTATATCCTTTTTTTTTGTTTTTTTTTTTTTTTTGACGTGGTGGAAACCTTTTATAGGTACCCCCGTTCTGCGGCCGAATGCGGCAGAACGAAGGTTATGTGGGAGTCCAACCGGGTACCCACTAAAACCACCACGGCATGACCCTCATGCTGTGTGCTGGACGCCTGGGGAACCCAAAGTATGCATCCCAGGTGTCCGGCAGCCGCCCCAGCTGGGGCTCCCGCTCGCCTCTGGGCTGTCCCTCCAGAGGCTCGCGCCCTCCCGTAATTTTTTAACGAGGTTTTCTTCCTCCCGCGATGGGCATCGCTGCCCCCCGCCCCGGGGTGTCTCACCCCCAGTTTCATCCGCGGTGCCCTCTGCTAATCAGAGGGACACGCGGAGAAACCTCCCTCCGCCAGGTCATTGGCCATGGCTAACAATATCCCCGAAATTATTAACCATGTTACCGGGGTGCACCGGCCCGAATACTGCTCTTCCCCTCGGACGTATCCAAGAGGACCAGCAGCACCCAGGCACACTTGGAGGTTACCTGGCTAGCACCCCGGGTACTTTATATCCTGGAAAATGAGAGATTTTGAAAATAAGGCTTGTCAAAAAATCTCTCATTTTCCGGGAATCATCATTCACGGGCATCAGTAAGTTTACATTATCAAAACTTCCTCCAGGATAACTTGATACTGTTTTTGAAAAATATAACATAAAAGAGTCAAATGCAATTCCCGACTTCCTAATTAAAATTTAAATGCGAATCTAGTGCTCAGTCTATAGACATATTAAAATTAAGGCTTAGACACACACGTCGCGCTACGGTAACTTGTCCCAATCCGTAATTCCTGTAGGAGTTACTACAAAAAACTGTCGTTTGAGTCTACGGAGCGCTCGTAACGCTGTCGTTCTTCATACATTTTCCTGTACTTATTACCTGACTTCAGACCTGACGGAGCGGGTCTGATAGCAGCGGCATGAAAAAAAATGGAAAGGAACCTAATACTTGACAGTTACAATTCATATGTTTTTGCATGTGACAATAAATACCGCGTTCAGTAGAGAATCCGTAAGGAATCCCAGATTTGAACTTTGAACATTTTTTTTAATCACATTTTCTCTATTGCATTGCCGCTGCGGTCCAACGCGCTCCGTCAGATCTGAATTCTTCATATGCACTATAATATACGTGCGTTCACTATGTCCTGCTTAGCCTGCTGTTGCGTTGCAGTCGCGCTTTTTGTCTGTCCAAGCCTTTATTGAATTTCTCGCGAAGTTCAATCCATTTCGGTTGTTTTTTTTATTACGTGAAAGAGATCTACGTTTCCAACGTTCAAAGGCAGCCGCTTTTTGTCACTACTGTTAATTTCAACGGACAATGGACTCCGGTCGCCGCGCGCGTCTGTACAATCAGGCCGGCGTGAGCCGCTTAAACGCTCTCTTTACCGTTCAGTAATTCCACAGTTTTACGATCCTAGCACTGGCACTTAGGTACTTGTACAGGACAACGGACGGGGGGTACGAATGGGGCGGGCTGCCTACCACAGATTCGCTTAGTTTGTGGTATCTATTGACGCGAACGTGCTTTGAAATATTTTAAATGCCATTTAGTAAGTTCTATAGTGAAATAAGTACCTATATAATAACAAAACATGTATCCAATGTTTCGTAGATTTCTCTGTGATGCGAGAGGCAAGCTTCCCATTTTCCCTGACCTAATCCAACTTACATGTTATTTAAATTTTAAATTATTGTGATGAGAATAAAATCCTCATTAACGTTAATGTCTGATAGCGCAACGTCTGTAAATGTTTATTATAATAATTGTTCGCCCGTCACTAAATAATTGTTCTTGTTTAATAAATATATTTTAACCTATAGTTAAATACAGTTAAAATTATTCTACAGTTTATATTATTACATACGAGCGGATACCCGCGACTTCGTTCGCGTGGATATTGATTTTAATAATCCCGTGGGAATCATTTTGTTTTTCCTATGCTCCTTTGAGCTTAAACCTTGCTAAAAACTGTTAAAAGTTCACTGGCGGATGTTTAGGTACATCAAAATGTAAATATCCGCCAGTGAAAGTCCCATCAAAATCGGTCCAGCCTTTCGGAGATAAGCCAGTAGTCTCTAAAGTATCTACTTTCTAACAAAAAAAGAATGAATGAAATCGGACCACCCGTTAACGAATTACAGCTAATTACACATTTTGCTTTTCATCCCCTCTCCCAAGGGAACCATGCTGAATTTCGGGATAAAAAGTATCCTATATGTTACTCCATAGTATTAACTTAAATCATGCCAAGTTTCATTTCAATCCATTCAGTAGTTTTTACGTGATGCGCGCACAAACATACAGACAAACAGACAAACAGATAAACAGACAAACAGACAAACAGATAAACAGACAAACAGACAAACAGACAAAAATTTCAAAAATAGCTTTTTTACGTTCTATTACTTATCCCTAACATCCCCCAGTTATTATTTTGCAAAAATCTTCAATGTACAGATACGGCAATTCTACGATTTTATTATATGTATAGATTAAATTAAAGTAGGTAATAGCAAAATTATTTTATTCCTAATTTTTTCACAACCTTAGCATATTTGCATAGGATGGCGGTGCCTAACTGTAACGATTGTAAAACTATGGCAATTCTCTTTTCAAGTAATTTCAACAGCTTCACAGTTAGCAGGTTGTTTATCAAATTAGACTGAAATCACGTATCATATTTCTTAGTTAAAAAATAAATATTTCGTCTCATTATCTAGGTATATTATATTTACAGTAAAATAAGCCACATGAATAGTTTAAAATTCCTCAAAGTTAATTATTTATTTTTAAGACAGTCGTTTTCAAAGGTAGCCGCGTTTAAAATCCTGTTAATTTTATTGGACAATGGACAACGGATGTCGTACTCGTCCGCCAGTAAGACAGTGTGCCGGCTTAATTACTCTCTTAATCGCTCAACAAATTCTCAGTCCTTTTTTTACGCAAATTATAAAATAAATACAAACCCACGTATCGTAAGCGGCACGAATCTTGAGACATGAGTGAAAGCATAACGAGGATAAATACGCATGCATCTTAGAATAAATAGGTAAAGAAAGGCAGTCGTCGACGCGGCGATAAGCCGTTTTTAGCAAGCCTAAAAGGCTATCGTCGCGTCAGTGCTCAAGGTACTCATGCGCTTGTGTGCGTGTCGGCAAATGTAATTACAGGGCACACATGGGTTGGTTTATAGCTTACGTTTCGAGCGGAAATTTGTTAGAAACTTCCATTCTAAGCGTAATAGTTCGATGGCATGCATACACTCGTCCTACCAAGAATTCTTGTGTGCGCGACAGACTGCTACGAAGACGGCGGTAACCAATGCGGGAGGCAGATTATGACGTGATATATAATAACAGAATAACCTATCACGGACGCTGCGCCCGTCGCGCCCCACTTCGCTCCACCAAACTTTAATAATTACTCTACTAATTTGCAAACATGTAATTAACTAGATACTAATTGAAAGTAGTAAATATTACGCAAATTTAGGTTCTATGTTTTCTAACGATTAATTTTTCTTTTTGTTTTAAAATAATTTTACCTACGCGTGAAAAGCATCTGTGAGAAGCAATTTTGTTTATCTTATTCGTAAACTAAAGAACACCAAAACAACACTCACAATTATTGATGTAAAAAATATGTTTCGATGTGAGTTAAATTTCCATTCTTTTCGAATTGTAAAAACCCACCTAAGTGATATTTGGAAATAAATGGACGATAAACATAGTTGATTTTCTTATGTAGAGCAATCGTAAATTGCCTAAGCAGTTATCCAAATCTGTCTTCAATATCTTTTCGAATAAAAATTCGATACTTCACTATAAAGCTACGTATCCAGTTGAGATAAATGGATACTATGCTTATCCATGTCTGATGCATGATTGAGGCATGAGGCATGACCGTGAATCAAATTTCGCTGAGCCATAGTTTGCTGATTACGCATGTAGGTTTAACGGTTGAGGTGAAATTAATTGAACCTTAGAGTCAGTTATCGATGAAGTTACCATTGAAGTTTCATTTAACCAGCAAAAAGTAAAGTGGTTTGCATAGATCATTGTTTACTCATTTTTGACCAAAATTTTACCCTTAACCTTAACTGCTTCCAATGTAACAGATAAGATAAACTAAAACTATTCTAGATAAGCTACTGGCCCTAAAGAAGCTCCATTCCGAACCATACATTTAATACGGACGAAGAAACGCACCTATCCATTTGAGCAGCTTCAGCTTGCCTCAAGTTGAGGCTGCTCAATTAGATACGAAGTTTAAAAGTTAAGACATTGTGAAATAAAGCTGTTAAAAGATAATCTCGCACGTAAAAAGTGAAATCAATTCGGGCATAAACCTGACCTATAGTTAACCCGCGCTTAATTCACCATTCGGCCTGGGTGGTAAGCAGCTACGATATTGTCTCGAGGAATAACGGCTGATTTTACGATCAAATCGCCTCAGTTGGAGCTTAATGTAAAACCAGTTTAAATATACCCGTAAATCTCTCTGACGCGTGCCTACGCCTCGAATCACATTGCATCTCAAACGAATATGGCACAAGAGTCTTCCTTATTCCGAAGTTTAGAACAATTATTATGTACCTACCAGTATCTACTAGAGTAGAACAATCCGATTTGGAAATCAAATTGCTCGTTTCTACTTTAATTTAGACTACAATACAATTTCAAAAACTGATTAGAAATTACAAACTTCGTAACGGCCACACAGAGTTACATAAACAAAAACAATGGATTTCAATTATCCTAAATGTTAATTCTATTGGCTAAGAGCGAGTGATCTTTGATTAAAATTGCTATTGTCGGGATGCATTCCCATGGTCCGGCGTGCGGAAATAATGGTGGAAATGAATTGTTGCTGCAATTGTGATTTACCAATCGGAATCGTTTACAACTTTACATTGTTATTGCTTTATCAAGTGAATAACCTTTAAGTCTCTTTAAATTTTAAGCACATTCATTGCAAATTGCAATACTTACATATTGTGTACAAACTCATATTTTTGGCTAAATCCATTGAACCTATTGTAGGGTTTTCTTACCGGTTATCGTCCATTTAGTGGAGTTACTGAGTTTGAGAGGGTGAAAATATATGTTCTATAAAAAAAATTAAACAAAAACTTGTTAATATATACTTCTAGTATAGTCTATTTTCATTGCATGTTAGTATTTTTTTAGTCAGATAACTAGTTTTTTTTAAATCCTAATAAAAAGCTCAAAATGTCGATTTCACCGGTTATCGTCCACTAAATCTAGTTATCGTCCACCCTTGTACCTGTTATCCGTCCACTGATTTCTATGAGAAATTTAGTATGAAAAAGTATGCATGTAATGAGTAAGTAATTGAATATGTAATATTAACACCACTTTAATATGTATTTAATATCTATACCAATTAAAATTAATTTCCTGTCCGTCTTTACGAAATATATGGGTTTTTATTAGTGAACTTATGTTTACTTAAACATTATTAAAAAGCCACATAACCGTTTATAAAAAAATTGTTTTCTGTTTTTCGTCTATTCGTAATATGTACTTACTTTTCAAAACGGCTGAACCTATTTTGACAGAACTTTCACAGGGTGATAAAGAACTTTATACAAAGTGATGTGGTCTTTCTACGCATACGCAATAGCGGTCAACTGCTTGTTTTAAAATAAAACAGATAAAAAAACTATTGCCTTGTTAACGCGGTTTATAGAGTCTACAATATGACATAATATCTTTACCAACTTTGCGCCTATCTATCTTGCATCGTCTTTTACCACATCGCACTTACATTATATAAAAGTAGGTCCATATAATTTGGCAGCCTCGCTGGCATGGCGCAGGGGTAAGTCTTATTAGTGGAAGGTCCTCTACTTGATTCTCGGCAGACCAATTTGGTAAATTCAATTTAATAATTTCAAAATAGTCTCTAGTCTAGTATGCCTTACTTCCAAGTCATTTAGCGTTTAAGGGTACGGATTTTGCTGTACCTCTTTCAAGTTATCCCACATCCATCTTAGACTGCATCGTCACTTAACATCAGATGAGATCGCAGTCAAGGACTAACTTGTAGATGAATAAAAAATAAATTATAGATATGAGTAATAATCAAAATTCGCCTAAATAATAACATAATATTAAAAAATATGTGTTTTTCATACAGTTTAAAATATAGGTGGACGGATAACCGGTGCACTTCAGATTCTCTATTTTAAATTTCGTCCACAAATTATAATGATCGACAATACTATCTTAACTTATAAATATATCAAAGTTCCAAGGAGAAACACATAAAATATAAGATAATTCTTTTGTCAAACAAGTTTAATTATTTATATTTTTACTAAATCTATTTATTTTCAAATAATAGCTTGGTGGTCGAAACTTAGAATATTTATTCAGTGTAAATTTAGATATCGTCCACGCGTGATTTTGAAGACCCATAGTTTTATATACAATGAGAAAAAAGTGGACGAAGACTAGTCACTAACTAGTGTATGTGTATAGGATTCGAATTAATAAACTTAATTTCAATTTTGTGCACACCTCGATTGATAGCAAGACTACCTAAAATTAAGACGCTAAACCTGTGTTTGACCGCCCGGACGATAACAGGTTTTCTTAAGAAAATAGTGAACTAGTTGTCGTCCACCCCTTATATTTGTATTCTAATATAATCAAAAGTAAAAAAACACGTTCACAGTATTTTATGAAACATAAGTAAGTGCTACAAAGAAGAATCAAACTAAATCTTATAGTAAAATGATTAATAACTTCCCGTGATAGTTGAAGCATGCCACTAATTTTTTTGCTCCACACGGCTCATTTTCATTCCTTAATTGCATACTCAAAATTCGATCGCTTTGTTTTCAAAGAAACTTAGTGGAATAGACTTTTTTCTTTCTCTGTGTCTTGATAAGACATTCAAGTTGGCATAGAGATGCATTATTTTTATGGAAGTCTTATAATGTTTCTATTTTTAAGCGTTTCTTAAGAGTGATCCGCTCGGTGGACGATAACAGGTGCGTGTCCGGAAACCGGTGTTCCTACCCTATTTGAACCTGTTAGTGATAAAGCCGATCCCGGCTGTTGAATAACAATTGCCCCAGAAAACGTCTGGGCTGGAGGTCACGTGGACCCATAAATCGCATCCCACGATAGAACAATTAAAAGACGAGCTCAAAACAATTACGCAACAGTGGCCCTCAGGCGGTCGTGATACCATAGAACAAATGCACACAACCACACAACATCCATCGCAATGAATTTGACTACAGGTAATAATAGTTTGCATGTTTATAAACAGTAATTCAAAAAGGTTTTAGTTCATTTCTAAAAGAGATTTCTCGATTATGTTCCTCGTTTCAACATTTTGCTTTATCTATATTTTATTCTAGATGAAATGTTAATCAATGTTGTCCGTTCAAAATTATTTATTTCATGTAGGCAAATCTTGTGACTCCTATGATTAGTCAAGACACTACCACTGGTTTGGACAGCAGATTCTGCTGAGAAGAACTGAGAGGAACTGAGAGAAACTAAGCACTTGCTCTTTTTAAAATCCAAAGGGTTTTTACAATTTTTTTATCTATAGATAGTATTAATCTATAACAAAATCTTATAACAAACTTTTAGATCTTTTGGTCATTTACATGCAAAATCACTAAGAATTAAATTAATTGCGTAATAACTTCGACTTAAGAAAATTTGGAATACATTTGTTAGAATCATACTATAAAAGCGTATACTCAACCCCACAAAGGATGTCCGTGGAAATGACAGTATTAGTAGTTTAATTATGATAGACCGAGATCCCAGAACGATCTGACATAACTTATTTTCTGAAAGATGAAACCTTAGGCTCTCATTTACTTTGAATACCTGCGTACTTGTGGAGTTCCTATAGTTGTTTATAATGATTCAAAGATCGAAAACTGTAGGAGTCTTTCATTCAATTAGGTATTAGTCATCTTTTATAGGATATTTACAGTTATATCTATAACAACATTAACCTAATGCAGTAAAAGGATCTATCTTATTTCATACTAGCTGATCCCCGCAACTTCGTTCGCGTAGATATAGGTTTTTATATAGGATCGGATCGGATCCCATAATTCTTTTATGTACCTAAACTAAATATAGCCTAAGATCACCTATCTGCCATTGAAAGTTCCATCAAAATCGATCCAGCCGTTTCGGAGATTAGCTGGAACAAATAGACAGGCCGACAAACATAAATTGAAACGCACGCCAGTTTAAAATAAGCCGTACGTACATAGATCCGGGTTCCAAGTTATTTGAACACAATAAATGTCTGTAATTTCTGAATTAAAAAACCTATGACCTTGAAATATTTACGGGACAATACTTAAAGTACTACCTTTCTAACAAAAAAAGAATGAGTGAAATCGAACTACGCGTTAATGAATTACAGCTAAATACACGTTTTAACTTTCTTCCCCTCTCCCAAGGGAACCGTGCTGAATTTCGGGATAAAAAGTATCCTATGTCCTACCTCGGAGTATAAACTCAAATCGTACCAAGTTTCATTCGAATCCATTCAGTAGTTTCGGCGTGATGCGCGGCCAAGATACAGACAGACAGACAGACAGACAGACAGACAGACAAAAATGAAACAAATTGCAGTTTTGGTTTCAGTATCGATTATAGAGTGCCCTCCGATAAAAATTTTCAAAATATCTTCAATGTACAGAATTGGATCTGTTACAGTTTTATTATATTATAGATTCTTTGACCAGATTGAAATTCCTTATAGGCATATAAATCGATTAAAATCTATACAATACAGATAGCATAATTTATCTTCTAGTAGCTTCGTCTAGTGTTAATCGAACACAATTGTTTTACTGCCATAAGTCATTTTAATCTTTAATTGAGCCTCGCAGACGAATACATTTCCTCAAGGCTATTACCATAGCATATCTATGCACTAGTAATATCAATGCTGTAGATCTGAAGTCTAGATCTAAATAATTTGAATCGGAAATATATTTTATAAGTTATACATGTATGACGCATTATGATTTACGTATTTAAGAAATAATTAAGGATTAATATGAATACGTAATGGACGTAGGTACATAAATGACTACTGATCACGAAACCGCTTTTCTTATGATTGATAAATATAATTATAGCGATGGTTTTTACGTCTCTCTAAATATAGGCGAACATGATTTGTTATTCAATAACGACTATGATTATGTTCTCTTTAAATTATTACTGTATTTTAAAGATAATTTATTCTAGATACAAAATTTTAATTGTAAGCTTATTAATGCAGTACATAAACTGGATGACTGATACATTTACTAAGCATGGAGCGTCCCATGTATTCCGCAGAGCGGAGAGTCCAAACGGCGCGGCGCGGCGGGCAGCAGGCGGCAGGCAATCTGCATCAGGCTGATCCCATTTTAATGGAGCGCCGGCAAACAAGCTCCCGAGCCGCTTACCGGCAAATCCACCGAGATCCTATGCGCCACTTAGTTACTACATTTTATCTTTTATAGCGTCTACTGCCCAAATATATGTTAGAACTTTATGCATTATAATATGTAAGATTGCATTTATTGAGATCTTTTCTTCCCAGTGTTTATCCCGGCACACACCAGAATCTGGTATTTACTGAGGTTAAGTATGTTTGATTCTTATGCAATGCTTTTATTAGTTTCTTTTACTAGCTCTTGTCCCCAACTTCGTGGATTTATGTTTTTTTACTCATTGTTTTCCGGGATAAAAAGTATCCTATCTCACTTTCCAGATCCTCAACTATAAGTACCTATCTATTCAAAACCATGTCGTTGCGTACATATATGTCGTCATTGAAAAATAAACCAACGAACAAACACACATTCACAATATTAGCAGAGATGTGTTTTTGTGAGACTCTTAATATTAAATTTCCGGTTCCGTAATTACATAGTAATTACGTTCAATCAAGTCGTTTACTTACTATAACACAATCAACGAATTAACAAATCAAAACCTAATTATGTAAAAGAAAGTCTTTGAAGACAGACTTTCTTTGAGCTTGACTGTAATTAGATTTTGATGAGTACAGATAGTTACATAATACGTGGGCAAATAGAAAATTATTCTTAAAGAGTCATTAATTGTTTCTAATGCGATGTATTAGTACTTAGATGGAATGGCGGCTATTCATTGTGCATTAGAGCTTGGAAGTCACAGCTCGCAATGCACCGCCATTTGCCTGTGAATTGCCGCTCGTCACCATTTATTTCACACACTTAAATGGGAATTAATCTGGCATTGTGCAGGTTGAGCGCATTCAGAGTTAATATTTCGCTCCGTATTGACAATACGCTCGCACAGGTCTTTGATTCATTAGCCGAGAGGCGAACGACCGGCGGATAAAGGGATCTGCATCCCTCCATTCGTTCCATCGATGCACCTTCGTTGACCTAACCGCTAACGAGTCAACGGAGGATAATGATCGCATTCAGAAGGATATGACAGCTTAAGTTGAAAAGCAGAAGACGCACTAATCATAAAACGAATCTGTTTTTCACCAACTGACCCGTTGACCAGCGTGTATGTGAAAATCGGTTACTCACATTAAGTCCTTAAAATAAAAAAATAAACAAGAGTCGTACGGTCTCAATAGCTCGTGGAATTGAATAAATCATTCCCGATTTGAATTCCTTAACAGGTAGATTTTTAAAATGGGTACACATATATTTTTATACATGCAAAACTAGCTTTACACGAGCAGAAATTGAATCCTAAACACGGGACTCATAAATAAAATTGACCTGGGCGCCTGTAAGACTACATATTGCTTAAAATTCAAAAACACCAGCGCGGAAGTCATTTCGTTACAGTTACAATGTCGTATCTAGAGTTTTCAGTGCGTGTTTAATCTTTTTACCTAACCTATTTTACCAGGGAATTTTTCATAGTTGTATCAAGATGTCCCTAGTCATCCCCATGGGTTTGCAAAATTTTAGCAAAAACTACATTTGCAATTAATGAGACCTGTTTCAAAAGGTGATCGAACGCGAATATTTTGACGTCCTCACAATCTTGTACAATATTGAACTTTTACTTCTTTGGACAGTAGTAGGTATGTGTTCTTTCATTTTTGGCATACCTACAACACAATACACGTGCTTTCCAAGTATGTCACGTACGCCTCATTTATTAATATCTTCGTATCTGTTTACATCGACTAGTTACATAAAAAATCGAAAATTAGATCGTCGTTCAAAGAATAATCTCGAAACAGTTTATTATCAATGACTACGGCATTCAAAATTTTCCACGATTTGTATTCCGTCTGGAGAATTCGCCTCGTTGGATCCCGTAGTTCCGATGCAGGTTATTTTAAATGTAAAGACGGGACATTGCATAATCACCAACTTGATTCGCCTTCCTTTAATAAATATTTATTTGTCTCTACTTATTTTAAAAGTTAAGTACTCCGTAACTGTAGATGATAGTTTCTTTTACGTAATTATTTATTGCTTGTTTTCTGTTTTAAATAAATTAGTTTCAACTTACCTATTTTATTCTTATTTGGTAAAGCCGAAATTTCGAGCGTATGAAATAAGAAATTATAGGATTAAGTATAATCCTGAAGTAGAAGTAGGTATATATCCTGTGTACTTATCTTATCGAATTCTTAATTTATCTATTAGTACCAAATCTTCCAAAAAGGGTTTTGTCCGCAAATGGCGCAAGATCGTTGCGTGTGACCAACGTCCAGCTGTGGACGTCTATCGATTGAGGATAACGACGATGACGACGACCAAATCTATGGATCGAAATAATTATTGTTATAAAAAAATTGCAAACATCACAAATACTAATTATAATACGAATCTTGCAGCTAGTAGGCTGTGTGTAAAAACAGAAGTTCATTTGGTTTTTTATTTGTACATCGTAATTGTAAATCAATCATTAGTTCTCGCGTCCATGTGTAATGTGTTATCAATTTTTTATACGCTGCTGCCGACTTCGATTTTAATATAAAGACAGATCGGGCATTAATTAAGTCGGGCTGATGAGTTCGCCGTCCCGCCGCCGCCGCCGCCTGCCGTCATTACCACTATATGTAGAGGCGAGAAGTTTTTTTAATTCGTTATTATTCTGTGGCGTAAAGAAATGTTAATTCGAGGCAGCGTGAAATTAACAGCCGCCGCAATGCCCTTTGTAGGGCCGCGGCGGCTGACTTAAACATACAACGGGTGACGAGATACACGCTTCTTTCATACTACGCTCTCTTATTTGCACTCCATTACTCGTTTTTATATACTTTCATTAAAATCTGAGCCGGAGAGTTGTTAAACATCAATTTACGATTACGCTCCCGGGATCCGCGTTACATTAATAACGTTTACTAATTTACTGAGGTGATCGAGAGTTACCTTTCGATGTGTTAGACGGTTTTTTCCCGCTCCGCCGCTGGCGCAAAAACTTGTAATCGTTACTGAATTGTTTCTGCAACTAACGTCAAAACGTTTATTTTTGACTAGATGATGCCCACGGCTTCGCCCGTGTGGTTTGTAAAAATCTCGTGGGAACTTTGATTTTCCAGAACAAAAAGTAGCATATCTGTAGTAAGTAGTAACCCGTCCACAAAACGGAAAAATTCCGTGGGATCCTTACGATTTCGGAATGCAATTCCTTACAGCATCAGGGTTGAGGAGTTGGACATGTACCTACTCGAGGTCATTCAACAATAAAGTCTTTAATTGGTATCCCCAATATCAATTTAAATAACCGACAGTGCCTAAATCCCATTAGTGTTGGGGATCAGATCCCCTACAACATCAGGATTGAGGAGTTGGAATCCAAATTTTTTGTAGGACAGTGTCGCAATGTTTCTCTATCGATTAAAAAAAAAATTACGCAAATCGGTTCAGAAATCTCGGAGATATCGGTGTACATAGGTAGAAAAACACAACTCCTCCTTTTTTGAAAGTCGGTTAAAAAAGTAGCCTATGTTACTCCCTGGTTAATTCTCTACTTGTATGTGAAAGTCCCGTCAAAATCGGTTCAGCCGTTCCAAAGATTAGCCCGTTCAAACAGACAGACAGACAGACAGACAGACAGACAGACAGACAGACAGACAGACAGACAGACAAAAATTTAAAAAACGTGTGATTCGGTTATAGCATCGTTCAAATAACCATATGAGCTTAATATGAGGTAGTTATTTCGATATTACAGACAGACACTTCAATTTTATTTATTAGTATAGATGTACATACTTATCTAGAAATATTTTTTTCTCGTTCGTGCCACTACATTATCTTGGTAATGTAGGGGCACCAAGGAGTCTTGTGACCCGTAAGCCTTGCTCTAACTAAATATATCTCTCCTTTCCTATATACCCAACAGTGGACCAAATTTTTTTTAGACATCTCTTCTCTTCTATGTTAAGGTTGACAGTTGCATTATGTTTTCTTGTTACAGTGGTATCAAGTTGACCAAAGCAGATTAAGTCCGGAGCTACAACAGAAATTTGTCCAGCTTGAACCTGACGATGAGACCAAAGAGTTCCTGGCGTCTTCCATTGACAAATCCTCGTGGGTGTGGACGCAGATCTGGTACCTGCTGGCGAAAGCCGTCCTGAAACACTTTTGGACCATCACAGACATCAATGGGTAAGTCTTATTTCTACTTTAATTTAAAAGAATTCCTGAAAAAACGGAGTGAAGTGGAGTCAAGGCACGACAGTCTTATGATAACAACTTAAACTCAGCTTTATTTGTGGTGGCTCTTATTCGTAATAACCAAAATTAATCGTGTCTAAATCAACATTATGTGTTGTATGAATGGTCAAATTTTCTGTCAGAATTCGCGCATAGTTGCAATTTCGGTGTCAATAGAAGACCACCATTGGTCAAGGAAGGAAATTCACCGAAATATAAGCCTTTTCCAATCAGCGCTACCAGATTTGGTGCGGCTTTTCAATTACCATTGTCCTTGTAATTCCATAGATCTTTATAGCATCAAAGTCACTATCACACACGGTTTAAAAATAAAAGCGAATCAATTATCTCAGTCAATCCACCAAAATGAAAACGTTAGCCTTGGTAGTAATGAATCACATCTTACACAAACGATGAATTGCCGTTTGAATCACGACAATGGAACATTATTAAGTGCGTCCAGATTCGTCCAATTACGCCAATTACAATCTCCTGGTACATAAGTACATGCGAGTATATTATTTCCTCATCCATTGTGTTGTATCTGCACAAATTAACTAATTCGAGTTGTCAATAGTGTCGCCCGTAGAACATGTGTCGATAAATAATTTATTTTCTCGTGTTGATGAATGTATAAGTTTTTGTGCTACTTTTACTTTATCTTCATTTACCGTTGAATGAGAACCTTCTTGTGTATTTGTATTTAAAACAAATATTTCTTTCTTAGTTACATCTTCGTCGAGTTTTAGTCGAGTAGGCGCCTGTTTCACCACCTTCTGAGTCGGATAGCGTAAACGTAAGTTTTGTCACTTTCTTACTTTATGTCAAGTAACAAAGACAAAAGTTATAAATAACTATCAGGCACTTATCAGAAGGTAGTGAAACATGCCCCAAGTATTCTATTAAAATAGTACCTAATTTACAAAAAAGAAGCTTTTAGTGCTTCTTTTGTTAAAATCTTTTATTATCTTACAGCTACTGTTAAAGTTTACTGTTATGCCTAAGTGTTACTAGAAATTTGGAGATGTTTTTTATTAAAAATAATTCTTAAGTAAATGGCGTGATAGTTATATTTTCTTCTTGATTGTTTTTGTCCCACTTACATACTTTTTAGATAGCTTTCTGGTCTGTAAAATAATAAAGTTACAATAGATACGAGATATTATGTAATTCATAATCTGGCCGTTTTTAATCCTTTCAAATAAAGAATGGGACACCATTTATCGATATCGATGTAATAGGTTAATTCTAGCACTGTCCGCGTCCGGAGCGCTCTCTGTGAACGCGCGCTGAAAACGATCGCGCCCGGGTGTCTATAGCGGGCACTAATAAATAATTTAAATAAATTGACGGACGAGATTTACTCATTGGCTGTTTCCGTCTCTCCATTACGCTTTATTTATCACTTACTACTTGTCGACCCAACCTCGCCGCTCCAACGTGCACTGCAATCGCTCTGCATTGCATAGGTGCTAATTTTATTGACTTTGTGTGCATTTTCATACAGTTGAGGGTCAAACATTTCCGAGGCACGAAGCGCAAGCTATATTTTTTTTTTATTATCAAAAACGATTCTTCATAGTACCTCGGACGTACTCATAACTTTATTTCACTTTTCATTTTTTTTCCCGGAGCGTCCAACTCCAAACTGGTTCTTAACATACTTCAGCCTGATTTGCTTGGACAGGTTTATTGTATGTTTAATTGATCCAAATCGAGCACTGATTCGAACTGATTAAAAATAAATAGAAATCCATTGGAATCAATTAATTTGGACATTTACACCGGAAAAGTCAATAGCGTCGAGGCGAGCGTTCATTGAGTCATTTATCGTAACTATAGGCGCAATGATTAATATCCCGGATATTTTGCTTAAGGGGAGCGACGTCACCGCTGCTTCCTGACGAATCATTTGTACGGGCGATAACACGAAGGCTTGAAATGCCTACCCTTTAATTTATCGTGTGAGTTTTACACCATTGTCTTGTTTGACAAATGTTTTGAAGGCATGCATACGTGAATCTGCACCACATCTCTCGCGTTTCTCTACCTCGTTCCGAGGATGTAACCACCACCATTCCACTCTTATATCCTCAACAACTTTAAATGAGGTTTCGGATTTATTAAAGCTTGTCCTTGAAACGTGTAGGTACTGATATCATGATAACTATACTTCGACTTTTAATTCGATGCAGTAAACTGACGTGACGTTTCAAAATGTAATTTCGTAAAATAATGTTGTCAACCTAATTTCAATAGTGATGCTATAGGTTGATTTAATTTATAATTATAATCATAAAATGTTACATAATAAGATCTTAAAATAATTGTAAGAAGGAACAATCTACCTCGAACAGGCATACACTATTTAACGTTTCACAGACTACTATTTCATAAAGTTAGTTTCATAAAGTTTAAAGGTTATAAAATTAGGAAGTTATTACAGCCT
This sequence comes from Melanargia galathea, assembly GCA_920104075.1. NCBI lineage: Eukaryota > Metazoa > Arthropoda > Insecta > Lepidoptera > Nymphalidae > Melanargia > Melanargia galathea. The sequence continues at coordinate 13,490,930 of OV049872.1, forward strand.
ATCTATGTAACATATTATAGGTAGGTACTATATCATCATAAAAATAAATTTTGTACTGTAGTAAATAAAGATAAAATGAAGTAATTAATGCTGTGAATCATTCACATCTTCACTTTTACCCTATTTTTTTTTTTCGTCAAAAAGTAGCAACCCATGAAACGTCATTTTACTGCATCGAATTAAATGTCCATTTATAGATAGTTAGACTCGACCTAATAGTACTTATTGATTAACCAGACCAACTTTGCAAGACAAGTTTCTTGTTCCCACTGCTGTACCGACATCGACGGATCGACAAATTTTCATACAATTCTGCAAATTACAGTCCCAATACTTGGTTTCCTTTTGGTTTTTATTTTGCTCAATATAGGCACACGCTTAATCTAAATCTCGCCTGATTGAAAGCGAACATGAGACCAGAGAATACGTTTCCTAGCTTTACCTAGAGCCCTAGAAGATGCTTACTCACTCTCGTTTTAAAAATTCACATCAGGTTGAAAGATTTTGGAGTAGATCTCGGAAGGGTATCTATTCTAAAACCTGCGTATAAAGATAGGAAAGGGTTTAAGTGCGAGTAGATGGGATTCCGACGACGATGTCTTTTTACAATTGAGTGAAAAACAACGCATTTCAATCAATGCTCCAGCTACGTCAAACAATATTGTTGACGCAATAAACTGCCAAAATCAATTGGCTTCACTCCGCGAGGCCGCTCCTCGTCGCACGGACTACGGAGTGACAGACGTCGATACAAACTAGCATATCGTGAACGTTAAAAAATTTTTTTTTTTTAACTTAGGTATATCCACTGCTACAATCTTTGTACCTCCCACTGCTGGGCACAGGGCTCCTCTCGTATAGGTGAGCTATTTAGAGCTTAGACCCGCCAGGCTACTCCAATGCGTGTAGGCAGGCTTTAATCATTGTTGATGTGTCACATGACAGTGATAATAACCGAGACCGACGCTTGACATGCTCTCTGGGGCACGGAGGTGAAATACCACCAAATACCAACTCGATCCGAGAATCGAACCCAAGTCCTCGTGAACCGCAATCGATAATGCTAACCACCAGGCCAAAGAGCTTACAACTTACCATCTTTACGATATTTTTCTATGCTATTTTGTTTAACAATTTTTATTTTTTTGATGTGAAAACCGGTCAAGTGCGAGTCAGACTCGCGCACCGAGGGTTCCGTACTCCAAAAGTATAAGTACAATCCGTTTTTCATTAGTTTATCTTAAAAGGTAAGGTGCTAATTAAGCTAGGCCTTTAAAAGTATGAGCACTCATACAACTCAGAGGTCTATCATAATTGGCTCAACTATGTATGTATGGGGACACCCTTTAATTTCCAACTTTTTTTAGTTTTTGGAATTTTTCCTTTATTTTTGCTGTAAGACCTGGCTTTGTGCCAAATTTCGTAATTCTAGGTCAACTGAAACTACCATTTAGGTTTTCGACCCAAAACCTATAAGGGTACTTCCGGTTGACCTAGATTTGTCAATTTTGGTCAAAAGCAAGGTCCTTCAGATCAAGTAAAGGAAAAATTCCGAAAAATAAATAAAGTTGAAAATTAAGGTAAATGGTACTTACAAGTTTTCGTAAAAATCCAAATTTGCCCATATCTTTTTATTGTGTGGACTCAGGACCTTAATTTTTATACACCTAATAGGGACCATTAGGGACCTTAGTATCTGGTATAAATTTTAACTTGCTAGGTCCACGCGTTCCTGAGAAAATCGGTGGTCACCACCGATTTTCTCAGGAACACGGACAAACTGGACAGACAGACGGACAAAAAAGTGATCTTATAAGGGTTCCTTTTTTTACCTTTTGAGGTACGGAACCCTAAAAATAACGTTTTTATACCTATACATAGGTAGAATATCAAAAAGCAGTTCTTTAGAGCTACAAAATTACAAACGCCGCAACAAGCATTCTTATTCCGTATTTTTATTGATTACATCCAAGTAGCTTGAAATAAAAACCATAACGATTAAAATAAAATATAACTACCTGAGTATTACTTGAAATGATGAATTATAAAGATTTAAACCTTTAACCTCTATTATAAAACTTGTCAAACAGGACAGTTCAATCAACTTTTCGGCCGTGTTAAAGCAATATTGTTGACAGAGCCAATAAATTGCCAAAATCAATTGGCTTCAGTTCGACAGGCAGTTCGCTGATGGCGTACGAAGTGACAACAGTTGACACAAAATGCTCGATTTTGGAGAAACAAGACGTTAATTTACATAAATTTTTTATCTGTTGACATTTTTAATATATATAGCACCTAACTACCTACGTATAAAGGTACCTACTAGGCTTTACAGACAGACGGGTTATCGGTTGACGCTTATCTTCACTGACATGCTCAGATTTAATATGTGCTACTGATCTTTTTTCTTAATCACTACATAGTATAAAACAAAGTCGCTTTCTCTGTCCCTATGTCCCTATGTACGCTTAAATCTTTTAAACTACGCAACGAATTTTGATGCGTTTTTTTTATAGATAGAGCGATTCAAGACGAAGGTTTATAAGTAGAAAAATTGGACCCGGTAGTAATATAATATACTATTAATCCGTTCCTATTTACTGTCCGTATACAATATACACGAGATATCATAATGTCACTGAGCTGAATAGATAACAGCTTAAAATATATTAGGTTTAACCCAGCTGAGTTTGTCGTGGGCTCTTCTCAGACCAAGGCGCGTTTAGAACCCTCGTAGTTTTAGTTTTAAGTTTCAGTAAGTATCACCACCTCCTCACTTTTATGTACAGCTACTTCTTAAATTGACTTCACAAAGTGTACAGTGTACCAATTTTTTGAATAAAGTTTATTTGACTTCGACTTATGAAGTTAAGACTTATCATCTCAGTGACTAGTCAGTGACACATTTTACACAGTACACTGCCTACTCAACAATATACAATATACCTATATGTATGTATATGCTATATCCTATACTGCCTACTTACTCAACAATATAACGATAGGTCCGTATAGAGTACGTGTAGAGTTCGATGACAGCAATCGGGTCGCAGCTCGCAATTCGCTACCTCATTCGTTTTATGAGCACTCAATCAAGCCAACAAATTACCTGTTGCTAATTCTGTTTCATCAACAAAAGGGTGAGGCGAGTGACTAATTGGAACCTGCATCGGCGAGATGCGGACGAAGTGAAGTGTATGGCCAGGACAAAATGTATGTACTTATAGTTTCTAAGGATTCAGTTTTGCTTACAAATAAAATGAATATCTTATGCACTAGTATAATAGTTAGTATTTATTATTGAGTAAATAAATAATTGTAACTGTGACAGTCAAATATAATGCAAACAGAGATAAAATCGTTACAAAGATATGATTATTTGGAGAAAATAATGGACAGAAACAGGATTTTTATTTCCTTGTGAAATTCAACAAATTCGCAGTACTCAGCTTGAAAGATTCGGGTTTGTAGTACGAGTAAATATGGCAAAGACTCGAGTAATAATAATCAATCAAGTAATTATTTATATTCCGTAGTGTATAATCTTCGCGAGCAACGCTTTTGAGTGGCTCCGAAGTTATTTATTATACTCATATGACTTTTAAATTTTTAAGATATGAATCATCTTCCGTGTCAAGAGCATTTACTGGTCATTGTGGTAAAGGCAGGTTTAATTAATAAGCACAAACATAAAAGGTCTCGCGTTAAAAAATCGCTGTTCGGACATTTTAATTACTTTGACCTTTTTCAAAACTGCGCCGAAAGGACCATAAAAACATTTAAGTGCGTTTCTCTTGGCGTCAAAATTACGATTTTTAGAACATTTAATTTCATATAAAAATAATTATCGTTTAGTATTTTATTTTGTAAGTTCATGCACCTTATAATCTCACTAAGGGCATTGTGTTACTTTGGAATACTTGTACCGTACTCGTCAGTAATGACCACGTTTTTGGAAGGTTTGTTTTTGAGTGGAAAGATAGGACCGTTACAAATAACAGCAAACTAGATGGTAGCCTGTGGCCACTTTTGTTTCGGTAGATGGAAACGATCATATCTGCGCACTAGTTGTAGGTAGCTCCGTTGTTTAATAAATCGTCGCATTGTATTTATTTATTGTGTGTAATGCGGTGCCGTGTGCGGTGTGGTCGCTGTTCCGAGGCGGTCGCCACTTTTCAAGGCGAGCGATCATTCGATAGTGTACCATTAGCGCGAAGACTCGCGCCGGCATCCAATTGTGAGCTTAGATATCGCATACAAATGTCGATCGGTTCGCCTTCCACTCCGCACGCCGCGCCCTCCCGCTCATCTGCAATCTGCATTGAATCCCATTGTTGCCTTTATTATTCGATATGTGCGTAATCGTTAATTTATAAATCGCCGCCCGCGTGATTTCATCTCGCTCGTTAATGGCCTTTTGTATCGATAAGTCAGTGCGGCATTCAATTGCGATAACATACTACTTACTGCACTGCCTATACAGTGCTGAATTTAAAAATGTCTATATTTGTTTTTATCACAACGATGAAATGTTAAATTGATTTCGAATATCGATTTTTTTTTTCAATTTTATTCTAGAGTAAGTATTTATTTACCTAACTTTTCTAATTGGTAGTAGGTGGCACGAATCTTGAGGCATGAACTAAAGAAGTAGGATGGGATTCATGTATATGCAGCAGACTGTACGAAGACGACGGTAACCAATGCGGGAGGCAGATATGACATGATGTGGCAGTGAACCAATCACGGATGCTGCACCCGCCAAACATACCTACTAGATATATCTCTAGATGTGCCATACCAATATCCACATATTATGCCAAATTAGTCCAGTAACTTTAGGATTTGCTAGTATGGGGTACCTTGCGTTAAATCGGGTAGTTCTGATTTTTTGCAGACTTGTTTATGATCTTTGCCTAATGAATAATCCAAGTTTGTGACCTCGAGCGACGAACGCAACTTTATCAAAAATCGAAAAAACCACGAAAATTTAGGATTTTTTTCAGATTTTGGCGATTATAACCCAAAAGGACTAGTTCTTGACACTACCTTTTCAGGGCGTTTTTAAAGTAGAATAAAATTGCTACAATTTAAGATCAGAACCAGCTCTGTAGGTACATTAATTACTGAGATGCTCGCGACTTCACTCGCGTGAATTCTTAATCTCATACAAACTTCCATCTCCCATTGTACCAATTTGGGAGTAGTTTTCCAAAATTCCTTCAACACGTCATTCTTAATTTTTAACCGAAAATCTAAATACCAATTTTCATGGATATAACTTGATAAATGACGAAAACGTGATGGGGTCTCATTTAAACTTTCATCCCCTACTTAACCCACTTGCGAATAGAATTTTCTAAAATCCTGAAATCCATATTTTTTATTTTTTATCGAAAGCCCAAATACCAATTTTCATGGATGTAACTTGAAAAATGACAGACTTTCATACAAACTTTCGTCCCCTATTTAACCCCTTTAGGGGTAGAATTTCCAAATATCCTTTCTTATTGTGCGCCTAAATCATAAAAGGAAGCTACTGTGAAAATTTCAAGTTCCTAGCTTTCAGTTGTTTAGGTTGTGCGTTGATGATCAGTCAGTCAGGACAAGCTTCTTGAAGTTAGAAACTTGAAATTTTTACAGTAGCTTCCTTTTATAATATAAGCGTACACTAGGAAAGGATTATTGGAAATTCCACCACTAAGGGGGTTAAATAGGGGATGAAAGATTGTATGAAAGTCTGTCATTTTTCAAGTTACATCCATGAAAATTGGTATTTGGGCTTTCGAGAAAAAATATGAATTTCAGGATTTTTGAAAATTCTATCCGCAAGTGGGTTAAGTAGGGGATGAAAATTTAAATGAGACCCCGTCACGTTTTCGTCATTTATCGAGTTATACCCATGAAAATTGGTATTTAGATATTCGTTTAAAAATTAAAAATTACACGTTGAAGGAATTTTGGAAAAACTACCCCTAAGTTGGTAGAATGGGAGATGGAAGTTTGTATGAGATTAAGAATTCACGCAAGTGAAATCGCTAGCATCTCAGTAAGTAATGTACCTACAGAGCTGGTTCTGGTCTTAATTTGTAGCAATTTTATTCTACTTTTAAAACGCCCTGAAAAGGTAGTGTCAAGAACTAGTCCTTTTGGTTTATAATCGCCAAAATCTGAAAAAAATCCGAATTTTTCATGGTTTTTTCGATTTTTGACAAAGTTCCGTTCGTCGCTCGAGGTCACAAACTTGGATTAATCATTGGGCCAACATCATAAATAAGTCTGCAAAAAATCAGAACTACTCGATTTAACGCCAGGTCGGATTACTAAAGTTACTGGGCTAAATATGTTATAAAATATAAAATTAAACTTAATAATTACAACTACGTTACTTATACGAGTAGGTACATATTACAGCTTTTTTCATAATTAAAATAATAGTGTCCGATTAGGCTTGGAATTTCGCATAGTTGACCCTCTAAACATGTTTGATGCCAGTTATTATATTTTATCAAAGTGCGATTGCTGTGGACCATAATTATTTACAACAAAAAGGCGACAGTCCCGTAATAAGGTCTCAAAGGACGAGAGGCGCGGGCGCGGGCGCGACGCGGCCGTAAAAAGCGCAAAGAATACACCTCGATATGATCGCACAAAAGCCGCTTCTGAATCCCAGCTCAATGCTAATTTCCACTATCGCGCTCGCCCTCATTCATTTTCAATCGAAGCCAGCCTCCGCTTACTTCTATTTTTTCAAAATCACATTAAAGAATCGAATATGGTAGTTGTTTTTTTTTTCCCATGGCCAGTGCGTGCGACGCGATTTATTTATTTGCGAGGTTTTTTAAAGCGACATTCCGACCCGCTGTATACTTGTGTCTACCCGCAATTGGCATTTCGGGCTAAGCGCGAGCCACACAAAGTCGCCGGTTTTAACTTTTAACGGTTGTTTTTAACGCTCGGACCGTCTCGCGCAAGAAACGGAGGATACAAATAAATTATTAATCGTTTGTCCTGTCTCTTATAAATTAAAATCTGTCCTTTTTTTGGCGGAGCGGGCGCTGCTTGTGTATTTTTTGGTCGCTGAGAGCTAAGCCGACTATCCCCGAATTTATTAAAAGCTTAAGCGTGAAGTAAGCAATTAATGCTTTGATGGAAATTAATACCTCTACAAAAACGTCGCGACTTTTTATATTTATAACTATTATCTGATTTACTTTTTATCTTCTACCTGCTTTGTTTATTACACCTACTAGTACCTTCAACTCTACAAAATACAAATTCAGATAATATTATGTTAGCTTAAAAGTCTGGCCACACGAGTAGTAAATCTACAGAGGGGAAGCTTCCACAAGCGGCCCGCTGTAGGTATACTCACACAAACACACTCACCAACGGTTCACGGACGCGCGCTCGTTCCACTAACCGGTACAGTTGGTGACAAACATGCGCATAATATGTGTGAGTGTACCTACAGCGGGCCGCTTACTAGAAGCTTCCCCTCTGTAGGTATAGGTACTCTGTGGTCTGGCCCCCCAAATCCAACATACTATAAATGTAATATACCTAATAAGTTATTATGTGTACAAATAAATTAAATCGAAGTGGTCCATGATACTGTGTCCTTGTAAATAGGTACTAAGATAAAGTATTCGACAGCTGTAGGTTAGGGTGGGCCGATTTCAATAATTTTAGAATTTCGCGTTGCAAGACCCCGCAAAAGTTGCGTAATGCGAGGTAGGTTATACGAAAAATAATTAAAAAAAACAAGCTTATCACTTTGAGCCCTCTACTTGCGATCGAAATTTGATAAAATACCAATTTTTTCCTGTATTTCAATCTCATGTTTTCTCTTGTTAATAAGTATTTTTGGACCATTTTATTGATTTTCTACTGTTATCTTACCCTTTATTTACTCTTTGACAATTTTGTAACAAAATCAGACATGCAAAAAAAAAATTAAAACAATGTTTGTTTAACATATTTCGCGCGGTAAAATCGTTTGCTTTTATTAAGAACTCGCTGCAGTATTGTCTGAGCTATTGTTTCAAACTTATATGGTTTTCTAATAATTTTTCAGTTTTCCTGTGTTATTATAATTTATAATAATCAATACCTATACAAAAATGAGCACTGGACCACGGCGAAGTGATACAGTCTGTCTTTTATTTGGACCATATTCTGAACTAGATCATATTATGCGGCTTCCCTACTGTAAGTGACGTTGTTAAGTTTATATTATTGTAAAGACACAAATTAAAACGAAAGTATAACGGAAAACAACCTTCTAACAGTGAATTTTTTTTATTAGTTAGCCTAGAAATAGAATGTATTTTGAAAAATGCATCAATTCCAATAGTTTCTCCAAAACGTGTGAGACAATTGCTGAAATCACTTCTTTAATTAATTCTCAATCTTTAATTTAGATACAAAAAAATGCATTTTTTAACCACCCAGAAAACCTGCTGTTAGCAATGTTGTATGACTTGAGAGATCACGTGCGATAACTCGCTGTAGCGCGAATCATGAAAGCTAGGCTTTCGGGTGCTACCACTTAAATCCGGATTTTCAAACCTACGAAGATAAACTGTTTAGCGGAAAATTATATTAAACTGTTACTGTGGCAAGATCTTGTAATCACTCAACCGCCAATTGCTACAAAATATAGTAACGAAGAATTACAAGATATGGCAAAAAACTAATCAAGTGACACAGTACGATTATCCTTGCCAGACTCAAGGCATAGAAAGATCAGTAAAACTGGTAACTGAAGCATCTCAACGTGTCATCGGGGAAACTGGGATGGTTTAATAAAGAATACACTAGTCAGAAATGCTTTGAGTTTGAGAGCAAAAGTCAATTTATATTTGGTGAAAAGTGACGAAATTTGAGTCACTTTACGATGTTCATTTTATGTTTGTATATATAGAAATTCTATATAAATCATAATAATTGCTTTAAAATATAGTTTCATTCATACTATTATACATGAAAAACTTCTAAAAAGTTATCAAAACATGCAGAAATAATTAAGTGAAAAATTAATGAAAATTGATTAAAAATTCATTTTTTGACTGCTAGTAGAGGGCTGAAGATTGATTTTCATTTCAAATCTAATAGTGTAATCTGAATCTACGTAATCAACCGCAACTTTTGACACCTCTTGCGTAATGAAAATCGAGAAAAAAAAATTTCCCATACAACATCGGCCCACCCTACTGTAGGTACAGCAGGTACATACATAGGTACGCTACTGAAATTTTAAATTTTCATATGTACGAGACATGATCCGAAAACAAATTCCATGGAAATTATCTAATTACGTGTGTGCGAAGAAAAATCGCAGGTTACTTTCGCAACCGTCCGGAAAATTACCCGCATAAATCACCCGGGGGAGGGATGGGCTGATTTTCATGCGCCATCTTTGCTTGGTATTATTTTGATTTATTTCAGCGCGTAATGAAAGCGAACGGCCTGTTTTCAAACGAAATCCTGTAACGTTTTCATCACATTACGACATTAAGTGCCTACTGGGCAATGATTTGATTACAGAAATTTTTGGGTATCTTCAAATAATTTCAGTTCATTACGTGATATAATAAGTGGGTAGTAGGTAATTGATTTCAAAGATCTTATAAAATTGTCTCTCCTGCGTGGCGGTAACTTATGATTGTATGGACACGTTGAGCCAATGCCCATGTTCCAACATTTATCGGCAGTATTTACACACGAGTTTTTACATTTTGGTCCAGTTTTGTGACCCATTATGCCATCTTAAATCGGAGGCGACAGTGTAATACCTATTAGGCAGTAGTAAGAAAATAAAAACCGCCTTTGTGAATTGATTTTTAATTTATATATTTATTATAACTGCTAATAATAATACATCGTTTAAATAACACAAGTGTAAATTTAAAATTTAAAAAACCCCCGACATTGGCTATTTTTTGGCGGCGGCCATCTTGGATTTGCAATAGTGCTATTCTACTAGTCAAGCCCTTTCATTTGATACCCATATTAAGGGAGTTGTGAAAAAATATGTAATCCGCCATTTTGTAGCGGCGGCCATCTTGGATGGATTTTCATCAAACATAGCTAACAACACTCTCGACTAATTCACCTTTCAAACAAAAACACCGCATTCAAATCGGTCCACCCGTTTGAGCGCTACAGGGGAACAGACAGACACACACACACGCACGCACGCACGCACGCACGCACACACACACAGAGAGAGATCGAGACACGTCAAACTTATAACACCCCGTCCTTTTTGCGTCGGGGGTTAAAAAGACATAACTAAATGTAACGAAATAGTAAACACCACAAACGTAAAATGGACATTGGGTCTACATAAATGTAATTGCGAAACTTAATCTATACATATGACGACTGCCGTTACACGTCTTGTTAACACCACGGAGTCAGCGGTACTTATCACCATTTCCACCACATACTTTCCTAGAAAAGTCTACAAAATAATTAGCGTTTGAATTTACATCATCAGAACTGTTGAATACTTATAGCAGGTGTTTTTTACGCACGATCCATAAGTGCCAGGGTTTAGGGGTCGTTCCATTTTCCTAGATCCGCTTATTTGTGTGAACACGTCTGTTCCAGCGGCTGCCGGAGTGTCAAATAATATTCTTTTAAATTCTCCTTTAACTATGATGCAATAATTTGAAAAAGTATAAAAATAGGTACATATATCTTGGTCTCTGGTAGTGTTAATTCACGAGTATGTTCACGTAATGACGTCGCAACTGCGAGTGACATCTTATAGAAGGCTGTTCACTGTTTGGCTAATCGCAACATTCGCAACAAATAAACATCTGCATTGTCTTCCAATTTGTGTCCTATCGATATTACCATTATCAATAACGACACTGTATTAGAGAAATTCTTAAGTGACTTTTTTTTAATCTGTTATAATTTAAGATGAATGACACTTTTATTAATCTGCTATAATTAACGACAATTTTGCCTCAGTCTGTCTACTAAATCTAGTCATAAATCGAAAATTAAAAGCTATACTATAGCTTGTAATTTTTATCAAAAGATAGATTTCTGAGTATCGAAAATAAATGGTTAAACGAAAACTAATAATGGCGAGTTTCATTTTAAAAGAAGAACATATTAGACCAAATAACGTTATAGGCCAAGGAATACGACGCAAACTCGCACGAATTAACAAACGAAATATTTTGACCCGATAAAATTTGAGTTCGGTCATTCTGTACATATATAAGAACGCGAAAACTTTTAACGGTTGCCCGAACATATTTTCTTAATTAGACTGTTTTTATTTAACAGCAAATTCGGTTAAGGCTAACAAAAGGCTCGCTCAAATAAAAATAAAGCTGTGATTCGTGACGAATCGGGAAGGTGTTTCGGTCCCTCGTAACCCTTTTTGTGACCGCTTCCACTAATCTAGTGATGGCCTCTCCTGTTTTTAATTAAAGATAAATGTAACATAGCTGCACGTTCTATAGCTGCCTCGCATTCAGCCCTCTATAGGGTTGTCTTAAACGTATTTTTTTTTTATTAAAAAGAAAACACTTCAATAATTCAGTTTTGAATTAAGTAGTTTTCCTACTGCGCAAGATAGGTACCTCCATAATCAGAAAAATAATAAATTGTATCGATTTTGATATATCGAAATAACCACATTGTACTGAAAAAAAAAACAGTATAAAAAATATTTAAATTGATAATGTTTTCGAAACTTTACTTAGGTAAGTTAATTACCTACATGATAAAATTTGAAAATTATTTTTTCCTGTATCTAATGGTTTGCCAACCCTAGGTAGTAATTAAAAGGAAGCTCATTTGATCCCAATACAATGAAATGCAACAAAGATGGTAGCACCTCGACTCAGCCAGTGATCGGTTATAAGAATTTAAATAACATCCGTGTCATCTTACAAGTAGGTAGATACGTCTATCTCATTTAATTTTTATAAAGATTTGAGACTAAATGGCACTTACGATAAGTACTTATGATATTTTTGTATTATTATTTTCCTCTTGTCAGGATCTCAAACAACTACAAACGTTCGAATTTGAAGATCTTGTTCGGCTTGTATCCAAGAGTTCCCAGCGATTCGCGTGAGACCGTCAGTCCACCTATAGTGAGGGGTCTTCCTATGCTATTTTTCCCAGTGCGGGAAATCGTCATTCGAGCACTGTCGAGACCCAATCGTCTATTGAGAGTTAGGTATGTGCCTCTTAGCTTCGCGACTCGATGAGCTATGTCGGTTACTCTGCGATTTCAGTCGGTAGGTATTATACCTAAGTATATAAATCAATCTTTGTAATATCTCAATCAGACATCTCTCATTACGCACTAAAAGCCCCGACACGTGTAACCGGCAATACTCCCGATTCGATCTCCGATTCTCGTTCGATGCCCAAAAAAGTTACATTAAGATCGTAATAGTGTACTTGATTACCATCTATGTTGAGTGGATGACGATTATTTCCGAGTCGGCATCTCGGGAGCGGAGAAATAAAACGCGTACGCGCACACGTCGCCACCGAGTTACGCTGTCGTTAAGAAATTACCGAGCGCTGTCGACGTCGCCGATTTTATCGATGGAATTTATCGACGATACTTAAGCGGCTTCGCGGCGCTGTGCTCTTCACGCAACGTCATTAGAAAAAACAAACTAGTGCTCTGATTATATTGTATCACGAGTGGGAGAGCGACGAGTAATTTTAATTGAAAACACGTTTTCTCTCACTGTACAATGGGTATGTAGTTCTATTATGTGCCTACTATGTAATTATGTATGTACCAGAACCAGAATAATCTGAAACTGTTAAGTACCTACCTGTGCGTAAATCTGTCATTTATGGCCTGTTTTACCACCTGATAAGTGTTGGATAGCTTAAACGTAAGTTTTGTCACTTTCTTACTTTATGTCAAGTGACAAAGACAAAAGTTGTAGATAGTTATCTAATACATATCGGAAGGTGGTGAAACAGGCACTTAGTAAGACAATTTGGGAAAACGTAAAGGGACTTTTCATCATTTTTCGCTCATTAATAATGATGTTTGGACAAATTAAAAATACCTAAATGATTCGTGAAATAAATATACTTACCTAAGTTAAAGATTTTCCGGTCCATCCACTAGAAGATATCCACTTTCGTCATCGGTCACAAAACAAGGACAAATCATAATACGTTTCTCCGAATTGTATCAATGCTTACACAATAGTGCGAGTGATGTCTCTTATTCTCGTGGATGGTGGGTGCGGCAGGCGGGCGCGGCGCGGCGGCAGTACCAGCAGTACCAGCAGTACGCTGTACGGTAGTAACGAGTGTGTAATTATTATCAGCGGCGCCGGTAGCCGAAAGGCCGACTCATCGTAATTTGATGGCGTCGACCGCCCCACCCGCCACAAAAAACTAATTAACAAAGATGGACTCGCTGCCGCGGCCGCGCTGCTGCGTTCGCGGGATAAATTAAAACTGAATAGCACCAATATTTTGATGCAGAGGTGCCTTTCATGTTTTAAATACGGTGTTAAATTAAAGGGCTACTCTTTGTTGCGAATTCAATAAGGTAATGTTTGGATGGAAAGATGTACCTACCTACTACCTACCTATACAATTTAAGCCGGCTCGCTCGGTTATCTCGGTATACTTAGGCAGTTCTTGTTTAGAAAATTTCTAATTTTTCTTTGGCTAGTTTTTGCTCTGGCCTCCACGGGCTTACAGTCTCGACTGGTTAGAATGTTTTAATGAGGTCTCCGCTAAAACTGACTAGTGTGGATAGAGTGAATTTGCTTATTCACTTTTGCGGTCGAATATTGAAAATTACTTAGATATAACTTCAAATATTTAAAAGAACAATCAATAACACCATACAACCAATGAAGTCCAACTAGATTTTTATAATGAGCAATAAGCAATATTAGCGTATCCCTGCAAGTCAAGTACATACATACAGCAAAATGTCAAAGGCAGCTCGCAATCTATAAAACGCGCATTGGAGTGTCCGTCGAGCCGCCCACAGCCCACAGCCCACCGCCGGTGACGGATAGACCGCTTGATGGATCACCGACAGTGGAACCGAGCGACCTCCACTGGGGCAATAGTTTTACTAGATTATGCTGCATTGTTTGTACTTTGATAGTCAGGAAAACAACGAGTGAAAACTTTTATTAATTGAGACCGGGTGAACATCAATGGTTTCAATTCATTACATTACATAAATGAGGAACTAGATACTTTAACAAAAAAATTAATAAAGAATTTTTTTAAAGTGATTACGATTCGTCAAGTCAATTTACCACTGGTTCGAAATGCCCTTCCTACCGAGATAAACCGGCAAGAAACTCGACGATATTGTTATAAAGAATTCAAATAGCAATATTATGCAATGTGTACGGTAATTAATTACGGTAATTAATAAGAAAGCTCAGAGTCGCTCAGAGAGCGATGGAGAGATCTATGCTCGGAGTTTTTCTACGCGATCAAATCAGAAATGAGGAGATCCGTAGAAGAACCAAAGTCACCGACATAGCTCAACGGGTTGCGAAACTGAAGTGGCAATGGGCGGGGCACATAGTTCGGAGAACCGACGGACGTTGGGGTCCCAAGGTGCTGGTCTGGCGACCTCGCACCGGGAAGCGCGGTGTTGGTAGACCCCCCACTAGGTGGACCGACGACATCAAACGAGTCGCAGGGAGCCGCTGGATACAAGCGGCACAAGACCGTGACATGTGGAGTCCCTTCAAGAGACCTATGTCCAGCAGTGGACGTCAATCGGTTGACAACGACGACGACGACGACGGTAATTAATTGGGTTCTTAAATCTTTTCCGGAAAGTGATCCAACGTCAAACTTTACAAAGTCGTCAGCGACTATGTATGACCCGTGAATAATTATTTTTCGGCGGCCAGGCCACGGTCTCGGAGTGGAACCGTTCGTAACCGGCGCGCGGCGACCGGCAACCCGATAACCGGCCGCGACGCGTCAACAAGCCGAAGTTAATCCTTTTCATACTTATTTACAGCCCGCGCCTCCTGCCTTAATACTGCTATTGTTCACCAAAGATGTATTAAAATTTTATTACCTACTTCACCTTCAGTTTTAAAGGCTATTATTATAATACTTTATTCCCACTCGGTTATTTACGGACCCGATTCATGGCAACGCAGGTATAGCGCACAGCATACGTTTATTTATGGTTTCATTGGTGAATTCCTCGGACGCCGATGAATAGAATCGAACGAGCAAAAAAGTAATTAACCGTTTCAGAATTTGGACCCCTGACGGGTCTGCAATCGGACGCTTCATTAACGCAGGGACACGAGGCGACGGCGGGCCTAAGAAATGTCGCGTCAAAACCGCGTTCCGAGAAGCGTAGCGCTACCGGACCCGCGAGGGCATTAATAAATACAAAAGGGTATAAAAACTGTGACAGAATTAAGAGCGGACGCGTTAAAAATGGAGGTGCACGAGGGACGGGCGACGCGAACAAGTGAAACATAATGCGCGAAACAAAGCAGCCGGAGCGAATGCTTTAAATCATTTTTAATTATGTTATGGCGCGACCGCGGCGTTACTGCGCGGCTTGGGTTACACGGGCTCGACTGCTCACGCTCACGCGCTGTGCTGCGCCGGTGAGTCATGACTCATGAGTGACTCGCGAGCAATACGCGCCATCACCACTCACCAGCCGACCACCGGCCGGGGCTCCCGGCGTGTCCGCTGTACCCACTGAACTTGTAAATCCGTAGCAACAACTACTGCTCTAGTAGGTGCTATCAGATTTCCTGCATTTATTACTTCGCGCAGTAGGTAGGCACCACGGCACCCTATTTGCAACGTTAATACGAAACTTCTTTTGTTGCTGCACGTACGTGCTACTTATATCCTACCTACCTACTTACATATATCTATAAACTGATTTTTATCTTAGACTTTCAACATAATATTCAACACAAAAGTTTACTTTTACTTACACAAATTACAATCACAACAATCAACGAATAAACTGAACGATACTATTTCCTAACCAACTTTATTATACATCTATCTATACCAATAGATACAAGTATAAATTAAAAATTTAAAAACCCCCGACATTCGCCATTTTGCGGTGGCGGCCATCTTGGATTTACATAGTGCTATTCTACTAGTCAAGCCCTTTCATTTGATACCCATAAAGAGGGTGTTGTGATAAAATATGTAATCCGCCATTTTGTAGCGGCGGCCATCTTGGACCGATTTTCATCATACATAGCTAACAACACTCTCGACTAATTCTCCTTTCAAACAAAAAAAACCGCATTCAAATCGGTTCACCCGTTTGAGCGCTACAGGGGAACAGACAGACACACACACACACACACACACACACACACACACACACAGACACGTCAAACTTATAACACCTCGTCGTTTTTGCGTCGGGGGTTAAAAATTGAGTTTATTATTTCGAGATAACTGATAGAGTATCTAAGGATAGAGTTATTTAGGATAAGTTTGTCCGAGCTATTATTTGCAACGGCTGAACCGATTTTGACGGGACTTTCACGGCAGACTATGTGTGTGAACTTGTGGAGTAATCTTGGTTACTTTTCCTGCGTAAGTAAAAACTGTTGATATAAGGGTCGATATTTAAGCTCTTAATAATAAATTTAATAAAGAGTTCCCAGGGAATTTTTAAATACCTAAATCCTCGTGGAAGAAGTCGCGGACTTCAGCTAGTGGTTCAATATAATATCGACGTCGAGCTGAACAAGTAGGTAATATTTAAACGCGATACGAGTATATTTTACGTAATACTGGTCAGCGGTAGTTAGCGAGTAGGTACTCAACATGTGGCGATTTTTACACTGTGCTGCGACGACACTATACGATACGATACGACGATCTTACGACTAAAATTTTTAGAAATCACTGATGCTGATTTACACAAATTAATCTCTTAATTTAAAACTTCTTATCATGCCGTCAGGTGTCGAGGGAAACATTGTGTAACACTACTATACTAATTGAAGTTTAATTGAAGTTTTTGATCATATTGAATTAATTACTATGGTCAAAAACTTCAATTAAATAGATTTTTTATATATTTATTTTTTATTTTGTCGCCAATGAAGTTATGAACGTATCCCCTATAATCCCATATAGATTCCTATTCCATATTCACGGTTTAAGTATTCGCGGCATCTTTACGGAACCGCGAATAAGGAGCTTTTACTGTATTGTTATTAGACAGGTTTTGGCATTAGTAGTCAGTCACTAGGAGCAAAGATGAAATCAGGGAAAAGCAGGCAGCTGGAAACAAGCGGACCGTATTTTATAAACCCTACTCCCCTATATACTACCCTATATTCAGTAGTAAATATTTATTTTTGTTGTTTATATTTTTGTCGTATATTGTAAAAGGCATTGTTGCGTCGTTATTTCACGCTGGCTTAGCAGGCCTTAAGCCGCGTATACCTCGATTGTATTCTGTAGTATAAACTTATTGTTTGCTCCTAATTTTTTCAAATTATTTTGTTATACGCAGCCACCACCACCTAAAGGGCTTTACGTCAACTGTTATAAACAAATACTCGAATTTAATCATCGCACCTCCACTCCAAAAGCCCCACGAGTGAAGCCAAGGGCTACTTTTATAATATCACCTCAAAGCTGTGTTTTGAGGTGATATTAAAAAAGTGTAAAAAAGCATACGATTTGAATTGGACTGGCAAAAACGAAATTCTCAAAGCATCGTCTAAACATGACGAAAGAACTACAATACCCATCGTCACAAAAATGATATTCATTGTAAATTCGCAGTAACATTAATTAGTTGACACTTTTTGCTCGACCTATTTAGTCACGCTTAGTAATTAATCCGTTTTTCTTTAATTATAAAATTCTCAGTTTGCTCCTATTTCCCACAACACTCCGAACATTAATTGAGTAGGTATTTTTATTCACAGTTAGAATCCAATTATAAAGTTTTGCCTGTTTCTTTAATTTAAAATCGCGAATTACTATTGCTCTAGTTTATTCCCCTTTATTTGCTTTTTCGTGCCGTTATGCAGCGATGTGGCTGTTTTATTTAAATTTATTGTCTAGATAATAATTTTATGCTTGCCTGTTTACCTGTAAACATAAATATAAAATCTTTCTATCTATCTTTTGCTAAAGTAAATTTCACTAACGATGAATAGGTACTATACACAGTACACTACACTGTTTTTCCTAAGAAATCATAATTGTCCGTGATTTTTTTTTTGTTTGTTAACGAATTGTGTGGCGATAAATTTTCCAATAAGTGAAGTAGGTAAAGTTTCCGTCGGTGAATTACAGTCATGGAACTTTCCGCATAAAGGAGCCAATGTGTGGAGGACCTTAGTGTGGCAAGTAAAAAATTTGGTGTTGAGCACAACCACCTAGGATCTAGGTGGTTATGCTCAACACCAATTTTTTTCATCATCAGGGGTTGAAGGGCACAACCTAGGTCCTAGGTTGTGCTCAACCCCTGATGATGGTAATAAAATAATAACCAAAATTAACTGCTACTCGTTCTGGAGCCGACCCGGGACTCGAACCTAGCACCAGAGTAGAGAAGCAGCCCAAAGTTGAGAAGTTGGCGGAAAGCACATGAAGTCATCGTCATCACTCTCTGCGGCCGCGGTCATGTTGCATTGGCGTCCCAACGGACTTTGAGAGTGAAGGAATAGAGAGCACACTTGAGTTAGCGCACACACTTGTGCACTATAACATCTCTTTCGAAGTTGTCTAAGATCCGTCTCCGTTTAAATTGGCCGCCGTGGTCGAAGTTCGATCCGAAGGACATTAATTACCAAAAGAAACAGTGCAGTTGACACAGCACGCAAGGAATGTCACCGTAATAAGTAACATGTTGTTAACTAATTTGCCACGTAGTGGACAGATTGCGTGCAAGCATCGGCATCACGGGCAACGGGCTGCGTTCGGTCGGAATGCATGACCGATCGCTGCCGAGTGCTGAGGAAAAAGCGCTGGCTCGCGGCTCGCCGCCGGTGAATGAAGCGATTAGCGCTGAATGGGGCTCGGCTCGGCACGCGGAACCAAGCGCGCGGCACGACGTGCTAACAGTGTTGCCACTAACTAATAACTACCCTATTTTCGGATAATTTTCCGAAAAAATTTTCGTAACTCATTACTATTCATCATCATCATCATTATAATCTCAACGACGTCTCGGATAAACGTCCACTGGACATACATTGTTGGTCGTTGGACTGCCTCGTTGGTCTAGTGGTTAACATATTCGACTGCAGATCACGAGGTCCCGGGTTCGATTCCCGGGTCGGGCAAAAATTTTTAGATATGGGTTTTTCTGTCAAGATATTCGCAGTACGTACCTACTAGCCCGGAGTTGGTAGTTGGCGGTATTTCACCCCCGTGCCTCGAAGAGCACGTTAAGCAGTCGGTCACGGTAATTATCACTATCATGTGACAATAGTCGTTAAAGCCCGCCAACCCGCATTGGAGCAGCGTGGCGGGTCTAAGCTCTAAATCCCTCTCTCCTATGAGAGAGGAGGCCTGTGCCCAGTAGTGGACATACATAGGTAGCAGTGGCGAAGGGTGGATATTTTCAAAAGGGAAGCCGGAATAAAAAAATCCCTACACACCAAGCTGGAAAAAAAAAGTTCCCACCTTCACCATTTATTTAAGCACTGATATTTGAAAATACTTTAAATATGATAATTTGCAGCTTTGAAAAAACCTGTGTTACTAGCAAAGGTTTAAAGTAGAATTTAATACACCTTCCACCAATAATAACTAAATCAAAAAATAATAAGCACACGAAACACGACGCACGAGTCAATTTTTGTGAAAGTTAAATGATGTTAAAACAAAACACATTAGTTATTATCTTTCGAAGATGAAGCATCTTCGATAATGTTCCCAAATTCAAGACTTTAACTCCTTGTAATAACCCGCTCAAAATCGGCTTCCCGATTGCCTTTTTTTGCGCGTGCTAGACACTAGACAGGGAAGGATGTATCATGACAAATTTTATTGGAAATGCAGGGGACAACTGTTTACTATACGATGTTTTTCTATGGGAATATAAGCCGTCCCAAGTCCGGCATATTCGTTACTTGCTTACTGCCCGTGGCACTACTGGTCTGAACAAATTAGTTTTGTTCATTGAATTGTTTTGAATGTTTTTTTGTAATAAGTACCTATTGTATTTGTAAAATAGTGAGTAAAAGAAAAAAGATAGTAGGTAACTACTAACTAGGTAGGTATGGATGGCATTTTTTAAAGGGAAGCCGATGGGAATCGTGTTATATGGAGACTTCGCCACTAATAGGTAGGCTAGCAAGGATCGCCACAGAGCATCTTATGTCGCTTGAATCCAACGGCTGCAAGCGACTTTCTTGAGATTATCCGTCTCCCTAGTGGAGAGTCTTCCAAGGCTGCATTTGCGGGGTCGTCATTCGATCACCTTAAGAACCTGGCAGCTATCGGTACTTTGAGCTATGTGCCCTGCCCATAAAGTAGCTCGTCCATTTTCCAAAGTTAAAGATTTAAGGAGCAAAATCTCTATTCGCTATCTAGACGTTATCACAGAAAACATGCAATATTTTTACGAACAATGTTTTTTTTGTAGCTACCTATAATTGTACATGATAAAGCGCTGGTTTGGCGCTAAACGAATCGAATCCTTGAATTCGAATCAGTTAGAATAAAAAGTTATAGATAATTTACTTTTGAATGAATAAAAATAATATTATAGGGTACTTTTATCTCGTTTGTGGTAGCACTGCGCGCGCCAGCCAGCCGCGCGGCGCATTGTCTCAGCGCGCTTGACCCGTGCCCCGGGCAAAAACGCAACTAAAAACTAACAGCTACTCGTAACAAGCCATCGGCACCTCTTTAATTGTATAAAAAATGGGATCGGACACGTTTTTATCGATAGAAATAACGTTGACAAATTCTCTTTAGATAATAAGCTTCTTGCGCGGCTCGCGTTGATTATTTTTCAGATGAAGTCCATTGGGTGCCATTTTTAAACTCTGTAATTAAGGTTTTTATCACCTCCAAAGTCCAATTTTACCACTAAATATTCGGCAAATTGAAATAGGTTTGCGGAGACAAAAACCGTGAAAGTCGCTTAGTCATCGAGCTAGTAGGTCCGTAAACTTTATCCGTTAACCAAGCCAATCTCAACGGAACCGAAGACCAGGGCCGGATTATCCATAAGGCGGATTAGACAACTGCCTAGGGGCCCCGCACCGAGTAGGGGCCCACGGGGGCCCCGTGAGCGTATAGTCGATGGCGGCCCTAGTCGATGTGGGCCACGCAACAAGAAAAAAAAAGCTTCATCTAACAATTTTTTTTCGAGAAAATTCTCAATGTAGGAAGTATATTACAAATGTAAAAAGAAAGGGGCCCCGAGAATTGCATTGCCTAAGGGCCCCTATAGGGTTAATCCGGCCCTGCCGAAGACTACCCAACTATACGCAGGAGTTATTATAGTAAACATGTGCGTAAACACAGGTGCATTCTCTCTCTATTCCCTCACTCTCATAATCCGGAACGGCAATGCGCCATGACCGTAGAAAGGTCAGACGCAGGACCGACGGTTTTACGTGTTCTCCGAGGCACGCGGATGTAACACCGCCACCTTCCCAAAACTGAGAATATTTTGACAGAAAATGACAATATTTTTTTGGTACGACCCAGGACTTGAATCCGGGATCTCTTAGTACAAGCTAGCCCTAGACCAAAGAGGTAGTAGGTAACTACTCAAGAAGTTACGTCAGATTTTGTTTACAAACACTATACTTAGATATTCAGTGGTTATTGCAACCCCGAACTCGTAAGCATATACATATAGGTACGCAGCATCTCGTTTACCTTATTAAGTGCATCAGTATGGACGGTCGCGTCACTCGAAGTCAGCGCGGTGCGAGCGCGGCGCATAAACACCTCCTAACTCATCGTTAACATTACCACGACATTGACTTGTTAGGGATAATCCTGAAGTCTAACTCTATCGCAATTGTAAGGTACCTATTCAATCTCCTACTTATTTATATTACCTACTGATATACTTATGTATACGCAATCTATTGCATGCATACACCGTATTCATCTTGTTGCGGCTATGCAGGTTCTTGAGCCCCTGTAGCACTTTGACCGTCGCCGATCTATTGTGCTCGTGCATACACCGTAAAGCACATCCTGATTCTCAAGATCTAAGATTTGAGAAATTTTACCAATCGCTTAGTTGGTTAAAAACTTAAAACTAATCATGCCTAAACAGTGTCTTGTGAATTATGGGAAATGGGAATGTCTCTGAAAATGTACGCTTGCACCTGGCATCTCTACTCACCGTTTTAGGTGCCCGCAGAATGGTTGCCGTAAAAGAGAATTGTTTGGTTTATTCATGCAACGTCTAACAAGGCATTTTCACTCATTTACTGTTAGACGCCGCATTATCAATCAAATGGTTCTCTGTTTTGCCTGACGGTACATATTTTTAACTTTAATTAGGTATTGTGTGTCTGGTCTGTGCGCTCGCCGTATTTTGTTTGTGAGACGCATGAATGTGTATATCTATGTCGGGAACTCGGCCGACTCAGGACCTAGCTATAGTACGCGACAAGCCATGAGTGTTGGCAACGTATGAGGCGCGACAGGCAGCCCGCGTCACATCATTGCTCGCGTGTCCCGACTCCCGAATGGCACGATTATTAGGCTTCATAAACTTTATCTGAATTTAACCACAGCCGCTTATGCACCGGATCGCAATGTTTCTGATTCTGTATTCACGAATCCGAACCGTCGTCGCGGCGTTAAGCGTAAAAGCGACGATCACAGGTCAGTTGAACGTGCAAGGAGACGGCAAGGGTGTGGAGTCCTCAAATAAAACGGAGGTTCCGCGTGTAGTTTACATTCAGTGAGTGTATTCATATACCTACTCAAACCCTACAGCGTATTACTTAGCCATTGCCGAAAAAAAAATCCTAAAGTTTGAAAAAAAAAATATCTATTCACAATTAATATCTATTCACATTCCTCCGTCTTTTATAAGTTCTAATCATTAAAAAGTTAAAAATTATAAAATTCGCGATTCAATAATGTTCAAAAGAAATGGTTTAAATAACGATTTATTAGATACAAGCGGACACCCGCGACTTCGTTCGCGCGGATTGGTTTTTAATCAATAATTAATGTAAACATCCGCCAGTGAAAGTCCCATCAAAATCGATCCAGCCTTTTAGAGATTAGTCGGTAATCTTTAAAGTATCTACTTTCTAACAAAAAAAGAATGAATGAAATCGGACCACGCGTTATTGAATTACAGCTAAATACACGTTTTGACTTTCATCCCCTCTCCGTAGGGAACCGTGCTGAATTTCGGGATAAAAAGTATCCTATATATTACTCCGTAGTATGAACTTAAATCGTACCAAGTTTCGTTTCAATCCATTCAGTAGTTGTTGCGTGATGCGCGCACAAACATACAGACAAACAGATAAACAGACAAACAGATAAACAGACAAAAATTTTAAAAATAGCTTTTTTACGTTCTATTACTTATCCCTAACATCCCCCAGTTATTATTTTGCAAAAATCTTCAATGTACAGACACGGCAAGTCTACGATTTTATTATATGTACCTATAGAATAGAAGAAGATTAATACAAAAATATTTTTTTTCACAGGATTTTTTTTTCTCGGCAATGGCTAAGTAGTAAGTAGTGCGCTCTAGAAATTCAGTATATGAATACACTCACTGAGTGCTAACTACACGCGGAACCTCCGTTTGATTTGAGGACCCCACATCCTTGCCGTCTCCTTGGTTAGTTATCTATATATTGTGAGTGAAGTCAGCAGAAGGCGCAAAATCACGTCTATTAGCATTTGTACAACAAAATATGCCCGGCAGAAGTTTAGAGCCTTTTACTACCTTTTACTTGAGACTTCATTACGCGACACAGTTCCAGGATATATTCGTATCTATAGGACTCAGTGTTGTACAAAGCAATTTCGCATTCAAAGACCCCAGAGTAACTATAAAACAATCTAAAATATAACCTGTTTATATGACGTCCTCAAAAGCGGCGACCAAAAATGGCCAATTTCAAATTCAGTTCCCATCGAGACTTGCGGTCTGTGAGCGGCGGCCTTATTCAAATTGGCAATAGCGAAAGTCGGAGGATAAATCTTAAGAGGGTTGAATTCGGAGCGAAGGTTGTTTAATGAGCTAATTCGGCATGCGGCGTGCGGCCGGGCGCGCGTCCAGGCCGAACTACGTCTGCGGCCAAGGCTCGATAATCGATTCCTGTAATCGACTTACGTTCACCGATCGACTAACTGTTATAATATGGTACAGCATACTGCGTAATAAGCATTGCAAGCCAAAAGTATTTTTAATTCCTATTAAAAATTTGATGGAGTTTAACTTTGTAAAAGAAATGAGTTTAAGAAGTGATTCGCAGATTCTTGCTTATTCTGTTTAAAAACGAAGGGCTAAATAAGTAGGTAACCTGCCTTGATTGTTCTTCGCCTTACTTACTACATTTTCTCCAAACCCTGACTTTATACTATAATAGGGTAGGTATCTACTCTTCAACTGAACTCATAGGTACGTAGGAAATTATAGCAAAAGAATTACACATATAGAAGAATTTTGATTAACTAGTGCATGTAATACTAATTGAATTACAAAAAAACGTACACCCACTAGTACATGCAGCCAGTAATAATTGTTTCAAAGCAAAACAAGAATCTACCAATCGCCGCGGCCTCTATTCTCGGGCAAGTCATTATAAATTCAAATGAGTTTCTCTACGGTTGGTGATTAGTGATTACTCAGCGTTACTAACGTAATGCACGCCCAATTAAATGATATACCTTGCAATTACCAACAATGTGCAGTAAGGTATAAAAGTATTGTCCAGATGATAAATAAAAATTAAAAATTTATTTTAATTACCGCCTTCATGCAGGTGCGTGCTTGCGTGCGTCCGTCCGTCCGTGCGTGCGTGCGTGCGTGAGTATATGTATATGTTTGTTACTCTTTAACGCCGCAACTACTGAACCGATTTGACTGAAATTTTAAATGGAGATATACACTTAGCGGCACGGAATCTTGGCCACTTAAGAATTTTGTAATAATTTAATTTTTTATAATCCTATTCAAAAGTTCAAGTGCAGGCTGTGAAAAAAATTTTTATTTTTTGTTCTAATGGGTAATTCATTAAGATTAAGTGCTCCTTCAAACCACTAATGCAGTTTCACCTCACAGGAGGCAGAACTTGATGCGACATTTTGCCTGGGACGTATACAACGGGTTCCCCAGGCGTCCAGCATAGTCAGCGAGAGGGAACAGCCGTGGTGGTTTTAGTTAGGGTATACCCAATACGGGGAGTCCCACATAACCCCCGTTCTGCCCAAAGAACGGGGGTAGCCATAAAGCTTTCCACCACGTCAAAAAAAAAAAAAAAAGTCTAAACGGGTCATTTATGGGACCAATACAGAGTTTGAACGTTGTGTGTTTTCAAAAGTTTATTTTAAAGCTAACCAATTTTTTAAGTATTGTGGTTGTTTCTGTGTAGTCAAACATCCTTTAGAATAAAAAATAATGCCATTTACAACAGAACAGGTCGCGCAAGCTATTGTATTGATTGACCAAGGACTGACTCAACAGGAAGTGGCTATGGTTTTAAATGTACCACGTTCATCCATGCAGTATGCCTGGAAACGATGTCAGGAGACTGGTAGCTTCACGCGCAGACCAGGTAATGAAGGCGTAAGGTGCACTTTGGCTTGAGACAACAGGTTCATTATCATGGAGATATTGAAAAACCGCTTTATTACTGCTGTTGAGATTAAATAACGTCTCCAAAATGTTAGAGACATAACTGTAAGCAAGCGCACGATCAGAATACGAATGGAGGAAACGAATTTAAGATCTCGTAGATCAATGCGCAGCCCAGAACTCCTCAGAGAGCATCGAGAAGCTCGTTTTCGATTCGTCCGAGAGCATGCGAATTGGACACATGAGGACATAATTTCTCTTTATTGATGAGTGCTGAATCACTTTACAAACTCCAGGTGGTCGCGAAAGGGTGTGAAGAAGAAGAGAAGAGAGGTATCTACCCATTACCATTACGTAAACACTGAGTTTTCAGGTTGCTCCAAAATGGTTTGGGCAGGAGTGAGTTTCGATGCTCGTACGGAGTTAGTGGTCGTTGATAATCGGCTAAATGTCACCAGTGGCGTGCGGTTCTTACATGCTGATAAGCTCAGCATACCCTAGGCTTCTTTAGACAACTCCTATTTTAGTCATTTAGTAATCTATTATCAGTCTAGTAATTAAAAAATATTCGAAATAAAAAATAAATATTTATGGTCAAAAATTCATCAAAGCGCCATCTAGTTGATGGTTCGCATCCATATTAGTATTTGGTGTAAAAGTTTTATGATAATCTAGTAGATGGCGTTGTTTAATAAATACTAGTTTGCCGGTTGGAATTGGAAGCTCCGAGAAATTCAGCTTTTTTTTTCGCACTCACACATTAATAATTGCTGTATGTGTGCTGTTATTAAAGGCAACTCACACATGAAGAAGCGTTTGTTGTATACATGTTTTAAAAGTGAAATTGTTGCTGTGTGCGTCTAAAATAAGCAGTGATTATTACGAACGCCATTTTATAGGTAGATGTAGATAGGTATCTTTTTGTTTCTTTCATTACTGTGCTTCAAAGCTTGTGAAAATTTCCGTGCAAAAAGTGTTAATAGCTTAGAATAAATATAGGTAAGCCCTAATATTTGCGATGTACTTAATGTACGAAAGTATATTATGTAGAGTGTATAATAATAATATTATAGTGATTAGTTATCCCAAAATAAGAGATTGGAATTGTTATTTTTTTGAAAACTGATGTTTTCGGGAGAACGTGACGAAGGTACCTACTTACTTAATTTTTTTTATTAGTAGTAAAATGGTAATGTATAGTAATTAGTAAGTACTAACTACCATCACCACCACCACCACCATTACAGCTTTTTAACGTCCCACTGCTGGGCAGTGGCCTCCTCTCTCATAGGAGAGAGGGATTAGAGCTTAGACCCGCCACGCTGCTCCAATGCGGGTTGGCGGGCTAACTAACATACTTACCTATTTATTCCGATTGTAAGTATTAAATGACATTTTAAAATGACCACAACGAAGTACGTACCTTCTTAATTATGTATAAATTAAAATACTTACTTATTAATAAACCAATAATATTTATCATAGAATTACTTGAAGGTCACCGGTCGACTTACGTTGCGGGACTTATACCTACTTATCAGATTTATTTTTAACAAATGACCGCGACTTGGTCCACCTATAAATACCTACATAGTATCTATCGGGTGTCGAACCCAATACAGACCACCGCTATTGCATACCCTGACTTGAAATCCTGCGCACGCCGCTGAATGTCACACGGTATATTGGAGAGATCCTCCAGGACCACGTTATGCCTAATTTAGGGTTTATAGGGTACGAAGATTTTTTTTAATGCACGATAACGCACGTCCCGACGACGCTAAAAGTGTGCAGGAGTATCTTCAAGAGCCTGGCATTTGGACTTTGCTGTGGCCAGCTCGTATCCCAGACTTAAACCCACTAGAGCATAACTGGGATATGCTTAAAAGAAAGATATCGTCTGCTTCTAATCCACTATGAACTCTCAATGAGCTCCGTAATGCAGCGCTGGCCACTTGGGAAGCCGTGCCGCAAGTTGATATCAAAAACATAATCCAGAGCATGTCTGACCGAATGCTGGCAGTCATCAGAGCTAGAGGAGAAAACACCTGCTATAGAAATGTGTGAAGGATTTAAAAAAATAGGGATTTTCAATTTTTTGGTTCCATCGAAGTTGGTGTTCAAATTCTTCATTAATGAATAATTCAAAAAAAAAAAGATATTGAGAAGTGTTGTAAGTGTCTAAAACCTTTAAAAACTTTTTAAGTCATAAAGAAAAGTTTATCTTTAATAACCTACCCTTAAATTATACAATAAAATTATAAAAACACAAATTATTACAAAATTCGTAAGTGGCCAAGATTCCGTGCCGCTGAGTGTATTATGCCCTGACTTAACACATAGGCTTTTTATCCTGGAAAATCCGCAGTTCCCACGGGATTTTAAAAAAACCGAAATCTATAGCTACGGCTATAGGTAGATTACTATAGCAAACTTCCTTGAAAATAGGTATAAAGGTTGAAATAGGGAGCGGGAACGGGAACCGGAAATCCACGATTGCCTCGGGATTTGTGAAAAACCGAAATTCAGGCAGGCGAAGCCGCGGGCAAAAGCTAGTAGGTAATTCATAAACACAGTCTGCACCTATTAATGCACACTATAGAATATTATCCACACCCGGAGGAGGCCTAGCGAATTCCGGCCAAGGAGACCCTGTGTACGTAGGTTCCTGGCGAAAACCATTGTGTATATTGGAACGGAAACTGCATAACTAGCAGGGATCACAATAAGCGAGGCAATGATCAAAATTATATAGGAACTGCAAGAGCCCTGCATTACCCCCAGAAAAAAAGAGAAAACCAGGCGATATCAAGCTTATTTAAAATTTAAACCAGGCATTTTTCCAGACTTTAATTTCCAGGAAAATAACCTAAATTGCCGACTGAAATAAACTCAAAAAATCATTTAAAAATAGCCTATTCATTTCTTCAGTGAACCAATGGGCATTGTTTCGAAGTTAACAAGTCGGAAAATCCACCAATAGCCATCTGAAAACACTGCCGGGCAAGTAATTAAAATTTCAAATGAATTTCCCCTCCGCCGCGGTTGGTTGATTACTTCGCCTTAATTATCTACGACCAATTAAAACACGGGGGCGACAGAGCGTCACGAGACCCGGCCAATGGGGGGCGAGGACTGAACTGAGGCGTGGTAATTAAGACGAAAGGGTTGCTTTTCCGGGCGTACTGGGAGAGGGCGTTGATTAATCGCTCCCTAGTGGGCGACCGACTTTACATAGCGCCTATGTTATGTGATTTCTAATGGGATGTTAATTAGATATGGCTTGAAAACTCAAATCAGTTGAGCGCGGTTATTTTCACTAATTAGACAGGTAATTTCTTAGAATTTAAACAGTTGGTTTCCATGTGAGGCGGGCATACATCGACCAAAACTTTACGTATCTTGTTCATAACTTCATGACATATTTTGTTCGACTGTTTTTTTTTCCTTAACCACGCTTTCGTCTAATTCTCATCACTGTTACGCAACTTGCGGAAAGCGTTGATCATGAATACTGATAATAAATATCTACTTATGCCCTCTCATTCAGGACTACACCCTAAAGCCCTGAAAAAATTTCACTTAGATACTTATATGGTGAGTGGCTAATGGACGATCGGCTTTAGGTAGTCCCTGCAACTTAACCTTATGAGATTAGTACCAACTATCAAGTCTATATTCAGCTAGCATTCGATTTTCAGTCCTCCTCACCTACGCCTCACGCCTCATTGTGTCTATCTACATTTCTAGCTTAAAGGCAGCTTTAGGCGCAAGACTTACCTATATGGAGTCTAGTGAAGACGCATCATTTTGGATTACTGATGGCGACTCAAAGAGCTGTGGTGCCACCTGTTTTGTTTTAATTATAACAATTTCAACCGTATGTCAAAGTAAGGCCGGGGCCGCACTGCGAAATATATTCCGCATTTTAATATATTTTTCTCGCGAATTTTAAATCGCATGTGCGTGCAACTTAATACATTTCCATATGTCACAGAATTTTGCGAAAAAAATCGCGCGAATAATTTTCGCAGTGCGGCCCCGCTCTAAACCGAGCTGTGTTGACCTACAACGTACGAACTGTAGGCAATATGTGTGAAAAGACCCATACTTTCATAAGACAATGTAACTTAAATGATACAGTATTGAAAAATAACAACAGCATTCGAGACTAACGTGTTATTAAGAGAGCCGATGAAGTGTAAATGATCCGCGGGGCCACTGAAGTCGACCTCGGCCCTCCGTCCCCCCTCTCCCCCCTTCGGGCCCCTATACCACCCGGCCGTCACCGCCAGAAGAAAAATGCTAACACGCCCCCGCGAAAACTATTAGTTATTTTGGCACCCCTGCATCCCGCGCCGACGATTATACGAGCCCATTTGTTTTTACCAGCTCACGTAAAGTATTGGAATATGTAGAAAATTCTAGATTTCACAGATATTTCCGGGCGCTTTGTCTCGGAATATCAAAAAAATCTAAATCCTACAGACAAAACAATACATGCTGAGTCTGCAATGAGCGATCAGAGAAAAAACGAACAAACGAAAAATTGACATCTTAGGAGGTACGCATTTTTCCCTTAATATCACTTCTATCGTTGGACAAAAACCGGCGCCATATTACAGGTAGGTACATTTTCTTGTAATATTTAACGGTTTTCGTTGAAAAGTAAAAAAATCGAGGTAAGTAGGTACCTAGTTACCTATCTATCTAGGTATCGTTTTGGTGAAGGTGAATAATATTTCGTCTGATATTGTTTATGTCATCCAAAAGTCAACTGATATGAGGAACTTAACGATAAAATCTCGCATTACAGTAGCGTTGATGAAATTCAAAGCATGATAAAGTATATGGCCCATAAAACTTTCATTGCTGTTAACTTATTTATGAACTCGACTACATATTTAATACTTGCGTCAATCATAAACATGAGATACATACTAACAAATTCAAGGATAAATAGCGCTACTAAAATATGTGGGTATAATACGTCATAAAAAATACATCAAAGTTTATTTAAATGTAATACATTTATCTATCCTGCAGTCCATAGATATCCCTTAGGAATATTTTAAGGTCATCATCAAAACGGGACGTTTCGTGCCATTAAGGACTCAGATACGGCGAAGTCAAATCGCACGGATCTTATTTATATCGGAAAATAAAAAACGCACGGCGTCCGCGCGGTGCTGTTTAGAAGATGTTTAATGATTAAGCGCCTGTTTCACCACCTTCTGATAAATGTCGGATAGCCTAAATATAAGTTTGTCACTTTCTAACTTTATGTCAAGTGACAAAGACAAAAGTTGTGAATAAACTATCAGACACTTATCAGCTAGCTTATCAGAAGGTGGTGAAACAGGCCCTAAGTATTGTACAGTTATTGGCGGCGCGTTTATCTGTTAAAATGAGGCCACACCTCATAAGATACCTCGTCTTTTTCCTGCATAGCCGCACGCTCGCCGCGCCTTTTACAAACAAGGTAAATTTTACCGCAGCCCTCTGCGGCGATCTGGCTCTTTCTTAATCCGCGCGTTTTAGCATGATTTATCATGACGATAGCATTCACCTATTCTCGACACTCTCTCGCTATTGGCTAAAATGCATTGTTGCAGCAAGAATACCATAAATTCAACGAATCTCTACAATAATTAAGATTGTAGCAATAATTGATGCAGTTCTTAGACAATCGGGGGGCAGTTTAAGTTTAGGGGGGCAAGTAGTCACTTTTTTGCTCTCATCGTTATCTAAAATTTTTTGTATAGTCAATAATATGCCAATGTTACGAGTATCTAAGGATCCTTAATGTTACCGTTAAGGATTTCTCGATGCTACAAGGTTACAGGTAGTTTGAGTGAATTTCAATGGCGATGATTTAAATTTATAAATACAATTGACGTCCTAAACAGCAACAAGTTTAAGGCCAAAACGAGAATGGAAATTTTTCGTATAAATAACTGACTGATGGCCGTTATTTGTAGACGTGCAATACTCGACACTTCGGCCGAAGAACATTCTCGATAGCCTTAGCTGCTGATCGCACATTACAAGACGAGCCAAACCGATGTATTTTTAGTATCTACTGTAGCTGTTAGGTTTGCACTCCAACTATTAGATATAACTCCAAAGTTATTCAGTTAGTTAATTCAAAATCACTAGCGAACTTGAATAGTAATGTTGAGAAAATAGGTTAAATACGATGCAATTAGTTATTTCAAAATCACTATTGAACATGAATAGGAAGTTGAGAAAATATAACAAACGACCTCAAACAAGTCACAAAGAGCCGTTGGACACAAGCTTCACAGGACCGTGGAGTATGGAAATTTATACAAGAGACCTATGCCTTGCGAGTCAGGAGTGGATGTCTATCAGTTAGTTAGTAGGAAGTAAAATAAGAAATCGCTTGCATGTGTTGTTACAAGTATACATATCTGACCATATGTATGATGGCTGTATGGCGGCGCCAACAGTCACCCTACTCATCCGTCATCTGCGTTTCTGATATTATAGCCTCTTTTTAACCTTTGCTACTGCTCGTTCATATAAATATTAGTAGAAAAAGGAGATGGTTGGAAATAATCCCAACCATCTCCTTCTTCAACTTCATAGGCCTCTAAGGAAACCTTATAGACATTGTATATTCATTGTATCATATTATTGTTTTATCTACTCTCATATCATAAAATTCCGAATATGAAATCAAAATGTGTCATATATTGGACTACTTTATTCACATACATCTATAATATTTAAAAAAAAAATTAAAAAAGTTCATTATAACACTACTTTGTTAGGAAATTATTGCAAAACAATGTTAAAAAATAATTTTTTCTACATTATAGTACAGGCACTGGGTTCTGGTATTTTTGAGCCATGCCGGGTGTTTATTATTATTATTATTATTTAATACTTTATTGTACACCAAAAAAACAAATTAAACAAAAGAAACATTTTAAAAGAAATAGATACAATAGTTAGTTTACAATAGTTAGTTAGTTTAATTTTGTTACTTACAATGATTATCCCGCTATCAAAGTTACCCTATTACTACTACTGCGAAAGTGTGGCGGTAGCAAGATTGAATTTTGGCGCCTATTATTTAAATTTTTAATTTATTATTTATTTACTATTCAGTTTTTGTAACTCAAAATTTTGCAAGTGATTTTTGTTGCGCGGAAAAATGTCTAGCAGTGATACTGAAGATAATTTAACTCCACCAGACATTCTGGAAATAGCATCGGGAATGACAAATAATCTTTTGCCAGCAAAATCAAAGAAAATTTACGATAAATGTTACCAAGATTTTATGAGTTGGAAAATTTTGAAAAAAACCACTTCATTTTCAGAAAATGTAATGCTAGCATATTTCCAAGAATTATCAAATAAATTTAAGTCTTTGTCCTTATGGGCTAAATACTCAATGCTCAAAAGTATATTGAGTATCTACAACCAAATCGATATTATTAAATACACAAGACTGATTGCTGTTTTAAAAAGAAAATCGCAGGGCTTTAAGGGAAAAAATGCAAAAACGTTCTCCCCTGAAGAATTGAGTACATTTATAAATTGCAATATCCAAAACATGAATACTTATTATAATAAATAATTTTGTTAATTTCTTAGTCTTTTCTTTTATACGTAAGATACCTATTGATGAGCTTAGATAAAGTAGTGTATGAAACTCTACATAATTAGTTATTAAAACACTCGTGTAATACTATTAAAAAACTCGCCTGCGGCTCGTTTTTTAAACTAACACTCGTGTTTTAATAACCTCTATTATGCAACCGTTTCATAAACTACTATTATATCATGGATGCCAAGAATGATCGGCTTCCAGATCCCGCCATTTCACTCTAGCCATCCCAGCTCACTCCATAAGCCTATAGGATTTTCTGTCTGCAACACTTAAAACCCTTTCTCTGGGAAAAGATTCCCGTTAAATTAAATCCAATTCACTTATCAGAATATTGATGGTCCTGGTTTACTATATCACATAGAAATCTTAACTACATGGGAAGTTCATGTTGTGACGTCAAACATTCCTTTTCATGTGCCTTCAAGTTTGACGTCACTAGTGTATTAGTATATTACAATAGAAATATCATAGCGATTAATATCATAAAAGGACCCGGTTCCCGCACACACCATTTCACGTCTACAATGTGACGATCGTGGTTAGGTAATTCTTAATAGCCAAAATTGCACAGTGTTGACAAGAGTCATCGTCTTCGATGGATAGGTATAGGTAGGTAGGACACAGTCTACAGTCCACACGCCGCGATCTTGTACCGCCTGTGTTCAACAACTTCCTGATGTTGCTCGCTTGTTGTCCGTCCGCTTGATTGTCTGTGCCAACACTGCATTAAGCAGTGTACAATAATATATTGCGAGGTCGCCATTCCTTGGAAGTTGGGACCCCACGGTCTATACTCTGCTCAGTTCTACTCCACGAGTTCTGCAGCCAAGGTATTGTTTTATAAGTGTCACATCGTCTATTCTACTTTACTATTATCACTCTTAGATCTTGATAGACGACGTTTCAACATTAAATATAAGCAGTCTTTCAATATACCAATCTACTCAATACATAAACCAAGTAACAGTTTGTTAAGAAAAGTACCTACCCCTGTCAAGCTAACAGTTAGGTATAGGTAACTATAGGCCTTTTTGTATGTTATCGAAACTTTCGACACTGACCCTGACCGTGTGATTTGAAGGAACGTGGAAAAAACAAACAGAAACGGTTTCGTCCGGATATAGGTACCTAGTAACGTAAATTCTGTTCCGCAAACGTAAGGAGCTTTCCCAATCGTATCCTTTTTAAACGTAATAATATGTCCGAGTTAACCTTGATCAATTAGGTATTCTTTTGGGGAAAATAATTATGTACTTAGATCGCCTATTCTTCGTACACCTAATCCATACCTGAACCTGTCGGGTATCCTGTTATTAAATTACGGTTGCATTTGTTTTTTATAAACTGTTATTTAGCTGAAAAGGTTGGGTACAGAGTACCTACCTATCGTGAACCATAAATGGAGCAGAGTCTAATGGATCCGGGGTAAATATCAGCAAACAAAACGCAAGATTGCGGGTATCCCTTGTCCGCTGCAGCAAATGAAAGCTAATGGGGGTAATACAGGAACATAAAGCACAATACATAACGGCGGTACACAAAAGGCCAACACCAGCATTCGGACGCGGTTTGTACGTACACGGACAGACAAAGCACACAAACACGTGAGGTCATCTCCCCTCATTAGGTGGTTAGTTTTCCGGGCGTGTCCGCGGAGTCTGCGGACGTGCGGGGTGTGGGTCGGCGGGGGGGGTGGGGGGGTAGAGTTGCCGGGAAGTTACTTAATTAATCCCCGCGCGGCAGCCATTGGCCGGCGCTGGGCGGCGGATCTTCGCCTACGCGTTAATTGGGCGGACTACGGGCGCCTTCGATTAATGAGAAAGCTGGCACGTCTATACAGAGCTGTGTAGTGACTTGCAAAGCTTTACCTATTGTTTCACTGATACCTAATACCTAAATGGTTAATCGACTGTCTATTCTTTGCGCCTGTATTCACTAAATTCCGTTCCAGATAAGAATATTTTCGAAATGTATATTGGGCGGATTAAGCGAAAGTTTCGAACAGATCCTGGATGGGTCCGCTATACTTTCCTATCTTCAAGACAGGTAATATGTGCCTAGATCATATTGCAAATGTGTACCTACTCGATAGGTAGGTATGCTTAGTCTTTACAATAGGTGAAGTTACGAGTCACCGACCTCTATAAAGTTGTGACAGTACAAATAAAATAGAGACAAGCGCTTGACCTTGTACTTACATACGTTAGGACTGAAGAACTTGTCGACTTGGACACTTTTTTCTTTTTTAATACGTAGGTGCCAGATAATAACTACGTGGAAATAGGAGCTTAAAGAGAAGAGAGGGCTCTAGAACTAGCTTTCTAGAGCGTTAATAAATAACGTAGTGGAAAAGGAGTTGGCTCGAAACTAATATCGCTCTCGTCGCGTCAAGTGAACGTATAAAGCTCAGATTTAGCGAGAGCCGAGGGCTGAGCAGGCGTGAAACGCCCAGGTAAAGTACCTACTTACGGCGCGATATACGGGGAACGTAAATTATAATATTGTGTGTGTCGGGCTACAGCTAACCCTCTCGCCTCTCGGCGGCGGCGCTCGCTCGGCGCCTCCCGCGCCGCGCGGGCCGTGTGTGCGCGCCCACTGAAAGAAAAGCAATTTCCTCGGGCGGCTCCCCCCGCCGGGGATCGAGGTCTCGCGCGAATATAATTTTGTTCATTTTTTCTTCGGGCGAGTTAATTCGGCTCCGCGGCGTGCTCGGCTATTGATTAGGACGCGTCTTACGTTTTTAATTTGTTTGCGCGCGCAGCCACGATGCACCCGAGTGCTGACGAGATGAGCTCGCCCCCCCCCCTCCCCCCTCCTCCCGCACCCCCCCCCCCCCCCCCCCCCCGCCGCCTAATGAAGCCTCCGCTAACTACGCGCACTGTAATAATCAGGATCCTTTTCACAATCACGCTTTGACGTTGGAATGTTTTCTCGCAGCCCGAGCCGGCTACGGGCTAACTAACAAAGCGCGCTGCTCGAGGAACGAGGAAAAACATTGCGTTTTCCTTTTGTAAACAAAATCAGACGGCGAGTGGAAAAACACTTCGTTATTGCAAGCTAAATTTTGTAAAGATAAAATAACATAAAACTCCAATATTAAACTGTTCTACCTATTCGTTTATTCCTAGAGTAGGTCTAGGACTAATTATAGTAGGACTACCTATTTTATTATACGTACAGTCATAGATAAAAGAAAAACGTATCTTTGGTTCAATCGAGCAGGCCATCTACATATTGTGTAAGTATCTACATTGTGATATCTAAAAAAAAAAAAAAAAGCTGTGAGTAACCACTAGGGTTAGGACGACCGACTTCTAATCGGAGGTCGTGGGTTCGATCCCGGGCACGCACCTCTAACTTTTCGGAGTTATATGTGCGTTTTAAGTACCTATTTAAATATCACTTGCTTTAACGGTGAAGGAAAACATCGTGAGGAAACCTGCATGCCTGAGAGTTCTCCATATAACGTTCTCAAAGGTGTGTGAAGTCTGCCAATCCGCTTGGCCAGCGTGGTAGACTATGGCCAAAACCCTTCTCACTCTGAGAGGAGACCCGCGCTCTGTAGTGAGCCGGTAATGGGTTGATCATGATGATGATGATCTACATTGTAAAGTTCCTCCATGCTTACTTGTATGACTGTCGATTATTTCAGTTCTCCTGTTTATCGCTATCATTGATTTCAAATCCCATGTTCACTTACATAGGTACAACGCATATATAAAACATGTAACAACCCTATCAGGACACGAACCCTACAGCCTACTATAGTCTTGTTTAAAATCTTGTTAACGGAAACTCTTAAACTAGATATCTACATAGACGGTAAAGGTTTCGTTTTGTTGTTATATTTTGAGAGTTATCAATGAGACAAAAGTTGGTAATGGTTCCTTACACCAAATTCCTCTATAAGCTCTCGCTTCATTGACCTCTAAACAACCCCACATACATCGTAACTATATGTAGTTTCGTACGTAAACGTAGTAAACGTAAACGTAGGTACGTAATCTTGTTTAAAGGTATAGGGTAAGTAATTAAGGCTACTTATGTAGACAACTATGTACATACATTATATATGTAATTGGATATACCGTACATACATACAGCCTCCCGCACACCCCCACCCCACGTCGTGAAACAGCACCGTCTGTGTGTGACACATTAGTAAATGAGGCGACATTCGTTACGTGCCCCCCTCCCCCCTCCCCACCCGCCCCTCAGCTCAGCCCGCCGCCCGCCAGCCCCCTGCGCTCATTGAAAGCCTTCTGAAAGAGAATCGCAACCGACTTGTCCTATTGCAAACTTACCTCATTAACTCTAACATACGTATACATACCTACGGGAATATATTAATTCTTAATCTATACTCTATATCTATACTATATTATAAAGCTGAAGAGTTTGTTTGTTTGAACGCGCTAATCTCAGGAACTACTGGACCGATTTCAAAAATTCTTTCACCGTTGGATATGTACGTGATCCCTGAGTGCTATAGGCTATATATTATGTACCACGGGCGAAGCCGGGGCGGACCGCTAGTATACCTATATGAGTACGTACCTACCTTTGAGTTCCTTGTTTAAAGCAACCCTCATCATGCTTAAGATCAAGAGTTTGATGAGGTGTGCTTTACTTTATTAATCAAGCAAAACTTGCCACAGAATAACTTTACATAACGAAGACACCAAGTGACTCGTATTTTGTAGGAATTTTATAGAAAGTTACCCGTGTCATATTATATAGATACATAATATACATACTTAGATAAGACGTTGTTTGTATTAAATACAGCTTCATAATAGAGCAACAATAATGTCCGCTGACGGCGCCGCGGTCCGTGGCTCGGTGTGAAAGCGTCTCACTCAATAAATCGAAACGGCGTCGCCTCCGCCCGGCCATTAAGGCTCGATAGCGGGTACTCTTCGGCGCTCACTTTGTTTTATTACTTTCATTTTATTATTTTAATTTGTGTGCGAGTGCGCTATTTGCGTGCGCGCAGTTTGTCGCTCGCCCCGCCCAGCGCGCCGCGGCCAATGGCGGCCGGCGCGCTAACGAGCTGGCCCGCGCGCGCGCCCGCACTCGCGCCCGCTCGCGCGGCTCCTGCGCGCGCGACTCCGCGACAATGCTCATTGTTTCCGACGACTCTCATTTTGTTTGGGTCCACTCCATCTCATCGGCAGCCCGGCCGCACCTCCCACTGAGCGATAATTTCAATGTCGCCGCGTATATTGCGATATTGACTGAGATTCCGTCCCGGAATGCTTTAGCTTCGCGGGCGCGTTTCGTCAGTACTCAATAAGCAATAAACCATACGCCTCCGAGAAGTTATTTTAAAGTCTGTCTGGGATGCGACTTTACGCCTTTTAAAGGTTATTGTGTTTCAAAAACGCTCAACTTATTGCCTGCCTACCGTCATTGCTGACAGCTGCTTTGCTTTGCTATTACCAACTCGAAGCACCTTTGTTCATGTTTTTAAGAGGTTTACTTTTTAGGTCATTTAAGTCACGTTGGAAGGTAACACAAGTGAAACATATACGAAAACTTAGAATAGCTGTATATCTACAACTAGGTACCATCTATATTAAAAAGTCTACAAGAATCGGGATACCTATTTTAAAATACCTAGGTAGGTAGGTACACTAAATCCAATCTCTATAGCCTTTAAAAATATTCTTCAAGAAGTGGGTAGGTGGAATTGTAAAATAGGTCGCTACACAAAGCACTAGTCGTCGGGTTCTCGAGTAACTATCATAATTCATGATTCCCTTGTTACAAGGAGAGCTGGATACTTTATTCTTCAGGTTCCCATTTATTTTATTCCTATTAAAACTCGTTACAAGTAACAATGGTAGAGAGAAGTTTCTGCAATTGAGGAAATTCACTATATAGGTACCTAGGTAAGGTAGGTACATTCACAAATGATTTAAGTAATTTAAATTACTTTTCCAATTTCTCCTACAGGTTGGAACTTTTCCTATGTCTAAGAAAAGAACTGTATCTAGGCAATTGAAGAAGCAGAGCTAGATGCTAACGTAAAAAATAGATATGTACTTAAGTAGGTAAAGAATTAGGTATATATAAATGACAGAAATTCATGATATTGCGTATCTAATCGTGAAGTCCTTCCTATTACTTTCTTCAGTTGGAAGTTTTCTCTACTACACTAGCGGCACGCTATGATGGCCGGTTTGACACATTACAATAGTGATGTGGAATGTCAATTTATTCTCGAACAAAAAACAATTAAGTTTTGTTTTTGTACCTGATTAAATAGGTTTAATAAAACAAAAATGTATATGTTTATTTAATTTATTTGAACGAACTGAATATTTGAACGAAAATGAATATACATACTTTATATGCACACAAGAAACATATGAATACAAAAGATACCAAAAAAGGTGCCACAAAAGGCCATAATTAATCAGATTCGTCCATACTACTATTTTCACTGTCGTCACTGCTATCATCACATACATTAATAATTATATGTTCGTTTTCTATAATATTATCTATTTTCACATCTCTTTCATAATCTTCCCTTATTAATTTAACAGTTCTATTCACAACCTTTTCCCAGTCTCCTTTAGTCACATGTTCACAAGCTTCTTCTAATAATTTTAGCATTTTTTTTGTGGTAAATGGGGGTTCTGTATTGTGTCTTGCAGCATATCCCTTAATTTGAGCCCACACCAACTCAATCGCATTATACTCACAATGGTAAGGCGGTAACCGTATAACTCTGTGCCCATGTTCTAATGCTATTTCGTCAATGACGTATCGGATCTTGGTTGGTTTGTTTTCTTTTAAAAGACGTACTAATTCCGCTTTTAACATATTCATGTTTGCATCTACGCCATTTTTACGAAGCCATGCGACGATATCAGCTTTCTTTTGGGATTGGGCAGGTGGCTTGTCAATTTGCATCGAGTGGTATGGGGCGTTGTCCATAATTATAATAGATGGTTCAGGGAGGCTACACAACATTGAGGTAAACCATTCAGTAAACTTTTCTCCATTCATGTCTTCATGATAGTCTCCAGTGGTTTTTGACGCAAAAGCCATGAGAGAACCTTCGACAAACCCGTTGATGGTTCCGGCGTGACAAATTATAAGTCGCGATCCTTTTCCTACAGGAACTTTGGAAGTAGATGCTGCTGTGTCATCGTTCCAAGAACGGCCATTAAGCCATGTTTCATCCAAGAACACAACATTTTGCCAATTTTTGATTTCTTTCACTTGCCGTAAAAAAGTATACCTTGCCATCGCTATATCAAATCTTTCCATCAATATTTTGCGTTTGTTACATTTTTTGTATCGAAATCCAATGGTCTTCAAAATCTTCGTTAAAGAACTTTCCCCACCGAAGAATAATCCAGCTTCCTTCAGTGAATGCACCAACTTTTTTCTTGTTGGATACTCCTTCTGTAAATAGTAGCCGTAAACATGTCTTCGGATAGCATCGGCATCAAAGCTATCGATGCCTACGACTGGTTTTGCTCGTTTTCTCTTTTTTGGTGTGTGAAGTTTATTTTCTTCTGTGCCAGTCTCGCCATATTTTTTTTAGTTATCCGTCTAACAGTTCGTTGTCCAATATTAAGCGCATCAGCTACGCGTTCAACCACTGACGTTATAGGTAAAATTGGCCCTCCATTTTGAGCTTCACGATCGAAATAGTTACGAAGGCGTATTACGAACTCACGTGTCTGACTATTTAGAACAGTTCTCTGCGTACGTTCGGTCATATCGACGAAATCCACAACAAAGGGCTTGAACAGAGTCCAAATTAACGAGCAAGGGTCAACAGTAATGCAGTATCAATATTTGAAATCCAAAGCCAGGTCAAAACTATATCACAATCGCATTGCACTGACAGTTTATACTTTTCGAAGCAACGTCAATTCGAAACTGCTTTGTTTTGCATTGAGCATTGACGCGAGTTTGCCGGAGGTAGTAGTTGTGCTAGCCAGCGATCCTATGTGACGATCGTATTAGATTCCATTTTTAAAAATTTATTGATATTTTTTTGCGATTTCAGAGGTTTGTCCACATAGTGAAAATTGTTCATATTCACAAGTACATTCACCCCTTAAATGGTGCAAACTGATTTTTCTACACTTGTATACATTTAAGAAATCAATTTAATAAATAAATTTTGAGTCCTAAACCTAAAACTACATTCGATAAAATTTATGAATCTCTGCACATCACTATCGTCAATAAAGTAATACAATTATTTCCTTCAAAGTCGTTATCAATTAATACGGAACTTCATGAGCGGACAAACGTCAAACCGGCCATCATAGCGTGCCGCTAGAGTAGCCTACCAACCTAAAAGAAAAAAATCCAATACACGCCACTCGTTTGCATACTACGACTTTAATCTTTGATCGCACGAATGATATTAAAGGGGGGAAACTAAGCAATTGATTGTAGAAATGGGCGGTGAAATAGAAAAATATCGTCAGACGCATTCGTGGCGCGGTAAAATATTCAATCGGGCCGATTCGGGTCCACGAATAAATTCTGTCCCGCCATTATTTGTTGCGGCGCGCGCGTCCAGTGTTGCCGTTTTAGCCACTTTGTGGCTAAAGTAGGTAGGTATCTGTAGTGATTAAAAAGAAATCTATGGTTAGCAGTTAGCTTCATAGATTGAGTAGGCAAACTGACCTTAAAAGACTGGTATCTAGGGCCGTATAATAAAAACGCTGGCTCCACACGTTGGTCCCAATGGTCGCCCCAATGTTGGTCCATATTGTCGTGAGGCGTTCACATGTTGGCTATAATACTAGAGTTCTGTCGCGTCATAGCCAAAGTGAAGATTATCCGATACAGAAATCGAAATTGCTGTCAACGCTTTTACGTACTGTAAACACGTGAGTACATACATATTATTATTATAACTTGTATATATTAATGAAAATAAAAAGAAAAAACCACGTCAAAGAATCTGGTGAATGACGAGACGTCATATAACACGGAAAAAGACTGATGTTGGCACCAACGTATGGACGGTTCGTGAACGTTGGTGCAGTTATTCCTTTTTTGAAAAACCGACACAGAATGGCAAACTCCCAATGTTCGAGCGAGCGTTGGCCAATGCTAATGTCCCGACCCACACGTTGGGCGAACAGTGTTGGGGCCAACGTCTGGAGCCGGAGTATAAAAACATTGAGTAGGCAACACCAGAACAGATCCACACCGATGTATTAGTAATCTCAGATAGGGCCGAGGTTTTTAATCACTTTTGATATTAAAATAGGTACCTAGGTAAATTTTAAAAATTATTAAATTAGGTCATGATATTTAGCTACTTCTAGCCACTTTTTGAAGGTGATTTTTATTACAAAACTAGCGACTTTTTCATTTGAAGTAGCCACAAACTAGATTGTCCTAACGGCAACACTGCGCGCGTCCTCGCGGCCGAGAGTCGGTACCGCACCATACATTTATAGTCATCATTTTTCTCTTTGCTATCGTTAATATTTTACGCGTGCGTGTCGACGGTTTACGGCCCCACTCTTAACACTGAAACGTTTTAGCGCTGCTCTCATTGTTTATAACATTTTACTATCCACTTTTTTTATAGTTTATTGCGAGTCGAGTGCCCTTCGGGGTAACGACACGTAACCGTTTGTGTGACGGTTCCAACTTCGATATTATACGAGTATGTCATCGAATTTGATTTTTATTGGGGTTAAATAGTGTCTGGCGGTACGTTATCAACCGATTTGAGCGGGCTGTTTATGTAATTTGACTTTGCTTAATACCTAACTCCCTACTACAAGCTCTACCTGATCTTTATCCTCGCAACTTCTTTGGCACGCTCATGTTATATGCTCCACTATACTTACCGTATTAGAATGCGATTTAGGTAGAGGCATCTACCCAAAGAACTCATTCTTCAAAGGCATATTTTATAAGGCAAGCATTTGTCTCTTTGCGTAAAAAGTTCACAGAAGCGTATTGTGTTGTCTTCACTGCTTACAATTTAGTAGATTTACGGCCTGTTTCACCACCTTCTGATAAGTGTTGGATAGCTTAAACGTAAGTTTTGTCACTTTCTTACTTTATGTCAAGTGACAAACACAAAAGTTGTAGATAGTTATCTAATACATATCGGAAGGTGGTGAAACAGGCACTTAAACAGTAATTTACTCTAATTTTCAACATTAATCTAATAATTAACTTCACATCTCTACATAATATGACTGAGACAATAAACAAGAAATGGGTTGGTACCGAACTGTAATTATCCATCCAAGTT
Source organism: Melanargia galathea (assembly GCA_920104075.1). NCBI lineage: Eukaryota > Metazoa > Arthropoda > Insecta > Lepidoptera > Nymphalidae > Melanargia > Melanargia galathea. Next base: position 13,534,625 of record OV049872.1, read on the forward strand.
TGCGAGCTCAGGAAAAGAATTGCTCTCCTTTGTGAGAGAGGGGGGTGGCGGGGGGGCGGTGCAGGGAGTGTGTGGGGGGGGGCACTACCCACCGGGTAGGCTCACATGGGACGCGCTCTAATGAGGTGCCTGAAAGCGACAATGTCTTTGAGCAAAGCAAATGTGTAGGTATCTTATATCTACATACGAGGGGTGGGGTTGTCTCTATCTCGATTCACGCTTCATAGGTACCACTAGGTACCGACTACCGAGTAGTTACGTACTTTACGTACAAAGTAGGTACTTTACATGACTGTTATGTTATATATTGCGGTATTACTAATTAATTATTGATATACAGGGTGTCCCAAGAAATAGTGTCAAGCGGTTTTCCAGAGGTAGAACACCACTAGGGCTACCCGAATCACCCCCATGTATGTTCCGCGATTTTGCGTAGTTTTTGAGTTATGATTTTTTTTCTTATTTTTTTGATTAATCCCGACTTGCAAGAGATTATTCGTCACAGAGGCCTCAATTATTGAGATATGTGCTTGATTTTTTTTTATTAGCTAGATGAATACCATGCCTTGCATGCAAAAAAACAATTGTGGTCACATCTGATACCGTTAAGTCACAAAAAAAATTTGAAATCCATAGTTAGTAAAAATTCTAAACTTACATAACTTTCTCGACGGTGATTAAAAAAAAAAGTCACTGAAAAAATTATGCCCAGACCTTTTTTAAAAACTTGCTGATTTTATCATCTAGTTACCCCATAAATTTCATTGAGCTATCTCTACGATGTCATACTTAAACTTGATTAAAAACGTGAGACTAGCCAACTAGTCAAAAATACCTCTTTAAAATTTATAAGTTATTAATTATTTTAACGGTAATTGAAACAAATTACTGTGCGCAGGTCACATTTAACATGATAAGAGCATTATTTCACGGGACTCCCTTTGTCCCAAAAAGGGTTTTTACCTGCTTTACAAAGTACGGCGTCTATACGAAGATGAAAATTTTTTCAACACGATTTTGTGGACTGATGAATCCAATTTTAAACGTTGTGGGATTTTCAACATCCACAATTATCACACTTGGAGCATCGAAAATCCACATAGCACACGTGCATCTAACTTCCAAGAACAGTTCAGCGTGAACTTGTGGTCTGGGGTTTTGAACGGACAGTTGATTGGCCCTTTTGAGCTACCCGACCGCTTAAATGGCGAGACCTATTTACGTTTCTTGAGAGAAGATCTGAATGGATTACTATTAGATATCGACTTATTAACTCGTAGACGTATGATACTCCAAAACGATGGTGCCCCATGTCATTTTGCAAGGATCGTCAGGCAATATCTGAATGAAAGATTTGGTGACAAGTGGATCGGTCGGGGAGGGCCTATTGCATGGCCTCCACGCTCACCTGATTTAAATCCCATCGATTTTTTTGTCTGGGGCTACTACAAAGAAACTGTTCCTAAAAGAATTAAGAAACGTAATGGAATTACGAGAAAAGTTGAGACAGGCCGAAGACATAATAAAAAATAACAGGGTAGCATTTTTAAGATTAAAAGATAGCTTTTTTAGAAGATGTAGATTATGTATTGAGCACGAAGGTAGACATTTTGACATTTTTTTGTAAATACAATACATGACTATTAGTATTATTTAGTTTTATTTAGCTCATCCCTTTCCCGGTTCCCAGGTTGTACCTACGTTATCTTTGGTCAGTTACGCTTTGAGTCAAGTTTTAAGTATGATACCATAAAGATAGCTCATTGAATTTTTTATGGTTACTAGATGATAAAATTAGCAAGTTTTAAAAAAAGGTCTGGGCAGAATTTTTTCAGTGACATTTTTTTTAAATCACCGTCGAAAAACTCATGTAGGTTTTGAATTTTTACTAACTATGGGATTCAACTTTTTTTTATGACTTAATGGTATCAGATCTGACCACAATTGTTTTTTTGCATGCAAAGCATGCTATTCATCTAGCTAATAAAAAAAAATCAAGCACATATCTCAATAATTGAGGCCTCTGTGACGAATAATCTCTTGCAAGTCGGGATTAGTCAAAAAAATAAGAAAAAAAATCATAACTCAAAAACTACGCAAAATCGCGGAACATACATGGGGGTGATTCGGGTAGCCCTAGTGGTGTTCTACCTCTGGACAACCGCTTGACACTATTTCTTGGGACACCCTGTATAAGTAGGTATTTTTTATCGAACGCACTTTTCAGAAAATAAATTCTTTTCAATTTTCAAGTTTCAATGTTACTTATCTCTTTAAAATGGAGGAGTTTGGATAGAACGTTCTTAGGACGCACATGTAGATTGAAGGTGTATAAATTAATTACCTTATTTTTATTTGCATAAAAATAAACCCGATTAGGTACATTTATAATACCTGTAGGTATCTATACATCTCAATAATTAAAACTATAATACAGCAATAACATTCTGAAAGCTTTGCACCGCGCTGTGAGTTCCGGGAGGTGAGGTCCGGCGCTCGATGGGACGAGGCGGTCGGTCGGCGGCCGGTGCCGGTCGCGCGGGCCGGACTAGGGCCGGGCGCCTTCCGGATCCGGGGCCGGTTTTAATTTCCCCCGCGGGCGTTAAGTTTAAACACCCGGAGATGAGCGTACTAATATCATGCACGGGCCGGGCCGTCGCCATAGCGACGCACACTCAAATGACGTGTGGTGTGAGGCCGGGGGTAATATGATTTGAAGGCCCCGGGCGCGACACCCCGCGCCCGCTTGTTTGCTCTCCGATGCAATCGCGATACGAGTACCTCCCCCCCCCCCCGCCTCTACCCCCGCAACCCTCACACACATCTCTCACCTCCGTCTTCGATAACCGCATCGGATTCCGTGTTGCAAGCCACCGCATCCTATTGAAATAGATACACACCAACCACCTACCTATTCCACTTTTCGGTATTCCGTGTCACACTTAAGTATATAATATAACTAGATGATGCCCACGGCTTCGCCCGTGTGTATTTAGGTTTGTGAAAATCTCGTGGGAACTTTGATTTTCCCGAACAAAAAGTAGCCTATCTGTAACCCGTCCACAAAACGGAAAAATTCCGTGGGATCCTTACGATTTCAGAATGCAATTCCTTACAGCATCAGGGTTGAGGAATTGGACATGTACCTACTCGAGGTCATTCAACAATAAAGTCTTTAATTGGTATCCCCAATAACAATTTAAATAACCGACAGTACCTAAATCCCATTAGTTTTGGGGATCAGATCCCCTACAGCATCAGGATTGAGGAGTTGGTAGCCAAATTTTTTGTAGGACAGTGTCGCAATGTTTCTCTATCGATTAAAAAAAAAATTACGCAAATCGGTTCAGAAATCTCGGAGATATCGGTGTACATAGGTAGAAAAACACAACTCCTCCTTTTTTGAAAGTCGGTTAAAAAAGTAGCCTATGTTACTCCCTGGTTAATTCTCTACTTGTATGTGAAAGTCCCGTCAAAATCGATTCAGCCGTTCCAAAGATTAGCCCGTTCAAACAGACAGACAGACAGACAGACAGACAGACAGACAGACAGACAGACAGACAAAAATTTTAAAAACGTGTGATTCGGTTATAGTATCGTTCAAATAACCATATGAGCTTAATATGAGGTAGTTATTTCGATATTACAGACAGACACTTCAATTTTATTTATTAGTATAGATATAGTCTAGACAGACGGATTGCATTCGGACTGAAAGCAGACTGCGAATTGCAGTTTAGAATACGAGTTATAACAATTGTATATATACCTATGCGAAAATCTGGTACCTACATAATTTTATTATGGGTCTTACAACTATTAATATATATATAGCTGTTCGTTCTGATTCACTGACTCATTCATCGCCTCTCCTGTAAAATTTTGTATGAAAAATTTTTTTTTCACAAATGGTTTCGTATAGAGGACAAAAATTCATTAAGAGGAAAAATATGGAGAGAGCTGATGATTGAGGATTTCAGAGACGAGCGAATGGCACGCTTAAGGTATTGAAGATAGGTGGGGGGTGCTCGAGCAAATGTCACTCTAAACGTCATCCAATTGGCAGTGAGTTGAAAAAAAATTCAAAATGGCGAAAAAAAGATGGCCGCCATACAAATTTCGTCGGTCTCCATCTCGGAGGATATAAAAGATAGAAAGTGGTTTCTTGACAAAAAATGATCAGGATCGGAAGGTCTACTTGATGAATGGAAAAAATATTCAAAATGGCGGAATTTATTTTTCCATAGAAAATGTATAGCGAATATTGAAGAGACTACAAGTTGTAAACTATGCAAGGCTTTGATGCGGTTCTTTGGAGAACTCTCAAAGAAAAATATGGGAAGACATGATGATTGAGGGTTTGGAAGATGGATGAGGAGCCCGGGCAGGGTATTGTAGATAGATGGGAGGTGCTCAAACAAAAATTACTCAGAATCTCATCCAATTGGCACTGAGTTGAAAAAAAAAAAACAAAATTGCGGATTCAAGATGGCGGCTATACAAATTTTGTCGGTGTCTATCTCACCAAGTATAAAAGATGGAAGAGTGGTTTCTAAGAAAAATATGATCAAGAACTAAAAATCTACTAGATGAACAGAAAAAAAAAACAAGATGGCGAAATTTATGTTTTCACACAAAAATTTTTTTAGTGAAATTTCTTTTTTTAGTAAAAATTCATGCGGAGGAAAAATACTTATGGAGAAAGCTGATGATTGAGGATTTTGGAGACGGGTAAAGAGCACGGCTAGGGTGTTGACGATAGGTAGGAGGTGCTCAAACAAAAGTTACTCGAAACCTCATCCAATTGGCAGTGAGCTGAAAAATAAGTCCTAATCGAGGGTTTGGAAGAGGGATGAAGATAGGTGGAGGCTGCTCAAACAATAAAACACCCGAAAACAAAACCTCGCGGTCCGCTTTAGCGGGCCGCGCACCCACGCGCCATACTAGTTAATATATGTATATATAGCTGCTCGTGCTGATTGGGTCACTGACTGACTCATTGATCACCTCTCCTGTAAAATTTTGTATGAAAATATTTTTTTTACTAATGGTTTCGTATAGAAGACAAAAATTCATTCGGAGGAAAAATATGGAGAGAGCTGATGATTGAGGATTTCAGAGACGAGCGAATGGCACGCTTAAGGTATTGAAGATAGGTGGGGGGTGCTCGAGCAAATGTCACTCTAAACGTCATCCAATTGGCAGTGAGTTGAAAAAAAATTCAAAATGGCGAAAAAAAGATGGCCGCCATACAAATTTCGTCGGTCTCCATCTCGGAGGATATAAAAGATAGAAGAGTGGTTTCTTGACAAAAAATGATCAGGATCGGAAGGTCTACTTGATGAATGGAAAAAATATTCAAAATGGCGGAATTTATTTTTCCATAGAAAATGTATAGCGAATATTGAAGAGACTACAAGTTGTAAACTATGCAAGGCTTTGATGCGGTTCTTTGGAGAACTCTCAAAGAAAAATATGGGAAGACATGATGATTGAGGGTTTGGAAGATGGATGAGGAGCCCGGGCAGGGTATTGTAGATAGATGGGAGGTGCTCAAACAAAAATTACTCAGAATCTCATCCAATTGGCACTGAGTTGAAAAAAAAAAACAAAATTGCGGATTCAAGATGGCGGCTATACAAATTTTGTCGGTGTCTATCTCACCAAGTATAAAAGATGGAAGAGTGGTTTCTAAGAAAAATATGATCAAGAACTAAAAATCTACTAGATGAACAGAAAAAAAAACAAGATGGCGAAATTTATGTTTTCACACAAAATTTTTTTAGTGAAATTTCTTTTTTTAGTAAAAATTCATGCGGAGGAAAAATACTTATGGAGAAAGCTGATGATTGAGGATTTTGGAGACGGGTAAAGAGCACGGCTAGGGTGTTGACGATAGGTAGGAGGTGCTCAAACAAAAGTTACTCGAAACCTCATCCAATTGGCAGTGAGCTGAAAAATAAGTCCTAATCGAGGGTTTGGAAGAGGGATGAAGATAGGTGGAGGCTGCTCAAACAATAAAACACCCGAAAACAAAACCTCGCGGTCTGCTTTAGCGGGCCGCGCACCCACGCGCCATACTAGTTAATATATATATAGCTGTTCGTGCTGATTCACTGACTGACTCACTGACTCATTGATCACCTCTCCTGTAAAATTTTGTATGAAAAAATTTTTTTTCACTGACTATTTCATATAGAGGACAAAAATTCATTCAGAGGAAAAATATGGAGAGAGCTGATGATTGAGGGTTTCGGAGACGAGTGAGGGGCACGCTTAAGGTATTGAAGATAGGTGGGGGGTGCTCGAGCAAATGTCACTCGAAACGTCATCCAATTGGCAGTGAGTTGAAAAAAAATTCAAAATGGCGAAAAAAAGATGGCCGCCATACAAATTTCGTCGGTCTCCATCTCGGAGGGTATAAAAGATGGAAGAGTGGTTTCTTGGCAAAAGATGATCAGCATCCAAAGGTCTACTCGATGAATAGAAAAAAAAAACAAAATGGCGGAATTTATCTTTCCATAGAAAATGTATGGCGAATATTGAAGAGACTACAAGTTGTAAACTATGCAAGGCTTTGATGCGGTTCTTTGGAGAACTCTCAAAGAAAAATATGGGAAGACATGATGATTGAGGGTTTGGAAGATGGATGAGGAGCCCGGGCAGGGTATTGTAGATAGATGGGAGGTGCTCAAACAAAAATTACTCAAAACCTCATCCAATTGGCACTGAGCTGAAGAAAACATCAAAATGGCGGATTCAAGATGGCGGTTATACAAATTTCGTCGGTGTAGATCTCACCAAGTCTAAAAGATCGAAGAGTGGTTTTTTGACAAAAGATGATCAAGACCTTTAGATCTACTTGATGAACAGAAAAAAACAAGATGTCAGAATTTATTTTTTTACACAAAAAAATTTTTTTTCATTGATGGTTTCGTATAGAAGACAAAAATTGATGCGGAGGAAAAAAGCTGATGATTGAAGATTTTAAAGATAGGTGAGGAACACGGCCAGGGTATTAAAGATATGTGGAGGCTGCTCAAACAAAAACAATACTCGAAACCCCGCGGTCCGCTTTAGCGGGCCGCGCAGCCACGCGACCTACTAGTTTTATATATATAAAGCTACTTGAAGTTACGGACTGATCACCTCTCCTGAACAATTTTGTATGGGACTTTTTCACCATACTTTCCGTGTGTGTAAAATTCAAAAATTCTAGGTCGCCAAAATTATAGAGAGCGCTGGACGTGGAAAACTGACTAGAGTGCCCTAAGGGATCTCGAAAACTATCAGTCGGAGAGGTGACGTCTCGAAACAAAAAATGTTCAAAACCTTGGGCCATTAGGTGAACCGGTAAAAAAAATATGGCCACCATACAAAAAAAAATTTCGTCTCCATACAAAAATTTCCTAATTTTCAAGAGGCTCTCCAGAACAATTTTGTATGGAACTTTTTTCCCTTCACTATTCATGTGCGTAGAACTTATGGGTCTTCCTTCAGAAAATTATGAAACGTCATGAATGTGGAAAATTTACCAGAGTACCTCATGGGTCCTCCAAAACTACCAGTCATACAGACATGGTCCCAAACAAATGTTATTAAAGACCTTGGGCCATTGGGTGAACCGGTGAAAAAAAGATGGCCGCCGAACAAAAAAAATTATCTCCATACAAATTTTTTGGGTTCTTTTCAAGAGGCTCTCCAGAACAATTTTGTATGGAACTTTTTTCCCTTCACTATTTATGTGCGTAGAACTTATGGATCTTCTTTCAGAAAATTATGAAACGTCATGAATGTGGAAAATTTACCAGAGTACCTCATGGGTCCTCTAAAACTACCAGTCATACAGACATGGTCCCAAACAAATGTTATTAAAGACCTTGGGCCATTGGGTGACCCGGTAAAAAAAAGATGACCGCCAAACAAAAAAAAAATTTCTCCATACAAATTTTTTGGGTTCTTTTTAAGAGGCTCTCTTAGACATTTTTGTATAAAACTTTTCCCCCCAATACACGTATAAGTAAATAGAACTTAAAGATTTTTTTTTCACAAAAAATACAAAACGTAGTGAATGTGGAAAAATTACCAGAGTACCCTAACGGCCCTCAAAAACTATCAATCATAGAGGCATGGTCCTGAAACTACAAATGTTCAAGGCCTTAGGCCCTTTGGTGAGCCAATAAAAAAAGATAGCTACGGAACAAAAAAAATTCGTATCCATACAAAATTTCTTTTTAATTTTCAAGTGGCTCTCCAGAACATTTTTGTATAGATCTTTTTTTCCACTAAACGCATGCATAGAACTCATTAGTGTCCTTTCAGAAAAGATACGAAACGTGATACCAATATTTCTTTCTATCTTTCAAGAGACTCTCCAGAATATTCTGGAATTTCTTTATTTTATGAATATTGAAGAGACTACAAGGCCCGCGAGCTGCTTGCAGCTCGCGCACCGAGCGCAACACTAGTTTTGACATAAAACTGCATCGCAACTGTCAACCGAGTGCACAGTCGGCGTGCAGTTGTTCAACTGCGATAGAACTGCATGAATCCAAACTGCTTTTTTATGATCGGTTTGCGGTCCAAATGCAAGTCTATCCGTCTATCTGAAATCTAAACCCTTATTATACTTACATATTATTTTGTCGCAATGTCGCAAAGTATAGGCATTAGGCACGGATCGACTTTCGATTTTTATTGAACTTAGGTACAGTCACTACTCACTAGCAATATATTACTTGTCGCAAAATATTGTACCACTTTGATAACCACCATTATTCCACATGCGTCAGCATCTCCAATATTGCCAGTTGACAGAAGAGCTGATCCCTAACTAATTACCATCCTTTTACCAGAATGTGAATAATGTGACTATGTTATTAATGCTTTTATGTTGGTTTCCCGTCATATTACCTCCCGCCGGAATCCTCAGATCTTCATTAAAGAAGATCGAAATTGGCTGGTTCTTAAAACTGGTTGAAGATAATCTTAAGCTAATCTCAGATTCAAGAACTGTATGCCGTTTAGCACTCGGATCCTAGCAAAGCACAGTGAATGTTAATTTAATCACGTGCTTTTCTAAAGAGGATGTATTATAGAGGGGTTGTGGGAACTCAGTCGTGACTCGGCGGCAAGGTCGTTCCAGGAGAGGCGACAATTACGTGACGGCAGCGCTCATTAGACGCGAGGTGCGACTTCATGTATCATGTATCTCACGTCGTCCGGAGCGGACAATAAAGCAATCAATTCGCGACTCCGCGCCCGCCGCCGCGCCATGTTCGGCGCTAAACGAGCTCCGGAACGATAACCAGCGATACATTGTCATAAATTGCACCATGAAAAATGCAATCACCAATTACAGAATCCGTTTTGAGGATCGTTTCTGATATTTTCTTCCCTTCTGGCACTCAACATCTTTAGGGTTCTCGCTAATTATATTTCGAAGTATAAGAGATATAGATCTCCTAAAACGCAAAGACATGAAGGGTTTGCGTCATTTATGGTTCAATTCCTAAAAGGCCAGTGACAAACAAAATGCACATCAGATAAATCTCCTTGAATTAACAAAATCAATTGGTTAGACCTACCAATCACCTACTTTCATATGCTCAAAGCTGAAGCTGGTGCAGATGTCAAACTAATGATCTATTCACGTATAGAATTTGGGTGTAAGACGTTATGGTTAGTATGGTTCATCGATATCCAATTCTACAGAGTTAACTAAAGGTAAGTAAGCTGTGCTATGCTTGCAGCGGAGTAATTGCGGCGCGGACGCCGGGGGCCCCGGTAATGCCGCGCGTGATATATGATACAACGTCTAATAACAGAGCTCGGCCCTCGTGCCGATTATCCTTTTCTCGGCAAAGACGATTGGTATCGATCGCGACGCTCGCTCTCAGCTAATGAGTGCAGAATTTACTGGTCATTATCCACTTTCGCCGCTAGCCCGGAGCGCGATGAAGACGTCGCGGCGAAGGAATACAGCGCACCATCTCCCAACGTAAATGCCCTTTCTAGGGTAATGTTATCGCTTCCGGATCATTTAATGATAGTGCATGATTAAACTACATAATCATCTACTTGTGTTATAATTGTTCCTGCCTATGATATTGCTGATGATGTTCTTACTTGGTGAAAAATGGTTCATTGGATCTGATTTTTGTTATTAGTTAACCTTTGATCTTTCGACCTGCACAAAGACAATTTAAGATATGTCCTTGCTTCATACTTACTTCCTAGTTCTAATTGGGCGACCCAAGTTTGATTTCACATGCTAGGTTCAACAAAATATAGTTTATACTATTTAATGTGCGCGTCCAAATTCGTTGGGTACAAGAAGCAAGCCACTAAAAGATGAGAATGAACAGTTATAGATGATTCCCAGTATTTTATAGAAGTTGTGAGGAATTCAGCGATGTAGTCGGAGGCAACACTGGCCGGCAGCCGCGGGCGCACAATTAGCCGCGCTCGATCGCTAGACGCCAAACGCCGTTGCCCATAGCTTTGTGTTTTATCCTCGGTAATTGCGAGCCCAGCACGAATCGCCTTGGAAACACACAGCCACACAACTGGCGGTGGAGGTAATTGCGCTATTGTTGCATCCGACCCACTAAATAGCTTTCCACCTAAATTATAAGTAGCCACAGTGCTGCAACTTTGTTATCTGTTGCGTGATATGATAAAATGTGTTACGTCTTCACTGAAAGGAACCTTTTTTTTTTTGACGTGGTGGAAAACCTTTTTATAGGTACCCCCGTTCTGCGGCCGAATGCGGCAGAACGAAGGTTATGTAGGACTCCAACCAGGTATACCCACTAAAAACCACCACGGCATGACCCTCATGCTGTCTGTGCTGAACGCCTGGGCTCCCGCTCGCCTCTGGGCTGTCTCTCCAGAGGCTCGCGCCCTCCCGTAATTTTTTAACGAGGTTTTCTTCCTCCCGCGATGGGCATCGCTGCCCCCCGCCCCGGGGTGTCTCACCCCCAGTTTCATCCGCAGTGCCCTCTGCTAATCAGAGGGACACGCGGAGAAACTTCCCTCCGCCAGGTCATTGGCCATGGCCAACAATATCCCCGTAGAAAAATTATATTAACCATGTTACCGGGGCGCACCGGCCCGAATAGGTACTGCTCTTCCCCTCGGACGTATCCAAGAGGACCAGCAGCATCCAGAGACCCAGGCACACTTGAAGGTTACCTGGCTAGCACCCCGCACTGAAAATAACCTGGTTAAGTATGTCTTTATCAAATTCACACTGAATTTTATTGGGGGATAAAAATTACAAAATTGTACATGAGCTCCATAGGAAACGATTTCAACGAGATTTTCTATGAAAATAGAGCGATTCTATTCATGGATGTGACTCACATATTTTCATCCCTTGCTATACTCAATTAGCAAATTAGTGCGCATTCCAAAGCGTACCTAATCGTGAGAGTTTCGTATATTCCTCTAGCATTGCAACATTCTGATTAAATAATTCTGATTAAATATTCAAACTAGAAACCATCATAAAGACTTTGTTTAGTTTTGAGTTATCTTAAATAATATCACCATTAATTACCTCACTACTACCTACGTATATACATACCTACTTACCTACTTGTAAAATTTACATTCAAAAATTGTACAGTGTAGTACCAACCAACTTTGACGAAAAAAAATTTATTTTGAGTTTTATTTTTGTTTTCTCTACTCTACTACCTAGTTACTACCGCAATGTATTTTGTTTCCTCCTCAGATGGTTAGGGCGGGGCTCGATGTTCGTGCTGTCCGCGGAGCAAGCGCGCGCGCTGCTGAGCGCGGCAGGGCGCGGCGCCGACAGCGCGGGCGCGGGCGCGGGCGCGCTGGTGGACATCGGCGCGGGCGACGGCGAGGTCAGCCGCCGCTTCGCGCACCTCTACACCAACAAATACGCCACGGAGATATCGGGCTGCATGCGCAAAGCGCTCAGCACTAAAGGTTTCACGTGAGTACAATGTTTTACTTGTTACTACTTTACTGTAGGTATTAATTATTTATTTTTTCACGCGTATCTGGTAGTCACTGAGCAGTAAAGGCTTCACGTGAGTTACGTGAGTATAACCCCCGGCACGTAAGTCGAGCGGTGACCTTCAAGTGCGCGCAGCGACGTGCGTGTGAGCGGGACACAATAGGTATGATTGGAGAGCCAATCAGCGCTTACGAACGATCCCCACGCCCCCCTCACCACCTGAGATACCTCATTTTCGACTTCTGCGCATTGAAGGTCAGCGCTAGACTTATTTGCGGTGACTTGTACCCACCTACCTACAATGTATTTACTTTCGTGTTCCAGGTTGCTGGACACAGAGACGTGGTGGCGCGCGCAGCGGTTCGACTGCGTGTGCATGCTCAACCTGCTGGACCGCTGCGCGCGGCCGCGCTCCATGCTGCGGCAGGCGCGCGCGGCCATCGCGCCCGACGGTGTACTGCTGCTCGCCCTCGTGCTACCCTACAAGCCATACGTAGAAGGTAATGCATTCCGTTTCTTCTTTTACATTTTGAACACGTGAAGCCGAGGTCCTGCGCCTGATTTCTCTCCGGTCGTGTCGCATTGACGTTCCATCGAACTATGAGAGTGAGGGAATAGAGAGTGACGAGTGTACTTGTGTATGCGCACATACTTGTGCACTACTTATAATATCTCTTGTAGTTGGCTAGTCTCCGACTCGGTTGAGGTTGGTCGCCGTGGCCAAAATTCGGTTGGGAGGACATTATTACATTCTGATAATCAAAAAACTATTGATTCAAACGGTAAAAACGGAGCCCTATTAATGTCACTCTGCTATCTGTGTGTCCGTCTGTTCTCGTGTCACAGGTCTCTATACCTCGTAGACGAAATGAGTTACAAACCTGAAATTTTGGTATTTGGTGTAGAACGTAGACCCAAAACTAAATATTAAATCAAAAATGAATTACTTAAATTGTTTTTTTTAAATAAATGTTTGACATCGAAAAGACTCGTAACTCTGCGTGGTTAATTTATCACATTTAAGTTTTTCAAACGCAGTGACGTCAGACCACAAGCCCGAGGAGCGGCTCCCGATCCAGGGCGCCACGTTCGAGGAGCAGGCGGCCTCGTTCGTGCACCTGATGCGCCACGAGCTGGGCTTCGAGCTGGCCGCCTGGTCGCGCGCGCCCTACCTGTGCGAGGGCGACTTCGCGCAGGCCTACTACTGGCTCGACGACTCCGTGTACATCTTCACGCCTGTGCGCACTTGATTATGGGTTGCTACACGCAACTGCCAGCTTGATGAGCTTTCACGAACATCATGATATTTATATCTATATACAACGTTAGTTTTACTTGAAGCAAAACCTGAAAGTAATTTGCTCAGAATCGGTAACAGAATCGAATCAAACTATTTTTATATTGTGTTATAATTTTGTCCAAAAATATTTTAAAATCCTGCAAGCTTAGGCACAGTAGTTGAAACGCGCATCAGCTGATGATCGGCATACAGCGCGAGGTCATTCAACTCGCGAGTCGAGGTGACGATGGCTTGCGAGTTGGGGTGACCATTTTTTTTTTTGAGGGCAATGACGCAACACAAGAATCTTATAACTTCGTAAGTTTACATTATATGTTTTCGAAATTTTGTAAAACTATTCCAAATGTAAAAATATTTGACACGTGTTTCTGTTTTTCCGCAAAGTAAAACTAACGTTGTATATATATATATAGAAATCACAGACTGAAGCGCAGGCCGTATTGGGAGCGAAGCAATACGAAACGAGATTCGTTTCGCTTCGCTCATGTCGCTACTGCGTTTTTCCATCCTTTAAGTTTACTGCGAACTACAGAGCTAAACGAACCGAGTGATGCGAACTTGCGAGCTCTCATACACTCTAGCGACATGAGCGAAGCGATTCGTTTCGCTTCGCTCCCAATGTAGCCTGCACTTAACTCGTAAATGTCCAGCGCCAGCCGAAACCTTTGGACCTAGGAAGATGAAATTTTGCACAGAGATTCTTTCATAATGTAGACGAGGACCCGATTTTTCAAAATTATCACGGGTTAGGAAACTAATTCAACACGAGGGAAGCCGCAGCGATCGCCAGTTTTGTATGAGTTCTGGTACTTAAATGGTGTTTAAACTTAAACCTCTTGTTAGTATTGAATATGTAACTAAACAAAATAAATGTGCTAAAATACTTTTAAGTGTAATTATCGAAACATTCCAAATTGTAATAAAAAATATTAATATTAATAAGAAAAAAAAGCTTATTGTCCCAAACTGTCTGATTTGATTAATCTAAGATAAGCAAATAATGTAACCGAAAGTTTTTCTACCTCATTTTTGAGACCACCGTTTATATGTACTTATCTTACAATTAATAAGTAACACAAGTCGCAACATACTTCAATGTATTGAAGAAACTGGTGCAAATTTTCTAATTATTATATAATTCGCTACCCACGCGAGTGAAATACCTATTGGTGCTAATTTGGTTTTACACAATCTCGAATTCTAAACTAAAAAGTTCGCGCAAATTGAAAACATCAATGCATAAGCGCGCCAAAGGCAAAGCAAAAGAATTTATCTATTAGCATAATTATAGTGCCTAATTAATCTGCTGATGCACTGAGTTGCGGCCCACCTCTAAAGACCTGCCAATTTCGTTTATTGACTGTCTACAACCGAATCAGCACCAATATCTATAATAATACTTATACGTAAATTATTGTTCTCAATGTACTGTAGCAACGAAGGAGTCGTCTACAATAATTTTTTTTATCTAAGTAGGTCTATATAATAATTATGGACGTCATCTTTTTAAATTTTCATAAAAAGTTGTCTTTTCAAGTTTAATAATATGTCGTACCTACGAAATTTTGTATAGTAGGTACCTATAGCTTGTAATTTTCCTAAATGTTGAATTTACTTAAACAATTTAAGCTAATTTCGTGATGCTATATTTTTATACATATTATTGCCGTAACACCCTCAGTAATTTAAATTTTTCCCAGATTCTTCCAATTAAGACTTCTGCTTACATTGTGAATTTTAGAAACAAAGCAAATATAAATATTATATCGGTACTGATTACTTATTATTCTGCATATTTTTATGATCTGTAATTGACATTGTTTTAATTTATTTGTGCTAATCCAAAAGATCAATTTTCAATCGCCAAACAAACTGGGGAATCGCGTTTTTAGTTTTGGTATTGGAAATCTGTCAAAAGGATTCCTCAGGTTATTTTGTTTTATCAATTTATGTAAGTATAATAATACAAATAGTCAATTTGTCATTTGATCTGTGTTATATTTACGTAATAATAAATGTACATTTGCATATTTTTTTTATTTCTTAATTTATTTCTTAACTAAATTGTAAAATATAGAATTGTTTTATTTTGTGTCATACCCTACCCTATCTTGCTACTTGTAGTGATGGTGCAGTTAGATACATGCTAAACTGGAATATCAGTTTATCAAACTCATATCCCTAATTATTTCAAATTAGCTCTGGAATGGTCAAACTTAAGTCATTGCAAGTTATCATCCTACAGGCATTCCTATCAATATGAGTTAAAAATCTTGTGAGTGAAAAAATTATTATTTTAATAATTTTTAATGATACTAAAGAAACCTTAGGTATAAAAATTAATAGTTTATAGTTATTCATTAGTTTTATTCTTCTTTTTATTTCTCCTTCTTCTTTTTACTTTCTTCTCAGATGGCTCTGACACATTAGAAATATCATCTGTATTCTCATTGTCATAACTTATGGTAACAAATGCCCCTGGCTTCCTCTTTTTTAATGAAACTTCTGTTTTGACTTCATCTGATGCATCACTATCAGCATTTTTAGAACCATTTTCTTCTTTATCATCTTCACTGTCCGATTCTTCCTTCTTAACAAGATGATTTTGTCTATTTAATGCTATGCAAGTGACCCTACAAGCAGCATTTAAAGAACACATCTCTTTAAGCTTATTATCACTTATGGACCATGCTTTAAGTTCTCCGGAACTCGATGCTGAATATAATGTGTTATTTTCATAATGCAGACACTTTACTCTGTGTTTGTGAGCATGATATGTCTCTGCCTGTGTTTCTGATACTTTGAAGTTAATAATATTACCAGTGTCAAGACCAACAAACAATTTGTCATCATCAATCCATTGGACGGTTGTCGGTTTTGAATTACATGTCAAACGTTTTTCTAAGCCTGCTTTACTAATCGTCCATACATCAACATTTTGTAAGGAAACAAGAGAAAACCTGTCTCCACCAGGTGAAAACTTAATTTCAGTAGGCAGGCTAACTCCCTTGCTGGCTAGATTTATTGTAAAGGCTGGTCGACCCTTAATTAAATTCCATGTACGAAGAGTTTTATCCCCACCAATACTTAAGGCCAATTTGTCTGACTGATGAACAGAGATTGCAGTAACTGGTTGTCCTGAAATGAATATTAATAAAACTTATTCTTTATTTGCATAATTGAGGTACATAGCCAATTTTATAATAAAATAATCTCAACCATGATAATTTGATTATGCTTTGTGGAAAAT
Source organism: Melanargia galathea (assembly GCA_920104075.1). Lineage (NCBI taxonomy): Eukaryota > Metazoa > Arthropoda > Insecta > Lepidoptera > Nymphalidae > Melanargia > Melanargia galathea. The sequence continues at coordinate 13,551,167 of OV049872.1, forward strand.
CTGTTTTAAGAATCTGACAGCCATGCTCAGCTAAGCATGGTAGGAGCATGGTTCCATAAACTATAAACACACTCGCACAAAAATAAAGCTCAGCACAAGTTTTTATAGAATTTTGAACAGCACACACATAAAAATAGGCTTCGGTTTGTTATGATAGCACTCTGTCTTAACTTCTTTATTGGTTCGAGGATTAAAATATAGATTTTTTTCTTTAATCTGGGCTAGTTTCTGCTATTTGTACAGACCTTAAGTTTGTGTGTGAACTTTGTAAAGTTTCAAAGCCAATAAGCCAGACTTACACACATACACACTGTGCCAAATTTGATTAACTCTACTAAATAGAATCTGCAATACTTTCACACCAGCATAATTTAAATTAATAAACTGTGGGGCAAGAATCAAATTTTAAACCTACCACCATGGGCCTTTTTCCAAATCTTTTCAACCTGCCAGTTGCCTGTTCTAGTCACAATGATGCATCCATCCTCACTGCCGGTGAGTAGATGAGTACCCCCATGAGTAAAAGCAACTGTATTTATTGTACCATCGTGGTTCATTAAAACCGTGTGCTCTTTGCGGGTCTTCAAGTCTATAATAACAACTTTATCATCTGTTCCTCCCGAAGCTAGGAACTTCCCAGCAATGGATACGCAGCGCACAGATGATGTATGCGAATGTGTGGCGAAAGTTTGCTTTAATTTCATTACCTGAAAACCGAGAAATAAATTATCAATACAGCTGACTTCCAGGGTTCTTAAAGATTTATATTAATTTTTACTTACCTCATCTTCTGATCGCAATGAATACCCTAATAAGAAACCTTCATATGTGCCTACTATTAGTTCATCCATTTGAGCGATGATAATTAATATATTTTAATAAAATAAAAATTCACAAAATATACGAAAACATAACCTGTGAACATAACCTCAAATGCAGAATAATAGCCACAGAAGTCAGAACACAATACTCTAATATTATATAGCTAGTGTTACCAACCCTCGAAAATATTTGTCCCCCTAACCTTGAGTCAAAATCCCCCTAGTAAAAAAATTATAAATGATTATGTGAATTATAAAAAGATTTTTGCTTTAATTTTGAAATCAATAGTTCAAATGTTCATTACAGAAAATATGTTGGTCTTATAAAAAAAAGATTTAAACAAAAGTAGGTTTAATTTTCTAAAAAAATGTCTCGTGTTTTTTTTAAACGACCAATATTTTTAACGTGATTCCAGAAATCTAAGAAGTAATAAAAACCCTAAACCCCTAAAAAAAATTCCACCGCATTTGTTTACCCCCTTGAGATACCCCCCCTAGATTTGGGGGAGAAACCCCTAAGTTGGGAACCATAGTCATATCAGTAATATCGGTATTGGAAAAATATCGATAGTGTTGAATCGAATATCAATAAATCAAATATTAAATTAACATTATGTTATTAAAAGTATTAACGTTAACAAGACCTGCAAGATAAAACATCCTCTTAGTTTTTAAGGGGTTATGTTAATAAAACTGCAAAACGAGTGACGGTCAAGTCAAGTCAAGTAAAAGTACAAAGTACAGTTTAGTTTATTATCTTTAGGATTGTATAGATAATTCCCTGTCATCATAAAAAGCCATATGCCGAATAATAATGTTAGTCGTTTCGCCCTAAAATAGAAAACACCAAGAGTGGAAACTAGAAAGTGCACACTAACAGCAATAGAAAACAAAAGAAGCACATTGAAAAATTCTTGAAAAGTGGATGTTGAATGACATTATCACCATGAAGTGTCTGTCAGGCATTTGTCATATCTACATGCGGCAGTTGATTTGTATTTGCGTTTTGAATATTTTATCTTTTTTGTGGGAATTGTTTTATCTCTGGTAACATTACAAAACGTCAGAATTCCGCGGAATTAGTAATTCGGGTATAGTGCTGTGTGGTGCTGTGGTACAACCGTACAATGTTTGACAGTTCTTGTCTGTGTTTGACTTGACAGCGTCAAGAAAAAAGCTAAAGCTTAATAAATATATTGAAATCCGTACATATTTGATCCGAAATTGAAAATTAAAACAGTTGTATGGATATAGTTTTAACACATCCAATAAAAATATACTATTTCCCAGTTGTTGATAAAGGCATATTTCCATTCTGGTGAGTGTACTTATGCAATTGTGTTAGGAGTTCCGCTGACGTTTTCTATCGATCTTGAAAACAATATTTGTTTTCCAATTACTTTGGTGCAGGATTCCCAAAAGAGGACTTATTTAGACATCTACAAGATGGATTTGGCCGAGACGATGAAAAATGTGTTAGCGAAGAGTTCGGGGAGCGCGAGCGGCGCGGCGAGCAGCTCGAGTGCGTCGGGGCCGCATGGCGCGGAGGGCTACGTGACGGAGAAGCTGTACATGTTGCTGCAGCTGTACCTGCAGAACAAGGGCTGGAGCCCCAGCATCGAGCTGCTGCAGTGCTTCAGCGACCTCAAGGAGTCCTCCATGCTTCCTAGTGCTGCTTATTTACAGTAAGTTCTCCTTGTTCATTACCTCATTAGAATATGGCTTTTATATGTGCAAGTGCAAACAATTACTATTTTATAGGATTTTTATTTTACTTTAATTGCTTATTCTGAAAATTGTACTAACTTGGTTGTCTAATAAGAAATAACTAACCTAACCTAACATATTTAATTAAAGCCTCATACACCAATGTATTTTTATTAGCCGGTATAATATATCTGTCTACCCTTCTATCTCTGTCATTATACTGCAGCTGTGTGTGAAATTGCATGTATATTTGTATCCTAAAAAAAGTATCCTGAAAACATATTGCAGAATACAAGGATGCACTAATGTGGGGGAGGCTTAAAGCAGCAAGGGGAGGCTTAAATAATCTATACTAATATTATAAAGCTGAAGAGTTTGTTTGTTTGAGCGCGTTCAAACAAACAAACTCTTCAGCTTTCAGCTAATCTCAGGAACTACTGAACCAATTTCAAAAATTCTTCCACTGTTGGATATGTACGTAATCCCTGAGTGCTATAGGCTATATATTATGTACCACAGGTGAAGCCAGGGCGGACCGCTAGTAGATATTTTAAAAGTGTAATAGTAAATTGCCATTTATATTCACAAATTTATTTAAATTCACAGAATGATGGCATCAAGAGTAGGATTAGATGCGCAGGGTAGACTGATATACCGTGAAAATGGGAAAATAATTCTACCATATGAACACTTTGCCAATGCTGTGATGCTGAAACATATGAATGGACCGCACGGACTGCATCTTGGGCTGGAAGCTACTGTTCGAGCAGTGAGTGAATTGTAACTGTTCATTTAGTATTAAGCATAGTTCACACTAATAACATGTTGCTGTCTCATTCAGCTAAGAGGTTAGCAAGAATGGGTTTAAAAACTTATTAAAATGTGGTAAGATGTTAAGAAGGTATAATTGGTTCAGTGGTTTAGGCATGAAAATATAACAATCAGAGAGACTGACAGTTATTTTCACATTTTTAATATTAGCAAAAAACATCAAAACACAAAATCCAGTTAAAAAAATATTGTCAGGTTTACATTTAAAACATTTATATGATTTATATTTCCATAAGCTATGTTATATATTAAATTTTTACAGGTTGTCGAGTCGTATACCATAGGCCGTGATCAATTTGGAATGGAAAAGGAGTTTATAGTAGAAGTTGTTCAAAACTGTCCAAATCCAGCTTGTCGTTACTACAAGAATCAACTGGAGATGACACAGAAGTCCATCCAGCAGCACTTGTCCCAACAACCCACATATATTCCAGGTTAATTGTTTTTGTTACATTAATAATAATGAGCTGATGAATAAAAAGAGACTTCCCAATGAGTAATTTTTACAGTAGAGACGAAAAGTTGAACATAGCATAGCTAAGCATCAAGGCTTAGAACAAGCCTGTTTCTCTTGTTTCAAATCAGCTGCTACTGGCTACAATACACCCTAATTTTTTTGTGCACAATGTTCAGTTTTGTTTAGATATATGTACAGCCAAAGCACCAATATTTATGTTACCATTTTACTTTATTTAGTCTGGAGTTTTCTTTATAATAACTTGTTTACTCTTAAGTCCAAGTATTCATAGTGTATGTATAGCACATAGTGTATTAAAACACTGTAGGATGGGTGATCAGTCACATTTAAAAAAACATATTACTCAGTTCCTTGACCATCTTCAGTACGATTCACATCTCAGAGCGCATCTGACTGCAGCGGAGCAGAGAAATTTAATTTTTTTATAATAATAGTGTGCAATGGAGCAAGTGGGTTACCCAATGTTAAGTGATTATCGCCACCCATGAACATTAGTAGCACATAAGGAACCACTAATGCGTTGCCGGCTTTTGAGGAAGGGAACTGGCTATTCGGCTCACTGCCGGAACTCATCAGATGCTTTGCAGCAGATTACGGCTGAAGTGTGGTTGCTAGCCAGGCAGATTCGGGGTAGAATCGTACCACAAAGCTACTAGTGATACTATTTAGATTAAGTTGTTAATTTATAATTTGAAGTTCAAAGTTCATATTAACATGTGTCAAATATATATTGTTCTGCTGTAAATGTGCCGAAGCAGCAACAAAGATTTCCAAATTTCTATGGCATTTGCTTGGATGAACTTTAAACATCAAACTATATCTTTCGATTTATTTATAGCATTGTCAGTTGTGTTCTGTTGCAGCCTGATTCTATCTGTTAAATGCGATCGTAGTTTAGTCTAGTAGTAATATGTGTAATTCTCACATATATGCAGAAGCAGGCAGCGGCGCCTTGCCGGACAGTGCTGCGGTGGAACGGTTGCTGCGCGGAGCCGCTCTGCCGCAGGACTACCAGCTGCCACTAGCGCCCCACCTTGCTGCCCTCAGTGAGTTTTTAGCAATAAAAGCATTCTCAATTTAAAGCTATGCATAGTAGGAGTTACGGTAGCCTTTCCTAAGGGAACCTAATTCTATGAGTGACACTGAAATCACAACTATGTATGTACGAAAAAACACAATTTATAACCTCTATCGAGTTTAATACAACAAATGCAATTTGTTATGGCAACAAATAACAACAAACAGTACAACTGAATACCTCTGTCCTGTCAATAGAATCATTCCATCGAAAAGGCTATTTCTGGACATTTGTGTGGACATAATTACATACACAAAATAATTCTATCCTTTTTAAAAGTCCCTTACAGAAAACGGTAGCATATTGTAACATCACATTTAGAACTGTCAATTTATTTCGCTTTAGAGACGTGCAATCAAATCAGCACTACTACTCATATAGATTTATGTATATGAGTAGTAGTGCTGATTTGATTTATCTGTAAAAGAGATCTTTCTGTATTAAGCAGGAAGAACCTTTATTTTTTAGTTAATGCTCAATGTTATGTTGGATTTCCAGCAAACTTAGCGGGAGAGAAATCCGAGCGTCGCGCCGAGAAGCTGTCGCAGCAGATGCTGATGCAGAACAGGTCGCTGCACCAGCCGGCCGCCGACAAGTACGCGCACCAGACGCGCTCGCACGGCCTCGACGCCAAGCCCAAGCACCACTACACCGACGAGCACAAGCTCACCGACTTCTTGAGGTGTGCACCAATATTATACAGCGTATAAGGAGACCGCTTCCGAAAACTTAGCGTTATTGTGGCTAATTCTGTTGTACACAATCTCTAAACTTAAACTAAATTGATAAATTTAAAAATAGTGCTATCCTTTTTTGCAGGGAGGATTGTGAAACAGATAGGAATATATTTAGACATTTTTGTTTAGATTTAGAAATTGTGTACAACACAATTAGTCACATTATTACACTAGCTAAACACAATCCAATACCAATAACCTTGTATATCGCGTGAAACGGTAGATATCTCGTAGGCAACGCAACGTTCGTTGACCTCCAGCGTCAGCTGATTTTATTTAAATTACTTTACGAAACTTTAAAAAATACAGGAACTATATTTTTTTGCAATGTTTGACTCCCCAAAACGTATTGAAAAAAAAAATGTTTTTTTTTTGTAATTAACTGATCTTTTTTAATGTTTTTTTAAATGGTATCTTATCAGTACTCATCAGTACTATCATACCTGACTTCATATTCTAGAGCGTTCTCCTGATACCCTGTATACACAAATAGACTAACTGTCTACTGTATTTATCTTGTTTATTCGTATTAGTATTACAAAAGAATAAATGTTTGATGTCTAATGCCGATATTTGCGTTCATAGGAGTACGGTGTACAATCATGACACTAATGGTTAGTTTCGGGTGGGTAGGTATTTTAAACGTGCGCTGCGGTGCTGTGAAAGAAGCATACCCGGGTCGCTCGGTAGAAAAAACGAGCTGGATATTTATATATAGATGAAGCTAGGAGAGACTCGCGAACCTTCGAAGGAGCTGATCGACATGAAGCGGCGCAGGAGAGGCATGAGCCAGCGAAGTGTGTATGATTTAGCTGGTCGATCAAAGCCTATTCATAGCCTCAATAGCGCAACGATCGTCGGGCGTGGATCGAAAACCGAAAGGTCGACGGTTCAAACCCCACCCACCACATTGTCGTACCCACTCCTGATACAAGCTTTCGCTTATTTGGACGGGCAAGGGGAATATTAGTCATGTTCATTAGGGCTAATATTCTTTTCTTTTTTAAAAAAAATGTGCGTGTCAGGGCCAACTTGGAGAGCCTGGAGTCGCTGTCGGGCGGGTCGAGCGGCGCGCACGCGGAGCGGTCGGCGGGCAGCAGCGCGGGCGGCGCGGGCAGCAGCGCGGGCGGCGCGGGCAGCAGTGCGGGCAGCGGCGCGGGCGGCGGGCAGGAGCGCGTGGTGCGCGCGTTCGCGGAGCTGGCGCGCAACCTGCAGCGCATGCGGCCCTGCGTGCGCCCCGCCATGTGCAAGCCCTACGGCAAGCAGAGCGAACAGCTGCAGAAGAGTGAGTGGACTGTTTGTCCATTGAGTTATACTTCTTTAAGCGTGTTATGAATAAGTTTAATTTAAAAATTTAAAAACCCCCCCGACATTCGCCATTTTGTGGCGGCGGCCATCTTGGAATTGCATAGTGCTATTGTACTAGTCAAGCCCTGTAATTTGATACCTACATACATATTAAAGTTGTGAAAAAATATGTAATCCGCCATTTTGTAGCGGCGGCCATCTTGGATCGATTTTCATCAATCGATAATTATTATCGATAATTCACCTTTCAAAGAAATAACACCGCATTCAAATCAGTTCACCCGTTTGAGCGCTGCAGGGGAACAGACAGACACACACACACGCACGCACGCACACACGCACACACACACACACACACACACACGTCAAACTTATAACACCCCGTCGAAAAACGACATGTTGAATTTAAAGTTGCTCGCTAACCTCTCGATTGTCAGACGCTTCGCAAACAAACATGGCCATCTGTCGCGCCATCTAGTGTCTGATTGTGATTAATTATTTGCATTTCGGTATAACTTCTTACGCATGGTATACACCTTTTTTCCTCAATTATTTTAATATTCTTCTATAATAACTAAAATAAATCTTGAATAATATAATTTTCATTAATAATTAATAATAATTAAAGTGAGTTTGTTTTAGTTCTGTTGGACACGATCCAGTTAGTGCAATCGCTACGGAGCTACCTGCCTCCACCGCACATTCAGGTCACGTCGTGGAAGAACGACGACAAACTTCGGTGAGAGAATTTATTTTCTTATTAATTTTTATTTACAGAAAAAAAAAATGGTGTGTATTATGTATCCAACTCGGTCGGATGGCATTCGGGAATCGTCGATATTCGAGATAATATCTTCTCGTCCAAAATCTTTTAGTGCCTGAAAACAAAAGTGCGACGTGTGTTGCCAATGATGACATACAGTTCAGTGACATGACCGTTATAACTATGGGCCTCATATGGATCAGAATCAAGATGGCTCAGGGAGCAAAGTTCAAAAATACACCCCTGAGTTTCTGTCAAGTCTGAGCTCAAAATCAGGCTGAACCGCTGTGGGTCGTGTTGGGTCTGTTTGGATCAACGTTCGGTTCGGTTTGTTTCATCAATATTCGAAAATTTTACTAATTCTGAAAGAGTTTTACTCAAAGTTTTGAATGTTTTGGAAATAATATTGTATAACACGTGTGACGTCATTATTTCGAACACGGCCTAATACTTTTTTCTAATAATAAATACTCACACATACACACACGGTCGTCTGTTCCTAAAGTAGGCAACTTAATGCCTGTGTTATAGGTAACAACCGACTGATATACATATTTACATACATATATACAATATAGATATATATAATTTTTTTATTAAATATATAGTATATACATAATACATACTTATATACTTACATAAATACACCCAGACTCAGGGCGGGAATCAAACCCGGAACCCCGGAGCGGAAAGCAGGGTCACTGCCAACCGCGCCAACGGGTCAGTCAATACTGTCTCCATACAATCAATATTCGCTTGTATTTTCCAGTTCGAACAATATGGAAGAGCTGGAGAGCCGTAAAATCGTGAGCGGTAACTAGCCGTCACACACACACCCGTACAACTGTACCTACATACACACACACTCGTGTTGTAAACACAAATCATATTGTGTAATTTATCTAGGGTCATTTTAGCCCAATGTATTCTAAGCAAATGCTTATTATTTAGAGAAGTCTCGTTTCATGTCTATGATTTTTCTGTAAAGGGATCTTTTAATTTTATTTTCGTAAGTTTTGTGTATATCACGTTCAGTTCAGAATCTCTATGAAACTAATTAGATTAAAATATGAAAACAAAATATATATATTTGAAAAAATGCAGAAAGAAAAGTTATAAATCAAAATCATCTGTACAATAATTATAATCAATTCCACCTGCAAATTACGTTAATGCGGATTCAAAAGCGTTATAAAAATGCTTTATTGTTTTAATATTATTAGGTACTATTTTAAGAAAATTTAATTTCTAAATTACGATGATACTATTATTTTTTATGGTAATAAGTATATTTTTCAGCATAAAATTAAAGAATATACATAAATAGTTATACTTAAGTATTTTATTATTGTTCGTAATGTTTACTTTATCCTTGTTGGTGTTTAAAGATGAAACTCTTCATCTGATCTTTTTTCCTTTTTTTTTATAATGTTACTACGTTTTGTAACTATGTATACTTTATCGCTTTTGATGTTATAAAATTATTATTAAGATTATTTTTTGAGGCTAAGTGACGTCTTAAGCGATATGCATTGCCTTTTGAGTGATAATATAGGAGTGTACTAAAAATAATACTAAGCTGAGATTAGGTAATAATAACTCCATGTTCTTCCATGTTTGATGTCGTGCGTCCGCTTCATGTGAAGTCCGAAGAGCGACTGACGCGCCAATCTTACACTGTATAGTATGTATATCTACCGTCATTATAATTATAAACATCGGCACGTAGATCGAACGCTGAAGGAAAGTGGAGGGGGTAAGCTATTGTATTACTTGTGTGACAGTGCCCATACGCAGCTGCTATCCCCTCCACGTTTCGTTCAGTGTTCGATCTACGTGCCGATGTTTATAAATTACAGTAACTTCTGTCCGCGGCTTCGCTCACTTTAAGTGTGATTTTATTTTTGAAATTTCAAGATTTATGTAGATTTATTACAGGAGGCCGCAAAGAACGCCTGAGATGAGTGCTAAGAGACGCGGCGCGTGAATGTCGCTTTATAGCATGTAGTGATGATTTTGTTTGAGACGTTACTGGCTCTTATAATATTTACAATTATTATAATTCGTCCTAATTACGCTATGTTTATTCTTGGTTTACTGTTGTAAGTGCATTATTTACACTGTGATAGAGGTGTAATAGCTGTAGGTTTGAGCGGAGTCTTGACATGGATCTTGTATAAGAAAAGTATTATCTAAGTTAAGGATTTCGAGTGTGGATTTATATCGGACTTATGTCTACTTATGTAGATTCTAAAAAATTAATATTAAATTTTGATTTATAACACTGTCTAACCCGGATAAGCGTTACTTAAATGCGGGTTTAGGTTACTCATGCTGTACTATACTCCTGATTAACTAAAGCAGTCCATTAAAGCACGATGTTTGTCGCACGAGCGTAGCGAGGGCGATAATCCACGTAGTGCATTAATAGACTGCTCAAGTCACACGTATCGTAATGTACTATATTTCGTAAAGGTATTATCGCTCTAAATTCTAATCAAAGCTGATATCGTTAAAACACCCAGTTATTAAACTAATTGAAGCTAATATCTGCTACTTAAAAACTATATTGCTTCTGTATATATTTTTTATTCTACTCCACTATTAATTGCTGAATTAGTCGACTGTAAATCTTTATTACTACTAAAAATGTTAAAATTAAATAACAAAAGCAATCGCCATGTCTTGTCTTGTAAAGTGATAGAGAGGATAGTATCGTACTGAAGACTGCAAGTTGTTCACATTGTGTAGGCTGTAGAGTGTAGGTGCGTGTATAGAGTAAGGTTTGATAAACTGAATCGTAGCAACAAACTCGACGGAGTAAGTGCTTGTTGAAGTTGATAATGTTTTTTATTTTATATTTAATCGCCTTACCGTTGAGCGTGGTGTAAGTTAACTACTGAATAATCTTACCTACAATATTATGTTAATTTTCTGAATTAATCAGAATAGTTATATTTGAACAGATTTTCTTAGCTAATGATAACTGTCGAAACTATAAATTTATACCACGTTTATCGGTAAGAAGTTATGTTGTTTGTATTGAGTTTTTTTTTTTTAATTTTCGACTCAGTACTTTTTGTGTGTTGTACGATGGCATCAGTTTTACACAATATGTATTCGTTACATTGAGCTTAAAAATTTTACAATGCAATTTTTTTCTATTATATTATATATAATATCTTTATGTTCGAATGCTTTTACAGTTGGATTAATTATTGTCATTTAAATATTAACATTACATGCAAAGAATCGGCTTCATAAGTTCGTTAGTGCAATAATAATAATTGGGCAAAGCCTACATTTTTTATACCTTAGCACTTTAATATTCTAAATTGTAAAGCGTAACATATAAATACATAATTGTGTATAATTTAGGTTTATGAGGTTGTAATTGCGTAATATTATATGGTCTCTTCAATGAATTCTTCCTTGTACTATTTAAGCATCACATACTTTGAACTTTATGTATATGTAGTGTTTGAAAGTTTTTTTTACTTTATGTGTATACAGAATATTAAACTTATTAACAGATCGAAAATCATACAATAACGTTTGAATGATAATAATATTATCTATTCACTTGTCAAAATGTATTTTGTGGATAGACATTAAAAATGTTCAGTCTTACCATAAACAATGTCACCTACCGTTATATATACAAGTGATTTTATTTCTAAAATTAAGTATCTCTTTTTATTTTTTATTAACCTGACTGTTATCAGAAAATCAATGTCAAGTCATCAGTGGTTTAAATTTTTTGTGGTAACATTGTTTAGGTTCATAAAAAGCATTGTATTGTATCTGCTACGTACTTACGTGAACACGCAAAGGACTAAAAAGCCCTTTTGAGCCTTTTATTTTAAAAAAAAGTGTACATGCAAGACGCACTAACAAGTTTGAGGGGCGCCTAAATAACATTTGATCCGTGGCCGCCTCATCCAAATACGTAATGAGGCTATTTCATTATTTTCTAAAACTTGTACTAAAACATCTAGTATTAAGTTTTTTTCACAATCATGAACACTGTCCTCGAAGTATTATGACGACCGTATGAATCTCTCTGTATTAGAATTAAGCTTTCTAGTCAAAAAATTGATCGTATTTCTTAAAATTGGTCCTATTCGCGGAATTAACTATTGAAATTAGTATTTTAATGTGGATAAACGGTACACAGTGAACATATCATGTTTATGACGCACAAGAGATATTGTATGGCTCTTATAATCCATCATCGTCATTTGATCTCACTTCCGTAGCATTGAGGCCTTTAGCACATTTCAGCCGCGAACCCGTAGCAGCGAAATCGCTGAATGACCGGTATTACTTGACTGCTGTTGGTATGACATGAGACTGCCTTTTCTAAGTCAGACTTGACTGTGACCATAACCATATTCTTGTAAAATTAATTGACATTCAAAAGTGTATAGTGTACCAATTTTAAAATAAATAATCTGAATATGTATCTTTGTCCCACGCGATGTGGGCGCTATGCTCTAGCTCCAGTCCACACCTTTGGTTTCGCTATATTTGTTTCACGGCAGAGATGAGCTGAAATCGTTCGGGAAATAGTCACACCTCTGCATTAGAACAGGCAGTATCGCTTCTGTCACACAACGGGCAAGACATACAACGTTAGTTTTACTTTACGCAAAACCTGAAAGTAGTTTGTTCAGAATCAGTAACACAAGTGTAAATTGAAAATTTAAAAAACCCCCGACATTCGCCATTTAGTGGCGGCGGCCATCTTGAATTTGCAATAGTGCTATTCTACTAGTCAAGCCCTTTCATTTGATACCCATATCAAGGGAGTTGTGAAAAAATATATCATCCGCCATTTTGTAGCGGCGGCCATCTTGGACCGATTTTCATCAAACATAGCTAAGAACACTCTCGACTAATTCACCTTTCAAACAAAAAAAACCGCATTCAAATCGGTCCACCCGTTTGAGCGCCACAGGGGAACAGACAGACACACACACACACACACACACACACACACACACACACACAGACACGTCAAACTTATAACACCCCGTCGTTTTTGCGTCGGGGGTTAAAAATCGAATCCAACCATTTTTATATAGTGTTATATTTTTGTCCAAAAATATTTTGAAATCCTACAAGCTTAGACACAATGATTTACCGCGCATCAGCTGACGGTCGGCACACAGCGGCGGTCATTCAACTCGCGTCGATCGCAAGTCGCTGCGGCGACGGCTTGCGGTGACCATTTTTTTCGAGGACAACGACGCAACATAACAAGCTTATAACTTCGTTACTTTTCATTATATTTTTTTGAAATTTTGTATAAATATTTTTAATGTAAAAATATTTGACATGTGTTTCGGTTTTTGCGCAAAGTAAAACTAACGTTGTATACTGGCATGCTCTAGTGCTTCACGCCTCTTGTTCATACGCCGTGAAATGTTACGGTTACGCGGTCGTCAGTGTTGTATGGAGGACAATGGAAGCTTGTTAACAGGCACGGTTTATACCGCACGGCGCCGCCGTAGTTCCGCACGGCGTATTAATAAGCTCCCATTGTGCTCCATGCAACATTGAGGCCCTTTGTTAACAAGCCGTGGAAACTCACGTTTTGTATGGACGGCGCGTCGTCCGGCGTGTTATCCATATAAACGTGGATAGAATGTGGCGTGCAGAGGCGGCGGAAGGCGTGGGCGACGTGGGCCCAGGCCCACGGCCTCGCGCTCCGGAGGGCCTCGTGCCCCGAAGGTTACTTACATAGTATAGTAGGTGCCTACTATAATTTTGTATGAATAAAAACAGAGGGCCTCGCAAAATATATCTTGCCCACATAAAATTTAGGTCTTGCCCCGCCACTGGTGGCGTGTTAACATGAGGCCTTACGACCTTGTAACCGTGACCGTATTTTTCACGGCGTGTGTACAAGAGGCCTCACTGTATTTATTTCGCGGTGGAGATCTGCTACAGGCGGTTTTGACCGGTGCACGCCAAAAAGAAAATTGGTAGTTGGTTATGCAAAAATTGAGCATGCTCGTGATTTATTCGATAAATTGAAAATGGTAATGCTTATTCGGTTGTACACAATCTCTAAACTAAACGGAGAGATGTCACTTAATGTAATGCTATTATTTTCTACAGAATGCTTTGTGAAAATGATAGCACTATTTTTATACCAGTCCATTCAGTTAGTTTAAAGATTGTGTACAAGTGAATCAGGCATCGGCTCTATAGAATATATTATATTTCTAAATCGAAAGTATGAATCTCTCATAAAAAATATTATATAATATAAACATGCATTATATATTTGTCGGGTACTTTATTTTCAAACATTTAACATTATATAAATATTTAATACTTATACCTACTATATACTTGATTTGTTGAAAACTAAGTAAAAAAAAAAACTATTGTTTTAGGTCCTCCATGAAAGTTTATTCATTTCATAGTTTTATAAATACAAAGGAATGAACAATTACACCAGTGTTTATGTAAATAAGTTAAGATATTAGATATAATATGTTTGTATCTATGGCAACTATGTTCTGTTTTATGTAGCGCTCATATATAAATAATATGTAATAATAAAATATACTGTCACATATATAATAATAATAATAATAAATTATTAAGTAAACGACAAAGGTGGTAACTTTTTGGAAATATTTATAATTTTTGGTTAATACTACCTATATAATACGTAACACATATGCAATGGGATTTTGTTCAACCAGAGTCGTAGTAATAGTTTTCGTATTTTGTACAAAATCTACATCTTGATTTAAAATGTTGCAATCGAAAGTCTGTGATAATTATCTTTCATAACAGCCGATACAGTTTCTACTTTGGTTATCTACATGTTTTTATGTCTATTTAAATTAACTATAACAATATTATGTGGCTTAATTTTTGGCCTTGCCAATTAACTTTTATTTTGCTGATATTGTTTATCATCTGTAAAAAGAATATAGTAAAACAAAAAATGCATTTGAATAAATAAAGTGATGCAATAATATTGTGTTGTCATTTCTCTTAATCCTAAATACCTTATAACTTACCTCGAAGATATTAAATAAAACCGGCCAAGTGCGAGTCAGACTCGCGCACCGAGGGCACAGAATACAATTACTCCCGAGGGTTCCGTACTCCAGAAGTATAAGTACAATCTGTTTTTCATTAGTTTGTCATATCAAGGTACTTAGGTGCCAATTAAGCTAGGCCTCTAAATTGTATGAGCGCTCATACAACTCAGGTCTATCTTAATTGGCTCAACTATGTATGTATGGGGGACACCCTTTAATTTCCAACTTTTTTTTATTTTTTGGAATTTTTTCTTTATTTGTGATGTAGGTAAGACCTGGCTTTTTGCCAAATTTCGTAATTGTAGGTCAACTGGAACTAGGTACCATTTAGGTTTTCGACCCAAAACCTAGGGTATTTCCGGTTGACCTAGATTTGTCAATTTTAGTTAAAAGCAAGGTCTTACAGATCAAGTAAAGGGAAAATTCCGAAAAATAAAAAAGTTGAAAATTAAGGTAAATTTTGGTACTTGCAAATTTTCGTGAAAATCTAAATTTGCCCATATCTTTTTATTGTGTGGACTCAGGACCTTAATTTTTATACACCTAATAGGGACTATAGACCTTAGTATCTGGTATAAATTTCAACTTGCTCGGTCTACCCGTTCCTGAGAAAATCGGTGGTGACACACGGACAGACGGACAAGAAAGTGATCTTATAAGAGTTCGTTTTTTTGCCATTTGAGGTATGGAACCCTAAAAAGATACCGCACCTCGCCTCCACTCACAGACGTTGGATGTTAATTTGAAATAATTCGGGGTTTTTAACCGACTTCAAAAAAAGGAGGTTCTGTATTCGACCCGTATGTATGTATGTATGTAAGTATGTTCGCGATTATCTCCGCAACTAATGAACCGATTTTGATGATTGTTTCATTATCGTAATCTACATACTTTCAAGAAGGTTTTAGTATATAACACATCGAGTTATCATTCTTACGTACGAAGTTATAAGCATAAATATACACATATGTCACTAATATGTTCTCTGAGATTGCCAGACCTATCGCTGAAGTCTGATATAGCTATTCTGTCCAAAGACTTCACTCTGCTATGCCTACGTAACATTGACCTTTGCAAAAAGTTTTGGGCCGAAGTCAGTACAGCTGCATATAGAGTGGTTCCTTGGAGTTTGTGCACGGTTACGTGTATTTCCATTCTATACAAGGCCAAACCGCAAGGGTGTGGAACTAGTTGCGTATAGATTGTAAATTACTTTTTAATCAAGGTCTTCCAAATTATACAAGAGTAACTAGTACGTATACAAACTAATCTTGTATAAATCAGAAGTTAGGTTAGGTTAGGTTAGAACATTATAAAACCACTCACCTATAGTATAACACATAAAATGTATATGTCACAGGATATTTAATAATAATTAATAATATATAGGTCATAATCTACTTTACATTAAAAAATATTATTATTATTACCTAATATAAAGAAAACAAATCACTAAAAAGCATAAAATAATTTTTTTCAAAGAAAAATGAACCGACTTCAAACGAATCGAACTAAAAACTTTAAAATAATTTTTTATTCATTTAGATTGACGATTAAACTACCTAACTCAAATGATATATAATTTTTTGGAGTCGCCGACTTCAAAAAATTATATATCATTTGAGTTAGGTAGTTTAATCGTCAATCTAAATGAATAAAAAATTATTTTAAAGTTTTTAGTTCGATTCGTTTGAAGTCGGTTCATTTTTCTTTGAAAAAAATTATACCGTTAAATGTTTGTCATACGAAAAGACTTCGGAGTCACACCATACGTCTTCAATTGAATAGCAACACAGTGAATCATAAGAATCTATTTAGAAAATATTAAAAGACTGCAGAGATAATTAGATATCTCTTTGCTTAGTTCATACACCCTACACACATAGTAGGTATAAAAGTAGGTACCCGCTTCAGCGAGGTACTGAGCGTATCACAGATGAGATAAAAACGGCAAGTGCGAGTCGGACTCGCGCACGAAGGGACCCGTACCATTATCTACAAAAACGGCAAAAAAAAATCACTGTTATATGGGAGCCCCATCAGTATTTATTTTATTTTGTTTTTAGTACTTGTTATAGCGGCAACAGAAATACATCATCTGTAAAAATTTCAACTGTCTATCACAGTTCATGAGATACAGCCTGGTTACGGACAGACAGACAGAACGCGGAGTCTTAGGAATAGGGTCCCGTTTTACCCTTTGGGTACTGAACCCTAAAAAAGGACTAGGGGTGTAGTAAAACAGAAACTTGCGACAAGTCATTTTTTTTAATATTCTTTCCTCATCTGAGAACCGTAGACAACTGTAGGCAGGTATGCTTAGGCTCAGTTTGCACAGCACCAAAACTTTACCAAATGTATCGAAAAACTAATATGTAATGCAAAATGAACCCAAAGACATTTTAAAGTCGTAATTCAATATACTTTGAATATTTATTTTACAACATTTCTGCTTGGGGCGCTGGCTGTAGACGAATGCTGAATATTTTGACGAACTCAAATCTTAAAATAAGCCAGTTTAGGTCCTTTACGTACAATGCAGCAATGTCGCATGATATTGCTCTGTCGTAAAACAGCCATAATTTGTATTTAGCATAGGAAAGCTACTGTACATACCTACTCGTACCGAGTGAACAGATCAAGGATTAAGGATAATAAAAAAAACAATATGATATAGACTTTGGTTTCATTATTTATTTATAAATAAAAATCTTTTCTGAACACACCCAAATACACAAACAATGTAGGTAAACTATTGTAGGATTATAATAAATTAATTTGGTCCCAAAATAAATATAAAAATAATTTAAGGGAGAGTAAATAAAAAGAGTCAACAAAGATAAAAAAGTACTCATCAATTTTGGCAATAGTTAATGGAGTCCTACTTATATTAATCGTTAAATCTTAATCGAAATAAATACTCTAAATGATGTACATCAGTCATACGAACACAACTTGCAGCAAGTCTCCAGTCAGTCCGCTTCGAGACTATATTTACACGGTTAACGCAACTACGGAACCAAACAAACAGACACAGACCGATTAACACTAACATAAAACCTAATAAAGTTGCCTAAGAAAACTATAAAGCTCATCCTAACTCATTCAAATCGCACACAGAAATACACTATATCGAGAGAAAGTTATTGGAATGTAATATAAAACGTGTAGATTTCAATACAGGAACTGAGGTGTTAGGAGCTCGTCTAGCGAATACTGTAATATTGGTTCAAAAACATGTATATATACTTCACGATGAGATCACGTCGTTATGATTCGATGAATGTTTTACTATAATATATTATAATGTTGCAGATATACACTAAGAAATCGGTGACGCATACGAATATAATCTGTCACCGGAATAAGTACATTTTGTGCAATACAATTTATAAATAAATGCCGTTACCAAAATCAATTTGTATTTTTCGAATACCGACCTAAGATAACTATCGCGATGTGCTCGTTCATTCGATACATAGATCCTAAATTATTACACTTCAAAGTTACAATAATTTATCCTAAAAACTTGAAAATTCCCGAGAAAAAATGCTATATAGTGGTATTTCATAAGGTTCCGAATAGCTTACAAATCGATCTTATGACTAGATTGAGCCAGTATCATCAGACGATCCATCTCGCACCAAACTCGGAGAGAAATATAGACATTTAATATAAAATGTAGGAACAACGAAGAATTTCAGCATTGAAAATATATTAGTCGTGTATCTATGTATGTCACTTTGGTAGCGCTTATTATATCGATCGGGTCGTTCTATTTCACGTTTACTTATATTTAGCCTACTCTTCGATCGACACGATTCGATTCGCTCGTAGCCGCTCTATCGGGTCTACCTCTAACAGCTACAAATCAGATGGCACTCTATGCTCTAAGCAGCGGCACTCCGCTATGACTACTCATATTATGGGTCAGTCATATACTTCATAATGTAGTACCATATTGGATGCATGTATTTACCGTAACTAAATTAGCTTCCACTGACAATATAATCATATCGACAGAGCGATTCCACACGCCATGAGCGACGTATGACGCGATACTATAATATCATGCCTCGAACACAATGATTTTTACTAAATAGAAAACTGAGCTCTCCACATAATTCACACCATTAATAAGGTGACTCATCATTTTCACTTATCGTATT
Source organism: Melanargia galathea (assembly GCA_920104075.1). Lineage (NCBI taxonomy): Eukaryota > Metazoa > Arthropoda > Insecta > Lepidoptera > Nymphalidae > Melanargia > Melanargia galathea. Next base: position 13,570,129 of record OV049872.1, read on the forward strand.
TTGTTTTAAAATAATAATACATGTTGAGTTAAAGACAGTTCACACCAATCGCAGGCATACATGTCGTAACTTTATATAAAACCGGCCAAGTGCGAGTCAGGTTCGCGCGCCGAGGGTTCCGCAACATGAAAGGAAACGTCAGACCAAAGACAGTTATTTTGTTGAACTATTCGACCGTCTCAAAAACAAATGCTTTTTATTTGTGACCGCATAACGTTACGTTTGCGAAGCAAAGTATTAATTCGTTGCTGCTTTCTGAAACGCTGCATAATTTTAATTTTTTCTGGTTATATGGATTTTCTTTTGCAATGAAAAAAAAATTTTTTTTTTCATTCTTTCATTGAAAAGTAAACAGGTGGGCAATTATATAAAACTATTCCAAATTTCGAATCAATAGCATCATATTCGATGTTCCTGAAATAAGCAGCCGTGACCCGCGGGAGATGTGTAACGGACAAAGTCGTTCCATATCTGACCGTTTCGTCCTCACCATTTTGGTACGGAACCCGAAAAAGAGGAATAATAAAGCTGCCACATAAACACTCATACGCTAACAAATTAGGCAAGAAATGCATAAATAGGAAAGAATAAAATACTTAGACTAAGTGACACACAAATCGTTACGACAGACTTGTCGATTGGTGTGGACTGTGACTCTCTTTGGCGGGAGTGCATTTATAGACTCTCTCAACTCGAAAACGACGACAATTATTAATTATTACTATATTACAATAATTAAGTAACATTATTCTGTAGATGTTGAAGTAGTTTTGTGTTATTAATCGTCTAGTGTAGGACTGCTCGTACTAACCCTTAAATTGATACGGTCTTGCGGAGTTCCGCACACCGGAAAAAAGCTGGATACAAAAAATCAGCTGGTTATTATAATAATTTTGACGTGATAACGTTTTATAAATCAATGAACGCCGGCTACGTGCACGAAAAAGCATAACTCATTGTCACGTACCGCGGAACGTAGCACGTAGCACGTTGCGCGGACCTAAGCGTTCGGATTGTGACAATCTCTTTGTTTTCTTATGACGTTATCACGTGAAATTATCATCCGTAAATGAACTTTACAGACACGCAAATTTTTTATTAATTTTTATGACCTCATTATTTGGAGACATTCGGAGAGGAAGACGCTGCAGTAAACTATAAAATTAGGCGGCGGCTGCCTGACTAATATGCCGGAGGTGGTTTGACGGCAGTCCTACTAGAGAAGGTAATGGCGATAATTGGGCGCTGGTTACTTCTTCTTGGCCTTCTTCTCGGCCTTCTTGAGCGCCTTGAGGTGCTTCTCGTGCTGCGCGCGCAGCTCCTTGAGGCGGCGCTTGAGGCGGCGGCGCTCGTCGCCCGCCAGCCCCAGCAGCTTGAGGTCGGCGGAGCTGAGCGTGAGCAGCAGCGCGCCGTCCACGCCGCGCGCCGCCAGCGCGCCCGCGTGCCGCTCCAGCCCCTCGCCCAGCCCCGACACCCACTGCCATACCTGACACATATAATATATTATAAACGCGAAACTTTGTATGTTTGTTACTCTTTCACGCAAAACACTACTGAACGGATTTGGCTGAAATTCGGAACGGAGATAGATTATACCCTTGATTAACAACACAAGTGTTCCTGCGAAACTTAAAACAACGCCATCTATCGGCAAACAAGTAAAACTTTGGCTGTTAGGAGTGCTGTTCTAATTTGTGTCGTATGTTCTTTTCCAATATACTTTTTCCGCGGGTAACACCGCGGGGCGTTATAGGATTATAAAGGTCGAAAGGTCGAATTAGCTTGCCTCCAAAGACGCCAAACAGCCCGGTGTAAAGGACTAATGAACATCATCATTATCAACCCATTACCGGCCCACAACAGGGCACGGATCTCCTCTCACCGTGAGAAAAGTTCTTTTCAGAGTTATATGCGTTTTAAGCGATTGATATCACTCGCTTTAACGATAAAGGAAAACATGGTGAGGAAACCTGAGCGCCTGAGCTGAGAGTTCTCCGTCGTGTTCACGAAGAACACTTTGAGAAAACGAGTCGAGTCGACTATTAGGGCTACTCGAGCGCCTTCGGTAAACCACTGGAACCAGTTGTTGAGCATTCGACAGCGCTTTCGACAAGCCGAAGTCGCTCGCAACCCACTTGACGTAAAACACGCTTCGACTGAGTCACTTTCGGCACGAGGAAGTTGTTTGCAAAGGACGCAGTCAACCCGAGTGGAGCCCTAAAGGTTGTTGCACACTACACGCACCTGCTGCTTGGTCCACAGGCTGGGCGGGTGCGGCAGCGGCGCGGGCGGCGGCGCGGGCGGCGGCGACAGGCTCGCCTCGGACGCGGCGGCCGACAGCGGCTGCCACGGCATCTCGCCGCCGACTACACAAGCCGGAGCTTTCTTCACTACAACCACACGCGCCCGTCACATATACACTACACGCGACACGCACATCTGCTACCTTCGTCTACATTATGCCAAATGTGTGCGAGCCTTTACGTCTATGAGTGAGAGTTACAGTTCGACTAATCAAATTATATAAGTGTGAAATAAACAATAGTACATTATTCAACGAGGGGTGAAAGTGACCGATTACGAGGGTGTAGTTGGAGGCCCGAGGCGTAGCCGTAAAGCCTCAATACACCTGAGTTAGGAATCGCACTTTCTCCCGTAGGAATACATACCTAGTGGTTTAAATACTACACCTACGAGGAAAATAATAGAATATTCGAAAACATTTGCCGTTTAAGTATATTAAATCAGAAAAAGATGGCGCGTTTTTGCCGGTTTTCCATTGTAATAAATTCATATGCTTTGTTGTATCTTGGGCAAGAGATTCTCTATAACAATAAATGCTTGGCCACATATTTTTAATTCCAGCTCTCACTATCACTACTAAACACTTCGAGTTCCTTAATAGCTTTTAAGAACACAGTGGCCAGTAAGAATTTGTTATTTAACAACAATGTTATTACAAAGAAAATAGCGGAAATATTTTTTATCTTACTTATTATATTTAATTTATATATTAATTAAAATATATTAAGTATATATTTGAATATATAATTTTAACTTAATTATACTTAATTATATATAGATTATTATTAGTTATTATTTTGTTACTATTTTTGTATATTTCTTAGTTATTTATTAGATACTTTTTATGTCTTGTCGAAAGAAGACAAAAAGTATCTAATAGATTTTTTTTCAAGTATTGTTACAAGTCACGGCAAATAAGTCTAGCGTTGACTTTCAATGCGCAGAAGTCGAAAATGAGGTATCTCGGGGTGTGAGGGGGTCGCGGGAAGGGCGTGGGGATCGTTCGTAAGCACTGATTAGCTCTCGCGGATTCCTCGTAAGCGCTGATTGGCTCTCCAATCGTATTGTGTCCCGCTCACTCGTACGACGCTGCGCGCACTTGAAAGTCACCGCTCGACTTACGTGCCGGGGGTTATATTAATGAGCAGATTTTACCAAAAATTAAAAAAAAATCTAAATCTAGTAATGGAATTTCCATCGTATAACTTTTCTGCCAGCTGTAGCATGATAACAATGAAATTTCATTTTGTTTGACAGTAAGGACTTTTTCGTTATGAGACAAATCAGAAGGTACTTTCCGAGCAGGTGTAGTTTTAAATATGTTTTTCATCCCATCTATTCGAAAAGGACGACTTGGTTCGCCTTTATGTGCACCCGAAGGTGGTGTTTTCGGCGCATTTTTATAAGTGCGCGTAAAAGATCTTTTAATCGCACTTATTTATAAGTGCGCCTAAAAGATAATTGCGGCGCACTTATTGAAGATGAAGGGCCCGTGGTCCCACCGGGCTAGGCGCGAACGATAGGTGATACGTGCCCGACAGGTCCCGATAGTTCCCCGACAGGGCCCCGACAGGTGCCCGACAGGTGCCCGACAGGTCCCCAACAGTCTCCGACAGGTGCCCGACAGGCCCCGACAGGTGCCCAACAGTCCCCGACAGTCCCCGACAGGTCCCCGATAGTCTCCGACAGGTCCCCGACAGGTGACCGACAGGTGCCCGAAAGTTCCCCGACAGGTCCCCGACAGGTGACCGACAGGTGCCCGACAGTCCCTGACAGTCCCCGACAGGTGCCCGACAGGTCCCCAACAGTCTCCGACAGGTCCCCGACAGGTGACCGACAGGTGCCCGACAGGTCCCCGACAGTCTCCGACGTCTGTGTGTGTGTGTGTGTGTGTGTATGTCGGTCTGTTCCCCCATAGCTCTCAAACGGATGGACCGATTTGAATGCGGTTTTTTTTGTTTGAAATGTGAATTAGTCGGGAGTGTTCTTAGCTATGTTTTATGAAAATTGGTCCAAGATGGCCGCCGCCACAAAATGGCGGATTACATATTTTTTCACAACTCCCTCAATATGGGTATCAAATTAAAGGTCTTGTCGTCAAGACCTTTCATTTTAACGTTTGTGTGTGTATGTGTGTGTGTCTGTCTGTTCCCCCATAGCGCTCAAACGGTTGCAAACCGATATGAATGCGGTTTTTTTTTTTGAAAGGTGAATTAGTCGGGAGTGTTCTTAGCTATGTTCGATGAAAATAGGTCCAAGATGGCCGCCGCCATAAAATGGCGGATTACATATTTTTTCACAACTCCCTCAATATGGGTATCAAATGAAAGGTCTTGACTAGTAGAATAACACTATGCAAATCCAAGATGGCCGCCATCACAAAATGGCGAATGTCGGGGGTTTCTTAAATTTTTAATTTATACTTGTATTATTAATCCGCCATTTTGTGGCGGCGGCCATCTTGGACCGATTTTAATCAAACAAACATAGCTAAAAACATTCCCGACTAATTCACCTTTCAAACAAAAAAACCGCATTCAAATCGGTCCATCCGTTGGAGAGCTATGGGGGAACAGACCGACATACACACACACACACACACATACACACACACACACACACACACACACAGACGTCAAACTTATAACACCCCGTCGTTTTTGCGGCGGGAGTTAAAAATATGAGGCGCCTTTTATTTCCTCATAGAGGGTGATGAAAAGTAGAGTGTATCACTCGGGCGCAATATATTTTTGGCTCGGGCGACGTACTTTGAATCCCTCGCTACGTTCAGGATTGTACTAAATAATCCCTCGCTACGCTCGGGATTCTACTATACAATCCCTCACTTCGCTCTGGATTCAAAAAAGCGCCCTCGCCGTAAAAATATTATTTTGCTCCCTTATGATACAATCTACTATTAAATATTACCTAGAGAAAATGAATTATAAAAACGAAATAAAATAAAATCAATAAAAAATATTGTAAAACTAAACAAATTCAAAATGTAAAGTTATGTGATTATAAATAAATAAATAAAAAACAAAAATAACGCACAAATCAAAATCACAAGTTACTTTTAGTCACAAAATACTGAGCACAGAAAGCTAAAGAGCATAAAATAAACCATCACCCATTTTAAAAGAACTTAATATATGTTTGCTTTGACTTGTATTTGTACTTGGAGTTCAGTGATCCGGTTACATAATCGTAGCTCAGCTATTTAGACACCTTCATTTCTGTTAACCACCGAATATGGAACTTCGTATTCTTTGCCTCTCTATATATATCTTACTAGTATGGCGCGTGGGTGCGCGGCCCGCTAAAGCGGACCGCGAGGTTTTGCTTTCGGGTATTTTGGTTTGAGCAGCCTATCTCTGCCATATTTCTAACCCTCGATCATTATCACTCTCCATATTTTTCTCCGAATAATTTGTCAGAATGAGAGTTCTTCCATAAAAAAAATTTTTTGAAAAGCAACTGTATCAAATTTTGCATAGTTCCCAACGTGTAGTCTCTTCAATATTCGCCATATATTTTGTATGGAAAAATAAATTCCAACATCTTGTTTCTTTTCTGTTAATCAAGTAAACTACGTCTTGATCATCTTTTGCCAAAAAAAACACTTTTCCATCTTTTATACTTAGTGAGATAGACACCAACGAAATTTGTATAGCTGCCATCTTGAATCCGCCATTTTGTTTTTTTTCAGCTCAGTGCTAATTGGATAAGGTTTTGAGCAATTTTTGTTTGAGCACCTCCCAGTCCCATCTATCTACAATACCCTGCCCGGGCTCATCAACCATCTTCCAAACCCTCAATCATCATGTCTTCCCATATTTTTCTTTGAGATTTCTCCAAAAAACCGCATCCTTGCCTTGCCTAATTGAAAGCCTTGCATAATTCACAACTTCTCTCTCTCAATATTCGCCATACATTTTCTTTGGAAAAATAAATTCCGCCATTTTGATTTTTTTTTCTACTCATCGAGTAGACCTTTGGCTCCTGATCATCTTTTTCGAAGAAACCACTCTTCCATCTTTTATACCCTCCGAGATGGACACGGACAAAATTTGTATGGCGGCCATCTTTTTTTCGCCATTTTGAATTTTGTTTCGGCTCACTGCCAATTGGATGACGTTTTGAGTGACATTTGCTCGAGCACCCCCCACCTATCTTCAATACCTTAAGCGTGCTCTTCACCCGTCTCCCAAATCCTCAATCATCAGCTCTCTCCATATTTTTGTTCCGAATGAATTTTTGTCCTCTATACGAAACCATTATTGAAAAAAAAATTTTTCATACAAAATTTTACAGGAGGGGTGATCAATCAGTCAGTGAATCAGCACGAGCAGCTATATATATATTAATATGCCCCTAATAATATCATTTCCAATTGAAAATATTGAATCGTGGATTTGAGAGGTTATTTCGATGTTCGGTGGCCTGCGTCGCGGTCGGTTATGCTGTGACTTTTTTTTAATCTTTTATTTTTAGGCTTTTACCTTATCGTACCTTAAATACGATATATACACCTATTAACTAACACTAACACAATTTATGTCGGAAATATTCTGAACAGATATCCATGCTTCGTCAGAGTTTGGGTTAACTAACATATGGGAGTTTGGGTGATGAAGGGGTGGGATGATGGGGTGGTGGGGTGGTTGATTGGTGGGGTGGTTCCGTGGTTGGTTGATGGGGTGGTTGGTTGGTGGGGTGGTTGGTTGGTTGGTTGGTGGGGTGGTTGGTTGGTGGGGTGGGTGGTTGGTTGGTGGGGTGGGTGGTTGGTTGGTGGGGTGGGTGGTTGGTTGGTGGGGTGGGTGGTTGGTTGGTTGATTTGTGGGGTGGTGGGGTGGTTGGTTGGTGGTGTGGTGGGGAGGTTGAATGGTGCGGTGGTTGGTTGGTTGGTGGGGTGGTTGGTTGGTTGGTGGGGTGGTTGGTTGGTTGGTGGTGTGGTGGGGAGGTTGAATGGTGGGGTGGTTGGTTGTTTGGTGGGGTGGTTGGTTGGTTGGTTGGTGGGGTGGTTGGTTGGTTGATTGGTGGGGTGGTTGGTTGGTGGGATGGTTGGTTGGTTGGTTGGTTGGTTAGTGGGGTGGTTGGTTGGTTGGTGGGGTGGTGGGGTGGTGGGGTAGTTGGTTGGTGGTGTGGTGTACAGACCTCGGGCGTTGGCCTCGCTGACGGCCTGGCGGATCTCGTCGACGAGGTCGTTGGTGAGCTGCACGGGGTCGGGGTGCGGCGCCGCGCCGGCCGCCAGCCGCCGCTCGCGCTCCGCCAGTACCTGCTTCAGTTGCTCGGCCAGCGACGCCGGCGGACCTACTCGGGACGACCACACCGTGTACCAAACAGACAGATCGGCGATCATCACTGTTTACTAACAATTCACGCCGCCACGCGTTCCAAAATAAAAACACTTACGTGTAAGAAATACCTTATTTTTTGCAATTTATTTCTGAATTACTGTGTTTACAGTTTGATATAGCGCAAAATGGCACTCTCATGGTTATTTTTTTTTTGCACTAAACGAATAAATTGTGTCGAAATCTCGGTGCGTACCGAGGTTTTGGAAATTTGTGTACAGTCATACATCAATTTGGCACGCGTTTTCCTCCCACGTCATCGTTCTATCCTTGATAATATATTTCTATGATGTGTACACATCGATACAATAGAAAAGAAAGGTTTTTCATTGAAATAAGTGCTTTCGAATCGTCCAGTGAATCTACCATTGGTTGCGGTACACCGACAAGAAACAGCAAGCAATTCCACGGATGCTTTTAAAAAAAATAAATAAATAAATTTAAATCACAATATTACGTCGTGTACCTAAATGATTAAATTGAGCTGGTATCGGTTAAATCCATTCATTTTTTTTTATCAGTAATATGAAACTATCTCTATCTTATAAAAATGTTCACAGGATCTTATTTAAGAAGCCATATAAATTTTCTGAGTCAATTCTTCCGCTTAGCGTTTCAAGGCAAAAATCATCAGAAACACAAAATATAAAGCTCTACGTGTCGACACAGAGTTGCCAGGTTTCGGGATCTCATTTAAATATTCGAGATTATTCGTCTAATACTACTATTCTATTCGAGCTTTTGTTTGCGGCAAATCTGGCAACCGTGGTCGTTTCTGCTTTTTTTTCTCATATAAAGCCGGACACACTTATTGTTACAAACAAGTAACGAGGTGTCCTACGTCAGCGACAAAAGCGAGAACGCGACATAATACGACGCGACGCAATAATATCAAACAGTAGCTGAGCCCTCGCGTGGCCTACGTTGTCGCGTAGATAAGTTTGTCATTTTGTATGGAGTCGTGTCGCGTCGTGTTGCATCGCGTCGCGTCGTGTTTGTCGTTCGCCTAGGACAACGGGTAACACGCCATTGGGAGAAGCTAAGCGAAGGCTAAGGGAAGGCTTAAGCGGTGGTCTTACCCGAGAGCGGGTGGTGTCTGTGGTCGCGCGCGTACACCGCGTCGTCCGTGCCGCTGCCGACCGAGCTGCCGCAACTTTGTCGCGTGTCACGCTGCGGACAAATAAATGGGCATCCGTACTGTTATAAAATACAAAAATATGTCAGTCCGTCTGTTACATTTTCATGGCTTAATCAGAGACAAAACCTAGTATAGTGATCGCATCTAGACAAACTTGAATGCGTAGAAGTCGTATTGCAAAAATCGTATTGATATAATATAATTAATTAATTATATTTAAGTATGAATATATAAGAGGAAGTTTGAAAGTAGCACTAGTGACAGAAAAGATGAGGAGTAATAGGTTGGCATGGTATGGTCATATAATGCGGAGGGAAGAGAATCATATTGCTAGAAGAATGTTAGACATGCGTGTGGAGGGAAAAAAGAGTAGAGGAAGACCAAAGAAAAGATGGATGGAGTGTGTGAAAGAGGATAATATTATGCGTATAAAAGGGGTAAATGATGCGCTGACGTATAATAGAAGTGAGTGGAAGAGGAATACATGTTGTGCCGGCCGACCCCACATAACGTGGGATAAGGATCGGAAGAAGAAGAAGAAGATATTTAAGTATCGATTATATATTTTGTCAAGGAAATAACTAGATAATATGGCAAATGTTTCCAATAAATACGCTGAAACACGAATACTATATATCGATTATATTGATTGATTATTTTAATATAAATCGATTAACGTTGTCGCAATGTGTCGCACTCGGCAGTCGGCATACCGTGTGGTGCGAGGAGTGCGGCGGCGCGCCCGACGTGGACTCGCTGAGAGACTCGTCCGCGGAGTCGTTGTACGAGTCGTCGAGTCCGTCGTACTGAAACACAAACACATTCACGTACTATAGTTGGAATATTACAAACCTGCGAACTGAGTTAAATCATTTTTATCGGACTTCTCGCTCGCACTTACAGGCCTTATGGAACTGGAACCTGTTTCTCTGGTGTTGTGTGTAACAGTAAAAAAGGATTTGTCGATAGTCGATAACGGGTTATAAAGAGATAGGGAGAGCCCTCACGACCATATGAACGTAATGTTTTATGGCTCAGTTCGCACGTTTGTAATGTTCCAACTAATTGCTATTTAGTAGCACTTGCTACTTAGTAATTATAGACAGTCAAACGCAGGCTAAATCACTCAGTTAGTTACGGTTAGTACAGCACCAACGGAAGAGCTCAAAATTTGGCAGAAAATATTATTTGCGCATTTGCTACATCTACGTCTAGCGAGCGAATATGACTTCATTTACCAGATTGTGGTAATAAGAGAGAAGTACTCACGGAGCTGGCGTTGCTGAGCGAATGCGGCGAGTGCGTGGAGTGCGAGAGCGGCGCGTGGTGGCGGTGCCGCGCCAGGTCGGTGCGCGCGCGGTGCGCCGACGTGTCCAGCAGCGCGCCGCGCGGCACCGCCGCGTCCAGCTCGCGACACGTCACGCCCGGCCCGCTGCCGCCCGCCGCGCCGCTCGCCGCGCCGCTCGACACACCGCTCGCCGCGTCGCTCGGCACGCTCGGAGCGACGGGCGTGCCGCTTGCGCCCGACACGACCGTCGTGCTCGCTGCACTTCTGTTGACATGAAAGTAATGTGTCCGGCTAGTCTTTGGATATTTATGATGAGGTTAATTCGGTGCCTAGATTCGTAAGTGTTACGAGTCTGAAATTCAGCGAGTTTCAGCGAGTTTATGACAAGTATGAAAAATGGTTCCATAAATAATACTTACCTAATATTTAACAATCTTACAAATCGATAAATAATTGAATGTAACTATATTAACCCAACATTTTTTCATAGCCCTACAACGTTTTCTACTCACACAGTGTCCGTGGCGGCGACGGCGGGGGCCGCGGTCGCGGTCACGGTCACGTGGCTGACACAGTCGGCGGCGGGCGCGGTTGTGGACGCGGCTGACGTCACGTTGACGTACGTGGTCGCCGTGGTGACGTCGCTGTACGACGTGGACGCGCTCACCGTGGCGTACGTCGCCACGGCGTTGGCGGCCGACGTCACTGAGCTTTAAATAGAGAAGCTACTATTTAATAAATGTTTAAAATACGAACACTTCAATGTAACCGAATTAGAATCGAACTTCATTTCGGAATATGTTTTTCACGTCACACGAAATCAGAATTTCACACTGTGAGACCATTAGGGTCTCAAAGTTTATTGGTTTTTCGAACTATGTGCCAAAAACAAAACCTACAATCTCTATGAAGTCTAGGTATGAGGAACTCATACCTAGAATTCATTCACTGCTTCGATCACTCGGTTGTAATCTAACATTTATAGCCGTATAAGAACCAAACAGTAATATTCATAATGAATGCCTGTAAATTGGTAAGTTAAAGAAACTAGACGACAAATAAACACAACTTTATTTCTTGAAGAAAAGCATTTTATACTTGCTTTGCTACTTTATAGCTTAAGATTTTTTTTCAAATTTGTAAGCATGCAAAAGTCATACCATGCTTATAATATAAATACATATAAAAAGAAGTCCTGAGTTCCTGACTCTCTCACTGATTGATGCATCAACGCCCAGCTCAACACCTTGGAACTTAAAAGCTGAAATTTTACACTGACATTCCCTTTATAATGTAGACAAGGAATAAGACTATCGCATTTTATAATTTGACGCGAGCAAAAATGCGGGCGATCGCATGTTGTAAGGATTCGTTTTAAGACTACAGCCCAGGCCATCTAAAAGTAGAGTAATCTAAATATATAAAAGGAAAAGGTGGGTGGCTGACTGACTGATCTATCAACGCACAGCTCAAACTACTGGACGGATCGGGCTGTTTGGCATGCTTATAGTTATTGTGGCTAATTCTGTTAAATTAAATTAAATTTTAATTCTATTAAAATCTATTGCTATCATTTTCCGCAGTGAGCACTGTGAAAGAGACAGGAATATATTTAGACCTGTCATTTTAGTTTAGTTTAGAAATTGTGTAGAACAGAATCAGCCACATTATGACGTAGGCATCCGCTAAGAAAGGGTTTCTGGAAATTCAACTCCTAAGGGGTTTAAATAGGGGTTGGAAGTTCGTATGAGATTTCTATGAGTCCACGCGGACGAAGTCGCTGGTATAAACTTGTACCAGATGGTACTTGGCTTTGGCTTTATCTTATTTGGTTTTACTGATTCGCTTCTCGATATTCGATTCTCCAAGTCTATTACAAAATATGTAGATGTACACAATAACACAATAAAGTAACTTACGATCTTTCGACGGCAATGAACAGGTTCGATAGCTGAATATGTTACGTACAGAAGTTTTTTTGTGTTGGATTTACTGGAATACTTTATACACGTGAAGACCACGATGATATATATTTCGCTATAATAAGTGTCAAACCTGTCCACAGAGACCCATCTCAACAAGACCCCCTGTATATTCCTGCACCCCTGTCTGATGTTATACCCCGTGCAACGTGCAGGCGCCCTGCAAGTAACAACACACTCTACACAACTGATACACCACACAACTCGCAAGCGTTACTCTGCTCCTCTACTTTGTGCCGCTTCCACATGCAAGCATTAACTGAAGCACGAAAAAAGAGAAACGTGCAGAAAAATGAGAAATAAGTCCTTTCGTATTAAGTGCAAATATAACTTCTATGTTCTTATCTCTTCTACGTTTAAAAACTAGCGCGCGATACTGGCTTGATGATAATATGTTGTTGTATTTTACTTACTTCAAAAAAGGAGGTTATCAATTCGACAGTATGTATGTAATATTATTGCAACTGCAAAATATTCACATATCTATGAGGGCTTCCAAACGATATACAAAATTTCATAGGTGTATGTATGTAGGTTTGTCCGCGGATTTCTCCGAAACTATTGATCGGATTGTGGCCATTATTTTTTAATGGCTTACATTTGCTTCAAGTTAGCGTGCAGTGCAAATTGCATCAAAATCGGCTCAGCAGTTTTAAAATTATGGACTGTTTAAGCATGCGGTGAAGTCGGTTTAACTTTCAATCTTTTAGATTATCACTCGTTCTGTTTAGCATCGCTTCTCGTAATCCTAACTCCGATAAAATGAAGCGCGATAGTGAGCAAAGCCGAGCAAAGCGATCAGTGCTGGAATCACAGAAATCCTAATAATATAAGGCACTAGAAATGCGGTGTACGTGACCTTGTCGCCGTGCTGAGGACGCGGACGTCGCAAATGCAACGATGTGTGAGGTAAGCGAACGATGCGACGCATTTGCAATCTTAACGCGCTAATCCTACGGCTTAAATCTGTCTGCACGGCATTGACCATAAACGTGTTCGCGTGATTGCGTAGAACTATGTTTGTGTATGTCCTAATAATAATGTCCTCCTGACCGAATTTCGGCCACGGCGGCCAATCTCAACCGAGGCAGAGACTAGCCATCTGCGCAGGAGATATTATAGTGCACAAGTGTGTGCGCATACACAGGTGCACTCTCTATTCCCAATAGTCCGATGGGACGCCAATGCGACACGACCGGAGAGAGATTAGGCGCAGGACCGACGGCTTTACGTGCTCTCCGAGGCACGGGGGTGTATCTAACACCGCCAACTTCCAACTCCGGGCTGGCACTGAGAAGGCGGCGACATGCGTTCTGTATAGTTTGAACGGTACACAGCACTAATGCCTTATATAATTAAGATTCCCGTGGCTGGGATGGTGCAGGGGGAACGACGTAGACAACATACTTGGTGGTGACGCTGGTCGGTCGGACGTCGCCGGGGGCGGCGGCCGTGACGTCGCCGAGGTCGGGCGGCTCGCGCGGCTTCTTGTCCGACTTGTCCACCTTCGCGTACTCGTCCTCTATCGGCGACAGGTCGGAAAGGTCGCTGTCCGAACTCCAAGGATCTGAGAAAATACCACCAACACACATTTTACCACCAACACACATATTTTTAATTGACTTTTTGTAAGTAGCTGTTTAGCTAGCAAACCCGCATATGCACGTTTGTTTATATGCATATCGGTTTGCCTGTAATTGGATGCACACCTGAAATGTTTAAGATTTAGTTTGATTTTTTGTAATTTATGGGTGAACACCTATTGGCAAACGAATAAAATAATAAAAATAATAAACACTACGGTTCCAATCACATTTGTGACCATCGATTTGCATTTATGTGGGAATGGAATGCTAGGAACGAGTAGTTTCTTGATGGAATCTAAGATTAGAGGAATTAGAGAAGATATATGTGCCAGTAAGAGGAAAGGTCAAATGAACTATTATTATAGTAGACGGAACATAAGGTGAAAGAAAGAGAGATGAGAGGATGCATGTGTAAGGGAGAAAGCAAAAAAGGGACTTCGACGAATGACATCGAGAATACAATTTTTGAAGCCGTGTGTCGGAAAGAATTATTTCTACATCCCTCATTTATCAGGGTAGTTTAAGGCACAGTTAGGGCCTCTTGTTCACACACTTTTTTTTCTCTATTGTTTGTTTCTGGGATTTTGTCAAGACTGACTATGTCACCCCCTGTAGGTTCAACGATACGTTTTTCTTGCCGTGAAAAATTAGGGTTAATTCGCCGTGACGGTCGTCAGTGTTGTATGGATAACTATGGAAGTTTGTGGACAGGCACGGTGCCGTAGTGCAAACGTGTGTGAACAAGAGACCTTAGGCGTAATTTGTAAGCACGCGTGAGCATGCGTTCACCATATTGTGTCATAGTCGGATATAATCAAAAAATTATTTATTATTGGTCCTAGAAGGGTCATCGTTACCATTGATAAGTAGCGGGTCTGGGTCGGGTCGCCGCGGCAGGGGAGGTGTTTCTCGTCGGGCGGAAGGTTCGTGAGGTAGCATCACGGGCAAGCCGGCTTTCTTTTGAGTTTCCTGCCGAATACATGAATGATCCAACAATTGTTACATTGCCTCTTTTTTTCGTAAACGAAATGAAGTGAAATGACAACATGTTCTGTGTAGAGTGTAGTGTGCGCTCACCAGCAGCAGCACCTCGAGGCGCGCGACGCGGTCGTGCAGCGCGGACAGCGCGGCCGCGTACTCGCGGTGCGCGTCCCGCAGCGCGCCGCTCCACCACTCCTCGCGCGCGCGCACCATCGCGCGCGTGCGCCGCCACTCGCGCAGCGCGCGCCGCGCCTGTTCGAGCACCCAACAAACACATACGTCACTCAAAACTTAAAAAATACTCAAAACTTGACACAGTGACAACAGTCGTTCAATTTATTTAATTATTCAGACAACAGTTGTATAGATTCGTTTAGTGTTAGTCACGCTGAATACCTAATAATTAACCTATCGGTTAATCAGTAACATAACTAAAATGGGAACCTACTGCATTATTGTCCAGCGATGCGAAATACGACATACAGAGAGAGAGAGAGAGAGAGAGAGAGAGAGAGAGAGAGAGAGAGAGAGAGAGAGAGAGAGAAAGATGATCAATATTTGTGTATTTCGGCGGGTGTTAGTATGCGTGCGGTACCTTGTCGTACTTGCGGTGCGCGCGGTGCGCGGTGTCGGCGGCGGCGGCGAGCGCGCGGCGCAGGTGGTCGGCGGGCGCGCGCGCCGCGCACCACTCGCGCACGCGCGCGCTCACCTCCGCGCCGCTGCCGCCGCCCGCCTCCATGCCCACCAGCTGCACACCGAACACAAACAGATCCATAAATACATTGTGTTACGTAAATACCTACGCGTTTAAAGCATTGATCGCGTAAAATATAGCTATTCTTATCTTTCGCATGTGAATCGAAATCCTTTCCCCTTTCGATTAACCGTTTCACCTTTTAAACTGCGCACGTGCCAATTTAACACAAGAAGCTGAAGAAGAGAACACAAGAGGCTATAAAAAAGAAACACAAGCTGAGCATCGTGCAGAGCATTGTAAGTGGCGGGTGTACCTCGTTGAGCAGCGCGCGCAGCTCGGCGACGTCGGGGTGGCGCGCGTCGGCGGCGGGCGGGCTGGCCTCCTCCTCGGGCGGCGCGCGCCGCTGCCGCTCGCGACCCGCCCTGACACACACACACACTATGCGTTCAACGTTTGCGCTTTCGAACAATTATTATCACAATGAGACAGATGACTAGATTTTTTAAGGTTCCGTATTTTATATTGTTTTTATAAAAAGGTTACGTACATTGCTTAGCATTCAAATTGGAAAAAAATGTGTGAATCTGCTTAAAAAATAAATAAGTTCCGAGTCTTTGAAATCCGGTGTTAGGGTTACTTGTGAATACTGTAAAGACAGTAAAAACCATAAGCCCCGCCACACATGCGCCCACTCGCATTGGTTTTCACGAGCCGCGGCCCGCGTGCGGGTGGCAGTGACGCGAGTGGAGTGTTCGCAAGATGGAGGAACTAATTGAAGCTGTTCGAAGCGAAACATGTTTATACGACCAAAACACCCACATTAAGTACATGAATACAAAATTACAGTATTTGAAAAAAATCACAGAGACGTCTGTCTTTTTTGTCGCCAATTTTTTTTTTCCGGATGCTTTCTTAACACATTAACATCTATACAAAAAGTCGTTATCATTGTGGCTAATTCTGTTGTACACAATCTCTAAACCTAAACTAAATTGACAGGTTTAAAAATAGTGCTATCCCCTTCAGCAGGGAGGATTGTAAAAGAGACAGGAATATATTTAGATCTGTCATTTTAGTTTAGATTTAGAGATTGTGTACAACAGAATCGCCCACATTGTCGGATTCTGAAGTGAAATGTATCGTATCACTATATACGTTAGACGAGGGGTTACCTCTCCTCCCGCTCCTTGTCGGCGGCGAGCGACTGTCGTATGAGATGCGCCACCTCGCTGTTCTCGGGGTCCTTCTCGCGGCCGATGAGGAACTTGACGGGGCCCGACGTGTTGCGCAGCACGGACGCCGCGTACGCTTGCGTCACGCCCACCTGACACAAGAGATCACTATGCTTAGTTACACTTTTTAACCCCCGACGCAAAAACGACGGGGTGTTATAAGTTTGACGTGTCTGTGTGTGTGTGTGTGTGTATGTGTGTGTGTGTGTGTATGTGTGTCTGTCTGTCTGTTCCCCTGTACCACTCAAACGGGTAGACCGATTTGAATCCGGTTTTTTTTGTTTGAAAGGTAAATTTGTCGAGTGTTGTTAGTTATGTTTGATGAAAATCGTTCCAAGATGGCCGCCGCTACAAAATGGTAGATTACATATTTTTTCACAACTCCCTTAATATTTTTTTTTTTTTTTGATTTATTAAGAAAACATACTGCATAATATACAAAAAGAAAAATTATTCCAGTAAGCTATTACACAAGCCAGTTAAGTTTCCACAGAAAGATAACAAACAATATTTTAGGCGGGAGTCCATTCCAAATTTCCACAAAAATACTTATTATAAAAGATATTTATTATGAATGTACCGTAAACGAGATAGGTTCGCCCCTGCCACCAAGCTTTGTATTATGTGCATTTCCTGATGGCAGATACAAACCCCCCACACTTATATTTAAATTGGTCTACTTTTAGATATTTCTTGTTATATGTATCACAAGCTCGTATGATAAATCTGTTTCGACTGTAATTGGTCTTGGCAGGTGGAATTACAAACATGTTATTTTTACGTGACTTACGCTTATTCAGTTTAGGAACGCAGTATTTTATTTTATTTAAAAGATAAGGACTATCAATTAGACCATTAATAATTTTGTATAAAAATATTTGATCCTTCTGTTCCCTCCTTATTTGTAATGTTTTTAATTTATTAGTATTAAATGATCTAAACCTTTTGTTCAAACATTTTATAAATTTGCGTTGAATGCTTTCTAACATGTCCACGTAGACTGAGTACTGAGGGTTCCAAGCAGTGGAGGCATGGGTAATATATGGTTAATATGGGTATCAAATGAAATTGCTTGACTAATAAAATAGCACTATAGCAAATCCAAGATGGCCGCTGAAACAAAATAGCGAATGTCGGGGGTTTTTTAAATTTTTAATTTATACTTGTTACATAGTGGTAACGATGATCGAAATTCGAGTATCGACACACAGTGACTTCAGAGTAAAATGAACCCACACACGCTTATTTTAAAGTCGTAATTCAATAGTTCGAATGTTTATTTTACAACATTTCTGCTTGGGGCGTTGGCTGTTTTCGAATGCTGAATGTATTGGCGAACTCAAACCTTAACCCACCCATGTTAGGTCCATTTTACTCTGAAGTCATTGTGATTCGATCCACTTAAATTATAAAGTTTTGAAGCGCTGCAAGGTAAGACAAAGCATACAGATATAATGTCACCACACTCTCCAGACCTTAAATTGCTACCAAGTTCTCGGCGTGTTTAACTAGGCTACTATTTAATAAAATTACTAAACTGAACTAAATTGACAGTTCTAAATATAGTGCTGTCTTTTTTACAATGCTCCCTACGGAGAAGGTTACCATCACGTTTAGAGGTGTCAATTAATTTAGAGATTGGGTACCTACAACAATGTGATAATTTTGACTTAGTTTTTTATTACAAACAACTCACAATTTCAATTTTGTTAAAAAGGTATAATGTAGTGCTCACCAAACTTTTCCCGTCCACCTCGATGATCTGGTCGTTAACCTGTATCCGCCCGTCGCGCGCGGCCGCGCCGCTTTCGGTGATAGTTTTCACGAAAATTCCCAGTTTTTCTAACCCTGCGTCCGCTCCTACGCCCATTCCTGCACAAAATTATATGAATAGCTAGTTATCAATCATAATGAAAACGGCGGTAATCGATTTAAAGGTATTTTTGCTACGTTTTACCGGTCAATGTTTTACCGGGCAATGTATACCAACTTTGCCGTTAATTTTACAGTAATAATAATAACTTCAATGCTAAAGTTATTATTATTACGCAGCAATTAATTATTAACGGTAAAAAAATAACACTGTTAATGTTACCTAAACCCGTTATTAATTAAAGTTAATATGTATATTGTTTATGTAACCAATTGACTGTTATTAATATTTTTACCGTTAACGTTAAATATTGTAATAATAACCGAAATTAACGTTATTTATCCTGTTACTCAGTAACGTTAACGAGCCCTGTCCGTAGCTACATAAGCCGGCGTCTAGAGCAAGGCGGCAGTCAACTCACCGATAATAGAGAGGCCCAAGCCGTCGGCGCCCTTGACGAGGTCGACGGGGAACACGTGCATCTTCTCCACGCGCTTCTCCAGCTCGTACTCGGCGGAGGCGGCCACCGGGTCCACGTCCTCGTTGCGGCGGTCGTACTCGCGCACCGAGTGCGTCGAGAACACGCGCATCGGATCCGTACTGGAATACGAATACAATACTTGAGGCCATTATAAACGTGCGAACTGAGTCATAAATCATTTTCATCGGACCTCTCGCTCGCACTTAAAGGCCTTATGGGAAATGGAACCTGATTCTCAGGTGGTTACAAACAATAACAGTAAAGAAAAGGTTTGTCGATAGTCGAAAACAGATTTTTTTTAAATATCGCAAGCTGTGGCAATCTCTAAGTGGGTCTACATTATAGCATTATGATTTTTTCGTTCGCATGTTTCTAATGGCTCAACTATGATTAAAACCAGAAACCTTTCTTATAAATTGGCACGCCTTGCGACTAAATAATGTATAATGTGTTTTGTGTACATTGTACATACCTGAACTTAACTTTGGTATTTTTCTTAACAAATACTGGTGGGTAATAATCGTCGTCCTCGTCCTCTTCGACCGGCGGAAGTCCGGCGACCTGCAACGTTGAACCGTGTAACTTGTTACCTACAACTTGTGCGGATACACAGTTCCTGTTGTTCGATAACGACCTGCTGGGTTATTCTGTAACTTAGTTAGCAACTGAAAATAGTTGCCAACGAATTAGTTTGATATACATTGCTGCTTTACTGTGGGAAATATAAAGTGTTTTTATAATTTTACACAGTAAAGCAGCAATGTATATCGAACTAATTTGTTGGCAACTATTTTCAGTTGCTAACTAAGTTACAGAATAACCCCCCTGATATTGAATAAAACGTCATCATAAATTCATTGAAATATGACTGATTGTATGGCTCGCTTAGATTATCATGCGAATATTCTACTTTTGTTTGATGATTTATTAAATATCTCTTCGGAGCTCAGTGTTCAGTGGTCGAGCCATGAAAAGGTAACAGATAGATAGATAAACAGATAGTCCGACACTTTCGTATTTTTACAAAATCTGAAAGTCTGTTTGTAATGTCAAAACAACAGCTTTTTACTAAATGCATATAGAAGTAGGTATACACGGTATTTATAACAAAAAAAAAATCAATTTTCATTTTCGTGTGTCTGTCTGTTTGTTCCAGTTAATCTCCGAAACGGCTGGACTTATTTTGACGGGAGTTTCACTGACAGATATCCGGTGATATAAGGATAGGTGACTGAGGATATTTTTATTTTAGAAAAAGAAACGTATCGCGTGATCCTTGCTGTTTTAAACAAAGTACAGTCGTACAAAGCGCAGCGGAACAGGGCTCGTTTGTTGCTTTATTATAATGTTAGAGGAGCGATAGAGCATAACACAGCTCAATGTTGTTAATGTCATCCCTAGAGCCGTGAAGTGTGTGAGTTACCTCCGTATAAAAGTGTCCGTCCTCAAAGTAGTGGATGCCGTTCTCCTCGGCGAGCTCCCGCAGCGACACGGGCGGGTAGTGGTCGAACACCGTGGCGGGCTCCGGCGCCTCCGCCGGCTCGGGCTCCGCCTGCTCCGGCGCGCCCGGCCGCGCGTCGCCGCCCGCGCCGCCCGCGTCCGCCTCCAGCGACACGAACTCGTAGCTCTCGTCCACTGACTGCATACTGACAACCAATAATACTAATGTATTTAACGGTTAACCTCCCGGTGGGAAGTTTTTGCAATGGGACCGATTTTGTGAATTTTGAAATATTATCTCCACTTCGAAAAAGGAGGAGGTTTTCGTCGTCGAACGATTCGTCGGAATGTTTTTTTTATGTATATTATTGTAGCTGTCGTTGAGCGAGACGCTGTTGTCGTGCGGCAGCGTGTGCGGCGACAGCATCGCCACTATCTCCTGCGCCTGCTCGTCCGACAGCAGGGCTTCTTGTTCCATGCAATCATCGTCTGTAACGCGGGTAGTTACCTCTCGTAGGAGAGCACAGACTGGTAGCTGTCGTTGAGCGAGACGCCGTTGTCGTGCGGCAGCGTGTGCGGCGACAGCATCGCCACTATCTCCTGCGCCTGCTCGTCCGACAGCAGAGCTTCTTGTTCAATACAATCATTGTCTGTAACACGGGTAGTTACCTCTCGTAGGAGAGCACAGACTGGTAGCTGTCGTTGAGCGAGACGCCGTTGTCGTGCGGCAGCGTGTGCGGCGACAGCATCGCCACTATCTCCTGCGCCTGCTCGTCCGACAGCAGAGCTTCTTGTTCAATACAATCATTGTCTGTAACACGGGTAGTTACCTCTCGTAGGAGAGCACAGACTGGTAGCTGTCGTTGAGCGAGACGCCGTTGTCGTGCGGCAGCGTGTGCGGCGACAGCATCGCCACTATCTCCTGCGCCTGCTCGTCCGACAGCAGAGCTTCTTGTTCAATACAATCATTGTCTGTAACACGGGTAGTTACCTCTCGTAGGAGAGCACAGACTGGTAGCTGTCGTTGAGCGAGACGCCGTTGTCGTGCGGCAGCGTGTGCGGCGACAGCATCGCCACTATCTCCTGCGCCTGCTCGTCCGACAGCAGAGCTTCTTGTTCAATACAATCATTGTCTGTAACACGGGTAGTTACCTCTCGTAGGAGAGCACAGACTGGTAGCTGTCGTTGAGCGAGACGCCGTTGTCGTGCGGCAGCGTGTGCGGCGACAGCATCGCCACTATCTCCTGCGCCTGCTCGTCCGACAGCAGAGCTTCTTGTTCAATACAATCATTGTCTGTAACACGGGTAGTTACCTCTCGTAGGAGAGCACAGACTGGTAGCTGTCGTTGAGCGAGACGCCGCTGTCGTGCGGCAGCGTGTGCGGCGACAGCATCGCCACTATCTCCTGCGCCTGCTCGTCCGACAGCAGAGCTTCTTGTTCAATACAATCATCGTCTGTAACGCGGGTAGTTACCTCTCGTAGGAGAGCACAGACTGGTAGCTGTCGTTGAGCGAGACGCCGTTGTCGTGCGGCAGCGTGTGCGGCGACAGCATCGCCACTATCTCCTGCGCCTGCTCGTCCGACAGCAGAGCTTCTTGTTCAATACAATCATAGTCTGTAACACGGGTAGTTACCTCTCGTAGGAGAGCACAGACTGGTAGCTGTCGTTGAGTGAGACGCCGTTGTCGTGCGGCAGCGTGTGCGGCGACAGCATCGCCACTATCTCCTGCGCCTGCTCGTCCGACAGCAGAGCTTCTTGTTCAATACAATCATTGTCTGTAACACGGGTAGTTACCTCTCGTAGGAGAGCACAGACTGGTAGCTGTCGTTGAGCGAGACGCCGTTGTCGTGCGGCAGCGTGTGCGGCGACAGCATCGCCACTATCTCCTGCGCCTGCTCGTCCGACAGCAGAGCTTCTTGTTCAATACAATCATCGTCTGTAACGCGGGTAGTTACCTCTCGTAGGAGAGCACAGACTGGTAGCTGTCGTTGAGCGAGACGCCGTTGTCGTGCGGCAGCGTGTGCGGCGACAGCATCGCCACTATCTCCTGCGCCTGCTCGTCCGACAGCAGAGCTTCTTGTTCAATACAATCATTGTCTGTAACACGGGTAGTTACCTCTCGTAGGAGAGCACAGACTGGTAGCTGTCGTTGAGTGAGACGCCGTTGTCGTGCGGCAGCGTGTGCGGCGACAGCATCGCCACTATCTCCTGCGCCTGCTCGTCCGACAGCAGAGCTTCTTGTTCAATACAATCATTGTCTGTAACACGGGTAGTTACCTCTCGTAGGAGAGCACAGACTGGTAGCTGTCGTTGAGTGAGACGCCGTTGTCGTGCGGCAGCGTGTGCGGCGACAGCATCGCCACTATCTCCTGCGCCTGCTCGTCCGACAGCAGAGCTTCTTGTTCAATACAATCATTGTCTGTAACACGGGTAGTTACCTCTCGTAGGAGAGCACAGACTGGTAGCTGTCGTTGAGCGAGACGCCGTTGTCGTGCGGCAGCGTGTGCGGCGACAGCATCGCCACTATCTCCTGCGCCTGCTCGTCCGACAGCAGAGCTTCTTGTTCAATACAATCATTGTCTGTAACACGGGTAGTTACCTCTCGTAGGAGAGCACAGACTGGTAGCTGTCGTTGAGCGAGACGCCGTTGTCGTGCGGCAGCGTGTGCGGCGACAGCATGGCCACTATCTCCTGCGCCTGCTCGTCCGACAGCAGAGCTTCTTGCCTGACAGAACGTTATACGGTTAGTTTATAGGTTATGATAAATGGACTGCTATAGAATCTACAATATCTGATGATAATAACCACAGACTAATGGATTCAGATAGACATAATTGGGCTGTCAATAAATGTGACAGGTCCAGAAATTTTCATTACAAAGATTGAATACAAGTAAATTATTTATTGGTATATTCCCGATAAGTGCATACATCAATGTCCTGTAGCATGTGGGCCGCGAAATAAACAAAAATAAACACAAGAGATTGTTTTCATTTACCACAGACTTGTAAACAGAAAATTCGACAGTAAACAAGACTATATTGATAAATAAGAAAGAAAAATATGTACTTTCAAAGAAAGCAAGCTTACCTAAGTTTTTTCTCCAGAATACTGCAAATGTGATCGTCAAGAATGAAGCGTTGTGCGCACAGGCAGCATGCAAATCATGAAAATCAAACATTTAACATAATAACAAGCTTAAAGTAAAACTAACAAACTAAAAGCAAAGAAAAGTATACTCACGTGTAATGTAAAGATTTAAAATTAAGCGTGCAACAAATAAAAAGAAATCAAATAGATACGTGCAAAAAAGACTATTTAAAAAAAGTATACAGAGTTAAAATATGTAAAATGTATATATATTATTAAGTACTAATTATACATTTTACATATTTTAACTCTCATTCATCAATTTCTTTATCATTCTTCCAACTTAAATATAGACAAGTGTAAATTGAAAATTTAAAAAACCCCCGACATTCGCCATTTAGTGGCGGCGGCCATCTTGAATTTGCAATAGTGCTATTCTACTAGTCAAGCCCTTTCATTTGATACCCATATCAAGGGAGTTTTGAAAAAATATATCATCCGCCATTTTGTAGCGGCGGCCATCTTGGACCGATTTTCATCAAACATAGCTAAGAACACTCTCGACTAATTTACCTTTCAAACAAAAAAAACCGCACTCAAATCGGTCCACCCGTTTGAGCGCCACAGGGGAACAGACAGACACACACACACACACACACACACACAGACACGTCAAACTTATAACACCCCCTCGTTTTTGCGTCGGGGGTTAAAAAGAAAAAGGTACATTATACTACAAAATCATTAAAAGCGAAAAGTTATAACATAAGATGATGCAAAATTATCAGGCTCTACAAAGCCAAGGGAACCATTCCTACCAAAAGTGAAGTGGAAATGGTACTAAGAAAGTGCAGTTAGAACCATCAACGCCTAACTTGACGTGCAATTTGAGACGTGAGTTAATCAGACTGTTCCTTTCGAACAATTTTCTCTCTGTTGTTTAATGACGAGAGAGAGAGAGAGAGTCTGAGATAGATGCTTATAAACGATGAGGCCACTTTTAAGTGGTTTTAGTTATTTTATCATAGGTGTCTTATTCATATCACAGACCAAGGGAAAAAGTAGATGAAAATGAAGATGAAAATGAAACGAACAAAGGCAAATATTACTGAGCTTTGTGGGGCCCGCCAACCCGCATTGGAGCAGCGTGTCGGGTCTAAGCTCTAAATCCCTCTCTGAGAGGAGGCCTGTGCCCAGCAGTGGGACGTTAAAACGCTGTAGTGGTGGTGGTGGTGGTGGGGTGCGTGTATAGAACATAGCGCTCCAGAAGTTACACTTGTAACACTTAGTACTTTGTTATTTGCACATTTCTGCCGTCCTAACGAAGAGTGCAATAACTAGGTTTTGACTACTTTCGAGATATTTGCAGTTAAAGATTTAATTTTTGTTTTGTGTGTATCTTCGTAACTATAAAAGCTATTGGTTTGAAACTTTTACTGAACGACAGATAAAATAATGCTTAATTTTATGTAGTATATTATATTTGTACATAAGTTTATATACACACTAAAAACGCAATAATGTATTTATCATTAGGACTTATGAATTGTTTTGATATAGCATTCCTAATCATAATTGCAATAACTACACTACTTATTGCAGTTTTTGTTAGTAAACCTACATACTACTTATTTGTGTAGCACAAACTATATGATGCCCTATAGTTTCTTCCAACCATATGTACGGTTTTCCTTAGTGAATTATTTTAATTAGATATAAGGTGATTGCAAGAACATAATAAGAATAAAAGAGATTTACCAAAATAATTTAAATAGGTTTTTATTATTTAAAACTAATAACTTACATGACGATTTTCGTATCTGCAACTGAATTCAAAAACATAGAACTTTCATATAACCGTCCTACCCCCATTTTACCCCCTTATATATTTTACATAGGGGAGAAATTTCCTATAATATTTTCTAGGCTGATATCTACGCCCTAGAAAGAACCTACCGTCCAAATTTCAAGATAATAATAACAATAATTAAAACTTCACAAAAACTTTCATCCCCTTTTTTACCACCCTTAATGGGAGATTTTCCAGAACAACTTATACAAGTTTTTATTATTTAAAATTCATAATCTAAATGCCTATTTTCATATCTGTAACTTCAAAAACATAGAACTTTCATATAACCTTCCTACCCCCATTTTACCCCCTTAGGGGAGGATTTTCGTGAAATCTTTTCTAGGCTGATATTTAAGCCTTAGAATAAACCTACCTTCCAAATTATAAGTTGATAATAACAATAATTAAAACTTAACATAAAAACTTTCAACCCCTATTTTACCACCCTTAAGGGAAGATTTTTCAGAATAAAATATACAGGTTTATATTATTTAAAACTAATAATCTAAATGCCGATTTCAGGTCTGTAACTTTAAAAACATAGGACTTTCATACAAACTTTCTACCCCCATTTTACCCCCTTAGAGGAAGATTTTAGGAATGTTAAATAGCCTATAACCTTTCCGGAAAACTGTACTACCAAATGCAAAAATAATTTTTCAAATCCGACTGGTACTTCCAGAGATTAGCGCGTTCAAACAGACAAACTCTTCCGCTTTATTATATTAGTATAGATATCTAGTTTGTTTTTTATTTTTGATAATTTTCATTTGTCTAATTCTAATTCTCTCCAATCAGCTGCATGTTTTTCTTTTTGTTGTGTTTCTAAGTTTGTGCTTGTAAAAGTAAAAATCTACGAATTTGACAATTTTACAACATCCACAAAATCGTCAAAGTCAAAAACTTTTTGTTTATTTTAACTTTACTTTAGTATAATACATTTAGTAAGCTAGACATTTTAAGTAATAAGTTTCCTTATGATAACTGCAATAACTCTTACTTCTTGCGCTTATGACTAGTAAATGTGCCAAAAATTTATAAAACGTACTATAGTCATAAGTGCAATAACTGGACTTATTGCGATTATTTTATGTAATATTACAAAATATCAAAGCTATCCAAGTCATAACTCAAGATATTTCGGTTATGATTAGCTCCTTACACATCGTTATATTAGATATTGCAGTTATGGTAACCAACAGAACCGAAACTATTGAAGATACAAAAAAGACGTCTAAGACGAAAATATAGAGCTCATTTTCCTGATTACGGATATGGTCTTAAGTCAATTTGACCAAAAACTCGACTTATTGCACTCTTCGTTAGGACGGCAGATTTAGTATCTAACTTTTTCCTTTAGTCTATGATTAAAATCCCTTCTTGTGGTGGGTTTATCACACATCTCTCATTACGCATCACGGCCGAATACTGAAACGTATCCTAACACTTTAGGGCGCTCTTGACTGTTTTTTGACATTGTTTGCATGGATAAAATGTAAAAAAAAATCGCTTCATATTTAACAAATCGCTAAATATTCTTATTGACAAAAAAATACATTACAATATTCAGCCGATAGGCTTTAAGCTATCGTGAGTGGTATTTATAGAATAAATAGAAAGTTTATTTAAACAAACATTCAGAAGTAAAATTTTATGAGTACACCTCTTTGACGGGTATGGTGCGTAAATGCAGATTTTACTTTTTTTTAATTAGTTATATCGTTTAGCCGACAGCGAGGTAAACGAGTGTTACTATACCTGGAGCTCAGCAGTATCTCGGCCTCGTCGGGCGTCATGCTGTCGGGCTGCTTGTCGTCGCCGGCGCCGCCCGGCGCCTCGCCGCGCGCCTCCGCGGGCGCCTCCTCCGACACGCTCCATTGGCTGGTGGTCGATTTGTCGAGCACCTCTATGGAGCCCTGACTCGCCTCGCTCACTACTACGCCTGAGTCCTGTCAAAAGATATCACATTCATACAAATATATTACGGCTTTGGGGGAGGAAAACGCATGCCAAATTGATGCACAGTTGTGGACCAATTTTCAAAATTACACTCAGTACGCACCGAGATTTCGACGTAATTTATTGGTTTTAGTGTGTGTGTGTGTGTGTGTGTGTGTGTGTGTGTGTGTGTGTGTGTGTGTGTGTGTGTGTGTGTGTGTGTGTGTGTGTGTGTGTGTGTGTGTGTGTGTGTGTGTGTGTGTATGTATGTGTGTATGTGTGTGTGTGTGTGTGTGTGTGTGTGTGTGTGTGTGTGTGTGTGTGTGTGTGTGTGTGTGTGTGTGTGTGTGTGTGTGTGTGTGTGTGTGTGTGTGTGTGTGTGTGTGTGTGTGTGTGTGTGTGTGTGTGTGTGTGTGTGTGTGTGTGTGTGTGTGTGTGTGTGTGTGTGTGTGTGTGTGTGTGTGTGTGTGTGTGTGTGTGTGTGTGTGTGTGTGTGTGTGTGTGTGTGTGTGTGTGTGTGTGTGGGTATATCAAATGAAAGGGCTTGACTAGTAGAATAGCACTATGCAAATTCAAGATGGCGGCCACCACAAAATGGCGAATGTCGGGGGTTTTTTAAATTTTTAATTTATACTTGTTGGGCAGTCGTGTTACGTGTAGTTTATTCTAAATTAACAGGTCTTAAGTAATGCTATAACTTTCACAACTTTTTACAAAAAGGCTAGCAATTAGATCTGTTCATTAAGTTTAGAGTTTGTGTACAACAGAATAAGTAGCATGAAAATAACAGTGTTAATAAAACTTCAAGCTGGCACATTGAAATATCTATACTAATATAATAAAGCGGAAGAGTTTGTTTGTTTGAACGCGCTAATCTCAGGAACTACTGGACCGATTTCAAAAATTCTTTCACCGTTGGATATGTACGTGATCCTTGAGTGCTATAGGCTATATATGTACCACGGGCAAAGCCGGGGCGGACCGCTAGTACTTATTATAAAAGTAGTTATTGTAATATAACTAATTTTGCAATGGAAATGATGCAATTATAAGGAAATAATTATTATCATTTGAAACATTTTTATTTCCTAACATTCAACATATACACGTGCCAGGTCCACTATCTCAATATTATTGATTGTATAATGCGATCGAGATAACAATAGGAATCTTAAACCACAATTTTCTTATTCTATGTTATTCACGTGTGTCCTACATTGAGCAAGCCGAACGTAGGAAACGGCGGCACATAATTACTTATTTTGTAGATTATGTCATTTTCATTGTTTATTAAACTTCCAAGTGAATGACTAACATTCCCTGAACGTTTGAGCTATTGAGGCTACTTGATACTAGTGTAATGAAACGCCGGTAAAATGAAACGACCTTTCAAGCTCGTAGTTATTTATGCAATTTCAATGCACGTATGTTTCCAGGATGGGAAAAACGCGTCCGCACAACAAAACTATTTATATTAGCTAATCATTCAGCACCGAAAACAATTAATGATAATGCATCATAATATAATAGATTTTCTTTTAAACCGTTTATGTTATAAAAAAAGAATTAGGATCAGAAATGTCGGAGTAATCGGTGAACATACTAAGACAAGTATAAATTAAAAATTTAAAAAACCCCCGACATTCGTCATTTTGTGGTGGCAGCCATCTTGGATCTGAATAGTGCTCTTCTAATACCCCAGCGCTTTCATTTGATACCCATATTGAGGGAGTTGTGAAAAAATATGTAACCCGCCATTTTGTGGCGACGGCCATCTTGGACCGATTTTCATCAAACATAGCTAACAACACTCTCGACTAATTCACCTTTAAAACAAAAAAAAACCGCATTCAAATCGGTCCACCCGTTTGAGCGCTACAGGGAAACAGACAGACACACACACACACACAGAAACGTCAAACTTATAACACCCCATCGTTTTTGCGTCGGGGGTTAAAAATAAATACGAGCCGAATTGAGAACATCCTTTTTGGAGGTCGGTTAATAACCTGCAAATGTAATTTTCTTTTTTCGTAAAGTAGGTAAACACGAGATTGGAGCTAATATGACCATCTTGTCTTTAAAACCGATACCATCAATATCGCTTCGATATTGCGAGATCGTAGCCAAACTCAAACCACTCAAACATATACAAAAGAACAAAAATAATATACTACGTTAACGGTCGCTTAAATCGGTAAAAATCAAGACTCGAGTCGAATGTATTATTCATTCTGTGAATTACATCCGATGAAACATAGAAAGTGTGTCGAAGTCAGGGGCGTAGCTACCGCCGTATATGCCGTATCAATTATACGGGGCCCCCAAGCCACGGGGGCCCCCGACGTGCGTAAGCAAAAATTAACAAAAATTTCTCAAATTTTTGTTTATTTCAGAAATGACAAAAGTCAAAAAATGTTGTCCAAAAAGTTGTCCATAGAGGCAGAATCTTTAGAAAAACTAAAGTCATCATCAGCTATAAATGATTTAATAAATCAGTTTGCCGAAAAAATGGCAAGGAGAGTACCTAGGTATATATTTAATTTGAATTGCTTGTAAAAATTTTAGAAAAAGTGACAGATAAATAATTATGATAAACAAATATTGCTTTTAATTATATGCAAACATTTTTTTTCTTTTGTGAGAAATCCTTACCCAAACAAATTTTTATACGGGGCCCCGCCAAGGTACGCTACGCCACTGGTCGAAGTCGAATCTGGCGTCGAGTATGTAGCGAATCAAGGTGGGCGGACCGCATTACAGCGGACTACACACTCCAGTCATTTCACCTTTAACAGGTGTGTGTCAAAACTAGATTATAAATCGGCTAATCATGGTCTTAAAACCACGAAGCATTCTAACTCCTAAGAAGAGATTCAATCTGAAGCCATATGTATAGTTTTTGCCAAAAACAATCAAATATACATAAGAGCATATTATTGTCGTATAAAAAAAAAAGCTGTGATAGCCTAGTGGTTAGGGCGACCGACTTCTAATCGGAGGTCGTGGGTTCGATCCCGGGGCACGCACCTCTAACTTTTCGGAGTTATCTGCGTTTTAAGTATTTAAATATCACTTGCTTTAACGGTGAAGGAAAACATCGTGAGGAAACCTGCATGCCTGAGAGTTCTCCATAACGTTCTCAAAGGTGTGTGAAGTCTGTCAATCCGCTTGGCCAGCGTGGTAGACTATGGCCAAAACCCTTGTCACTCTGAGAGGAGACCCGTGCTCTGTAGTGAGCCGGTAATGGGTTGATCATGATATCGTCGGTCCACTGCGACTGGCTTGATGTCGTCGGTCCACCTAGTGGGGGGTCTACCAACACTGCGCTTCCCGGTGCGAGGTCGCCACTCCAGCACATTGGGACCCCAACGTCCATCGGTTCTCCGAACTATGTGCCCCAAGCAAATGTGCAAACAGCAATGTATATTGAACAAATTCGGTGGCTATCATTTACTGTTGATAACTAAGTTAGAGAATAGCCCACCTGGTGCACTGACGCATTCGGTATTTTTTTTTTAATTTGCAGTCTAAGTTATGCTGACAAAAATGTTTGCTGGCCGAGGTTTTATTTTGCTTATGATGAGTCGCTGACAATGATTTACGAGCTCAATGAGTCCTTAAACAATAAATCACCTGTTGCAGCACAGACAGCGTGTCGGGGTCGGAGCGCGCGCGCTCGGCGTCGCGGATGTCGCGCGTGAGGGCGCGCGGGGCGGGCGGCTCGCGGTAGTCGGCGGGTCGCAGGCGCGCCACCACCTCGGGCGAGGGCTCGTTGAACCCGCCCTCGTCCGACACGCTGGACGCGCGCGACCGCGCTCGCGCCGCCGCGGCCGCCTCCTCGCTCTCCGATGACTTGCGACCTCCGCTTACTGCAGACAGTAGGGTCTTTTAATATAACGTTTATTGCGATATTAATATAAAGATATTGTTACGAATGAACCTTATTTCTAGAGCATTAAGGTTCATAATTGCTCGTCACCTAATAAATACCTAATCACCCATCGATGTAAACAAACCCATCGATGTAAACAAACAACACGGCTGTTCTGGAATAAACATCGATAGGGGTGGAACTTTCTAGAAAACGCTTAGTCACGCGGTAACGGGTATATAAAGGGACCGGCGAGCTGACGCAGTACAGTTCAGTTCTGAGAACGGAGCGAAATACAAGCGGAGGAAGCGATCGGAAGTGAAGAGGATTACAAGCGAACAAACGTGAAGAGGAAGTCTACAAGAGGATCAGGAGTACCAAGTGGAATACGGAAGTGCAGAATAAAGTCTGATCAAGGGTCACCAGGTGTTTTATTCCAAATCTTCGAACCCCAGCACGTAACAATTGGTGTCAGAAGTGCGATTTGGAAGCTATGCTATATTGCTTATATTATGCTATATTGACTCCGAGAGACGACTTCGGCAGCGAGGGTGTCAAGACCAGGGCCCAGCGTGCAGCGGAATCCAGCCGAGCACCTGTGGAGGAGCACCTGGAGGAACCAGCACCTGGTGGGTCCCCCCAGCTGGCCCCGCCCACTGGCCACACCCACCAGGCCACGCCCCTTGAGACCACGCCCACCCAATCGGATGCCCCGCCCACTGGCCACGCCTACCAGACCACGCCCCTTGAGGCCACGCCCACTCAGTCGGAGGCCCCGCCCACTGGCCACACCCACCTGGCCACGCCCACCGTTGACTTGTCGAGTTTGATGCGGATAATGCAACAACAGTTTGCAGCGATACAGGAAAATCAAGATTGCAAATTTGCAGCGATACAGGAAAATCAAGATTGCAAATTTGCAGCGATACAGGAAAATCAAGATTGCAAATTTGCAGCGATACAGAAAATTCAAGATTGCAAATTTGAAGGGGTGCAGCGGACTGTTTTGTCGGCCGTTCACGAAGTCGGCGGCATGGTGGCTAAATTGCGAAAAGACTTGGACCTCATGGACGAGCGAGTCACCTGCCTAGGAACGGACATAGATGGTGTGAAGACTGGCCTCAACGAGCTACAGAAAAAGGTGATACGTCTTGAAACGACAAGACTAACGTCAAGTGGAGCGATGGGCGCAGTTCAGGGACCTAATGTTAAGGTACCCCCATACGACGGTAGCACCTCCTGGCCCGCGTACCGGCAACAGTTTCAGACTGTTGCTACTGCTAACGGATGGACGGACGAACAGTGCTTGACTGCCCTCACTGTCGCATTGAGAGGGCAGGCTCTAACTGTTCTGGAAGCCTTTCCCACTTCAGGATGTGGATACAAGGAACTGTTGGATGCACTCGAATCCAGGTATGGGGAGCGACATCTGGAGCATGTGTTCCGCGCCCAGCTGCGCGATAGAGTCCAGCGATCTGGAGAGGGTCTCCAGCAATGGGCGTTGGAAATAGATAAGCTTGTGCGGAAAGCTTATCCATCGGCCGACGATAAAATGGTAACTGCAAACACCGTGCAAGCTTTTGTC
Organism: Melanargia galathea; assembly: GCA_920104075.1. Lineage (NCBI taxonomy): Eukaryota > Metazoa > Arthropoda > Insecta > Lepidoptera > Nymphalidae > Melanargia > Melanargia galathea. The sequence continues at coordinate 13,602,829 of OV049872.1, forward strand.
GACGGAATTAAAGACCTGGAGGTAAGAGCTGCCGTGAGGCTTCGTCACCATGCCTCATTAAAAGAAGCATTGGCGCATGCCTTAGAGGTCGAAGCAGTTCGACACGACATTCGGCAGACTAACAGACTACGTGAAGTTGTCGAGGAGGTGAAAGAGGTTAAGACCTCATTCAGGAAGAACTTTGGCGCTGTGTGCTATAGATGCGGTGTGAAAGGGCATCTGCAGCTGAATTGCCCACAGAAAGAGTCGCAGATGTCCCGACTAACGAAAATAGAGGAACGGTTGGAGGAGCTTGCGAAGAGAGGTGAGAATGCAAAGTTCCCTCAAAATCAGGGAAACTAGTAACAGCCAGGACTAAGGGGCGAGTACTGGCTGGCACGGAGGGAGCCCCAGCAACGGTTATCTCGATGGGTATATGCGATGGGAACAATTTAGCAATACCAGGCACCATAAACGGGATCGATTGCAGGATGACATTGGACACTGGGGCCTCCAGGACAATAGTCCGGCCGGACCTATTGAAATCTGTGTCGAGGTACAGCAAGCAAATCAACTGTCGACTTCTTTCAGCCTCCGGTCAGCCAATACCCGTCCTGGGGGAAATGACTGTTACAATGTACTTAGGGGAGACATCTTATACGCACAACGTGATTGTGGCTGAAATTATGGATGACTGTATCCTTGGTCTAGATTTTATGAGGACACACGACTGCAGAATTGATGTTGCTGACGGAGTATTTAAGTGTGGTACGGAAGAAATCTTCATTCTCGGAGGTGCTAATGGGAAAGTGACATGTCTTAAGGAAATCGTCATCCCTGGACGTGCAGAGGCTCACGTGATGGTAAAGCTGCCATGTACTAATAACACCAAGGAAGGCAGATGTGTGCTGATTGAGGACATTTCCCAGAAGACAGCCTCTCAAAGATTCATGACAGCAAGAACTCTCGTCAATGGTAGTACTAAAGCTGTAGTAAAAGTTCTAAATTTGGATGATCGCGAGATTTACTTCAATAAGGGGGACATCGTCGGAAAGTGCGAGGAAGTTGTGTGGCTGAAGAAATGCACTTCAATGCCAAGCATGGAAAAATCAGGTTCTGGGAAGGATCCTACAGTCTATGAGCTTCTTAAAGACTGCAAAAGCAACCTGACTTATTCACAAAGCATCAAGGCAAAGAAGTTTCTATTACGCTACGCGGACATCTTTTCTAGTCAAGAAGGAAACCCAGGGAGAACATCGTTAGTGCAGCATAGAATTGATACCGGAAATGAGGGACCCATCCGTCAGCGGGCGAGACGGCTACCAATCGCGAAGGAAAAAGAAGTCGAGGATATGCTGGAAGAAATGGAAAGGAACAAAATAATAGAACCATCCGCAAGTCCCTGGTGCTCACCGGTTGTGCTTGTGAAGAAGAAAGATGGAAGCACACGGTTCTGCGTGGACTATAGGCGGCTCAATGACATCACAAAGAAGGATAGTTACCCGCTACCTAGAATCGATGACACTCTGGATACTTTGAGTGGCATGAAATGGTTTTCGACTCTAGACCTAAAATCAGGTTACTGGCAGGTAGAAATCCATCCAAAAGACAAGGAGAAGACAGCGTTTTCAACGGGAAAAGGATTATGGCAGTTTAATGTTATGCCTTTTGGATTGTGCAACGCACCTGCCACCTTCGAACGACTCATGGAATGTGTGCTAGCAGGGTTAGTAGGAGATGCCTGCTTGGTGTATCTAGATGACGTCGTTATCATGGGTCGAGACTTCGAGGACCATTTGCAAAACATGGAGCGAGTCTTCGCCAAAATACATGGGGCAAACTTAAAACTTAACCCGAAGAAGTGTCAGCTATTCAGGAAAGAAGTGAATTATCTCGGCCATGTCATCACAAGTGAGGGCATCCAGACTGACCCGGCGAAAATTGAAGTGGTTAAAAAATGGCCTACCCCTAAAGACAAGACAGAGGTAAGGGCATTTTTGGGTTTGTGCTCTTACTACAGGCGTTTCGTCAAGGGGTTTTCTGAGATCGCAAAACCGTTACATAGACTGACGGAAGAGAAAAGACCATTTTGTTGGGATGAAGCCTGTGAGGATTCCTTTTCAAAACTGAAGAAATACCTGTGTGAAACACCAATTTTGGGATACCCACAACCGGAAGGCCAGTTTATCGTCGATACCGACGCGAGCAACACCGCGATTGGAGGAGTGCTATCCCAAAAGCAGGGAGATAGAGAAGTCGTTATGGGGTATTTCAGCAAATCACTGTCAAGACCGGAACGGAACTACTGCGTGACACGGAGGGAACTTTTTGCCGTGGTAAAAACATTGCAACACTTCAGCAAGTACCTAATCGGCCGAAAGTTTTTACTACGTACGGATCATGCAGCATTGAAATGGCTACTGCAATTTAAGAATCCCGAAGGTCAAGTTGCTCGGTGGATTGAACAACTCCAGGAATATGACTTCGAGACTCAACATCGCAGCGGGAAGTCACATGGAAATGCAGATGCACTTTCTCGGAGGCCATGCCCGGAAGAATGCAAACATTGCATCAAACAGGAGTCGACGGAGCTATCATTGAAACTTACCAGGACGAGTTCCTTAGGACCCTGGGAGGATGATGCAATGAAGATGGCTCAAGAGGATGATGAGGATCTACGGCACATCATCGTGTGGAAGAAAAGAGGAGAAGACGTCAGACCAACATGGAGTGAGGTTGCACCTATGAGCGTTATCACTAAAGCATACTGGGCACAGTGGAGCAGTCTTACTCTACAAAATGGAATACTCTACCGAAAATGGGAAAAGACTAACGGCAGGGAGTTCCATCTTCAGGTAGTCGTTCCGAGAGCCAAGGTACCCGATGTCCTACGTGAAGTGCATGACGGAGTTTCGGGAGGTCATCTTGGCGTCAAGAAGACACTAACGAAAGTACGGGGGAGGTTCTACTGGCTCCATTGTCGGGAGGATGTGCAGGATTGGTGCCGTAAATGTACCATTTGCGCTGCCGTGAAGGGACCGCAGACAAGGAGTAGAGGTAACCTGCAGCTGTACAATGTTGGTGCACCCTGGGAACGTATAGCTATTGATGTAGCCGGACCATTCCCTGTGACTGAATCAGGGAACAAATACTTTATGGTTGTTATGGACTACTTCACTAAGTGGCCGGAAGTATTCGCGATACCTAACCAGGAAGCTACAACTGTTGCAACTAAGCTCGTTGAGGAGGTTATATGTCGCTTTGGTGTACCATTAGAAATCCACTCAGACCAAGGAAGGAACTTTGAATCGCAAGTGTTTCAGGAAGTATGCAGAATTTTAGGTCTGCATAAGACACGCACAACTGCATACCACCCGCAGTCTGACGGAATGGTTGAAAGATTCAATCAGACGCTTGAAAGACATTTGGCAAAGTTGGTTGACGCCCACCAAAGAGACTGGGACAGGTACATTCCACTGTTTCTCCTCGCCTACAGGACTGCAGAGCATGAGAGCACAAAGGCAACTCCGGCGTTAGTCAATTATGGCAGGGAACTACGGTTACCAGTAGACTTATTGATGGGAGGGACACCGGATGAACCTTGCACCGTACAAGACTACGTCGCCAATCTGAGAGAGAAAATGCGAGAAATACATGCTACAGTCAGGGAAAACGGATTGCAATCAAGTGAGAACATGAAAACCAGATACGACCGGAAATCGAACACAAGCGGATTCGAGGAAGGCGCCTTAGTCTGGCTGCATAATCCGACTCGTCGAAAAGGGAAATCTCCAAAATTGCAAACCAGATGGGAGGGTCCATACAAAGTGGTTACCCGTATTAACGACGTCACGTATAGGATTCAACGTCAACCAAGGGGAAAATTTAAGGTTGTGCACATCGACCGCTTGGCAAAACATTACGGAAGCAACAGTGATGCTCGGGACGAGCATCGCTAAGAGGGGGGCAGTGTTACGAATGAACCTTATTTCTAGAGCATTAAGGTTCATAATTGCTCGTCACCTAATAAATACCTAATCACCCATCGATGTAAACAAACCCATCGATGTAAACAAACAACACGGCTGTTCTGGAATAAACATCGATAGGGGTGGAACTTTCTAGAAAACGCTTAGTCACGCGGTAACGGGTATATAAAGGGACCGGCGAGCTGACGCAGTACAGTTCAGTTCTGAGAACGGAGCGAAATACAAGCGGAGGAAGCGATCGGAAGTGAAGAGGATTACAAGCGAACAAACGTGAAGAGGAAGTCTACAAGAGGATCAGGAGTACCAAGTGGAATACGGAAGTGCAGAATAAAGTCTGATCAAGGGTCACCAGGTGTTTTATTCCAAATCTTCGAACCCCAGCACGTAACAATATATATAAAATATATAGACGGGTCATAGACATTATCGTGGTTTCCCTTAGAAGGTTATTTTTCATCCTTAGTCCAGTAACTTTAGGATTTGCTAGTATGGGGTACCTTGCGTTAAATCGGGTAGTTCTGATTTTTTGCAGACTTGTTTATGATGTTGGCCCAATGATTAATCCAAGTTTGTGACCTCGAGCGACGAACGCAACTTTGTCAAAAAACGAAAAAACCGCAAAAATTTGGGATTTTTTTCAGATTTTGACGATTATAACCCAAAAGGACTAGTTCTTGACACTACCTTTTCAGGGCGTTTTTAAAGTAGAATAAAATTGCTACAATTTAAGACCAGAACCAGCTCTGTAGGTACATTACTTACTGAGATGCTCGCGACTTCACTTGCGTGAATTTTTAATCTCATACAAACTTCCATCTCCCATTGTACCAACTTAGGGGTAGTTTTTCCACAATTCTTTTAACACGTAATTCTTAATTTTTAACCGAACATCTAAATCCCAATTTTCATAGATATAACTTGATAAATGACGAAAACGTGACGGGGTCTCATTTAAACTTTCATCCCCTACTTAACCCACTTGCGGATAGAAATTTCAATAATCCTGAAATTCATATTTTTTATTTTTTATGGAAAGCCCAAATACCAATTTTCATGGATGTAACTTGAAAAATGACAGACTTTCATACAAACTTTCATCCCCTATTTAACCCCCTTAGTGGTGGAATTTCCAATAATCCTTTCCTAGTGTACGCCTATATCATAAAAGGAAGCTACTGTGAAAATTTCAAGTTTCTAGCTTCAAGAAGCTTGTCCTGACTGACTGATCATCAACGCACAACCTAAACAACTGAAAGCTACGAACTTGAAATTTTCACAGTAGCTTCCTTTTATGATTTAAGCGCACATTATGAAAGGATATTTGGAAATTCTACCCCTAAAGGGGTTAAATAAGGGACGAAAGTTTGTATGAAAGTCTGTCATTTATCAAGTTACATCCATGAAAATTGGTATTTGGGCTTTCGATAAAAAAATCAGCCAAGTGCGAGTCGGGCCTCGCTCTTTCAGGGTTCCGTACATAATTATGAACAATATAATATTTTGGGTCTAAGAAATATTTAATTTCCGAGCTAGACATCGCAACAAACCGTGAAAGAAAAACCCAAAAAAATGTTCGTTTATTTTGGTCACAGCTTATAAACTATTTAATAAATCGTTGTTTTCAGTATTTGTTGTTTAAATAGAGCATATACTTAGTACATAATATACTGAAATATCATATTCCCAACTAGTTTAGTTTTTGAGATAGCCCCCGTCACAAAAATGGTCTAAAACTGACAACTTTGATGGCCTCCCATTCCCTTATTTTTTGAGATAAAAATTAAAAAAATATATATTAATTGTACTCTACTTAATGAGCTCTAAACAATGATACCCCACAAGCTAGGGTAAAGAAAAAAATTTTTTTTCCGGCTCCTTTTTCATGTATGGGAGCCCCCCTGAAAAATAATTTAATTCAATTTCTAATTCAATATTTGATTTTGGGTTAACGTTTTACACTAAATACCAAAATTTCAGGTTTGTAACTCATTTCGTCTGCGAGCTAGAGACCTGTGACCGGCGGACAGACGGACAGACAGCCGAGTGACATTAATAGGGCTCCTTTTTTACCCTTCGGGTACGGAACCCTAAAAATAAAAAATATGAATTTCAGGATTTTCGAAAATTCTATCCGCAAGTGGGTTAAGTAGGGGATGAAAGTTTAAATTTGACCCCGTCACGTTTTCGTCATTTATCGAGTTATATCCATGAAAATTGGTATTTAGGTTTTCGGTTAAAAATTAAAAATTACATGTCGAAGGAATTTTGGAAAAACTACCCCTAAGTTGGTACAATGGGAGATGGAAGTTTGTATGAGATTAAGAATTCACGCAAGTGAAGTCGCGAGCATCTCAGTAAGTAATGTACCTACAGAGCTGGTTCTGGTCTTAAATTGTAGCAATTTTATTCTACTTTAAAAACGCCCTGAAAAGGTAGTGTCAAGAACTAGTCCTTTTGGGTTATAATCGCCAAAATCTGAAAAAAATCCCAAATTTGCGCGGTTTTTTCGATTTTTGACAAAGTTGCGTTCGTCGCTCGAGGTCACAAACTTGGATTAATCATTGGGCCAACATCATAAACAAGTCTGCAAAAAATCAGAACTACCCGATTTAACGCAAGGTCACATTACTAAAGTTACTGGACTACCTGGGTGATTTGGTTATAAAATAATACTATGCAGTAATAAAGTGGATTACACGGGAATGGGTTTGTCCGAGATTTTATTTATATAGCAAAACAAAAACAAAACGTTCCAATAAAATGAGTAAAATAATCAAGATGTATTAAAATTTGTACTTTACTTTTTCTATAAGCCAATGTAAACAACATTGGCTTATCGCACATGCCAACAGGTATTCGATTAGGTATTATTCAAACTTTGATATAGTAACGACTACCTACATCTATACTAATATAATAAAGCGGAAGAGTTTGTTTGTTTGTTTGAACGCGTTATTCTCTGGAAGTACCTATCGGATTTGAAAAATTCTTTTTGCATTTGGTAGTCCAACTTTTGGGGCAGGTTAGGATTTTAGGGCTATTTAATATCCCTAAAATCCTCCTCTACGGGGGTAAAATGGGGGTAGAAAGTTTGTATGAAAGTCCTATGTTTTTAAAGTTACAGACCTGAAAATCGGCATTTCAATTATTAGTTTTAAATAATAAAAAGCTGTGTATTTTATTGTGAAAAATCTTTACGGGTGGTGAAATAAGGGGATGAAAGTTTTAATGGGAAGTTTTAATTATATTATTGTTATTATCAACTTGAAATTTGATTTTAGGGTATAGATATCAGCCTAGAAAAGATTTCACGAAAATCCTCCCCTAAGAGGGTAAAATGGGGGTAGGAAGGTTATGTTTTTCAAGTTATGTTGTAAGTGTTTAGTTCAAGTGCTTAGTGCAAGTGTTTAGTTCAAAGTGCTAAGTGCAAGTGTTTAGTGCCAGTGTTTAGTGCCAGTGTTTAGTGCAAGTGTTTAGTGAAAGTGTTTAGGTTCAGTATTTAGTGCAAGTGTTTAGTGTAAGTGTTTAGTGCCAGTGTTTAGTGCAAGTGATAGTGCAAGTGTTTAGTGGCAATGTATAGTGCCAGTGTTTAGTGCAAGTGCTTAGTGCAAGTGTTTAGTGCCAGTGTTTAGTGCAAGTGTTTAGTGAAAGTGTTTAGGTTCAGTATTTAGTGCAAGTGTTTAGTTCAAGTGTTTAGTGCAAGTGCTTAGTGCCAGTGTTTAGTGCAAGTGATAGTGCAAGTGTTTAGTGCCAGTGTTTAGTTCAAGTGTTTAGTTCAAATGATTAGTGCCAGTGTTTAGTGCAAGTGATAGTGCAAGTGTTTACTGCCAGTGTTTAGTGCAAGTGTTTAGTGTAAGTGTTTAGTTCAAGTGCTTAGAACAAGTGTTTAGTGTCAGTGTTTAGTGCCAGTGTTTAGTACAAGTGATTAGTGCAAGTAGTAGTGCAAGTGTTTAGTGCCAGTGTTTAGTACAAGTGATTAGTGCATGTAGTAGTGCAAGTGATTAGTGCCAGTGATTAGTGCAAGTGATAGTGCAAGTGTTTAGTGCCAGTGTTTAGTTCAAGTGTGTAGTGCAAGTGGTTAGTGCCAGTGTTTAGTGCAAGTGATAGTGCAAGTGTTTACTGCCAGTGTTTAGTGCAAGTGTTTACTGCCAGTGTTTAGTGCAAGTGATTAGTGCCAGTGTTTAGTGCAAGTGATAGTGCAAGTGTTTACTGCCAGTGTTTAGTGCAAGTGTTTAGTGTAAGTGTTTAGTTCAAGTGCTTAGAACAAGTGTTTAGTGCAGTGTTTAGTGCCAGTGTTTAGTACAAGTGATTAGTGCAAGTAGTAGTGCAAGTGATTAGTGCAAGTGTTTAGTTCAAGTGCTTAGTGCCAGTGTCTAGTGCAAAGGTTTAGGTTCAGTATTTAGTGCAAGTGTTTAGTGTAAGTGTTTAGTGCCAGTGTTTAGTGCCAGTGTTTAGTGCAAGTGAAAGTGCAAGTGTTTAGTGGCAATGTATAATGCCAGTGTTTAGTGCCAGTGTTTAGTGCAAGTGTTTAGTGAAAGTGTTTAGGTTCAGTATTTAGTGCAAGTGTTTAATGTAAGTGTTTAGTTCAAGTGTTTAGTGCAAGTGATTAGTGCCAGTGTTTAGTGCAAGTGATAGTGCAAGTGTATAGTGCCAGTTTTAGTTCAAGTGTTTAGTGCAAGTGATTAGTGCCAGTGTTTAGTGCAAGTGATAGTGCAAGTGTTTACTGCCAGTGCTTAGAACAAGTGTTTAGTGTCAGTGTTTAGTGCCAGTGTTTAGTACAAGTGATTAGTACAAGTGTTTACTGCCAGTGTTTAGTGCAAGTGTTTAGTGTCAGTGTTTAGTGCCAGTGTTTAGTACAAGTGATTAGTGCAAGTAGTAGTGCAAGTGTTTAGTGCAAGTGTTTAGTGTAAGTGTTTACTGCCAGTGTTTAGTGCAAGTGTTTAGTGTAAGTGTTTAGTTCAAGTGCTTAGAACAAGTGTTTAGTGTCAGTGTTTAGTGCCAGTGTTTAGTACAAGTGATTAGTGCAAGTAGTAGTGCAAGTGTTTAGTGCCAGTGTTTAGTGCAAGTGTTTAGTGTACTTACAGTACACTTACTTACAGTACTTACAGTACTTACAGTACACTAAACAAGTGATTAGTGCAAGTGTTTAGTTCAAGTGCTTAGTGCAAGTGTTTAGTGCCAGTGTTTAGTGCAAGTGTTTAGTGAAAGTGTTTAAGTTCAGTATTTAGTGCAAGTGTTTAGTGTAAGTGTTTAGTGCCAGTGTTTAGTGCCAGTGTTTAGTGCAAGTGTTTAGTGTACTTACACTACACTAAACAAGTGATTAGTGCAAGTGTTTAGTGAAAGTGTTTAGTGAAAGTGTTTAGGTTCAGTACACTACACTACACTAAACAAGTGATTAGTGCAAGTGTTTAGTTCAAGTGCTTAGTGCAAGTGCTTAGTGCAAGTGTTTAGTGCCAGTGTTTAGTGCAAGTGTTTAGTGTAAGTGTTTAGTTCCAGTGTTTAGTGCAAGTGATTAGTGCCAGTGTTTAGTGCAAGTGATAGTGCCAGAGTTTAGTTCAAGTGTTTAGTGCAAGTGATTAGTGCCAGTGTTTAGTGCAAGTGTTTAGTGTAAGTGTAGTGTAGTGTTCAGTATTTAGTGCAAGTGTAAGTGTTTAGTGCCAGTTTTAAGTTACTTTGCTGTAATAATTACAAGTACGTTAGGCATTAATGTATCACAGTAATATTAAAAAGGTGAAAGTTTGTGTCTGTGTATTGGCTGAAATTTTGAGTGCATGCACTTTTTATTCTGGAAAAATCCACAGTTCCCATGGGATTTTGAAAAAACCGAAATTTATAGCTACAGCTATAGGTAGAAAAATTCCTTGAAAGTAGTTATAAAGGTTGGAAAAGGGAGCGGGAAGGGGAACCGGAAATCCACGATTCCCTCGGGATTTGTGAAAAACCGAAATTCACGCGGGCGAAGCCGCGGGCAGAAGCTAGTAATATATAAAATAAGAAAAAAAATCTATATTGTTAGGCTTGCTGCAGTAGTTATACTTAATAAATTTTTCTACTCGTGAATATCTAAACTTATGTTTTTATACAACATCCATATTCCCCACCTCCTTTATAAACTGTACAAGAAAGCTACAAATACGCTCCGTTAGTTGAATGGGACTACAGCGAAAATAGGTTAATATAGTTAATTTTAACATCGACTCCGCCACAGGTGCCCGCCGCAGGCATTCAGCCATTCAGGTATCCGACACAAATAAACAAAACGTGCTATGGGAAACTCTCAGGCACATTTTTATTTATTCAAATGAAGAAAACTAAAACCGTTGCTTTCACGCTGTGAGAACATTTTAATCTTTGATGTCAATAAAAAATATTTTAATGAGCTGCGTAAATAGAACTGTCCTATCATAGTATTACGAATTAATATTATAAAATACTAGCGGTCCGCCCCGGCTTCGCCCGTGGTACATAATATACCTATAGCACTCAGGAATCACGTACATATCCAACGGTGAAAGAATTTTTGAAATCGGTCCAGTATAGAGCTTCCAAAATTACGGATTTTCCAATTCCTAACTGGTTACGCATTTTAATGCTCTAATTACGTAATTACGTAATTACGTAATTACGTAACTGGATTTTGTAATTTTTTTTTCAACAATAAAAATGAAATGAAAACTCCCAAAGTAGCTTATAAATAATCTAAATCTACCATTAGGGATTGAATTCTTCCTGAAAGGGGTCTAGGTCATTAATAAAATGAATTGCATGAAACGTAAATCGCTATTCTAGATTCCATTCAGTCAGACCGTCACCAGAATTTTGATTACAACAACTTGATAGGTAATTATCTATGTTACTTAGTACTTTTGGAACATTTACAATAGAAATTGAGACGCACGGAGTGCGCCAGGACATTAAAAATTGGTAAAGTACGTACGTACCATTTTTTTAAAATTTTCCATTACAGTAACTAACAATTAAACAACCTAACACAGTTAGTAGGTCTATGTCAGCTTCAAAAACATATTTTAAGTTAGAACTAAGAGATGTCCGTGACTTCGTCCGCGTAGATTTAGGTAGCTGAAACTCTTTGTTTTCCCTAAGCTCCTTTGAGCTCATACATTTTAAAAAACTGTCAAAAGTTACGCATCAAAATCCCATCATTAAGGGCTTCATCCTGGATTTTAATTTTTTGGAGCAGAACCCCTCATTCTTTTTTAGGGTTCCGTACCTCAAAAGGTAAGAAAGGAACCCTTATAAGATCACTTTCTTGTCCGTCTGTCTGGCCATGTGTCACCAAACCAACGGATGGACCTAGCAAGTTCAAATTTATACCAGATACTTAACTCTATAGTTTCTATTAGGTGTATAAAAATAAAGGTCCTGAGACAACACGATAAAAAAAATATGGGCAAATTTTAGATTTTCGTGAAAACTTGTAAGTACCTTAGTTTTCAACTTTTTTATTTTACGGAATTTTCCCGTTACTTGTGCTGCAAGACCTTGCTTTTAACCAAAATTGACAATTCTAGGTCAACCGGAAGTACCCTATAGGTTTTGGGTCGGAAACGTATATGGTAGTTCCCGTCGACCTAGAATTACAAAATTTTGAAAAAGCCAGGTCTTACAGCAAAAACAAAGGAAAAATTCCAAAAAATAAAGAAGTTGGAAATTAAAGAGTGTCTCCCCATACATACATAGTTGACACCAATTGGGGTGCTCATACAATTTAGAGGCCTAGCTTAATTGGCACCAACCTTAAATAAGGTAAATAAATAAAATTGTGCTATTGGAAAGAGGAAAGGAAGGAAAGAGAGTCACTTCCGCGTTTCTCAGATTTGTTTACCTTTTAAGACAACTACGGAAAAACCTATTGTACTTATAGATACTTCTGGATTAAGGAAACCTCGGTGCGTGAGTCTGACTCGCACTTGGCCAGTTTAATTCTATACTAAAATTAGTCTGAGTCAAAGTAGAACATTAGCCAGTAAAAGTCCCTTCAAAATAGGTCCAGCGTTTCGGAGATTAGCTAGACCGAACAGACATACAGACAGACACAAACGCATGCTAGCTTAAGATAATAATCCGTTCTTCCTTACAGTTCGGGTCCCAAGTTTGGTCCGAATACTGACTGACTGAAGACTGGTTGTGATTTGTGATGTCTGTAATTTCTGAACTACAAAATTAATAACCTTGAAATATTTACGGAACAATTTCTAAAGAAATTCCTTTATAAAAAATAGAGATTGAATGGAATCAGACAGATAGCTTATGAATTACAACTAAGTACACATTTTGACTTTTATCCCTTCTCCCAAAGGAACCGTGCTGAATTTCGGGATAAAAAGTATTCTATGTCCTATCTCGTACTATAAACTCAAATCGTGCCAAGTTTCATTTGAATCCATTCAGTAGTTCCAACATGATGCGCGGCCACGATACAGACAAAAACAAAAATGAATAAAATTACAGTTTTGGCTTCAGTATCGATTATAGAGTGCCCTCCAAAAAACCTGGACCTTTTAGTTTTATTATAAGTATAGACATAGATTGTTAAAAATCAATATTAGGAAAACCAGTGGTCTACAGGACAAAAAAGTCAGAGACTTTTGCTTTACAATATCAAACTCGAACACAAAACAAGGGGAATATCCGCTTTTAACGTTCTGGTGTTTTCATAACTTACAAATCATGATTTACAGTGTTGCTGTGTCAAGTCAAAATTTAATTTAAATTATAACATTTGTCTTTCAAATTAATATTATATAGTTACGTAATTACGGAACTTTAACTTTCAGTTACGGAATTATGAAAGTCCTAAAATTGGTCCGTAATTACGTAATTGCGTAATTACGTAATTACGTAATGGAAGCTCTAGTCCAGTAGGTTCCTGAGATTAGCGCAAACAACACACAAACGGCAGTATGCAGGAGATCTGAGAAATTTAGATTACAGCTCGCTAAGTCGCGTAATTAGTAGTGGAATCGGTATAGCGAAGCTAGTACGCAGTCTAACTCATTGAAGCAACGAACGAGTCCCACTTTACTAATTAATAATCGTCGTTCAGCTTTGTTTGCTGTTAATTCTTCGCTACAGTTGCTGAGCCAAGCCCAGTTCAATATAAGATAATCTCATGCAATTGTGACTCCAATCTAAATGCCTTTATTTAAATAAAAAATGCAAAATCGTTTTGCGAGACTTGACGATGAGATATGACTAGAATAGGTACTATTAATTAATATTATATAAGTTTAAAATTATATAATACTAGCTGATTCTAGAAATTCCTCCCTAGAAATCCCAAGTGGGTTAAATAGGAGATGAGATTTGTATGAATCCACGCAGGCGAAGTCGCGAGCATCAGCTAGTTACTTATATTATAATGCCATAGCAATGCTGTATAAAGAATCTACTGATATTCGAAAATGAAGATGTCCATATAACTATCAGTATGAGGACAGCCTTCCTAAATAGGTAATAACCGCACTTAACTTAAATGATGTAAACGAGTTTACCGGCCCACGCATGGGAAAAGAACACGACAAGTTTTCAAATAAATGTGATCTCATATAGCATTAAATTTAAATCTTTAACCATTTATTGTAATAATTAATTGTATAAATGTTTCATCATCATCATCATGATCAACCCATTACCGGCTCACTACAGAGCACGGGTCTCCTCTCAGAGTGAGAAGGGTTTTGGCCATAGTCTACCACGCTGGCCAAGCGGATTGGCAGACTTCACACACCTTTGAGAACGTTATGGAGAACTCTCAGGCATGCAGGTTTCCTCACGATGTTTTCCTTCACCGTTAAAGCAAGTGATATTTAAATACTTAAAACGCACATAACTCCGAAAAGTTAGAGGTGCGTGCCCGGGATCGAACCCACGACCTCCGATTAGAAGTCGGTCGTCCTAACCACTAGGCTATCACAGCTTCAATTATAAGTATAAATGTTTAATTAATTATTATTATTTATTGTTCCAGAAACATTCTCCGATCAATTTTATCTTTTAAAGTCGATTCCTTTTGAATTGGTGATTCTATTATTTTCAAGCAAGTCTCTTATAATTATTTATCTTTAACAAAATGTATAAATTAAAATACTGAATTTTTCAAATAAATAAATATAAAATCTATAAAGCATAGTATTTATAGTATTTAAAGTATAGTATTTTATAATAGTCGGACTACCGAAAATTAAAATAGTTCTGTTTACAAACTTCAGTAGGTATTCCTTTAAATTAGACGATGTATTTTTCGCCGAATATAATAACGATTATTTTTACCATTCGTCGTCATCTCATACGTCCAGTGTTGACGGAAGAGTGGGCTCTTCCAACGCTGCTTTAGCCGGTGCAAGGTCGACACCACCTACCACCAACCACCTAAATACCCCAACGTCTATCGGTCTTTCGAGCTACGAGTAATGTGCCCCGCCCATTGGCAACTTTGATGAGCTATGTCGGTTACTGTGGTTATCCTACGAATCTTTTCATTGCTGATTTAGCCAAAAGGAATACTCCGAGCATATCTCTCTCTCTTCTTATGAGGCCCATAGATAGTTAGCGCACAGCATTTACTATAAGACGGATTCTGAGGGATTTTGGACGAGAAGATATTATTATCTCGAAGCTTCCTAAACGCCGTTAGGTTTTTAAACCGTTAAGTTTTTTTAATTTATGTATTTTGAACTTATGTATTTTAATCTTATGTAATACTAGCGGTCCGCCCCGGCTTCGCCCGTGGTACATAATATAATATAGCCTACAGCACTCAGGGATCACGTACATATCCAACGGTGAAAGAATTTTTGAAATTGGTCCAGTAGTTCCTGAGATTAGCGCGTTCAAACAAACAAACTCTTCCGCTTTATTATATTAGTATAGATAGATGTATTTTATATTTAAACATTTTGATATTGTGGCTAATTCTGTTGTACACAATCTCTAAACCTAAACTAAATTGACAGGTTTAAAAATAGTGCTATCCCCTTCAGCAGGGAGGATTGTGAAAGAGACAGGAACATATTTAGATCTGTCATTTTAGTTTAGATTTAGAGATTGTGTACAACAGAATCGGCCACATTGTTCCATTTTAAATACATAATATGTACTAGATGATGCCCACGGCTTCGCCCGTGTGGATTTAGGTTTTTAAAAATCCCCTGGGAACTTTTGATTTTCCAGAACACAAAGTAACCTATCTGTAGTAACCCGTCCCCAAAACTGAAAAATCCCGTGGGATCCCCACGATTTCGGAATGGAATTCCTTACAGCATCAGGGTTGAGGAGTTGGATATGTACCTACTGGAGTTCATTCAAAGATAAAGTATTTAATTGGTACCCCCAATCAATTTAAATAACCGACAGTTCCTAAATCCCATTAGTTTTGGGGGTCAAGTCCCCTACAGCATCAGGATTGAGGAGTCGGAATCCAAATTTTTTATAGGGCAGTGTCGCAATGTTTCTCTATAGATTAAAAAAAATTACGCAAATCGGTTCAGAAATCTCGGAGATATCGGTGTACATAGGTAGAAAAACTCCTTTTTTGAAAGTCGGTTAAAAAAGTAGCCTATGTCCTTTCTCAGGCTCTAGCGTATTTGTGCACCAAATTTCATTTAAATCGGTTCAGTAGTTTTAGCGTGAAAGCGTAACAGACAAACAGACAGAGTTACTTTCGCATTTATAATATTAGTAAGGAAGTAAGGATATGGAAACTTCTGCTTCAAACAAGTTGTCGATATTATGAAACCGTGTTAAATTACAATAACTATTTATTAATAATTATGAGCAATACATCCATTATTGCATACTAAGTTGGTTGTGCAATAATAAGGGTTCACTCAACTGTATGTCAAGACTCAAGACGTGTAAGATTGATACCTATCCGTACTTTGCAAAACGACTTTCATTCATACGGCGAACGCATATTTCGCATCATACAAATGCCGGAGGCATTTGTATGATGCGAAATATGTGCTGTAGAAAGGACTGTACCTAATTACTTCTTTATTGGGACTATTTGTAAGGGTCAAGATTTGAGGTGACCCTCCTACTTTCAGAAGTTTCTCTAAATATTCCCTCCTTAATATAAGCGACTTACTGTACTGAGCGGCACTTTATACTAAATAAAAAATAATAGCATCGATAAAACAGAATTCACTAATGCAGCTCTTCTAAACGCAAGTGTGAAAGCACATTCCCACGACTTCATCACTTCATTCACCAGTTAGGTTCTTAAAAAATCCCTTGGGATCTATATGTCCTATGTCCTTTTCCAAGGTCTAGTCTATATGTTTACAAAATTTCGTCAAAATCGGTTCAGCTGTTTAGGCGTGAAAGCGTAACAGACAGACAGAGTTACTTTCGTATTTAGAGTTACTTTAGCATAATATTAATGGATTGTTCGGGATGATAAGTTTTGGTATAACCCCGGCTCCACACGTCGGCCCCAACGTTCAACACAACACTTTCCGCGCAAAAAGTGAATTGAGAAAATAGCATTGGCCCCAACGCGCTTGTACGTTGGAAGTTGGCCGGTTGGTGTCGGTTTCTTAGGAAATATTATGTGCCATTAGCGGTTCTCGGGGCAAACGTCAGGGCCAACGTTTTTGGCCGGCCTAGTGTTAACTAACATACTGACCAACACAGCACCCGCAAAGCCGCATGTTGTGGTCGCGCGGGTGTGCGCACGCGGCGCGCGCCTCATCCCCGCGCCCGCGCCCGCGCCCGCGCTCCCGCACGCGCCGCTCGCGCGAGTTCGCGTCGCGCACGCTCACACTCACTTTTAACTCCAAGCGGCGTATTGTGTCGAGACCCAGTGCACTTATTTTATCCCTCATCCAGACGCAGTTACTTGCTTTCAATATCAACAAACTGTTTACATTAATTTTTTAATTGCTTTCGTATAAATCTCGTTTATACACATCACCACTGTTAATCGCTTAAAGAAACAGGCCATTTAGAAATCAATATTCAAAAAATAACTTTAACTTTATTAATGTAGTCATAAGATACGTTTCAATTTAGCAAATTCTACTAGTGTAACATTGCGTCGTTTAACAATTACTCCAGCCTAATTTAAATAAATTCGTTTTTTTTCTGTATTCGTATAATCCTCTTTTCAATTTTGTTTCAAAAAACAAGCATTTATACTCAGTATGTAGATATCAAACTTGAAGCATTGAAATGCGAGCGCTTTGTTAAGCGAGCATTAGAAATTATAGCGAACAAAAGCTTTGGCAAAATTTAAACCATCATGTAGTGGTCGATGTGTTGCACTAGCGCCTACGCCCGAGTGAGTAATTAAAAAATCAACGATTCACTTTCACTGTCAATCTTGTAAGCTTCAAAACATACATTCAGATATTGAACATAATAGCAATTTAATGTGTATACACTACAAATTGCTACCAAACAATAAGACACATATTCGATGCACAAACGATGCGAACACGAGCACATTCACCGATGTCACATTGGCAGCGCGATCAAAGTGGGACATTGAATCGTTAAATGTGGTGGCCCAATTGTAGTCGTGAAACAAAGAGGATAGGGCAGGGCGCGCAGGACGACGTCGCTCGGGGTACTGCGTCGCGCGGCGTCGCGGCGGAGGCGGCGCCGGACCATCTAAATCGGGATCGACTCGCAACTCTCGCGACGACTCAAATACCTTGACTTCCTCAATATTACATTGAACCCACTGAGCACGAGACCGCCGATCGTACGTCAATCGACGCCCACTACTGCAGACTTCTTAGGATAACACACGTCCCACGGTGCAAAAAAAACGTAACTTCATTTCGTTTTCGGGTGAATGCAGTTACCGTTTTATATTCGTACTTATTTGAGATATCCAACGCATAGCGGTGCGCTGAATTGTAACAAAACCAAGCTCCGGAATAATTATTACTGTTTCAAATATCAAAGTTAATTTGGAGCAGATGTTAATTATTAAAGTTAAATACGTAATCTACATGGATTGTGGTCAATCAAAAATTTTTTACGTTATGGGTAGCAATCAATTACGTTGTGGTTGAAAGATTCTAATAATTTTAACCAAGTAATAATTTAAAAATGCACAATGTTCACGTAATTGAACAACAAAGAGATAAAAGATAAGCGGTTTTATTTGTCTGCATTTCATACAATTATATTAAATTCTAAGTAAAATGACTAAGACAACATACCTTGCGAAGGCGAAGCGAGGGCCGGGGATGATGAGTAGGGTAGACTGTGCACCGGTGATGCTAACGGAGACACGAGTGGAGACTGTGCAGTTTCCGCAGTCTGTTCTACGCTAGGCAGCACTTCGGGCGTCGATGATCTTCGTTTACTTTTATCGTCCCAATCACTACTATAAAGTATTGTCTCGTAGCCGTCTTCCTCTTGGCTGTTCGTTGGCGACCACACAACATTACAAATATCAGGTGTTGGCATAGCGGAAGATTCTAATTTAAGAATGTTGTTTTCTTTGACCATATCACGTTGGAGAGACGAGATCGATGAAGACGACGGCGATTTTACAATTACTCCTTGATCAGTGTTATCAATGCTATCGTCTTCTTTGGATGTGCATAGTATGGACTCGACTTCATTTGGCATAGGTCTTGTAATAACGTTAGTGTCTAAAATTAAGTCTTCTTCATCGAGTAAAGGTGGCGGGGATTTTGGTAGCCGAATAGGAGGTGATGGTGGAGGGTTATAATATGTCTTATCAACATCGCTACTTTCTTGTAACGTACTAGATTGAATGGGGGATATACATTCTATTTCGTTGGAAGATGGCAAAAAACCAGGTTGTTGAATAAATTCGTCTAGTTTCTCGATATTTGCTTTTTCTACTTCAGGAGAAACCGATGTTCTTTTTGAATGTATCCTTTCGACTGGTTCTACTTTCTGAGGACTCTGTCTAATAGGTGAACTTAAATTATCTCGTTTTACTGTAGGAGAAGCAAGTCTTTCGGATCTAGCGGTGGGAGGTATAGTTTCGAAGGGTATGGTACTATTAGTTCTAGGCGATGGTAACACAGGAGCGACATTTTTTACAGGACTAGGGGATTTCGCAACATGTATACCTCGATTAACTAATGAAGCAGGAAGGGTATTCGGGCGTTCCAAATGCGTATCACCAGCACCCGGCGATAGCGGCGGCGAGTAAACCCGCGAAGGGACCACATGTCTATCAGCCGCTTCCGGAGACTTTCTATCTGGATACCCAGATGATGATTTATAATCTGATCTCTGTTCGGGGTCATATTTAGACGGTCGGGACTTATTAAAGTGAGCGGTCCAGTTTCTCTGTTTTTCTATAAGTTCTTTATTAAAACGTCTGTCCGGTTTTTCTGGCTTAGGGAGAACACTAGGTTTAGCTGGTTTCGGCGGTGGTTGTTGCGCAGCACCATTGGATAGGCGGTCGCCGTTGACAGCGGGTGCCAGAGCGCACGTCGCCGCAGCACTGTTGCGAGTCGGGCTCACGGAACCCGCCGAGCTCGATCGAGAGCGCGCGGGAATCACCGGGAGCACTCCGCGCGTCCCGGCGAAACTTGCAGCTGCCGAAGGCGATTTTTCAATACGAAAATTACGATTTTCTTCACCTAGCTTCTCAAACAAAGCTCTAGCATTGTTAAACCTCGCCAGATGGCTTTCGGTTCGCACGACTGTCACATCACTTCCGCGCATATCTTCATCGTCTCTCGACGGCATCCCTTGAAATATATTAGCGATTTTGGAAACTTTAGTGCCTCTTTTCTTGCACTCCTCCATACTAGCCGGGTACGGCCGCTTCAATCCAATCTGGAAAAGAAATTATCCAGTATGATTTAACGAGAAGTATCTTCGTGCGACTCAGTACAAATATAAGAAAATAGGCCGCGTTTTCAAACGTCTGATAACATGAGATAAGCGCTAGCGCAGCAGGCAGGCGGCGCTCCGCACGGACACTGGTGCGAGCGACGCGGCCACTCGCGTCTTGCCTTCGTTGTCGCGAAAAGAACCCGAGATAGCGATAGCGCTGATAATACCTCGCTCGTATAACACTATACTTAGTTGACATAGCATTTCATATTTATATTAAGTAGTCACACTTATCGCAAAACTGTTCTTAAAAACAAACAAATTATTATTTTAATTGATTTCTAAAGAGATGAATGAATTACATACATTTATTTACATTGATGATCTTCCTACGCTACGGGTAAATGTTTCTACTATTGTAGCACACTCCTCTACGTAAGTTACTATCTAGTCTATACATATTGAAATTGTATATTGTGGAGGTATATTGATTATTGGTACTTCAAAAAATGAAATAATCTTTTGATAAGTATTTTTGATAACAATATACAGATATCAATAAGTAATTAATACAGTACATAACATTATACGATCGCCGTGTATACGGTTTTAAATTTTAATGTAGCAAACATGAAAAATATTCATATAATATCTTTGTTATTGTTTTTAGCTACCCAAACATACGTCGTAGCAAATATTAATCGGTGTGAAATAGCAGAAATATGTGTGACAGATCTATCGAAAACGGATTGTGGTGCTGGGATGACGCTAGTTCAGAATGCGAGCATATTCGGATGTTGCCCTGGGTGCAGATTCGACGACGGTGGACAAGGTATGAAATACTACACTACTAAAAAAACTTTCCCAATACGAGACCCTCGAAAAGTGTTCACGAGCAAAAGATTTAATTAATCTTAAATCATAGAAGAACAATATTATATTCTCTAAAAAATCTTAAGTGTATTTTTTTCAACAACTTTCGGAATTTAAAAAGTATGCTAATTGTCAAATCCTTATTTAAACCGTCCCTAAGATGTCCGAACTATTGGACAAACTGCATGATTACGATTTCATGTTTGCCTTTTCTAATCCGCTCGGTGCATGTTTGCCCGAAGTAAAAGTACTAACATATTAACAAAGAATAAGTTAATAGGTATTATTGGAATTAGATACGTGGTAGGTATGAGTCATTGTAAAACTAGAGAAATGAAGGCCGATATTTTATAAGGCGAAAGTGAACCGCTACACAAACGTGTTATTTGTTGTATTGGTGAAACTAGCTGTCGCAGAGGTTGTTTTACGAGCCAATCGTCCACTATAATATAATAAGTATATTATCTACTTATTCTTATAAATTTATAATACTTTATGCCCTCAAAAATATCTGAACATTATTAAACAAGAAGCAATATAACCAAGAGTATTTGAAAGTTTAAATTACTGTTTCTCATTTCGATAGTCACGACAAACGTGCTAAGTACTAAATTTTTGAATTCGCACCACGGTCGCACTCGCCAGAGCACTAATTTTTCATCATTTTCTTCCTAAATCGTAGCTACATATTGTAATACGTGACAGACAAAAAAAAGCCAAAGTAACTTATGTCGCAATAATAATTAAAACTTAAATATTAATTATTGGTGATTTTAGTAATATCAAGATCAGCGGCCAATGTTATAAAGTGATTTCATAACAGTTTAACTGATTATGCTGTTTTTAAATGATAATTGCCAAAGGAATGGTAGGCCAAAATACTAATTTAATGCTTAAAAGTACAAATTGATGACCTTTTTCGTGTAAGAATTTTCTTCAATATATAATTTTCATATGTTTTCTTTAACTTTAACCGTTACATATGTAGATCAATAAATAAATAATCTAACAAATATGAAGGTATATGATGTATTTCTCAGTTAAGAGTTTGCTGCTTTCTTGAAAAATTACCAGTTCTGTAACGTTCGTCTTACGAAGTAGTACGAAGAAGGATGAAAGAAGATATTCATCCTTAAAGATATATGTACCTCAATTTAAATCTCTATATTACCCAACATAAACATGTTCAAAATAATTGCTTGAACATAATTAATTAGTGCATTATACATGTATATTTTGAAGCATTATTATTATAGGTACAAGTATTATATTTTGCAGAAACAGTTCCTTCAGAAGGGTGTCGATCCCCGGCCAACTGCTTACCGGACGGACGGTACGCGCCTGTGCAATGTAAAGGCGATTTATTCACGGGGAGGTAAACGCACGTTTAAATTATGAAATGTAACAAAAACTTCGATACTTCACTCGCTAGTCAGTCAATATTGACCAAGTCGATTTGAATTGTAATCGATTTTATTCTCGCCTATTTATCGGGCATAACAAAAAAATGTACATTGATTGCAATTCTATCAGCTATCGGTATGCTTAATATCAATTTCAAAATGTTTAAAAGTTGAGACTGTTATTGTTTCTAAATGAATACATGTATGTACATGATTAATTTTTTTATTTAACTACGCCCGAATGCACTAACGTTTCACCATTGAAATGTACTAATAGTATTTACTCAATTCACAGATGTTTCTGCTCTGATGAAAATGGGAACAGAATATTTGGACAAATGTGGAGACGTGAAGCAAATGATATGACTTGCGGTAAGTTACTTATAGAAACATTTTAACGAATACAAATAAATACCCGAGGATTATGCATGATCGCGTATTTATATTTATAGTTTACTCTATAAGTAGGTATACACTTTCATAAATTTCCATTCAGACGGAAAATAATCTGCATTTTCTTCAGCAAAAAATTTAGGATTCCGAACATATTCCGAAAGGTTAATTAAAAATTCTGTTTGACAGAGATTGACAACTCGACCACCAAAAACTTCAGAAAGAGAACTGGATACTTAATCTGAACCAAAGACTAAAAACAATTCTACAACCGAGTCGATTCGAGTTAAAAGAATGTAGTTAAATTCAGTGAACGCATAAAATAAGAATGGTATACTTTTTAGCATGCAGCCGTAAAAGACATGAATTGGAAACGAAGCACGGCAAACTTACTACCCTACATTGCACTTCTAATGGGGACTACGAGCAGCTGCAGTGCGACGAGGGCATGTGCTGGTGCGCCCAGCCGAGGACGGGACAGCCCACCACACCGCCGGTGCAACAACTCGACATGCGGCGGCTGCCTTGTTGTAATTATTTTCACTATTACAAATACTTTGCCTTATATACTGTTAAAAATCTGGGGATCTCCTATTAGACTCAGGAAGTCGCGGCCATCGAGTGATTGCGATTGGACACCTTAATTGTAGTTCGGGATTAATCAGACGACTGGATTCCCAGAAAAACAGTAGTGTCTTAACATTTCTTTGAAAGTGAAGTCACGATAAAATGATAAGAATGATTTCGAATATGCAGTTATCTAGTTTTTGTCACGAATATGACGATTGTAAATCTATTGGTCACGAATAACTTAAACGAATCGAATCTTAAAGATTGTCACGTAATTACACTGGTTGGACAAAGCGTACTGAAAAAAATAGAACGACAGACACTCACGTTCAGTGAAGCGGCGGTGACATGGGTGATGGGGTGCGATATTGAAAGGTCTTCTATACGAGTATATAGTAAGTTTGCTTGCTTAAAAGATTTAAAGTAAGTATATCTTACGTAAAATTGTAACCAAGACATTTAACAACACTTAAACAAAAAAGTCATTTTGTTATGTGGGTAGGTACATAATAATTATTGTATCAAGGGTCAAAAGTGAAATGCAAACACCTCATTAAATAATTGATTATATAATAAGCGACCTTTACATAAGTATATTATTGTATGAATTCGGTTATTGCAGAACTGAACAGAACAGCGCAATGCCACCTTAAAACTTAATGTTTATGGTTACCATTTCTTAGATCCTTCTAATCTAGTCCTATTTATTTAGCTGAATAACTAACGATCTACCTACCTATAAACCTACATTCCAAAGCCCAATTTTAATTGAACTCCCCTTGTGCCAGTCAGTGGGGGAGCACTCGGTGAGCAGTACCTGAGAAGATGTGAAAGCATCGTGTACGCTCTGGCCAAGATCAGCAGAGAACAGTCGGCGCACGGAACCAATTTCTTAGGCAATCCAATAACGTTCTGCGATTTTGACGGAAGCTATGGACCATATCAAATTCAGAATGGAATGTAAGAAAACTTACATATTATTATTTACTGTTTATAACATTATAGCAGACGCACTGTCAGCTCTTCCGATAAAGACGTGAGTACCTTGATTGAATGCTTGTTAATTAAATAGTACTTTATGAGTGTATGTAATGTATATTTAATATCTATGTACCTATGTAAGTAAATTGCTATGAATTACATTCTCAATCGAAAAATTAATTAAAAAAAGAAACCCGACTGTATAATAAGTGATAATCTAAAAGATTGAAAGTTAATCCGACTTCACCACACCACTTAACAGTCCATATCTTGAAAACTAATGAACTGATTTGGATGAAACTTGCACTGTTCCCTAAGCTGAAGTAAATGTAAGCCAATAAAAAAAGAATGGTTACAATTCGATAAATAGTTTTGGCGAAATCCGCGGACAAACATACATACACCTAGAACATTTTGTATTTATGTACTTATTTGGAAGCTCTTATAGATTATTATATGTGAATATTTTAATTATTACAGTTCCAATAATATTTACATAGGTACATACATACTTACTTTCGAATAATAATTGATAACCTCCTTTTTTGAAGTCGGTTAAAAATTAAAAATATAAAACAACTTACGTAGGTGCATTGCAAGTTGCAACCCGATGATGAAGCAAATCCTAAAACCATCGATCTTCGAGACTTCACAAAGTTAGGTTTTAGGTTATACTAAACACGTGAACTGATTTTAATGATTCTACGATATGAATGATGACCAATAGATTTATCCTTAATCTTGCGAGTATCACTGAAGATATTAAAATATGTCTACATCGCAACGAAGGAACAAATAATCATACTACTTCTAGACTTAAGAACACAATCATAATAGCTCCTTTGCATTGCGCAGCCGGATAAAAAGGAGGATGTTCGTAATTAAAATATTAAATATTTGACGTGTTTTTCATTTAACTTTCAGCGCCTACTGCACTGGTCGAGACGCCAAAATCTTGGGCTCGTGGCAAGTCGTAGTCAGTGAAATGCGGGGAATAAATTGCAGTAAGTATCATCATATATGTACCCGCAAATAGATACGTCGATCTTTGTCATCGAACCTGAATGATGTATCTACCTTCATAGTTATTCTATGTATTATCTGATTTTGTTTTTCAATGCTATCCAATTTTTCGATACCTACACGTAAATTAGCCTCATCTCGTGACTACATTGCTAATTTGCATATTCGTAATACAAATTAATTTATAATGTAAAAAAAATGCAAATAAAGCAAAAATACGCGGAAACGTATGGCGGGGTACCGTTAAGCGCACACGCGTTGCAGAACGCAGAGTAAAGTGACGCGGACCGGTTTGCGACCGTGACCCTATTCCCGACATGCTGAACGGCTCCATTCAATCGGTTGACGCTCTGATGGAATGCGGGAGCCGCAATACTCGATCTCCTACCAAAACATAACTGTTCGACCAGTTCGAGGAAAAACAAAGTTTGCTCGTCGACAGATACGACGAGGCACGCAAACGCCACATTCGTCGATAAGAGAGGCGTCACATGAAAAATGTGAGATAAGCTAAGTTTTGATAAAAGTGAAAGTTGATCTTGCGAGATATATTCACGGAGAGGCCAAACAATGATTCAACTGTGAGTTAAACAAGAATCACCGAGTAGTTAGATGCCCGAACTTGTAACGAGAGATACTTAACTATTACGCATAAATTATTTATTATAGATGTTTGAACGTTTAACCATTAGTTATTAGTTACATTATAATATGGGTAGCATTTTTCAACTGATTTGTATATTCTATATTAATCACCATTACCGTGATTACGTTTCAACAGATTGCGCTCGGGATACGATGCTGCACTTCCCGGAAAGGGGTATGACAGTTTCAGAAGTTTGCCTGCCGAACGGCAACTACCGCCCCAATCAGAATGTGGGCGACGTCAGGTACTGCGTCGACGACGACGGCTACCCGCTCGAGGAGGCAGACTGGCCGCCAGCGTGCTTCACCAATAACAACTAGGGCTAGATAGAGCCTCGTCACGGAACATTCAAATTACTTTAACAGTATAAAAAGTATTATAACGTAAATCAGAATCAATAAAACATTCTTTATTTTTTATTCCGTCATTATTCATAACATCATTAATTTAGTAATAGGTACGTGAAAGTTTTTATTTGATTACTAGTCTGTATCTAGTTAAGAGATTTAGATGTAGTTGTACCGTACGACACGGACGCTCGCTAAGAAACAGTGAGAATTGAAGAGTCTAGAATCTAGATGAACATAAATAGCGAGTCGCTTTCATTGTTGAAGTGTTGTTCGCTTCCTTACAAAATAATTTTATCAATTTATACTGTTCATAAAAAGTAAATGATACCAATTAAATGGTCATGATGAAAGGCCATCCCTTCACAATGTTCGCTGCGCTAAGGGAGGGCTTGATTTTTATTTTTATGAATGTTTATATAATTACGGTCAATTCACACCAAAGTGAAGCGTCAGCAGCTGCCAGCAAGGCACGCAGCGAGTAGCGACTCGCGCGCCGCAGGGATGCACTAGAACCGCTCGTGCCACTAGTGCGTCGACAGCTGACATTTCGGTGTGAATTTAACGAACAACACCAATAAGGAGCTTACTACTTTATATCTATAAAGCCTTGGTCAGGCACAACGCGCGACGAAAACTTGAGCAACTTGGCTCATAACACGGCGATAATCGCGCCGATGCAGAATCTGTCAGTCTACGCAAGCTGACAAGTATTTACCTAAGTTTTAAAGTACATTTGGAAAAATGACATAAGTTTAATTATTTTATCTTTAATCGATACTTACGTTGCAAATGTAGACCCGGTGTATGGTGCAAGCGTCGCGCAACGCGTGTCATACGACGCCGCGCGGCCGCCCGCTCGCCGCGCGCGCTCGCCCATCTGGAACAAGCGGTTAGAATTACCATTTACCAATATGACAGACATCATATTTGCCGTATTTCCTAAACATTATACAATACCTACCTTTTATCGAAAAAAAAGAGCGGATTAAGTTTGTAGTGTCCGATCTGAATCCGAGAACATATTATACTGATCCAAAATGCACTGAACTATTTGGATATCATGAATCTGATCTTGATCCGAAAAATATGGTTGTTTGGTACCTACCTATTTATTTATTTATTTACAACACAAAATATTTTTACATTTTTGATTTCTTCACGTGCTTGTAAGCGCTACGTCTCGTACTAGTAAAGACACATGCGTCATTAATGCCTAATTAGTAAATTTAAGAAGATATTTGTGAGATAGGTGTGATGATATAGTATATTCAGTGTTATCAGATCCAAGTCTCCGAAACAAAAAATATTAAGGTACGCAATAGTTAAGTAGGACTTCCTTTTTTGTACCTTATTATTACGAAACCAATCCCGTGGTACTTGGTAGGTAGCAGGGAAACTGGCGGTTCAGGTTACCATTGCACCTTGCAATCGCACTTCACATCCAACACGAGCAAGGTCGAGCGACTTTTCTTGGTTAAAGTTATTTTTAAATAAGACCAACGTTCTAAATACGTCAACACAAGGGGTTAGACTAAACTGAACCCTCTCGAAATGTTAGAGAATCAGTCTACCCAGTTCATCCAGTTGAAACAAAACATCTCCAGCGGATTTTCAAATTGTATAATTTCGAGGACTTTTCTTACACAATGGGTATTGTGGATGCCGAAACTACAAGCAAAGATATTATCCAATATATGGTATGAGTGGTGAGGATAGGAATACTTACACCAGAGCTTAAGAATTATTACTTATTATTTATATTATTGTGATGGGGTTCTCAATTATAAACAAAAATACCTACTTTTTATCATAAAAACCTTTAACTTTTCGATAGCTACTGTGGCCAATTCTGTTGTACACATTCTCTAAATCTAAACTAAAATGACAGGTCTGTATCGATTGCTATCTCTTTCACAATGCTCCCTGCAGAAAAGGATAGCACTATTTTTAAACCTGTCAATTTAGTTTAAGTTTAGAGATTGTGTACAACAGAATTAGCCACACTGTCAAATTATATTTGCGTGTTCAGGCAACATTTTACTAATTGCCAAAATCCTAAAAATCTGTCCAGCAATTTTTCGGTCGGAAATTAGCAACAATAAAATGGAATGTTAACCAATCATATTGTTTTAAAATAATTTGGTTATCATTATTTAAGATTTCACGGAATCATGATAGCCTAAGAAGTATACATGGTATAAAAAGGCTTGTCTGACTGACTGACTGATCTATCCACACATGGCCAGCCGCTGTTGAAATTTTGACAGTAGGGTTCTGTTAAGACGTAGACACTCATTATTTTTAGAAATTTCATCCTTGAGGGAGTTAAATAGAAGATGAAAGTTTGTATGAAAATCTATAATTTTTCAAGTTGTGTCCACGAAAATTGGTCACGGTTTAAATACGAATAAATTATAAAGGGGTGATAAAGTTTGTGTAGAGAAACATTTTTTGAACCTAAATCCACGCGGACGAAGTCGTGGCCACAGATAGTTTTTAGAAGTTACTTAGTATCTAATGTAAATTAGATCACAAGCACAAGTAATCTAAATCAATTTCAAAAGAATTTAGCCCTCATGTTTCACAAAGAGTAGTCACTCTTTGGATACTCTACGAAGGGTTCGGCTTGTCGCCACTTGGACACGTCACACCCGCTCTTGATAGGCGATTGTAAAGTGCGATCGACCTTATTTTGGAAAATGTTTTTCTAAAACTACCTACTTAACTATGTGCCTACTCAGTTTTATAATCTGTCTTAAATAATATGTAATATTATATGGATAATGGCCTCATAAGACTTAGTGTCACTCAGCGGGCGATGGAGAGAGCTATGCTCGGAGTGTCCCTGCGGGATCAAATCAGAGATGAGGATATCCGCAGGAGAACCAGAGTCACCGACAGCTCATCGAGTCGCGAAACTAAAGTTGCC
The DNA here is from genome assembly GCA_920104075.1 of Melanargia galathea. Classification (NCBI taxonomy): domain Eukaryota; kingdom Metazoa; phylum Arthropoda; class Insecta; order Lepidoptera; family Nymphalidae; genus Melanargia; species Melanargia galathea. The sequence continues at coordinate 13,631,766 of OV049872.1, forward strand.
AAGCAATGGCAATGTGATGTTCGAAGAACTGATGGACGTTGGGGTCCCAAAGTGCTCGAATGGCGACCTCGCACCAGTAAATGAAGTGTAGGTAGAACCCCCACTCGATGGACAGACGATCTTAAGCAAGTTGCTGGCAGCCGCTGAAATCAGATGGCACAAGATCGTGTTCTGTGGCGATCCTTGCAAGAGACCTATGTCCAGCAGACCTATGACCAGGACGTCTATTGGTTGAGACAATGATTATCTGGATGAAAACTCAAGCTGCACCTTATGACCAGTAAAGGAAGTATCCGTAATACGCGACACTTCATACAAGCGTACCTACTACCTACTTCTTGTGGGCAATGGGACGAAGGTTGCAGGAGAGGAGCGAGTATCATAGATTTACGTAAGTATTATTACATAACTATCGACAGTGGTAATGATTGTATGACAAGTTTAACATTAGATAACACTTTCGACTGTATCGACTCTATGGATGGTGATTTACCAATAGTATCAATACTATCAATTTCTATCAAGGTTGTTAGTGATAGTATTTACCTCGATAGAATCGCATCAGTATTATCGACACTATCTATGGACTATTGATAGCTTCCATAATTTTACTATATCTAGGTGTATTTTCAATACTATGCTGGCTCGCTGGCTATTCGGTTTAAAAGGTGATGTTTTAATTAATCATAACAATATAACTAAGACATAAAATATTAGAGACCTTGATTTAAAGTGAATAGCAACTACTTAAAAATAAAATACCTATACTATTGATGCTTGAGTAATACTATGGATTTATATACTAATGCAATCTATATTGTCAATCTACAGCATTACTACTACTACACTTATAGTAGCAATACTATTTTTTTTAACTATCGATTCTATCGATAGTATTATCAAAAATGTATATTAGCATTATTACTATTGATATTATGACTCATTTTAAGGCCACAATATTATCAATAGACTGTTACGTAGTAATGTTAGTATTCTTTGATATGACTTTTGCACATTTTTGCAAATCTCAAAGCAATACAATTCATACTAACCCTCCTGGTAACACATTAAATATTGAAAGTCACTGTTTAATATTTAGTAAATGTTTTTAGAGTTTAGTGGCTATTCTATGATGCTCAACTACTTCACAAAATATTGAGGTCATCTTCCACTGTGTACAATGTTATAAGAAGCACAGTTTGTACAGAATTAGTGAGGCGTAGAAATATTCTTTATATCTTCTGAAGCTTTTTCAAATCTGTGCTTATCAAAAGAATCTGTGCTAATCATTGAATAAGGGGTTTTGCAGACAGTCTGCATTTGGACTGTAAGCCAACTGCAAAATTGAACATACAGGGCAAACATGGACTCTGCACTCTGCAGTCGCTGCAATTGGTCAGCAGTTGTGATGAAGCCTGGCCATCAATTTTTGTTAAAAGATATCAAACTGATCTAGGAAATATTTCACCACAGTGTTGGAAAAATCATGATTTTTTATTTGAAAAAAAATTTATTGAATATTGCATGAAATGGAACCCACCCCTTGGTGCCAGTTTGTCAGTCAGTATGTTGTATGAATGTTCAATGTATTTATATGACTTTTTAACTTTTTAGCCATAGTTGATGTATGATCATGTACTCGAAATCAGAGTATTATAATATTGTGACAGGGTTATATTATGATAATTCGAAGTTAGAAACAAAGACAGTCGATTCAATCATTGATTGTTACTGAATAAATCGTTTGACTTAAATCATGATTTAATTTAATCATGCCAACCCTGTTTCAGGATAATCAAGTTATTGTCAAAGTTTAATTTTTATTTGATATTGCTCATCTGGACATGAGGCATAACTGGTCCATCGATCTTGGCAAAGAGAGAGCTTGCACCCTGAACACAAGATGGATAATGTTCCTTCAGAAAAACAGAAAAAAAAAGAATAAGTAACAGTCTATTTTTGATGACTAGTATTGAATAATACTCATACACATCCTTAGTATTCCGTACTATCCAAACTTAATGATACTAATCCATACAATTTTGCAGCAGGTTTGCCATCCATTGCAGACAGTGTGTATAGGAATAGATAGAGATAGGAAAAAGTTGATGATAATATAAATAATAATTATTTAATTTATAATACCTATTATCTGAGACTTTATCTAATAGGAATTTATCGTTTTACATCCTTCTTATTTCATTAAAAAAGGATATATGTCTCAAGGATAAAAGCTATCTCTGTAACAAATATCATAAAGACAAGATTTTGTGGGCAATAGTTAGTTTTTAATATGTTAAAATTAGTAGTGTAGTCAGGTCTAGAAGTCTTCTTGGGGAAATTCTCATTTTGTCTATCTTCTGAAATATTATTTTATTTACTTTATATATTTTTCTTTGCCAGATTTCTTCCCAACTGACTAATTTAAGCACAAGTATAGTAAACATTCACAACAGAAAAGAAAGCAGCTACTTAATTATATATATGCAAAACTACACTACTACTATACAATTACTTATATACTACTATATACTACTACTTATATACGAATTTACATAAAGTGGTTATTACAATTTAGTGCTGTTCAATAAATTAAATATTACACCTATAAATTTTCATTTTTAATGATTTTCTTTAGACTTGTTAGATGTGATGTACTGATTTTAAATATTCTATATCAAAGAAGATAAGATATTTTAAAAATGTTTGAATAATGTAATGAGAAGTATTAACATCATTCAGTAATTGCGGAGCATATGTTTAATGTCTACTTGATAAAGTAAATACGCATAGAAATTAAGTGAAAAAGAAAACCTGATACTGACCTTAAAAAAGAGTCACGTTTTCACCAACTAGGTGCGATCCGGTTTGCCACATCAGTGCTAATTTGAACCACATATTAAATTAATAATACACTTATGCACTTTTCACTAATACTTATTTAATTAATGGTCTAAATAAATTAAACATCCATAACACCGCACACCCACTTGCAACAGCCCGACACAAACAGAGTTCTGAAGCCTATTCTTGAAGAGTAGGAAACGTCAATAATCCGGGAAAGCTTCGATTCGCGTAAATGCATGTATAGAAACTAATGTGTACTAATGCTACAATATAGTAATCTTATAACTAATTAGTTCATTAGAATTATTCAGACGTTTCAAGTTATGTACATTATTAATAATTAATAAATATATTGCAAAATTTTGCGAGACCACTCTCGTCTCCCCTGTCACAATCAGTGTTGCCGTTAGGACAATCTAGTTTGTGGCTACTTCAAATGAAAAAGTCGCTAGTTTTGTAATAAAAATCACCTTCAAAAAGTGGCTAGAAGTAGCTAAATATCATGACCTAATTTAATAATTTTTAAAATTTACCTAGGTACCTATTTTAATATTAAAAGTGATTAGTCATTAGAAACTAGTGATGTGCGTAATCGATTATCAATAATCGATTAATCGATTATTAAAATGATCGATTGTAATCGATTATGATTTTGCATAATCGATCATGATCGATTATAAAGATATACGTTAATTACCAAACTTTACTACCAGCTTTCTGTTATTAATTTGCTTGCTAAAATATAATATGGTTTGGCAACCCTATCATTGCAAAAAGGGTATTCCCTCAAAGTTAGTTTTAGGCTTTGTTCACACCAAACGGATAGTCAGCCGCCGACTGTGAGCGAGCGTTATGCAGCTTACAGCTTTTTCATACATACTCAACTTTTCGAACACACCGAACCGACGATACGCCTTTACCAACTGTAGTGAAATTACCCCCGCTATGAGTATCTATATATGTACAAGCTGTGCCCCGCGATGTTACCCGTGATTAATAAGTTTGTACACATAAAAAATATTTTCATCCCATCTATTCGAAAAGGACGACTTGGTTCGCCTTTAAGTGCACCCAAAGGTGGTGTTTGCGGCGTACTTATTTATAAGTGCGCGTAAAAGATAATTGCGGCGCACTTATAAATAATTGCGCCGCAATTATCTTTGCCGCGCACTTTTTGAAGATGAAGGGCCCGTGGTCCCACCGGGCTAGGCGCGAATGATATCGATTGTTGTTATTGTTGTAACAAGTTTGACATCTGTGTATGTATGTGTGTCTGTATCTGTCTGTTCCCCCGTAGCGCTCAAATGGTTGAACCGATTTGAATGCGGTTTTTTTTGTTTGAAAGTTGAATTAGTCGGGAGTATTTTTAGCTATGTTTGATGAAAATTGGATCAAGATGGCCGCCGCCACAAAATGGCGGATTACATATTTTTTCACAACTCCCTCAATATGGGTATCAAATGAAAGGTCTTGACTAGTAGAATAACACTATGCAAATCCAAGATGGCCGCCATCACAAAATGGCGAAATTCGGGGGTTTCTTAAATTTTTAATTTATACTTTTATTATTAATCCGCCATTTTGTGGCGGCGGCCATCTTGGACCGATTTTCATCAAACATAGCTAAAACACTCCCGAACTAATTCACCTTTCAAACAAAGAAACCGCATTCAAATCGGTCTATCCGTTCGAGAGCTATGGGGGAACAGACAGACATACACATACACACACACACACACACAGACACGTCAAACTTATAACACCCCGTCTTTTTTGCGTCGAGGGTTAAAAATATGAGGCGCCTTTTATTTCCTCATACAGGGTGATGAAAAGTAAGAGTGTATCACTCGGGCGACGTACTTTGAATCCCTCGCTACGTTCAGGATTGTACTAAAGAATCCCTCGCTACGCTCGGGATTCTACTATACAATCCTTCGCTTCGCTCTGGATTCAAAAAAGCGCCCTCGCCGTAAAAATATTATTTTGCTCCCTTATGATACAATCTACTATTGAACAAAATCATCTAAGAGTCACTTAGCAACGAGAACGACAGCAAATTCATGCAAAAGCATACAAATGCATGCAACGACAGCAAACTATTGCAATAATTTGTTATGTGAGCGCGTAGACAGTGTGAGCGTGATGTACCTAAGAACAATCAGCGTTTAACAGTACCTATCTCGTGTTTGGAAGTCTACTTATATCTATTTAAGTCCCTCAGGAACACTTTTCCGGGATAAAAAGTAGCCTATGTGTTATTCCAGGACATAACCAGCTATCTCCAATCCAAATGTCAGCCAAATCGGTCCAGTAGTTGCGGCGTTAAAAAGTAATAAACATACACACATACATACACACACACACAAACTTTCGCCTTAGTGTAATAAATAGGTATCTAATAGGTATGTATATTTAATTTTGATCAATTACATTATTTTTTAATTATTCTATTTAATTTTCTAATTTCAATTTCAAAAAATTTAAAAAATAGTGTTTATCTACTCTCATATCTTAAAATCCCGAATATGAAATCAAAATGTGTCATATATTGGACTACTTTATTCACATACATCTATAATATTTAAAAAAAAAAAATTAAAAAAATTCATTATAACACTACTTTGTTAGGAAATTATTGCAAAGTAATGTTATAAAATAATTTTTTCTACATTATAGTACAGGCGAACTGGGTTCTGGTATTTTTGAGCCATGGCGGGAAATTCGTGCGACCTCCTTACAGTAGATGTGTGTAACTGTACAAACGCGTTAAACATTGTGAATTGTGTTAAATTGCAGAAGAGTAACTACTAAAAATTAAGTTTACTTAAAATTAAGTAACTACTAAAAATAACTACTAAAAATTAATAACTATTAAAAATTAAATTTTTGATAAGCTTGAGCTATTTTCCGATCCACTAATTTCTATAGGACATTAGGACTCCTCTACTACTATTAATTTCTCTATGGTAACCCAGGCTGTATGGTCAACGATCTTGGCCTGTCCCGAAAGGGACAAACCGAAAAAGAAGAAGAATCTCTATGGTAACAACTGAATTTTGGCGCCATACGCTAGTTATAATATTTAAATTTTTTATTTGTTACTCAAAACTTTACAAGACATGGTTTTTATTGTGCGGAAAAATGTCTAGCAGTGATACTGAAGAGAATTTAACTCCACCTGACCACCGACCAACAATCTTTTGCCAGCAAAATCAAAGAAAACTCACGACAAATATTACCAAGATTTTATGGTTTGGATTTTAAGATATGAGTTTAGATAAAGTAGTGTATGAAACTCTACATAATTAGTTATTAAAACACTCGTGTAATACTATTAAAAAACTCGCCTGCGGCTCGTTTTTTAAACTAACACTCGTGTTTTAATAACCTCTATTATGCAACCGTTTCATAAACTACTATTGTTTTTCTTTTTTCAGAACAGTCTAAAAGGTTTAAATAATATAGATGTTGCTACTAAATGCAAGGGTTCAGAATTTTTTCCAGAAAGTAGAATTGTTTTTTCAGTTCTTTCTAAGAATTATTTCATAATCGATCATTAATCGATTAATAATCGATTATTATTTTATAATCGATTAATATAATCGATTAATCGATTATCAAAATAATCGAATCGGCACATCTATATTAGAAACCTCGGCCCTATCTGAGATTACTAATACATCGGTGTGGATCTGGTGTTGCCTACTCAATGTTTTTACTTTTTATACTCCGGCTCCAGACGTTGGCCCCAACACTGTTCGCCCAACGTGTGGGTCGGGACATTAGCATTGGCCAACGCTCGCTCGAACATTGGGAGTTTGCCATTCTGTGTCGGTTTTTCAAAAAAGGAATAACTGCACCAACGTTCACGAACCGTCCATACGTTGGTGCCAACATCAGTCTTTTTCCGTGTTATATGACGTCTCGTCATTCACCAGATTCTTTGACGTGGTTTTTTCTTTTTATTTTCATTAATATATACAAGTTATAATAATAATATGTACTCACGTGTTTACAGTACGTAAAAGCGCTGACAGCAATTTCGATTTCTGTATCGGACAATCTTCACTTTGGCTATGACGCGACAGAACTCTAGTATTATAGCCAACATGTGAACGCCTCACGACAATATCGACCAACATTGGGGCGACCATTGGGACCAACGTGTGGAGCCAGCGTTTTTATTATACGGCCCTAGATACCAGTCTTTTAAGGTCAGTTTGCCTACTCAATCTATGAAGCTAACTGCTAACCATAGATTTCTTTTTAATCACTACAGATACCTACCTACTTAACAATATAAATAGATATAGAGCTGAAAACTCAACTATTAAAAAGAAGCTAGAAAATACAAAACTAAAAATACAAAAAGTAGCTAGAAGTTGCTAGATTTATTTTGGTGGCTAGATGGATTTATTTTGTAGCTAAAACTGTTGAAAATCCGCTAGATCTAGCCACAAAGTGGCTAAAACGGCAACACTGGTCACAATTTTTTTGACTCTAGTTTTTTTTTGTCAGATTACAGATAATATCATGAATGATACTATTTAGTTTATTATCTTTGGTTTATTATAGCAATACAGTGCGACCAATCTATCTGTGACACACCTACTTTAGAAACGTGTCAAAAATACACTCACACACGCACAATCCCATAACATAAAATGGCGCGTGTTCATTGTGATGTCTCAAGTTGTGCGTGCATATCATAGAGAAAATAATAATAAATAGAGTTGGCATAACTACCTTAAAAACGTGCCAAAAATACACTCACACACGCACAATCCTGTAACATAAAATGGCGCGTGTTCATTGTGATGTCTCAAGTTGTGCGTGTGTGAGTGTTCATGTATACATTTTAGGGAGGCCATCTTAAGTCACGAGTGTGCCGCAAACTGTTTTATTATTATGTAAAAAATGTAATGTTGTCTCTTTCACACTTATGAAAATTTTGATAAGCTTGAGCTATTTTCCGATCCACTAATTTCTATAGGACATTATGCCAGCTCTATTTATTATTATTTTCTCTATGGTGCATATACAACGTTAGTTTTACTTTACGCAAAACCTGAAAGTAGTTTGTTTAGAATCAGTAACAAAATCGAATCCAACCATTTTTATATAGTGTTATATTTTTGTCCAAAAATATTTTGAAATCTTACAAGCTTAGACACAATGATTTACCGCGCATCAGCTGACTGTCGGCACACAGCGGCGGTCATTCAACTCGCGTCGATCGCTAGGCGCTGCGGCGACGGCTTGCGGTGACCATTTTTTTCGAGGACAACGACGCAACATAACAAGCTTATAACTTCGTTACTTTTCATTATATTTTTTTGAAATTTTGTATAAATATTCTTAATGTAAAAATATTTGACACGTGTTTCGGTTTTTGCGCAAAGTAAAACTAACGTTGTATACATTTTAGGGAGGCCATCTTTTGTAATGAGTCTGCCGCAAACTGTTTTATTATAGAATAGAATAGAATAGAAAAGTTTTTTATTCAAATAAACTTTTACAAGTGCTTTTGAATAGTCAGATGAATCTACCACTGGTTCGGAATGCCGTTCCAACCGAGAAGAACCAGCAAGAAACTCGGCGGTTGCTTTTTTCCAAATTTACAATATCAATATAACAATTTTATGGTAAGTACATGATTGAATTGCCGCCTCGCGCATTGCTGGAACGAGTCAAATCCACGCCTTTTTATCATTTATATAAGTAATCATAATTTTATTCAGATAAACTTTCGGAAGCGTTTACGAATCGACAAATGAATCTACCACAGGTTCGGAATGGTGCTTACAATTCTACACATGTGAAGAAGGGCAGACAAAAGTAGCCCCATTTCCGACGGTGGCACCCGTTCACGAGCATGACGCATGATCCAGCCATTGCTTCGCTCAACCATATTCGAGGGAACGTAACAACCCGCACCACACGACACCACCACAGAAATGTTTAAAGAGAGCGTGACATACTTAGGCTACCCATGATCAAAGCATCGAATTGAACACCAATAATCAAATACTCGGTTTAAGACATTGAGAAATTGCTCCATGCTTTTTTATCATTTATATAATCTTCAATTGTATAATATGCTTTTTTTATGAGCATATTTTTAATAGAGTTCTTAAACTTGTGTAAAGGCAAGTCTAAGATTGCTTGTGGAATTTTATTATAGAACATTACGCCCATTCCCACAAATGACCTTTGGACCCTTTTGAGGCGTAACTGAGGAATCACGAGCCTATTTCTATTTCTTAATTGCCTGTCGTGTAATTCGCACTTTTTAATGTAACTGTGAATGTTTTGCCTAACAAAAATTATATTGTTATAGATATATTGAGAAGCTACCGTAAGAATACCTATTTCTTTAAATTTCTCTCGAAGGGAATCCCGCGGTTTTAAATTATAAATTGCGCGAATTGCCCTTTTTTGTAAAACGAAAATTTTTTCAATATCAGCCGCTTTACCCCATAGTATGAGTCCATACGACATAATACTATGGAAATATGCAAAATAAACAATTTTTGCAGTTTCTATATCTGTTATCTGTCGAATCTTCCTAACAGCGTAAGCAGCAGAGCTGAGCTTGCCAGCAAGTGTTGCTATATGGGTGCCCCATTGAAGCTTTGCATCTAGGGTTATTCCCAAGAACACAGTTGTGTCCTCAGTTTTCAATGGCTCACCACTTATCTTTAAATTTTTGCTAGTAACCCTTGTATTGGGCAATAGAAACTCGACACACTTGGTTTTTTTTGCATTCAAAAGTAGATTGTAGTAAACCAGTGTGAAACTTGAGATAATGTATTATTTACATCGTCAAAATTGTCCTTAGTCCTATCGACTTTAAAAATCAAAGACGTGTCGTCAGCAAATAGTACAATATCGCAAGCATTTTTGACAAAATGTGGTAAATCATTAATATAAACCAGAAACATGAATGGACCCAGAATAGAGCCTTGGGGAACACCCATTACTGAGGCTGATCCGGACGACTTAACATCATTGATACATACTCTCTGTATGCGATCACTGAGATAAGAGGCAATAAGACTGAGTGCAGTTTCTTTAATACCATAGTGGCTTAATTTTCGTAAGAGAGTCTCATGATCAACGCAATCGAATGCTTTTGACAAATCACAGAAAATACCAATGGCATTCTGTGATTTCTCCCATGCATCGAAAATATGCCGTAACAGCCTTGCGGCCGCATCGGTTGTAGAACGACCCTTAGTGAAACCATACTGCTCAGAGTGAAGTAATTTATTTAAATTAAAGTGCAAAAGCAGTTGGTTGAGCATCATTTTCTCAAATATCTTGCTGAGAGTTGGTAGAATCGAGATCGGCCTGTAGTTATTTGGGTCACTTTTGCTTCCCGATTTAAATAGAGGTATTAATTTACTACATTTCATTAGGTCAGGAAATGATCCCGAGTCTATGGATTTGTTAAAAATAACAGCAAGATATGGTGCAATAACGTCAATAATATTATGGATTATTTTTACTGATATTCCCCATAAGTCTCCTGTTTTTTTGTGTTGTAAAGACTTAAATGTTTTAATAACATCATATGGGGTTACGTATTTAAATCGAAATAATACATTGCACTCAGAAACATTGCCCTTTAAAATACTATAGGCTTCTGTTGGCGATTATTATGTCAAAAATGTAATGTTGTCTCTTCCATAGTACACACTTATGAAAATTTTGATTAGCTTGAGCTATTTTCCGATCCACTATTTTCTATAGGACATTAGGGCACCTCTATATTATTATTATTATTATCTCTATGTATCTCACCATAAAGTAGGTAAACTATACCCGAATTACTAATTCCGTGGAATTCTGACGTTTCGTAATGTTACCAGAGATAAAACAATTCCCACAAAAAAGATAAAAAATTCTAAACTTATGCAAATACAAATCAACTACCGCATGTAGATATGACAAATGCCTGACAGACACTTCATGGTGATAATGTCATTCGACATCCATTTTTGAATACATTTTTTCAATGTGCTTCTTTTGTTTTCTATTACTGTTAGTGTGCACTTTCTATTCCACTCTTAGCAATTTCTATTTTAGGGCGAAACGACTAAAATTATTACGCGACTTAGGGCTTTTTATGTTGACAGGGAATTAAAGTACTTTGGGGTAAAATCGTACTTCGTAGATGTTAACCCTGTTTTTCATACAAATAACCATAGAGATAATAATAATAAGTAGAGTAGGCATACCTACTTTAAAAACGTGCCAAAAATACACTCACACACGCACAATCCTGTAACATAAAATGGCGCGTGTTCATTGTGATCTAAGATATTGTAATATATACTCTAAATAGATGTCAAGTTTACAGCTGTCTGTGGTCACAAGTTTTTTAATGACACGTGACGATGACACGTGACGTGCTAGTGATGTAACTATCGATATTTTGACTGTGAGGATCTATAGGGACACAATATGCGTGTTTAAATATGTGGACCATACTCTAATATTACATTATGCGAAAGTGTGTCTTTCTGTCTTTTACCTTTTCAGGGCCCATCCGATTTGGACGAAATTTTGTACACAGACAGCTTGCATCCCGGGAACCGATATCTAAGGCTACTTTTGTCTTGCAGTATCAAAGCGTTCCTACAAGATTAATAAAATAAAAACCTAAGCTCACGTGAATGAAGTCTCGGGCATCATCTTGTTAGGAAATACAAGAATAATATGTTTCATATTATAGTATATTTTTAACCGACTTCAAAAAAGGACTACTACATTTATGCGTGTAACATCGCACATAAGAATGGTAACTAGGTGTGTTATACATATACTAAAACCTTCCTGAAAGTACTATGTAGATTACAATAGTGAATTGTTTTGTCTCGAAATACAAAATATTAAACCTATTTATATTAATAGGTAGTAATATTATACTTCGTGCAATTTGCACATTGCACACGTTGCACATTGCACGAAGAACCGATGGACGTTGGGGTCCCAAGGTGCTTGAATGGCGACCTCGCACCAGCAAACGAAGCGTAGGTAGGCCCCCCCACTCGACACAGACGATCTCAAGCGAGTCGCTGGTAGCCGTTGGAATCAGGCGGCACAAGATCGTGTGTTGTGGCGATCCTTGCAAGAGACCTATGTCCAGCAGTGGACGTCCATTGTTTGAAACGAACGAACGAACGAACGAATATTATACACTTACTAAATTTCTTTGAACATTAATGTTTATACGTCACTCCGTTAATGTGCGAATGGAAACTTCATTGGCGGAATTTTCTTCTGCATTACAGACATCCATTGGTAACGGTTCTCTTGCCTTAAATTAAAAAAATCAGACGTGGTAGAACATTTTTCACGTTTCGCTTCAGCGTTTTTCATACACCAATAACAGCTTTTAGGGTAAAACTTTTAAAACGTGCCGCCTTGATATGGGTTATGGGATGGGGGGAGGGAGAGGGTAAATCATCCAGTGTTGAGGTTAGAATTGATTTTCGTTGTTTTCTTGAAAACGATGAACTACCTTATTATAAGAGTGTTAGCATTATACTCGTGGACCAAACATCTATCACTAATGACTATTTTATCTCTGAATTCGTGCCAAAGACTATTAAGTCCAACCCTAGTATTTGCATGTATTTTGCACCTTCACACAACACTAGCATGAAATTATGGTATTATTACAAATATTTGATATTATTATAATTACCAATGTGTCTATATGCGGCAAAAATAATAGCGTTTGCTTTTAAGCGCCTCCATTTTAAATTGTTTTTGGGCACAAATCAATTAAGTGTGAAGTGTTTTGAACAAATATGACTATGTTTCTGCGATGTCCAATATTGCGGTCTTATTCTTTGTGCCCATTCATTTCTTATTTTTGGGTTCTTTGGAAATCTGTAACAAATAAAAATTTAGCGATCATGATACAACAATCTAGCACGCGGAAATACACGTAAGTATTCATTGTGTGTAGTGGCTACGGAATCTAATGTTCAAAAATTAAAAAAAAAACCCGACATTCACCATTTTTTTATCGCGGCCATCTTGGATTTGCATGGTGTTATTCTACTAGTCAAGCCCTTTCATTTGATACCCATATTAACGGAGTTGTAAATAATAAATAATCTACCATTTTGTAGCGGCGGCCATCTTGCATCGATTTTCATCAAAATAGCTGACAACACTTTCGACTAATTCACCTTTCAAACAAAAAAACCGCGTTCAAATCGGTTCACCCGTTTTAGCGCTACAGAGGAACAGACAGACAGACAGACAGACACACACACATACACACACACACACAACACACACACACACAGACACATCAAACTTATAACACACCGTCGTTTTTGCGTCGGAGGTTAAAAATTTTATCGCACGTAATCGATATGCAATTTTAGTACATCACTATGCTAAAAAACATAACCTTTATTAGTCAACAGAAAATATTTAAAAAATAGGCAAAAATGGGTGTAGAATTGAACACGATGATGGTTTCCAAAAACTACAAATAACGTTACATAATTTTAGATTATATTTACATACAAAACTATCAAAACTCACCGATGAAATGATAATATTTCTTTAAAATTTTCTTTTCGGCCCCTATAGGAATTACATTCTTTCACAGCACAGGACATTATAATAAAACTACGGAAAATTTATCAAAAATAACTTAAGATCAAACATTTATAAATTCTTGGAAGAATAACACCAAAATAATAAACATTTATCAGCCTCGTGATTGATGTTTTTGGAAAATTATGATGCGACTAAATAAGGACTAAATTCAATTATGACACATCCAAAAACAATATAGTAATGATGATTTATGAGACATACCTATTTAATTTGGTAGGATTAAATTTATTAAAATATAACAAATAAGTCCATTTGACAATCAATTTAGTGACACGGTTAGAAATAATAAAAAGCAAGTGCGATTCGGTGTTTCATTTACACCTAGACAGGAGTCATTTAGGTTAGGTGAGTACAATAACTGTACCTCAAGTTAATTTTTAGCTTCAGATCTCTTAGTTAATAGATCAATGATTGTGATGTCTCAAGTTGTGCGTGTGTGAGTGTTCATGTATACATTTTAGGGAGGCCATCTTAAGGGAAGTTGCAATAAAATTTCTGCCACGATCTGTTTTAATGTTTAAAAATGTAGTGTTGTCTCTTACACACTTATGAAAATTTTGATAAGCTTAAGCTATTTTCCGATCCACTATTTTCTATAGGACATTATGCCAAGTCCTCTTCTATAGGTTCATGCAAATAACATGCAAATAACTCATCTGTAAATGTCAGAATTCCACCGAATTAAAAATCAGAGTACCCTCGTTTAGCGACCTTGACATGAAAAACGCAACGTTGGCCCGTGGCCGATTCTCCACGAGGTGGACAGTCAATTTCAGACTAGTCGCTAACAGTTGCTGGATACAAGCGGCACAAGGTCGTGTTTGTAGCGATCATTGGAAGTCCTATGTCCAGATGTGGACATCTATTGTTGACGACGACGACAAACAAAAGATTTTTTGTTTTAGTAGGCATCTATTTAATTATTAATATATTATTATAAACATACTCCTAATGATATGAAAATGTTAAAGTATTGTACAACATTTTTTTTTCTTCCTCCAACGAGATGTCGTAGAGCGTTCCTTATACGCTTTCTGCATACGTTTCTTGTGCGTTTTATACGTCTTTTTGTTACTAATTCTCGAATCCTTTGATTGCACCCTAGCACATTCACAAGGAGAGCCGAGTCGATGGACCTGATCCACGGCGCTAGGGCATCTTGTTGTGCTTCTCCGGGTTTTACTGAAACATTTTTCTGGTTGCGAACATGGCGGGGGTCGAGGTCTATGTTTGTGGATACTGCATGTCGGCGCCGATATACAGGGTGCTAGGCTGTTAGTTTTAGCTGGAACATAAGACCTAATTATGCTTATATGCTGTGAAAGATAAATATTAATAAATAATTGATGTTTCATGTAGGACTGGAAAATGAAAATAGAAAAATGAAGGGTAGGTACAGAAGGTTTTATTTAGGTATGTTGGAATAATATGGCGTTGAACAATGTTATTTGTGGATTAGATATATCACTAGTGGGTTAACTTCGTTAAATGGCAAGTATAGAATTGTCAGAGTATTTCGCAACATCTTCTGGGTCGCTTGAGTCTTCCTCTATGTCCTTTGCCCAAGCAACAGTTGGACTCGGCTAGACGGGAGCCTTGTTTCTTAGAATAATTTGCGTAACTACGACTTCCTGTTATTCTATCCTTCCTTTTCATCTTTCCCTCTTTAGACTTCTTTTTCAGAAAGTTGTCCACAGATTTTTGACTAGAAGAGCGTCTAAGCTTGTCGCAGCTGCCGCACGACGACCTGGCTTTCTCCCTGTTTCTAATAATGGAGACCGCGCTTCGGCACGGTTTTATGTTTTTCGAGGTGGTCTTTTTGAGGCATTTTTCTGGATTTTGACAAGGTGGCGGCGTGGGGTGGCATCGTACGGGCGTACAGGACGCGGTCGGTGTGCAGGGCGGGTGAATCGAAGGAGCCATGGATCTCTACTCCGGGAGTTTTACTCTGCAAATAATTTCTTCTATCAATAAAAAATCTTACCAACATCATTCAGCTAAGATAACTGAAGCCAGCTTCTACTACACTAATTTAATAAGCCACTCATATACAGCCATTTATAAAAAAAAATATATGAAACTTACCTACTCAGTAACAGTCACAAAATACGTAAAATGTGTCTTTGTACGCCGAAAAAGGTAACGCGAAACGAGACAAACAAATTAATGTTAACGACACCGTACAGACATGACGAAAGATACCTACATATAAAGAGGGAATTATACAAGTGGCATGAGTGATACTCACACTGCTTGCTCATGTTATATTCTTTATTCGTCCGATTACTGACTTCCACCAGCAGCTGCCTTTATTACACTAAAGTTAAAATAGAAATGCTTCTTTAATAATTCTAGGTGCAATTAAATCTCAGAGAAATCAGTGTACCTACCATTCAGAAATATTAGTGACATATGGGTACCTTTATATGCGCATAACTTCGTACATAAGGACGATAACTAGTTCTGTTTTATATACTAAAACCTTCCTGAAAGTATGTGAATTACTTTAGTGAAAAAAAACATCAAAATCGGTCCATTGGTTTTTGAAATAATCGCAAACATACCTATGTACATACGGGTCGAATACAGAACCTCCTTTTTTAATCGGTTAAAAATAAGTAAATACTTTTAAATTTAATGATTTATTAACAACTTTGTACAAAAGTTCAATGCCTGCTGGTGAAATTATGAGGCCTAGAGATATAGGCATACCTACAGTTGTTTTACGTCGCGCTGTCTGAAAAAATATTAAGTAATCTGCTATTGAACTTTTGTACTTTTACTGAAAACCCTGATAATTACAGTGGCAGGTATACATATAGCTAGCTGGCTTCGTTATCTTAAAAATCAGTAACTGCAGGCTTTTTGTACAAAGCTGTCTATTATAAACTACACATGTAAATACTGGATATTTCAAGAGTAAGACTTACCCATGCTTTAAGCTTATTGAGACTGAAATTTAGTGTTAATCATGTCTATAAAATATTAATTATCGGTTTTGTACATTTTGCAATTGACACGTGAATTTTCATGTTTGACAGCCCATTAATCTTCTGATTGACTTTCTATTTTTAATACTGACATGTGCTAACTTCTTTTATGCATTATTTTATTCGATCAACCTTCCAAGATTTCGAGCTACACATTATAAGCACAGTACACAGTGTTTATAGAAGATCATTGTACACAAATAAATAGCACGACGTATAATACTATCAAATCCAACCAAATCAGCAATAGGTCTCCAAAAAATCATATATTATGTCTATAAGATATATACCTAGTCCAAGTGGCAGTCTATATACTTTTAATACAATAATAAGGGCCTGTTTCACCACCTTCTGTTATGTAAGTTTAGTCACTTTCTCACTTTATGTCAAGTGACAAAGATAGTTGTTGTGATTAAGCTATCCAACACTTATCAGAAGGTGGTGAAACAGGTCCTTAATTAAGCTAAATTACAAATTTATTTCTATTTTAGATATTGGATAACGTAACCTATGATAAAAACCATAAAAAAATCTTCAACTGTCTAATCCATACAAAGCGCTACAGCTACAGCGCTACAGCGCGAGGCATGCTATCCTCGCAGTCGCGATGTCGTCTAAATGTTTATTTAAAAAAAAAAAAAATCAGTGCTTTTTGATTCCATAATATTTGATGTAACTTAGAACATTAAAAGTCACGGTGTATTTTATGTAAATATAATTTATTTAATAAACTAAACTACAAAGATACGATAAAATTAATAAAGATTAACAAATCGAAACATTACAAGTCTCAGACAGTAATTATTAATTATAGACACGTAACATTTTTTGGATAAACATAATATATTAAAATATTGTGAGATAACAATAGTAGTTTATGAAACGGTTGCATAATAGAGGTTATTAAAACACGAGTGTTAGTTTAAAAAACGAGCCGCAGGCGAGTTTTTTAATAGTATTACACGAGTGTTTTAATAACTAATTATGTAGAGTTTCATACACTACTTTATCTAAACTCATATCTTAAAATCCAAACCATAAAATCTTGGTAATATTTGTCGTGAGTTTTCTTTGATTTTGCTGGCAAAAGACATTTTTCCGCACAATAAAAACCATGTCTTGTAAAGTTTTGAGTAACAAATAAAAAATTTAAATATTATAACTAGGGTATGGCGCCAAAATTCAGTTGTTACCATAGAGATTCTTCTTCTTTTTCGGTTTGTCCCTTTCGGGACAGGCCAAGATCGTTGACCATACAGCCTGGGTTACCATAGAGAAATTAATAGTAGTAGAGGAGTCCTAATGTCCTATAGAAATTAGTGGATCGGAAAATAGCTCAAGCTTATCAAAAATTTAATTTTTAATAGTTATTAATTTTTAGTAGTTATTTTTAGTAGTTACTTAATTTTAAGTAAACTTAATTTTTAGTAGTTACTCTTCTGCAATTTAACACAATTCACAATGTTTAACGCGTTTGTACAGTTACACACATCTACTGTAAGGAGGTCGCACGAATTTCCCGCCATAGCTCAAAAATACCAGAACCCAGTTCGCCTGTACTATAATGTAGAAAAAATTATTTTATAACATTACTTTGCAATAATTTCCTAACAAAGTAGTGTTATAATGAATTTTTTTAATTTTTTTTTTAAATATTATAGATGTATGTGAATAAAGTAGTCCAATATATGACACATTTTGATTTCATATTCGGGATTTTAAGATATGAGAGTAGATAAATAGATTTATACATCATCAGCCTTTACCATAATGCCGTTAAGGTTATCTAAAATCATATAAGTATCATACACATCTATCTATTTGTTATCCTATTTAATATTACAGCACTAAATGCACATCACATCAATAATATTATAATCTATTTAACAAAATAAAATCAACAGATTGATAGAGATTATTATAGCGCACGATGAATTGGGCGCACAGAAAGCACAGTATTTTTATAGGATTTATAATAAAAAAACTTTCAGTAAGTATCACTAATATTTATCAGTACAAAATTGTATAGTGAACTTTCATAAACGAAGAATTCTTGAATTTATTTCAGTTTGTAATAAATAATTGTAGGTACATCTTTTTTTATAAAATAAAAAGAATTTATTTTTATAAGGTTTTGCATTAAATTATAATAGATATTGTTAAACTTGGTACGATTGCTTAATTTTATATGCAATAATAATTTTTTGGAACTCAACTTCTATTAAAAATGGCTCAACTATCGCTTTTTTTTAATATAAAATACAGATGCATCGCTTGTATATTTTTTTAAAACAATATTATAATACAGTAAAATTTTTATTGTAAGTATAATATATTTTTATACATTAATTTAAATTCATACAGTTCAATGAAAAATACTGATAAACTTTACATGTTACAATACGACGATAAAAGCAATTTTTATCAATTGGAATGCTAAAAACCAAATCAAGACTTAATAGTAACATGAATTGTAATATAATATAAATTTAGAGAACCATTATAACATCTATCCAGTACAGAATCATCTGAAATATACATATATAGTAATCTACTCACAGTGCATATAATGAGCACCACAAAGTAAAATAAAATATAAATAAAGAATACAAAACACTACAGAATGCAGAAAGAATATAAATCTGGAATACAAAAACTCAACGCGATCAATCAACAATCGCAATTTGCAATCCTAAGGTGGCTGGCGTTATAAACAAACTGTTTTAGTAACTGTTGCATAATTTCTGATAACAATTATTGAGTTGAGACTCTCACAATGCATCAATCGGGGTTTTCCAATTTCAGCCAAATTGTAGCGTCAGATTACCTACAGTGTATGATTACAGTATAAGATTAGATCTGTAATATATGTCAAATAATATTATGTGGATCTCCGCTAAGACTGAAATTAAGACTTTCCAAGGTTAAATTCGCAGTTCACGTTGATTGTTAACATCGGTAATGCAGAAATTACAAGCACACTTTAGTTCTCTCGAATTAAGAAAAACGTTAAGGCGTATCGCGTGAAGGGGTGCTCATGTGATAGTGTGGACAGTGCATTAGTTTTCTTTTTTGGACGTAGACTCCTGGTAGGTCGGCGGTTGATCCTGCAAAATTATATTTTATCCTATTACTCGATAATTAATATACGACATGGGAATTTTAATTTAATTCTACTATAACTTTTACACTACCAAGATAAAATTTATAGACTTTACGAGATAATGAATTTGTTACAACAACGATTATCTATGACATACTATTTATAGCAGTATTTTAATTGAAAGCTTGAATATGACACAAAAACGCTGCAATGACTCTTTTTCATTATGTTACAGTTTGATTATAATGAAATGGATTTATCCATTAAAAATGAGTGAAATGACAAAAAGAACCTTCTAATGTCATAGCCCAGCACGAAAATTGATCACCCCAACTTCAAGCAGTCTTGTCTGTCCTACCATTAAAGTTTTGAGTTTTCTGGATGAATATCACAATCCTAAATATATCCAGGTATTTAATGAAAATTCTGGATCTGCTCAGGATATAATGAAATTGAGTATCCAATTAGTCATATTCCGGCTTTTGATCAAAATCTCAGATCAAAAAACTGGTTTTGTCAATATCCTGTGAGATATTATACAATAAGACAGACTTACATATGGTGGTGGTACATAAGCCGTCTGAGGCTTATTGGGGTCGTAGTAAGCGCTTTGAGCTGCCTCCGCTGCTTTAGCATCTGAAAATGGTGTTCAATCTACTGCAAAATCCAGACTCATACATTTAATACATAACATTATAATTATAGCACTCTAAAACAACCATTCCACTTTACCGTGTTGTACTACTAACAAAATGGTTCTAAAATGTTTCAATATTCTATTTAGATATTATACAAAAACTGCAATATACTGACAGCTAATATACAAAAAATACAATTTACTAAAGGCGAACGTAAATTTGAGTACCTACTAACACAGGAGCATCTGCTTTGCAATAATTTCAATATTGTAATAGATGAAATATCAAAACATTTTGGTCATTTTTTTGTCATTTAAAGTTTCAAACAGACATTCTGAGATAAATAAAATTAGTTGGCAATCTCTATGATTCAAAATTACATTAAAATTATTTTAAAATATAAGGTTTAGAATTAATAACAATTTATAACAGCTCAAAATTAAGTTCAATCAGTTTATAAATTAATTAAGTTCAATCCACATTAATAATGAGCAAACAAACAAACATTTCAACTGATGATAAGATGTAGTTAATACTTTTTAAAAGTCTAGGGTCAGGGTTATTTAAATGCAGGGTTTATGCCTTGACAGTTACATTAACAGACATGTTAAATTGTAATTATGTATCTACAATGATTAAATTATATGTATAGAAGCCTCAATAGTTTACTGACTGAAACAAGGTTAAAATCCCACACATTGGATTATTATTGCATACTAGATGATGCCCACGGCTTCGCCCGTGTGGATTTAAGTTTTTAAAAATCCTGTGGGAACTTTTGATTTTCCAGAACAAAATGTAGCCTATCTGTAGTAACCTATCCCCAAAACGGAAAAATTCCGTGGATTTCGGAATGCAATTCCTTACAGCATCAGGGTTGAGGAGTTAGATATGTACCTACTAGAGTTCATTCAACGAGTCTTTAATTGGTATCCCCAATATCAATTTAAATAACTGACAGTTCCTAAATCCCATTAGTTTTGGGGATCAGGTCCCCTACAGCATCAGGATTAAGGAGTTGGAATCCAAATTTTTTGTAGGACAGTGTCGCAATGTTTCTCAATCGATTAAAAAAAATTACGCAAATCGGTTCAGAAATCTCGGAGATATCGGTGTACATAGGTAGAAAAACACAACTCCTCCTTTTTTGAAAGTCGGTTAAAAAGTAGCTTATGTTACTCCCTGGTTAATTCTCTACTTGTATGTGAAAGTCCCGTCAAAATCGGTTCAGCCATTCCGAAGATTAGCCCGTTCAAACAGACAGACAGACAGACAAAAATTTTAGAAACATGTGAAAGGGGACATGAAAAGAGCCTCCCCGCGTGGTGCTTAGTTTTATACCGATCACAAGCACCCGGCGTCCCTGGAAGCAGCTACTCACAAACAGATAAACAGTAGGCTGACCAATCTTTTCACCACGATGGCCACCTTTAACAACCAAGCTCGCTATAAAGGGCCCTTATCAGGGCCCGCCTTGACAGTGCTCTCAATTAACATCGAGGGCTTTTCCTCATACAAAGCAACTCTACTTGCTGAGCTGTACCATGTAAATAAGTGGGGCTTTATTTCTGACAACCTGCACGAACGAGGAGCTGCATGAGGCTACCGACTGAACTATCGTGGTTGCGGCTTTTTGGGCTGCCCGTATTTGAGGTGATCATCGACTCGAGAAGAAGAAGAAGTTATGGTACAGTTCAAATAACCATATGACCTTAATATGAGGTTGTTATTTCGAAATTACAGACAGACACTTCAATTTTATTTATTAGTATAGAGTATAGATTCCTGTCACAATCTCATCTTTTAGAGAAAAAAAAAATGATTTAGTCAGGGGAAAAAATATGCAAATAAGCTTAGTGCTGAAATTGTACATCTCACCACCCAGTACACTTTAAACTTACAATCTCAATACAGTCGTATCCCCCTTATAACTGTAATGTAACCTGTAAAAATTACCAACAATTTTATTGAGCTTTTAAATGAATCTCACCACTCGGCGACATAGCGGGTGCTCCTGGCGCGAAGCCGCCGGGGTAACCCGGGGGCGGCAAGTTGGCGTTGCCCGGGTACCCCGGTGGGGGCACGGTTCCATTGGCCTGGCCCGGGTACCCTGGGTAGCCGTGAGCCTGCCCACCTGTCGGGCTCGGCCCTGCTGGAAGTCCAGAGAAGCTCCCGCCGGGGGGATAAGTCACGCCCATTACGCCCGGATAAGGAGGTGGACTGTTTGATATGAACACAGAGTTCGGGGAAGGTTGGTCAGGAAATGCCTGTAATGATAAAAATATATTTTAGCTCATTCAATCTCACATCTGACCGTGCCTCAATAATTTGATGTATGAGGATTTCATGTTTGATGTAAAAAAAGCTTTGAACTAGTTCAGTATGCTACAGAAAGTGATGTAATAAGACACATCTGTTGTGTTGCATTTTACACATATTCAGCTGCCCTGTTTTTAATCATGTAAATAATGTAACTAATAAGTATAAGTCCAGTTTTGGACTGTCAGTTTTTGACTACTAAGACTTTATTAAGTCTAGAATAGGATATTATTAACCCAGATAAGCCTACTGTCCTATATGTAGGACAGTGAAAATTAAAAAATATATCAAAGTACCCATTTAAATGGTTGATTTTATTTGTTGTGATATGAAGTAAGGAGACTATGTTTATTATAGTAAAAATATAAAATCGACGTTTTATTTATTATTTTTCGATATATTTCACTAAAAATTGCGCAACAAAAGCGCGTTGCAGAAACGGCCCACAAGAGATATGAATAAAAATCTGAAATTTATATTTAGGTTGCAAATTTCACATTTCACATGTTCTGGATAACCTCTTCTTTACTGTGTATAACAATTTTATTGATATAATATTTCGTAAAGTGGAAATAATTTACGACAAAAAGTGGTGGACTATATATAGGACAGTAGGATAATACAGGTAACTTTTTATGTTCGGACCGCTAACTGCTCATGGGATAATAGACGCCTTGAACAGCTTACGATGGTGAGAAAAATGACAGAGAGGTAACAATATGTATTCTACCACTCCTTGTTGACCCCGATTGCCCTTCTGACGAAGGTGATGAAGATAACGTGGACGCTGAATAACTTGCTACGTAACATATTACTTCAACCTGTAGAAATATCTCTCCAAGTTGAGTATCCCATTAGTGATACCGATGAGCGACTTGCTGTTAGTTGATCAGCTCAGCGTAAAATAATTTACGCGTGGAGGAAAAGAGGCTTAGCAACATCTTCAGTGGTTTGGCTTGAGGTTCAAGGAGCTTTCCAAGATAAACTTCAGATTGACAAGTTCGAAAATTTACATTATTGGTTACACAGAGTAGGCATTAGAGTCAAGAAATGGCACATGCCATTACTTACAAATAATATCTTTCTGAACGTTTTTGCTTGCAAATTATTGTATAAAACAAAATACGGGAAACTCGATCATCTAAGCTTCCGCAGGAGAGTAACAACAGCTTTGATTGAGTCAAACAGAAAATTTGGAAAAATGGGGTCAAGTCAACCGTCCCAATATGAACGTGATGACAGCTGGAAAGATCAAGGCATAACCAATTCAATCATTTGGTTATTCTTCAATCTTCAAAAAGGCTTTACCGTCAATGTCATAAAAATGTTTGACGCGCTGCATAAATTTCATATAGAAGTATGTGCTATGTGTTTTGTAACTTATCATACATAAGTCATCACACTGCAAAATTGATATACTAACATTAAAATTCATTTTTTGTACCCTTTTCATAAATAAATAAATGTATTAGGCTGTTTTCAGTTAAGGTCAATACTAACCCTTACTTACTACCTATTATCCTACTGTCCTATATATAGGACGGCCATTTCCCGGAAAACCTTAAGGAAAATATTTTTTTAAATATTTTTTTTATTCATTTTAAAGCTAATGCAACTAAAGAAATTTGTTTATTGTGAAGATTTTGAGTAAAAATAGTTGATTGAAATGTGACTGATTGATTTAAAGTAAATTCAACTTTATATACAGAATATTATGCTTTTAAGAAAAATCATGTCAAGTATTATCTTCATTTGAACTGAGAAGACCCTCTGCAATGTCACTTTATGATTGATACCCAACTTATCTGTCAAAGTAGTACTGTAAACAATAATAAAAATAATTTTTGCTTGACTTGGCGGGAGCACTGCCGTGCTCCCAGATATTCCCTAAAATGTTATTCATTATAAATAATTATAATGATAACATAAAAAACTGTTAATGAATATTTAGGAAAAATAGTAGTTATAAAATAAACAATTGGACCAATAATCTGATAATTCATCATTGAAATATTTTCGATTGTTAATAATATGACTATTAAACATAGAAAATATTATAACAACTACCTAAGTACTATATTTATGCAAAATACTGATGTTGCATGCGTAAAAGTAGAATGTAATGTCAATGTGACACAGATCTTCTCACCTGAAATGCATAATATATACAACTCACAGTGTATGGAGGCACCCATCCATAATATCCTTGTGGTGGGGGTGCATAAGCGGGCGGAGGCGCGGCGTACCACGGCCCGGACGGCGGCGTGTACGGCGGCGGAGGCGCATCGGACGACATGTGGCGCGAGGCTGAAACAGTTTACCACCTTGTCAAACTGGCCACCAACAGAAGCTTGTGCAAACAGCTAATCTATTCAAGGGAGTATGCCAGGACCACAATCTTCAGCAATGAAGAAACAACCAGAGAGAGAGAGGGTAGAGTTCATGACTGAGGGTCGTGGTCATCATGAGCAGCTTTGACTAATCTTTTACGGAACAGCAAATACAATTAAAAGAGAAGTCTTTTTATGGCAACAGAAACAAAATTGTTGTAAAATAAGACACTCATTAATATCATAAATAAAGACATGTGGAAGAGTGGAGGCTTAGTCAAGACATGCACTATCCAACTCACACATCTGCACCTAAAAGGTAATGATGTCACTGTTACGTTTGCTCATCTCCTTTTCTGTCATTCGAGAAAATACCCCTACTACCAGATTTAAGATACATAACTTGACTGACAACATAAGAAATATAAATAATTAAAAACATTTATATATCTGAATAAATAAGTCTTACCAAGATGTGCAGCTTTAAGCATAGCCTGGCCAAATTCTATAGCACCACCAGATTTGAATGTAAGCTTGAATTTGACTTCACCAATGAAGTTTCCATTTGGTTGAGCACGCACTTTGCCTTTAATATAATTTGCACCAAACATAGGCTGTTCCACTGTCACCTAATCACACATAAACAATATGCTATTAATTAAATCAAAGTGTCAATCTGGGATTTCAAAATAATTGCCTCTCATTAAGCTCGCAGGATTACAATCTAACTAAAGCTGAAACGTAACGTAAAGCCGTAACCCAAAAATACATTTTTAAAATTTTTGGCTGTCTAGTCTAATCTCTAAATAACTGAACTTAATGGGACTTAGGCAGACAAGATTATGCAAAGATTGATCTAGGCTACAAGTCCTTTAAATCCAAGATTCTCCCACAGGATTTTTAAGAAAAGTCTTTGTGAACAAAGTTTCAGATAAAATTATCCTTTATATTATTACAATTTACTAAAACTGATTACATTATTTTCTTACATCTATATGGAACAAAACTTATTATAGATAAAAACTATATCTATTCAATTGTGATACTTACATCTTGTAAAGCTATGAAGGGAAAGCTAAATGATCTCAGGGGATCAGCATTGTTCTTTGAATTGTATATCATGCGATGGGTTGTAAGATACATTCGCCCATTCTTTGTGCCTTTGAACTCTTGTGTATCATTTCCATAAAACTCCACAACCACATTATCAGAAAATAAAATTATGCTGAAATGATAAACATACACTGTAAAAAACATTACTATCGTTCCTAAAAAAGTCCAACATAAGACTATCAAAATGGTGGTATTGTCCATAAAGTGTAAGTTTTAAAATTTTAGAACCGTGGCAATCTATAAGGTAAGATTCACATCAAATTATGCAGTGTCTGAGCCCCATGTGTATCACATCCTACATTGTGACAGACATGAACCATATCCAAGTCCCTTCTGGGCAGTTACGTTACCTACTCCATAAAAAAAATCCAGCACCTGCTCAAGGTACGGCTGGGATGTAGCAGTCTAACTTGAATCATCCCATACAGTTTAATATGCAGAGCACATAACTCAAAGAACTGATAGACGTTGGAGACCCAAATAGCTCAAATAGCGACCCTGTACCGAAATGCGCAGCAAGTACAATATACCCCATTAAGGTGTTACGTTTTTCATACTAACTTCATGTTACCATTCAAGAGCGAATGGATTATATGTTTACACTGAAATTACATTGCACAGCCTTAATATAATTTTTATTTTGCGCGAAATTATATTTACATAAAGAAAACATTACATAGACAGCTTAATTATTATAATAGCCTATTAAACGCTGTTTTGCCTAGCTGACCGAGATGGCTTTACTTCACCTATAGCTGTTTATGTAATGTTTTCTTTATTACATAAAGAAAATTTTCCACAAATTAAACGTTAAATTAAGGCTGTGCGATGTAATTTCAGTGTAAATATATAATCCATTCGTTCTTAAATGGTAATAATAAATTAGTATGGAAAACGTACCACCTTAAGAAAACAGACAATCTCAAGTTGCAGAAGATCCTGTTGTGGCAGCAATCCTTGCAAGACTGTAGACGTCTATATATTTTGAGCAGTAGACGTCTATCGGCTTAGACAGCGACAAATCAAAAACTAAGATTAATGTGAGATAAAGAAGCATTTTTAATCCATTAGACTTTTTAGTCAATAATCAACAAGGAAATGGAAGAAAATCTATTGTATGACGTAATCGAGTATTTTTTTGATTAGCTTTCGAGTCGTTACGAATGTTTTCATTATTCTAGAAACATTTTTTGGTACATATATGTGCGGAATTTATATGACTCATAGCAATCAAAGTTTTCAACATCTACAACGTAAACGTAATATTTACCATTCTCCAGCGTGGATTAACACACCATGATCTGCATGAGCTGTATTAAGAGACATGATTCTGATTTAGTCCTGGGAATCCAGCAGGATAATATATTTATTTATCTCTTGCACCAAATCGATATTTCACGGTTTCACCACAATCACACCACAATAGAAAAATCACAGTCCACAGATTAAGATTAGGAAACATTGAGAAACCTGAGTGATGTGCGGAATCGATTATTAAAATGATCGATTGCAATCGATTATGATTTTGCATAATCGATTATGATCGATTTTATGAAATACTAAATGACCAAACTATACTAAATATACTTAGTCCAGTAACTTTAGTAATCTGACCTTGCGTTAAATCGGGTAGTTCTGATTTTTTGCAGACTTGTTTATGATGTTGGCCCAATGATTAATCCAAGTTTGTGACCTCGAGCGACGAACGCAACTTTGTCAAAAATCGAAAAAACCGCGAAAATTTGGGATTTTTTTCAGATTTTGGCGATTATAACCCAAAAGGACTAGTTCTTGACACTACCTTTTCAGGGCGTTTTTAAAGTAGAATAAAATTGCTACAATTTAAGACCACAACCAGCTCTGTAGGTACATTACTTACTGAGATGCTCGCGACTTCACTTGCGTGAATTCTTAATCTCATACAAACTTCCATCTCCCATTGTACCAATTTAGGGGTAGTTTTTCCAAAATTCCTTCGACATGTAATTTTTAATTTTTAACCGAAAACCTTAATACCAATTTTCATGGATATAACTCGATAAATGACGAAAACGTGACGGGGTCTCATTTAAACTTTCATCCCCTACTTAACCCACTTGCGGATAGAATTTTCAAAAATCCTGAAATTCATATTTTTTATCGAAAGCCCAAATACCAATTTTCATGGATGTAACTTGATAAATGACAGACTTTCATATAAACTTTCGTCCCCTATTTAACCCCTTTAGGGGTAGAATTTCCGAATATAATAATTTAGTGGACAAAAGCGCGGGGCAAGCAGCTAGTGGCATCATCTGTTATGCCTAGATCCAAAACTAATTTTATAATATAGAAAACCGCGTGAAGGTGACTTCTTGATTTTTTAAATAAAATGTAGCCTATGTTACTCGGACCATAACAACGAAACAATAGACACCTCATTCATCAAAATCAGTCCAGCTTCAATCACGGAAAAAAGTTCCTTTTCCGTGATCGAAGCAGTCCAGTAGATAAGGTGCTACAGTGGTACACACAGAATCTCATACAAAAATCGACCACAAACAAACATACATAGATACATAGATACATACATACATACAGATAGACATACATAGACTGCTAAAATCATAACCCTTCCTTTTTACTTTGCCGTTGTCGGGTAAAAAGTGGATTCCCTCAAAGTTAGTTTTAGGCTTTGTCCACACCAAACAGAGGCCTTATGCTGACTTTGTACGTAGTGGCACAACACGTAATACAATAACTTTATACAATATAGTGATACAATAATCGAAATTCGAGTATCGACATACAATGACTTCAGAGCAAAATGAACCCAAAGACTCTTATTTTAAACGGTACGGTGATCGCATAGGGTGATCGGTCTCGGTTTTTATCCTGTTGATCACAGAGATTTAAAATATAGCTAATAATAGAAATAATTTTTTCACTCAATGTGACATCCCTAATAGAAAACACAGAGATCACAGAACCTCTGACAACCACCATTTTTTGTGGTCTGTGGCAACCACAGGTTAATGATTATGATCAAGAAGATTATATGTATTTATTCTGTATAGACACTGGAGACTGCGCATAAATATTGTAGAGAAAACAAGGTCATTCACCTGGGTTATTTTTTATCTCTATTTTTTCTATACCTCACACACCTCACACACACTATTTGTAGGTGAGAACGAGACAAAGCAACTCCAGACCTGTTCAAGGCTAAATTTAATTGCTTCAACGTTTTGTTTGGAGCTCAGAATCCATAGGTTCCTTCTATGATTCTAGATTTAGATGAATATCTAGATTCTAGAACCATAGAGATAAAGAACAAGTATAAATTAAAAACCCCCAACATTTGACATTTTGTGGCAGCGGCCATCTTGGATTTGCATCAAACATAGCTAACAACATCCTCAACTAATTCACCTTTGAAACAAAAAAACAGCATTCAAATCGGTTCATCCATTTGAGCCATCCTAGTGATAAACAAAGTAATTACATTCAGAAAACCTTACCTGGGATCGTTTCACGAAACGAAAAATCAAGCAACTGCATTTTAAATACAAAAACAAAGTAATCAACATCCAATTACTTTATTTTTGTATTGTGCTTGTTGTTTACTTGGTTTTTGCATTTATATTCCGGGTTAGTGAGTGCAGTTACTTTGTTTGGGAAATTTAAATTTCAGTAAACGGTTCAAGTTATTTGAAATATTAAACTGTGGTAAATCTACTCGACATAAAACTTTTATTAATGCGAAAAGTCAATTTCACAAAAAATGTCAGTTACTTTGTTTATCGCCAGGACAGTCGTAGTGTTGCTAACCTTGGAATTTCATTTCCCTATTTTTCATGAGATTCTGGTCGATCTATACCTACCTGTGGTACCTACCCATGAACCTATAGAAGAGGACTTGGCATAATGTCCTATAGAAAATAGTGGATCGGAAAATAGCTTAAGCTTATCAAAATTTTCATAAGTGTGTAAGAGACAACACTACATTTTTAAACATAACAATAAAACAGATCGTGGCAGAAATTTTATTGCAACTTCCCTTAAGATGGCCTCCCTAAAATGTATACATGAACACTCACACACGCACAACTTGAGACATCACAATGAACACGCGCCATTTTATGTTACAGGATTGTGCGTGTGTGAGTGTATTTTTGGCACGTTTTTAAGGTAGGTATGCCTACTCTACTTATTATTATTATCTCTATGTACCTACCTACCTAGTCTGTGACCGGAAAACTCTATGAAAGTTTACGTAGTAACTAATATCTAATCTGTGATGAAAGTATGAAAATCCAGGGGGGTGACACTGTAGTTCCCTTGGACTTCGCAAAGCGCTAGTATCGCAACCACAGAACCACTTTTCTAAGGTCATATCCAAGAAGGTTATATATTCTATGTAGACACTGGAAACTGCGCCTGAAACATTTTAATAAAGATAAAGTCATTCAGCTGGACTATTTTTCCTCTCTAGTTTTTCTATATCTCACACACTTTATTTAAGTAGTCTGTTGAGAACGAGACAAAGCCTGTTCAAGACCATTTTTTGTTTGCTTCAACATTTTGTTTGGATTGTTCCTGGTCTGTGGTGCTCAGATTACATAGGTTCTATGTTTCTTGGTCATATCATTAAAGTGTTCTGACTTCTGTGGTAATTATTGTTTTTTTCAAAATGGCGTCTTCGTTGTTGTTGTGTTTCGAAAAAAATAAAAATAATTATTGATTTCTTGCAATCTTCTAATCGAGTTGAGTCGAGCTTCTGTTCCTCTGTTTGTGTTTTATACTGTAGTGCTATTTATATTTGGCACGTTGACTCTTTTTTTGTTTCATTGAAACAAGACTCGTACGTCTATGTTTTGTTTTTTGAAATATCACCTGGAAGGACAAATGTGGCTGCTCGCCAGTACAAAACAACATTAAGTTGTTTCGATTTCCTAAACCTGCTGGAATTTTGCGCGGTACGTATAACCAACCTAACCTAACTAGATTTATACTATACGTTATCAAATTCATTCTCCATAAATTATCCATAAACAGACACAAGCACACCTTTTGATATTTATAGTGATACCAACAGGTCTGCTTAAGTTGGCTTAAGTCTAAAGTTTCCTGCTGAACATACTGATGTGTTACTGTCAATCATTTTCCAGATATTGCAGATACCACTAGTGAGGCAAAAAAATTATTGGTAGCCCACCTTTTGTGTTTACTATTTATTACCTATAGGGTAGTAAAAATACTACTATTCATATATTATGGTATATATATTTGTAATAATTAGTACCAATTAATTAACTTTTATTAGTACCAATTAATTATTTTTAAATTTATTTGTTTCTTTTCAGATGTGAACTATGTGATATTCAGATGTGAAGATGAATAACAGACAGGTTTTACTGATTGTTTTATTGGATTTTATTTCAAGAAGTTCTCAGGGCCAGGCCGGAGTTGTTTGTTAGCGGTATTTCACCTCCGTGCCTCGGAGAGGATGTTAAGCAGGCTGTCCTGTTTATTATTACTATTACTATCATCATAATAGTCGCTAAAGTCCACCAACCTGCATTGGAGCAGCGTGGTGGGTCTAAGCTCTAAATCCCTCTGTCCTATGAGAGAGGAGGCCTGTGCCCAACTGTGGGATGTTAAAAGGTTGTAGTGTTGGTGGTAAAAAAATATTTGTTCCATGTTTAGTAACTTTTGTCGTTCTTCTTGCGAACACATCTTTAATTATGACTATTCATATTAGTGATCTTTTATATTTCTGCAAAAGAATTTATTGATATTATCTTACTTTCAGCCAAAGATTAAAAGAGTGATCACAATTATGCTATTATAGTTTGATAAATAATTGATGGTAGGTTTAAACAATATCTGACTGGTGGTTTCTGATTGTAAACAAAATTTTTGTACATGATGCCTTAATATATTGCCCAGTTGTGAATAATCAAGATTTACATATTATTTTTACCTTTCCATCGCCACTGTCACAATTCTATGCAAGACAAATTAATGTGATGGTCTGCACAGAGACACAAAGTCATTACTTTATCACTTTGTACTGACATCCATAAAATAGATTTTATTTTCCATAGCAGGATGAGAAGAGGAAAATGTTGGCAATATTAATTTGTGGATATAAATAAGTGGGAAACAATCTCTTAGAATAGTTTTTATATATTATTCTGTATTTTATGTTAATTTAATTTTATGCCTCGATCTGTATAATAATTGGTGTAATATTTTAATAAATAAATATAATTTGAGAGGTGTGCAAGAAAAACTTAAGAAACAAAATATATGCTTTTCTCAAAAATTACTTTTGATAAATATAAAGCGTATAGATTAAGAAAAAAGAAATATAAAATTGAATATAGTAAGTTGTTTTATTTTAAACCCAAAAATTTCAAAAAGAATAAAAAATGTAGTGGTACCCCATTTCAACGTTTGTCATGGGACATCACTATACTATCGATATCGATATTTTAAGGTGGGATTGTGTCCCATCACTTCTTCTTGCGACACTAGCGCTTTGCGAAGGCAACGGAACTAACTGTAAATTTTTGCCACTGTCCCATCTGTCTTAGAGACTAGTATATTAGTGATCTGTGGTGTTGTAAACAAACATGGTTTTGAAGTGGTTTTGAATTTTGTTACAATTTGCTTGGTGCATTAATTTCTATAGTATTTACAATAACAATCATTAAACTTTTATATCGTTGCATAAAATATAAATAATTGAAACTATGGTTGACACCGACGATATAAACAACGATATAAGCAACGTTGAATTATGTTCTATTAGACCTATCAACAAAGATTCAGTGCATAAAATTTGTTCAGGTCAAGTGAGTAATTTATGCTTTATATTATTAATTTATTGAATGAACCAGCGCTTTTTATAAATCACATTAAATATCGCATCCATAGGTAGTTCTCAGTTTAGCAGTAGCAGTCAAAGAACTTGTGGAAAACTCCCTTGATGCTGGTGCGACAAATATTGATATAAGGTTCAAAAATTATGGCCTTGATTTAGTAGAAGTATCTGACAACGGATCAGGAGTAACGGAAGATAATTTTGCTGCCTTGAGTATGTATAACTTGCAAGTAAAAAGCTAAATTTACTTTATACTCAATTTTATTGAATCTTACAATGCTTCTTTAAAGTGTATGGCAATTTCTGTTTTCCTGCTATGTTTCTTACACTTGCATTCTAATGCAATGTCCACACGTTTGTGACGACCAACACACCCTGGGTAATGCAGGCAGCCAGTCAACACTACAGAAACTGCTTGTTAGGGACCTTTCAGATAGACCGGCGCATAGAGCAGAGCAAATTTTAATCACATTTAAAATAGAATCTTAAGACATTGAAATAAGCTTTATTTTTACATTTTATCTCTTTTATGATAAGAGGATGCTCGAAGATGCTCCCAATACGCTCTGTGTGAAATATTAAGAGCAGCCGCTCGGCTGCTCGTCGAGCCGGTCAGCTGCTCCATGCTTGTGCTCTTTCGCGCTCGAGCATCCGACCGGCTCCGTTCGCGTGCTCTTTCATGCTCGCGCAGCCGACCGTAGGGCGAATTGCTCGCCGTCCGGCCCAAGAGCGTACGCTCGGCTCCGAACGCATCCACGTGTCCGTTCACACAGACCGGCGCGGAGAGCAGAGCAAATTTGAACGGCCGGTCTGTGTGAAAAAAGAAATGCTCTCCGATGCTCTCCGCGCCGGTCTATCTGAACGGTCCCTAAGTCTTCACTAGTCACAGCAAACAGTCCATATTTTGGTGTTTGTTCTTTGTCACAAGCTTGTGGATGTAACATAACTATATTTGCAGAATAATGTTTGGAATTTTGACATTGTGACCATAGGAATTGTGTCAACATTCCTCAGGTTATCAAAGTATTAAAAAATCAAAAGTGAGAAAACAAACTATAGAAGCACACAAGAAAAGAGTAGAGTAGTTTAAAAAACCTTAAGCTTAAAAAAACATGTTTCTGCTTAATCTAAATGGGACTTGTCAAAACTACATAAAGAAAGCAGTTAGCAGTCAGCAGCAGCAGCAGAGTTACTTTGCAGAAATCCATGTTATACAAATAAAAATGTTTTCTGTAATCCACAAAAACAGAATAATCTGTATGGTACATATGTAGCATACCCTATGCACCTCCCGCTGTTAAACTAGACAAGCATACAACATGGTGGTGGTACATATTAATTATTTATTATTCTATTGTCATACATTTGCAAGGTTTCAAATTGGTGGTGAAGCTAATAAGAGCATGTTTAAATAGTAACTAAACTTAAATTTAGTTTAGTTTTGGTACTCTAAAATCTATTTACTATGCATTTAAAATGAGAAAATCATTGGCAAAACATTTCACAAGTATTGGAGATATCACACTTTTACTCATAGCAAAATATTCTGTTAATTCTTATTACAGTTTTCATTTTTAGAAGAATCTAAAAACAAGAAGTTTTTATATTATATAAATTATCTAAGCAATCTCAAATTTAGTTAATGCTCTTCTCAGTTGAATCACATAGTAATTAGTTTTGTAAAACCAACAAACAACATGTTTTTAATACATAATCTTTCTCAATTATGAATTAGCATTGAAGTATCACACATCGAAGTTAAGTGACTATGGAGATTTACTTGGAGTGTCTAGCTTTGGTTTCAGGGGAGAAGCTTTAAGCTCCCTGTGCTCTATGGCTAATGTTACAATTACTACTAGACATTCTAGCAGTCAATTTGGTAAGCACCATATTGAACTTTATGTTCATTTTTGACATTCAGAACTTTAAATATGTGAAATGGCAGTTTGTATTATGATTGTGTAGGGAAAAAATGGTTTTCTTTACACATATTTCCTATGAAGTACTTTCATTATAGTTTTCTTTATTTTATGCAAATTCTTTAGTCATATTTTATTTTCAAATGCACTTGTTTGAATAAAATAATTGAAATAAACAATCAATTAAAGAAAAAATAGGTAAAGTTAGTATTTTCTTCTTTTCGACTATTCTTTTAAAAATATGAAATACATTTATTCCATGATGTTTTTGTATTTCAGCAACAAAAATTGAATATGACCATAAAGGCAATATAACAAGTAAGAAACCATGTTCGAGACAAGTTGGAACAACCATAACATTATCAAATCTGTTTTGCTCCTTGCCAGTGAGACAAAAGGAGTTTCATAAAAATGCTAAAAGGGAGTTCAATAAAATGACCAATTTATTATATGCATACTGCTTAATATCTACTGGAGTTAGGTATCTATCATTTTGTTTAATTATTGTTGGTTTTTAGGGTTCCATACCCAAAGGGTAAAAACAGAGCCCTATTTATGTCACTCGGCTGTCTGTCTGTCTGTCCGCCGGTCACAGGTCGACACGACACGAAATGAGTTACTAACCTGATATTTTGGTATTTGGTGTAAAACGTTAACCCAAAACCAAATATAGAATTAAATTATTTTTCAGGGGGGCTCCCATATATGAAAAAGGAGCCGGAAACTTTCTTACCCTAACACTCATTAAGTAGACTACGAATATATATATTTTTTTAATTTTTTGCTTAAAAACCTTTATGAAAAATCAAATTTTTAATTTTCAGAATAACATGTAGCAATCAAACAATTTCCAATTCTAAGTCTACAGTAGTAGCAACTTATGGTTCTTCTTCATATAAAGATAACATTGCTTGCATTTTTGGAATTAAGCAACTACAAAGTATACTTGAAATTAAAACAGAAAGTGCATCAAATATAAAAGACAATATACTTAGAGGTTTATCTGGAGAAGTGAAGGAGAATGATGAATCGGAAAACATTGAAGATGTTGAAATAGATTTATCTGAAGACTCCAATGATACAGATAATAATATTAATAACTCACAAGAATCTATGACTAGTTCACAAAAGTCCCAAGGTTACAAAAACGTACCAGAGCCTGTCAAGCTAACAGGATTTATATCTTCATGTGCTCATGGCAGTGGCAGATCCAGCACTGACAGACAATTTTTTTATATTAACTCTAGGCCATGTGAACCAACAAAAGTCATAAAGTTGATAAATGAAATCTATAGGCAGTATAATCCTAATCAATATCCATTTGTGTTTTTAAATGTCAATGTAGATAAAAATTCTGTTGATGTAAATGTTACTCCTGATAAACGGAAATTATTTATAACAAAAGAAAAGGCTGTATTGAATACCCTTAAATATT
Source organism: Melanargia galathea (assembly GCA_920104075.1). Classification (NCBI taxonomy): domain Eukaryota; kingdom Metazoa; phylum Arthropoda; class Insecta; order Lepidoptera; family Nymphalidae; genus Melanargia; species Melanargia galathea. The sequence goes on from OV049872.1 coordinate 13,667,981, forward strand.
CCTTGCTAAAAATGTTTGAAAATATACCAAGAACTTTAAGAGTTGAACCATCTGTTAGTAATACTAGTACAAAAGTAGAACCTGAGCTGAGTCAGCCAAGAATTTTCCAGTCCTTTATAAAACAGTTCAGTAATAAATTAGATACATCTCTTAAAAGTGACACTGAAAAGCCTGATAAAACAGAATTAAAAAGGAAAAATACGACAAACTTGGATAGTTACATCGCTATTAAAAAGAGTTATTCACCTGAAAATGATGAAGTTCTTTCAGAACCTGAAGTTTTTGCAGATGACAATGTTTTGGAATCTGAATTCAGTTCTAAGAAATTTGGTCAAACTTGTCAAGTAATAAAAAAAATTGATAGTGAGAAGTTGGCTGAAAAAGGAAACATTGGACAGAGAGATATACTATATTTAGAGAATACAGATGAAGTGCCAAATACTCAAATAAGAAATATATCTGACGTAGTGTTTGAAACAGTTCATACTATACGTTGTAAGCCTAAAGATATACAGTTAAAAACTCCTAAACCCAAAATACAGAAAGTTGTAACTGACAAAGAAGAATTGGGAAAAAACAATAGAAAGACCGTAAATTTGAAAACATCCTTAGAACATGTGAAAGCTTTGATGGATATTTATAGTAAAAAAAGGGATAAATTACAACCTGATAGGATAAAGTTTAAATCAGCGATAAATCCTGTATTTAATAAGAAATGTGAAGAAGAATTAAGCAGGGAAATATGTAAAGATTCTTTTAAAAGAATGGCAGTTATTGGTCAATTTAATTTAGGTTTTATAATAACGCATTTAGACGATGATCTTTTTATAATCGATCAACATGCTACAGATGAAATTTATAACTTTGAAACTTTGCAAAAAACTACAGAATTAACAAGTCAAAAACTTGTAATGTAAGTAATCAGCATTAATAATGAATTTTTCATGCCATACTAAAAGGAAAATAAAGGAAGTATATTTTTAGTCCACAGCAACTAGAGCTTACAGGAGTCAATGAGCAAATACTAATGGATAACCTTCAAATTTTCAAAAAGAATGGGTTCACTTTCAAAATAGATGAACATGCTCCACCCACTAAACGAGTGAAACTTCTTACAATACCTATGTCTAAAAATTGGACGTTTGGAAAGGAAGATATAGAAGAACTGCTTTTTATGATAAGAGTAAGTTATTAAAAGTATACCTACAATTAAAACATCGTCTTCAAGTTAAAAAAATATTTGTGTATGCTTTATTTGCAAGTTCCCATTACTTGATACGGGTCCATCTCTGCTCAATAAAAAAATAATTACGAAAGGGGGTCGTGACCCCAATACTGGGGGTCGTGACCCATCATGGGATTAACTACTCTCGAACGATGTTGCGCCATCTGTTCCGGCTTTCAGCAACATGAACTGCTTCGGCAACTCGGCAATATTAAAATTTAAACAAATACAAAATAACTTACGGAATAAGAAAATCCTTTCTTTGAAAATAGTCTCATATATCTCATATTTTAATAGATTTTAGATTTTAAGGGCCTGTTATACCATTTCCTGTTTTCACATTCTGATAAGTGTCGGATAGACTAAACGTAAGTTTTGTCACTTTCTTACTTTATGTCAAGTGACAAAGACAAAATATGTGTATAAGCTATCTCACATTTATCAAGTGGAGAAACAGGCCCTGAATATTATACTAGATAATAAATATTATGCAAGCCACGAACCAACTTTGATTGCAGGAGAACCAGTCGGAATATTGCAGGCCGAGCAGAGTAAGAGCAATGTTTGCGTCCAGAGCGTGCAGGAAATCGGTAATGATAGGAACGGCCCTAAGTAAAGCTGATATGCGCATGCTGGTCGATCATATGGCAGAAATTGACAAACCGTGGGTTAGTACTTATTCGTTTTATACAAATTATTTATGGGGTCCTAAAAAAATCGCTCGTCGAGTTCATAAAAAAATGAGTAAAAAATCTGATTCTAACTCCGGCGCCACTCACAGATAAACATTTGAACAAAGACTGTAGGACTTTGCTCACACATTTGAACACAGGTTTGCTTATCTGCCAAGCAGACTTTGTAAATATGTTCGCTTCATTTGAATTTGAACTTTTAACTTTTTGATGTGCGCTCTAAATCCGATACCGAATGCCAAAGTGGAAAGTGAGTTCAAACTTTGGACAAATACCAAAGACCCCTGCCACACAAGTGTTCAAATGTTTATGCTGTGTGTAAATGTAACTATCTTAAACATAAATTTATTCAAATGGTAATAGGCACGCTTTTGCGCCTACATGCATTGCTACACGCATGCTTACTTATTTCGTAATTACATTATGTTATAATAGCTAGAGCTGTCTAGATATTGTGGCCGATTCTGTTGTACACAATCTCTAAACCTAAACTAAATTGACAGGTTTAAAAATAGTGCTATCCCCTTCAGCAGGGAGGATTTTGAAAGAGATAGGAATATATTTAGACCTGTCATTTTAGTTTAGATTTAGAGATTGTGTACAACAGAATCGGCCACATTGTGGCCAATTCTGTTGTACACAATCTCTAAACCTAAACTAAAATGACAGGTCTAAATTTATTGCTATCTCTTTCACAGTGCTCATTGCGGAAAAGGATAGCAATAGATTTAGACCTGTCATTTTAGTTTAGGTTTAGAGATTGTGTGCAACAGAATTAGCCACATTGTGCCTGTTATAATTGTTATTTTAGTTTGAGTAGAATGAAGTTCTTGCATATAGCTACTCCAGTCCTACTCTTATTCAAAAAGAAACATTTACCTACCTTTACATTAACTAATTATTACAAGTTACATAATGGCACGTAATGGCAACTGAGATAAAAAAGATCATAATTTTAAATCTTTTTTTCAGAATTGTCCTCATGGGAGACCTACAATACGACATCTTGTTAATCTAGCCATGGTTCAAACTAGGGAAAATGGAACTTGAGTTTTTTAAATTATCATCATTTTTTGGAAATAATTTATAAATCATGTTAAAAAACAAGAATTTTTCTAATTAAAGTATAAAATATTCGTCGTTGAAATGTTATTTCGTTTCTAATTTTTTTTTAATATATCGGACTTGAAATAATTTTTGTTCGCGTAATGGTATGTTGAAGTCGGCCGGAGCACCGCGCATCGGTTTCATCGTTTTATTTTAGGCCCGCCTAATTTCAACATGTTTTTTATTCAACTGCAAGTTAGCCCTTGACTGATGAAGGCGGGCTAACTTGGAAGGGGTATGGCAGTTTTTATTATACCCAAATATACCTATCCCCTCATCGGTTTCTGCACGGTATCGTACCGGAACGCTAGATCGCTTGGCAGTACAGCTTTGCCGGTAGGGCTACAGCCTAGTTGAAGCCACTCAGATCAGACCAGAGAAAAATATAAATTCTCAAATTGCCCCTGACGGGAATCGAACCTGGAACCTCCCACACAGCATTTTAGTGTTAGTTTAAATCAAGTCACAATCGAAAGTTGCCGAATCTCCACAGCTTAGTTCTCAGTCCTTACGCAAATCGGCTAAGAGCGTATTTTCTGTATCGGATCAGACTTATACTGTTGGGACATTACAAACGTGCGAACTAAGTCATAAATTATTTTTATCGGACTTCTCGCTCGCACTTACAGGCCTTATGGAACTGGAACCTGTTTCTCTGGGGTTATAAAGAGCGAGGGAGAGCTTTCACAACCCTATGATCGTAATGTTTTGTGGCTCAGTTCGCACGTTTGTAATGTCTCATCTATAGTGCACAAGCGCCCCAAGGATGTAAGTAGGTAGAAAATAAACAATCATTTTTTTATAACAATTTATTCATACGCTAATAGTTTTAAATATATTAAATCCATTATGTGCTGTGGTCAAAATAACACCAGGAAGTTGTTTATGCCAATGAAGTTCTTTGATATCCGTCTGCCCTTGGTGGATGAATAAGAGTTGTGGAGGAAGATTCTGAAACAAAATTGCACAATTAGGGCCAGCACATACGAATGGCAATAATTTGCAGCATCTTTTGACGATAATACAAGCTTTATTTACTTAGTCATACGATTCATGATACATCATGAAAGTGCCCTGGGTTTTCTTTGATTCTTGGTCTATGGTTTTAGCCCTCAACATTGGTACTGACATAAAACATACAGCACCTGTTAAATACAAGTTTACTATCTCCCTGGTGCTAAATAGATGAACATATAATCAATAACACCAGAGTAAAATGGATCCAAAAATCCTTGTTTTAAGTCATTCAGTACTTCTGATTTTTATTTTGCTAAAGATTCCACTTAGGGTGCTGGTTGTACATATAATATGCCAAGTTACATTTTACTTAGACGTATAGTTACGACAGTCGAAATCTATCTAGGTTGTGAAGATTTAAAAAAATTAATAATAATATAATCTATTCATACTGATGTAAGGTCTGAGTATGCTGCCATCGTCAAGTTCGAACATTGTATCGCTTCATCTCGAAAGCAGCCTTAATTATAGAAGCACAAGTCTATATTCACCTTCAATTCTTCATCGACTACTTCCTCGTCGTCTCTCTCAACTGCCAGATCCCAGAGTGCGACCTGGTTGTCCTCACCGGCGGAAGCCAGCACACTCGGCTCGGTCCAATGCCACTCCACTGATGTGATCGGCGCAGTGTGGTGTTTGAATGTACCTACTGGGGTACTGGTTGGGAATTGTCGTAAATCCCATATGTGGAGAAATCCGTCGTCCCCCCCTGAAAATAGTAGATTAAAATTATTAACTATAGCTATCAAGAAGTCTCCAGCTCAATTCCTGATTGTGAAAATTTTACTTGAAATGATAATTCCTATGACAGCTGAATCTAGGGCTAGTCAATTGTAAAATTTATTAATTGCTGCTGGATTGTGCTCTGCGATCAAAATAATAATTTACCTATGACTCCACAGACCACAAATTGCACCATATTATGATTCTGTATTAAACGGCCAGCCAATCACAGGCCATAGTCATAAATTGCAATTTGCTCAGGTGATATTGATCGTTATCTCGATAAACATGTACTGGCTACTATAGTTTTACACAAATCTCTTACCATCAGGTGAGATTGCAGTCAAGGGCTGACTTGTAGTTGAAAAAAAAATCTCCAAACTGAAATAAATTAACAGGCTAAAGGAGTGCCAACCTTTTCACAATGTTCCCTACCAAAAAGGGTAGCAGTACTTTTAGACAAATTAATTTAGATACTAAGTTAAAAAATGTAATTAACTTAGAACTCCGATATTTACCACTAGCAATGAATGGCTCTTTGCTGTTCCAAGATAAAACATTGATATCTTTCTCATGGGCATTTTCAGCAACCAGCATGCAAGCCTTGTACGGAGCTGCTCTTGTGTCCCATATCCTAATTGTTCGATCAACTGAACATGTCGCCAATACGTTCCTGCATTTAAAAATATGTAACATCACAATTTTTTACAATATGACAATATAAAAAAGTGGTATCACACTATGACACATTTTCAATGGCAAAATACCTTTCATTAGGTGACCACTGTATGTCTTCAACAGAACTTGTGTGTCCCACTAGAGGGCGCTGGTCCACTGTCCAGGTGCCACCTTCATTTGGTTTCCATATATGGATGTCTCTTCTGCAGTCACCCGTTGCTAACACCTAGAATTATTATGAGCATGAGCATATAAAATAAAATGTATTACTTGTATTAGTATGAAATTCAATAGTCAACTATATCTACTCAATTGATAGGACTAAAAGACCATTTTTTTCACAATATTCACAATTCTCAAACACATCATGATTTTTAGTCATGTCAATTTATACTTTTAAATTGGATTTGTCAAGTATGTATATTTATATTAAAAGGCTAGAATAATTAATGCAAAATATATTTATTTTTTATCCTCCTTTTTGTAAGATATTGACTTTAAATATTCATTTTGCTCCCCCCCCCCCCCCCTTTTTATGCATACCCCCAGCAAAATGTCTAATTTCTTGATTTTAGTATAATAGTGTATAATGATGTGTAAATATGTGTACGAAAGTTTGAAATTAGTTTTTGAAAAATTCGCCAAAAATACTTTCCGCTACCTACTTTTTCCCAGTTGCACTTTGGCAATAATCTTCTGCAATATCTTTACAATAGCACTTAATTGCAATAAGGCACTTCCCAACATGAAAAAGCTCTAGATAAAACTATCAACAGGAAAAATACCTACACCTTGTTCTGTAGGGCTCCAAGCAATACCAAAACCTTCTTGCTGATGACCACTAAAGGAGAACAAAGGCTTCACAGGGTTGCTTACGGTGTCTAGATTGTACCGTTCAAGCAGAGCTGGTTCGTCCACAGCTTGCAACTGCTGTGTTATGTTCCATATTTCCACATTGCCCAGTTCTGACCAACTTGCAGCTAGAACAGCATTTTTAAAATTTGTAGCCTGAAAACAAATCAAGTGAGCAGATTAAATAACAATTTAAATCAGTTGAAAACATATGGAACAAAGATATTATAGTAGTGTAGTCGAGGTCAATATATCAATTCAAAAATAGATTAGACAATCATAGAATACAACGCAAAGATGATAGACCCCATCAACGAAAGCTGCAAAATAAATAATAATAATAATTTGGTTTACAGTGAACTTTACACATACCCTTATCCTATTAACACAACCCTGGTGTTTTATGAAGGAGAATGTCATCTGTGGCTTTTTCTCTTCATCCTCCTCTTCATCATCATCTGCATCATCATCATCATCTGACTCCTCCTCGTCCTGTGGCTTCGAAGTAGGATGCAAGTTTGCCATTTTCACTACTAAAACACTAAATAAATTGAAATTGTTATATTTCATGACAACAATAATGGTAAAATAACAGCATTATTAATTAGCATAAGGTATCAATGAAAAGTGTAAAATAGAGTTTTGGTTAACTGTGTCCCCAAAACTTTAATTATTTATTTATTAACATACTTGAATCTATCCTTACAGGTGAACCTAATTCGATAGATAAGTACATAGGTATACAATACACTCACGATTCTTTTGATACAAATACATTATCAATCTACTACTAACTTCCTTACTAACTACTATCAGTATCAACTTACTAAAATTACAATTTATTCATTCTATCAATTAGTTTATTCTTGTTATGAGTTGTAGAATATCATTATTCATAATTCAAAACCGGAAATGTGAAATAAAACTTGAGGCACTAATTAAATTCATGGTAATGGAGAAGTATGAGCCCGAGGGCAGTATTTCAACGGTTAACTGCCAAGACCCCCTAAGTTTCTAACTAATTGCTTTTGTATTATTTCTCCACATGGGTAGGTAAATATTTATCTTCTATTTCACTCAATGGAAAAATCTTTTACAAAGAATTCATACTTATTAAGATGTGCGCTTGAAGCCTGTGTTCCAGCAACTAAGTATGCAGTCATTGGAAACTGCTGTCTGTCGTTGCCTAGATTGTCAGTTATTATGTCGAAACTTAAGCATGGAGCACCGGTTTGTGCCTGATGGAGCATCACATAAGCCGACTGGTCACAAATCAAGTGCTCGTCCTCTTGTAACGGCTGGCCTGGAAGATATGTCTTCGGACCAGATTCCTCGTCGTTAGTTCGCTCTTCATCCATGCTATCGTCTTCGCTCTCAGACGAACTGCTCTCCATTTGTTCTTCATTTTCGGCAGACATATGGAAGACCTGGCTTAGTGCTTTACTGACCACGATCTAATTTTAATAACAATATGATAAATATTTTAATAATTGATATTGATAGTATACCGACTTACAACTCGATTAAAATCAAAATTCAAATAAGTGTAAGTAAGTTTAGCACGTGCTATTAATTTCAAATTTGTAGTTTGTAGGGATGTGAAAAAAAAATCGGTTATTTTTTTCAATCGATTTTTTAAATGATACTAATCGATTTTTAAAATCGAATATCGATTATGTAAATTACACGTTTAATAGTCGATTTTTGGTAAACAGCGTCATCTCACATCTGTGCGACGGATGAAAAAACGCACAAAACATTTACGTATTTCAAATGGTAGGTACCTTCAACATACATACAACATATATTCAACATTAGTGTCATCAATGATTTTTTTGTTTAAAGTTCAAAAAGATTTGTTTTGTAGGTAGGTACTTTAATTTCGAGATCAAAAGGTTGTCATTTTATTTCTTGTACTTGTACTTAGTTCATTTTATTTTGATTGTAATGAAGATAGATGACACTATTAAACATAATTTGTGGTATTATTTTTATTTTTTTTATTGTTTGAAGTTTTAGGTTAAAAAATTTTTTACATATCATTTTATTTGATTTTTATTCTCATAAATTAATAATACTAAGTATAAATCTCTTAGTTTTATAATTATTTACAAGAAAGCAGGCATTTTTTAACAGCCATAAAATGGGTTTGATGCGTGTGTTACCTACTTTAATACGCATCTAGTGTGTTACGGCCTTTACTACGTTTGACCGCTATAGGATAAAACGCATGCGCCAACCCAACTGCCTTTCAGCGGCCCTTGCGCCGCGACAGTTACCACTAACCAGTCAAATTCTAACTCGCCTAGCAGACGCACGCGGAGCTCATGGTGTCGTTTTTCTCGTTTTGTTGTACTTTTTAGGCAATTGAACCATTAAAGGACGTTTTAAACCTGAATACTTGGACCTTTACTCAGAACCCACCACCACAGGTTCTGTGTTTGACGCGTATGTATTGTATATTGTATGTACGTATTTATATTCGCGATTATTTCAAAAATCAATGAACCGATTTCGATGATTTTTTATACTATAGTAATTTACATACTTTCAGCCTTCAGGAAGGTTTTAGTATATACATATATAATATAGGTACATCTAGTTATCATTGTTATGTCAGCGTCTTCGGCGAAGACGAGATCCCCGATTTCTGACGTCTCCCGAACGTGGGCCCTCACCCCGGTCACAGGGGCGTTCGGTTTAGTCAAGTCCAATCAACGCAACGTCATCCTAAGCCAAAGTCCGAGCTTCACAGGAGACGCCCTTAGGCAGACATTGCCCCCCCGATGTTCATCAAGCCCTAGGGCTCTCATCTCCCCCTGGCAGATTTCCCCACTTGCCACAAACCACCAGTGACGCTGTAACGGCTAGTATATATAGAGCAGCATACTTTTTCCGAAAAAAAAATAGTTATGTACGAAGTTACATGCATAAATGTACCCGTAAGACATTAATATTTTTGATTGGAAGGTAAGCACACTGATTTCTGAGATTTCTGGACCGAAGTCGGTTTAATTTTTTTTTTAAATATAGCTTGTTCGAATAGGGATTAATAGAAATAATCGACTTTTCACAAAAACCGATTCTTAATTAATCGACTTTTTCACTCAACATACACTATGTGATAACATCCCTAACGGAATGGTGGAGGAAAAATTCACAAAAGTCAAAAGCGTTGCGTAAAAGTCATTAATCAATAATCTGTGGTTAAAAGTTTTCTAACTTTTTTAACGTTAATTGCCATTAACTTATTACCGTTATTTCAATAACGTTAATCCTAAAAGGTTTAAGGGACTATGCATTTTTAATGATAGACTAGTGACTAATATAATATTGTTGACGTTAATAATTATCTGTTATGTTATACCAAACTGTGGTCGATTCTGTTGTACACAATCTCTAGGCTCAAAAGGGCTAGAACCCAGAGCCGTAAAACCAGTTAAAAAAAAAAATACACAATCTCTAAATCTCTCTTAGCTAAATCTAAACTAAAATGACAGGTCTAAATATATTCCTGTCTCTTTCACAATCCTCCCTGCTGAAGGGGATAGCACTATTTTTAAATCTGTCAATTGTGTACAACAGAATTAGCCACGTCATTATTAATTGCGATGTTAACTCTAAAACCTTCTAAAACCATCGTTTAGAGATTTTTTAATTCATCTTTTACACCTAACAAGATTATCGTAATTTAAATAACGGTAATTGGCAATTAACGGTAAAACTTATCAAGGATACCGTTAAATCGATTACCATAATTTTTATTATTGATACCTACCTAATCCTGTAAATTCCTTTAGAGAAAAATTAGTGGAACAAATTTTTTTAATGATATTTAAAGCCTAAGATCAATTTAAAGCCCAGTCTGTGACAAATATCGCAAAAGAAAATAATGTATGTACCTATGTACAAAAAATATTTTTTTCTTTCCACTTAAGGGCCATTACACGCAGCTCTTCCGGACAGATTCCCGCTAGATGGCGCTATTTGGGTGTTTCACAGGTTTTTATAATTTTTGCCTAGTTGCTACGTACAGTTTTTAAAAATATTATACGACAGAACATATAACAATGCCTATTATTTTATCACATCATTAGTTTACTTTAAAACGGAGCCATTTAGTCAAACATTCAAAAATATATAGCTTTCATATCAATTACTGTAAAGACGCAACACTCACGCACACACTGACATCATTGCTGTTATCCAAGTTTAGTGGTTCCAATATAAACTACAAATTGTTTACTATAAAATTGAACTAGATGGCACTGAAACGTTTCTCGACTAGCTTCGTATTTTTTTATTTAATTCGGATACAAGTTAGCCTACTGATTGCAATCTCACATCACACGAGTAGAAAATGGTGGTAAGTGATGATGCAGTCTAAGATATGAACAGGCTAACCTGGAAGGTGTATGTCAGTTTTTTTTAAACCCATGAAAACATGGCCCTTTTGTTTCTACATGGCATCGTATAGGAACGCTAATCGCTGGCGACACGGCTTCGCTGGTAGGGTGGCAACTCTCCGCGGCCGAAGCCTCCTACCAAACCAGACTAGAGAAAATTATAAAATATAAAATTCCTCCCTGCCGTGAATCGAACCCGGGACCTCCCTCTAATAATACCACAGCACTTACCGGTGCGCCAGGGAGGTCGTCAAACCTCTATACTACCTACTAATCTATATAGTGCGCGACAGGTTGAGGGGTGACGTGCGGCTATCGATAGATTTACGATATTGGACTATCGATAGTTTATCGATATACCTACATTTATTTTTAGACGCCGGGACCCGGGTATGGCGCGGATAGCGTGGCCTATAGATAAGACTATCGATATTTAACTATCGATAGACAATCGATTTTTATCGATATACCTACATTTATTTTTAGGCGCCAGGTATGGCGCAGGTAGCGTTGCCTATACATAAACTATCGATAGATTATCGATATTGGACTATCGATAGACAATCGATTGTTTATCGATATACCTATATTTATTTTTTAGGCACCGCGCCGGGTATGGCGCGCGTCTCGTAGCCTATAGATAGATTATCGATATTGGATTATCGATAAACGTTGCTACTCGCACCGCGCCTAGTCGCAGGATAACTATTGCCTCGATCTATCGATATAATATAATGTATTGATTTTTCCCCTAGTCAAGCCTGTTGGACCTTAGTTGAACTAAGATGTTAGGTACCTACATAAACCTGCAGAACTAATAATGCGCCGAGAAAAATTTTTGAATAAAATATACTCTTGCGGCTAGGGTTGCCAATTTTTTTTGGAAAATTTTCCAATTTTTTCTTATATATAAGCTACTGCAATATGCCTACTGAAAACGGACAATTGTCCATATCTTGAAAACTTTATTAAAAATTTTTTTTTCAAAAGTTGTGAAAATACAGTAGTTCTGGAAAATTAAGTATATAATATTACAATTGTTTTACGAATCCCGCGGGTACCATAGATTTTTCCGGGATGAAAAGTTTTACGACTTTCAGCCAAATCGGTTCAACAGTTATTGCGTGATTGAATAACAAAGAAAGATTCCCCGTCAGGTCCCTGGTTGAAATGATACACAGTTCCGTTTTAATTCGTTTATTTCGTCTAGTTGCTTGTTTGCGTTATTTTTTTTCCGTTTATTCATTAGTGCGAGTTACTCGTAACCATTTTTTTTCAGACTGCAATCACTACTAAGTATCGCGCAAAACTCAACTTTGTTAAATTTTAGTCAAATCAAGTTTCATATTTGTCAAATAAACTTTGAATATAATAATAGTTTGTTGTAGGCTCTTGTTAGACCAGGGCGCGTTTGGAACCCTCGTAGATTTCGTTTTAAGTTGCTCGCTTGAGATCGTATGTCCATCGAGTGGAGGGTCTACCTACGCTTCATTTACCTACTAGTCGCCATTTAAGTACCAAGGAACTCCAACGTCCATCGGTTTTTCGAAAAAATTGCCCCGCCCATTGCCACTTCAGTTTCGTGATAATATAATAAACTTTTTTTCTGTGATCGAAGATAGAAAACTTCGATCGCAGAAAAAAAGATAAAAAAGGGTAGTACGGGTGGCAACCCTACATGCGGCGTGATTTATGTTACAAGCCACACGCAAAACCGAAATTATCATCGCAATATAGATAATAGACCAAGAGGAAACGAAATATTTTGATGTGAATGTAATACCTACTTTATTTGAAGGACGATTTATCGATACAGGGTATAAGGAGACTGCTTCCGAAAACTTAGCACTATTATTATACTACCTACTAGACGTGTGCGCCGTGCCGACCCGCCGCCGCCGCCGTCATTTTTTCGACGCCGCCACCACCGATCTGCGTTTCGGCCGTGGTTTCGGCGTAAAATCGGCGCGAATTCCAAGTGTTTTAGAACTTTACATTTATGCATGTAACTCCGTACATACTACAACTTTTCTATACATAATATATACTTCTATACATATAATAAAATCAATGTAAAATGTAAAACTGCTCTGAGCTCAAAAAGTTGTTTTTATAATATTAGGTATGATGATTAAAATTTATAATAAGCTACCCTCTATAATAAAAGATTTACCATTTACAAGATTTAAAACAAAACTGCATAACTGGTTGGTTGACAATAGTACATTATGGTATAAGTGTGTAATGTTGGTGATTACCGCTGAGGCGATATTGAGACCCGAGCCGTTAGGTGAGGGTCTTAAGATAGCCGAGGACGGTAATCATCAATACACACGTGTATCATACGACGTTTTTCAACACACTTGCGAAGAAAATAACACTAAAATAGATATTTTTCCTTGGATATTTCAGGTAGTAAACTTTCCATAACTTTAAGGGCTTCACATATATATCGGGCGGTGTACAACATAAATCATTTTCTTCATAATTAGTACTTGTAGATATTTTAATTTTAATTAATAAATAACTGTAATTTCAACAGTGAAAACGAGTTATGAAAATTTTCTCACAATGGCGGGAAAAATTAATTAGTTTTCCTATGCGCGCACACATATATTATAAGTGCAATCGGCCATAGACTATATAGAATGAGGTTTGTTTTCTATGGCATTTTGCAATGGCGGGAAAAATTAATCAGTTTTCCTATGCGCGCGTTTCTTAAAATGGCAATCGGCCATAGACTATATAGAATGAGGTTTGTTTTATTTGGCTTTTCGCGGATAGCGTTTTAGCCACGTACAAAATGGGGAATTTCAAGTTTTCTTTATTACAGAAAAAACAAAAGTTATATTTGAGTGAAAGTTTTATTTATTAAACACGTACAAGTTGAAATTATCTATTTAAATACGAAGTTGCATGAAATGAGCAAGCAAAAGGTATATTAATTTATTTGTACTATTGAATACGACCTTTTTGTATCGAAACTTTTTTAAGAACAAAGGAACCAACTCAACCAATAAATTAAAAATAAAACTCTATAATTCACTTGTGAATTATAGTAAAACAAAAGTCACAGTTTGAATAATAGGTGTAATTATCTGCCTAATTGCGGTGAACGTAGAGCTACTTTATGAGCAAGTGTGTTGAAAATGTTTTTACTTTATAAAAGAGTTCCGAATAAATAAAATTCATATAAAAATTGTATGACTTCTGTAGCATAAGAATTAGACTAATTTGGTATTTGTTCATAACTGTAAAATTTAATTATTGCACGCCATTATAATTATGGCTGATTGTAACTTACATACACAAAACTTTGTAACACCTACCATGTACATACTTACAATCATGCAATAAAACCTATTCTATTCTATTCTATTACATTCTATTCCATTAAAATATTAACTAATTCTATTAAAATATTAACTAACCAGTAAATTAATTCTGCAATCAAATTTTAATGAGTATTCGAATTATAAGCATGTAGCCCAGTCAATCCACGAAAAATAATTGTCTTATAGATTTGAAAATTGGCATAAAGTGTTCTTTGGGCCTTCCTCTATAACATATCCAAAAACCCCATATTGTGCGGAACCAGCCGCCATTTTGAATTTTAGGTCCATTTTTGCGGTGTTTTGCTTATATCTCGAAAATCTCTAAGACTAGCATTATGATTACTTCTGACAAAAGTTTTTAAATAAAATTTGCTACAAAGGAGATGTCCCAAAATTGTCCCTGAGTCGTTTTAAGTTTGTATAGTAAAAAATACCAAGAGACCTAACTATATGAATCTAATAAAATTATTTTATAATTATTATTTTGTAAGACATAAATAGATTTGTAAAAAGCTGTGGTGAATCACACCCATAGACCACCAAACAGTGACCATCACCTTTTTAGGGGTCATTATTGGTTTAGACTTTAGGGCATGGCTTTGGTGCTGAACCAGGTTCTAACCAACTTGCTGAGCGCTTTTGATTGTCGAACAGAATCCATTTTTCGTCGCACGTAACAATTCGTTTCAATATTCCTTCATTTCTTTGCCTACGCGCTAATCTCAGGAACTACTGGACCGATTTCAAAAATTCTTTCACCGTTGGATATGTACGTGATCCCTGAGTGCTATAGGCTATATATTATGTAACACGGGCGAAGCCGGGGCGGACCGCTAGTCAAAAATAAAACAGGAAGAAATGATCGGAAAGTGCCGCTACCTCCCGGACTATAGAGGCCGCTTCGGCCACTTCGGATAATATAAGCGATGCGCGACTATGAATTCCATTCAAACTATTCGACTTTATAAATCATTTGCAATCATTTTTCCAAAATAAGTAACTAACTTGAATAATGTTTCACTACTAATTCGAGTCTACCTACTAGGTATGTTTTAGACGGCCGCGCGGGCGGCGCGGCGGCGCGGGCGTCTTTGATTTGCAAATTATTAGGTACCGAGTGGCGCGGCGCGGTGACAAAAACTTTGTTTCTTGATCTTGTGATGTTAGATCACTTGGGTAGGTAGGTACTTATTCTTTAACATGACTATTGACTCCTACTTTCTTCAACCGGCACGATCTTTCCTTTTAGCTCGCCAACCGGCTGCAAGGGGACGGACTGTTTTTATCACAAAATGCACAAAAAGTAGGTAGGTACCTATCTAGGTATTAGTAAATAAATTAAATTATTAGGTACCTACCTATAAACTTCGATAAACATATGCATAAATGAAACAATAGCACAGAATATATAATACAATAGGTAGGTAGGTAGGTGGGTAAGTACCTAACTATTAACTATCTAGGTACCTGCTTCAAATAAAACCGGCTCAGTGCAAGTCGGATTCGCGCACGAAGGGTTCCGTACCATTTTCTATACAAACGGCAAAAAAATCACGTTTTTTGTATGGCGGACCCTTAAAAATTTATTTTATTAGGTAGGTACCTACCTATGTTTTTTGTTGTTACAGCGGCAACAGAAATAGGTACCTACATCATCTGTGAAAACTTCAACTGTCTAACTAGAATATTGTGTTATAATTTTGTCCAAAAAAGCTTAGGCACAGTGGTTGAAATGCGCATCAGCTGACGATCGGCATACAGCGCGCGGTCATTCAACTCGCGAGTCGAGGTGACGATAGCTTGCGAGTTGGGGTGACCATTTTTTGTTGGGGTGACCATTTTTTTTTTGAGAACAATGACGCAACACAAGAAGCTTTGTAAGTTTACAATTATGTTTTCAAATTTTGTATTTATATTTGTATTTTGTAACTATTCCAAATGTAAAAATAATTGACACGTGTTTCGGTTTTTGCGCAAAGTAAAACTAACGTTGTAAATGAGAAAGTGTGTTTGTTGGTTTGTCCTGCACGTTGCAACGGAGCGACCAAGCGACGACGCGACGCTTCTCACGGTAGATACCTACTAGGTAGGTATAAGTAGAAGACTGAAGGTTAATTTTCATTATAATTAGGTATATACCTATAGGATTTTTAAAAACGGTAAAGCCGCGGAAAAAGACAATAGGTAGGTAAATTATAAAAAGAAACATCAGTCATCATGTTTCTTCATTTCACACTATGATTTCACGTTATACTTATAGGTAGGTAGGTAAGTATATAATTACAAATAAATTCAAGTTGATGTAAGTAACAACCTACCTAACAAAAACCTAATAATTTTACGTTAGTTTGTATTGATTAGACCCATAATGGGTAGGTATATGTATCGCCAAACAAATAATCGCCTCTGAATGTAACCGCAAGGCGCGTCGCAATAGGCGCAATAGCATATTTTAGGTAGGTAGGTATCAGTGAGCGGACAGAAAGGGACGGAGCTAGCACGATTGAACCTGCGCGAGTTCGCTCTCGCTGCTCGCACGAAGCTCCGAGACGAATAGGTATTATTTTGTTTGGTAGTAACTAGTACCTATACCTACTTAGTAGATATACTTACGATTTATCTTACGATTTTGAAAAGAAGTGGAAAGTTCATTCACGTATGATAGTTTTGGCGATGGGTTGCCATGACAAAATTTTAAAATATTAGGAGAGTCACCGTTCCGTGAAAATGGCAACTCTGTATCCTCGTGCTTAGATATGAACCTCATACTCTATAATTGCGAAGTACTTTTAAACTATAATGATAGATGGCGCTAAAAAATACACTCACACATGCGTAAATTTGCCACTTTTTGAATGCCGTTTTTATATTGTATATAATGTAAATATATGCTTGACATGAAAATTCCGCGCATAGAAACCCATAAAGAAATTATAAAACAAATTAAATTTAAAGAAAAATGTATACATTTCAAGAATAATCAAAAAGAAAAATGTATGAAAGTCGCTCTCAGCACATGCACCTTAAAACACACTTATACTCAAAAAGACTAGAATCCGGAGCCATGGCCCTTTTATGCTTCTCACATGCTTCTCAATCATAGACCAACAAGAAGAGGACTTGGCATAATGTCCTATAGAAAATAGTGGATCGGAAAATAGCTTAAGCTTATCAAAATTTTCATAAGTGTATAAGAGACAACACTACATTTTTAAACATAACAATAAAACAGATCGTGGCAGAAATTTTATTGCACTGCCCTTAAGATGGCCTCCCTAAAATGTATACATGAACACTCACACACGCACAACTTGAGACATCACAATGAACACGCGCCATTTTAGGTTGCGGGATTGTGCGTGTGTGAGTGTATTTTTGGCACGTTTTTAAGGTAGGTATGCCTACTCTACTTATTATTATTATCTCTATGTTCTCAATGCTCTCGAAGGCTGAATTTATGGCCGGAACCACACTTACGTGTCGTGGCGTGCCGTGACGCGCCAGAAGCCTATCGGTTTCATACATTCAGTATGGTTAGAGACACACTTGTAGGGCGTGTCGTTTTTACTAAATGTATGAAACCGGCGCATCACGACACGCCACGACACATAAGTGTGCCGGCAGCCTATTATTAAGCCGGAACCACACTTATGTGTCGTGGCGTGTTGTGGCGCTTACTGGCGTGACGGTGAGTGTGCACACTACTGTGTCGTGTCGTTGCGTTCAGAAATGAACAGTATATGGGTGAAACCGCCAATTTTTCCACTAATGTTGCAGTAGTGATGCAAAAATTTCGCTACGGTGATGTGGAAGTAGTGCAATAATTTGAGCCACGGATGACTTATGTTGGAGTTTACCAAACTCGTTATTCAAAAAACAGTCTTAGGCCGGCCTGACACAGCCGGAATGAACGCCGGAATTCAGAATCTGAATTCAGAAAGTCCAGAAATGCATACAATTTCCCTGTTCCCCACACACATTCTGATTTTTTCAGATTCTGAATTTTTCAGATCAATCTGACAAAATGTGTCTGAGCCCGAGTATGATTTCAAATATAATCTTTGAAGATTAAAAAAACAAATTTTGTTTAAATGGGTAGATAAATTAAATAAAAATATAATTTCACTGTTTAATAAGTTATTACATAAATACTTAACTACGTATTCGAAGATATTTTGAATATAACCCCCGCAGATTGCTATTGCGCTGGAACCTTGTCACATTTAACATTGGCGTGACGTTGGATGACAGGAAAATATACAGTCAGCGACCAAAATTTGTGGATATAGTAATAATTATTCAATACTCGATACGCGTACTCTGCCAACAGTTTTGTCAACGTCTATTTAGTGCTGACGTTACTAAAATGGCGGCCGGGCACAATACCAATTTGCGGGGCTTATACTATGTATACTGAACTATAATTTTTTTTTGATAATTGTTTTTTTAAATTTTACAATGAATTTACACATAATATACTTATCGTATTTTCCAAATTTTTATCATACTTTATATATTAACTTTAATACAGTATAATCCTTCTGAAACAAGTGTACCCCGATTATATTTTTTTGGTTTGTCATAAATCCCGAGTCAATCGTAGATTTCCGGTTCCCGTTCCCGCTCTCTTTTCCAACCTTTATACCTAATTTTAAGAAAGTTTGCTATAGTAATCTACTTATAGCTGTAACTGAAGATTTTGGTTTTTTCAAAATCCCGTGGGAACTGTAGATTTTTCCAGGATAAAAAGTACTTTGCCTATGTGTTAAGTCAGGACATAATCTATCTCCATTCAAAATTTCAGTCAAATCGGTTCTGTAGTTACGGCGTTAAAGAGTTACAAACATACACACACACAATATACACACACGCACTCACACACACACATACAAACTTTCGCCGTTATAATATTAGTGTGATAATTAATTAACAATATCGTAGTGTTTTTATAAAGATTATGTTCCTTTTTATCGTTACTTAGTAACGTTACGATACTTGTAAGTTTTCAGAATGCAATTTTTAAAAGCGGAATTTGATTTTTTTTCAAAAATTATCTACATGCTACTCCGAATCCAACGACATCTCGTTCATATTTTTCATAAGTGTACTAAATATATTTCATTGAAATGAACAGTGTTTTTATTTCTTTGCTGAAAACCTGTGGATTCCCCACTTTCATCGATTTTATTTTCCCTAAAATTGGGGACTTTCAGTTAGATTTTTGGGTTATCCCTAATAATCCAGACCGTGGAAGTCGGCAACGCTGGCCACGAGCCTTATTAATCTGTGATATTAATTATTAATCTGTGCACGAGCCGTGCGCGGGTATAGAGACACATTTGTCTGTCGTGTCGTGTCGCGTCCATATATACCTATAGCTTCTTGGTCGCGTCATAACCCCCACCACCGCTCTGGCCAAGAAGGTTACAATATAAACACTGGAGAATTGCGAACGCAAACAAAAAGTTGAAGCAAAGAAAGGAGATGTTCCAAAATTGCCCCAGAGTCGTTTTAAGTTTGTATAGTGAAAAATACCAAGAGACCTAACTATATAAATCTAATAAAATTACTTTATAATTATTATTTTGAAAGACAAAAATAGAAACCTACGAACTAGCGGGGTTTTTTAAAATCATTCTAAAAAGAAGTATTTTTATTTCCTGTTATTGTTTACTGCCATTTTATTTACAGCTATACTGTTTTTGATACAAATAACTCATTCTATTTTTGACGTGTCAAAATTACAGACAGTTGTCATGACAACAACTGTCTGTTATTTTTAAATGACAACTGTAATTAAAAATCAGACTATAGTGATGTCCGACACAATACAAGCAAGTACTCGATACTTTTGTTTCGATACCGAATACTTTTGGTATCGAATCACTACTGTCAAGTCTTACTTGGTATCGGAAGAAAAGTATCAATTCGAATCGATGCGCAGATACAAGTTTCTAATATAAAAAAAAAAAAAAGATCCGACTTCAGTCGATTCGAACTAAAAAGTTTAAAATAATATTTTATTTATTTAGATTGACGATTAAACTACCTAACTCGAATAATATATAATTTTTCGAAGTCGGGAGATAAATGACTTTCATATTTTTCTAGTTGAATATGTGCCCCCCGCATCCCGGACAGCTTCGCGCTCCGCGGCTATCATGGTTCACCGCGCTCGCCTTCAAAGTGGATACCTAATCTGACTTTACTTGCATTTACTTTTACATTTACTTTTTATTTTATATGGATTGCATGTGGTTTAGCGCCGACTCCAAAAAATTGTATATTATTTCAATTAGGTGGTTTAATCGTAGTATCGTTAAATCGTAGTAGTCACATACATACTCGTACATACGGGTCGAACACAGAACCTCTTTTTTTTGAAGTTGGTTAAAAAAACTGGCCACATGCAGTGTGGTCTGCGTTTCAAATAAAATGACGAAACTACTTTTAGGTTTTGACATTATTTTAAATCTTTAACGTTTGTCAGTGAACTGAGAGTGATCGAACTATATTTTTGGCCCGACTTTTCTGTACAATGTGTATTCCACAATTACACACATTCCACCAAACCGTACCGAATGATATTGATCGATAAAATTAGCAACTGAATCGTATACCATTGTATCGATCTACATAAGTATCGGATTTGGATCGTGACGAACATCCCTATACAAGGAACTTCGTTGAGCTGCATGTTTGCGCTTATGTGATTTTCTTGTATTTTACCAATTTTACTCTGTTTTGTGTAATTCTTCCAGTCTGCGTCAAGTAATTGACCACTAGTTCATGCTCCGCAGTGCTTATATAAGTTTGCATTAGAACATTCGTGAGCGAAACGTGAATTAGAGATTTTGACTCTGACATCTCGGCGGCAATGGCGTTTCATAATCGTTATGTTAATAATTATACCATTACTTTCGATGATCCTATCTCGAAGAGTGCTTGGATTAATATCAGCAGTTGGACAGTTCCAAATATCACTAAGTACGCCGTTAAATACCAAATAATACTTTGTGTTCGTTACATTATCTGTAGCAAAATATTTTTAGGATATTTTTAGTGAGATGTTAGGGTACTCAATAAGCAATAACCATACTATCTAGGGTCAAGAATACTATTTATTATTAATTTACACAGAAAAACCAATCCAAAGGTAAAAGTTTCATCGTGACGCATAAACTTTTTTTCTGGGGCAAACAATGTATTGGGGAAGGGCCATCTCCTTTGGCCTGAAATAGGTCTGGATATTTTTTGTATTTATCCTCAACTATTTAAATAGAACGTGTGAGATGTGTATCCAGGTGAATGACCTTGTTTTCACTACATTGTTTTAGGCACAGTCTCCAGTGTCTACATAAAATATATAGATATAACCTTCTTGGCTCTGGCGCAATCGGTGCCGGAGCGATCGGTGCCACGCTGCGACACGACACGCCCTACAAGTGTGTCTCTAACCATACTAAATGTATGAAACCGATATTCTTCTGGCGCATCACGACACGCCACGACACGAAAGTGTGTTTCCAGCAACACGGCCGGAAACACACTTACGTGTCGTGGCGTTTTACAGTTTATATCGAACATTTGCGTCGTATAAATGTATATTTCATTTCATTTAGGTATAATTAATATAATCTTTTTATATAATATATACAGTGTGTCCGGGGTCGAACTAGCGATATTTTAGGGACATATTCTACAACTCATTACCTCTCTGAAAATACCACTTAATAGGGCCTGCCCCCCTCCCCCTCCCAGGGACAGCCATTTCAATTTGGTGTGCGTTTTTGTGGGTATGTGCGCACAAAAAATGTAATAACTCGAAAGTCTGCTGATGCACAGGTCTTCAAATGACCTTATTCGATTGGATACAATATTCTCCATCACTTAATACCAAACAATAGTGTAAAATGTTAAAATAACTCGATCAAAAATGCTTTGGAATAAAAAGAAATTGGTCAAAAATATTGAAAACTACAAGTTTTTGCTAGATTTTGCAAAAACGAGGTCATTAAGACCACATTATTAAGTATTAAATCGACAGCTTTTGAGATAAGCAACAAAACGACATAAAAAATTGGACTGTAAGTTATTTACTTTTGGAGATATTATTGTTTAAACATAACTTAACCGCGAGCGCGTAATTTCTTATGTTATTCGAATGTGGGTTTCCATCGCATACCTCGGGCGATCAGGTAATAATAATATTGTTTTTGATTAGTCAGTGAATGAACACTAACACGTTGCCGGATTTTAAGGAGTTTGTTTAGCCTCCCCTTGAATAACCCTATGTCAAAGCTATGTGGAAATACCTCCAAAAGGAGTTGGTTCCACAGTTTTTGGGCGGAAGGAATGACCTCGCGCAACGCTTGGTTGATGTATGCCAGTGATCCAAGTGGTGAGGATATTAGCATTTTAGGTGGCGTGCGATGCGGTGCTGGAAATAAGTAGGTGGTATTAGGTCGAATAACTCTTCAGAACATTTGCCGTTATAGAGACGATAGAATACGCAAAGGATTAAGGAAGCTAACGTCCCTGCGAACCTCTAAGCCCTCCAATGAGCTGGTTGGTTTGGGATTGCCCACCAGTCGAACTGCCCGCTTCTGAATCCGGCCAAATGGAAGGACTTGGTATTGGGGTGTTCCGGCCCACAGGTGTGAGCAGGCCATATGCAGTCTGACTTGAGATTTATAGAACAAGAGCCTGTGTTCAGGCGTAAAGTAGCGCTTTGATCTGTAGAGTACTCCAAGCTTTTTGGAAGCTAATTTAGCTTTACCTTCCAAGTGTGTTCTCAGTGCTGTTGAAAGGGGTAAGAGGAAAGTTCTGAAAGAGAAGGGGTGTGGTAAAGGGGTATTCTTAGCGGTGAATACGCAAACTTGGGTTTTTGAGCGGTTGTATTGCACTATATTTTGAGTGCTCCATTCTGAGATCCGCTCTAAAAATGTCTCAATTTCAGACACAAGTTTGACTCTATACTCCTCCAGCTTTACGCGGGAAAGATGTGCGTGGCCTTTGCATAGGACATCACCCGTGCTGGCATCCACACAGCAATGGAATGTGTTGTCATACAGTATAATATCATTGATATGCATACTGCATACAGCATGAACTGTGTGGGCTATAGCACAGTACCCTGTGGAACACCAGCTTTAATGGGCTTAAGATTGGAGTATAATTGAATCCTATAATCGTTTGACTGATAAATAAGATCTTAAAATAATTGTATTTAGTAGGAATAATCTACTTCTAAAAGAGGCATAGAATATTAATTAATGTTTTACAGACTACAATTTCATAAATTTATAAAGTTTAGGAAGATAATACAGGTATCTATCTAACATTATCTAGAGATATTTACACTGGAGACTGCATCTAAAACATTGTTGTAATGTTTTCGTCACAGTCTCCAGTGTCTACATTTATACAGTTATAACCTTCTTGACTCTGGCGCAATCGGTCTCGGGCAGTCGGCACCACGCCATGACACGACACGCCCTACAAGTGTGTCTCTAACCATACTAAATGTATGAAACCGATAGGCTTCTGGTGCGTCACGACACGCCACGACACATAAGTGTGGTTCCGGCCTTAGGTATTATCTCTATGGGCTGAAGTCGTGACTCGTGGTTAAAAAAATAAGAAGCGGAAGTAAACAACCATAAACAACTTTTCCCTTTTTGTTTTGTAGGTTATGTTGTGGTTATGTTGTAATTTTAAATTATAAAAGTGTTTTTAATTGTGTGTTTTTAGCGTGTAATTTCGTTTACTTTTATTGTCTTGCTAAATAAGTATATAAAATTCTCATCATAAGGTCTTACAGCATTGGATTAAAAAGATGACATAGGTACTTGTAATAGTTTTTAGCGTTTTCTCGGTACAAATACAAACAGAAGTAAAAGATGGCTTTTCGTTGTATGAATCTCTTTCGGAATATGAGATGCAGTAGCGCAATTGCATTACGCCACAATCTTATGTCCACGTTAACCATAGAGAACAATAAAATCGGTGAAATTAAAGAATACAGGACTGAGAATAATGTTACATATTTGGAAGATCCAGATTGTTTTGGGACTCTAGCGGGAAGGACACCTATTTCAGAAACATTAGAAGATAAGGATGATGTAAAAGAGGAACAATATTTGCAAAATAAACCACTACAGTCCCAAAAGTTAACAACTAAGCAATATGCAGATCTAATTAAGCAATATTTGAAACATAAAAGAATAAAACAGGCAATTGACATTCTAGAAACAAGAATGTTAAAAGAAGATAGGGTAAAACCTGAAAATTATATTTACAACATATTAATTGGTGCTTGTGCTGAAGTAGGGTACACAAAAAAAGCGTTTAAGCTGTTTAATGACATGAAAAGAAGAGCATTGAAACCAACAGGGGACACATATACTTGTCTGTTCCAAGCTTGCATCAACAGTCCATGGCCTGCAGACGGATTGAAAATGGCAACTCATCTAAGAAACCATATGATTGAAAAGGGTATAGAACCCAATCTGACAAATTATAATGTCATGATCAAGACATTTGGAAGGTGTTCAGACATACCAACAGCTTTCAAAATTGTTGATGAGATGATTAGTAAGAAAATCAAGATTAGAGTGCACACTTTTAATCATTTGATTCAAGCGTGCATATCAGACAAAGAGTATGGTTTAAAGCATGCTCTTATTGTGTGGAGGAAAATGTTGAAATTGAGGGAAAAGCCTAATATTTACTCATTTAATCTTATGCTAAAGTGTGTAAAAGATTGTAATTTAGGTTCAAAGGAGGATTTATTGGAAGTAGTAAGCTTGATTCAGGAGCATATGGCTTTATTAAACATGAAGGCGAGTAACATGCATCACATTGAAGATTCTAAAACCTCTCTACCCATGCATACTCCAAGAAATGAAAATTTAAATAACAACCAATTATTCAAATTAGAATCGAATTCAAATAATAATATAATTGAAGAATCTTCAGATCTTAAAAATGGAACAATTGAAGTTGTTAAATCAAATACAGAAGCACAGCAAGAAGCAGGTTTAGCTCTAATAAATGAAGATAACACTAGTTTAGAACTAATAGAAAATTACAAAAGGAGGAAATCACATGTGCAAAAGAGAACTGCACCTAATTTGCTGTCCAAAATTGTGCAAATTGATCAAATATTAGGTGTTCAAGAAGTTCACACCCCACAAGACAAGTTTGCTATAATCGGTGGACTAGAGGATTTCCTCAAAGAAATGGAGGTTTACTCCGTGAACCCAGATATAAAAACATTCACACAAATGCTGCCTTTAATAGAAGATAATTCAGAAGCTGAAAATAAGCTACTTGAAACAATGCAAACTTTAAATATTAAAAGTGATATAGATTTTTACAATGCATTGATTAAAAAGAGATGTTTCAGGCATGATTATGACAGTGCCCTTGTAAGTTATCAAAGGTGCACATTAGCTACTATGGCCTGAGGGATATTGCCCTTTTTAGAACGAGAACTGCTGATTTTTAGCAGCTTTAGGCTTAACAAGACACTTGGGGGTCGATCAGGCATACTAACGAAGCATTACAAATGAAGCTATTTCATATGTGTGGTAGAGAAGCTTGGGTTTCTTTTTTAGATGCTTTGTCTAAAGAGACTAGATGCTCAGGCATAGTAGCCAATGTTGGCCCAGTCTTGATATAAAATTACTTATGACTATTAAAAGTATAACAAATAAATTTTCATTTTATAGGAGGTTAGAGAAATTATTGAGAAAGAAAATAAGCGACGTAAAAAACACCCACTGAACAAGAAACATAATATAAAAATCAATATAATGACATATGGTGTTCTAGCTCTAGGTTGTACAACTAAGAAGAAAGCTGAAAAACTACTAAATGAAATGAATGAAAAACAATTCAAGTAAGATCAAATTTAAGAGATCCTTTGTTCCCTCTCTTAATCGAAATAGTTTGTAAGATTAGGATTACAAGTTATATTAAACTAAAATGTATCAATGCCCATCTATAAAAATAAGATATTTATTTAATTGTTACAGGGTTAACATAGAAATCTTGGGTACTTTGTTGAAGAATGCCACTATTCAAATGCAGTTTGGTTACATTCTACATATAATGGATGTAGTGAAAAAGGAGAATATAAGAGTAAATGATGCATTTATAAGACATTTGGAAATCTTTAATGAAAGATGCTGTAAAATCATACAAAAGGTAATATTTATGTAGAAGTCTTGAAATTTTTGTTTTTGTCGCAATCTATAGACATTCACAGCTGGATATAGGTTGAAATATCACACAATCTTGTCTAATGGCTCCCAACAACTCACTCAAGATACATCGTGAATTACGTACTTTATTATGCACTAATAGAGTGGCGTCAAAGGAATGCAGCTACTGATGTTACCAACAATTGACTAACACATTTTTAGTCCAAAAGTGTTTTGGTTGTCCGCCTCATAGGTCTGACAGATATAGTAATCTACTATTACTTATATCTGTAGTATCTTCTTGTCTTATATAGTAATCTACAGTTTTAAGTATAATTAATATTTATTTTCAGAATGAGCGTGAAAACAGAGAAAGTCCAGTACTGACAGCTGCTTATAAGAGATTTAGTAACATTTATAACAACTGGTTGAAAGAGATCAATGTCGAAGAAGCATTGAAACCCGAACACCCGTGGCAACAATTTATGGAACCACATCCAACTCCAGTTCAAAGAGAAAACTTTCAAATTGTAGAGCCCAAGAAGTTTTACAAAAGGAATCGTCGATTTGTCCGTTATAGTCCTAGTTTGTAAATACATGTATAAATAATTATATTATTGAATAAGTAATAAAAACACTACAAATTATTAATAATTTTTATTTGTTGTAAAAATGTTAATGCAGTAATGCCATAATATACTTTGAGACATTTATATTTTAATGTGGTGCAACTTCCGGTTCAACTCTTCAAACTTGAGCAGCTTTCGGATGAAGAAATCGCCATAGCGGTGAGCGACCTTCGTATCGGCAATGTGTATCATGTCATTATCAATGTAGAAGTCCAACTGCAATGATACATAAATTAACATTCACCATTAATTAAATCTTTGCATGTTCTGATTCTATTACAAACAAGTATATGCGGCCATCTTGGAATTGCATAGTGCTATTCTACTAGTCAAGCCCTTTCATTTGATACCCATATTGAGGGAGTTGTGAAAAAATATGAAATCCGCCATTTTGTGGCGGCGGCTATCTTGGACCGATTTTCATCAAACATAGTTAAGAACACTCCCGGCTAATTCACCTTCCCAACAAAAAAAATCGCATTCAAATCGGTTCACCTGTTTGAGCGCTACGGTGGAACATACAGACACAGATACGTCAAACTTATTACTCCGTCGTTTTTGCGTCGGGAGTTCAACATAGGTAGATTTTGCTAAAAAATATTTATGAATGCAGCCTTGTAGTAGCCATGAGTAGATATACAGAGAGGAAGCTTCGTACAAACGGCCCGCTGTAGGTACTCATACACATGAGCTCTCACCAACGGTTCACGGACGCCCGCGTCATGACCTCCAACCGGCTCAGTTGTATGACAAACGTGCGCTATGTGTGAGTGTAACACACGCCTTTGAGAACATTATTGAGAACTCTCAGGCCTCTTGTTAATACGCCACGTTCTGTTATGAAACGAAACGTGAGTTTCCACGGCGTGTCAACAAGAGGCCTCAGGCTTCCTCACGTGTTTTCCTTCACCGTTAAACTCTTACCCACTAGGCTACCGCCACTATAGAGGTGGATTGTTCAGGAAATGTAAATACCTCGGATCCGCTCTGGAACTTGCCGTCGAGGCCGCTGGGCCCCTTGGACCACACGACGTTCTTCATCTTGTGCTTGAAGCACAGCAGGTGTATGGCGAGCGCGGCGTGCTCGCGGGCCGCGTCGCGCTCGCCGCCGCGCGCCGCCGACATGAACGCCGCGAGCTTGGCCAGCGGCAGCGTCGTGTACAGCTTCAGGTACGACCGGATCGTTGGGAGCATCTTCTGCTGCCGGACCTGAGGGGCGACACATGAAAGGTTCTGATGTGATGCCCGCTCTACACAATGGGCTATCGCGATGGGTCATTGTGTAGAGGGCGTAGTGGCGTCTGATGGCTTATGGCGCGTGGGATGGCGTCGGTGTCGGTTTTTGGCCGCACATCAAAGGATAGTGGCCCAGTGATGGCGGTACCCATCTACACTTGGCCCACTACTGAGTGTATCTTCGAACGTGACTGAGTACTCACGTGGTCAAATGACAAAACTATAAGGTTATTGTTTCATATTGAAAGCATAATATCGCGGCCGACGATACAGATAGTCCACATACCTCGTCCATGAACACGCAGGTCTGGTGCTTGACGGCGTCGCGGCCGTAGTTGGAGCCGGGCTCGACGGGCGGCGGGCACGGCGACAGGAACTTGGGGCACGCGAACGTGAAGCAGCTCTCGAACTCGCCAATGACGATACAGATAGTGTAACACATACCTCGTCCATGAACACGCAGGTCTGGTGCTTGACGGCGTCGCGGCCGTAGTTGGAGCCGGGCTCGACGGGCGGCGGGCACGGCGACAGGAACTTTGGGCACGCGAACGTGAAGCAGCTCTCGAACTCGCCGAGGTCGCCGTACTGCATCTTGAACATCTTCTCGTGGTAGTTCTTCTCACGCAGCACCTGTATTATATTATATCGACAGTGAACCCGTGAACTTACGATTACGAACAAAAAAGTTGTCCGGGTGCAACCCTCGAAATTCACCTGACTAAATTTCCAGTGATGAAAAACAATGGCTGAACTGATTTTATTTAGGCAGGGTCATGGGTCGAATGAACTTTGTCCCGTGTCAATATCATAGTCATTCTGTTAGGACACTTTGTTTTTGCCTATTGTTAATCTGCCTATGTGTGATCGAAGATTTTAAATTACATATTTATATGTAATTTAAAATATATGGCTTGTTTCTATTACTCCGACCGACTTCTTGATGGACGATCTCAAGGGAGTCGCTGGCAGCCGATGGAAACAGGCGGCACAAGATCTGATGCTCTGTGACGATCCTTGCAAGAGACCTATGTCCAACAGTAGACGTCTATTGGTTGAAAGGACGACGGCTCGTTTTGTGTAAGAACCAACCTGCTGAATGGATTCGTCGACGCACTGCGGGTGCAGCACCAGGCAGATGGCCAGCAGGTGGTACATCTGCTCGGTCTGCTTGTTGATCTGGTCGTTCTGGTAGGAGCGCTGCGAGAACAGCTGCTTGGTGCGCTGCATGTACAGCAGCGCCGAGGACAGCGTGCGGATCGCGTCCGCGTAGCGCCGCATCATCATGTACGCGAACCCCACGTAGTACGACGTGGAGATCTGGCACGCCGGCACGTGCGAGTACTGCGACTTCTTGTGCAGCTCGATGTTCTCCAGCACCTGCCCCGTGCACGTCAATGGAACAAACAGATAAACTTAACCCTGCCTACCTCTCCCGGGTCGCGGGTTCGATTCCCGTCCCGAGTCTGGGTGTATTTATGTAAGTATATAAGTATGTATTATGTATTTATACATATACTAAATATTTATATTTATATGTGTAATACCTATATGTAAATATGTATATCAGTCGGTTGTTACCTATAACACAGGCATTAAGTTGCCTACTTTAGGAACAGCCGACAGTGTGTGTATGTGTGTATATATAAAAAAAAAAATATGCAGACTGTCGGCGGAAACACCGCTAAACATAACCTGTCACTGCCCCGCTCTAATGCATACATGTAGCCTCCAGCTAGGGAGACATTTTGTACACCCTGAGGAGGCTATGTTTATTCCAGCCAAGAAAATGCTGCTATTCCTGGCGGCAACGAGCATTATTAACAAAATATAAAAGCGAAGGAATAGAAAATACAAGAAGAAGAAAACCCGACTACTTTAGTGTGCAGAAAAACATGTATTCAACTGTGTACTAATGAGAATTCGAACGGAAGAAAGCGCGGGCTAAACAGCTATATAATATGTAGCCTATGTCACCTGGACGATAATGAATCAATTGACACCTCAATCATAAAAATCGGCCCAGTAGTTTAGGCGCTATGGTGGAACACACAGAATCTGATACAAAAATTGGATACAAACATACATACATATACTGCTAAAATAATGACCCTTCTTTTGACTTTACTGTAGTCGGGTAAAAACGAGATATAAATCCTAGAAAAATTAAACCAACTGAGGGTGTTTCACCAACTTCTGATGAGTATCGGATAGCCTAAACGTAAGTTTTGTCACTTTCTTATTTTATGTCGTGCGACAAAGACAAAAGTTGTGAATGAGCTATCCAACATGTAAAGGTGGTGAAACAGGCCCTTGATGTACCCAAATAAAGAATTGTTCATTTCTTGTAAACTAACTGAACCGATTTTGATTTTTGATAGATATGTTAAGTGTTCTTCTTTTTCTTACCTTGATAGCTTGGTAGTAGTCCCCGAGCAGCGAGTGCAGGCGCAGCAGGCCCACCAGTGAGAAGTAGCCCAGCATCTTGTACAGCGAGTGGCGTCCGAACTCGCCCGCCACCGAATCGGGGTCGCCGCCGGCCGCGTACACCTGCGCATACAATACTTTGAGCTTTAGCATGTTCCATTATCATTAGTGAAGTGTCCATAGTGGCATAAAGCAGAGCTCAACAGAAAAAGCCTGAGAAAACCTTTGGCTTGCAGTCTCAGGCTGCATGGTTGTACAGCATAAGCCATACAGTTTCAAAACCTAATATAATTTTATATTAAGTTATGAATTCATAAAAAAACTCTGCAATAAAAGTTACAAGGAAAGAAGTTTTATAAATAAGTTCTGTATATTGCTACTACACAGTTTTCGTATAGAATTCATTATAGTGAATATTAGCCTTATTGCCTCAGACTAAATAGAAGTTAAAACAGACAAGTTAAAACAGAACATTGCATGTGAATCAATTGAAGTAGACAGCCAATATAACTCATATACAAATATGAATTTCAAAAATGAGTACTCAACCATTTATATAATATGTTCGAACTTCGAACAGCACACACACGTAAAAAACAGGTTTCAGTTTGATATAGTACATTGTGATACAAGGGTGGAATGTTGGTTATTGCAAACGAGCTGTCATTAACAAGCCCGAACCGAAGGTGAGGGTTTTTAATGTCACGAGTTTGCAATAACCGATACACCCGTGTATCACACGACGTTTTTCAATACAGTTGTGGGAAATAGTAAAAAAACAAATCGAAGAATCAAATGTTTATTTCAACATACCTACGTACGTACCTATCTTTGTCGGAATCTTGGGGGCAAAATTCCATCTTGCGTAATTTTTGCCCCAGATAAAATATCAGGTGGAGTCAATTCCATAATATCACTTGTACTTGAACTCATATTTACAAAAAATAATCAATTTATCACACAAAAAATGAAAACTTTCAGAAAATGGCGCGTTTTAGCAACTGGACATTTTAAAACGAAACTAGGCAACGGTCTACGCGTATACAGCCTATTCGATTTTTGAGATAATATGTTAATGTGAAAATAATTAAATTAAAAATGGTAATTAAATATATAATTAATTATATAATTAATTATAATAAAGTAACATTTAAAAGAATTTTGAGAATTCAATGCTAAGACGTACGCATTTATTAATTTTTTCTCGTATAAAATCTATCCGATTTTATTCTATGTATGAAAACTCCTTGCTACTAAACTTTTTAAATTGACTTATGAATTTAAAAATAAACTGCAAAACAAAATGATCGAGCTCGTAAAACAAAAGTCACGACCGCGTAAAACAAAACATGCCTGTGCAAAAGATTTAATTTTCGAATCATAACTATAGCCTCTGAAAGTACGCCATGTTAAACAACTGTATTGAAAAATAATTACAGGATTATCTTAACTTCTTTATTGGTTTGATCTTATCACTTACCTCAAGTTGCTTCTTGATATTAGACTTGTCTACAAGAGAATGAAGCACATTTAGAATGCAGAGAACATTCCACGCTTTGTTCTCAGTGTTTAGAGCCTCAATCTCAGCTTGGCTTAATTTGGAGGTGCGGGACCTACAAAAAAAGCCATGTAAGGTGAACAACAAAACATCAGACTTTTAATTTTAAAATAAATGCCTCTTTATTGCTCATAAGATTATTTGAACCAAATGTATGTTTTTTTAACAATTCTCTATTTACTACTACTATTGTTATCCAGGCTAATCTTTGGAACGGCTGTACCAATTTTGACAATACTTTCACAGTCATGTAAAGGATTTAATAAAGGATTAAGTAAAGGATTATACCTTTTTATCGAGAAATATAGTAATACATTTTTACAGCCTCACTGTTATCCAAACTGGCATAATCTTTGGCGAAGAGATATCTTGCACACTGGAGTTCCCACATAATTAAAAAATTGGTTGTCTGTAAAGTCGGTTTACAGACGATAATTTTACATGATAATGTCAAAAGAAAACATTGCGTCTCTATCGCTTGTTGCACGCTCGGCTAGGCGGTGCATGACAATGAGTTATGCTTTTCCGTGCGTGCAGCCGGCATTCATCGATTTATAAGACGTTATCACGTAAAAAAAACTAAATCTCTGAAGATAAAAGTCACGAGCATCAGCTAGTAACAAAATAATTTCAACACTCACCTATACTGAGCAAATGACTGAAACTGATAAACAAATTCATCAATAAGTTCCCACAGCCACTGGTCGGGTAACTCCAGAGGCACGGGGGTCTCGGCCGACAGGATGTAGTTGAACAGGTCACAGTAGTTGTAGAATGAGAGGAACCTTTGTTCTGGCTTCGGGCCGCCGGGCACTCGGGCGTAGATATCACGGAAGTACAGCTCTTTGTACAGGATCATGAAAACCTTAAAAAAATGGTTTAATAAATATCATATTATTAATCATAATCATAATAAATATTATAAATGTGAAAGTGTGGATGTTTGGATGTTTGGATGTTTAGATGTTTGTATGTTTGGATGTTTGTTACTCAATCACGCCGCAACTACTGAACCGATTTGGCTGAAATTTTGAATGGAGATAGCTTATGCCCTGACTTAAAACATAGGCTACTTTTTATCCCGGAAAAGTATTCCTGTGGGACTAAAATAGATATAATCTTCCAAAAACGCCATAGAGGGCGCTGACTGTTCTTAGGTAAATCACGTTCACATAACACATTATTGCAATAGTTTGCTGTGTTGCATGCATTGGCAACACATAGGCTACTTTTTATCCTGGAAAAAATGCACAGTTCCCATGGGATTTTGAAAACCCCGAAGTCTACATCTACAGCTATAGGTAGATTATTATAGCGAACTTCCTTGATAGAAAGTATAAAGGTTGGAAAAGGGAGCGGGAACGGGAGCCGGAAATCCACGATTCGATTTGTGAAAAACCGAAATTCACGCGGGCGAAGCCGCGGGCAAAATCTAGTTAATCATAAATCAATAACAGAAACCTGTTCCATCTTCGCAAGGGTAGAAGTATCCACAGAATAGATTTTCAGTTGAACATATTTTTAAATAAAATTGGTTATTGTGATCTTAAAATTGATGTGTTGATCTTTAAAAACAGACTTTTCTCCTACTTTCATCCCCTTAAGGGGATAGTGTAGCACCCTTAAAGGGAAGTTTTCTGTTATCACTTATATTATTTAAAACTGCCTAAATCCTAAATCCTAACTTCCAAATCAAGATTTTTATGTAAGCATCCAACCCCCATTTCACCCCCTCAGAGATGCAATTTCTCCAAACCGTTTCTTAGCTGGAGCCTCAACTCTAGAGGGAACCTTAATATACATACTAATCAGACAAAGTATAAATGATGCACTCTAAATTCAGCAAGTCTGTCTGAATTTAACTTGGTGTAACTTTTAACTCTTTAATGCCCGGTTTCTGAATCCCCCAGTTATATTCTCAATAGCTATTGATTCAATAAAGTTATGAATAAGATAAACGTCGGTTAACTGTCGCTGGGTTTCTGAATACAGAAGTGACCGTTCAATAGTTAGGGAACCGATAAGCAGTTCCTTATTTGCCACTAGATGGGTCTGTTAAGAAAACCTATTTTAAAATGGATAATATTCATTTAATACGTCATCAAAACTAGTTTTATTTATTATAATATTTTTTTCGAGGGCAAATAAGTGGTTTAGCACTGTTTTAGTTAAAAATTGCGATATTTTGATAAATATTAATGAATGTATGAAGTTGTTCGAACGGTCAACGTCAATGTTGAAGACAAAAGAGTAGGCTCATTGTTTTGTTTGTTGCACGTGGTGTTATTGCTAACTTACCTATAAACAGATTTTTGATATTGTTTTATGCCAAAAACTTTGTTTTAAAGTAAAAAATGGATGGTAAACGCAGTAAAAATTTTACCGAAACAGAGAAGATGCTTCTTATTGATGTAGGTACTTAGCTAAGGAATTTGTCAGCATAATTATTGACAACAAAAAGACAGACGGCACTTCTGTAGAGGCTACAAAACAAGCTTGGATGGCGCTGAGAAATAAAATATATACCTACCTATGTTTTGTACTTAAAACAATTTTTTATTTTATTAAAAAATTAAGTAGTATTACCTAGGTAGCCCTATAATTATTTGAAGCTTTCTACAATGTAATTTATGTTCGTAATAACACGATAATTATATCCTAAAATATTAAGATGAAACTTCAAACCGCAAACGACAAATAAACTTATGGAACCGATAAACGGCGCACATTGGTCGATTAAGTTAAACGAAGTTTAAACGGAGTTTAACTGGGATTGTGTCGCTCAGAAACGCGCTTTCTTAGGTTATCGAACCAATAGGCCTATTGAACAGATAAACGGCTGATAAAAGTAGCTCAGAAACCGGGCATAATACTTCAAATGGGAGATTCTTTTCACATTTAACTATATAATTTCATTAACATTAAAATGTAAACAACTTACTGTATCATTATCCACAACTGGTGCAACCTCTTTCTCATCAGGCCAGGGTGTGTTCTCAAAATATTGCTCTGTGAGCTTAGGGAATGTGTTCTCATAGAGGTTCAGGATCTCAAATGTCATTCCCTCAGTGATCATATTGCGGAAATACACCAGGAACTTTTTAACCTGTTATTGGAAGTATTATTAAAAAACTTATTACTACTAAAACTTATTGATATGCATTAACTCATTATAATAGGCTAAATACATTTATTTTTTAATATTTGATCTCAGCCTCAGTTGGGTTTTAGCAGTCTCTCAGCATTAAAAGTTTGTACACAATATGTACATTGATTTTCTTTTAAAGTTTTTTAATTAATCAAGCATTTTTTAAACCATGAGAGGTATTTTTGTTTATTTAGCTATCTAATCGTTAGATTTAATCACTGTTTTGTAATATTAAATATGAAATAAACTCCTTTTCCAACGAATAATTTGGTTTGGTACTTCATGGCAAATTATGCATGGTGCATTACTGTCTTGGTATCTGATTTGGCAAATAAATAATTATCAATTACTAGAGAAACAATCAATTGCCTGCACCAATGCTGCCTGCCAGAGCATTTCAATCAAATTTTCTATCAACAGCCTTCAATAACTTAGTAACAATTGGAAATTACTTCGATTGGAATAGTAAGCCATCAACAGGCTATATCAATGACCATAATTCACCTAACAATTGACTATTGCAATGGATTGTCTCTGGGACACTTTAAACCTTTTGTTTACCTACATTTTATTCGTTCTAATTTTAACCAAGGGTGTGCAATTTGCAATTTTGAATGTCTCATATTATCCCCTATTCTCAACCAGCCATAGTTTGATCACGCAGCTTACCATATCGGGCATTTGATAGTATGATGATCTGTCATATTCCAAATCATACTGTGGATCTCCTGTGTGGGGTTCGTAGTCTCCATAAGACTCGTATCCACCCTACAACATAATCATATTATTATTAAGTAGGAATACGATTTATTTTTTTAGGCAAAGTATTTATCCCCCTTGTTGTTTGTTTTCGTTAACACAGGACACGTATTTTTTGTGAGGATTTAAATTATTGCAATCGATAAACCATTGCAATAATTCAAGAAATCGCAGTAAATAACACAATAAGGTTATAAACTTTTAAAGTAAGTAACTAATAACTAAAATGCCTGTTATTAAATTTAACTTTTAGGAAAAATTAACAAACCTCATTATAATCGTCACTTGAATACATTTTACCAACAATAGAAGAAATTAAATACAAATTATTACACTTTGTTGGCAAAAATCCTCTCATTCACTTTTATTTTTGAGGTTATTGCCATAGACTATACTCTCATTTTTAATTCCGTGAAATTCTGACGTTACGAATTGTTACCAGAGACAAAACAATTCCGTAGAGATAATAATAAGAATAGAGCAGCCATACCTACTTTAAAAACGTGTCAAAAATACACTCACACACGCTTAGATTAGGTATCATACATAGGTACATGCACAATCCGAAAACATAAAATGGCGCCTGTTCATTGTGATGTCTCAAGTTGTGCGTGTGTGTGTTCATGTATACATTTTAGGGAGGCCATCTTTAGTTTTCAGTCTGCCTCAAACTGTTTTATTATTATATTATATCAAAAATGTAATGTTGTCTCTTACACACTTATGAAAATTTTGATAAGCTTGAGCTATTTTCCAATCCACTATTTTCTATAGGACATTAGGGCACCTCTATATTATTATTATATCTCTATGCGACATACCTACTCTGTGGGTGTTCTGTGGTTATAGACGAAATACGAATTCACGAATTCGCAACTTATTTGTTTATGGTAATTTTCGCTGAATTTTCACGTTTTCCGTAAACCTTTTTATTCAGAGTAGCTACCTAGTTAAAATGTTGGGACGAACATTATTATTACGAAATTCGTACTACTCTAAACCTTCATTTATCTTCAGAAACTTAACGGTCACCTCGCCTTCCTACGATATCATAAAAATCCAAAGTACCGATGACTTTAAGGCTAAAGTTATCAACAGCAAAACTCCTGTTGTTGTAGATTTTTTCGCAACGTAAGTAACTAATTATTAATTATCTTAATTATTAACGCCAGATTTCCAGCATGAAGGGATTACCTACTTATTTTTCTCTTTTTTTTGTCAAATAGATGGTGCAATCCATGCAAGCTGCTTACACCACGGCTCGAGTCAATTATTTCAGAGAATAAAGGCAAAGTAATTCTCGCCAAAGTGGATATTGACGAACAAACAGACTTGGCTTTAGATTATGAAGTTAGTTCAGTGCCAGTTCTCGTAGCTATCAAGAATGGGAAAGTGCAACAGAGATTGGTTGGATTACAGGATACAGACAAGTTGAGGAAGTGGATTACGCAGTTTACATCTGATGACTCTGAGGTTAATGTCCATAATTAACTAGAGATAGAAAATTTTTGACTTTTAAATATATAATTTATTTTTACAATGCCCAAAATTTTTGATTGCATCGCTATACTACTACTGCATGGCATCTTATAATACCCCATCATTTTTGCATTGGGGGTTAAAAACAAACTAATATCAACAAATCATTTATAATTACCCACATTGTAATAAAAAAAATTGTCTCAATATGGCTATATGAGGCTGTATAATATACCTATTAAATTTGATATTTATGTTTATCAAGAATATTGAATCAAGGTTTAATAATTTTATCAAAGATTTAAAAGTACAACTACCATATCTTATTAGTTCAACTAATTGGAAAAGACCTCAGTTTTAAACATTTGAATAGCATAAGTCATACAACATTTTTTGATGTTTTGATATTGCGTTATAAATGCACTAAAATATTGATATGTGTAGGGCATTGTTATTTATTTTGTTATCCATAATATGTAGTTCAAATAAAATGTAGGAAAAACGTAAATAAGCATTTTATTCCTGTAAACATTGTATTATACTCCTCGCTCTATTATAAACTATTTCATCAGGTTTCACTAGTTCAGTGGTTTCAGACTGTTCCTTTTCACATTCAGCATCTCTGTTAGTTTGTGATTCTGTCCATTCATCCATTTGTTTAATGATTTTATTAGCATCATCAAGAAGTATAGTTTTAATGTTGCCCTTAGCCGATTCAAAATACTCCAGTAACATAGGCCAAGAAGCCTCTGGTATGAGTTTGGTTGAAAATTTGTTTTTATGAAGCCAAACTTGTCTTGCTTTCATAAACTTCCAGTTCTGCCTGTCATGTTTCCACTGAGATAAATAATTAAGACATTGTAACTTAGTTTTGTCCTTAGCATGTTCTCGTTCTAGAGCAAGTCTTACAGCATATTTTTCCTTTTTCATTTGCCTCTTAGACATTTTATTTTTTTTGCCTGTTGTTGCAGATTCCTCTGCAATTACTGGAGCCTTTTTCTTTTTTTTGGGTTTCTTAGGTTCATCTTCAGTGTCTGAATTTTCACTGTCGTGCGGTCTTTTTGTTATTTCATTTTCAGATGTTTCAGTTTCTTTTTTAATATGTGAGCTGTTTGTTCCTTCCTCGTGTGAATCGTTCAATGTGCTGGATTCTGCGATTACCTGCTCTTCCGTGCTCTGCTGTATGTTCCCTTTTTTCTCGCTCTTCTTTTTCTTGTTACGGCCCATGATAGTATTGTTTTAATAAATACTCTCCTGCTAATCTACGACAGAATAACCTAAAAATTTAGTTTTAACAAACGCAAGTTTTGTAACCTAACAAACTACAAAGTACAAACAAATAGGGATGTGAAAAAATAATCGATTTATAAAATAATCGATTATTATTTTCAAATGATCGATTTTAAAATAGATTTTTTATTAATAATAATCGATTATTAGCTGTAGCGAAATCTATAGCTACAGTTATAGGTAGATTACTATAGCAAACTTCCTTGAAAGTAGGTACCTATAAAGGTTGGAAAAGGGAGCGGGAACGGGAACCGGAAATCCACGTTTCCCTCGGGATTTCTGAAAAACCAAAATTCACGTGGGCAGAAGCTAGTATAAAATTATAAAGGCGAAAGTTTGTGTGTGTGTATGTTTGTTTCTCTTCTCCGCCGCAACTACAGAACTGATTTGGCTAAAATTTTGAAACGAGATAGATTATGCCCTGACCAAGGGCCCCCCTAGAGATTTGGGAAAATATAAATATGCTATAGTTTGAAAAGAAAATTGTGATTTTTTTAATATGTTGTTAAGACCACTACCAGTAGTCTCCAATTTTGCAGTTTCGGAAGTCGGAACACATCATGTGCTAACTTTGCTGCACTTGAAAAATATGACTGGCCTATTTACACTTTTCGCATACTATAATATCATCAACTTGCCCCCCCCCCCCCCCCTTTGGCCAGCGGCTGGCGACGCCCTTGGCCCTGACTTAACACATAGGCTGCTTTTTAATTTTATCCTGGAAAAGCATTCCTGTGGGACTAAAATAGATATAAACTTTCAAAAACGCCATAGAAAGCGCTGATTGTTCTTAGGTAAATATATATGCCAATGGCAACATAGGCTACTTTTTATCCTGGAAAAATGCACAGTTCCCATGGGATTTTGAAAAACCCGAAATCTATAGCTACAGCTATAGGAAGATTACTATAGCGAACTTCCTTGATAAAGGTATAAAGGTTGGAAAAAGGAGCGGGAACGGGAACCGGAAATCCACGATTCCCTCGGGATTTGCTTAACCGATTAGAACCGAAATTCACGCGGACAGATGCTAGTAATATTATAAAGGAGAAATTTTGTGTGTATGTGTGTGTGTATGTTTGTAACTATTTAACACTGCAACTACTGAACTGATTTGGTTGAAATTTAGAATGGAGATAGATTATGCCCTGGCTTAATACATAGGCTTAACACTTTTTATCCTGGAAAATCCGCAGTTTCCACGGGATTTTGAAAAAAGCGAAATCTATAGCTATAGATAGATTACTATAGCTAACTTCCTTGAAAGTAGGTATAAAGGTTGTAAAAAGGAAGGTTGTAAAGGGAACGAGAACCGGAAATCCACGATTCCCTCGGGATTTGTGAAAAATCAAAATTCACGCGGGCGAATAATAGATATAATCTAATAATTGTTCTATGAAAAAACAATTTTTCATACATCGATTATTATTGAAAAGTGAAAAATCGATTTTTAATTATTCGTTTTTTTTCACTCAATGTCACATCCCTACAAACAAACAAAAATTGAAACAAGCTACCACAGACTACAAAAAATAAGTGGTAAGCACGCTATAAGCACGTGTATAGATCGACCAGAATCTCATGAAAAATAGGGAAATGAAATTCCAAGGTTAGCAACACTACGGCTGCCCTAGCGATAAACAAAGTAACTGACAGTTTTTGTGAATTTGACTTTTTGCATTAACAAAAGTTTTGTCGAGTAGTTTTTTACCACAGTTTAATATTTCAAATAACTTGAACCGTTTACTGAAATTTAAATTGCCCAAACAAAGTAACTGCACTTACTAACCCGGAATATAAATGCAAAAACCAAGTAAACAACAAGCACAACACAAAAACAAAGTAATTGGATGTTGATTACTTTGTTGTTGTATTTAAAATGCAGTTGCTTGATTTTTCGTTTCGTGAAACGACCCCAGGTAAGGTGTTCTGAATGTAATTACTTTGTTTATCACTAGGGCAGCCGAGTTAACCTAGTGTTGCTTACTACAAAATTTAATTTCCCTATTTTTCATGAGATTCTGGTCGATCTATAACACACACTATTATAGATCGACCAGTAGGCCTCGTTCGTACGAGCGTAAAAATTACGTCGCGTAAAAACTCGGCGTTGGCGTATTTTTAACGCTCCCTCTGTGACTGTTCATACGAACGCTTTAAAATCACTCTTGTCTCGTCTCTCGCTTCAGTAAGACGTGAAAATGGTTTCTGCTAAATTAATGGCGTTAGCGATTTGTGCTGTTAGAAGACGAAAAATAAAACAAAAGGCATTCTGAGTGCATCCTCTGAATGAACAGAGATATGTAATTTAAAGGGCAGTTTGTGACACTGTATGAAGAGATAAGGCAATATTCCGGATTTTTTTTTAATTATTTTCGAATGTCTATAACAACATTTGACGAATTGTTGGAAATAGTGGGGCCTCGAATAAGACTTCAAGATACCAACATGCGTTTCGCGATACCACCTGTACAACGACTGGCTGTTACTCTGAGGTATTCATAGTACTTTACCTATAATAAAAAAAATCGAAGACTTGCCGTGTCAGGCATCATTCTTGACAGTTTTATTAGAATACTAGATGATGCCCACGGCTTCACCCGTGTGGATTTAGGTTTTTAAAAATCCCGTGGGAACTTTTGATTTTCCAGAACAAAAAGTAGCTTATCTGTCGAAACCCGTCCTCAAAACGGAAAAATCCCGTGGGATCCCCACGATTTCGGAACACAATTCCTTACAGCATCAGGGTTGAGGAGTTGGATATGTACCTACTCGAGTTCATTAAACGATAAAGTCTTTAATTGGTACCCCCAATATCAATTTAAATAACCGAAAGTTTCTAAAACCCATTAGTTTTGGGGATTAGGTTCCCTACAGCATCAGGATTGAGGAGTTGGAATCTAAATTTTTTATAGAACAGGGTCGCAATGTTTCTCTATCGATTAAAAAAAAAATTACGCAAATCGGTTCCGAAATCTCGGAGATATCGGTGTACATAGGTAGAAAAACACAACTCCTCCTTTTTTGAAAGTCGGTTAAAAAAGCAGCCTATGTTACTCCCTGGTTAATTCTCTACTTGTATGTGAAGGTCCCGTCAAAATCGGTTCAGCCGTTCCGAAGATTAGCCCGTTCAAACAGACAGACAGACAGACAGACAGACAGACAGACAGACAGACAGACAGACAAAAATTTTAAAAACGTGTGATTCGGTTATGGTAGCGTTCAAATAACCATATGAGCTTAATATGAGGTAGTTATTTCGATATTACAGACAGACACTTCAATTTTATTTATTAGTATAGAAGTATAGATTCCGGTAACAATTTTAAGTAAAGGTACGGACGAGACTCCACCTCTATAATTAGTAGTTCGGGATCTACAATCCACGACATCCTAATACGAGCACAAGAAACACGTGTGACCACTGAAAGCACAGAATACAATTACTCCAAGGAGTGAAAGAGTGCGCGGCACACTGAACCACGCAGCGCCGGCGTTTTTTTTACGCTCGTCTGAATAATAGTAAGAAATTTCGTATGTTCTATTGCATTTAACGCCCAACGCCGAGCGCTGAGAATAGAACACTGCGCGATAAAAATACGTCGCGTAAAAAAAACGCTGACGTGTGAACATATACTAGGGAATACATTTGTTCTATTTGGACGCTTTTTTTACGTCCGTTAAAAAATCGCTCGTGCGAATGAGGCAGTACGGGACCCTAAAAATATCGGTCTAAGTTGAATACATTCGATCATTTCGAATCATTCGATAATTTACATCTCTAGCCATTACATATGGCAACACCGTTAAGGTCGCGTTCGCAATTTTTGATTTTTTGGCACGTCACAGCCGCGTCATCATGTCTCCGTGTCTGCTTTTATCGCTTCGGATTTAATATATTCGGCATTAACACATCTTATCGAAACGTTTATATGTGAAAAGTAAAGTTGAGACTGTCAAGAATATAAAAATTAAGATGGAGCTGTTAAAGCAGGTGTCCCATACACAGTTTCTGTTTCCCGCAGCAGCTGTGGCGGTTGTTTTATTATGCGCAGCTCTCGTATTTATATTCGGTTTCCACACGGCGGAGCAGCCGCAATTCGACAAGTTACCGCTGGTTGTAGACGATAGGAAATCGTCAAACAAGAAAAGGAAAATTAAGGAGAAGGTGAGTGCCCGAAACAGTACTGTCCGCCAGTGCCTGTGCTCATTTTATTTTTAACCTTCAAGCATATGTTTATAAAACCTTACAAGAAATATTATGTACCTAAGTCCAGTTATTTCGGGAATTGTGTATATTTAAAGGAGTATGATAATCACAGCTTTAGGTTTAAAGTTTTTTTTTTTCAATTTCTTATAAGAATTTATTTTACAACTCATATAAAGGCTCTTAATTTTGATTGATTTTTTATTTTAGAAGTCTTCTCCTAACCGCACTTTAAATGAGGACACAAAATCAAAGACCG
Organism: Melanargia galathea; assembly: GCA_920104075.1. Taxonomy (NCBI): domain Eukaryota; kingdom Metazoa; phylum Arthropoda; class Insecta; order Lepidoptera; family Nymphalidae; genus Melanargia; species Melanargia galathea. The sequence goes on from OV049872.1 coordinate 13,711,214, forward strand.
AAAGCACTAAGAAATCACCAGCGAAGGAAAAAAAAGAAGAGAAAGTAAAAGATGTTGAAAAGCCCAAGCCCAAGGAAAAGGTTGAAGTAAAAGTTGTTAAGAAAGAAGCACCCGCCGAAGCTAGAAAGGGAAAGAAGAAGGCTACTGTTGAGGCAGAAAAGCCGGCAGATTTTGACGATGGTCTTTGGGAGGAGGTGCCAAAAAAGAGTGAAAAGAAGAAAGTGAAGGGCCCTGAAGAGAAAGAGAAGAAGGAGAGTCCATCTAAGAAGAACAAGAAGAAAGTGAAAGAAGCAGACATTGAAGCTGCCCAGCCTGAACAGAAGGAAGCGGCTGTTGAGACTATCAAGGTGCTGAGTGCAGAGGGCCCGGAGGTGGATGAAGATTCTGCTAGAGCTTTGCAGGCTCAAGTTGAGGAGCTACAAAGAGTCCTCAAGGAGGTAATTAAATTAAAATCAAATTGTATTTGAAACAATCGCTTCTGGTTTACAATTCATATTATTCTAAATATTAATTAATGTACTTTCTTATGCAAAATGAAAAACCATGGGGTCAAATTCTCTAAAATTAAACCTTTGTTAAGATCCCAAATAAACCAAGTATATCTATTCTGCCGTCATAAGGAAAAAGGGCACAACTAAAATTTTTTCCGAAATTGAGTTATATACATATTCGGAATCAGAAAAAAAAGGTCTATCTGCCAATATTTTTTGTACAATTTTAGGAACAATATAAACAAAAATACCATAAGCTTAAAAGGCACAACTGAGCCACTTTTTATGTTTGTGTACGTAAAAAGGTCGCATCTGACATGCATTAAATATTAAAGGCATAACTACGACAGATGTGCTCTTTGGTTTAAAGTTTACCAACTAGACCTTCACATTTAATTTAAAAGAAAAGTCATAACTAGCAGTTATGCCTTTACTACTAAAAATATTTGACTAGAGGTGACGTGAGGAGGTCGAGGTACGAAGCAAATCCCGCCAGTTGTGCCTGACGTGTCTTGGTGAGTCCACGTTTGTCTGTGCTGCGATGGTAAGATTAATTAGTTTTTGTTACATTTGCATGCTTTTATTATATAAAACTATGATTTATTGGCGAAATTTTTGAGTGATTAATTGCGATTTAGTTTTAAAAATATGACGACATTTTTAGTAGGTCGTAAATAATTTAGAATACGAGACACGCAATAATTGTTAACTGGTTTCTGTCCGTTTATACTACAAAATAAACTTGGTTCTTTTTTCAGCAATATGGAATCACGAAGCGCAAGATTAGTTAGTGCTGCTTTACGCAACTACCTATAATTCTGTAGGCGAACGGTCTCCCGCGCCGTCAACAAGACGTGGCTTTCAACACTCGGTGCAAGCATCAAGCTCGGAGCATGTTGTGTTAGATACAGGGTATACAATGAACACAAAATTACTTTGCTATAATCCGCTAACAGTGACAAATTTGTAGGCACAATAGTTACCACACAAATTCACCACAAATTTAACTCGACGATCGTTTCGCTCCGACACCGGAGCATCTTCAGGAGATGTCGACTTTACAACGGACGATTGCAAAGACGACTTTGCAATCGTCAGTTGACAAATTTGTGGTAAATTTGTGTGGTGTTGTGCCTACATGACTCAGTATTGGATAAAAATTACGGATTACCAAAAGTATGGGAAAAAAGCAGCGATAGTGATGGTTCTGACTCAGACTTTATACCATGTTCGCAGCCAGTTTCAGGAAGAACAATTGTAGAATCATCTGAAGAATCAGATAAAGAAAGAAACCATGTTCGACTGACTAAGAAAGGAACTATTAGAAAGCGCAAAACTTATAACGTTAGCATAAAAGAACGAAAGAGATTGAAGACGGAGGAAATGATTTTTATTAATAAAAAAAACCAAATAAGTTCCTTGATGACTGATAATTACAGTTAATTTATGTTAATTTGTTAAGTTACAGTTAATAAATGTAATTTTTTTAAGTTTTGAGACGATAATTTTTGTTACCTTTTCAAAATAAAAGTTTTATTTAAATGTTTTTTGTATAATTATTATTAAAATGAAAAGGCAAATTGTAATAAATATGCCTTTTCATTGAATAATTTCATATTTTTTCACAAAAAGTTAAAATGAAAAGCCACAATTGGATAGTTATGCCCTCTATTCGTAATATTAATAACTTTAATTTATTTTTTATGCTACGTTGAAAGAGAAAATGTTGATTATTTAATAAATGCAAATAAAATAAAAAACTTCTATTTCAGTAATCGTATAGGAATCGTGAAAATGAATTTATTTTAATTCATGTTTTTTCGAAAAATAATCTTAGAGTTGATATTTTTCGCCGAAAACCAATAAAAACTTTAAACTTGATTTTCTCCATATTTATAAAATGTTAGATGTGCCTTTTTTCATTATGACGGCAGTATTATTCTTATATCTATTATCCAAATTAATTATTTTTAAATCCCTGATACAGTAGAGAATATGTACATACAACTGAGGTTTGGGTAAACACTGTATTTTGGTTTTCTTATACCTATTCGAATTGAAATCATTCAATTTCAATTCAAATGCAATTCAAATTAATAATAGTAAATTAAATTTCTACAACAAACAGAATACAAAATTACATTTGTTTGATAAACAGCTAACAGTGATTTGCTGATCGCATCTTCTCAATTTTTAGGCCGAACTCCGTGACCAAGCTTTACTCGGCGCCACTGATGAGGACGAGGGCACAGAGAATGAACTGACTGAAGTCAAGGATCTCAGGAGCAACAAGAAGATGGAGAACAAAGAAAAGCAGACCAAGAAGAAGGCTAGTGAGGTGAGATTTAGATTATTTTGAACTAGCAAGTAGTAACATCGTCGTCGTCAACCGATAGACGTCCACTGCTGGACTTAGTCTCTTGTAGGGACTTCCACACGGCGCGGTTTTGTGCCGCCTGTATCCAGCGACTCCCTGCGACTCTTTTCATGTCGTCGGTCCACCTAGTGGGGGGTCTGCCAACACAAGTAACATAATAATACTGAAAGGAAAAATTAATTAATTGGTTGTCTGTAAAGTCGGTTTATGGACGATAATTTTACGTGATAACATCATAAAAAAAGAAAGAGAGATATAGATATGGATGCGTCACAAAGTGAACGCTTAGGCCGGTCGTGCCTCTCTATTGCTTGTTACGTGATCTCGCTTGCACGCTCGGCTCAGGTGGAACTTGACACTGAGTCATGCTTTTTCGTGCGTGCAGCCGGCGTTTCTCTCTTTACGCAGTGAGTAGTGATGTTTGTAAGAGTAATAGTGATTGATCTCTTCTCATATAATTGCCTAACTACATGTAATATGTGCAATTTTCATAAATAAAGTATTATTAGCATTGTCTTAGTAGTTTGACATTGGCTAGCAGCATCAGCATATCAGCATCATATCGGCTGCTAGCGGCAGCGGATATGACAAACAATGCAAAATACATCATGCAAAAAACAAAGTTGAAATAAACCTATCAAGTTGCAAATTTATTTTCATTTAATAATAATAATTTAACTTTTCAGGCAACCGCTGTAGCCAAATCTGTGAAGGCAGAAGAGAAGGAGAGCCCTGATACCTCTGAGAAACAGGAAGACAAACCAGTTGGCGCTGTGTTTGATGAACTAGGAGGTAAGATTAATATTTAATGACAAAACTGTTTCTTGCTCCTGATTGTTGTATCATAAAATCTGTGTAATTATTTTTTTCTAAAAAATGATATCCATCCATCCAGAAAAGTAAGTATGCATTTGAATTTGGAATAATGTTTGTTGCTGAATATTTTGTACTTAGTAATATTCATATTATTTTTTTCTTTAGCTTAAATAGTTTGAATTTAGAACTCTTTGAATTGCGCTTTCAGCACTCACAAGTCACAACTCAGTATGGTTATCCGTATCGGCTTTTTTACAGCGCTGCGAGCGCTGTAACCGTCATTCTTGTTCTATATTCGTTTCAAATTATGATAAAATGAGTTGAAGTAAGGATAGTATGGACTTCGATTGCTTCGCTCATATACAAACCCCCGGGCCCCGGCACGTAAGTCGACCGGTGACCAAGTGCGCGCAGCGTTGTACGAGTAAGCGGGACACAATACGATTGAAGAGCCAATCAGCGCTTACGAGGGATCCGCGAGAGTTAATCAGTGCTTACGAAAGATCCCCACGCCCTCCCCGCGATCCCCTCACCCCGAGATACCTCATTTTCATTTTGAAGGTCATGTCATAAAGTCAACTCAAGTCAAATCATGTCAAGTTCAAAGTTCAAGTTCAAATGAGTCCTCCCGGTTACAGGTTATCAAACTAGGTCACCCGTCACACTGAGATGTACGTACTCAGTCGTTTTATTTTGTACATTGTTGCAGATACATGGACGGACACTAAAGTAGCCAAAAAGGGCAAAAAGAAGGCTCGCAAGGAGTGAAGTGCCACAGGGTCCCGGGGCACGCCCGCGCTCGCTCAATGCCGTTCACATCACTCGTAAAACTACAACATGCGAACACAATGGTGACGAATGCCAAATACCTCTTTACCTCTTTGGTACGCACTTTCATTTAATATGATATGCGAATATTTGTTACAGAATGTATTTTTGCAGAGTGATTAATAAATTACACCGTGGCGGCTCGTTTTTAAAAGATTGTGGTCTTTATTATATTATATTTTTAAATTTTACAACAACGATCAGTAATTTTGGTAATTTGCAGTGATGATTGAATGGAAACTTTCTAAATTTTTAAATTATCTCGTAATTTGGTTGGAAATGTACGCTGACGTATTTTAGTGTGCATTAGGTGTTGGCTCTTAAATTACTATGTCGACCGACCCTGAGCACCAATAAAAAGATATCACTCATTAAATAAAATGATAGTCTGTTTTGATGTTATCTTGTTTTGATTTATGAAAATATAATATTAAATAAAAATACAGGAATTTGTTATTACTATATTATTGGGTGTGTCTGTATACTTGTGTTAGGGTCTGGACAGACGCTGCATTTGAAGTGCGAGTCGACTGCAAAACTGCAATTTTGCAGTCGGCAGTCAACATTGCTAATATTTCATTGATACAGACCTAGATTATTATTGATATGACATAATACTTAAACTTTCGAGTATCTTTAGTTATTAAAGTAAACCACTATCAAATTAATAATAATTATTGATTATATTACGATTGTGAATGTGACATTTCAAATTGTAGTTTTATATGGGTGTGAATTTGTTTATATATGAATATTAAGTTTTGTTTCTACAACTGTTTTTCCACATTCAGTTTACTTACGTCCATGTTTTAGTTGCATAATATTTTACGTTATAATTATGACTTGTTTTTTCGTAATAATTTAATTATTGTTTTTCATTGAAGCATAATAGAAATTGTTTTTATATGTTTTAAAAGAGTCATTATATTTTTATGGAGAGAACTTGGAATCTGCAATATTTTTTTGGTGTTACTTCCTGCTTTGTGGGGGTCGGTGTTGTGACGTCATCGCTGACCGGTGGCGGGTCAGGGTAGTGTGAATGTATGAAACGACTATTGAAGTAGGTCTCTAACGTAGCGTTTATGTAGTTAATACTAATAACTCTTCATGATAATATTAATACTTCTGGTGCTTATAGCGTTAAGTGTCTTGACTCCATTCCAATTGTGTATATTTTTTCCTTTACTGACCTATTTGCAATTCCATTATGTTTAATTTTCATATTTATTCTTTATGTATCTAATATATCTAATCTACTGTAAAAAAAATAGTATTACCTGTAAAGGTACAAGCTTAGGATTCGGACCAAACTATTAAATTACGATAAATAAAATACGATACCAGTGATTAATTATATTTTTATGTATCCATATAGATTATAGACTATATTGATTTATTTTTTGGTCATCAGAAATGAACAACTATTGCGGATTTTCCGTCCATGTGTTACCTTTCTTCAAATGTGCTAAACTTTATTCATTTATTTTCTACACGTTCTACAAAAATCCACCACATTAAGGTCCTGTCATTACACATGCTCAAATTCAGTTTTATTATACTTACGAGTAGGTACATTCAAGGGCGTCGCCAGCCGATGGCCAAGGGGGGGGGGGGGGGGGGGCAAGTTGATGATATTATAGTATGGGAAAAGTACAAAGTATTGTTGGTACAGTCCAGAGCTTTTGAAGCTGGTTACGAGCTCTATTTTCGATTTAGAATTTTTCATTGACCTCGTTTCCATTTGCGCCAGGTTTAATTTAGATATTTAATGCAAAATATAGCATATCTATATTTTTTCAAATCTCTAGGGGGGGGCAGCTGCCGCCTGCCCCCCCCCCCCCCTGCCCCTACCTGGCGACGCCCATGGGTACATTTGACTAAACATAAAAGGCGAAATGAGATTAATACGTATTAAAGTTTTCTATTTAATTTATGTATTGGATTAAATATGGCGAGCGAAACTTTTTTATCGACATGAAAATAGTTTATAGAAATACATACAGTGAAAAAGGTTTTTTTTTTTAAATTTTGGGCAAGTATTTTCACAGGACCGTACAGCGTACAGCGGACTGTTCTTGTTGCGTGTAGCGAAACATCGATGTTTTATTGCAGATTCCTATTTAGTATAATTACATTTATAAGTATAATATATTAAGTATCTACTCGGAAATATTAATGTGAATCGAAGATTGTTTTGGACTTCAAAATGATCGAAGCATAATATTAATATGTAAATAAGAATAATTTAGGACCGACAGCATCGAAAACATTACAGTTACACTATCAACGTTTCAATTAAAATAAGTTGTTGAAATTAAGTAATATGGGGTAACATCGGCTGTGTTAATACATAACAGATTTACCATATTATTATCAGTTGTCGAAGACAGAGGGATGATAATAATCGATTACGTCGCGCAATCTGAATGATCTTGGCCCAGTTTTTTAATTATTCTTTATAGTTTTTACACTGCGTTCTTTATCATGTGATAGGTATCGTTACGTGTCAGAGGGTAATAAATTGTAAGTTCGAACGGTTGCAATAGTCGAGCAAAATAATGTACGATTTTATTGGAATATCGATAGTTCCTCTGAACGTACTCGGCAGTTACGACCACTAGACCTTATTGTTATTTTTATCGGGGAGTTTATTGTACGGAATTTTGAAGAAGTTATATTTTTAGTTGATTCTGGTTCTCTAAAACTGCTCAGATATTTATTATTATAAACATTGTACTTAGGGCCTAATTTTACGTTAAAATGTAGGATAGAATTCTTTAAAATGTAGCGAGTTTTCACTAGTAAATTACATAATAATATCATTGGTACATCAAATGTAAAGATATATTTTTTGGCTTCGTATACACAGTTTTTGTAACAAAGAACTGTTCGGTTCCAGTGGCCGCGAAATAAATAAAATTGTCGTATCTTCAGAGTGTTATCTATCTATAGGCTCTAAAACATAAGGAATGTGTAATATAAATATTTTTTTAAATTCAATAAAGAGTGATATTAATAACATTTGTATTAATTAGCACACGCCCTTTTTGTTTTTGAAGTGAAACTTCTTTAGGATCGTTGTGCATTTGAAAATTTGATGAAGCGAAAAAGCGACACCATTTTAAACTGCAAAGTCAAAGCCAAAGTTAAGGTTAAGTTACTTTTCTAAAGTGTCACTTCTGCTGTGTGTGAATTGCACACTTTTTTATATCAATTTAAGTTCGTCTGACACATTTTTACCGTGTATGATACATTAAAATGAGAACTAAATAAAACGAATTAGGTACCCACTTAATTACCTCAAAATCGACAAAACAAGGTCTAAAACCCAGGAGCGAAGTCGAAGCGCATGGTCTTTATTGATAACAACACAAACTCGACCTTATTTACTTTATCATACAGTGGAATATGGTTATAACCAGTAACAATTAAAATAAAACTTGGAGGATACTCCGCTCTCTGCTTTGGTGAAGTAAATAAAGCAAAGTTTGAGTTGTAATAAAAAAACCGGCCAAGTGCGACTCGGACTCGCGCACGAAGGGTTCAGTACCATTATCTATAAAAAAACCGGTCAAGTGCGTGGCGGGCCACGCGCAGTGTAGGGTTCCGTAGTCACAATCCTCGAAAAACAGATATAACTCCTTAACCTGTGAACCCTACTTAGCCGTGATAGTTTTCCTTTAAAATTGATTATATACCCTACTGCTGTGAATTTTTTCAAGTTCCTATATACTGCCATTTGGCTGATAGAGGGGGGGGACACTTGACTCTAATAAAAATTTGCACTTTAAAACATCATATTTTACAAACGGATCTAGAAATCGAAAAATGATGTTCCCACACCCACAGTATTTTTAAAAGACCTATTCAACGATACCCCACACTATGGGGTAGACGAGAAAAAAAATATTCATCCCCACTTTACATGTAGGGGAGCTACCCTAAAAAAAAATATTTATCAAAATTTTATTTCACCACTTTGTCGGCGTGATTAATATTTATACTCATGCCAAATTACGGATTTCTAGCACTAATAGTCTCTGAGATTAACCGAGGACGGACGGACAGACGGACAGACGGACAGACGGACAGACGGACAGACGGACAGACGGACGGACATGGCGAAACTATAAGGGTTCCTTGTTTACTACGGAACCCTAAAAACGGCAAAAAAAATCACGTTTGTTGTATGGGACTTGGGAGTTCCCCTTAAATATTTGTTTCATTTTAATTTAATTATTTATTTTTAAAGTAAATATATAACTAAATATTCTGTGAATATTTCAAGCGTCTACCTGTTACCGTTATCAATATCGAGCAAAAACGAGCAAAAAAATCATCTTCAGGAGATGTCGACTTCACAACGGACGATATTTGCAATCGTCCGTTGTGAAGTCGACATCTCCTGAAGATGCTCCGGTGTCGGAGCGAAACGATCGTCGAGTTTGTTTTGTGGTGAAATTGTGTGGTGTTGTGCCTACAAGATTGTGTGGTGTTGTGCCTACAAGATTGTGTGGTGTTGTGCCTACGAATTTGTCACTGTTGGCGGATTATAGCAAAATAATTTTTATATTCATTGTAAAAAAAATCACGTTTGTTTTATGGAAAAGCCCCATTAAATATTTATTTTATTCTGTTTTTAGTATTTGTTGTTATAGCGGCAACAGAAATACATCGTCTGTGAAATTTTCAACTATCACGGTTCATGGGAAACATTTGGTGACAGACGGACAGCGGAGTCTTAATAGGGTCCCGTTTTACCCTTTGGGTACGGAACCCTAAAAAAGATCCTGAGCCCATCGATGTCTGAGCCTCAACTTCACACCACTCTGCGTTTGTGCGTTGTTATTTTTAGTTTGGAGTTAAGTACTGGATTATATTTTATTTTCTATACTATAAATAAAATCACAGTTATAATTTAATTTTTTATTAGTGTATGGTGTAAATTTACACAGTATAAAATGAGATTCAGATATGAAAAAAATTAGAATTACAGACTAGATATTAATAATACTTACCTATCATTAATCATTACGTAGTGTAGGTACTTCAAAGACGATTATTTTTAGAGGTTGTATACTTAAAATATGTTGATTGTGATAGCTGTACTTACAGTTAGTATGAAAGATTAGTATCAATTGTAGGTTCGCACTTAAAAATACTCGTACTGCCTATAAATGTAACATTAATTAAGTAGTAGGTAGAAAAAAATATTGCTATATAGGTAAGTACATAATTGGCTCATTTTATTTTCACTGAAATGTACACATATCTAGATTTAGCCATCATAGATGTAGAAATATACAAATAAAATATGTACCACTGATAGGTATTTATTCGGTTGTACTAAAAAAAACTAAATTAGTACTAAACGTGGTGCCATCCTTTTCCTTAAAAACCGGCCAAGTGCGTGGTGGGCCACGCGCAGTGTAGGGTTCCGTAGTCGCAATCCTCGAACAACAAATATAACTCCTTAACCTGTGAACCCTACTTAGCCATGATAGTTTTCCTTTAAAATTGATTATACATATATACTACTGCTGTGAATTTTTTCAAGTTCCTATATACTGCCATTTGGCTGATAGAGGGGACACTTGACTCTAATAAAAATTAGCACTTTAAAACATCATATTTTACAAACGGATCTAGAAATCGAAAAATCACACCCACAGTATTTTAAAAGACCTATTCAACGATACCCCACACTATGGGGTAGACGAGAAAAAAAATATTCATCCCCACTTTACATGTAGGGGAGCTACCCTAAAAAAATATTTATCAAAATTTTATTTCAACACTTTGTCGGCGTGATTAATATTTATACCCATGCCAAATTACAGATTTCTAGCACTAATAGTCTCTGAGATTAACCGAGGACGGACGGACGGACAGACAGACGGACGGACATGGCGAAACTATAAGGGTTCCTTGTTTACTACGGAACCCTAAAAATTACTAGGTATAAGAAGGGTGGCATTAACATATTGTTAGACTGTCCTGTTAACTTTAAAGATTTTGTACAACGGAATCGGCATTAATATTTTATTCTACTACCTTTGTACAACGGAATCGGCATTAATATTTTATTGTACTACCTACATTGATTTTTGATTGACAATATATTTATATTCTTTCGCTATTCACACACCAGTGCGTACGGGTTTTAACCCCCGACGCAAAAACGACGGGGTGTTATAAGTTTGACGTGTCTGTGTGTGTGTGTGTGTGTGTGTGTGTGTGTGTGTGTGTATGTGTGTGTGTATCTGTCTGTTCCCCTGTGGCGCTCAAACGGGTGGACCGATTTGAATGCGGTTTTTTTGTTTGAAAGGTGAATTAGTCGAGTGTTGTTAGCTATGTTTGATGAAAATCGGTCCAAGATGGCCGCCACTACAAAATGGGGGATTACATATTTTTTCACACTCCCTTAATATGGGTATCAAATAAAAGGACTTGACTAGTAGAATAGCACTATTGCAAATCCAACATGGCCGCCGCCACAAAATGGCGAATGTCGGGGGTTTTTTAAATTTTTAATTTATACTTGTGTTTCCAAAATTTTGTTAACTATTATTTAAAGTCACATTATGGGCCCGGCTCACACCGAGCGCAGCGCAGCGCAGAGCATTTTCTGAAAACACTGAATAATTAACTTTACGTCTATTGACATACGGTCACGGAGATTCGGTCGTGCGTTACGGTAGGCGCGTTGGCTTTTAATTGTGTGCATACAAATTGAAAGCCGGCGGCCTTTCTTGCAACGAAGAGTCGTCATCCGTCAGGCCGCCGCGCCGGCTCTGGCACAAGGACGCAATTATCTAAGCGGTTCGTCAAAAGTGAAACAAAGTTAGCAATGAAAGATGAATTAAAATAAATTTTTAAATGCATGTAAAAAATTGCGGAAACGGCGGCATTCGATACACATCTCGGTGGGAATCGCGCTCGAGTGTGTTACCGCTTACACCACGGCCGGCACTACGGCTCACAAAACGCACGTCGATACCGTTATAGATATGTATCTGTTTTGCCAAACTGAATCCCACCCTAATACTATGTATGTTATATATTACAGTCTTAGATCACGTCGGCCGCGTTATTTTTGACATGTATTTACTTAACAATAATTAGGCTGAGCACGCACCGCGATTAAACGCGAGCGGTTTAGGAAAAGCTGAAATCGTCAAACCGCGTACAAACACGCACTGCGGTTGGCGTTTTGCTTAATTATATATTTCAGTACCACCATGGATTTCTAGCGAACAGCACGTGATGTGGCTCTGCGCTCGCCTAGTCGAGACTGAATAAAAACCGGTTGCGATTAATCGCAGTGCGTGCGCCCCCGTACTATTATTATGGAACACAAAAAAAACCGCGTTTACGAACTGCGATCCAAATGTAGCAAGTTACGTTTTTAAAATCAGTTACTGAAAAAAGTCGCTAATGCGTGCGTTACAATGTGTTACATTTTTTTGCGGTTTCAGATTTGCGATTAAACGCTCGCATTTAAGGCCCGGTTGTCTTGCAACTTTAGGTATTTGCGCGCTACCTCAGCCCCCGCTAATATTACCTACATATCGTAGTTAAAGACGCGCCCGACCGATATCGAGCAGTGACCTCGCTCGAGCATTCCTTGCCACAGTATAGATTAAATCAGTTTTACAACATATTTTTAAAATAGATTATGTTTTTATTTTTTGTTTTGTTTTCTTCTAAAATTAACTCAACCATTATTTTAGATCTGTTTTGTTACCAGATCTATGTCATGTCTTTAGATCATAATATAAGAATAGAAGAATATTTTCATCCGAAAATATTGAACAGCATAGTTTTGAAAACTATATACCTTTTTCATTACGACGTTTCTACGCCAGTTTTTAAAAAAGAACTGCCACTTTGTCACGTGAGTTAGGTGTAGGAATATGTTTCATTTATCTATTTATATATCTACTAGCGACCCGCCCCGGCTTCGCACGGGTAGTAGAGCATTTTATGCGTAGGTACTACCCGCTCAGGGATTAGGCAGCGTTATCGATGAAAGCTCCCAGGCGGCTTTTACGACTTTTTACGATATTTTCCACAATGAACTTACTATATCTCACCTTATACCCGAATTACTAATTCCGTGGAATTCTGACGTTTCATAATGTTACCAGAGATAAAACAATTCCCACAAAAAAGATGAAAAATTCAAAACTTATGCAAATACAAATCAACTGCTGCATGTAGATATGACTTTCTAGTTTCCATTCTTAGCAATTTCTATTTTAGGGCGAAACAATTAATATTATTAAGCGGCTTAGAGCTTTATATGTTGACAGGGAATTAAAGTAGTTTGGGGTAAAATCGTACTTCGTAGATGTTAACCCTGTTCTCCATATAAATAACTCATCTGTAAATGAAAATGACAGCTGTCAGAATTAAGTCGATATTAAGTCAAAAATAAGGAGAAAAACTAAATATTTCAAATCAAATAAATTAGTGTATTTGGGACATAAGAAAGTAAGTTTTCACCAGATTCCGTGAAAAAAAAAATTATTTTAAAAGATAAAAATAAAGAACCAAAAACTTGGTTTTTTGAACTTTTCACATAAATTTTGAGGTTATGTGAAAAAAGTGTAAATATAAAAGTTGTAGATCTTTTTATTACCTACAACTTTGCCATTTAATTTTTTTCCATAGGACTTCTAGTTTTGCCGGAAATCGAGATAAACCGTTTTTTACCCTTAAAACTCCCCCCCTTTTTTCCCGAGCTCAGATCGCCCGTAAATTATTTTTCCTTGTATTTTATAATATTCTCCTCCTTTTCCAATGGGTTTCATCCTACGTACTGTGATTTTTTTTTTGGTTTCAAAAATTATCGACAATGGGCTATAGGGAGAACCGCGGCCGCCGACGCGCTTATAGGCACGCTCCCGCGCCGCCGCAATTTTTAAATCTGTAATATCTTCGAAAGTATTCATTTAAATCATATGCTGTAAAGGACCATATGGATTTATATAAAATCAACAATGCATTTAAGGTATTTAATTAGATAAGGATTAATGCTGTATTGGTTGAAATCGCTTCGAAAATTAGCCATTATTTGTCGTAAAAAGTAAATGACAAAAAAATGTTATTGTGGGATATCCATAAGAGATAGACATATACCATCGCGGACTTTTCTGTAGACCTTTTCAATGTGTACAATACTTAGTACATTATTTTGATAAATCTCGTAGGGTTCAGCCTGCGTTTGCAATGTAAGCGGAAAAAATGTAATTATTTACGACATCACATTAGAAACCTCAAAAATAACAGTATTTCTCCACAATTTAATGGATGTTATTATACATATAAACCTTCCTCTTGAATCACTCTATCTATTAAAAAAAACCGCATCAAAATCCGTTGCGTAGTTTTAAAGATTTAAGCGTACAAAGGGATATAGGGACAGAGAAAACGACTTTGTTTTATACTATGTAGTGATAAAACAGCGGTATAGCCTGCCCACAGGACTAAATATTCTACAGAAGACGCTCTAACAACGAGAAAAAATATATGCGCCTATTCTTATAGGGTACAAGCGGATACCGGCGACTTCGTTCGCGTGGATATTGGTTTTTAAAAATCCCGCGGGAATTCTATTCTTTTTGTTTTGCTCCTTTGAGCTCATGCCTTGCTAAAAACTGTTAAAAGTGGCGCAATCAAAAGGTGCATATCTTCTAGAGAAAGTCCCATCAAAATCGATCCAGCTTAAGATGATAATCTATACGTTCAAAGATTCCTGTACAATCCAGTTTCCCAGTTGTATAAAATATGGAGGGTTGTGATGGCTGTAATTTCTGAACTACAAAACCGATGACTTTAAAATGTTTACGGGATGATATTTAAAGTATTTCCTTTTTATTTTTATACCTGTTGCAGGTAAAATAATAGGGATAAATAAAAATGGGGTAAATAGGTACATACATGCATAATAAGTTCTGTATTTATAGAATATAAAAAAACAACTTTGAGTACCAACATTTAGGGGCTGTGGATTTGGCTGTGGATTTGATATAAGCGTTTAAAAATATGACCACGTGAGCACATAGTGGTAAAAATAAGAAGTTTCAGTACCAACAACATGGGACTGCACCCTATAGTTTCGGAGATATAAGGTTTTAAAAATCTGACCACGTGAGCACATAGACATCGCAAAAATAAGAAGTTTGAGTACCAACAACATGGGGCTGCACCCTACAGTTTCGGAGATATAAGCTTTTAAAAATCTAAACATGGGATCACATAGACATCGCAAAAATAAGAAGTTTGAGTACCAACAACATGGGGCTGCACCTTATAGTTTCGGAGATATAAGCTTTTAAAAATCTGACCACGTGAGCATATAGACATTGCGAAAATAAGAAGTTTGAGTACCAACAACATGGTGCTGCACCCTATAGTTTCGGAGATATAAGCTTTTAAAAATCTGACCACGGGATCACATAGACATCGCAAAAATAAGAAGTTTGAGTACCAACAACATGGGGCTGCACCTTATAGTTTCGGAGATATAAGCTTTTAAAAATCTGACCACGTGAGCATATAGACATCGCGAAAATAAGAAGTTTGAGTACCAACAACATGGTGCTGCACCCTATAGTTTCGGAGATATAAGCTTTTAAAAATCTGACCACGTGAGCATATAGACATCGCAAAAATAAGAAGTTTGAGTACCAACAACATGGGGCTGCACCTTATAGTTTCGGAGATATAAGCTTTTAAAAATCTGACCACGTGAGCATATAGACATCGCGAAAATAAGAAGTTTGAGTACCAACAACATGGGGCTGCACCCTATAGTTTCGGAGATATAAGCTTTTAAAAATCTGACCACGGGATCACATAGACATCGCAAAAATAAGAAGTTTGAGTACCAACAACATGGGGCTGCACCCTATAGTTTCGGAGATATAAGCTTTTAAAAATCTGACCACGGGATCACATAGACATCGCAAAAATAAGAAGTTTGAGTACCAACAACATGGGGCTGCACCTTATAGTTTCGGAGATATAAGCTTTTAAAAATCTGACCACGTGAGCACATAGACATCGCGAAAATAAGAAGTTTGAGTACCAACAACATGGTGCTGCACCCTATAGTTTCGGAGATATAAGCTTTTAAAAATCTGATCACGTGAGCATATAGACATCGCAAAAATAAGAAGTTTGAGTACCAACAAAATGGGGCTGCACCTTATAGTTTCGGAGATATAAGCTTTTAAAAATCTGACCACGTGAGCATATAGACATCGCGAAAATAAGAAGTTTGAGTACCAACAACATGGTGCTGCACCCTATAGTTTCGGAGATATAAGCTTTTAAAAATCTGACCACGGGATCACATAGACATCGCAAAAATAAGAAGTTTGAGTACCAACAACATGGGGCTGCACCCTATAGTTTCGGAGATATAAGCTTTTAAAAATCTGACCACGGGATCACATAGACATCGCAAAAATAAGAAGTTTGAGTACCAACAACATGGGGCTGCACCTTATAGTTTCGGAGATATAAGCTTTTAAAAATCTGACCACGTGAGCATATAGACATCGCAAAAATAAGAAGTTTGAGTACCAACAACATGGGGCTGCACCTTATAGTTTCGGAGATATAAGCTTTTAAAAATCTGACCACGTGAGCACATAGACATCGCGAAAATAAGAAGTTTGAGTACCAACAACATGGTGCTGCACCCTATAGTTTCGGAGATATAAGCTTTTAAAAATCTGACCACGTGAGCAAAAATCAGATCATATAGATTATAGACATTACTACAAGTATAAATTAAAAATTTAAAAACCCCCGACATTCGCCATTTTGTGGCGGCGGCCATCTTGGATTTGCATAGTGCTATTCTACTAGTTAAACCCTTTCATTTGATACCCATATTAAGGGGGTTGTGAAAAAATACGTAATCCGCCATTTTGTAGCGGCGGCCATCTTGGATCGATTTTCATCAAACATAGCTAACAACACTCTCGACTAATTCACCTTTCAAACAAAAAAAACCGCATTCGAATCGGTCCACCCGTTTGAGCGCCACAGGGGAACAGACAGACACACACACACACACACACACACACACACACACACACACACACACACACACACACAGACACGTCAAACTTATAACACCCCGTCGTTTTTGCGTCGGGGGTTAAAAATAAGATGTTTGAATATTTTAGTAATGTCTATATGTGATTTGATTTCTGATTTGAATCTATTTACTTCACCTGATCACTAATACTACAAGTATAAAGTTTTTCATTCCTTGTTCCCCATTCATTGTACGAGCCGCACCCGAGCCGTCGACAAATCCGTCATCGTCCATACTGAACTGTGGCGAGCCTTGCACGTATCTCTGCTGCTTGCTAACACCGCGCGCGTACCGTACCGCGCGACCGTATGTCAATAGTGTAAAGTTCATTATTCAGTGTGCGCCGGGCCTCGAGCTCACGGTCAAATCAAAAAAAACCCGAATTGGTCCACCCGTTTGAGCGCTACAGGGGAACAGACAGACAGACATACACACACGCGCGCGCACACACGCACACACACAGACACGTCAGACTTATAACACCCCCGTCCCCCCCGTCGATTTTGCGTCGGAGGTTCAAAATATAATAAAATGGTCATACTGGTTACTGATACCTAAGTAGGTATACTGTGGTTACTTTAGTAAATATCATTATTTCAAAATCTCACATTTTCCTCTACTAACTTTTTATTACATACGTAACTCTATCTAAAAAGACACAAATTTACAAAATAATATTTATTATTACTAGTTTAAAAAAAAATTATAACTAAATTAGAGAAATTACGAATATGAATCGCGGGGAGCGCGGCTGGCAAAAACTGACGCACGTCCTACCTCGATGAAGGCCTGTGAGCCACTGAGTACATGGCAAGAGCGTTGCGCGTGACCGTTTTATGCTAGAAATGGCTAGAATTTTTCTTGGATTTTTATTTAAAAAAAAAAGTCGTTGTAACTTATAGTAAATGCAATAAACTTTATTTAGATATAATTTTTATAAAATTTGGTGCAAAACTTTATACATAAAACTAGAAAAATGTAAAAAATCAGCATTTCTTCGGAATTTTTTATGATCGAGCAAAATCATACCTTTTGTGTTTTCAAACATTAAAATTAGTAGATAAAGAATTGATCTACAATATATATTTTTTTGGGCGCGTAAAAAAATCTTCCTCTTGATTTAAAACTCGTTGGAAAAGGGCCAAAATCGCCTAAAACAGGGAAAAGCGCCCCTTAATCGCGGTGCGTGCGCAGACTTATTGTCGGTATTCCATTAGGCAAGACTTGTATACAAGTATGACGTCATATTTGCATACAAGTTACTTGCAAAAGGAAACATATACAAGTGGAGATTGTTCACTAGTAATTGATTGACAGTATCATGGGCCAACGTGCACCTAACGTTTGTGCGTTCAATTGAAATAAGAATGTACCTACAAGTTGAAACAACCTGCATGCAACTTGTAGCTTATATGCAAGTTTGTTCACGTTGCATGCAATTTACCACTTGTATACGACAAACTTGCATAATGGAATCGCGGCTTATGGGAAAAGTTTCCTTCGAGTATAAAGATTATCGCTTCAAACGAGACTTCGACGATTAGGTATGAATTAAAATATGACGCTTTATTTCTTATTGATGTTTTACTGACGCGACATATATTTAAAATGGAACCATCTGATTCCGCCCTTAGTAAATCCGAGTCTAATGTTCAGTGTCGCTCCTAGCTCCGGCTTTGCTGGCGCTGGGCTTGTGGTAGGCGGGCGCGGCGCTCTTGCTGCGCGGCCGGCGGCGCGCCCGGCGCCGCACGCGCCGCAGCTTGCCCAGCTGCGCGGGCGGCAGCTGGGCGCGAGTGCTCTTCGTGGCCACTTCCAGCTTCAACCGTGCGAACATGTCGTAGTTTGTAATGGTGCACATTTTACCTGAAAACGAAACAATTCTAAGTTAAAACCATTGAGCGGCAAAAACGGCAAAGAAAATGGCACAAAATGTCGTGATCGTGGATTTCATGATATTGGATCACAACGCGTTGCAGATTTTAAAATATGTCATGCCAACGCTTTGTGACCCGGTTTTTCGTTAAATGAGAGGATTCCTCGAGTTTAGCATATTATACATATAAACACCAAAAATAATATTAGACCTACTAGGATTATAGGTACTTACTTGGCGATATGCTATGCGAACTAAAATAATAAGTACCTACATTAAAATGACTACCTATTGCCATTGTTTTAATAATACTTTTAACTGCTCTTTGTTTTTGAGCGTTAATTTTATCTGACGACAAAAATGATAAATCCCATTTTCTTTATAATTTACGTAGGTAACGTGAGTTAAGCAAGTTTTCTAATCGATTCGGTAAAAACATTAATTAAGCACCTAAAAAAAAGTATATCCTGCCTACCGGCAAAATGTGTCTCATAAGTTATGATTGGGCAGGTTCATTCAAATTCCATAATGTTAGGTAGGTACAGTTAGTGGGTAATGATAATTTGAAACAGTGCAGCGTAACAAATGAACGGTAAATGGATGAGCGGGGGGGATCCGAGGACCGGGAGTATAACGCACCATTGCAGTATTCCTCGCCGCACTCGGAGCATGACACGATGCGTGTCTCCGTGACACCCGAACGAGTTTTCGTTTTTCTGATCATGTTGTTTTTTGCAAATTCTCTTTTGTCTTTTGCTTTTGTTCGCAATTCAGATTTGCCTAACTCTACTAATCTGTAACATAAGAGGTTGATATTTTAATTGTGTTAATTGTGTTGCGCAATTCGCACTACGGCATTTTTTATTCTGCTGAACAACTTTATCTGCCTAACTATATTATCTAACATTAGGTATTACTTGCCAACCATATCTAACACTTGCCTGTTAAAATATTCCTCATCCAGTTTAGATTTCGGTCTTATAGATGTAAGCATTCGCCACTCAATAGGGACAGCACAGAGTTCGTCGAATTTCAATCCGCGCATCTCCACTGGTATCGGATCCATGAATGTAAATTGTTTTTCTTCATAACCTCGCGTGCCCAGTTTCTCGTATGCCTTTATTTCCTTTTTCGAGGTTTTCGTTTTTTGATCTTCAAGTTTATCTTTAATTTTGACATCTTCGGGCCTCACCTTTATGATTAAATTAAATATTTTATAAAGTGAACAAAATCAATTGTATTTTGTAGTTTCATCGTAACTAACCTTTTCCGGTCTTGTTTTAAAATCTGGTACTTTGTCTAAAACTGCTCGATATTCTTCTGCTGTATTAATCACAACTTTAGATAAATCTAACATAGGTGCTTCATCTTTCTTTTTATCGAACAAATCATCAAGTTTAGACATATTTGATTTAATTAAATAATGTAAAAAGACTTCACGATGACTAAATTATTTTCGACTAGTATCTACTAGTCGCAACTGGTTATCGATTTAATATTTGGTGTGTACAACTTAGCTACTGTTGGATCAATAATAACTAGCTATCATTGGTAACCAAGAAACCATTCCAAGAAACATTGCTTGTAAAAATATACAACCTTACGACTATAAATAATTGTGCTCTTTTTATAAATACTATGTAAATTTTTCAATTTCAAAGTTACTTCGATATTAAATTTGATCTTTAGTTTTATCATTGATATCTCTCTTTATTACACTTATCTTATCGCTGTTTCTCTTTGGGTTATCTAGATCACTTAAACAATATTTAGAAGTTCTTTCATTTACGTCATCTGTCCATAGCTTTCTGCTGCCGTATTTATCATTAATGAACTTTTGAGACAAAGTAAGCCGTGTTGGGGGAGATACTTTTGGAGATTTTTTTTGTTCTATTTTTACGTCTCCAGTTATTTGAGCTAAGGAGGTAAATTCGGGAATCATATTATTTGATATTTCACAACCATCAGTTGTTGAATAATCTAGACTACACCTCTTATTTCTCCAATAAGACTGACTTAAAGAGTTTCGCTGCTTAACATTATTGTTAGTTTTTTCACTTCTTGTCTGTGGACTTGGAGACCGACTGTCTTCACTCGAATGAGAAATGTATTGTCGCACTTGTGGCCGGTACTTCTGGCGTATTTTCCTTTTCTGTGTATAAAAAGGATCTTTTTCGCTTTGTTTTTTATATTGTGCCACAGGTTTGTTTGCGCCCCACTTCGGACGATTTTCTATTTCCTTTTTGTACCTTTCTTCTGATCGTAAACGTCGATCTTTTTTTGTCGTGCTACGGTGATCTTGAGGGGCATTTTCATCGATATTTGGATAATGTTTGCTAATAGCCCGTTCAGTTTCTTCTTTTCTCTCTTCTACTCTTTCATAAAACGGTGTACATATGACATCTGTATCGGTCTGTGTATATGCATCTTTTGTTTTAATATTACGATATTTACTAGGCGTAAGTATTTTTTGGATTTCACCTAATTCGTGGATATTGTCAATAGAATTTAAAGACATACTATATAAATTTTTATTTTGAGGTATTAAAAAGGCTAGTTGTATATTATTGGATTGGCCATTTACTATCTCAGCAGCACCCGTTAAACCAATTGGCACAATATTGAACTGATTATCCGTTAGAGCAAGAGGCGGCACATTATGGACAAACAAATTTAAATTACTAGCTGTTATGGATCTAGGTGAATTAAAGGCTGATGTCTGTTGAGAATGGTTTTCCTTTAGACTTGTGGCTGACTGAATATTATAAGTCCTATGAGTTTTAGATGGACTACAAGTTTTCGTGGGACTCGACTGTGTTATCTCACATGGAACAGTCTCACTAATCTTATCTGGATCGTTCGGTTCACTCAAAGGTGCTGTTTGTCTATAACAGCTATATCTCTTCTCTTTATCTTGCCTTGCTTTCTTTTCCGCATCTTCCAGCGCTTTTTTCAGGGTTTCTAATTTTCGTTGCTCGAGAAGTTGTTTTTCTTTGCTCCTTCTTTTTTCTTCCTCAAGTCTTAACCGGTCTTCTTCTTGTTGCCTCTGTATTCTTAATTCTTCTATATGCTCTTCCCTTAATTTCCTTTCTCTTTCTTCTTGACGTAATTTTTCTCGTTCTTCTAGCTGGCTCAGTATAGCAGACTGTAGTTCTAAGGCTTTAATTCTTTTATTTTCTCTTTGCGCCTTAACTTCGGGTTCTAAAGGGGCATTCTGTCCTCTAAGGAATGTCCTGAAAATAAACATTGTTAGGTAATCTGAAACTTGGGAGGATATTTTGAAAGAAAAGGGATCGGACAAATACTAAACGTACCTTCCCTCATCGCTGCCATTATAAGACGATCGATCGCAATCCAATCCGGAATTAGTAGAACTTCTTTGGTCGATGACGAGTACATCAGAAGCACTATCGATCATGTTTAGACCACGCTCCACCCATGATGGTGTACCCTTTTTTTGATTTGGCATCTAAAAATATTGTGTCCATATCATCACCATTAACTACCCATTACCGGACCACTACAGGGAAATGGTCTCCTCTCAGAATGAGAAAGGCGTAGGCCGTAGTCCACGCAAGTGTATATTAGTATAGGACTTCACACGCCTTTGAGAACATTATGGAGAACTCTCAAGCATGCAAGTTACCTCACGATGTTTTCCTTCGTCTATTTCATTGCTTAAAACGCTCATAGCTCCAAAAAGTTGAGGCGCGTGCCAGGGATGTTCGGGGGAACTCGGTCCCCCCGAAAGAGAGGCAGAAGTCTTAACCAATCCAATCCATCAGCCTGTAGACGTCCAATGCTGGACATAGGCCTTTTCAAGAGTGCGCCACCAAACACGGTCCTTCGCCTTCCACCCGCTTCTCGCCTCCTTATACACTAGGTCTTAAACACCGTCTCATATGAATCAAATGGTACGGTGCCAATATAGTACCTGAGGTAGCCTAGCGGTGGGGGCAGTGGGTTCCCACAGCCTGCCGGTGGCGACGCCCCTGTCCCCCCAACGCGGCCGACCCTCCTCAGGGCCGGATGTGCTCCGCGCGGATAGAGCGCCGTCCGTCATACCTGACCGCCCGCTTGAAGGTTGCTTCCTGATTTAAACATTTTACAGTTAAACAATCCGTTTCTTCCTTTTAGGTGATAGTAGAAAAAAGGTAAAGGTAATATCGTGAATTCTGAATTTTTAAGGCAAAATATTATTTTTCATTTAAAATTCGATCGAAAAATTCATAAAGTATCAATTTTTTTTCAATAATTTATTAATAGTTATGACAATAGTATAGCTACTGATAGCTACTACCTATTGCGACTAGCACTTGACAAATTCGAGCAAGTTTTTTTTAAATAATAAATTAACAACCAAAGTTCATTTTAATTTTGTCAACCTGGGATGGCCACGTGAAGGTAGTTTGATAAAAAAAAATCTATAAATTCTCACGTTTTGGCAATTTTTTTTAATATTGAAGATTATCGCGCAATTTCACGATAACGTCTGAACGTTATGGAATGAAACCCAATAGTTCGTGAATGTCAATAAACGCCATAAAGGTCAAATGCTACTAAATTATTGTTAAATTGGTTAGGTAGGTACACCGTACAATGACCGGCTGTATGGGCTAATCGTCGACTCCGCACTGCCCGAGGGTTTTGTGTAGTTCACTAATCAGGGTCAAATGGGGATGGCCTGAATTTGAAATAACCAAGTTCTGTATGCTATAACATTATACCGTCCATTATTGAAGGGAAAAAAATCATTAAGACGCATGAAAAAAGTAAAAATTTATTATATTATTAAAAGCATTTAAACAAATCATGCTAATAGCGATCTCTGGTCCCTACTTACTACTTCCTTATACAGTTATCTGTATACCTATATCTTAGACCTTTTTTATTTACCTTTCTAGACCAGTAACTTGAGCCTAACTTAAAGTAAGGCATGCTGGTCTGTGCTTACCTGTTATCTTTTCCATGTTCTTGCCACGCCACAACGTTGTTGTTTCTATGATGGAGGGGAGGCCCATGGAAAGACTCGCATTGGTTCTTGATGTTCAGAGTTTCACTGCCATAGCCTGAAGTATCACCCTCTGCATCTTCATCGTAGAAAGCGAATCTCTTTGCGCTGGATAGGTTCCTATTTAACACTTCATTGTGTCTTTTGTCCTCCAGTGATTTGTTTAGTTCGATATTGTGTATGGGCGGCAGACTAGGGCTTCTCTGGCGTTGTATCGGCTCTAGATATTCGTATGAGGATTGCTTGTGCAGTTCGAGAGTACTTGCAAATTGGTTTCGTACTTGCAAACGATTAGTGTACCTCTCGCCCGATCCCCATGGAAGGTACAGGTGTGACATCTCCTCTGTATAAGTAAACACCAATGAAATACGTTAAGAAATGCAGTAAGTATTAAAAGAACCTCACATGACGAAAATCGTTTCGAACTGAGCAATTCGTTTATTTTTTCTTGAAAAAGGATAAGGATTTTCCCCTAAACGTCGTTAAGCGATAAAGTATAAGTAGAACAACGGAAAGAATGCATGCCAACAGTATGCCACCTATTTTACAACTCCCTACCTACTTATGCCGTAGTCCGTAACACGTTTTATGAACGAACATAATGAGATTTAGTGGCTATTTTGACGGTGCAAATACCTATGTAAAATGTGTTGAAATAAAGTAGGTAAGATTATATACCTACGCCACGGAATATATTATAATAGTACTACGTACCTACGCAACATTATGGGTAGGTAGGTACATTAAAATGTTCTTAGGCCCGGCACACACCGAGCGCAGCGCAGAGCAGAGCATTTTCTGAGGAGAACACTGAATAATTAACTTTACGACTATTCTTGAGTCGGTAAATGACTATGAGCTTGCTTATTGTAAATAATGTAAACTAAAAATGTGAGCGATAGTGAATATAGGTAATTATTTATAAACGATTCGAACGACGAACGTATTCTTAATCGCCTATTTTTTATCTCTCTGTTACCTTAAACACTCTGTAATCTTACAATTAAAAAGTATGAGATACTACGCCTAAACTACTGGACCGATTTTGATGAATGAGGTGTCTATTGATTCGTTGTTATGGTCCGGGTGACATAGGCTACATTTTATTTACGAAAAAAATCGAGAAGTGACCTTCGCGCGGCTTTCTAGATTATTAAATTAGTTTTGAATAGACATAACAGATGGCGCGACTAGCTGCTTGCCCTGCGCTTTCTGCACACTAAATCACTACATAGTATAAAACAAAGTCGCTTTCTCTGTCCCTATATCCCTATGTCCCTATGTATGCTTAAATCTTTAAAACTACGCAACGGATTTTGATGCGGTTTTTTTAATAGATAGAGTGATTCAAGAGGAAGGTTTATAAGTAGAAAAATTGGACCCGGTAGGTGGCGCTAATAGCGGGCAGGACGACGTCTGCCGGGTCCGCTAGTTATTATTAAATTATTAAGCGTAGTCGGGTTCAGTTAAGTATATAATATGTCCCTTTTCATGTAATTTCCCTAACTTGTTTATAATAAAATTATTCTTTATTACAGTACACTCATATTATTAAAACAAATAAAAGTGGTAAAATTTTTCTTGCTCCGTTGCTCTAATTGGCAGAATTTTTACGGCCGTCAACTTAAGATCAACTAGACTGCTATATTTTGTTACCCGCCACGCTTTCGTGCGCAATAAATTCACGAAAGAATGTTTTTGTAATAAGTATTTTATTTTAACGCTATGCTAAGTTTTATGTAATGGAAATAGACATTTAGGCTTAGTTAATACAGTCGTTTATGCATTAGGTACATACAAAATCTTGTTAGGTGTTAAATTAACATTTTAAGATAGGTAGGTACCTACCTACTTACCTACCTACGTATCTTAATTTATAAAATTACGTGCGTGAATACAGCAAGCAGTTAAAATCAAGCAGTAAAAATTCTATAATCTATATATTATTATTACGTAGGTAGTTAGGTACCTATTTATGTTTAGTCCGGTAACTTTAGAAATTATAGTAGGTAAGGTATATAGGTAGGTACACTATAAGAAAAAAAAATAATAAGTCTGTCACGCATAATATTATGCAAGAAAGAATAATTGATGCAGGTCAACTTGTTTTTGACCTGGTTTAACCAAAATAAACGCTTAAGTAGGTAGTTAGGTATGTATTATTTCTGATAACTGCTTATATTTTATTTATTAACTAGCTGACCCCCGCGACTTCGTTCGCATGGATATAGGTTTTTATATAGAATCGGATCGGACCCCATAATTATTTTTTGTACCTAAACTAAATGTATCCTAAGTTACTCCTTAACATTACCTATCTGCCATTAAAAGTTCCATCAAAATCGATCCAGCCGTTTCGGAGATTAGCTGGAACAAATGGACAGGCTGACAAACATAAATTTAAATGCACGCCAGTTTAAAATAAGCCGTACGTACAAACATCCGCGTCCCAAGTTATTTGAACACAATAAATGTCTGTCATTTCTGAACTAACAAACCTATGACCTTGAAATAATTACGGAACAATATATAAAGTACTACCTTTCTAACAAAAAAAGAATGAGTGAAATCGAACAACGCGTTAATGAATTACAGCTAAATACACGTTTTAACTTTCATCCCCTCTCCCTAGGGAACCGTGCTGAATTTCGGGATAAAAAGTATCCTATGTCCTACCTCGGAGTATAAACTCAAATCGTACCAAATTTCATTCGAATCCGTTCAGTAGTTTCGGCGTGATGCGCGGCCAAGATACAGACAGACAGACAGACAGACAGACAGACAGACAGACAAAAATGAAAAAAATTACAGTTTTGGCTTCAGTATCGATTATAGAATGCCCTCCAATAAAAATTTTCAAAATATCTTCAATGTACAGAATTGGATCTGTTACAGTTTTATTATATTATAGACTAGTAGTCCGCCCCGGCTTCGCCCGTGGTACATATATAGCCTATAGCACTCAAGGATCACGTACATATCCAACGGTAAAATAATTTTTGAAATCGGTCCAGTAGTTCCTGAGATTAGCGTGTTCAAACAAACAAACTCTTCCGCTTTATTATATTAGTATAGATGTATGTTTGTGGCTGATTTTTGTATGATATTCTGTGTGTACTACCATAGCGCCTAAACTACTGGGCCAATCATGATGAATGACGATGAATGACGTGTCAATCAATTCTTTGTTATGGTCCGGGTTACATAGGCTACATTTTATATAGGAAAAAAATCGAGAAGGTCCGAGCGGCAAAAGTAAAATATTATTTAGTTTCAGACATACATAATAGATGGCACCACTAGCTACTTGCCCTACGCTCTGTACACTAAATTATTATTTTACTAGCTGATCCCCGCAACTTCGTTCGCGTAGATATAGGTTTTGATGTAGGATCGGATCGGATCCCATAATTCTTTTACGTAACTAAACTAAATGTAGCCTAAGTTACCTACTCCTATAACATTGAAAGTTCCATTAAAATCGATCCAGCCGTTTCGGAGATTAGCTGGAACAAATAGACAGACCGACAAACATAAATTTAAACGCACACCAGTTTAAAATAAGCTGTACGTTCAAAGATCCGGGTCCCAAGTTATTTGAACCCAATACTGAGGGTTGTAATGTCTGTCATTTCTGAAATAAAAAACTTATGACCTTGAAATATTTACGGGACAATATATAAAGTACTACCTTTCGAACAAAAAAAGAATGAGTGAAATCGAATAATGCGTTAATGAATTACAGCTAAATACACGTTTTAACTTTCATCGCCTCTCCCGAGGGAACCGTGCTGAATTTCGGGATAAAAAGTATTCTATGTCCTACCTCGGAGTATAAACTCAAATCGTACCAAGTTTCATTCGAATCCATTCAGTAGTTTCGGCGTGATGCGCGGCCAAGATACAGACAGACAGACAGACAGACAGACAGACAGACAGACAAAAATGAAAAAAATTGCAGTTTTGGCTTTAGTATCGATTATAGAATGCCCTCCAATAAAAATTTTCAAAATATCTTCAATGTACAGAATTGGATCTGTTACAGTCTTATTATATTATAGATTTGACGGCGTGTTAAGTAATCGTTAACGTGAAAAAGATGCTTCCTGATCTACTTATTATGAATTCATCAAGTTAGAAAAATCTTAATAATATTACGAAAATAAGAGCTGATGTGGTAAACGAACGGTTTAAATTACTGAATATTTGAATACTACCTAGATGAGGATAAAATTATGTAATGACACTGTTTACGGTTGATAGAGGTCAACGAATTGAAATAACTACACCTTTGAGGCATTGAGGAATGAATACAAACTAAAGGATGGTTTACGAAAGTTTATGAAAATAGTTGAAAATACCTATCAGTTGTTTACAAATAATAATAGATAATTCAATGTAGATAGGTAGGATGGTATAAAGGGCGTGAAAAACGCCATACATGCGTGAGTTAAACCACGTTATAGGCTAATGACTAATGATTAATGACTGATAGATAATGTTTTTATTCAATAAGTTATTAGGTATACAATAAATTAAATACAAGTGCCTGTCCTATCCGGAAGTAGCCAATTGTTATTTTGAATAGGTCTATGATGTGATGGGAAATGGCACACTAACCAACCAATAGCGCATGAATAGATATATATAATAACTACATATATTTCAAAATTTATAATACATAGATATCTGTGCAGATACCTACATCGTTGTAACTTATAGAACATGACAGTGGTCGACCTGTATGTATAACTGTTTTCTAATTACACAAAGCACTTTGTGTGAAGTAGACATGCGTGATCGTATAGAATTGTAATCCAGATCGAGATTCGAGGTAGGTAGGTAGGTAGTTAGTTATCAAAAATAGTTTCGATTTCTAAACTCTCAAACGGCGTTAAGGCTAAATTAGACGGTGCCCCGTTCATCGTTCATTTTTGCGGTGCACGATACTATATTTGTATACTTACTATACTGTGAACGATGAACGGTCGGTGTTTAGACGGTTCATTTTCGATGATTCACCGATGAAGCCTCGAAAATGAAAGCAAAAATCCCGAAAAATGAACCGTCTAATTTGGCCTTAACGACCTGTTGCTAGACTTGCAAGATTTGCAAGGTAGGTAGGTATTTTTCGGTCAACGTGTTACGTTTGCGGAATCTTCTAGATTTTGTTAAAGTTGGATTTTAATTTCAACTTAGGTATGTACCTACTTATACCTGGATTTTACTATTAGTTCCACTCGCATGGTTTCACTTTCAACAGTGCTTTAAAAGAGCACAACTAGTTTGGTTATAACTTAAGTACACAAAGTACAAACCCCTGGCCATAGAAATCATAATAGGTAGGATGTACTTAAGTATAATAAGTATGTTAAGTATACTATGTACTTAACCAAAATATATTTTTATTTGTTATTAAATACCTACTTACCTATTTATTAAAATTACTAACTAACATTTTCTTTTAATTTTATTTCAATGTCGCAAGTTGTCTTGACTGAAACCTTGAATTTGAAAAGAATTTGAATTTGAAAAATTGTGATTGAAATCAGATACATTACGTACCTACGGTCTACCTACGTGACTTGCATTACATTCGTAGAACATATGTACCTGCAGGCACCTAATTATTATATGTATTTTATTTTACGATACCAAACGCGTATAAAGAATAGAAAATCACACATAGCCTGTAGATAAAATTATTATAACCAATAATTAATTATAAATGTATGAAATATTGTTTTAAAATAAGTAGTGAGTATAATCGATGCATACATACGTGCTCAATAATTGCACCTTAATTGCACCAATTTCTATCAGCCTTTCTTCATGCAGACTGCAGACAGGTACACGATTATGGTGACAATGGTCACTAATTCAGAACAAATCTACTAAATCACGACCGTGAATTGTTGCTAAATAGTGCAAAATGCAGCCGAATGCACGCGCATGCCATCGCGCGCCCGCCGGCAGCGTGTGCGACGTGCCAGCACGCGGCGGTCGCCGGTCGGTACGCACCTCTCTCCTGTGCCCACTGTTGCTTCTTCTGCTGGACTAGAGACACGGGCTTGCCCACTGACAGCATCGCACAATATGCATCGCACTTTCTACTGGCCCGTATAGCACGCGCCGCGCTTCCTCCCGACCGCAGCGCGCAGAGAAGTTACGGTGCGCCGGCAAATGCGCGCTCTTCAAAAGCAGACGCGCGCGCATGGGCGGCTGCGCGTCGCGCCTCGATTCACTTGTGCACTCATTGTTCGCGTGCACTTGTATTCTGTGATATTCGAACAAACCCACAATACAGACTTTTTTTTTACAAATTAGGTATACATCTCTCAGTTGCGTATATCAACGCAACACAGGGCGAAATGGCCGCCCGCCGCCGAACAACGAACCGTCATTCACGAACGTCTAGACATTTTCAGTCCCTATATTTTCAGCACGCAACGTGAATTACTTCTGACGAAAGCCTCGGAAAAGCCTTCGATCGATATCGTCATAGTAACGTATGTTTTACGTGTTGGAAATGTGACTTTTTCTCATTTGCATTTAGGCCACCACAGGTTTTCCCTTAAAACCACACATCACGTAGTAGGTCTACTACATGCCCAAAAGATGTTTTAAGGGAAGGGTTCTCTCCAGTAGATCGTTTGTATGGGGTGAATTCGAAATAAACTCATCCTAATAGTTTAGGTAAGTTGTATGATTGTATCTAAATGCTAAAACTAGTGCTAATAGTCTGTCTGTACATTCATTTTGTTGTACCTACCTACATTCGTATTAACTAAAATTTTACGTGATTAAAGTAGGTACTTACCTACTTAATTACGTTAGTGAAAGGACAACAAAAATGAACGTTTTCTCACACCAAACAAATGTTGAGTGTTTTACCTACGTTTTAATATAACAAAACTGGCTTACCTTAGATAAATACTTGGTAATTTAACTTAAATTAATTAGATGAAATACCTAATTAAATATTATCTAGATTCTAGACATTCAAGGTAAAAATTTACTTATGGGTGAATTTCCCAAGTGCATTTTTGACACGGCGAGGTTGAAAATTAATGTGTAAAGTTAAACTACAATAACGTGTAATTTTATATGGGTAGTTTAAATAGTGGTCTACGTGATAATAAAGTATTTAAGGTATTTAATACATTAAATTCTTAGTAAAAAAAAATCTAAGGCCTAAAATCTAATTTCGGTGGACTGTCCGGATTCCATTTGTTTACATATTTTTTTAATTAATTTTTTTTG
Organism: Melanargia galathea; assembly: GCA_920104075.1. NCBI lineage: Eukaryota > Metazoa > Arthropoda > Insecta > Lepidoptera > Nymphalidae > Melanargia > Melanargia galathea. The sequence continues at coordinate 13,741,991 of OV049872.1, forward strand.
TTGAAGTAATTTCATTGAAAGGGAATGTGTTTTTAGAAATACTTTAAATAAGTCAGCTAATATATATTTAAGGACTAATTTAAGTAAGTACAATAAGCCTTAAAACGTCTTTTAAAAATGTCCTACAAATAAATTACGTAATTAAAAAAACTAAAAACCCGACTGCGTAAAACAAACTAGTTCTGGTAACTGAAAAGCAAAAAACAAGCTTTGTACTTTATAAACTAGAATTTGATAAGATCATAATCATAATTAATGTTAGAAAATGTATGGCATGCGGGGGCGAACTAATAGTCCTGAGTAGTTGGCTAAGTAATGCCCCCGCCTGCCATACATTTTCTAACATTAATTATGTTTATGATCTTATCAAATTCTAGTTTATAAAGTACAAAGCTTGTTTTTTGCTTTTCAGTTACCAGAACTAGTTTGTTTTACGCAGTCGGGTTTTTAGTTTTTTTAATTACGTAATTTATTTCTTGGTTTTTAGTGCAACACTATGAAAAATTTTTAGATGCATATTTTTACAAGAGACAGGCCTGTATCACTCCGCGTGTAGGTAATAGCGCGTTTAAGACGACTATTAGCGCCATCTGTTGAACACTAGAAACTTTAATAAGGTCTTTCATAATATTATTGTATTATTTTAGTGTTTGGCGATTTAAGGTTAAATTATTAGTGTTACAATAATTGATGGGAAGGGGGGAGGTGTAGGGGGGATTATGTGGAATGTGGTAGAGTGGAGTGGGAAGGGATCTTAAATAAATTACCACCAATTTACTCACAGTGTAGTTGTTATTTATTTTGTTTTCTATGATTTGTCACTCCAAACTGATTACAAACACATAGATTGTATATATTTTCGTATTTGCCTTTTAAAGCCCTTTATTTTGATACCCCACTCGAGGGTCTTGAGGAAAAAAATTTTTTTCAGCTCGCACATTAAAGTGCATAAAATCCGCCATTTTGAATTTTTATTAATTTTATGTACCCAGTAACATTTGCGCTGTTAAGACAAATCTAATGACGTATCATTTATCAAAATAAGTTGAGTCGTTGAGTAGTTACGAACTGACATAGGAAACGGTCATTTTCTGTGATTTATCACTCCAACTTATTTTCAAATATATAATTGTATACATTTTTGTATTTGCCTTTTAAATCCCTTCATTTTGATACCCCACTCGAGGGTCTTGAGGAAAAATTTTTTTTTCAGCTCGCACATTAAAGCGCATAAAGTCCGCCATTTTAATTTTTTTTTAAATTTAGGTACCCTATAACACTCGCGTCATGAAGACAAATCTAATGACGTATCATTTATCAAAATCCGTTGAGCCGTTTATTAGTTACACGCGGACATAGGAATGGACATACATACACACAGGTGAAACACATAACCCAGTCGGGTAAATAAACAAGCTATAATTTAAAAATTAAAAAAACCCGACTGCCATGCTAAAAAACGAACTAAAAAATTAATAAACTACCACCGTACCACTTACAGTGTAGTTGTTATTTATTTTGTTTTTCATGATTTGTCACTCCAAATTGATTTAAAACATATAGATTGTATACATTTTCGTACTCACCTTTTAAAGCCCTTTATTTTGATACCCCAATCGAGGGTCTTGAAGAAAAAATTTTTTTTCAGCCCGCACATTAAAGTGCATAACATTCGCCATTTTGATTTTTATGAATTTTATGTACCCAGTAACATTTGCGCCATCAAGACAAATCTAATGACGTATAATTTATCAAAATAGGTTGAGCCGTTAAGTAGTTACGAACTGACATAGGAAACGGTCATTTTCTACGATTTATCACTCCAAATTGTTTCCAAATATATAAATTTATACATTTTCGTATTTGCCTTTTGAAGCCCTTTATTTTGATACCCCACTCGAGGGTCTTGAAGAAAAAATTTTTTTTCAGCTCGCACATTAAAGCGCATAAAGTCCGCCATTTTGATTTTTTTTTAAATTTAGGTACCCTATAACACTCGCGTCATTGAGACAAATCTAATGACGTATCATTTATCAAAATCCGTTGAGCCGTTGATTAGTTACAAGCGGACATAGGAATGGACATACATACACACAGGTGAAACACATATACCCAGTCGGGTAAATAAATAAAAAAGGCAATTTCGGTGGCGCTTTTTGAATACTTCAGTGCTTCTTACAATACGACTTTGAAGATACCTTACTGTCCATCCCCGCACCGCTTGGTTGTGCTCTTGCAAACGGCGTGTGAGGACAACCGACATGCTGTATAATTTTCCCACAAAAATTTTTTTTACTTGCTGCGGTGGCGCAGGAATACAAAATTATCTAATTCCGGTGTCACGTGTATTAGTAAAAGTTTAAAGCAGATTAAAAAGAAATTTTATGGAAGCTTATATTAAAGGTATTCAGTCATAATTGTAAAATAAAAACTAACGTGTGATTAATAGTTTTTTTTTTAAATTTTAGTTCTGACGCTGATTCTAAGTCCGGTGGCGCAATTTCGGTGGCTCCGGTGGCAAAACAAAGCGCCACCGTAATTGAACAGAGCCACCGGAATTGATATTAAGGAATCAGGGAGACCATTGGAGAGCAGAATATGGGCTCAAATGTATTCGCGAGAGGCCTGTCTATCGGTCAAAGGCAGCTGACGCGTCACGCGACTGAAGATCGATAACGCTAGGTTAATTTCATCAAAACCTGAGATTTTGAGAGAAGTCGAGAAGTTCTATGGACAGTTGTACACCTGAACACAGAAACCTATACATATACCTAAGATATCCTAATATGTCCTGAACACAGAAACCTATACATATACCTAAGATAGGTTTCAGTCTATACGGCATTAGTATGGCTCTCAAGCAGCTTACAAACAAGGTGATAATGGGATCACTGCAGAACTTCTGAAGATGGGTGGAAGAACAATACTTAAAGTTCTCCACCGATTGTTCAATTCTATCACTGACGAGGGTGCAATGCCAGAACCGTGATACAGGAGCATGGTGGTTCTCTTCTTCAAGAAGGGAGATTATATCCTATTGAAGAACTACAGATCCATCTCACTGCTGAGCCATGTTTATAAGTTGTTTTCGAGTCTCATTACTAATCGTCTCGCCAATAGGTTTAAAGACTTCCAGCCTCCTGAACAAGCTGGATTCCGAAAAGGCTTTAGGGCATAGACCATATACATAAGCTCTGGCAGATTATACAGAAGACCGAAGAGTATAATCAGCCAATTTGCTTAGCGTTTGCAGACTATGAAAAGCCTTCGATCCGATGGAAACTTGGGCAGTGTTAAGGTCGCTACAAAGATGCCAAATTGATTACCAGTACCTGTACAAGCCAAAGTATAAGCCAAACTAAGCAAGAAGCCGTCTTTAAAATTCTGGACTTGGAATCAACATAAACGGCGAGGACATTACTCAGTTACCCAGTTTGCCGATGATATGGTCATTATGGCAAAGACTTTGGGAGACCTTAATATGACGCTCAATGATCTTAGCAGAGTTTCTCAACAGGTGGGCCTAAAAATGTCCATGAGTAAGATGAAAACAACAATGCTCATGTTCCGCTTCGCCCAGTAATATTTGAGACTCGGCACTCGAAATTGTAAACGGGTATATATACCTGGAATACACGGTCCAGCTAGGTTCAATCCAACTTGGCTGGGTATCGTTCGGGAAACGTCAACCTGTCTTCTGGTCCAATATTCCTCAGTGTCTGAAGACGAAAGTCTTCGAACAGTGCGTGTTGCCAGTGATGACTTACAGATCTGAGACATAGTAGCTGACTATGGCCTTATACAAAGCATCAGGGTCACTCAGCTGGCAATGGAGAGAACTATGCTCGGAGTATCCCTGCGGGATCAAATCAGTATTGAGGAGATCTACTGGAGAACCAGTGTCACCGAAATAGGCCATCGACTCTCGTAGCTGAAGTGGCAATGGGCGGGCCACATTGCTCGAAGAACAGATAGACGTTGGGGTCCCAAGGTGCTTGAGTGGCGATCTCGCACCAGCAAACAAAGCGTGGGAAGACCCCCCACTAGATGGACGGACGATATCAAGCAAGTCGTTGGCAGATGCTGGAAACAAGCGGCGCAAGTTCATGTTCTAGCGATCCAGAAGACCAGCAGTGGACGTATAATGGTTGAAACGATGACGATGATGTACCTATGTTCTAATAATCACCAAATTGAGGGTAATCTTGTGAGAATCAGATTACTGCCAGCTTAAAATATCTACCGTCTTTTTTTATTGTTAAAAATACTACCAAAGTTTATCTTTATGAAGATAAAATATAAGAACTATAATTGCGATACTTAAATTGTTGGTATTCTACAATTTTTTAATATGAATCTTAAGTGTAAAGAAATAAGGTCTTGTCTTTATTATTTCTAATTCCGGTGGCGCTAATCAATTTCGGTGGATCGGATTTCAATTCCGGTGGCACTTAAATAATTTCGGTGGCATTTGATAAATTCAAATAGAAATATCTCATGAACTATTAATTATTTTTCTATCTCTACTATATGACTAATTATTAGAACTATTTAACTATTATTTAGGCTAAAAAAATATATTAGAAACAGCAAGTTTAAATTCGCCACCGTAATTAGGCAAAATTCGTGTTTGTTGAAATTGACCCTTATATGCTCAATGCTTTTTATCAGCATCAATAAGAATTTTGGTTTATACCTATTTATATAAAACACGTCATTATGTTATAGCTGAACAGCCTTTGGAAATAATTAATTAACTTCTAACTTCATATTATCTAACTTCATATTTTAATCGACGTCAAGACTACAAATTCCCCTTCCTATTAATTTTATCTAATAATTCGCTCGTTTCACTGACCTATAGCATAGCATGCCTCTAACTAACATTCTGTGCCTTGTCTGTACCTATACCTACCTATTTTGAGCTAGCGTGCCCAAAAGGGGGTAAGTGACCTAATTTTTTTTTTATTTACCCGACTGGGTATATGTGTTTCACCTGTGTGTATGTATGTCCATTCCTATGTCCGCTTGTAACTAATCAACGGCTCAACGGATTTTGATAAATGATACGTCATTAGATTTGTCTCAATGACGCGAGTGTTATAGGGTACCTAAATTTAAAAAAAAATCAAAATGGCGGACTTTATGCGCTTTAATGTGCGAGCTGAAAAAAATTTTTTTCTTCAAGACCCTCGAGTGGGGTATCAAAATAAAGGGCTTCAAAAGGCAAATACGAAAATGTATAAATTTATATATTTGGAAACAATTTGGAGTGATAAATCGTAGAAAATGACCGTTTCCTATGTCAGTTCGTAACTACTTAACGGCTCAACCTATTTTGATAAATTATACGTCATTAGATTTGTCTTGACGGCGCAAATGTTACTGGGTACATAAAATTCATAAAAAATCAAAATGGCGAATGTTATGCACTTTAATGTGCGGGCTGAAAAAAAATTTTTTCTTCAAGACCCTCAAGTGGGGTATCAAAATAAAGGGCTTTAAAAGGCGAGTACGAAAATGTATACAATCTATATGTTTTAAATCAATTTGGAGTGACAAATCATGAAAAACAAAATAAATAACAACTAAGTAGGTACACTGTAAGTGGTACGGTGGTAGTTTATTAATTTTTTAGTTCGTTTTTTAGCATGGCAGTCGGGTTTTTTTAATTTTTAAATTATAGCTTGTTAATTAAGTATACACCGGTCACATCACATTGCGTAATAATACCACGCTAATACGTAAGCCAAGGAAACGTTTTGATATTATAATAATGTATATATTTGTGGACCATACCTAGACCGACCTATCTGGATTAGGTCACACTCACACCGCTTTCGTGAATTGCCAATAGCAATTACCTACTTACTTACCTACCAAAGAAAATAATGCAGGCCGTGGCCCGTGGGGTCGCGTCGTCCGCGTCGGTTCATGTCGTAGCTATAGATGTTAGGACTTTGTAGGTACCTGTACTTCTTGTTTCACACATAGGATGCCCTTTACGTTGCCCTTACTCTATCCGTCTGTCTGTCACGCTGTATCTCATGAACCGTGATAGTTACAGTCGAAATTTTCACAGATGATGCTGCTTAACAACAAATACTAAAAAACAGACTAAAATGAATATTTAAGGGGGCTCCCCTTCGTACGCGAGTTCGACTCGCAGTTGGCGGGTTTTTTGCCCGTTGCAGCGTCATCTAGTGCGCAATATAGGTATAAACTAAAAATCAAACAAAGATGCGTTCCTTTCTGCTTTGTAGGTTTTAAATAATATCGTAAATAAAATTGTTTATAAAAATCAGCCAAGTGCGAGTCGGGCCTCGCTCTTTCAGGGTTCCGTACATAATTATGAACAATATAATATTTTGGGTCTAAGAAATATTTAATTTCCGAGCTAGACATCGCAACAAACCGTGAAAGAAAAACCCAAAAAAATGTTCGTTTATTTTGGTCACAGCTTATAAACTATTTAATAAATCGATGTTTTCAGTATTTGTTGTTTAAATAGAGCATATAGTACATAACTAGATGATGCCCACGGCTTCGCCCGTGTGGTTTGTAAAAATCTCGTGGGAACTTTGATTTTCCAGAACAAAAAGTAGCCTATCTGTAAGTAGTAACCCGTCCACAAAACGGGAAAATTCCGCGGGATCCTTACGATTTCGGAATGCAATTCCTTACAGCATCAGGGTTGAGGAGTTGGACATGTACCTACTCGAGGTCATTCAACAATAAAGTCTTTAATTGGTATCCCCAATATCAATTTAAATAACCAACAGTGCCTAAATCCTATTAGTGTTGGGGATCAGATCCCCTACAGCATCAGGATTGAGGAGTTGGAATCCAAATTTTTTGTAGGACAGTGTCGCAATGTTTCTCTATCGATTAAAAAAAAATTACGCAAATCGGTTCAGAAATCTCGGAGATATCGGTGTACATAGGTAGAAAAACACAACTCCTCCTTTTTTGAAAGTCGGTTAAAAAAGTAGCCTATGTTACTCCCTGGTTAATTCTCTACTTGTATGTGAAAGTCCCGTCAAAATCGGTTCAGCCGTTCCAAAGATTAGCCCGTTCAAACAGACAGACAGACAGACAGACAGACAGACAGACAGACAGACAGACAAAAATTTTAAAAACGTATGATTCGGTTATAGTATCGTTCAAATAACCATATGAGCTTAATATGAGGTAGTTATTTCGATATTACAGACAGACACTTCAATTTTATTTATTAGTATAGATATACTGAAATATCATATTCCCAACTAGTTTAGTTTTTGAGATAGCCCCCGTCACAAAAATGGTCTAAAACTGACAACTTTGATGGCCTCCCATTCCCTTATTTTTTGAGATAAAAATTAAAGAAATATATATTTGTACTCTACTTAATGAGCTCTAAACAATGATACCCCACAAGCTAGGGTAAAGGAAAATTTTTTTTTTTCCGGCTCCTTTTTCATGTATGGGAGCCCCCCTGAAAAATAATTTAATTCAATTTCTAATTCAATATTTGATTTTGGGTTAACGTTTTACACTAAATACCAAAATTTCAGGTTTGTAACTCATTTCGTCTGCGAGCTAGAGACCTGTGACCGGCGGACAGACGGACAGACAGACAGCCGAGTGACATTAATCGGGCTCCGTTTTTTACCCTTCGGGTACGGAACCCTAATAAAAACTAGCTTCCGCCCCTGGTTCCACTGTGTGAAAGTTTGACAGTTCTTCTATTGAAGAACCCTTCCGAGTATCATTTAGGTCAACGTTGCTTAAATATCAAAGCGCTGTGTCCCTCCGCCTCCATACAACAACCAAACGAATTACGTTATTTCCACATCTCATCTCCGCTCAGCTTCAGTGGATACCACTGCGCGGAGATGTATCATAAACACCAACGCACAGTTCCGCTCTAGCCAGCACACAATTATCTCCGCTCTAGTCTAGCCAGTATCCGCAGCTTCGGTGGATACAACTAAGCTGAAAAATATATTCTCATCTCCGCTTATGTGGAGTCCAAGCCTTAGGGTCGGGGCATACTAACGCAGTCGAAGCAAATCGAAAAAAAAAATTACTGAATATTGTCACCTATCTCTCAAAACAAGGCATAAAATTATGATAAAATTCTAGCAAAAAAAAAAGAAAACGTCCGATTTTCAATTCGGTGGAATTCTGACAGTTGTCCTTTGAAAATAAAATGAGCAAAAATGAGTTATTTGTATGAAAAACAAGGTTATGTTATGTTAGGTTATGAAGTTCAATTTTACCCCAAACTCAAGGAATTTGTCATATCTACATGAGGCAATTGATTTTTATTTGTAAGTTTTGAATTTATTATCTTTTTTGTGGGAACTATTTTATCTTTGGTATCATTAAGAAACGTCAGAATTCCACGGAATTAAAAAAGTAGGTATGTGAATGCGCGCTCATTTACCTACTGTACGAACTCTTGTCATATCTATATAAATAAAATTGAAGTGTGTCTGTAATATCGAAATAACTACCACATATTAAGCTCATATGGTTATTTGAACGGTACCATAACCACAGAGTACCTACAGAGGGGAAGCTTCTACAAGCGGCCCGCTGTAAGTACACTCACACATATGTGCATTGTTTGTCACCAACTGTACCGGTTAGTTGAACGAGCGTGCGTCCGTGAACCGTTGGTGAGTGTTTGTGTGAGTATACCTACAGCGGGCGGGCCGCTTGTGGAAGCTTCCCCTCTGTAGATTTACTACTCGTGTGCCATAACCGAATCACACGTTTTTATAATTTTTGTCTGTCTGTCTGTTTGAACGGGCTAATCTTCGGAACGGCTGAACCGATTTTGACGGGACTTTCACACACAAGTAGAGAATTAACCAGGGAGTAACATAGGCTACTTTTTTAACCGACTTTCAAAAAAGGAGTTGTGTTTTTCTACCTATGTACACCGATATCTCCGAGATTTCTGAACCGATTTGCGTAATTTTTTTTTAATCGATAGAGAAACATTGCGACACTGTCCTACAAAAAACTTGGATTCCAACTCCTCAATCTTGATGCTGTAGGGGAACTGATCCCCAAAACTAATGGGATTTAGGAACTGTCGGTTATTTAAATTGATATTGGGGGTACCAATTAAAGACTTTATCGTTGAATGAACTCGAGTAGGTACATATTCAACTCCTCAACCCTGATGCTGTAAGGAATTGCATTCCGAAATCGTGGGGATCCCACGGAATTTTTCAGTTTTGGTGACGGGTTACTACAGATAGGCTACTGGAAAATCAAAAGATCCCACGGGATTTTTAAAAACCTAAATCCACACGGGCGAAGCCGTGGGCATCATCTAGTTTTGTAAATATTGTTGTAGATATTTAATATTGCCATTTTTTACCTGACGATTCGATGCGCTCTACTGTGCTAGTATGCCCCGACAGATATATACGAGTATGTCTATTCGAATAAAGTATAAACATCGGCAAGTACATCAAACGCTGAAGGAAAGTGGAGGGGCAAGCTATTGCATAACGCGCGCGACAGTTCCCATGCGCAGCTATTCACGTTTCGTTCAGCGATCGATGTACGTGCCGCGGGTTATATTAGAAAGTTATATTAACTGAGAAATGAGAGTAATGGATGATAGGTCAGTTAAAATAAAATAGACTAATAATTAGAATATCAGCGCATCCATTTATTTTCTTATATTAAGTACCTATGTAAATTAAAACTAAACTAAAAAATTAGAACGCGTATCTTGTCCTAATATCTTCTAGTTTCTTGGACACCTCGGCCGGCGTGCGCTCCAGGTCACCCGCGATCGCCTTTTGTTTGGCCGGCTCCAGAGAGTTGAACTGCTCACAGAGATCTCCGTCAATCACATTCTGAAACAAACAAATTGGAATTTAATAATTAAAGTTCCAGGACCGCGATCTAAAACGCGAAGACGGAAAAAATTAAACTATTTACTTTTTTAAAAGTTATCACAATGTAATGCAATCAGCTGACGCTAGAGGTCATCGAATTTTGGGTAAATATCTAAAGTTGTTACCGCGATGTGCACGCAATACATTGCTAATTTGAAAAATACTAAATACTAAACCATTTGCTACAAGATGACGAAATGGTTATTGGTATTGGATTGTTTAGGTAGTTTAATAGTTTTCGATAGCCATCTCGGGTCCCCTTATACCCTGTATAATATGCACTAATAAGTAACCGAACACTTTCAAAATTACAGCGCCTAATATAATTAGAAATTAGAATTGTCCGACTCGCAGTTGACCGGTTTTATTTATTTACCTCCTCCCCTGAAGTAAGGCTTGCTTGTACTATAATATACATAAAATTATATATATAAATATATTATATTATATATATAAATTGCAAATTGTACATGAATTAGGTTCGTGTTCGTTCCAACTCCTACGGCAGCGCGACTAGACGCGGCCGACTCTCGGGAACGCGCGACGAGGCCGCGCCGCGCGCTCGCCAGCACGACTCGCGCGCAGCCTCGGTGGCTCGTCGCTCGCTCTACCAAAATCGTAACACAGATGCCTCATACGAGGCACCTGTTGACTAGAACTTTGGATTTTACCGACTTAACATCACATTGGTGTTTACACGAAAGGCAAAAGGACAACTAAATCAAAGTCTCAAGGTAGTACATACTAATACCCTGTATATTAATGGCAGAAAAGAATACCTATCGATTAGTTTTGGATTTGTGATTTTGTGGCCAACAGTGGTTTGTTTTCAATTTGTAATTTGTATATAATTAATATAATATACTCACTTTTACAGGATAATAATAACTTCTAAAGGACAAATGGTCGCGTCCGCAGAGTGGCGAGTTTTCGCTTCTCATGTGCATCTCCAAATGTTGGAAGAAATCGTGATCTTCCCTGGAAGTGAACGGTAGCAGCACTCCGAGCGAGCCGCCGATGGTTGCGTAGAGGAGGGCTTCAGAGCCGCCGGGAATCAGTGTAGCTCTTTGCAGTGACGTCACAGTTTCACCCACATGGAAATTGACGGCAATTTCGCCCTTCTGTGAGGCTCCATTGAGAAGACCTGAAAGTAACTTGTTGATTTAATAAAATGTAATTTCTTAGGATGTAAGTTACATGTTAGCAAAGTATCAGATTTATAAAATAATCATTAATTTTCATTAGTCTAGCATGTGTGTGTGAATAATGTGTTTCATCATCTATATTATAATTATACCCTAAGTACCCTAGAGTTGGCCTAAGCAGGGATTTTGCAGTTACGAGTGAATTTTTATAATTTTGGAACACGAAAAACGACATGAAGTTGGCAACAGTCTAGAGGTTAGCAAGCAACTTCCAAGTTGCTCGCTAACGTCTCTACGCTCAGACGCTTCGCAAACAAACATGGCCGTCTGTCTCCCCATCTGATTGTAAAGTCTCAGTATCTGATTGTTCATTATTTGCAAAGAAATCCGAAAAGTTCATTATTTGCAAAGAAATGCGAAAAGTTCATTATTTGCAAAGAAGTATAAAAGTACACACATCTTTTTTTTAAATTACATCCTTTAGGTACTATGGTCGTTACTATTTAAGCAATCCCTAGTATTGAATTGTTATTACTGTGATCTTACCTCTATCCCAAAGAGCTTTGTTCCCCGTAGGGTCTTCATCCACGTCGTCGGTGACCGTTTGAGGGAGCCTCATGATAGATATGTTGCCAAACTTGTCAGACATCGCCACTGTATCGTAATCTAGGATGCAGGTATTCGTTATCCACCGAGGATTCGTGTCGTCTGCAAATATGATCAGCTGGTTCTCCCTCTTCTTATATTTAACACAGAATATTGACTCCTGGACATCTGCCACGAAAATTCTCTGTCTGACCGTTTTGATATCCGCTATGAGGTTTGGAATGTGTCTATTTTCGCACTTGCGCAGTAGTTTTCTCCGACCGATGTCGTACAGTCTCAACATCCGACCGACGCCGACTAGGAGTTTCCCGTTGAATGCAGCCAACGCTCCCGGGTATTCGTCTACCGGCGTTTTGTGAACTAACTCTAATTTACCCGTATTATAAACCTGTAAAGAAAAAAAAATTGGAAATATTTAAAACCATGCTTAATATTTTACTTGGATCCTTTTTTAAATTTTTTTAATTACTTAAATTTTTTTAATTACATAATAGCATTCAGTTAATAGATTTTTTCTGAATACGAGTACAATATTTGGCGAGGTATTATGTATTGGGTTAAACTAAAAAGTTACATCAACAATATTCGTGAGCACAGAGGGTATTTTCGCAGGTCAAAAATGAAAGTAAACACAACAACAATCTGACCACAAGGCAGTTAAGAAATATAAAGTGCAGTGATGGCAGACCATCCATCCTAGGTAGACCAACATCAAAAGTCGCAGGGAGCCTGGATAGCAGGCACAAGACCACGCAGCGTGTGGAAGTCTGTACAAGAAGACCTATACCTGGCTAATCGATGTCTATGGCCAATGTCAAACTAGAACACTATGGTTGCGCCACCACTGTGTCCTAACATACACACCTTGTAGACGTGCAGACTGCCCTCGGTGCAGGAGCGCGGCGACAGGATGCAGTCCTTGGCGACGCCGACCACCAGGTGCAGCGCCGCGTGCTCGGCGTGCGCCGCCCAGCGCAGCGCGCACAGCGACACGGCCGCCTCGTTCTGCTCCAGCGGCAGCGTCGTCACCGTGGTGGGCCCGCCGCTCGTCGTCATGTCCACCACGCGGATCTGCGACGCCCACATGCCTACACACAAAACTACATGTTGCATAAATCTGTTAGTGTTAGTACAATACCGAAACACGATAACTTCAAAGTGGATCCAAATAGGTTCTAAGGTTTGCGTTAGTCCATACATCGACACTACAATCAGAGCCCCCGAGCGGAAGTTTTGCAAAATAAAAAATCGGAAGTACTGAAAGTACAACTTTAAAACGAGAGGGTTTAGGTCTATTTCACTCCGACATTGTTTATTTCGTTATTCGAAATCTATCAACATTGTTGAAACGTAAATTCATACTAAGGATATTAAAGTGGAAAAGTAAGTGTTCACAGTATATTTTTTCAATTACATATTAATATTTTTTGTACGAGAATAAACAAGGCAGTTTGTTTTCTTTGTATTTAAATGAAAAAGAAAAAAAATAAAATATTTTTTAAATTTCCAAAAATTAAATAAGTTGCAATGTTTCCTATGCTTGAATCAAACAACTTATAGCAAGCAGTCTGGGATTAACGCAAGGATTTGTTCTAGCCACACCCGATTAGAGACAGACTTGCTCAGAGACAAGCTCCGCTCTTGCCCAGAGAATGTGGCCATTTTACATTTACAACATTTGGTAAACATTTGCTAAAAGACACACGTACCCGCGCCAGCTTTTGGTGACGAAAACACGTTTTCGGGTAAAACATCCGATAGGAACGCGTCTGCCATTTCGTTCGCGAGTTGTTGTTCCTCAGGCGCGCCGCCGGCCGCCGCTTCTCGCATTTCTTGGGCCATTTGAATCCTATAAGAAAGTAAATTCAAGTAAGAAAATAAAATTCAATAAATTAAAAAAAAAAACAATAATAAACATTCGAGAATCCCGAGATAATATGATCATTTATAAAAAAATTTGGTCTCATTGGATTTTTATTTTTTATCATTAAATGTTTTGTAATTTTGTTCATTCACCTTCGTTGCTTCTTCATTTCCTCCGTGTAAGAGTTGTGATCGGTTTCTAGAATGATAATCTGATTGTTCTCAGGGTTTATAATGAACTTTCGCGGCGTGTAATCCAACGGTTGGTAAGTTTGATTGAATACAGCACCCAGTTTCTCCAGAGCCAAAATCCTCAACGTGTTCGACGAGATCGCTACGATACCCTCGGTACACTGTTCTGGAATAATTATTTTTATTTAGTGTACTATATAAAGAGTTTGATATTTTTTTTAGTATTTTTTTTTTGACGTGATAACGTCTTATAAATCGATGGATGCCGGCTGCACGCACAAAAAAGCATAACTCATTGTCATGATCAGCCTGAGCCGAGCGTGCAAGCGAGAGCGCGGAACAAGCGATAGAGAGCCACTATCTGCCTAAGCGTTCGGCTTGTGACGCATCTATCTCTGTTTTCTTACGACGTTATCACGTAAAATTGTCGTCCGTAAACCGACTTTACAGACAACAATTTTTTTTAAAAGTTTGTCCACGGCATGGTTTTGCCACCTTCACAGTCTGAGCGACTCCAGTTTGGCTATGGAATATGCCGAGTGCCGCACTCTACCGCATGCGGGAGTGCGACATGCTCTGCGACGTCGTGGGCTCATCACTGCATGGTGCAGCTACGCGCCACCATCCCCACGGCGCGGCCCGAAAGCCACGCTATGCGGATACGTCGGGTTTACAAACTAAACATCTTAGGGCTACTTGCAAAAGTCCGGGTTGTCTTTTAAATTCAGAGTTAACCGCTTATTAGAGGAAAAAAAATGGCGCAAAACAATCATTGAGTTACTGAGTTGATAAACTCAGGCTTTAAGAATTGAACCCGATATCTTCTGCAAGTGAGCCTTAGCAAACTATTTAACCACTGTGGTTAAAGCCTGGACAGAAAGCAATAATAGAATGTCGCAGTTGATGCATGTGATTTGTGCACGTACAAGAAGCATTAACTCAACACTCCAGAATGCGGAGACAATTTACAACTCCTATGAGCATTTTCTTAGCACAAAACATTAAGTTTAGCAAAATAGTAAAAAATTGATATTTTGGAACCCAAATTATTAATGAGCAGTTTTTAAAAAAAATTATAAAATGCATAATTCTAAGGTATATTCTAAAAATGTGTTTTATTTCTTTAAACACTTACCAGAACTGAAACCTGCTGCATATTCCAGACATTCATAAGAAAGCGGTGTTAGATGGAACCGATTCTGATACTGGTATCCCAGCCAGGTCCTCGACGACACGGCCAACACTGCCTCGGCCGACTGTACTCGCACTTTGAACAGCTTCACCGGTCGAGACCCCAGGTACCTTTAACAAATGGTCATCTGGATTTATGCACTGAATGCAAAACTGAGTATAAGTGCTACTATATGGGGTTTCTCAGATCTGGTTAAATAATCGTCAATATATTTCAGATGAAACACGGAGCGAATAGTTTCACATCATTGAAAATCTTATACCTATAAAACAGTAGTGACAGACTGACAACTCAACCTAAAACAGTGGATCTAGAGATTGAAAGAAATATTCAGGATCCATTCCTTTTGGGATTCCATCTAGAAAAAGGGTGCTAAAGTTTGCCAGGTTACCAAGAAAAACTTTTTTTAAACCTAAATCCACATGGAAAAGTTGTAGGCATTAGAGCTAGTTTTTATAAGATAAAAATTCTGTAGGAAGGGATTTATAATGACAGGAAATATAGATAATTTACCTTGTCCTTGTGTCTGCTAAATCTCCACTAACAGAATCCAGCGTGGTTCTTAAAAGTACTCCATTGTTTAGTCCTATATTTAGATGTAAGGCGGATTTGGCGCCGGATTCGAACGGTTGATCGACTATACACAACGATTCCGGACTGGCGGGAAGTGCCTGCATCGACCGCGGCGCTAAACAATCCTACAAACAATAGCAATGTTTATACTAACAAATAATTTATAAAAAATATATATATATATTAGAAATATTAGTCAGATGTTTGAGAATAACGCATTTTAGGTTGTTGTAATCACAAAATTTCAATGGTGTCCTTGTATCATCATATGAAAACAGAAATATATTACTGTATAAATTGTAGGAACCGTTAATAACTATCTGTTCAGATTGATATCTGATGATAGATTGTGAAGTAAAACAAAAGTTTTAGTCTTCTTAAAATCTGATCACAAATGACTTGAGTTGAGTTACAAATGATGTTTATAAAGTAAACAAGCAATTTATACTTATAGAAGAAAGTTACTCACAGCTGGGTCCAATGAAATGATGCGCACAGTGTTGTCGACGAGGCCCACGGCCAGGAACCAGGCGCGCTGCTCGCCCGTCGCCACCGAGCCCAGCGCCATGCAGGACACGTCACACGACAGCTTCTTCCTCTCAGTGTACTCACTCAGCTGCCCAGTCTGGAAACAACTTTATAATATAACAAACTAGCGGACCCGGCAGACGTCGTCCTGCCCGCTATTAGCGCCACCTACCGGGTCCAATTTTTCTACTTACAAACCTTCCTCCTTCCTAAAAAAACCGCATCAAAATGCGTTGCGTTTTAAAGATTTAAGCATACATAGGGACATAGGGACAGAGAAGGCGACTTTGTAGTGATAATCTGTAACCACGGGTTCTGTGGATGATCGCACACCTACTTACAAAATAAATATGTACATATAAAATACCAAGTGATAGAATTATTATACAATAAACAAATAAATACAGATACATAAACTTATATACACACTACACAGAAATTATATTATTTCATTTAAAGATGGTGGTGTTCTTATTTGAAATGTACCTATCAGTTGGAAATTTCGTAATCCTAATAGTATGTTAAGAAAAAATGCAGATCCATAAATGTTTGTCCATGGCATGGTTTTGCCACCTTCACAGTGTGAACGACTCCAGTTCGGCTATGGAATATGCCAAGTGCCGCGCTCGACCGGACCGGAGGAGCGCGGCATGCTCTGCGACGTCGCGGGCGCATCACTGCACACAGCAGCTACAGCCCGCCCTCGCGACACGCGGCCCGAAAGCTGCGTCTCGCAAACACGTCGGTAAATATTAGGTTATTAATTAAAGTAAATTCCAAAAACAAATACACAAGACAATTTGAAATTGGAATTGGAAACGCCAGATTTATGAGGTCAAGGTGGCCAGATCGATAGGACCTAATATTACGACATCATAGCGATAGCGCTCACGGGTAACTATTCGTCGTCGCGACTGTTTCGTCTCATCAATAATAATTCAATATTTTATACTTTTTATTTTATTGACATGTAATGAAGCAGAAATACTTACGGGATCCATTTCAAAGTAGACCAGTTCACCGCCCGTGAGCGCGATAACGACTTGTCTCTGGTTCACGGCACACTTCACAATGGACTTCTTGCCGGGCGCCTTCCACTCGTTCACCCTCTTGTCGGCGCGAATGTGCCTGATTCCGTCCGGGTACACCTGCACGAGCGCGTCGCTGCCCAGCGCGTGGCAGCTCAGCGTGGGCGTCGTGCCCAGGAACCCAGAGTCCGTCACCTCCTCTACCGTCTCCCCGATGGAGAGCACGAGCGTAGCGTTAACGAACGACACTATGATGTAAGAGTCAAACTCGTCTGCAACCAAGAGAAACACACAGCTAGAATCCATTATAGCGGGTCAAAGTCGCGATATAAAAAGCATCTTCTCGCGACGGCCGCCTCTGGTTAAACGGATTGATGCCTACCTGTTGATCATTGAAGACCTTCGGTATTTGTTCACCGCCGGAAAGAGGATTCTGAAACGAAAAACCACTGGTGTTTATGTATGACAAACGACCAGGGTTTTATTAGTAATTTGTTGATAAAGGAGCTTTCATAGGTGGTTATTGTGTAGCGTCACAGTATATCAGTAACACGGACCAATGATTTTAATCATTAAGCTCCCTAATAATCCTATAGATAGATATTAATGGGATTTATTCCTAATGATTTGAATCGAGGAACATGTGACCACAGGTATCACTTGTAACGCAATTGAACTAATTAAACAATGTTGCCCCAAGTTGGTTATTGAATGGATGCCATATATCCTTTTCTTTATGCCTTGGAATGAATGTTGGTCCAAATTATTGCCATGCCATATCACTAAAATCTGCTAATAATCTAGTATTTTTAATGGCATTTTCTATAGCATTTTATCTACTGCTTCAGTATTGTTTCTTCCTTCATGTACAGATAAAGAAAATTAACCCTGCCTGAATTACTTGTAACCATAACTACAGTTTTTCATATAGCTTATTTATTTAGGGCCTGTTTCACCACCTGATAAGTGTCACATAGCCTAAACGTAAGTTTTGTCACTTTCTTATTTTGTGTAAAGTGACAAAGACAAAAGTTGTGAATAAACCTATATAACACTTAACCAGAAGGTGGTGAAACAGGCCCTTAATCTTTCAAGAAAAATATTTTCAAGTAATTCTTCTACTTTACATGATATGCTTGTAAACTCACCATCTTTGTGTCGTCTAACAGTCCACACAGCGTTAGGTGAACCTGGCAGTTCAGAGACAGCCATCTCTGCTACCTCCAGACCGTGTCTCAAGGCTCTTAATGAGGACCTGGGTCCTCTACCACAGGCCAAATATACTTGAGGAGTGTCTTCACCAGTTAAATCAGCCACATGGCAAGCTAAAACAAAAAATAAATGGTATTTACATATGCACTGAAGCATAAAGAACAAATTAATTGTCAATGTATTTTAAATGGAGCAAATAAGTTTCAAATCCTCTTAAATTCAAGATTTAATAAAATTATTTCTTTCTTACCTAATATGGGTGAAAGTGAATCCAACTCATCTACCAGCACTAAGTTTCTCAGCGGGCGCGGGGCAAAGAAGAATGTGTCGCCCTCTTCCAGTGGCATGGCCGAACTGAACTCCGGCTCATCATCCTCATCACCCAAGTGAGCAATTTGGTACAAGTAACTGCAATGAGGGATGTTTATGTAGATTTTATAGATCCAATACAAAAATATATCAATAATGTGAAAGTATGCGAAATATCACAAATGTTTCTGTTGAAAAGAATACCATAAGTTACAAAATAATTCAATTTAGATATTGCTTTGTATAATTTGCATATTTTGTCATTTAAAATGAAGTCGGTTAATAATATAAGCAACATTGACAACGACCGCATTTATTTTAATTTGTCAGAAAGAATTGGAGTAGTTTATGAAAGAGAAGGATTAAATATGAAAGACAATTTTGAATTTGTTCATCTCATATCAGTGTGCACTCACCCCATAAAAAAGGGAGGGGACCTTGGTTCAGAGATGTATTTTCTAGCATGATATATTTGTAGTGCAAATGACTGAATAAATCATTCACACAAGGCTAACATGCATACAAAATAATTCATATTATTGAAAAAAAAAAAAAAACAATGTATAATATCAGTGGTGCAATTTCTAAAGGTCTACAGCTGCATTTGAACTGTGAAATAACTGTATTGCAACTGCCAACTGACTGTGCAGTCTATTGTATAGCACACACAGTATTTAAGTCGGCTGGCTAGAAATCAGTCACAAGTGGGTCATAGTTTCATAAATATTTCACAAAATTAATAAAAAAAATTAATAAAAAAAAGTTAAAGTTAGCAATATCTCTGAAAGCTTTTTAGGCTGGCCAAGACTGAGCAATATGTACTAGAACTGCATAATAGGATGGTAGTTGTGATGCAGTTATACCAACTGCAATAAAAATGCATTCAAATTGTATCGTTGCAGTCTGTTTGCAGTAATACAATAAATCTTTTTAGACACTTATGGACTTTAAATACACTTACTGGTTGCCAAACTCGCAAGCTACAAACAGGAAGCCAGTTTTCAAAACACACATGGCAGTGGCGACAGGTACGGTGTCAAAGTATTTCAGTTTGATTTCTGTGACCATGTCTTCATCAGTTTCAATTGTTATTTTGAATATGTCCCCCTGTTCCGTTTGGGCCAAGAAGAAGAACATTGATTTTGTCTTGTGTGTTGCCGAGCAGACGAAGATCATTCCCCTCTCAGGATCATCTAAATCGTTGCGTCTTCTGGGTATGGGACATCTGATGTCGTGCTGGTCTCCCAAATTTTTGTATGTGAGGTAGTTCTCAGAACAGATGAGTACCCCGGAAGGTCCATCGTTGCCTCCGGGGACTGTTATGAGAAAGTTGGCATGTTCCTCGAGTGGTTCAGAATACTTTCTGACTACATGGTTGAGACCCAAATCTAATTCATAAAATGTTAAGGTCTGTTGTGTCTTCTGAGCAGCTTCACCTGGAAAGAATATGATTGTTAGTTCCTGAGTGCAAAAAGGGGAATTAAACTCTTGTGGTTAAATCTATCATTTGTGAAGAGGATTAGACGTCACTGCCAATCGGAAACACGGACCTCGGAATAATCATTTAAGACAGTTGGTTTCAGGAATGAAGTAATATGATGATCTCTTTAACACCTTTTCTTTATTGTCTGAACTTGTGTGCATACAGATCAGATGTAACTAGCGAATTTAATATGTTAGGTTGCACAGCTCACAGTAAAATTGACCTGTTGTTAAATATAATAAAGACACAGAAAATTAAATAAAAATTTATTACTATAAGGGTCTGTTTCACCACCTTCTGATAAGTGTTGGAGATAGCTTACTCAGTTTGTCTTTGTCACTTGACAAAAGAAAGTGACAAAACTTACGTTTAGGCTATCCAACACTTATCAGGTGGTAAAACAGGCCATAATTGTTTTTGATTAATGTCTGGGTGCTGCGTTGTGTGGAACAGCTCATACTTGCGCGAGCCGCACTGTAGTGGCTTATGGGTCGCTGGCTGCCGACCCCTGATCTAAGAGGCTTTCATAAATAAAAGTAATGGCCTAACTAAAGTTTGTGATACTTTGATGGGCAATATGCTATTCTAAAAACCTATCTGACAGCTAAAATTAAAAAATATATACATAATGCATTACCTGTTGGATCGGCATCAGCTTCTTCATAGTCAATCTCCAAACAGGCAAACATGGGGTTCTCAAACCCAACATCCACTCCAACCATGTGGTAAACTAAAGTGTTAGATTTGTGTGCCTCCAGCGGAGAAGATATTGTTAATCTGGCTTCTGCGTCTCTGTTCAAAATGTACACTAACTTCTGTTTCTCAATAGCACCTGAAGCAAGGAATGCATTTCTTGTAAATTAAGAGAATTAAAGCAAACAAGTGTTTAAAATTGCAAGTTAAGTTCAGGACTGCAGGGTTTTCAACAACAAATTCAGTTTTTTGTGTATTTTTGTCATCATTAAAGAATAGTGCCTTTAAATTACAAGTTGATTATCTTTAAATTACAAGTTGATTATCTATAGAGATAGGAATGGTAATATGGAATGGTAATAGCAATATTGAGAAAATATAAAAATTATTTTCAAAAACCCGATTTCAAACACTACTACAAAGTTTATAAATATTTTTTTGTTTGTACACATAATATGTTGAAGTTGGGCGAACATCACACAGTCTCATAGCTATATTACAGCGTCTTACCAATCATAACAGCTCTGCCCTTAGGGTCTATAGCCAGGTACTGCCCTGGCACTATTCTACGACACCCAGATTTTCCAAACGTTTCTTGATGCACTTTTTCCAGAATGTTCTTGGCAGGGATGTACTCCAATATAACAATGCGTCCAGAGTCTGATCCAACAACTAAGTAATCTGTAACAAAGAACAAAAAATAATGTATCATCTCTAAAACTACAGGTCTGAATGTTAAAAACTGTTGTCCATCTCTAAGTTTTGAACCACAACCAAAGATGGCTCCAACTATGCAGAAGATATTATAGTGCACAAGTGTGTATACAAACAGGTGTACTCTATTCCCTCTCACAGCCCAATGAGACTCTAATATAACTGAAGAGACATCAAGCGCAGGATCTTTTGCTTTAAGTGCCACAGCAATTGAGGGCTGCTATTGAGTTTCGTGACAATTTTTTTTTTGACCTGACCAGGGATCTCGTGATTTGCAGTGCAATAAGTTATCCACTATGCTATACACATAAAAAAAGAAATTTATTTCAAAATGTACCATAACAACGAACATCCCAGCAATCATCAAAATTGCCAAGAGCGACGCGATGGGTACAGTCTATGCATCTAGTTATACCATACACCTTCATCAAAAGGTTATGGAGCAAGACAATGCAATATTTGCTTTGTGTTAGTTTAGATGTAGGTACTTAATTATTCATTACTAGCGGACCCGGCAGACGTCGTCCTGCCCGCTATTCGCACCACCTACCTGGTCCAATTTTTCTACTTAAAAACCTTCCTCTTGAATCACCATCTATTAAAAAAACCGCATCAAAATCCGTTGCGTAGTTTTAAAGATTTAAGCATACATAGGGACAGAGAAAGCGACTTTGTTTTATACTATGTAGTGATAGCGTGGGGTCAATGACCACGTGGTGGAAAAGCTCAAATGTAAATTACCTTTTGTGCCACCGGTTAGACGAAATGACATCATTGATCGGATAATGCCGAATATTTCAATTTTCATCAGCGTATGAACTTTGCCAGTGTTAGGGTCCGGTCGGAGCAGTTCTAGTGTTTTCCCACGTGATATTACGATCTCCTGCTGCTTTGTGCCAGAGAAATTACCGTGTACGGCGTGCGTGATGGCCGTAGACCCTTGCAGTGTCAGGTTATATAAATACATCTTGTTCGGCCTTCACTCTATAACAATGTGATCGATATTTAGAATAATAGGTTATAAACACGTGTAGAATTTATGCTTTGATCGGAAATATTTGTAAGGCTCGTAACTGACGAAAACAGAATTGATTTGTGCTTTCGAATGGGTGAGCTTATTCGATATAGCACTTAAAAAACGACCACGACTGTTATTGAAACCGGCCGTGGAGATACCATATAGTGCAAAATAAATACGGAAAACTCAACCACAATACTAAATATAACATTAAAACACTTACTTGCACCGAATTAGTAACTGATTGCCGCAGTGCGGCCGGATATTTAACTTCGTTGCCGGCTTCTCTTTGGAACACTCGCAAAATGGCGGAATCAAGCTGCCGGTTTACAACGCCCATTTCACGAATACAGGGGTCAGGGAATGCGCCAAGTGATCGAACCACCAATCAAAATAGAGGATTTTCTGCAGGGGGTGTAAACTCTCTTAGAAGAAAATTTATACCTACGGGGGCTGAAATTGCCATTGTTAAAACATTCCGATGATAATTGTACATTTTTTAAGCATTGCAACACTAACTTTTCTAAAGTCATATCCAAGACGGTTATAATTCTTTATGTAGATACTGGAGTCTGCGCCTGAAACAATGTAGGAAAGACAAAGTCCATAATTCAGCTGGGCTATTTTTTCTCTCTAGTTTTTCTGTACCTTTACTTACTACTTACCACTTTATTTAAGTAGTTAAGAACGAGATAAAGCCTGTTCAAGGCCACATTTCTTTGTTTCAACATTTTGTTTGAAGCTCGGCAGGGTGATTCAGAACACTTCGATAACATAATCATCAATCGATTCGGTAAGTTATCGTACGATAAGATGTATTTTCAATTCAGAATAACCGTATCAACCGGGAAGTTGTCGAAACCGAAACCGAATCGAACCGACGTAGATATCGTTCGATTGTCATAATCGCTATTCACAACAACTTTATCAAACGCTATCAAAAGCTATTCACAACAACTTTATCGAATAATATTTTCCGAACATCCGATATTTTTTTACGATTATTTATCGAAAGCTACAGGGCATTCGATATCCTAATCTTTTTGTTCATCTACTCGTCAGATAGGTACTTTTACTGTTATTTCGTGAAAAATATGTTCGGAGCCGCAATTAAAATAGATAGCAATAGCCGCAGTAAATCACCGAGGCGAAGAAGACGCGGTGAAGAGGATTCTTAAGAGACGTAGGTATCTACGGACATTGCTTGATACCTTTAACCCATTTGAGGCAAATGCCTCAACTTTTATGGGAAAATATAATAAAACTTTTGCCAGAATTTGCGTTAATTTTACTAACTAATAAGAGGGGGCATTACAGGAGGCAACACGTAATCATGTAGATTTATATTTTTGGTATGTACCTACATGATTACCAACCAATGCCATAATATATCTCTCGGTAGAGAGTAGTATATTGCTTGCCGTCTGTCCGGACGGATAGACAGGCAGATTGACAGCGGAGTCTTAGCAATAGGGTCCCGTTTTACCCTTTGGGTACGGACATCTGTGTGGTATTTACGAGAATAGCTGTAATAATACTTTTGTAGTACACTTCGACGTTTTTCTCTCTAAATCAATAATTTAATGTTATCATTTTAAATAATGACTTTAATTACCTTCAAGATGATTAAAAGTTATTTTTTAATGCTTAATATGAATGTATATTATGTAAAATTTTGGTAAAATAACATACTTCATAAATGCACATGTCTTAATCGCAATGTATCTTATCGATACCGGTATCGTAATCGATATCCAATTGTATGCTTTTATCGTTCTGAATTGCACGAAAAAAAATTTGGATACAAAATCGATACCAAGTCGTATCGACACGGTAAGTTATCGAAGTGTTCTGAATCGCTCTGCAAATTCCATAGGTTCAATTGTTCATGGTCAATTAAGTGTTTTTAAGTTGGTAGTCACTGACGTAATAGTACGTAATGTTGGTAATAATTGTTTTTTTCAAAATGGCGTCTTTGTTATTGTGTGGATAAGTTTCGTAACAATTAAAATATTTAGATTTCTTGCGATCATATTATAAACTTTAAATACGTCGAGTCGAGCTTCTGTTACTCTGTTTGTGTTTTATAGTGTAGTGCTATTTATATTTGAGACGTTGATTCTGTTTCATTGAAACAAGACTCATATGTGGAATTCTTTGCTCGTATGTTTTATTTCATTATCTGACCTGACAAATAAAACAGCAACAACTCGCCGGTAAAGACAACATCAAGTTGATTCGATTTCCTAAAACCTGCTGGAATCTTGCATGGTACGTATAACCTAACCTAACTTAGTAGATTTATATAGATCGACCAGAATCTCATGAAAAATAGGGAAATGAAATTCCAAGGTTAGCAACACTACGGCTGCCCTAGCGATAAACAAAGTAACTGACATTTTTTGTGAAATTGACTTTTTGCATTAACAAAAGTTTTATGTCGAGTAGTTTTTTACCACAGTTTAATATTTCAAATAACTTGAACCGTTTACTGAAATTTAAATTGCCCAGACAAAGTAACTGCACTCACTAACCTGGAATATAAATAAAAAAACCAAGTAAACAACAAGCACAACACAAAAACAAAGTAATTGGATGTTGATCACTTTTTTTTGTATTTAAAATGCAGTTGCTTGATTTTTCGTTTCGTGAAACGATCCCAGGTAAGGTGTTCTGAATATAATTACTTTGTTTATCACTAGGGCAGCCGAGTTAACCTAGTGTTGCTTACTACAAAATTTAATTTCCCTATTTTTCATGAGATTCTGGTCGATCTCTACTTACTAAAATTCATTCTCTATAAATTTTATACAGACACAAGCACACATTTTGATATTTATAGTGATATCAACAGGCGTGCTTACTGCTTATGTCTATAGTTTCCTGCTAATATACTGATGTGTTACTGTCAACCATTTTCCAGACATTGTAGATACTAGTTAGGAAAAATAATATTGGTAGCCCACCCTTAGTGTTTACTATTTATTAGGTACATATAGGGTAGTAAAAATACTTATATGTTATGGTATATATTATTTGTAATAATTAGTACCAATTAATCAACAAAATCTAGTCTGCCAATCCGCTTGGCCAGCGTGGTACACTATGGCCAAAACCCTTCTCACTCTGTGAGGAGACCCGTGCTCTAGTGAGCCGGTAATAGATTGATCATGATGAATCAACAAAATTGTTTCTTTTCAGATTTGAACTAAGTATGTGATTGAACAGAGGTTTTACTGATTGTACTAAACGGAAGTTACAAAGAACTGCTGTTCCATGTGATGTAATTGAATATGAAAATATTAACAGCATTGTAAATAGTGTCTCATACATATTATGTTTAAAATGATTTTGTATGTATTTGGAAAATAGATCGTTTTCAGAAGAAGTGTCAGCCACCACATTAAAAAAAAATCCTTACACATAAATAAATGTGAATTGTTAGAAAGAAAACCTGTTGTTTTATTTTGAATCCTAACTAAAACTTTATTGATAAGGCATTTTGACTCGAAAGAGAACTTGGTGTATTTTATTTCACCAGTTCTCTCTCGAGTCAAAATGCCTTATCTAAAAATATTATTTAGGATAAGTAGGTATAGAATCTCCCGCCGTCAGAGTTGTTGGTGGGCTGAATCTAGATGGCGCTGAACTGTTCTCATTTTTTTACTATGGAGTTTACATTCTTCTCTCGTTAGAGAGTATTTTTGTTCTGTGATTTTCTGACATGGCGTCGATATATATAAGCACAATGCTGCCATTACTAACGTCAAATTATTTATATTATAAAATTAGCTACTTCCCAATAGATGGCGTTGTTATTTTGGCTACGCGACGATAGATGGCTCTGCATAGATAGCGTTTAAAGCGACATCTAGTTCTAGATTTAGAAAATACTATTTCAGAAAAAGGCTAATAGATGGCAGTGGCATCTAAAAATGAGCGACTCCGTTTTTCCGATGGAGGTTTTTCAAATGCAGCATTATAAAATAAAATACCTCTATAATTATATTCCTTTTTTATTTTATTAGCGCCAAAATTAAAATACATAACTACCTACCTACGTTGTTGATATTTTTCCTAGTTCCATTTATCAGCTAGCTATACTTAGCTGATTATGAGATGTGGGCTGTGGCTAATGGCAATTTGGCTATGATGCTACCTGGTCCCTGGATCCCTGCTCTTAGGCTGTGAGTCTGTGACAAATCGACAGTCCCGACTCCCGATCTTGTAAGTAGGTAGTTGTAGCCACCTATGCCTAGGTAGGCAATGATTCAAACACGATTGAAACAAACGAGCAAAAAAGTAATCTTAGTTCAGAACCATTTAGTTATAATATGTTAGAACCAGTTACCTACCATTACATGTACCACCACTATAGCCTTTTAACACATAGAGCCTGCTGGGAACAGGCCTTCTCCCTCACAGGAGAGAGGGTAGATCTTAGACCCGCCACGCTACTCCAATGCGGATTGGCGGGCTGAACATAAATTAAATTAAAAATTAAATAGATATTATAAACAAATACTTAATTAACTACAATGTTTTTTATTCTCAGTATTAGCAACCTTGGCATTAAGCGGTCGAACAGTTGAACACCTGAAGCGTTTTGGTGGGATTTAGCTTCGTATTTGTCCGTGTATTGTAAGGGCCGCTCCATTGTGGTTGTTTTAATTCTATTTTGTGAGTGCGGGCGGCGACGCGCGGCTTCACAATGTATCCGTTCGTGGCCGCACCTGAGTATTTGGTCCCATTTCACTTTGAGACGCCGCGTTCTTTATTGGATCATCAGTCAACAAGAAACTCGAATGTATAAAATATATATTATATTTGAGTTTCGTTTTTCCTACTACTGTTTTTTGTTATTTTTATGTACTTACTTATTTATTAAACGATTAATTATTGTAAGTAAGTACTTACTATTTGTGCGATCTAGACTCGCGCACCGAGGGTTCCGTAGTTCTTGGAAGGAATCGTCGACGTACCTACCTAGGTATAACTAGTTAATTATTTTTTTAACTTTAAACTATTCGACCGCCTGAAAAATAAATCAATTTTATTCAGATCCGCAGTGCTAAGTTTGTTTGCAAAAGATTTCTAAAAAAACCTGTGTAGTAAATAAATTATTAACAATGATTGTTTAATTTTAATTTTTCTGTATTATTTACTTAAACTTTAATGAATTCTAATTATTCCAGTTTTCCGTTAGAAAACATTGGAGATAAAGGGCAGATGGTATTTTTTTAGATAATTTCATGATAAATCAAAAACTATCATATTACTTAATAAAATAAAATATCATATAAAATAATAAAATCATAAACTTTGGTAGAAGTACCTACCTTTATTTTAGCCCCCATTTCAATACCTTTTATACCACAAATCCTTTCAGTTGCAATAAAAAATTTAAAAGCACTTTCTTATTATTCCACCTTTGAAGTCGAGAACATTAATTAGTAAGTCGCTACCTAGTTACTGTGAAGTAAGCCGTGAAGTAAGCTAATTTTGTGATAGACGGGAGAAGTTTTTGTAAGGTTTACTTTTTCGTCATTTTGGTACGAACAGTAAAAAGTTAAAAACGTGACACAACAGAACAGAAGTACTGCAATCTGCCAAAGTATGGAGATATTAAATCACGAGGATGTTTGGTCACCCCTATAATATGACATTAGCAACACACATTTCTTACTCTTATGAGTCATCGTTTATCGTCGTGGTCGTCTCAACCAATAGATATCCACTGCATCATGCATAGGTCTCTTGCAACGATCGTCAAAGATCTTGTGCCGCTTGTGTCCCAGCGGCTGGCAGCGACTCGCTTGAGATAGTCCTGTGGTCTTCTAACTCTGAGTTTGCCGGTGCAGTGGGGTCGCCATTCAAGCTCTTGGGACCACAACAACCTCGGTTTTCTGAACATGTCATATCCACAGGTAAGTAAATTATGGTAAGTAGGTTTGTACAATACAATTTTACAGTAAATGAAGATAGTAAAGACAAACAATAAACGTACTCAAGATCTAGAGTGTACATTTTTAGTGCTTCTTTTGAAATTACAATAGAGAAGTAAGTGTCTGTCAGGTAAAGAAAGAGTACTTCAGTGCCTATCGTGCAGCTACCTGCACCTTATGAATCACGATTCTTGAGTCCCGACGCGACGCGGACGGAGCGCCGCCGCTGTGAGCGTGAGGAGGGTGGCCAGCCGTCCGGATTTCTATGGAGTTGTCCTGGATTGGAGAGCGTCCGGGGAGCATGCGGTCTGGGTTAAGTAGTTAAGTTACCTACTGGAATTCGACTCTTAGGTTAAACTATTATTATCAGATGTTTGTGACAAGAACCGGGACTGACGGCTCAGCGCACTTATCTACTCTTACAAGGCATGGAGGAAATGAAAAAAAGCTTAAATGTTGAATAAAAGCAGACGTTACTTTGCGAAATTCGATGATTTACATTGAAAACAAAATTATTTTGCTATAATCCGTAACAGTGATAAATAATAATAATTTGTGTTTTAAACACAACAAATTCGACGATCGTTTCACTCCGACACCGGAGCATCTTCAGAAGATGTCTACTTCACAACGCGTGATTGCAAAGGTCTGCAATCGTGCGCAATCTTTGCAAGCCTGATTCGGATTTCCGAAGTCAACATTTGGGTTAACATTGATCAGCGAAATCTCCTTTTATATATGGCTTATGGCTACGGGCACCACTAATAAAAAACTACTTTTAAAAAATGACAAAATTAAAAAATATCTTATTGGACAAGTTAAAAAAGTTGATTTAAAAATCCGGGGTTCTAAACTTGAATATCCAGGGTTTTCGATCTTATCCTTATTTATTTAAAAACAGATGGCAAGTCTAGTCGCGAGCCGCGAGCCGCTCGCGGCGCGGGCGAGGCGACGACCCTGCAGTCTGCACGTGTGCTACCTTGAAAACGGGTAAAATCTCCGAGCCGGAACTACCTACCTACCTTACGTGTCATTTTGTATGCATTTTTATTGGAAAAATATGACTAGAAGGAAGTTAAAATACGTAAGTATAGATATATACCTATGTAATCATAAATTCCACCCGCTCTTAGTTATGGGCAAAATACCTAATTTGGTAAACTTTTCCAAGATATAGTTACGCTGAATGAACTATTTTTCATAAGTACTGTACCTATTATTAGTTATATTACTTTGAAATAAAGCAATTTTCAATTCAATTACTCGAAATGTTCAGTAGGTAAGCAGCTACTAGTCACAAAAAAATTATGGAAATGAGGAAGGTAAACAATTAAAAACCGGAAATAATAAGTAAGTACCTATACTACGACTTCCAAGTCACTTTTTACGGTGTGACCATTTCTGTCATGAAATATACAGTATTTTTTTTTTGTAATTTAATACCTGCTCAAAATTAGGTAAGTAGGTATAGGTCGACCAGAATCTCATGAAAAATACGGAAATGAAATTCCAAAGTCAGCAACACTACGGCAGCCCTAGCGATAAACAAAGTAACTGACATTTTTTGTGAAATTGACTTTTTTGCATTAACAAAAGTTTTATGTCGAGTAGTTTTTTACCACAGTTTAATATTTCAAATAACTTGAACCGTTTACTGAAATTTGAATTGCCCAAACAAAGTGACTGCACACACTAACCCGGAATATAAATGCCAAGTAAACAACAAGCACAACACAAAAACAAAGTAATTGAAAGCTGATTACTTTGTTTTGTATTTAAAATGCAGTTGCTTGATTTTTCGTTTCGTGAAACGATCCCAGGGTAAGGTGTTCTGAATGTAATTACTTTCTTTATCACTAGGGCAGCCGAGTTAACCTAGTGTTTCTTACTACAAAATTTAATTTCTGAGATTTAAGTAAAGCGAGCGCATACAAATTGACGTCTTTCGAAAATTCTTTTTACGACCCTATCAGACTTTGACTTGTATTGAAGAATATATTTTAATTCAGGCTTAACATACGGAGTCAAATGCATTCAAATGTGGTATTGGTGCCGGTTGTTCAGATTTGTATGTTAATTTATATCTTCTCGACCCCTGAGTGAGCTTATTAGGTGCTTCAATCAAAGCTTGAGATTACTCCAGAACACCTTTATGGACATTTTTACCTATTATTATTATTATCCACTGAGGTATGTAGTCGTTACGAAGCTTTATTTAAAACTCGCTTATGCTCGCGACCTCTTCCGGGTTTAAAAAAAATCCCGTAGGTAATCTTTTATTTCACGGGATAAAAAGTATCCTTTATACCTAAAAATAATGTCTGTCTTCGAGATGCAATCTATCTCTATGCCAAATGCGACATCGATTCAGCGGAGAAAATGTAGGTAATTAATCTTGTTATTTCTTATTCCTAAATGTAAATGTGTTCATTTTTTACGCAAGAATCTTCAATATTTCCGGGATGAAGATAACCTAGATCATTTCTTGTACAATTTTTTACCTGCCTGTAAAAGTGTCAGCAAAATCGGTTCAGCCGTACGAAGAATAGATAAACAAACATAATACTAACAAACTAAAATAAATTGTCATTTCAGTTTTATTTTAATTGATATAGATTCCCATTAGGTGGGCAGGTATCTACTTAACTAATAAATATTTATTAAGCTCAATTGTTGTGCGTTAAGATGTAAAACTTGACATGCCTCACTCATCATTTAATTTTCATATAGGCAATAACTCCCAGTTACATAAGTATTATTATTTTCATGGAAGAACTTTGGAGCAGCGAACTGTCATGCGCCTGTACTTATTTTAATTAAAAATAAATTACCTACTGTAGGTGTATTAGTTCTACTTTATTCTCCTAGGTATTGTACTAATTTCTATCTTTTAATCTAGTAGGCAATATAACAACGGTAACTTTTACAGCGACCGGATATTAAAGCGCGGGTGCAATAATTTTATCACAGCTGCCATCTGTCTGATAGCGCCAATTAGTTCTCACTCGATAGCGGGTGGGCTGCAATCTGCATATCTCGAGCCTACGAGCTGTAGCCTGAAGTACCAATGTATTGTAACTTAATAAAGTATCTAGGCGCACGAAGTGCGCCAGGCCAAGTTCCTCCGGCCTTGTCGCATGAGTGTGTTATTTACACGATCCATTTCGAGCTGTTTTGACCCCCCTCATAACTCTGGTTCGCGGGATAGTAATCCTACGAAATTTGAAATATAAGTTAAACTCGTGGATGTGATGATAAATTGAAAGTTTCAAATTTTCAAGTTGAACCGTTTCTGAGATACAGAGGTTTGAAAATCACATAAAACAAGACCTACTCACTGACTGATCAAAATTATGACGCACTTCCCGTGTATGTGGAATGTTGAAATTTGGTAAGAAGATGAGTCTTAGTGTGTATATGAAGGAAAAAATCGAAAAATGTCCAAAAGTTGCATCAGACACTGACCAATTCAAAGATATATAAAAATCTGTCTGTTCCCACATCACACAAAAAATACTGAACAAATTTTTATTTTGTTTTAATAAATGTATTTTACTTTATTCGAAGCTATATATGGTTCTTGTTTCATCGAAATCGGTGCACTATTTAGGGAGATGTGACTTTTTAAGTTTTCTAGCAAGGGGTCAATCTTACTGGTCTTGAGTTCTAATAAAAAGTAAAGTGTAGGTAAATAATAAAACGCCAAGAGGTATATTTTTTATCGAAGTCGCGGGCGCGACTTCGTCGGCGTGGACTACACAAATTTCAAACCCCTATATTACCCCCTAAGGGGTTGAATTTTCAAAAATCCTTTCTTTGCGGATGTCGTACGCCACATTAATAGCTATCTGTGTGCCTAAGCCCGTTCCTTCCAGTAGTTTGAGATTCGTCTTTGCCAATAAAACCAGAAGCGCGATTTTCTTAATAATTTTGATAAGCAACCTTGACCCAAGTCAGGAAATGGATGGGTGGCCGACTTTGGAGGTTTGGAGGAGACTTTGGTGTCCTGTTGATTCCGGCTACTAGGTATCACTAATATCTAATACTATTCATTAAACTTAATGAGAGTCAAATACTCAAAATCTTCTCTTAGTTAAGCCGTATGGTTCTAAGTTCTGAAACTGACCACTGAGTGGAAATACTCTGGAGTGGAGTTTCTGTTATCTGTGATTTTGACAGACAGACGAACAAAATAAAAATTCACCCAATTAGAACAGAGAAAGCGACTTTGTTTTATACTATGTATTGAAGATTAAACCACATCTAATCAGACCGTAAAATGTGATAGGGTTCTATTCCTAATTATACTGAAGCGTAAGAGAGAAAAAAGACTCGATTATAAGCCATCACAACTTCATTATACTTATTGCATTAACTTTGAAATACTTAGAAAAAAGGAGTGAGATCCAAACAAAAACATTTCATGTGAATAATAAGGCCAACTTCCTATCAAAAAGTTTCGGCCATTAAAAGTACTGATATCAAAAATTATGACCAAGTCCTTTGCTAGGCTCGATAAATGAAACCATACAGTTTTAGAAGGTATATCTTCTTCGATCACCCTCAAGCTGTCATACCATTCCTAATGATCCTGTTAAAATATTTTTAAATAATTTATGTCTTACTAATAACACTATAATATGAAGCTCATTTGGGACTGAGAATAGTTTTATTGTTTTCAACTTGGCAACATTTTTTAAATTAAACAAATTCAAAGGAGTACAAAAATGTTGTCAAGTTGAAAACAATAAAACTATTCTCAGTCCCAAATGAGCTTCATATTATAGTGTTATTAGTAAGACATAAATTATTTAAAAATATTTTAACAGGATCATTAGGAATGGTATGACAGCTTGAGGGTGATCGAAGAAGATATACCTTCTAAAACTGTATGGTTTCATTTATCGAGCCTAGCAAAGGACTTGGTCATAATTTTTGATATCAGTACTTTTAATGGCCGAAACTTTTTGATAGGAAGTTGGCCTTATTATTCACATGAAATGTTTTTGTTTGGTTAATTCCTACGCGACGTTTCTTTTGGCGACTCAAGGAATCAAGAATATCTAAATATATTAGCAAAGAAACTAATATCAACACCAGACATCGCGGGATGCGTAGTGCCCTCACTACGTGGCAGCTTTTAGTTTAACACGCATCCCTATGCGTGTGAAACTAAAACCTGCCAAAAGATATCTTTATTTTAATTAAAAAGATAAAAAATATAAATTCGAATTTCATTAATTCCTTTAGTAGTACATATCAGCTAAGCAGTAGGTTAATAAGAACATTCGAACGTTCGGTTTTGCCTTTGCCTCTTGAATTTCAGTCCAGATATCTTTGATCTTTTGAGTAAAAAAATTGTGTAATGGTAGGTACTTATACCACTAAGTAGAGGCAGTAGAGGTAGTTAAGTAGAGGCTTGAGAATTTGTGACTTTTTCAGGATGGTTCCGTTTTTGCGGGGAAAAATCTTTTAAAAATTGAGAACAAAAATAAATAATTATTGAGACCTGAATCGATGTAGTAGTATTCAAAGTTAGATATGTATTTCTTTATTGATCCAATCGATATTTGAATCTGCAGAACAATATTTTTTTCAACACACTTGCTCATAAAGTAGCTCTACGTTCACCGCAATTAGGCAGATAATTACACCTATTATTCAAACTGTGACTTTTGTTTTACTATTATTCACAAGTGAATTATAGAGTTTTATTTTTAATTTATTGGTTGAGTTGGTTCCTTTGTTCTTAAAAAAGTTTCGATACAAAAAAGGTCGTATTCAATAGTACAAATAAATTAATATACCTTTTGCTTGCTCATTTCATGCAACTTCGTATTTAAATAGATAATTTCAACTTGTACGTGTTTAATAAATAAAACTTTCACTCAAATATAACTTTTGTTTTTAACCGACTTCAAAAAAAGGAGGTTCTGTATTCGACCCGTATGTATGTATGTATGTATGTATGTATGTATGTATGTATGTAT
This sequence comes from Melanargia galathea, assembly GCA_920104075.1. Classification (NCBI taxonomy): domain Eukaryota; kingdom Metazoa; phylum Arthropoda; class Insecta; order Lepidoptera; family Nymphalidae; genus Melanargia; species Melanargia galathea. The sequence goes on from OV049872.1 coordinate 13,776,390, forward strand.
GTATGTATGTATGTATGTATGTATGTATGTATGTATGTATGTATGTATGTATGTATGTATGTATGTATGTATGTATGTATGTATGTATGTATGTATGTATGTATGTATGTATGTAAGTATGTTCGCGATTATCTCCGCAACTAATGAACCGATTTTGATGATTGTTTCACTATCGTAATCTACATACTTTCAGGAAGGGTTTAGTATATAACACATCGAGTTATCATTCTTACGTGCGAAGTTATAACCATAAATGTATAAATATGTCACTAATATTATGTTCTCTGATATTGCCAGACTTCAGACTTCACTCTGCTACGGCTACGTAACATTGACCTTTTGCAAAAACTTTTGGGCCGAAGTCAGTACAGCTGTACTATAGAGTGATTCCTTGGAGTTTGTGCATGGTTACGTGTATTTCCATTCTCTACAAAGCCAAACCGCAAGGGTGTGAAACTGGTCGCGTATAGATTGTAAATTACTTTTTAATCAAGGTCTTCCAAATTATACAAGAGTAGTACGCATACAAACTAATCTTGTATAGATCAGAAGTTAGGTTAGGTTGGGTTAGAACATTATAAAACCATTCACCTATACTTAGTATGACACATAAAATGTATGTTATATGTCACAGGATATTTAATAATAATTAATAATATATAGGTCATAATCTATTTTACATAGTTTTCATTTATATTATTATTAATAAATTATAAAGAAAACAAATCACTAAAATGCATAAAATAATTTTTTTCAAAGAAAAATGAACCGACTTCAAACCATTCGAACTAAAAAGTTTAAAATAATTTTTTATTCATTTAGATTGACGATTAAACTACCTAACTCAAATAATATATAATTTTTTGGAGTCGGCGCCAAACCAAATTCAATTCATCTTAGTAAAATCAGAGTAACTATCCACTTTTGAATGCAAGCGCGGTGAACCATAATAGTCGCGGAGGGTAAGGCTGTCCGGGTCGCGGGGAGCATATTTTCGACTTGAAAGTATGAGTCATTTGGCGCCGACTTCAAAAAATTATATATCATTTGAGTTAGGTAGTTTAATCGTCAATCTAAATGAATAAAAAATTATTTTAAACTTTTTAGTTCGAATGGTTTGAAGTCGGTTCATTTTTCTTTGAAAAAAATTATTTCTGTAATAAAGAAAACTTGAAATTCCCCATTTTGTACGTGGCTAAAACGCTATCCGCGAAAAGCCAAATAAAACAAACCTCATTCTATAGTCTATGGCCGATTGCCATTTTAAGAAGCGCACGCATAGGAAAACTGATTACGTTTTCCCGCCATTGCAAAATGCCATAGAAAACAAACCTCATTCTATATAGTCTATGGCCGATCGCACTTATATGTGTGCGCGCATAGGAAAACTGATTAATTTTTCCCGCCATTGTGAGAAAATTTTCATTACTCGTTTTCACTGTTGAAATTACAGTTATTTATTAATTAAAACTAAAATATCTACAAGTACTAATTATGAAGAAAATGATTTATGTTGTACACCGCCCGATATATGTGAAGCCCTTAAAGTTATGGAAAGTTTACTACCTACCTGAAATATCCAAGGAAAAATATCTATTTCAGTGTTATTTTCTTCGCAAGTGTGTTGAAAAACGTCGTATGATACACGTGTGTATTGATGATTACCGTCCTCGGCTATCTTAAGACCCTCACCTAACGGCTCGGGTCTCAATATCGCCTCAGCGGTAATCACCAACATTACACACTTATACCATAATGTACTATTTTACCTTTTGTTATATTGTTATGATAGGTACGTCACCAGTTTATGTAAATGACATAGACCTATTAGTCCGATATTATAATGAAGGTAAATCTATACGTGTGGTTTGCAATGCGTAGCAGTTGTTCGCCCACGGAAGAACTTAGTGAATAATGAACGGAATATTACGTGAGATAGCGAGCAAAGAGCCTGGATATTATTCAAGTGCTTGAGCTCATGGGTCATGATATTTACTAGGGATGTTATTTTGTCCTGACTAATTTATTGTGACTACATAATTTTTGTGATTTCTGAAATTGTGACCAAAAAGTTATCTAACGTGGCATGAGCATTGATGGGCAAACGTTGTGATTTGAATCTCCATACTCTGAGAGGTCAACGTAATTCGGTTAGGAATGGGTACGACAATAGTATAACGGGTAGGGTTTGAACTGTCGACCTTTCGGTTTTCGATCCACACCCGACGGCCGTTGTGCTATTGAGGCTTTACAAGTATAAATTAAAAATTTAAAAAACCCCCGAAATTCACCATTTTGTGGTGGCGGCCATCTTGAATTTGTATAGTGCTATTATATTAGTCAAGCCCTTTCATTTGATACCCATATTAAGGGAGTTGTGAAAAAATATGTAATCCGACATTTTGTAGCGGCGGCCATCTTGGATCGATTTTCATCAAACATAGCTAACAACACTCTCGACTAATTTTCCTACCACCCACCCACCCACCCACCCACACGCACGCACGCACGCACGCACGCACGCACGCACGCACGAACGCACGCACGCACGCACGCACGCACGCACGCACGCACACACACACACACACACACACACACACAGACACGTCAAACTTATAACACCCCGTCGTTTTTGCGTCGGGATTTAAAAAGGTTTGTTGATATAAAAATTTACACTGAGGGCACAGGTTATTCGTAGTAATACAATGAAGCTATTCGTAATAAAAATCTCTTCAAATTAGATATTTTTTTAAGATAATTGAATAAAGATAGACTTACGAGTGTAACTTGTAAGTGGCGTAGTTAGATCGAATAAGAAATTTCAGAATTCAGCTATTTGAATTTTAGAAACTTGTTAGAAACATTTCAATGAAATTCGGAAAAATATATGTATAGAACAGTTTGCATTCATAGGTAAAGTTAGTTGCTAGTTTTTCAAATTTTCAGGCATTCAACCGGTCAATGGTGGTTGGTGCCTGCTGGTCAGCGAGTGAATATGACTGACTCACATGTTTGGACTCGGCGCGTGGCATTGTCTATCGCGTTTAGTTAACAGTTTCGTGGAACTGACGCTGTGTTGTTATAACATCGGCTTGTTTAAAGTTATGTACCGAATGTCCTGTTTGATATACGACGTGCGATATGTCGGAGTCATATTGGATATTAGACATAACAAGCTTTCATACAGAAGAAGACAATTGGTATATAACAAGCACGCTTTCTTCTGCAGGTGGGAGGGTATGTTATAAACATAGATTTGACGACGACTATCAAAGAATCAAGAGCCTTTTCAGAGATACGCGCATTTTCTTTGCGCTCGCGGGTTGACCTCGCAAGCGTGCTCCACGCATCAATAATTTCGTACAATATTTCAGTCGTCGTCGTCGTCGTCGTCGTCTCAATCAATAGACGTCCACTGCTGGACATAGGTCTCTTGCAAGGATCGCCACAGAACATGATCTTGTGCCGCCTGTGTCCAGCGGCTACCAGCGACTTGCTTGAGATCGTCTGTCCATTTGGTCGGGGGTCTACCAACGCTTCGTTTACTGGCGCGCTAGCAATGTGCCCCGCCCATTGCCACTTCAGTTTCGCGACTCGATGAGCTATGTCGGTAACTCTGGTTCTCCTGCGGATCTCCTCATTTCTGATTTGATTCCGCAGGGATACTCCGAGCATAGCTCTCTCCATCGCCCGCTGAGTGACCCTGAGCCTTCTTATGAGGCCCATTGTTAGCATATTTCAGTATGGTGCGTGATTTGAGATTCAAAGTCTGGAAGAAACATTGAAGTAAAATATCAGGCATCAATAATGCCTGATATTTTTATGTAATTATTTAACTATTTAACAGATTTAATAGGCGTATGCCTACATGTGTTTAAGAGCCTGAGCTTGTAGTCTCGTGTATTGTAAAATGTAGAGGAATGCAATATTGCCAACCCTAAATCCCAGTGTAAACATTCCACCCACTCCCTTCGACTGGGTAACTCAATATTTGGCGGCTGATCCGTTATAGGGCTGTCGAAATTTTATTTTTGAGTTAATTTAAGTTTGATAAACAGGGCGTATTAAAATTGTTTAATAAAGACTTAAATGTAATGAGTTAGATAATTATTATAGGCCATAGGGCTAGTTGCCCTTTTTCACGTATTGCTTTCTTTATGTGCAATAAAGTATTCTAAAAAAAATTTTTAAGTACCTACACCTTAAGACGTCTAAGATATTTTATTCACAACACCTGTATTTTGAACTTTCAGACAGTGGCCTTTTTCTTTATTAATCTACGACCAACCCTAATTTTCCCCTAGCAGAGTCTACCAGGCCCTCCTTTAATAAAACATCTCGATAATGAAAAGTCAGACAGTCATAGAGGGTGGCGAATTAACCCTCAGTCCCGCGTCTCACCCCGGACCGACGAAATTGTCTTTTATGAGCCTGAACCGAACCGCCAAAATAAAACGATAGCACGCGCACCATTCGCAATAAATATCTTAATGATATGGAATCAGAAAGTATCTTTTCTATTTCATTGACGGAAAGTCGTAAGCGCTATATTTTGTATTCTATAGTGTTTTGACCTTAGTTCTAAGGAGAAAAAGTGCCTTTTTAATACGCGATGTGAAACGAAGGGCCCTCGGATGCAGATTCGCCTTCGTTTGACATTCATGGTTTTATTCAAGCAAGCACGTGCGCGGCCACCTGTCGCTGATTCTGCACTTATAAGTTTGTTCCATTAATAGGTACATGCAAATTCTTAATTGCAATATTGTAGGATAGATAGTTGTCTTTTTTTTAGGCGGGCCTAGTCTGGAGGAAATTATGGGTTGTGTAGATATTATACATATATGTATATGTCTACGCGTTTTATTTGTAGTGCCTATGTGATAGGTGCAATGTTATCTAGGTACTTTAAATACAACATAACTAGATAGATTCTATATTCTACCGTATCTTTTATAGTCTCTATATTCCTAGCGAGTTAGCGACGTGGCCTGGCGAGGCGTCAGGACTATTAATGACTACGATTTAATTCTAAATTAAATTATCGATTCGAGTCGCGTTCGATGCAAATGGCCGGCGCCGGATGCGGACCTCCCAGTGACAATACATGCATCGTGTCAATACCAATTCAAAATGGCGCCTTGCTTTATAGCCTCCCGCCATTGTGACCGAGGTTTCATTTCAACTACTTCCCGTTCGTTACGTGGATCGATTAACATTGATCAAGATAAGCTTATGTTTAATCCCCCAAATTTGGAATTCAAATCAGGCTGTTGCTTCATTATCGTCAAGAAAACTTCAAACGATGCATTTCAGTCATTTTGATGAAATGTCTACCTACTCTAGGTATCTACTACGTGCGACTATATTATTATGATGTTATATAATTAATAATAATAATAATAGTCATTTATTTCAGGCTATTTCTACCCATTTCAATACAAAAATACAAAAATGTAAACAATAAAAAATTAAATAAAAGAGAAATTAAAATTAAAATTGCCCCCAAAAAGGGGTTCGTACTATTTACAATTGCTGTCTCGATGTACGGCAAGCCAGTACTTCAGGAAGGGATTTTCAGGACACTCGGAACATACCCTGAGGACCTCATTCTCAGAATCGCGAATGCGGGACCAAAAAGCCGCAACTCGAGATCTAATAACCGCGAAATAATTATGGTTATTACAAGTAATTTCGTCTGCACAGAGTGCATTGAATAGAAATTTTGTTTTTTCAGTAACACGGACTATCACGGTTGACGGACGAACCCGTCACGGACTATCGCGACACGGTTACGCGTGTGTAACAGGATACTAAAACGAAACTGTGGCTAGTAGTTCATAAAGGGTACTGTATGTAGGATAGGAGTATAGACACAATTAATTGAAAGCAATTAAACCAGTGACATGAACGTACTAAAAGTTAAAACGAATTGTGAAACTGGAACAGGGTTTGACCGCGCTAAAAATAGTTTCTCATTGTAACCAAGTTGCTGTACGTATAAAAAAAAGCCTGTTATTGTTTGTCGCAACACGATCACGGCCGGGTCCATGACCGACCCGAGCGCTGATTGATCATGATTAACCCCAAACCAATATCGGATAAAAATCAGGCCGTTATATTTATTGGCGTTTCATGTAGTTGTCTTTATCTAAATATACTTAACTCTATTGTAAATGGGTATCACAAATAAAAGTATCATTGGAAGATAGGTAGTATTATTTATGGCAAAGTAATACTTTCCTCAAAAAGCTGTGATAGCCTAGTGGTTAGGACGACCGACTTCTAATCGGAGGTCGTGGGTTCGATCCCGGGCACGCACCTCTAACTTTTCTGAGTTAGTGCGTTTTAAGTATTTAAATATCACTTGCTTTAACGGTGAAGGAAAACATCATGAGGAAACCTGCATACCTGAGAGTTCTCCATAACGTTCTCAAAGGTGTGTGAAGTCTGCCAATCCGCTTGGCCAGCGTGGTAGACTATGGCCAAAACCCTTCTCACTCTGAGAGGAGACCCGTGCTCTGTAGTGAGCCGGTAATGGGTTGATCATGATGATGACGATGAATACTTTCGTCGAAAGCACTCTCGGATTAGAAGCACACTCTTAGATTTGGATACGCAACTATTTTCGCATCCAAGATGTGTTTTGTTCGTATGATTTCGTATTAAAAATGCAAGGGAAGTAAGTAGGTAACTACTCAATGTAAAAAGTTGTAGGTAAAAAAATTTATCTGAACATTGAATTTGAGAGTACGTACCCAGATAAATAAATTAAAAATTAGATGTAATTAAAAGACATTCAAAGTTTTGGTTGTTAATCCATTAGGGTAAGATTAAAGTCAAGATAAAACCAAATAGCCGTAATCCGAGCAAACTGGCACGTTTCGATGTTATCGCAACAAATTGATCAGATGCTGATCCATTAAGATTGGTCACTAGTTCGTATTATTTTGACTTCATTATGTTTGCTCTGAGGATGACGTTATTTGCTCCATCGACGTCTACAGTAAAAATTTACTATTTCATTATTACATATATATACCTATCTTAAAAGAAACGACGAACACCCAGAAATGATTAGGTAGGCTTCTAAATTTTAAGATTTGTATTGTCTAGGTGCATACTGCAGATGGTATATATCTATTGATATACGAGTACTTAGATGTTACAGAATTCCAGCGTACCTATGTTAGGAATCATTTTAAAAGTAAATTCTAATTAAAACAGATAATAATTATTTAAGTTCATATTGCTACGTAGATTATAATTTTCTTTTTTCGTAATTTTACATAGCGGTAAAAGTCGATGGAAGTAGACGTAAGTATTGACAAATAGGTTTCTATAAAAGTGAGCATTAATATTAAAATATTCGAGATAACAAAATCCTATCACAGAGGCTACAAAGGGCCATTAAATCCTCGGTTCCAGACGTGGTCCCATGGCTCATGTACCGTATTGGGAATAGTAAATTAGGAGGCGCACCTGTGTGGCCCAAAGTGAAAAAAACCGTGTGGGTGCGACTTGGACTAAACGAATTATTCAACTACCTGCAACTTCCTTTCGTGTAGAACGTGTTTGATGAAATCTCAAGTGGAGATCAAATTCATTGCGTGGTGGGTATGTGTTACAATACAACAGCCAGTGAAAAACAGGCAATGCATAAGCAAGTTTGAAGACATTCGGCCAGCAGTGATTTATAATAATCGAAATATTAGTCAAGTGGCCCGCCTTCATTCTCAGGTGCATTTTTGTATTGAAGAAATGTGTATGTTTTTTTATTGTGTTTTAAAGCCTTCACAATGTCAAGAAGTTTCCCAAGATTTGTTAATAAGTCATTGTGGGGTTCCTTTCAGGAGTATGCAATGAAATAAAGTCACCAGCTCAAAAAATATAAAATATAGAGATATTATGTTGATAGATGCTTATTTGTCTATTTTTGTTTGATTCCTGTATGTTTATTTATTTGCGTGTTTAAATTAAGAATATCAATAACAAGACACTTTGTTTGTTTTTCACATCACTGTCAATCTCAATTCGTTTCTTTTGATTAGGATACAAAAAGCACTGCAAAAATTGAATAAAATTATCCCGTGAAAATTTCATTGTTGGTACTTCAAAATCATTTCAACTCCTTTCAACATATTTCAGTATGCAAATAGTTTTCCACTTTCAGCAGCGCTTTTGATAATCAAAATAGCTATAATCATTATTTAAGTGACAGCTAGTTTTGCAACCCTATTTGGGATTGGTCAACCATCTTTTGATAGTGAACATCACCTGAGAGTAACTGGCAGGGGGGTGAAACTGCCATACAAATACATGTGAACAAAAAATGCGTAGAGAATGCTGCCCTCTAGTTACTGCGGTACATAAACTTGTTTTTTAGAAATCAGTATAGATGGCGCTAATTAATCCAGACACCAGTCAGGTTGACACTTGACAGTTTTCAAATAATTTCAAACGTACCGTAAAACGGGGCTACTTTGAACAGGTTTTGGAGGTTTTTGGATTGTAACTTTTTTTTTACGGCTCGAATTTCACTTTTTTTTACGCCAACAGAACAATGTGTCCTTTGGTTATCAGATCTATGGCAAATTTAACCTCCCCCCCCCCCCTTAACTCCCTACTTTTTTTAATTTATTAAATGTCAAAGTAACCCCAGAAGTGGGGTTTCTTTGACAGGGCATTGAAATGCAACTGAAGTCAAAGATAGTCAAAGCACGGGTTACTTTGACATCATTTTGACCAAAAAAACTATTATTTTATTGAAAACTACATGGATTTAAATGAAAACAAATATTTTTACAATAAAATTATTCTTTATTAACGCAATAATGACACTTAATCAGTCTCTTAAGTAATAATTAAATTATTCTTTATTAATTCAATAATGGCACTTAATCAGTCTCTTAAGTAATAATTAATATAATTGAGATCAATTTAAAAACAAGACAAGGTAACAATCAATTTTGGCAATATTATAAGGCAAGAAACAATTAGTCAGAGTCATCCTCACACACGACACATTCGTATGACGGATTGTTTGAGCCCTTATTGCACATCCCACACACCCAGTTTTTACAGGTAATGCAGCATATCCAGTCAACAGAATGACGGTAGAACCTATAGTCGCACCTACAGATATAACATAAATTGGACTCCTTCTTATTCTTCTTCTTGTCCTTTTTCCTGTTTTTGATTTCCTTCTTGCGAACCAAACAACTCAGAGGCACATCTTCGTCGGAATCAGTCTGGTTCTTTGTAAGCAGTCCAGAGGTAGAAGGTTGATTATTCTCGAAAGCTGAGACATTTTCTTCTATTTCAGGAGAGTCATCCATAGTTGGAAAATCTAAAATAGAAATCGATTTTGGAGAGTTATTGAAGGTGCTTGGCGAACTGACTTCTGGCATAGGTGGGGAATCGATTTCTGGAATATCGTCGATGGTGGGTGGGACATCTATTTCTGGGGCATCTTCTTCTGCATTATCTCTTTGGCTCGTAACCAATATTTGTGCTCCTGGCTTATTAACGACTTTCCTCCCTCTTCTGTGACGAATTCTTTCAGTATTGTAACCCCTCGTCTCTTTTAAAAACTCCAGCAGACAGCTATCTAGGATACGTCCTGTTTCTTGTTCGCGTTCACCTGGGAGCTTTTGTAAAACAACTTGAGGGTCGAAAGGGTAAAATCCCGTAGTTCTGAAGGAGCTCTGCAAATTTTTCATCAAATTGGGAGCCATTGCATCCATCAGTCTCTTCAGTAACATGGGAAATTGTGGCTTTGGAATGATGCCCCGTATTCTCGATTCCTTTCTCCAAGTATCCAAAATCTTTCTCCATTGTCTTTTTAAAGGACCATATATACCCACATCGAGGGGTTGCATTATGTGCGTCGAGTTTGGTGTTAAAGTCGTAAAATGAATGTTATTTTGTATTGCTGCCTGAACGACTTCAGGTGAGAAGTGCGAAGCTAAATTATCACCTATGACAACTGCTTTTTCATTTCCAATTCTTTCTTCCTGGATGCTCGGCAACAACAACTTGAAGAACCATACCTCGAAGAGGTTCATGTCAAACCAACCGCTATGACTATTTCTGTAAATTGTTCCTAGTGGGCCTCCCATTGTCCAGTTCTCGTACAGGTGCTTTGATTTGTAGACAACCATAGGAGGAATCATTTTTCCGTCTGCTGTGCCACAAAACATGATGCTGACCGATGATTTGGAATGCTCCTGGACTCGTTCGACACGTCTGTGACCTCGAGGGACTAAAACTTTTATTGCCCCCGGGTCATCAGTCACGTTCGTCTCATCATAATTGTAAATAAGACCTGGACGTGTCTCCTCCAGAGCTGGTCTCACATTTTCAAAAAATTCTTTTATCTCATTAGGACCCACTGATGCCCTAGCAGGTTTGATATTTGTGGCCAGTCTCTGAGTAAGGTTGTTTCGCGCTGCAAAGTCGGTCACAAAGTCCGGCCCCGGTGAGTTGTCTTTCCATTGTTTTATAACCCTACCTTCCCTGGTGACCAACATCTGAACAATAATTTGGATATCGCGTTTAGTAAAAGGAACACCCCAATCTGTTAATATTTTCAAGGTATCGGCTATTAGTTTTTCAGTTTCAGGAGTCAAAACAGTTGGATGACCCGGCTTTAGTTCATGTTGGTGGTGAATTTTGTTTAGAATAGTTGTTCTATTTATTTTATACTTCTTGGCAGCCGCACTCTGGGTAAGAAGACCTGCCCTCACTTCAGCAACGGCTTTTGCAAGGGTTTCATCGCTGTAATTTTTGTAACTCCGGGCACCCAGTTTTCTTTTATACTCTCTGACCATTGTAGTTCATTTGTAAATACAAACAAATACAAAGGTAACCTAAAACAAATAAAAATCCTTATTTTACACCAATTTAATCACGAATACTCACAATTGTAGTTTTATTTAAGTAAACAATACAATAAACTTACCGAAAAGTAAAGATTTTTTCGTATTTTTGCACCACCACACAACACAACAAACTCAAGCGACGAACCTGTTCGGACTAGTCGGCGGGCGCGCTATGACGCGTTCCCCACACCCCGCGCCTCACGCAATATTACTCGAGGTCACGCGCACTTGCTGAGCACAAGTAAAAACCGATTTTGGCGCTCTGTCAAAGTAGCCCCAAAATCTGTCAAAGTAACCCTGGAAGTCAAAGTAGCCCCGTTTTACGGTACTCTTGCTTGCGATATTGTTATTTGAAAATTCTAGATTATCTGCTTGTGTCTTGTTTTGTTATATTTTCTTCGAATGTTTGACCTTTTTTATCCCCTGGAACCGTGTTACCTGCCTTTGACGATTGACCATCTCTTGCTAACTGGACTTTGCCGCTGCCAACTTATCGACCCTGCTTTTCCCTACTGGACTTTGTTTGCCGCAACGAATTTGGATAAGATGCCGAGAAAATCAGCAATAAAGTGTTATTTTGGGTGTCCGACTGAAGGTACGTCATGATTTTCATCTAAATTTTTGAAGTTTAAAAATTAAATACATGTTTTGATAATGAGTTACACTGTACTTGTGAAACCCTAACAACATTTTGTACATACCAATAGCATTTCCTACCATAATAATAGCAAAATTGCCTTTAATGTAACATTTCTTGTATCAATAAGAATTTATTTTACCACTTAGTTTCAGGTAGGTATGTAAAATGCAATTGTTAAGCACAACACCTCCGACCCAAAATGATTAAGTAATTTATATATTATTAGAAAGAGACTACACAAAAAAGTCTTGCAAGTATCCATCGGAGGCGTTGTGTTCATTCTTAAATGAAGTTTGTATTGTACAAATAAAGAATACTTAAAATTTAATAACTCGAAAAGTGAAAATATTTTGTGACTTTTCGTTCCTCTCCTGTAAAAATCATAATAAGAATTGTGATTATTTAATAAATCTATACTAATAAATAAAATTGAAGTGTCTGTCTGTAATATCGAAATAACTACCTCATATTAAGCTCATATGGTTATTTGAACGGTACCATAACCGAATCACATGTTTTTAAAATTTTTGTCTGTCTGTCTGTCTGTCTGTCTGTCTGTCTGTCTGTCTGTTTGAACGGGCTAATCTTCGGAACGGCTGAACCGATTTTGACGGGACTTTCACATACAAGTAGAGAATTAACCAGGGAGTAACATAGGCTACTTTTTTAACCGACTTTCAAAAAAGGAGGAGTTGTGTTTTTCTACCTATGTACACCGATATCTCCGAGATTTCTGAACCGATTTGCGTAATTTTTTTTTAATCGATAGAGAAACATTGCGACACTGTCCTACAAAAAACTTGGATTCCAACTCCTCAATCCTGATGCTGTAGAGGAACTGATCCCCAAAACTAATGGGATTTAGGAACTGTCGGTTATTTAAATTGATATTGGGAGTACCAATTAAAGACTTTATCGTTGAATGAACTCGAGTAGGTACATATTCAACTCCTCAATCCTGATGCTGTAAGGAATTGCACTCCGAAATTGTGGGGATCCCACGGAATTTTTCCGTTTTGGTGACGGTTTACTACAGATAGGCTACTTTTTGTTCTGGAAAATCAAAAGTTCCCACGGGATTTTTAAAAACCTAAATCCACACGGGCGAAGCCGTGGGCATCATCTAGTTTAACAATAAATGTGGTTGTTCACAGTTGGTGCACCAATGTTAACAAGCTGCTTAAGGGAAAATTAACGTGTTACAATAAAGATGATAATGTTAAAGCTCAAGCAATGAAATATTATAATATTCATAAAAGAAAAAAATAAATTATTAAATATACATAATATGTTCTTTTGATTTTAATAAATATATTTTTTCTGTGAAATAGGCTAAGTTTCACTTAATATTAATGTTATCTATACAATTAAGATTATTAGTTTTTTAGCTCCATTTACTTTTACTCTCTAGTACCTAGTTAACATTAATATTTTTTAAGACTTTTCCTATTTCATTATTCACCACAAAGATTTTTATTGAGATATAAAAAACGAAATCTAGCGGTACCGCCAGCGGCGTTGCACATGGATACAGCGCCATCTAGCGCCCACGGTACACTGGTTTAAAAATTGAAATGAGAGTGGCGCATCTATCTTCATAGTATTAGTGTATTATCTATGGTAACTGGCGTTAAATCAGCCACCAATATTCTTATATAATAATACGGAACCACTGATTTCTTTTAAATATCTCCTTATATCGGTATTTTGATTAGTCATTTTAAGTCGTTATAATTTTCTGGGTTATTTTGGAATTTAAATTAGGTTTAAAAGGTTCTGCTGCATTAGTAAGACTAAGTAGGTATAATGTGGGTAAGACGGTAATTTACTGGTATCAATCATTCGGAAAGCAAACTATATATATCTATATAAAATAGGGTCGACACAAATAATTATTATCATATTAGGTAACAACACAAGTAGGTATAAATAAGATTAAATTAAAGTTTTTAAAGACTATAATTTTAAACTTACTAGCTGATGCGCATGACTTTTTTCGCATATATTTAGGTTTTAAAAAACGTTTCTTCATATAAACATGACCATCCCTTTTCTCCCTTTTAGGAATGGATAGAATTTTCGAAAGCTAAAATTTCAATTTCATGGAAGTCTTAATTTTTAACCGAAAGCCCAAATATCAATTTTCATCGATATAATTCACTTGAATATTCATTATTCAAGTTAATTATATTTGGACTTTCATTTAAGCTCTCTTCCCTATTTAACCCTCTTCGCGAAAAAACTTCCAATAATTATTTAGGCTGTGCGTTGATACATCTTTTTTTGTTTAATATCTTTTTATGAAGCTATGTAAGTACACATAGCTTATTTAGTTTGAAAAAAAGAAAGCTATTCATTGATAAAATTTATGCAATACAATTCTAATTAGGTAGGTAGGTATGCACATTTCGCATTAGGCGCAGGTTATAGGTACCTACCTAAGTATTACCAGTTATTATATCGATGACGGTTATAAGTGGAACTTAAATGTACATATTTTACCGGTTGCTAGATGTTTACAAACAACGTTATCATGGTTATCTCCCGCCACCTCCCGCGCTCAATTTAATACCCACTTCGGAATGTATGATGTCAGCACGACAAATAGTGGCAGTTGTTGTATTGACTCGGCTGAGTATTTGAGTAATAGTCGCAAGTCGCAAGTGGCAGGTTGATAAGGTTGATGCCTTTATGAAGCGGCGACGCGGACGGCGCGGCGCCGCGCAGTCGCCGCGATAACCTGTGACCACCGATCATTTTTTAATACCTACCTAAGTATAAAAATAATACCATCGGTGATCACGGACATAAAAAATATTAATAGGTACATTATACACAGGTAACATGGCTGACTAGCCCTAGGTCGGTCGCGCTATTTTTTGTAACTTCGTCGGTCGCATGGGGTCTTTAAAAGCCCAATTTTATTTTATATTTTTTTATATAATTGCTTCGCATATTCTGATTTTTTATTTATGTATTAATAAGGTACTAAGATGTATTTTAAAATAAAAGTATTATAATCTTTTAAATCTTTATAAAATCACGTCAGTCTCAGTCCCACTAGAGAAAAACATTTTTGACTCATTTTCGGCAACTTTAGTTTAAATTAATATAAAACCAATCATTTATTATATTTTCTTTCTAAAATCAACACAAACTATCAAAATAAGACTTATTTTAACGAAATCACAAAAATTAACATGAATGAATTCATATACATTAGTAAATTTTTACACCTCATTTTGCAATTTCGAACAGCTTGCGCAATTTGATGCTGCATGCCTCGGGTACATATTTTGGTGACATAAAAAGCATCCTGTCGAATATTTTCTATCAAATATATCGTGGACAATATGTGCATCTCTTTCTGGACATTTGTGGCTGATTTTCACATCGAATTTGCAGGACAAAAAGACCAAAAAGCGCTTCATGCGCTGCCACGCTGGAGCGTTCTCGGGAGGGTGTTTATAACATCGATGTAAAAGGATAAGCCTTTCTCATATAATTGCGTGTACGAAAATGCGCCCGAATAGTTCCTTCGCGGCACGCTTTGACACCGATAACCTGTGAGGTCGGACCAATCACGTTCAAGGATAAGCTAATAAATTAAAATTTCATACTTCGTAAGCCACTCCCCTTTAACCAGAACAAAGTAAGAATGGAGTGGCATAGAACATTTATTGTAAAACTTTTATTTTAATACAATTACAGTTAGTGAGCTCCAGTACCTACTTCTTTTGAAGATTTCAACATTGGTATACTTAATACTTATTATTTAAAAAAAGATAATTTTAAAATTAAGAAAACTAAAAATTAAGAAAATTAAAAATTAAGAAAACCCCTGACATTGGCTATTTTGTGGTGGCGGCCATCTTAGATTTACAAATTGCTATTCTACTAGTCAAGCCCTTTCATTTGATACCCATATTGAGGGAGTTGTGAAAAAATATGTAATCCGCCATTTTGTGGCGGCGGCCATCTTGGACTGATTTTCATCAAAAATAGCTAAGAACACTTCAGACTAATTCACCTTTCAAAGAAAAAAAACCGCATTCAAATCGGTTCACCCGTTTGAGAGCTACGGTGGAACAGACAGACAGACAGACACACACATACACACACACACACATACACACACACACATACACACACACACACACAGACACGTCACACTTATAACACTTTGTTGCTATTGCGTCGGGGGTAAAAAAGTTTCACTTCAAAAAATATACATTATCGACTCCATTCTTTCTAAAACTGAAATTCTACGTAATTTTTGAAGAACATTTTTAATTTTACAAAATTTTAAAAATACACAGCTTATGCGCTGAATTAAATGAGGAAACGATATACTTATACGTGAAATGTCATTCTGTCTCTTTTTTGATGTATTTCGGAACGTTTTTGCAAGATTTAACCACACAGGATGGCATTTTTACCGAGCAAGAAACACGTGCGATACGTCGAAGCGACGGCGGCCGAATGTAAACCAAGATACTCGACTTTTTCAAATTCAAGTATGTTTGTGAGAGCGTTTTTTTTGCTCGAAGGGCCTATCCTTCTACATCGATGGTTTATAATCATCAAAAAGATGAAATGCATGTGTTTTGAAATAGTCTTTGCGTATCTTGGTCCTATTTGGCTAATTATATTCCAATATTGTCTCTGACTGAAGGATTAGGAGCAGTTTTCTTCCAGCTAAATATCGTTTCAGTATTTCCATGGCGTAGTTTTCCGACTAATAACATATGTGGTTGATGTTAAATAAATAAATGTTATTTGTCGAGCGACTGGAACCTTATCCTCAGCATCGTCTTCTGAATCCAATTATTCGGGCAGCTCAGGATGCCTCAGAATCAGTTTCAAGAGAACTTTTTTCAATTACGTCAGGTCCAAAATCAAAATATTTACCAATGTTTCATCGATCGTAACATCTACATCATCTTCGGACTGTTCTTCTAGCCTTCGGACAATCTGCTGTTTTTTAAAATATTCCATTTTCGGTTAAATTTAACATAATGTAAGTGTCTGTCTTCAAACAAAAAATGTTACACGTTTGGTCGCGTGGGGTCTTTTGAAGCCCGCGCGCAAAACAAACGTTTATCATGCGCAAACGCAGTGCGCCAAATCAGTGATAACTGCTCTATTTTATACTTAAGTATATTTTAGGAAGCTACTATAAAGCACAAGTTCGTACCATAACTATTTAAAAAAATATGACAGTTTTTGCAATCCCCGGGCTTTCAAAGACCCCATGCGACCGACCTAGGGCTAGAAAAGGTAATCTACTGGTATAGGTATTAATTAACCCTGCATTGGTCGCGCGGATTCCATATGTAATCCAGACATGTTCAAACTTAAATATCTTAACCCGGCGTGAGTGAGGTCGGGTAGGTATGTCATACTGTTCAGCCACACGTTCGCCAACATGCTGGCCCATCTTATGGCCCAATATGTTGGCCCAACGTGTAGAGCGGGAGTTGGAAGGTGTTGGAACGATGGCCCGCAAGTTGGCGCGAGATCCATTTCGTGTCGGCACATCAAAGGGTTTGGGACAGAGTTTGGCCGCACCATCCACACGTTGGAGGCAAGTTCAGTTTGCTACGAGCTCTCAGAGTGATCGCACGCATGCACGTCTTTTAAATTTTATATTCACGCGTCGTAACTAGTATAATGTGCACAAAATAGCAGTGATAATGACCAATGAAGAAACTTTTTGCTTTATAGAGCCCTACTAAGCCGAAAATTGTTTGTGGAACCCAAGAATTAAATCACAAAAATAAAAAAAAATACAATTTTCGTATACACATTCACGTAGTTGCGGTATGCAGTGAATAATTAAACCACAGCAGCTGTTAACGTCTCAATATTCAATTTAGTAAATTCGCTTAAGTGAAAGTGTACACGTCCGCACATTGGCCCTAACCGGAGCATACTGAACGACCTTCCAACGTGTGGACGCTAACACAAACTCGTCGCCCAACACCTTCCAACATATCCGCCATCATGTTGGCCAACGTGTAGAGGCGCCTATACCCGAGAAGTTTTTAAACGCAGATTATTTTATGTTACTGTTGCCATGCGAGTCCTGTCGTTTCAGTAGCTGGAGGTAAGGGTGCGAGGGTCGAGGTACAGTATCGAGTTTACTGTTTAGTGTTGCGCCGGCAGTGACGGTAGATACACGTACGTACATGTGGCTGGGGTACGTCACATCGTGCTCTGTAACATGATCTCATAAGACTTTTCAGTTCCTTTTTGATTTATAATAATTAGAAGACACTATTGTTATATTAATTTACCAAAGAAATTGAAATTTTGTTAGATTTTATGGGAAAAGAAGTTAATTACCTAAACTTGTATTTTTTCAAAGAAAATTTAGATACTTTGTTATTTCAATAAAAAATAACGCTTATTGTACTTAATGCTGGTATTTTATTTACTAATCTTGTTGAATGGATACTATTATTTATATAGTTCAAGCATAAATGCTAATTACACAATCATAGTATTAAAAATTGAACACCAAAACTTTGGGTATCTCATACCCACCTCATAGCTGGTGTAACAATTTCTCACCTCATTCACGCCGGGTTAAAAACGGGAAGAGTTAGCGCTCTGAGCCTCTAGGTACTTTCGGTTCGATAATTAAGCGACGTTATTAGTAAAGTAATAAACTGACTGAAAGTGATGATTACTGCTCTTCGAACAATGAAGTAGACCTACTTGAAGAGTCTGATCATCATCAAACTGACTTTGAGCAAGTGGAAGGTATCCCAGGAAAGACCTATGATGTCAGTCCTGGCGAAGATGAATCACACCAAAAGTGTGCAATTCATGCCAAAAATTCATTTGTCTAGATTTGTCCATGTTTTTGGCCTGCAGATAGTAAAGAAATATAAGTAGATAGACATTGGTAGATATATAGGTTAATATGTGATAATATCATAATTCTATATGCAAATAAAACCTTAAGAAAAGGGAAAAGTGAAAAACAAGCTTGAATATAGACAACCCTGAAGTAATATTCTGCATTCTGCATTCACTTACAATAATTGCAATACCTTCATCGATTTGATTCGTCAAGACATACCTAAGTCTTATATTCCTCTTCATCTAAGACAAGCTTTCTTTCGTTTTCTATTCCTTCTTATTGGTAGCCGAGAATAATTTGTAGTGGTATTTCATAGGTAGGTTTAAAATTGAGAGTTTGATAAGTATATTTCTGTATACTGTCGAATTTGTATTAGGTATAGATCAGTTTACATATAATTTTTTACCTATTTTTTTCGATGTTGTTAAGTAGTTTTTACAAACTGTTGATAATGGACGGTTGCTGTAAGTTTCTAAAGGTAACCTACCTATTTGATAAATGGACAAATGCCACAGTTTGAATGTTGATAACACGGCGCCGGTACGACGCGCTTCAAGACTCGTAATGACCACCAGGCACCAACGGAAAGAATATCTTTACAAACTCCACATTCCTACTTAACAAATGATGTATGCTCGCTAAGAAATTCCGCGGACCTCCACGGTGTTTATTACATATCAGTTTTTGTTAATATTTATATTTAACCGACTTCAAAAAAAGAAGGAGGTTCTCAATTCGTCGGATTTTTTTTATGTATGTATGTTACCCTAATTACCTACTCAAAGATGCCTGGTGTAAACATCATCATTACAGAAGCAGGATAAGGTTTAATATTAAAACGAAATCAAACTACTTATTAAAATATCTTTATTTATCACCCGCACAAACTTAATTAATATCGAATCACAGATTAGTTTAACTGAGATCTCTTTTCAAATCTATTTTATACTACTTAATTGATTAATTACGCTCAGCCAAGTCCAAAATGGCAGCATTTATTCGATTAGGGTGTGATTGCTATCGCAACCCTCAATCAAATATCACGACCTAGACGCTGAAGCATCTAATAGTCGGTTGAGTCTCTGGTGGAGACTAAATTCATGGCTTCGAAGTGCCCGTATTTATACCAATAATTCAAGATGGCGGTTCGGCGCCAATAAATGAATCAAATGTCAGTTCATTCTAACATATTTCCATTATGAAATTAATAATCTGTAAACCATTTCTAAAAATTCTAATTGAATTTCAACAATAATCTGACAGTTCGGCCGTCCTATACTTAACACGTCCCCGTGTTTCTCATCAATCACAGTAAAAGTTACTTTATTCATGTCGCGGGCGGTCTTGCCCATTGTCAATGTCACAGGCGTTTTGCCGTCGTTTCTAAGATCACGGGTGATTTTACCCTCACTTACGTCATGGGTTGTCTGCCCTCAGTAAATTGCGGGCGGTCATGCCCTCAGTTGAGTCCGTCAATGTCGCTTTTAAACTGATAACTCAAAATAATACATAACCGAACTCTCAGATTAATTTAACTCGTAACTCCATAAATCAAAACTTCTATTTGATTCGATTTCTACTTTAAAATCTTATTCATTAACTATCAGTTTTATCACAAACACTTTAATTGTTCTGAAAACATTCACTGTTGAAATTACTTTTTCTTTCATTTACAAAATAAAGCGAATCTACCACTGGTTCGGAATGCCGCGACCTAGCGAGAAGAACCAGTAAGAAACTCGGCGGCGTCTAACCACGTCTAACCTTTCAAAATAACTAATCAGAAATTATTTCTAATTTCAAACGAATCATTCATCTCAAGAGCGGGTATTTCATTTTTCTGCGGGTATTTCTACAAATTTACTTCAAATTAATCACTTTCACTTTCTCAAAATAAACCAAACACAACTGTGTAGATGGCAAAGCAAAATTAAGGCAACGTGATTCGAATCCCACTTCTGAATTTGTAAACATCATCATTACAGAAGCAGGATAAGGTTTAATATTAAAACGAAATCAAACTACTTATTAAAATATCTTTATTTATCACCCGCACAAACTTAATTAATATCGAATCACAGATTAGTTTAACTGAGATCTCTTTTCAAATCTATTTTATACTACTTAATTGATTAATTACGCTCAGCCAAGTCCAAAATGGCAGCATTTATTCGATTAGGGTGTGATTGCTATCGCAACCCTCAATCAAATATCACGACCTAGACGCTGAAGCATCTAATAGTCGGTTGAGTCTCTGGTGGAGACTAAATTCATGGCTTCGAAGTGCCCGTATTTATACCAATAATTCAAGATGGCGGTTCGGCGCCAATAAATGAATCAAATGTCAGTTCATTCTAACATATTTCCATTATGAAATTAATAATCTGTAAACCATTTCTAAAAATTCTAATTGAATTTCAACAATAATCTGACACTGGACTGATTTGGAAAATTTAACATTCTATAATATTACTTATGGAAGAAAATATTATGTTAGTTGATGTAATTACTAAGTATGTAATTTTTACGAAGTAATAATATATAAACCTAAGCTTTTTATAAAACGAAATGAAGTAATCCACGTCTGTGAAACGAACCAAGAGAAAAATGGTATGTTCGAGTTGTGATAGCGTTTAAAAAGTGCTCGATCATAAAGCGCTTTTCTTATCGGAAGTTGCGACAACGTATTTAAAAAATAGCTCTATCATAAGACATAAGCTCTATATCTAAATCTTTAAACTACCTCATCAATAATTATGGATTATATTGCTTCATCTGGTTATTTTTGTATGCTAATAACTAGTAAGATGCTGATAGGATCACCATATTCAATCAATCAATTCGTTTATTTGCTAGATTGACTCTTTGAGTCTTGCCGTACATGTTCGTTTATTTAGACTTATTATAAAATATGGCTTGTTTTGTTTTTTCCCCTACAACTAATTTTCTTCCTTTATTTAAATCTGAATGACGGAAAAAAGCCTTCGAGGAAGCAAACTATTTGGAGAGGAATAAACCAAACGTAACGTCAGGAAATTTCTCTCAGATAGATATTATAGTAAAATATGGTCCAAGCGGCAATTTCCTAGAATGGATAAAACAGTTACCAAGCAAAAGCTTTGTAAGAAATACTTGCATGTGCATCACAATTTTTATTATAAAGCATTTCATTGTACACCTGCCGCGGCCGCCGTCTGTCCATTTAGTCCTAATATGGATAATGATATGTGCAGGCAGTGATTTCTTGCAAGCAAGCTCCATAAGCATGACACTTGTGGTTTTAATGCTAACTTTAACACCTAACTTTTTCTGTCAGCATATTTTATTATTTGTTGTTATTTATCATAATATATTTATCGCCAGTGATGACCAGAGATGGACCAGCGGACGACATCAGAAGGCTATTCTAGTAGTATCATTATTCATTATCAGGGTAGATCGAAATACTTTGCTGTGGGCGTCACATGGGTACGGGCCTAATTGAGAAGCCTTCTCATTAACTGACACACTAACTAACAACCCTAACCTACCTAGTCGGTACACCACCTCCCCTTTACCGAACCATCGCCAGCCAATCTAATCTAAGCTACACGACACACATCGCACGATACGACCTACTTTGTACAACACAACCTATATAACACAGTACACCGCACGAACGAAGCAGCGCTCTCGTCGAGAGCCCAGATCGGAATGTGTCACACGCGCTACCGCTCTCTCTCTCTTATAATAAAATGTTGGTAGGGAGAATGACGTAATGTTCACTTATTTGCAATACAATATCAACGAGCCGACACGGCCATACTGACATTCGCACGTCCCTGTGCGACTGCCAGCGTCCGAGGATGTCTACAAAGAACAACACACAGGTGAAGTACACCTCTAAATACGCTCGCCCATCCCTGACACTTCACTGCTTTTAGGTCACCTCCGTCTGTCATGTATCAATTGTCAATCATCACATCAGCTGTCAATCGCAATACACATCTGGAAGGAGTGTGTCCTTTCAACCAACTCCCTTGAGCCTGGCCCGGACGACACTTCCTTACCAGGATAGACTCAGGAACTTAATATAACACTCAACCAGTCAGTACTTCAATCTGTCAATTGTCTGTCATCACTTCAGCTGTCAATCGCAATACACATCTGGAAGGAGTGTGTCCCTTCAACCAACTCCTACGAGTCTGGCCCGGACGACACTTTCTTACCAGGATAGACTCAGTAACTTGATATAGTCAGTCAGTACCAACCCAACCAGTCAGTACTTCAATCTGTCAATTGTCAGTCATCACTTGTAACACACGGTCATAGGCTGCCGCAAATGAAGTAATCCGGAACTTCGACCCGCATGAGCCAGTTCCTTAGACTATTCACCTGCCACCCAGCTCACACTAACAACGAACGTCACACGTTCACACGCTGCCGTGAACAAAGTGATCCGGAACCTCGACCCGCATGAGCCAGCTCCTTAGACCATCCACCCGCCACCCAGTAACAAAGGCCAAAGTCAACGTCATAATCAAAATAATAATTACAGTCAACACATACTTAATCTGCTCAAGAACGTCGACCCATATAGGCCAGTCCATTTAATTAACTACATCACACACGCACACGTCATTTTCCCTGCCAAGTCCCGAAAATGGCAACACTCATCTGATTAGGGTGCAATTGCTATCACAAACCCTCAATCAAATATCACGGTTAAAGTTACTCTTACCTAAACTCAACTAAACAACTCAAACTAAAACGAATCTACCACTGGTTCGGAATGCCGCAACCTAGCGAGAAGAACCAGTAAGAAACTCGGCGGCGTCTAACTTTCTAGCATAACTGATCAAAAACTACTTCCCGTAAACGCAATCCTATTTCTTTAGTTCCAATCATGTAAACCATTTATTTCATTTTATGATCATCTCAATAAACCATTTTACGAACTACAACCTCTTTACGCCTTTATCGCAACCACGTTTCGAACTTAATCACTTTTCAACATCGATGAAGGTACCTAGACAATAGAATTCGGTTAGCAACCAAAACCATTTGTCAAACGAATCATTCATCTCAATAGCGGGTATTTTATTATTCTGCGAGTATTTGTAGAACTTTACTTTCAATTAATCACGATTTTTTTTTTTGGTTTTTTTTTTTGTTGGTTTTTGTTACTATCTTAGCGCTGTCAGTTGTTATCGACATAAAGCTGTCCGCCGACCGGCACGGCCAACCCTGACATTCGATCGTCCCCGAGCGACTAATAATTATCCTCAGTAATCGGTAGATCAGAGATCACCAGCCCCACTTTAAAAAGCCCTCAAAAACTTAGGCAGTCCGCCAGGCCCCTGAAGCTATCCCGGTTCCTAATCTAAACACTAGTTATAGTTAGCACCACATAAACGCGCAATTTAATCTGATATAATCGGTAACAGTGTGGCTGATCAATTCTCGGAAATCCACACACAATCGCTCAGTACCGTCACGTTTTTTATTAACTAAAAATTCCTAGAAAAAGGTGAACAATTGAGTTCACATTTCCATTTGGGTCGGTTACCCGCATATAACATCTCGCTAATTTTATCACGAACCACCTGCCGTAAATCAAAGGCGGTGCATATGACGCTAAACCGTTTTACGAGGATTCAACTAAACTAATCTTAAGTTTTCCGGTTGTGACCCTTAAATGCGGTAATCCGTTAATCGAGAAATCCGAGTTTTCGTTAAGCAATGACAATAGTCGCGGTTTATCCTCATCTGGTATATCCGTATCAATATCCGAAAACTATTTTACACTTTGAAATAGAAAAAGTATCCGCAGTCATTGCACAACCTGCCTTTAAAATATCACGACTTAACGCAAAAACTCATCTAATATAACGTGAAACAAAAATTTGTAAAGTGGGTGTGTCCATCAATTAAAAATTTCACATAAAATTTGCAAGGTACTATTAACACTTGAACTCTCAATACCGGTAATTCAATTTTATTATAACGCACACCCGATAGCCTATTCGCAATACTTTCTTTAACGAGAAGAATCGCGGCACCGAAATCTTAACAAAATGAAAACGACCCGCGTCGCGCACACAACACCGGTTCTACAAGGCTTTTGTGCCACAAAGGAGACCGACAGACGCAAATGCAGCTAAAGGCTCCGGCTCATCAATCAGCCCTTCAGATCCCACTTCTGATATCGCCAGTGATGACCAGAGATGGACCAGCGGACGACATCAGAAGGCTATTCTAGTAGTATCATTATTCATTATCAGGGTAGATCGAAATACTTTGCTGTGGGCGTCACATGGGTACGGGCCTAATTGAGAAGCCTTCTCATTAACTGACACACTAACTAACAACCCTAACCTACCTAGTCGGTACACCACCTCCCCTTTACCGAACCATCGCCAGCCAATCTAATCTAAGCTACACGACACACATCGCACGATACGACCTACTTTGTACAACACAACCTATATAACACAGTACACCGCACGAACGAAGCAGCGCTCTCGTCGAGAGCCCAGATCGGAATGTGTCACACGCGCTACCGCTCTCTCTCTCTTATAATAAAATGTTGGTAGGGAGAATGACGTAATGTTCACTTATTTGCAATACAATATCAACGAGCCGACATATTTCTTAGGTCTAATATTTTTAAAACTTGATTTTTTTCAGTCATTCTCTATTGTATGCACCTATAAATGCCCTAAATCCGATGATTCACCCATAATAATAATGATCATTTCTGTTTTAGTTTTTTCAAATGATCAAATTACATAATTTTAAGATTTGCATAAACCCGATCGCCCATTGTAAACCTACTAAATTTAACAAGTAGTAACTAAAATTTACAAGCCAAATGCGAGTAGCGTCTCGCTCTTCGTATTAATTAACTTTTTTTATACTAAATATTTCATTTATCCAAATTAATCACGTAAATAGTAAAACCTATCTAATTCAATATTCGGTTTTGCGTCAACAACTCAACGTGCTATGGTATAAAATATGGACGTACGGATGGAAATACAACAAACAGAGTGGCAACTGGCAACATAATATGTTGCCAGTTGCCACTCTGTTTGTTGTATTATTATATTATTATTATATTATTATATTATAATAGCGCTCCGTTTTACCCTTTGGATAAAAACATACAGACAAATTGAGTTACATATTCTAGATATATGTAACATTTACAAGAATGTGTAGTGTGTACGTATGAATTAATGTAAAAGGCGACGCCAACTTTCCTTGCTGAGTTAGACGTGAAAAAGTCCTTATGAGACACGTCCATAAAAGGAGACCAAAACGCACGAAAGTTGAGCTCTGACTTCGGCTATTGGGAAGAGCGAGTCGAGTCAGAATCAGTATATACCTTTTTACAACTTTGTCAATCAGTTGGTAAGCCTTTAAGGTAAGGCTCGAACATAAACGTTACATATAATTGCTTTCGCGGTGGAATTTGCTTAAGTTGTTTTTTTTTTGAGCTCCCATATTAAGCGACAGCAAACATTAAATTAAGCTGAATTGGTTAAATCAGCATTTTGCGTTAAAATGTTTGAATGGCCATTTCATGATGTCACTTGTATTATATCGATAACAGTGCAGATACAATTGTTGTTTGGTCAATTCAAAAAAGGTGTTGACTAATTGGTTAATTTTAATTGGATCCGAGATTCTTATCTTTTCCGTGTCAGTCTGCACTAAAACGTTAGAGTCTTTGAATAACTAATCCGTTTAAGACTAGTTAAACCTATTTCATATTAGACAGCATCTATATACCTATTCATTTACAGCTCATACTGCTGTGGCCATCAGGTCCTGTATGTGAATCCCACGTCCGTCAGGGCAAAAATAAGTCCTTTATTAATTATTTTTGCACTAACGCGGATTTATTTTGGGTTGGCGGATTGGGTTTTTTTTTTGTCAAGCAATTTAAGTACCTAGCAGTTCGAAGTTTGGAAGTTGTCGGTGCTATACCTCAGAGAACACGTAAAGTCATTGGTCCGGTGCCAGATCTCTCTCCGGACATAATGGATTGCCATCTCATTGGAAAATTAGAGTGAGGGAATACTTAGAGAGTGCACTTGTGTTGATCATTTCAGACCGTGATCAAGCGTAAACCTACTAAATCATTGAAAAAATAATTATGTAGGTACCTACTTACGTAGATGTATTACACTTGCTAACAAATACCGCAAATGGTCTATCTCTATAATATGAAATGTAGTCTCATTAAATTCAAATTGAATGCATCGGACATAGAGCGTTTTCTTTATATGGGCAGAGCGAGGTAAATCAAAGTAGGTATAATGCGCATTGTCGGGCGAGCGGCGCGGCGGTCGCGCGCCGGCGCCGGCCGCGTAAGGGCGCCGGCATAATGAATGCTTGTTTTGTCATTCGCTTTTGCGTTTTAACTGCGCCTACCTGCTTCTCAATGGAATGTAGGTGTGTCCAGTTAAGTGTTGTTGAATTATGTAATTTGATACTGACTTCCTGATTTTTACTGTATTTCAATCGATCGTTAATTCATACTATGATCCGATCGATTTCATTATAATCAATTCTTAGAATATTTAATCCTTAAATATTATAAATCTATAATATAATAAAACTGTAACAGATCCAATTCTGTACATTGAAGATATTTTGAAAATTTTTATTGGAGGGCACTCTATAATCGATACTGAATCCAAAACTGCAATTTTTTTCATTTTTGTCTGTCTGTCTGTCTGTCTGTCTGTCTGTCTGTCTGTCTGTCTGTCTGTCTGTCTGTATCTTGGCCGCGCATCACGCCGAAACTACTGAATGGATTCGAATGAAACTTGGTACGATTTGAGTTTATACTCCGAGGTAGGACATAGGATACTTTTTATCCCGAAATTCAGCATGGTTCCCTTGGGAGAGGGGAAGAAAGTTAAAACGAGTATTTAGCTGTAATTCATTAACGCGTGGTTCGATTTCACTCATTCTTTTTTTGTTAGAAAGGTAATACTTCAAGTATTATCCCGTAAATATTTCAAGGTCATAGGTTTTTTAGTTCAGAAATGACAGACATTTATTGGGTTCAAATAACTTGAGCCCCGGATCTTTGTACGTACGGCTTATTTTAAACTGGCGTGCGTTTAAATTTATTTTTGTCAGCCTGTCTATTTGTTCCAGCTAATCTCTGAAACGACTGAATCGATTTTGATGGAACTTTTAATGGCAGATAGGTGATATTATAAGGAGTAACTTAGGCTACATTTAGTTTAGGTACATAAAAGAATTATGGGATCCGATCCGATCCTATATAAAAACCTATATCTACGCGAACGAAGTTGCGGGGGTCAGCTAGTATTTAATAAATACTCGTAACTCCTTTTAAAGAATGCATTGAATTACAGGTAGGTATCCAACTAAATAAATGTATTATTTTCCGTGTTATTACTGGTAACTTGGTAAGTGCAGCAAGTAGTATCAAGGGCGACAAAGTATACTGTATACTGTATGTACACATTAAGAATGTTTTCTTTTGTGCATTATGAAGGCACCCTTAGAGCGCGCAGGGACCGCTGGGTGACGTCACCGCGAGATGCGCGACACCTGCAGAGTCAATGCTCCGACGCCCGTGTGGGCCGCGCTCGCTGGTCGCTCGCTGAGCTGCGCGATAACAATGCGACTGTCGGGGCCCAAGGGTCACGGCGCGACCACTGTGATTCGACACTACTCTGCAATATTATGAGGACTAACTATTATAATTGTGACCAAAGCTGCAGGAATATCTGATTGTACCTAATGAACAGCTGTAATATGTGCAGAATACGTAGACTGACGCAGGCGTTCTGACCGTCATCATTACAATATGTTTGATTTAATGTAACTACGATTTAATCCATTAAGTTTTGCTATCAAAACGTATATAAGTTAAGTCAAAGTAAAAATACTTTATTCAAAGTTCGTACACTTTTTGAAAGGTCAATAATTTTACAAGTTTTGTTTACAAATGAGGTCATTATGATAATTAAGTATTACAATCTTATTTAGCTTGGAATCCTCGTGGTTAGAAACACGCTCTGGTCTGAGATGA
Organism: Melanargia galathea; assembly: GCA_920104075.1. Taxonomy (NCBI): domain Eukaryota; kingdom Metazoa; phylum Arthropoda; class Insecta; order Lepidoptera; family Nymphalidae; genus Melanargia; species Melanargia galathea. Next base: position 13,804,844 of record OV049872.1, read on the forward strand.
GATGAACAAACTTATAAGAGAGTAACATTTTTAAATTTTGGCTATTTTGAACAGCTTGCTACCGGTTATGCATTTCCCTATAAATCTTGTCATCAAGGTGCTATTGTTTTTAACCCTCGACGCAAAAAAGCGGAGTAATAAGTTTGACCGCTTTATTGTCTGTAGGTACGTCTTTGACGACGACGACTATAGCGCTCAAACGGATGAGCCTAGGTATTTCAATGTGGTTGTTTTTATTCGAAGGAGTGTAATGGCGATGGCCCTTAGTTTGATGGATATCTATCTGTTTAACCGTTCGAGGAATATCAGATTTCTTCTCAGATGGTTCAGTTATATTTTGCTTTTTATACATATTAAGATTAAGACGAGCGATTAAGACTTGTTACTACTTGTTGGGTATATTGTGTTTAACGTGACATATTAGATTTAACGTGTTATATGACTCCGGGTAGCTTATGTTACCCGGGGCATTCATACAAATCCAATGATATCTCATTTGTCCATATCTGATGAGTAGTTTCGGCTCTACGAATCAAGATGACCATTCATACACAGATATACTCGTATACGTAGATTGCTAAACACATAACTCTCCTTTAGTGCCGTTATCGGGTATTAACCATAATATTTTGACATCTAATTTAAATTAGGGTCATTAACTTTGTTTTGAAATTTTAAAGGCCCTACGTTATCTGAATGCTCATAAAAGGCGCACATTTCCATATTTAATTTGGACGTGATCAAGCTCATTGTGTAATTATTCCAAATTAACTATCTGTTGATAACAGTAATGGCACTCCGCTGTAGGTCTTCCGATGTTTGGAATCGTTCTCTTGTATAATTATAGCTTAACGTGACTCTTTATGTTTGTATTTCACCGAAAAGATTTAAAAAATTTAGATACCGCCGCAAGCCCAAAGATAACTACAGCAATGATTTCTTCATAATACATTCAGATCTATCTACCCTTCATTACTTGAAGACAAATGCACCAGCTTCATTGAACATAAATGTACCAATGATAGCAAGCCTAATCGAGTATGTTTGTTGGTGTACCAATGATACAGATTTCTTGTAAAGGTGTTTCTACATAGCAATTATTGAATGTCAAGAACACGACGACGTCAAGATTAGCTTTACATAGATTGAATAGCGCGGCGGTTGTCGACGCCGTCCCAAGTGTTATAGTCTATTGTTGGTGAACAAATACAGGAAACAGTAAAGTTGAAAGCGTCGTTGTTAAAGATTTCGCTGCATACACAGGTAGGTCGATACTTGCAGGTGTCTCCGCTGCGCTAGGAGCTTCGTTGCTGTAAACTTGAACATAAACAATGTGAAACACTCATAAAAGAGTTCGCTTCTACGCCGATGCGGTTTGTAGGGAAGAATGACGAGGAAGTTGTTCGTACTGTTGAAATGTACTATGAGTATAAAGGGAATTAGCATGGCGCTGGTATTGTGAAGCGAGCATCGGTGTTGGCAAAACATCACAATACAATGCCCGCTTCTGAGTAAAAATGGGTACACCATTCATGTGCTTGTGTATGTGTGTGTTGCATTTCTTGAGAAGCTCTCAATCGGCCTCTGTATAATAGTATTTTACGCATGCTCAATTTGCAATAGAACAAGCTTAGTGAAATTGTTCGAACAAAGATCCGGGCCAACTTAGCTGGATGGGTATTTATTGGGATTAAAACTAACTGTAGGTACTTTGTTAGATTAATAAACAACTTAATTTATGTAATTTTACATCAAATATAATTAAAATTAGTTATACAATAAGTATCAATTTGTTAACGTAATTATGAAACTATCGTTATGTGTAACTTTTGAATTATGTCTTTATTGGCGAGAACCCAAAAATGCAATTAATAACAAACGATACAGCAGGTGTCGGAACTAAATTATACGCTAATTAAAACTGTTTCCTGTTTACACTAATATTGATTGATTATAGGTATGCTATTTATTAATTAAAATAAAAAACATATTTCTTATATAAAAAATATTGAAATATGTACATATAACAGAAAGATTTTATCTGACCACTGTCGACGGGTTCTGTCTGGCCATTTCGTCTTTCAGTGATAAAAATATTTTGGAACATAAAATCTACACTTGAGTGGTAATAATTTAATTGAATAAAATATTTTCATGAATATAGCAGTAACGAAGAATTATGTCAAATAAGAAATGAGGGTAGTGTTCTATATATTACTTTGTACATGTAGATATATGTATTTGTATACAGGTAGAGGTTTGGTGCAAAACGACCATAAAGCCTTTACACTTTCCCCTTCAGGTTGAGTCGTCGCGTTGCCATGGCAATCGCTTTCCATGGCTACGTGCATTGGTCGGAAAATTCAAAATGGCGGCTATCGATCTGTGGGGAGGGTGGGGTGTTTTAGGCGTGTTGGAATTTTGCTTACCCTTGTGCATTGTAAATGGTAAGAGGAGTATGAAATGTTTTGCGAAATTATTCTCGTCTGAATGTTTTGAAATGTAGTTCTGATTAAGTTCTAAAGAATAACTAAACCTACTTAAAGTTATTGCTTGATTGTAATATGTATGTTATAATTTCTATAAACCAGATATTAGATATAGATTTATATAACAAAATAACTACAAGCAAACTTTATAATCGTTTAAGAACCACTTGTTGTAGTTACTTTTACACCAGCTTTGCTTGTATTTATAAAAATTATGAAGAGTCATATGGGAAAGCCTTTGTTTTATGTTATTACTTTCCGCGGTTTCAACATTGTCTTCGAAGCAGGTTGAAACAATGGAATCACAATATTCTAACATTAGAAACATGTTCCTCAAAACTTTAATTTTTGCAATACACAAGTCAGCACATTGAATACTTTTTAACTTAATGAAGAAGCCACCACCTACACAGCCTTTTAACGTCCACTACAGCCTAACGTCTAACGTCTACTACAGCCTTTTAACATCCCACTGTTGGGCACAGGTCTCGTCTTTCATAGCTCACCACGCTACTCCAATCCGGGTTGCCTTTAACGATTATTGTCAAATGATAATGATAATAACCAGGATCGATTGCTTAACATGCTCTCCGACGCACGGGGGTAAAACACTGTCAACTACCAACTCCGGGCTGGTATTGAGAATTTCTTGACAGAAAACCCAATACCTAACAATTATTTGCCCGACCCGGGAATCGAACCCGACACCTCGTGATCTACAGTCGAATACGCTAACCACTAGCCCAACGAGGCAGTGAAGAGGCGTGTAATGGCAATTCATCATTAGCGGAAGCGTTCCGGCGCGGAAGTAAGGTCGATTGTCTTTTTGTTGCCTTTTTTAGCTCGGGGACATCGTTCGTTAAAAGATGGGGAAACTACGACAGTGTATTTTAAAAAGCTAATGGCTATAAGTCTTTAAGTATAAGTTTTACATTAGAATATGTCGATAAACCACGAAATAAGCCTTAAATCACTAGGCTATAAGTATATTATAGTATACTAGCGGACCCGGCAGACGTCGTCCTGCCCGCTATTAGCGCCACCTACCGGGTCCAATTTTTCTACTTATAAACCTTCCTATCGAATCACTCTATCTATTAAAAAAAACCGCACCAAAATCCGTTGCGTAGTTTTAAAGATTTAAGCATACATAGGGAAATAGGGACAGAGAAAGCGACTTTGTTTTATACTATGTAATGATACGATATGATTTTATCAGTGATTGAATCTAAAATAAAATAAAGTACGTACACTCTGATTTTTAATTCGGTGGAATTCTGATAGCTGTCCTTGTCATTTACAGATGAGTTATTTGTATGGAAGACAAGGTTAACATCTACGAAGTACGATTTTACCCCAAACTACCTACTTTAATTCCCTGTCAACATAAAAAAGCCCTAAGCCACATAATAATATTAGTCGTTTCGCCCTAAAATAGAAATCGCTAAGAGTGGAAACTAGAAAGTGCACACTAACAGCAATAGAAAACAATAAAAGCACATTGAAAAAATGTATTCAAAAATGGAAGTCGAATGACATTATCACCACGAAGTGTCTGTCAGGCATTTATCATATCTAGTTACATGAGGCAGTTGATTTTTATTTACATAAGACGTTATGAATTTTTTATCTTTTCTGTCGGAATTGTTTTATCTCTGGTAACATTATGAAACGTCAGAATTCCACTGAATTAAAAATCAGAGTAGGTACGTAGGTACTAGGTACATTGTACTTATCAGAGATATCTGTTTTGAATACTTTTGTAATCCTAACTCAGGTAGCGTAGATATGTATTGTATGTGTCTATATTTAATTTTTTGGTACATAAACATAAAATAAAAAAGTAACAATTTTATAGGTCGATAAAGCAATATGAAAACCATTATTGCATCTGGTGCGGTATTCTTTGCTGTTTTTAGTTGCTTTCAAGCCGTGTCTAAACATTTGATCAATAAAAAACCTCATGAATCTGTGAAAACATTACGAAAGTTAGTGCAGGTGCTACAACAGAGTTGGTTACCGAGCGGACGGCGGATTTAGGCTAAGTGCGCATCGCTATAAAATTGGAGCATTTTAGGCGAGTGAAAAGTCGAAAGTACCTAATATAAAATCTTACACTCATCGAATCAATTCATAATCGTGGTAGGTACTACTAGTATTGCTACTATTCTACTAATCACTACATAGTATAAAACAAAGTCGCTTTCTCTGTCCCTATATCCCTATGTCCCTATGTCCCTATGTCCCTATGTATGCTTAAATCTTTACTACTACGCAACGGATTTTGATGCGGTTTTTTTTAATAGATAGAGTGATTCAAGAGGAAGGTTTATAAGTAGAAAAATTGGACCCGGTAGGTGGCGCTAATAGCGGGCAGGACGACGTCTGCCGGGTCCGCTAGTATCTAATAATACAGGACTGTAACTCTCTCTCTCTATCCATTAATCATAGTGGTAGGGGTTTTCTTGAGATCACAATGCGGTGAGGTCACAGATGCTTCCGCTTTCGACTCGACTGAGAGTACGGAACTGCGAATCATGCATTATAATATTATGATTGTTATCAGTTCACGTTAGTGATAATAATAATAATTGAGATCGAGGGTTCAACGTGCTTTCTGAGGCACGGAGAAAACAGAAGGACCAAATTCGGATATCCAAAGGCCGTTAGGAAATCAAACCCGTCCAGTTATCGAGTTGGTCAACTTTACTCAACCAGCGCAATTAACTGATAGGCACTACCGCTACTAACTAAGCCACGTGATCCTCTTGTCAAAACTTATAGGGTAAAACCCGGATAGACGCCCCACTTTTTGAAATGGCCTCATAACTTTTAAAATATTAATTTATCACAAATAATATTTATGAATATAGCTAGTTTAATCTTTTGGGTTCCATTATGACTTGTTTTTGTTGTCCTAACGATTACAGATTTTGCAGAATTTAACTTTTCGCAGACCCTTTTTTTTGGGGATAGATGCCTACCTGTGTGGATAGATGCCCCACTATGAAAATACTAAAAAGGATAGATGCCCTATGAAAAAAAAATAAGCAAAATACATAGTTTCATAAGGTTTTATTATCTAAATATATAAAAGGAAAAGGTGACTGACTGACTGACTGCCTGACTGATCTATCAACGCACAGCTCAAACCACTGGACAGATCGGGCTGAAAGAGATAGATGCCCCGAAGTATATTAAAACTATCAGGAATTTATTGAAAAAAGAAATAAAAATATAAAAGAACATTAAAAATATTAAAAAAATACTTGATATATCTATAGGTATATAAGGGGATAGATGCCTCTAAGGGCACCTATACCTCGAAAAATCGAGGCAACTATCCTTTTTGATATGGATAGATGCCCTTTTAATTATTAAATAAACTAAAAACTAAAGAGCGATTATTTACACTTAGGTGTACACTTATTGAACCAGTGTATTGACATAATAAAAAATATAACAGAATCTTCTACTACTTCAAAAGTTATACAACGGCAAATACTCGCCTCTAAAACTTTGAAGGATTTGCCGCGTTCGCTGCGGAGATAATCACACGCACAAGCGAAACAAATTGTTTTAATACAAATGTATGTAGGGGCCTGAGGTTTGGGGGGCCTGCGCTTCTTATTTAAACTATCAATTTTTAGTCGCGAGTTTGGGAAGTCAGGTTTTTTGACACTGAGGCATCTATCCAACTGCGGCATCTATCCGGGTTTTACCCTACAAGTCTATCTGACTCTTTATTGCTGATCTAAGCATGTAATACTGTACATAAAGTTGTGAAACATCTACATATGAAAAACCGCTGCTGTGTCCTAGCCCTAAGGAGTTTTCTTTTGATGTGGTATTTTATATGTCCAATGGGCGTGTCCGCGATAGAGACAATGTTCTATTTTTACGCGAAGAGGCAGCCACGTGGCGGGCAGCTGCGCGCGCGCATGTGCCGCGTATTTATACCTACGCCGCCCGCACGCCCGCCCGCCCTGCGCCAGGATCCTTGCTGCTTCTTTTTAACACCGACTCACTTCGTACACACCTAAAGACGGTACATGCCCTGGTGATTTTGTATATAATATGTTATTTATCAAGAAGTGTCTTACTATTTGAGCAATCGCATACGTATATAGCAATTAGCAACTAAGGATTTACGAAGAGGAATCGAGGCTATACCTAGAAAAGTTGGTTGTAGATAAGAATAAATTAGGATGGGAATATTTTTATTTATCTACAAATTAGTACTTCTGCGATCTCTTCTGATGGTAAGTGACGATGCAGCCTAAGATAGAAGCGTTGACCCGGAAAAGGTATGGCAGTTTTTATTAAACCCATAGCCCTGATCGGTAATTTCTACGTGGCATCGTACCAGAGCGCTTAATCGCTAGGCGGCACGACTGAAGCCTCCAGACCAAGCCTCGTAGCCTGCACGTAGTCTTTCCGTAGCATATCATTTGAATATGGGATTAAAGTAAGCATCAAAGATCGTTGGTATCGCTGCAAGCACCGGATGACGGATGGAGACGCCAGGCGGCGCGACCGGACGGCGAAATATGAACACCCCGAGGGCTATTAATCTGTTCAATTATTATGAAACCGACGCACACGACTGACGCACACCGCGACATGTGTGTTGTCATGTCTGCCGCATCCGCTGAAAGGTTGTAAATTTTATTTTTATAGCACAGCTAAAATACATAAAAAAACATGAGTTGTATGAAAAAAATCAATTCCTCTAGGCTCATCTTACTATAAAAGAGAGAAAGATCACAAAAAAAAGAAAAAAACCGCAAAAACTTTGATGCACATTGTGGCAAGCCGCAGTGACCTGCGGCATAAGGTTCCTAGAGCCGCAGTCTCCCCGCAGTAACGATGTTCATCACAAACTGTGTAGATAACTGACTTCTGTACAACTTAAATAAATAATTTCTTCGGAACGGATGAACCGATTTTGATGGAATTTTCATAAGCAGGTATAGGATTATCCCGGAAATATCGATGATTCCTTCCTGAGTAATAAAATTAAAACTCTTGATACGAAGAACATACTTTTCACAGTCTAAAAAAGCTTAAAAGACGTTGTAAATGATTTAGGTTGATTAAAGTCCTGCGAAGTCGTAGGCATCAGCTGGGCTTACAATTAGTAAAATTACATACATAAGCAGGTACTCGCATCGCTTTTTCCGAAGCAGTATTGTTGTTTTCGGCTTAGACTATCCCGACTTTCCCCAGTTGGATGCTAGCCGTTCATGACTTGGCAGAGTTTTTGTTATTTTTAAATAGGGTTATGAATTATGATTTTTCTCAATCATTATGAAGCTGACACGGCTACGATTCACGTCTTCCTTGGACGCATCCGCCGCGCAGGGCTGCCAGGTGTTGAAAACAGAAACACCGCCGTTTGGAAATAACCTGGTGATATTTTCGTGTCAACTGTCAGTGTAATGAGAAATTATTTACAATTTTTTTTACATTTTATACTATAGTTTCCTTACATCCATAAGTACGTAGCAATAGTTAGTATTCTGTAACTTATCTAAGTACTCTGTAAAACATCGTCATGTGAATAGAATAATTAGCTGTATTGGGCATATGTTAGGCAGTCTATCGACTGGAAAAATAAGCTACGCCTGAAGTTCCTACCGAGTTAACTAGAATACAGAACAATAGAATTACATTTTCAATTATATTCAATTTTACAATTATACAATTGAAATCCTATAGAGCTCGGGCGCCTGGCGAGAAGACATTTTCCTTATAATGTATTCCTACGTACGAGTATTGTGTAACTGTAACCATCATTTTCCTTTATTTACATTTTCTTTTTCCTGAACGTAGCAAGCTCCAAGTGTAAAATATTATGAGAGCAGAAATTTACGAGTAGGTACCTACATAGATACCACCCGCCAGCCCTACCGCCTAGCCCTCTCTCGGCCTATCAAAAGCGTGCGGACAGGTGCGAGCGGCTGCCGTGCATTTTCATACAAAACCAACGTTTCACATATAAAAGGCACTTCCTTTCATCCCACAACCTACCGTCGAGAATGCCCATTAATTTGCCAACACAATATTTTTAGTGCGCGGCTCGCGTGTAATATATCGTGGCCACGTGTCCCCGTATGTCGCCCGACGAACGGCTGCGTCAAATTATTTTCGTTCATGTCACAAGATACAGCGCTCATCTGGACTCTTTTCCTTTAAAAATCACACCACAACAGTTGGTGGCTTAATCAGGACTCGGGAGCATGCGGTGAGGTTCCGCTGGAAATTGTACCTACATTGTGCACTCACTGCGCACTACGCCCGTCTCATGTTCAAATACTTGTAGACAATATTCCAACAGCAAATGTTGCAAATTATTTAATAAAAATTAAAAACTTGAAATGAAAAGACTTAAAAATAGAGAAAGATAACGAAGACGTACATAAAAAGTGCTCAGATGAAACCACAGTTTTCTAACGATAAGATTTTGAATGGAAGCAGGCGTTACTTTGCGGAATTCCATGATATACAATGAATATAAAATTATTTTGCTATAATCCGCTAACAGTGACAAATTTGTAGGCACAACACCACACAATCTTGTAGGCACAACACCGCACAATCTTGTAGGCACAACACCACACAAATTCACCACAAAACAAACTCGACGATCGTTTCGCTCCGACACCGGAGCATCTTCAGGAGATGTCGACTTCACAACGGACGATTGCAAAGTCCGTTTGACTTTGCAATCGTCCGTTGTGAAAGTCAAACGGACTTTGCAATCGTCCGTTGTGAAGTCGACATCTCCTGAAGATGCTCCGGTGTCGGAGCGAAACGATCGTCGAGTTTGTTTTGTGGTGAATTTGTGTGGTGTTGTGCCTACAAGATTGTGCGGTGTTGTGCCTACAAGATTGTGTGGTGTTGTGCCTACAAATTTGTCACTGTTAGCGGATTATAGCAAAATAATTTTATATTCATTGTATAAACGATAAGATTGTCTATCCCGTGTTACATATTAAAATGGCACAGGAAAACTTATTAACCGCGACGCTATTACACGTTGAGTGAAAAGTCTATAATAAATTGTTATGACATGGAAAAATTCATACAAAGGTATTAATTGGGCGGGCTGTTGACCGCGGCCGGCGAGACGACACGTGAAAAATAACGCTCCACATTTTATTTGTGGCATAAATAACGTTTTTACAATAAATAACACTCCGCTAGGTGAACTCGTTGGGAACGTTTATAATAATTAACTACAGGAAAACGATAATGTCGCATTCAATTATGTATGCCAATCGATAATATTATTATGGGCGAGGTGTATTAAGTGATATAATTCGAGAAAAAGTATGACTCGGGAAACGACTTTATATAAGAAATGACAGCTTTACCAGTATCAATAAAACTGAAAACTACTTATAACTTATTTTATAAGTTTATTACATTCATCACAAACTTGTAAGTCATGTAACTCTGTGTTCTAATAAATGTGAAGATTATTACCGATGTAAAAAAAAGTCTATCAGTTACATATATATATGACAGAACTTAAAGACCTAACTTACAGACGATTAAGTGTACTTAGAATCACACGTGAGTGACGTTAGAAGACAAGCATAATCAAGTCAAATTGGAGCATCGATCATTTCTGTAGCCAAGCATTCACTTGATTACATTTGTATCTCTTGTAAGTTAGACAAGGAGTAGGTTCAGAATAAATTAGGCTCAACTTGGTCTAAAGGATGAGTAATCTGGCAGATGTTAGTAAAAAATAGTGTACGATAAATCAGTGTGTAATGCGTAGCGAACTCGCAGCGTACGTCGCGTCGCCCGCGCCCCGGTGACAACTGTTGTCTGCCGTCGCCCGTCACAACAGCTGCGCTCCACTTGCTCACTGCTAACCAGTAACCACATATCGCACGCGCTCTAGGAAACTGTTAAAACTAAACAATCATCAAATTTTCATAATATTATCTTCTTTAGAGATCCTTTGTATATTATCTTCTTTAGAGCTTTCTTTGAAGATCCCACTTCAGATTGAGAGATCATTAATTGCTCGAACGAATTATGATGATAATGATGCGAGGTGAACCATAACATTGCCATAAAACTGAGTTGAGATGTTAGTCCTTTTTAACTTGGGAAAAATAAATTAAAAAGACACACGTAGTTAGGACACTTTCACAAACAAGTAAAGCATGTGCTGTACCGAGAACGGCTCCGCATACTTATAACCGAATTGAACTCTATCACAACGGCATTACTCGCCATTTACGAAAATTTAAAATCTACTCGCGAATCGCGATGTAATCGAAGACGTTCAGGAACCGCTGTTCGATGTTTGTCAAGAAAATTGCGTGACCGTGCTTATTAATGGATATAGATATCTGACAAGTATAATAATTGTATTCCATGTATCTTGTTACTGTATCATCAATATTTTGCGTAGTGTTGAGTACAATATCAGTATAATATGAATAGATCATCCAACTCGGCTGGGCAGCGTTCGGGAAACTTCGAGATGTCTTTTCGTCCAATATCCCTCAGTGTCTGAAGACGAAAGTCTTCGAACAGTGCGTGTTGCCAGTGATGACTTACGGATCTGAGACATGGTCGCTAACAATGGGCCTCATAAGAAGGCTCAGGGTCACTCAGCGGGCGATGGAGAGAGCTATGCTCGGAGTATCCCTGCGGGATCAAATCAGAATTGAGGAGATCCGCAGGAGAACCAGAGTCACCGACATAGCTCATCGAGTCGCGAAGCTGAAGTGGCAATGGGCGGGGCACATTGCTCGAAGTACCGATGGACGTTGGGGTCCCAAGGTGCTTGACTGGCGACCTCGCACCAGCAAACGAAGCGTGGGAAGACCCCCCACTAGATGGACAGACGATCTCAAGTGAATCGCTGGCAGCCGCTGGAAACAAGCGGCGTAAGATCGTGTTCTGTGGCGATCCTTGCAAGAGACCTATGTCCAGCAGTGGACGTCTATTGGTTGAGACGACGACGACGATGACGATGAATAGATCAGAAACTAAAAGAAACAAGCGTGACGACTTCTAACGTGTTATCACAAGGACCTATTTTCTCTTGTGTTGCAAACACGCAGAATGAAATAGCAAAGCTCTGAAGGAATGAGTCATTAAACTGTCCGAGTGTCAAGTGGCGTCGTGCGTCGTCATAGTCAACGACGCCGACGCGTGTGCACTGATTTATTTATTACGTTGGAGTCTTTTATTTCGTTGCTGAGTAAGCTTGTATCTTGGTTTGTACACATTACAAGTATTGGCTTAGGTACTCTTATTTTTCTCTTTAAGATTTCAGGCATCACTGCGTTGTTGTTCATTGTTTAAAGTCAGTGCTGATCGGTGCTGATTATGAATTAACGGGTTTGGGTTACTAAGTACATACAATGAAAATCGTAGAAAAATGTTTGAAATAGAAAAGCTCTGTGAACTGAGTCATTACACCTGCAGCTGTTTAGCGGCGTCGTGAGTCGTCATAGTCGACGACGGTAGCGACGTGTGCGATGTGATTTATTTATTACGTTTCAGTCTTTAATCTCTTTGCTGAGATTTTGTTTGTTTCTCGGTTTATATCGACATCATCTTGGTAAATGGTAACAATGCATTGTAAATCTTTTTTTGTTGTTTCTAGTCTTTTTGATTTGCCAAATTACTATTACCCAATAGACTTTCTGTTTTAAGGTCGATTGCTATCGTAAATTTAACAGCGACTATTAATTCATTACTACATATTTACTTTTGTTCTTACGTATGTACATATATCCAGAATGATCAAAGGTGGAAAGCAGAATGCTGTTGCCGTACAAGTTTCCTAGCGTGACGACCGGCAACAAAACTTTTATTACTTCAACTTAATATGTTATTATAATTTCATAGTGGTAAGGTATTAATGCTATTTCTGTTTTACGGGTCTCTTAGTCTGGGCTGGATTGGCGGGTCCGAATAGCGCTGTTCTTTTTTCATTTTCATTCTTTACGGACAGCACTGCTTGTCTGTCTGTCACTCTGGCCCTCAATTGCCTAAGACCTGCTATAATCTCTGTTATGGTGATTGGTTGAATTTATGATACACATTTTCGCTGCAACAACGAATTTTAGCTAAATGCTAATAGAGCGGGAGAGCGTCGGCCAATCAGAGGTGAATGCGATCTTTAATAATTTTTACACATTTGGAGGGTGGGTTTGGTTTGCATAACATCATCATCAAATTGTAAAATTGGTGTGTTTTTCTGTATCTGTATTTATTAAATGGTACCTATGTCCAGTACCTATGTTCAAATAAATTATAATCTATAACCATATTAACTATGTAGGTACTTAATTAAGTAAAAAGCTATGCGATTACAATGAAACAGAAGCTCTATAGAAATGTCGTCGTCTTCAGTCGTCACTCGTCAGTGTCGAAGATTGTGGTCGAAGTCGACTTCGCATGCGCAGTGATTTATTTATTACGCTTCTGACTTTCATCTTTTTGGAGATCGTTTGTATCGACATCAGCTTGAGAACAATACATTGTAAATCACTTTTTTAATGCTGCTTTTGTTACAAGCATCAACTCGTAGTTGGGCTGCGAAGTGGTGGCGCTAAATTAAGAAAGGTATAATAATATAGTGGCTCTACAAATGTTCGCAGGCAGGTAGGCTTTTTCGCAGGCAAATGCTTCAATAAAAAAATATTTGGATTAAGATGGATATTATCAAAGTTTCAGCTTTCCTATCTTAAGTCTTGCCTATCTAAGGTATAAGCTGTTGTTTTTTCATTGTTTAGTGGTTCTTAGGAACAACAGACAAACAAAACTCAACGATTGGCAGACTGTCAAACTTTTCAACACATACTTATTCATCGTATATCTATTGCCAAGTATATGTATATTATAATAGACTAAGTATATTGGATATTCTTATTTTGTATAATTTTTTACTTTGATTTCTGACTCTCAATTTGAACATTGTTTATTTTTCTAATATGTAACTATTTAGATTGGTCATACAAGATATTACCGCAAGAGGCTCACAGATCTGATCCCAGCAGCGTTGCGCGCGCGCTGCCTAGTTCGTTATTAATCACGCCGATCATAATCTCGTCGGCGTCGGCGCCGCCCTGTGTTTGTATAACTGCGTGGTACAAGTTTAATGTTGCCAATTAATATCATCAACAAATCAGTATTAACCGTAGCTGTAGATAAAAAAAATATAAAAAAAAATTGGCATACGGTTATCATGAGCATGAATTCATGGTGAGTGTGAATTGTTCATATGTAAGTATTCCGTTGTAGAGAGTTAGAGACACATAATTTTTCGCCAGTGCGAAACGCAAGTATTAATTGCGCATGTGGGCAGCCGGGGGACCTCATTTGACACAAATTAATATCGAAAAAATAATTCAGAAATAAATAGGTACCGTAAAACCGATAGTTGTTTCCCTACCGAGCCTCACTTCTTTCAACTTTAAGGAGAAAAATATCATCATTATGGCTTTCAGTCGTTAACTGTATTATCTCGAACATAAACGTTAAATCGCCAGCCCTTTATCAGATTTGCTCCGAGCTCGTTAATTTCGGAAAATGTTAAATAAATTTCACTTGAGCCACGCGCACGCTTGCACGTGCACGTATTTTCTTAACAAGTCGAATTATTCGCCTCGTTTGCTACTAGAGTATAAACTATATGACGTGTTAAAAAGTTTCCATGTTATTGTTTATAGTAGGAAGTGTATAAGTGGACTGGAGGTCGATGAGAGAAGCTTTTAGTATGCTTTATGAGTACGCAGTGCGAAAGCATCGTGTAAACAAATGTGTTGCGAGAATTAGAAAGCACATGTCGAGTGTAGATATTAGTACAAGAGTACAATTATTTGAGAATCTACCTAACTAACTATTTCTTAGATAATTATGTTGAGATATTTTGATGTTCAAATAAAATATTATTTTGTAAATAACTGAAGTAATTTAGGTATATGTACCCACCCATATACTGGTATTTTAGCAAGGTTTCTGATTGTTATTACCAGTAATGTTCTAAATCGAGAAACTTCTCGATTTAGAACAACTGGTAATAACAATAGGTAGTTAGTTATGTAGGTTCAAACAAAATTTAATAAAAACACATCTCGATTCCAAACACTCTAGTGCGTCGTAGTTTTTCTATAAACAAGGTCTATTTAATTACGACACTGTAATAGAATTTGTCTAACGAAGTATTCTGTGTAGTTTCAAGAGGGGAGCAAAAAGCCTGTGATACAAATTGGCGCGTGCATGTCAAGTAATTTAATCAGCCCCCCTTCCCTATGAACGATATCGTGCGAACATAACTTATATTATGTTACAAATATGTATATTTCTTTCATGGGCTATTAATGGTTCATTATGTTAGATATTTAAATATTAAAATTGTCTGTTCATACTATCATTCGTAGTTATATGCGTTCGCGTATTTTTTATCCGATTGAGCTGAAAGATGGCATCGAAATAGCTTCGAGAATGGAGAATGGTATTCGTTGAAGGTCATACAGGTATACGCACCGACATCGACACATACCGACGAGGAGGTAGAGGTCATGTATGAGGATATATCAAAAGCCATGCATGCCTCTAATACCTACTACAATGTTGTGATGGGGGATTTCAACGCAAGGCTGGGTAAGCGAAGTGGTGTAGAGTTGAAAGTGGGACGATTTGGGTATGGGCGACGGAACCATAGGGGCCAAATGTTGGCCGACTTCATGGAGAAAGAGGGCCTCTATATGATGAACTCTTTCTTCGAGAAGCGGCCACACAGGAAGTGGACCTGGATGAGCCCCGACGGTTCTACGAGAAATGAGATCGACTTCATCATGTCTACCAAACGGCACGTATTCAATGATGTCTCTGTGATCAACAGGGTAAAAACCGGCAGCGATCACCGTATGGTAAGA
The DNA here is from genome assembly GCA_920104075.1 of Melanargia galathea. Classification (NCBI taxonomy): domain Eukaryota; kingdom Metazoa; phylum Arthropoda; class Insecta; order Lepidoptera; family Nymphalidae; genus Melanargia; species Melanargia galathea. The sequence goes on from OV049872.1 coordinate 13,820,256, forward strand.
GGCACATTGAATCTGAACATAAAGCTTGAAAGGGCCAGACTGATGAAGTCAACGCTCCGACCTTCTCGTGTCCATATCCAGAACCCCGAGAGCTTCCAACTCGAATTACAAAACCAATTCGCTTGCCTGGCAAATTGCGATTCTGTGGACGAACTGAACAACAGGCTGGTGGAAACTGTCCATGCGGTCGGGTCTAGGTTCTTTAAGACCCACCGTAGAAATAGAACCAAAAAGTTCTCAGACCATACTCTCAATCTCATGGAACAGAGACAGGAAATGAGGCTACAGTCTTCGGGAGACGCGTCTGCCTATCGGCGGATTAATAGACAGATCTCTAAATCACAGACACGCGATCTGCGATACTTCAACACCGAACGTATCAAAGAGACCATTGAGCGTAACAAAGGCTCAAAGGTGTTCGCAAGAGATCTGTCTATAGGTCAGAGCCAGCTGACGCGACTGAAGACCGACAACGGTAGTCTCATTTCGTCAAAACCTGAGATTTTGAGGGAGGTCGAGAAGTTCTACGGACAGTTATACACGTCAACACAGAGGCCTGTTGAAGATTTGGCTAAAGATCCCAGAGCCAAACTGACCCGACACTATACCGAAGATATCCCGGACGTCAGCCTATACGAGATTAGTATGGCTCTTAAGCAGCTTAAAAACAACAAGGCACCAGGTGATGACGGAATCACTGCAGAACTCCTGAAGGCGGGTGGAAGACCAATACTCAAAGTCCTTCAGAGATTGTTCAATTCCGTCATTCACGAGGGAACAACGCCAGAGGCGTGGCACAGGAGCGTGGTGGTTCTCTTCTTCAAGAAGGGAGATAAAACCCTATTGAAGAACTACAGACCCATCTCGCTGCTGAGCCACGTTTATAAGTTGTTTTCGAGAGTCATTACGAATCGTCTCGCTCGTAGGTTTGACGACTTCCAGCCTCCCGAACAAGCCGGATTCCGAAAAGGCTTTAGTACCATAGACCACATACATACGCTGCGGCAGATTATACAGAAGACCGAAGAGTATAATCGGCCACTTTGCTTAGCGTTTGTGGACTATGAAAAAGCCTTTGATTCGGTGGAAACTTGGGCTGTGTTAAGGTCGCTGCAGAGATGTCAAATTGACTACAGGTATATCCAAGCGCTGAAGTGTTTGTACGAAAACGCCACTATGTCAGTCCGTATACAGGACCAGACTACGAGACCAATCCAATTGCAGCGAGGAGTGCGCCAGGGAGATGTTATCTCCCCGAAGCTATTTACCGCTGCGTTGGAAGACGTCTTTAAGCTTCTGGACTGGAACAGACTCGGCATCAACATAAACGGCGAGTACATTACTCAGCTACGGTTTGCCGATGATGTGGTCATTATGGCAGAGACTCTGGGAGACCTTAATACAATGCTCAATGATCTCAGCAGAGTTTCTCAACAGGTGGGCCTGAAAATGAACATGAGTAAGACGAAAATTATGTCTAATGCTCATGTTCCGCTCCACCCAGTAATCGTCGAGAACTCGGCGCTCGAAATTGTGGACGAGTAGGTACATATACCTGGGACACACGGTCCAGCTAGGTAGGTCCAATTTCGAGAAAGAGATCAACCGCCGAATCCAACTCGGCTGGGCAGCGTTCGGGAAACTTCGAGATGTCGTTTCGTCCAATATCCCTCAGTGTCTGAAGACGAAAGTCTTCGAACAGTGCGTGTTGCCAGTGATGACTTACGGATCTGAGACATGGTCGCTGACAATGGGCCTCATAAGAAGGCTCAGGGTCACTCAGCGGGCGATGGAGAGAGCTATGCTCGGAGTATCCCTGCGGGATCAAATCAGAATTGAGGAGATCCGCAGGAGAACCAGAGTCACCGACATAGCTCATCGAGTCGCGAAGCTGAAGTGGCAATGGGCGGGGCACATTGCTCGAAGAACCGATGGACGTTGGGGTCCCAAGGTGCTTGACTGGCGACCTCGCACCAGCAAACGAAGCGTGGGAAGACCCCCCACTAGATGGACAGACGATCTCAAGCGAATCGCTGGCAGCCGCTGGAAACAAGCGGCGCAAGATCGTGTTCTGTGGCGATCCTTGCAAGAGACCTATGTCTAGCAGTGGACGTCTATTGGTTGAGACGACGACGACGACGACGAGAATGGAGATGGACATAGGAAGCATCCCGGAAAAGAGTTCTCTGGGGACGATGTCCTTTATGCGTTTTACAAAACATCACATCCTGTTCAGATTCAATGGCGAATGTTCGGCTCTGGTGTTGAGAATTCTATAGTAGCGTCTAGAAAAATATTGAAATCAAATCTAACCGTAAAAATAACTTATTAGATGTTACATAATAAATGTTACATAATATACAAAACTCTCAGTATCTAAATGAAGAAGGAAAGAAAATGGCACTTCCAATCAAAAGCAAAGCAACACAAACAGTGCACGTGCAAGAGGTTTCATTACTATCGAGTGCTCAATGGGAAACCTTTTTATTATATTAAATTGCTTAGGGCGTTCAGACTACAGCTGGGCGACTTGTACGGGCTCGCCCGTATGATTTATACTGAAGTCGATTTACTCAAATTAGATTAATTTGCTCAATTGTAGCCCTCTTAGCAATGATTTATAAAATTCGACGCACTAATGAGTCTCGTTTTACGAGCTTATCACTTTCCAGGTTTCGATAGTTGTAAGTTTTCATATAGTTGTAATGTAATTATCGTAAAAATACCTATAACTGCAAAGTCTTTGCCTCGTCTTTGTAGCCACAAAATACATAACAGTATGACAACAGTAAGAATAAGATACCATAAAAAAGCGAAACATTTCAAACATGCTTCAATTTGCAGTATTAAGAACTATTTATTATATAAATAATTTTAATTCTCCTTTTTATGTGAAAACTGCAAAGCCACAAATCACAATGTAAGTAATTACGTGCGTCTGTAGATGCATACAAATCGATAAGTATAGTTACGTAGGCTCAAAGGCAAGAAAGTAAGGGAACCCGCACAGATATTTGTGTATTGCGAGCACGTTTAGCGTAATTTCGTCCGCTCAAAGCTGAGTGGAAATCGTTGTAAGTACCACTCACGGCCATAACGCACGCACATTACATCGGTTAACGTAAATGCGAATGTGATAGCGGCTACACTGAGCATCAAAAATGTACTGGAGAAACTACATTTTTAGCTTAGCGAATATAGAAATGTACCTATCTAACTGAAGTTTATACACAAGTATTTAGGCTGATTTGCCAGAAGGTTCGCGTGGGATGTAGCTTTTTAAAAATCCCGTGAGAACTCTTGATTTCTCGGGATAAGCCCTTAGTTCACTCCTTGCATAAATTAAATAATGAATAAATAATTATGGATGAATACTAAAGCTCTCATATAGCGGGAATAACTCCAAGAAGGTATTTATAATTTTTTTCGTACCACTTGCTCAAAAAAGTGACATTCTATGCCACAAAAAGCGAACTACAGGTAACCTACCAGGTCTCTGTAGGTGGCTCTGAAGTCGGTATGTCATCGGGCAGGACGAAGTCTGCCGGGTCCACTAGTTATAATAATTAATAATTTGCTTCCAACAAAATCAATAATTGGACCAATGTTTCGAATGTTAACTTTTACTTTTAATTGTCATTATTTTTAATAAATGCTTATCTCATATTATTATTGTGTTAATTTTTTCGCAAATGGTACGAAAAGTAGAGTATTTTCCTCGGTGATAAAGCTGTCTTAGTCTTGGGTGAACTTAAATCCCTCGCTACACTCAGGACTCGTCTTAAATCCCTCGCTTCGCTCGTGATTTAAGTTTTTAACACCATCGCTACGCTCGGGAGTAAACCTCGAGTCCTTCGTTACGCTCGCGATTTAAATCGTCACCCGCGACAGAAGACACTGCTTTATCCCCTTGGTTAATAATCTACTGGGTAATTCTCACGAAAACATGAAATTCTTGTTCTTTCAGTTTTTACAAAAATCTAATAAAGATTTATTGGTAGATATTATTTTTTAGCAATCTGCATTACTGTGCCTAAGAATGTCAATTATTATTTCCGAACTATATGTATAAATAAATAAATTACATTGTAAATAATGTACCAAAAATCATTCCCTCACTATGTCCCAAGCTCCAGATTAAATTACTTTTATATTTTTAAAGACACAAAAAAATCAATTAAAAGCGATGCATGTTTGACTAATCTATTAAAAATACACCAGATTTAAGAAAATATTTCTCATTTGGTTAATAAAGTGCGGACCGGAATTTAAAAAAAATAACATACACGTGTCCCAAGAAATTAAATCATTCCCTCACACCTTTACTGACAGTCGTTTTATGAACGCATTTTTAATCAAACTCGAACGCTAAAATTAATTTTAGATAGTTGGCAGTACTGTCGATTTTTCCATATGGCAAAATTATCGTTAGCGTGTTAGAGTTTTTGTTGTAAAAAGGTTTAGTTTATATTTTTTTAATATTTAATTTGTGACCGTCATTCCATCACATTCTATAAAAACAAAAGGTAAGTATTTTAACTATTATTAATTATATCGTAATGTGGGTTTTAGGGACTTGTTTAGTTATGCAAAAAATCTTTATTCTTATAGGATTATATCACGTGATTTTTTTTAGTTATGCTTGATTTCGTCATTACCTCGCCGTCATTCCCTCATTTTAATGTGTAGTGAGGGAATGATGATTTACAAGGGAATCGTTTTCGACTGAGTCAGTTTATCTTTTTCGAACTAACCTTCAAATTTACGATGCCATCTTGTTGTAGGATCAAATAATGCCAAGAAGAAAGAAGATTAACGAAGAAGAAGATAAATTAACACAAATTTTGCATATGTTCAATAATAATCTAAGATCAACAGTTGTAGCCAGGAAAGATGTAGTGCAGAGGATCGAGCCCCCAAAATTAATCAAAAGAGGATGTTATTTTGTGAAGAAAATAGATCAGTCAGATGTCTAATCCCTACTAATTATATTATATTATTATGAATACGAAAGTAACTATGTCTGTCTGACTGTTACGCTTTCACGCCTAAGCCGCTGAACCGATTTTGATGTTCAGTATAGAGATAGATTGGACCTTGGAGAAGAACATAGGCTAGCTTTTGTTGGTAAAAAAAGGTTGGAAGGGGTTGAAATAGGGGATGAAGATTTTTATGGGAGTCCGTCATTATTGAAGATAATAATCCTTATCTACTAAAATTATAAATATGCAAAAGTAGCTCTCCATCTGTTACCTTTTCACAGCTCAACCACTGAACGGATCTTCACGAAATATGGCACAGAGCTGGCCTGTATCCTGGAGACGGACACAGGCTACTTTTATCCCGAAAAATTCCACTTTCCCAAGTGTTCCCAGAGGATTTTCAAAAAACCTATATCCATGCAGACGAAGTCGTAGGCATCAGCTAGTTGATAATAAAGAATTAAAGAGATTTGTTTTATTAACTTTTATACTTGAAAAAAGAGCTTAGTTTTTTTTGGCAAAGAGAACTTTTTTGCAGATTTATTTTTAGTTCTTTAATTTTCAAGAAATTATTTTTTTGTGTTTTTTTTGTTTTTTTTTTGTTTTAGTAAAGCTTTTACTAACTTTGATAATGAATAGATTAGAATAAGAGCTTTATTTGATTGAAAAAATACTATTTATGTTAATATTTAAGGAATCTAAGCTTTTTTGATTGTTTTTTATAACTGTCAATATGATAAAGTGATAAGACAATAAAATTCACAAAGATTGTCATCTACAGACTGAATACTTTATGATTATCTTCACAACAGTTCCTAGCAATGTAAGAAAATATATTTGATAAACAAATTAAAAAATAAACATCGTTTTACTGTCAGAGATTCATGAATTGTTTGTAAAAGTCATTCCCTCACCTAAGACGTCATTCCCTCATTCTAATTTTTTTAAATACCCTTATAACTTTTGTAAACAATTTTTTTTCTTGGGACCACTATATAATTTAAATTTAGTTACATAATTACAACATAATTTATAAAAAATAAATACAAATATCCATCAAAAATTTTCATTAATTTTTTGGAACCGAATTTCAACATTTCGTGAGAACTACCCTACTATTATCTACATATTTTAAGATTTAATTATGAAATATCTATTTTTTGATAAACATTTAGTTAGGTATATAGGTACTTTAGGTGTAAACAAAAGATAAATATGGGCGAAAATATTTAAATACATTCTTAAAATAGAAGAACTAGACCTCTCAGTGATTATAAATATTAATATATATATAGCTGCTCGTGCTGATTCACTGACTGATTGATCACCCCTCCTGTAAAATTTTGTATGAAAAATTTTTTTTTCATTAATGGTTTCGTATAGAGGACAAAAATTCATTCGGAACAAAAATATGGAGAGAGCTGATGATTGAGGATTTGGGAGACGGGTGAAGAGCACGCTTAAGGTATTGAAGATAGGTGGGAGGTGCTCGAGCAAATGTCACTCAAAACGTCATCCAATTGGCAGTGAGCCGAAAAAAAATTCAAAATGGCGAGAAAAAGATGGCCGCCATACAAATTTTGTCCGTGTCCATCTCGGAGGATATAAAAGATGGAAGAGTGATTTCTTCGGAAAAGATGATCAGGAGCCAAAGGTCTACTCGATGAGTAGAAAAAAAAATCAAAATGGCGGAATTTATTTTTCCAAAGAAAATGTATGGCGAATATTGAAGAGACTACAAGTTGTAAACTATGCAAGGCTTTGATGCGGTTCTTTGGAGAACTCTCAATGAAAAATATGGGAAGACATGATGATTGAGGGTTTGGAAGATGGTTGAGGAGCCCGGGCAGGGTATGGCAGATAGATGGGAGGTGCTCAAACAAAAATTACTCAAAACCTCATCCAATTAGCACTGAGCTGAAAAAAAAACAAAATGGCGGATTCAAGATGGCGGCTATACAAATTTCGTCGGTGTCTATCTCACCAAGTATAAAAGATGGAAGAGTGGTTTCTTGGCAAAAGATGATCAAGAACTAAAAATCTAATAGATGAACAGAAAAAAACAAGATGGCGGAATTTATGTTTTCACACAAAAAGTTTTTTTAGTGATGGTTTCGTATACAAGACAAAAATTCATGCGGTGGAAAAATATGGAGAGAGCTGATGATTGAAGATTTTGGAGACGGGTAAGGAGCACGGTCAGGGTATTAAAGATAGGTGAGAGGTGCTCAATCAAAAATTACTTGAAACCTCATCCAATTGGCAGTGATCTAAAAAAAAATACCAAAATGGTGGATTCAAGATGGCGGCCATACAAATTTCGTCGGTGTCTATATTACTGATTATAAAAGATGGAACAGTGGTTTTTAGGCAAAAGATCATCAAGACATGGTTTACTTGATAAATAGAAAAAAAACAAGATGATGGAATTTATTTATCTATACAACATATACGACGAATATTGAAGTTGGTACCTATGCAAGACTTTGATACAGTTTCTATTCAAAATTTGTTTTTATGGAAGAACTCTCATTCTGACAAATAATTCGGAGAAAAAATATGGGGAGTGATAATGATCGAGGGTTAGGAATATGGGAAAGATAGGTGGAGGCTGCTCAAACCAAAATATCCAAAAGCAAAACCTCGCGGTCCGCTTTAGCGGGCCGCGCACCCACGCGCCATACTTTAATATATATATAGCTGCTCGTGCTGATTCATTGACTGACTCACTGATTGATCACCCCTCCTGTAAAATTTTGTATGAAAATTTTTTTTTTCACAAATGGTTTCGTATAGAGGACAAAAATTCATTCGGAACAAAAATATGGAGAGAGCTGATGATTGAGGATTTCAGAAACGAGCGACGGGCACGCTTAAGGTATTGAAGATAGGTGGGGGGTGCTCGAGCAAATGTCACTCGAAACGTCATCCAATTGGCAGTGAGTTGAAAAAAAATTCAAAATGGCGAAAAAAACATGGCCGCCATACAAATTTCGTCGGTCTCCATCTCGGAGGGTATAAAAGATGGAAGAGTGGTTTCTTCACAAAAGATGATCAGGATCGAAAGGTCTACTCGATGAATAGAAAAAAATTCAAAATGGCGGAATTTATTTTTCCATAGAAAATGTATGGCGAATATTGATGAGACTACAAGTTGTAAACTATGCAAGGCTTTGATGCGGTTCTTTGGAGAACTCTCACAGAAAAATATGGGAAGACATGATGACTGAGGGTTTGGAAGATGGATGAAGAGCCCGGGCAGGGTATTGTAGATAGATGGGGGCTGCTCAAACAAAAATTACTCAAAACCTCATCCAATTGGCACTGAGCTGAAAAAAAAACAAAATGGCGGATTCAAGATGGCGGCTATACAAATTTCGTCGGTGTCTATCTCACCAAGCATAAAAGATGGAAAAGTGGTTTCTGGGAAAAAGATGATCAAGACCTAAAGATTTACTTGATGAACAGAAAAAAAAATCAAGATGGCGGAATTTATTGTTTCACACAAAAAAGTTTTTTTAGTGATGGTTTCGTATACAAGACAAAAATTTATGCAGAGGAAAAATATGGAGAGAGCTGATGATTGAAGATTTTGGAGACGGGTAAGGAGCACGGTCAGGGTATTGAAGATAGGTGAGAGGTGCTCAATCAAAAATTACTTGAAACCTCATCCAATTGGCAGTGATCTAAAAAAAAATACCAAAATGGCGGATTCAAGATGGCGGCCATACAAATTTCATCGGTGTCTATATTACTGATTATAAAAGATGGAACAGTGGTTTTTAGGCAAAAGATCATCAATACATGGTTCAAAATTTGTTTTTATGGAAGAACTCTCATTTTGACAAATGATTCGGAGAAAAAATATGGGGAGTGATAATGATCGAGGGTTAGGAATATGGGAAAGATAGGTGGAGGCTGCTCAAACCAAAATACCCGAAAGCAAAACCTCGCGGTCCGCTTTAGCGGGCCGCGCACCCACGCGCCATACTTTAATATATATATAGCTGCTCGTGCTGATTCATTGACTGACTCACTGATTGATCACCCCTCCTGTAAAATTTTGTATGAAAAATTTTTTTTTCACTAATGGTTTCGTATAGACGACAAAAATTCATTCGGAACAAAAATATGGAGAGAGCTGATGATTGAGGATTTCAGAGACGAGCGAATGGCACGCTTAAGGTATTGAAGATAGGTGGGGGGTGCTCGAGCAAATGTCACTCGAAACATCATCCAATTGGCAGTGAGCTGAAAAAAAATTCAAAATGGCGAAAAAAAGATGGCCGCCATACAACTTTCGTCGGTCTCCATCTCGGAGGGTATAAAAGATGGAAGAGTGGTTTCTTCGCAAAAGATGATCAAAATCCAAAGGTCTACTCGATGAATAGAAAAAAAATTCAAAATGGCGGAATTTATTTTTCCATAGAAAATGTATGGCGAATATTGAAGAGACTACAAGTTGTAAACTATGCAAGGCTTTGATGCGGTTCTTTGGAGAACTCTCAAAGAAAAATATGGGAAGACATGATGATTGAGGGTTTGGAAGATGGATGAGGAGCCCGGGCAGGGTATTGTAGATAGATGGGAGGTGCTCAAACAAAAATTACTCAAAACCTCATCCAATTGGCACTGAGCTGAAAAAAAAACAAAATGGCAGATTCAAAATGGCGGCTATACAAATTTCGTCGGTGTCTATCTCACCAAGTATAAAAGATGGAAGAGTGGTTTCTTAGAGAAATATGATCAAGAACTAAAAATCTACTTGATGAGCAGAATGATTCGAAGTAAATATATGGAGAATGATAATGATCGAGGATTAGGAATATGGGAGAGATAGGTGAGGCTGCTCAAACCAAAATACCCGAAAGCGAAACCTCGCGGTCCGCTTGCGGGCCGCGCACCCACGCGCCCTACTAGTTAATATATATATAGCTGCTCGTGCTGATTCATTGACTGACTCACTGATTGATCACCCCTCCTTTAAAATTTTGTATGAAAAATTTTTTTTTCACTAATGGTTTCGTATAGAGGACAAAAATTCATTCGGAACAAAAATATGGAGAGAGCTGATGATTGAGGATTTCAGAGACGAGCGAATGGCACGCTTAAGGTATTGAAGATAGGTGGGGGGTGCTCGAACAAATGTCACTCGAAACGTCATCCAATTGGCAGTGAGCTGAAAAAAAATTCAAAATGGCGAAAAAAAGATGGCCGCCATACAAATTTCGTCGGTCTCCATCTCGGAGGGTATAAAAGATGGAAGAGTGGTTTCTTCGCAAAAGATGATGAGAATCCAAAGGTCTACTTGATGAATTGAAAAAAAATTCAAAATGGCGGAATTTATTTTTCCATAGAAAATGTATGGCGAATATTGAAGAGACTACAAGTTGTAAACTATGCAAGGCTTTGATGCGGTTCTTTGGAGAACTCTCAAAGAAAAATATGGGAAGACATGATGATTGAGGGTTTGGAAGATGGATGAGGAACCCGGTCAGGGTATTGTAGATAGGTAGATAGGCTCAAACAAAAATTACTCAAAAACTCATCCAATTGGCACTGAGCTAAAAAAAACCCAAAATGGCGGATTCAAGATGGCGGCTATACAAATTTCGTCGGTGTCTATCTCATCAAGTATAAAAGACGGAAGAGTGGTTTCTTAGCAAAAGATTATCAAGACCTGAAGGTATACTTGACGAACAGAAAAAAAATCAAGATGGCGCAATTTATTTTTTCACACAAAATATATAATGGCGAATATTGAAGAGACTATAAGTTGGGAAACTATACAAGACTTTAATAAGGTTCCTTTTCAAAATTTGTTTTTATGGAAGAACTCTCCTTCTGGCAAATGATTCGGAGAAAAAAATTTGGAGAGTGATGATGATCGAGGGATTGGAAGATGGATGAGGAGCACGGCCAGGGTTAAAGATGCTGAAAATGATAGAAGAAGGTGGAGGCTGCTAAAACAAAAATAATACTGAAATCCTCGCGGTCCGCTTTAGCGGGCCGCGCAGCCAAGCGCCCTACTAGTTAATATATATATAGCTGCTCGTGCTGATTCATTGACTGACTCACTGATTGATCACCCCTCCTGTAAAATTTTGTATGAAAAATTTTTTTTTCACTAATGGTTTCGTATAGAGGACAAAAATTCATTCGGAACAAAAATATGGAGAGAGCTGATGATTGAGGATTTCGGAGACAGGTGAGCAGCACGCTTAAGGTATTGAAGATAGGTGGGGGGTGCTCGAACAAATGTCACTCGAAACGTCATCCAATTGGCAGTTAGCTGAAAAAAAATTCAAAATGGCGAAAAAAAGATGGCCGCCATACAAATTTCATCGGTCTCCATCTCGGAGGGTATAAAAGATGGAAGAGTGGTTTCTTCGCAAAAGATGATGAGGATCCAAAGGTCTACTTGATGAATTGAAAAAAAAATCAAAATGGCGGAATTTATTTTTCCATAGAAAATGTATGGCGAATATTGAAGAGACTACAAGTTGTAAACTATGCAAGGCTTTGATGCGATTCTTTGGAGAACTCTCAAAGAAAAATATGGAAAGACATGATGATTGAGGGTTTGGAAGATGGATGAGGAGCCCGGGCAGGGTATGTTAGATAGATGGGAGGTGCTCAAACAAAAATTACTCAAAACCTCATCCAATTGGCACTGAGCTGAAAAAAAAACAAAATGGCGGATTCAAGATGGCGGCTATACAAATTTCGTCAGAGTCTATCTCACCAAGCATAAAAGATGGAAGAGTGGTTTCTGGGAAAAAGATGATCAAGACCTAAAAGTCTACTTGATGAACAGAAAAAAACAAGATGGCGGAATTTATTTTTCTACACAAAAAAAAATTATTGATGGAAAAATACGGAAAGAGCTGATGATCGAAGATTTTAGAGAGGGATGAAGAGCACGGCGAGGGTATTGAAGATAGGTGGGACGTGCTCAAACAAAAACTACTCGAATCCTCGCGGTCCGCTTGCGGGCCGCGCACCCACGCGCCATACTAGTTTAATATGTATTTGGTAGCCTTTCAATCCATGAAGGTAAGTTAATTAAAGCTTTATTAGAGACAAATAATTAATACTAGATATTTAACGAATGAATACCTACATTAATGAGTTGAATTTTATGCACTTGTAATTACATAATTGTGAATTTTATGTAAATTGCAGTTGGTCATTACTCATTAGCAAGAGGATGTATAGTCCGTTTCAATAGAGTTGAGCTAAAATGTAAACCATAAACTTAAATCGTGCCAAGTTTCATTTCAATCCATTCTGTAGTTTTTTAGCAAAAAGGTGCAGTGTTGGTTTACATTTTAGTTCAACTCTATTGAAACGGACCATAGGTACACAGCCTTTTAAATATATACCTAATTACTAGAGAAATTACGATAAAAACGACGTTTTTGATTTGCGTATTTAAATTTTAAAGTACCTTCTTTTAAAATACCTACAGATGTTTTAGTTTTTTATTAAACTATCGGACCCGGCACAATTTTTACAAATTTTGAATACAATTTTTCAACTTATAAACCTTCCTCTTGAATCACTCTATCTATTAAAAAAAACCGCATCAAAATCTGTTGCGTAGTTTTAAAGATTTAAGCATACTTAGGGATATAGGGACAGAGAAAGCGACTTTGTTTTATACTATGTAGTGATCACTAAGTAGGATACCTAGTTAAATTATAAATTTTGAACGCTTAAAAAGATTTTAAACGCTACATTTCCCATAAGTTATTTATTCTTTCTTTTATGTTAGGTTAGTAGTAGTTACCTATTCTTTGCAAATAAATATAAAACTGAAAAAAAAAAAAAAAGCTGTGATAGCCTAGTGGTTAGGACGACCGACTTCTAATCGGAGGTCGTGGGTTTTCAATTCAATTCAATTCATTTATTCATTGCTCAGAACATGGTACAGTACATATTATTATGGATGTTACATTATACTTAATAGATCAACATGTTCGACCGTAATCGGTGTACAATGATATTTCAACTAATATATTAATTATTTTATCAAAAGATTTTTTTTTAAATTGACAGATAATGTAATCATACATGTGAACCCTTCTTTCATACAAGACAAATATCTACTAGATATTACAAAAACAACAGAAAATGCGGCTACTAGAATAATTATCTTAGTCATGGAAATAATCACACTATTTTATAATCAAATCTTAGAACATAAAGTTTTATCTCAATGTCTATAAATAATTAATACAATAATTTAATTAATAAATGTCAAAAAATTCCTTAAGGTCATAAAAATTGTGCATGTTAAGCCATTTGTATAGTTCAGTTTTAAATCGTTTTAAAGGTAATAGTTTGATGTGTTTAGGGATTTTATTAAATACTAGCTGAACCCCGCAACTTCGTTCGCGTAGATATAGGTTTTTATATAGGATCGGATCGGATCCCATAATTATTTTATGTACCTAAACTAAATGTAGCCTAAGTTACTCCTTATAACATTGAAAGTTCCATTAAAATCGATCCAGCCGTTTCGGAGATTAGCTGGAAGAAATAGACAGACCGATAAACATAAATTTAAACGCACACCAGTTTAAAATAAGCCGTACGTTCAAAGATCCGGGTCCCAAGTTATTTGAACCCAATACTGAGGGTTCTAATGTCTGTCATTTCTAAACTAAAAGACCTATGACCTTGAAATATTTACGGAACAATAACTAAAGTATTACCTTTCTAACAAAAAAAGAATGAGTAAAATCGAACAACGCGTTAATGAATTACAGCTAAATACACGTTTTAACTTTCATCCCCTCTCCCAAGGGAACCGTGCTGAATTTCGGGATAAAAAGTATCCTATAACCTACATCGGAGTATAAACTCAAATCGTACCAAGTTTCATTCGAATCCATTCAGTAGTTTCGGCGTGATGCGCGGCCAAGATACAGACAGACAGACAGACAGACAGACAGACAGACAGACAGACAGACAGACAAAAATGAAAAAAATTGCAGTTTTGGCTTCAGTATCGATTATAGAGTGCCCTGCAATAAAAATTTTCAAAATATCTTCAATGTACAGAATTGGATCTGTTACAGTTTTATTATATTATAGATTTTAATACACATCATAACACAATTTTTTACAAAATACATAGTCCTAGGTATATAATTTAGAGTTAAACGATCCATATTTCTATTGCTACGAACATGATTATAATATGTATAGCTTGCAGTTGTAAATAATGACTTGTGTTTTTTAACGAAGCAACAGATTTCCAATATGTATAGACAAGGGAACGGTAGTAACTTTAACTTTTTAACTTTAACTTTAACTTTAACTTTTTAACTTTGGTTCGATCCCGGGGCACGCACCTCTAACTTTTCGGAGTTATGTGCGTTTTAAGTATTTAAATATCACTTGCTTTAACGGTGAAGGAAAACATCGTGAGGAAACCTGCACGCCTGAGAGTTCTCCATAACGTTCTCAAAGGTGTGTGAAGTCTGCCAATCCGCTTGGCCAGCGTGGTAGACTATGGCCAAAACCCTTCTCACTCTGAGAGGAGACCTGTGCTCTGTAGTGAGCCGGTAATGGGTTGATCATGATGATGATGATGATAAAACTGAGGTAGGTATCTGTGATACCCGAATAACCGCGTCTTATATACGTACCTACTAAAATCAGAATAAATGATTAATTATTTGAACGGTAGCATAATCTAAACACAGTTTTAAACATTTTTGTTTGTCTAATTATTTTGTCTTAATCTTCTGAACCGATTTTGGTGAGACAAAGAAGAGGTAAAAATAAAAGCTGTTGATTTAAGGGACACTATCCAGGGTAATAGATACTTTTTGAGGCCTTATCATTGCAACGATTTTGATGAAATTCTTCTCCAACGACGACGCGAAGAAATTCGCGGGCATCAGCTAGTTTTATATAAATCCTAAAAATCGATAGACTTTTCTCACGATCGAGAAAGTAGCGCGCTCATTCATTTCCCGCGCGGCCGGAAATGTGTTCACGTGCCTCGCAGGAAGTTGATTTTTCGTTGATTCATGACTAAATGTAGGTACTGAACCTCTTATATACTTGGGGTCTTTATATTTTTATGAATCATTCATGTACATTCATAATAATTATTATGTATGAGCCCAAATAGAGAAACAGTCAGGGCGTGGAATGGAAAACTTTTTAATTATTTTATTAGTACATGATCGGCTTACGCTTGACCACAATCATGCCTGATGGAAAGCAATGATTAGTCTAAGTTGGAGCGGAATATTCAGCCTTATTCACTCTTATCTTGAAGGTGGTACTCAAATCGTAGGTACATACGTGGTAGAAAAGGTCGACGGTTCAAATCCCACCCGTTACACTATTGTTTGTAGTAGGTAGGTATAGGTACTCGTACCTAGTTGCTCCTAGTCCTAGTACAAGCTTTTCGCTTAGTTAGAGGGGAAAGTGGAATATAAGCTATATGTTCATGTCTATTAGGTATTCTTTAAAAAAATCGATGAGAAATGACATTAAGTACCTATGTTGTTTTTTTTTTTAATTTTTGCTGGACTCTATGCACTCATGGCATGCTCATTTATAGCACAGCTCAGTCATGCAATCTAACAGTCATGGTATATGTACTCATGTTTTTTACAGTGTATAATTAATATGGCGCTAAGTGACGAAATACCATCAGTCCAAAATGATTAGCTGTTATATCTACAACAAGTTTTTACTGTGTGGTGTGGTAATAAATGTTATTTCTGATGAAAGTGGAAAAGGAGATGATATCGCATATTATTTTGAGATAATATCCATCGTTACAAGTCATTTAGTCACGGTGCACGAGTGCGATGCGCTAACGCTAATCGAATGATCCTCGCCTCACAGCTCACAGCACTTGAAAGAGAAGCGTTCGCTGCTGGAATACTAAACTTGTTAACAGACAGTAATATCACCATGTCAAATCGAGAGTAGAGGGTACATAAATACTTAGAATAGGAATCAGTGCTCAAAGACCGAATTCGCTCATAACGCGTTGTGGCATCCAATTTTCAAAATTCGAAGTTTGTGTGCTTCTGGGAAGCTTTGTTTTTAGGGTTCCGTACCCAAAGGGTAAAAACGGAACCCTATTAATGTCACTCGGCTGTCTGTCTGTCTGTCCTGCGGTCACAGGTCTCTAGCTCGCAGATGAAATGAGTTACAAACCTGAAATTTTGGTATTTTGTGTAGAACGTTGACCCAAAATCAAATATTGAATTAGAAATTGAATTAAATTAATTTTCAGGGGGGCTCCCATACATGAGAAAGGAGCCGGCAAAAAAAATTTTTTCTTACCCTAGCTTGTGGGGTATCATTGCTTAGAACTCATTGAGTAGAGTAAGAATATATATTTTTTTAATTTTTTGCTCAAAAAATAAGGAAATGGGGGGCCATCAAAGTTGTCAGTTTTAGACCATTTTTGTGACGGGGGCTATCTCAAAAACTTAACTAGTTAGGAATATGATATTTCGGTATATTATGTACCATACGAAAAAATACTGAAAACAAAACAAAACAAACGAACAATTTTTGAGTTTTTCTTTCACGGTTTGTTGCGATGTCTAGCTCGAAAATTAAGTATTTCTTAGACCCAAAATATTATATTGTTCATAATTTTGTACGGAACCCTAAAAGAGCGAGGCCCGACTCGCACTTGGCCGATTTTTTATTAATTAACATCAAAAAAGTAGTGATGGTTTGTATAAATACGTCATGCAGTGTTCCGAGCGATATCGGTCTACGTATAATATACTAGTATGGCGCGTGGGTGCGCGGCCCGCAAGCGGACCGCGAGGATTCGAGTAGTTTTTGTTTGAGCACGTCCCACCTATCTTCAATACCCTCGCCGTGCTCTTCATCCGTCTCCAAAATCTTCGATCATCAGCTCTTTCCGTATTTTTCCATCAATAATTTTTTTTTGTGTAGAAAAATAAATTCCACCATCTTGTTTTTTTCTGTTCATCAAGTAGACTTTTAGGTCTTGATCATCTTTTTCCCAGAAACCACTCTTCCATCTTTTATGCTTGGTGAGATAGACTCTGACGAAATTTGTATAGCCGCCATCTTGAATCCGCCATTTTGTTTTTTTTTCAGCTCAGTGCCAATTGGATGAGGTTTTGAGTAATTTTTGTTTGAGCACCTCCCATCTATCTAACATACCCTGCCCGGGCTTCTCATCCATCTTCCAAACCCTCAATCATCATGTCTTTCCATATTTTTCTTTGAGAGTTCTCCAAAGAATCGCATCAAAGCCTTGCATAGTTTACAACTTGTAGTCTCTTCAATATTCGCCATACATTTTCTATGGAAAAATAAATTCCGCCATTTTGATTTTTTTTTTCAATTCATCAAGTAGACCTTTGGATCCTATCATCTTTTGCGAAGAAACCACTCTTCCATCTTTTATACCCTCCGAGATGGAGACCGATGAAATTTGTATGGCGGCCATCTTTTTTTCGCCATTTTGAATTTTTTTTCAGCTAACTGCCAATTGGATGACGTTTCGAGTGACATTTGTTCGAGCACCCCCCACCTATCTTCAATACCTTAAGCGTGCTGCTCACCTGTCTCCGAAATCCTCAATCATCAGCTCTCTCCATATTTTTGTTCCGAATGAATTTTTATCCTCTATACGAAACCATTAGTGAAAAAAAAATTTTTCATACAAAATTTTACAGGAGGGGTGATCAATCAGTGAGTCAGTCAATGAATCAGCACGAGCAGCTATATATATATTAACTAGTAGGGCGCGTGGCTGCGCGGCCCGCTAAAGCGGACCGCGGGGTTTCGAGTAGGTTGTTTTTGTTTGAGCAGCCTCCACCTATCTTTAATACCCTGGCCGTGCCGTGCCTCACCCATCTTCAAAATCTTCAATCATCAGCTCTTTCCATATTTTTTCTCCGCATAATTTTTTTTCTTCTATACGAAACCATTAATGAATATTTTTTTTTTGTGTGACAACATAATTCCGCACTCTTGATTTTTTTTCTGTTCATCAAGTATATCTTTATTTTTTGATCATATTTTTCAAAGAAACTACTCTTCCATCTTTTATACTTGGTGAGATAGACACCGACGAAATTTTTATAGCCGCCATCTTGAATCCGCCATTTTGGTATTTTTTTTTTATCACTGCCAGTTGGATGAGGTTCGAGTACTTTT
This sequence comes from Melanargia galathea, assembly GCA_920104075.1. Taxonomy (NCBI): domain Eukaryota; kingdom Metazoa; phylum Arthropoda; class Insecta; order Lepidoptera; family Nymphalidae; genus Melanargia; species Melanargia galathea. The sequence continues at coordinate 13,838,429 of OV049872.1, forward strand.
AGATTGAGCACCTCTCACCTATCTTCATAAATTCCAAAACATAAATTCCGCCATCTTTTCTTTTTCTGTTCATCTAGTTGATTTTTGGTTTTTGGTCATATTTTTCAAATAAACCACTCTTCCATCTTTTATACTTGGTGAGATAGACACCAACGAAATTTGTATAGCCGCCATCTTGAATCCGCCATTTTGGATTTTTTTTCACCTTAGTGCCAATTGGATGAGGTTCTGAGTATTTTACTATTTTTTGTTTGAGCAGCCCCCATCTATCTACAATACCTACTCTACCCGGGCTCATTAACCATCTTCCAAACCCTGAATCATCATGTCTTCCTATATTTTTCTTTGAGATTTCTCCAAAGAACCGCATCAACCGCCTTGCATAGTTCACAACTTCTCTCTCTCAATATATTCGCCATACATTTTCTATGGAAAAATAAATTCCGCCATTTTGAATTTTTTTTCTATTCATCGAGTAGACCTTCGGATCTTGATCATCTTTTGCTAAGAAACTATTCTTCCATCTTTTATACCCTCCGAGATGGAGACCGACGAAATTTGTATGGCGGCCATCTTTTTTTCGCCATTTTGAATTTTTTTTCAGCTCACTGCCAATTGGATGACGTTTCGAATGACATTTGCTCGAGCACCCCCCACCTATCTTCATTACCTTAAGCGTGCCCGTCGCTCGTCTCCGAAATCCTCAATCATCAGCTCTCTCCATATTTTTGTTCCTAATGAATTTTTGTTTTCTATACGAAACCATTGTTGAAAAAAAAATTTTTCATACAAAATTTTACAGGAGAGGTGATCAATCAGTCAGTGAATCAGCACGAGCAGCTATATATATATTAATGTAAATATACTAGGTACTTTACAATAAAATAGTACCTACCTGCTGCAGAAAGCAGCACAAGTTTTTTTTTATGAACTTGGAATTTAAATAAAAAGAAAAGTAAAAAAATGTTATCTTTTCACGAGTAAAGTCTAGACAAGAGCAAATAGAAAGCTTAGCGACTTAAAAAAGTCATAATGCGGAGTTTACACTAGATACTAGATAGGCGATTAGCACACGTCTGTGATGTCCGGGCCATCTCGGACAGGCCAATATTTATCCAGGCAGGATGTTTGCTCCACGTATATCGCTAAGGGACTAAAAGGTAAGAAAATATTTAAAATCGAGATCTCCACGTGTACACGGACTAAATTGTGTATTGATTTCTGAAGCACGCACGCAAGAACCTGAAGAGTGTACTGTCAAGAACGAAAAGCTTTTGAAGAACCAAAGAGTGAAGAACATTTATTTTGTTCGATTCGTAAGCACTTTATAAAAGTTTATATCTGAATAAAAAATATGTTTATTCTATTCGGCTTTGCTTCAGCTGCCCACAAGATAGTTAAGCCACTTATTGTAACATTTGTTTTGAAAAGAGCAACTGCTGAGTTTCTTGCCGATTCTTCTCAGCAGAATCAGCATTCCGAACCGGTGGTAGATTCTTGGCATGTCATAAGAGTCACACGTTGGCCTACGTGAAATAAATAAATTTTGAATTTGAATTTGTTCAGTATTTTTGAGATTAAGTAATTCACAAGGATTTTATGTAGACTATCGGCAAAGTAAATAAAGCTTTTAGAAATTCTATGATACCCATTGGACTTCTTTATAATATTTTTTAAAAAGGAATCAAGGGCCAAGGCCAAGGATTAAATGTACTGTTGTGACCCCAAACACCTAAATGGTGTTAAATCTGCTGAATATCACGCCATGTCAATATTATACAGTTTCAGAATATCTAAATTCTTTAAAGCTTTGCATCTCAGTGTACCTACCAATCAGTTTATCTAAAGCACTTCTTATCGGGGTAAGTAAACGCAGCAACAAAAAGCGTGACAGGCTGCGCGGTCCGCGCTATCAACAGTTTTTATTATACTTTAGTTATGAATAAACTTTACATATTTGAAGCCAGGGTTTCTTATATATTTTTTATTTGCGGTCCGCGTTTCAACGATGGCCATAGTTTTGTATATATAAGGTAATATAAGATAAGTAATAATCATCATCATCATCATGATCAACACATTACCGGCTCACTACAGAGCACGGGTCTCCTATCAGAGTGAGAAGGGTTTTGGCCATAGTCTACCACGCTGGCCAAGCGGATTGGCAGACTTCACACACCTTTGAGAACGTTATGGAGAACTCTCAGGCATGCAGATTTCCTCACGATGTTTTCCTTCGCCGTTAAAGCAAGTAATATTTAAATAATTAAAATGCACATAACTCCGAAAAGTTAGAGGTGCGTGCCCGGGATCGAACCCACGACCTCCGATTAGAAGTCGGTCGTCCTAACCACTAGGCTGTCACAGCTTATATAATAAGTAATCTATCTATCTATCTATAATATAATAAAACTGTAACAGATCCAATTCTGTACATTGAAGATATTTTGAAAATTTTTATTGGAGGGCACTCTATAATCGATACTGAAGCCAAAACTGCAATTTGTTTCATTTTTGTCTGTCTGTCTGTCTGTCTGTCTGTCTGTCTGTCTGTCTGTCTGTCTGTCTGTCTGTCTGTCTGTATCTTGGCCGCGCATCACGCCGAAACTACTGAATGGATTCAAATGAAACTTGGTACGATTTGAGTTTATACTCCGAGGTAGGACATAGGATACTTTTTATTCCGAAATTCAGCACGGTTCCCTTGGGAGAGGGGAATAAAGTTAAAACATGTATTTAGCTGTAATTCATAAACGCGTAGTTCGATTTAACTCATTCTTCTTTTGTTACAAAGATAGTACTTTATATATTGTCCCGTAAATATTTCAAGGTCATGAGTTTATTAGTTCAGAAATGACAGACATTTATTGGGTTCAAATAACTTGGGACGCGGATGTTTGCACGTATGGCTTATTTTAAACTGGCGTGCATTTAAATTTATGTTTGTCGGCCTGTCTATTTGTTCCAGCTAATCTCCGAAACGGCTGTATCGATTTTGATGGAACTTTTAATGGCAGATAGGTGATGTTAAAGAGTAACTTAGGATACATTTAGTTTAGGTACAAAAAATAATTATGGGTCCGATCCGATTCTATATAAAAACCTATATCCATGCGAACGAAGTCGCGGGGGTCAGCTAGTAATATAATAAGACTGTAACAGATCCAATTCTGTACATTGAAGATATTTTTAAAATTTTTATTGGAGGGCATTCTATAATCGATACTGAAGCCAAAACTGCAATTTTTTTCATTTTTGTCTGTCTGTCTGTCTGTCTGTCTGTCTGTATCTTGGCCGCGCATCACGCCGAAACTACTGAATGGATTCGAATGAAACTTGGTACGATTTGAGTTTATACTCCGAGGTAGGACATAGGATACTTTTTATTCCGAAATTCAGCACGGTTCCCTTGGGAGAGGGGATGAAAGTTAAAACGTGTATTTAGCTGTAATTCATTAATGCGTTGTTCGATTTCACTCATTCTTTCTTTGTTAGAAAGGTAGTACTTTATATATTGTCCTGTAAATATTTCAAGGTCATAGGTTTTTTAGTTCAGAAATGACAGACATTACAACCCTCAGTATTGGGTTCAAATAACTTGGGACCTGGATCTTTGAACGTACGGCTTATTTTAAACTGGTGTGCGTTTAAATTTATGTTTGTCGTTCTGTCTATTTGTTCCAGCTAATCTCCTAAACGGCTGGATCGATTTTAATGGAACTTTCAATGTTATAAGGAGTAATAACGGGCTACATTTAGTTTAGGTACATAAAAGAATTATGGGATCCGATCCGATCCTATATAAAACCTATAAACATGCGAACGAAGTCGCGGGGGTCAGCTAGTAATATAATAAAACTGTAACAGATCCAATTCTGTACATTGAAGATATTTTGAAAATTTTTATTGGAGGGCACTCTATAATCGATGCTGAAGCCAAAACTGCAATTTGTTTCATTTTTGTCTGTCTGTCTGTCTGTCTGTCTGTCTGTCTGTCTGTCTGTATCTTGGCCGCGCATCACGCCGAAACTACTGAATGGATTCGAATGAAACTTGGTACGATTTGAGTTTATACTCCAAGGTAGGTTATAGGATACTTTTTATCCCGAAATTCAGCACGGTTCCCTTGGGAGAGGGGAAGAAAGTTAAAACGTGTATTTAGCTGTAATTCATTAACGCGTAGTTCGATTTAACTCATTCTTTTTTTTTTAGAAAGGTAGTATTTTAAGTATTGTCCCGTAAATATTTCAAGGTCATAGGTATTTTAGTTCAGAAATGACAGACATTTATTGGGTTCAAATAACTTGGGACCCGGATCTTTGAACGTACGGCTTATTTTAAACTGGTGTGCATTTAAATTTATGTTTGTCGATCTGTCTATTTGTTCCAGCTAACTACCGAAACGGCTGGATCAATTTTGATGGAACTTTCAATGGCAGATAGGTGATGTTATAAGGAGTAACTTAGGCTACATTTAGTTTAGGTACAAAAAAGGATTATGGGATCCAATCCGATCCTATATAAAACCTATATCCAGGCGGACGAAGTCGCGGGGGTCGGCTAGTAATAATAATAATTGACAATTAGTTACTGCGAAGCAATCGAGCAGTAACAAAGTACCTAACTAGTTTGTTTAATAATATTGTGATATAGCGTCGAAAGCTATATTTTGACAATCTACAGATAGATCTGTAGATTGTCAAAATATAGCTGGAGTATTTATTAGAATAAATACTCCTTAAACAACTTAGAGCAGCGATTTTTTGAAATTCCACTGCTAAAAGGGTGAAAAGTAATGGTAAAGTTTGTATGAAGAAACATTTTATTAAAAACCTGATCCAAGCGTCCGAAGTCATTGGCATCAGCTAGTTTGTTATACATATGCCATGGTTATGTATTTTCCGTCTATTTCATAGCGACCTACAGTTGGAAGGCCCTGGCATGTAGGATGCTGGGTTTCGACTGTGTAATGTGTATGGACGATAGCAATATGGGACGGAAGGCGCGCTCTTGACCCCCACTGATAAGCGTCCACAAATAGTGGAAACAGCTGGTATATACATTGGATAACAACGACTATTGTGACATTTATATATGTACTATATACATATAACATACACTGATACACAATTTCGGAGACAAATATTTGCTTGTCTTGGAAACAAGAGGTCGAGGATTTGATTCTTATGATATGGTATAAATCTATCTATAATATAATAAAACTGTAACAGATCCAATTCTGTACATTGAAGATATTTTGAAAATTTTTATCGGAGGGCACTCTATAATCGATACTGAAGCCAAAACTGCAATTTTTTTCATTTTTGTCTGTCTGTCTGTCTGTCTGTCTGTCTGTCTGTCTGTCTGTCTGTCTGTCTGTCTGTCTGTATCTTGGCCGCGCATCACGCCGAAACTACTGAACGGATTCGAATGAAACTTGGTACGATTTGAGTTTATACTCCGAGGTAGGTTATAGGATACTTTTTATCCCGAAATTCAGCACGGTTCCCTTGGGAGAGGGGATGAAAGTTAAAACGTGTATTTAGCTGTAATTCATTAACGCGTTATTCGATTTCACTCATTCTTTTTTTGTTAGAAAGGTAGTACTTTAAGTATTGTCCCGTAAATATTTCAAGGTCATAGGTTTTTTAGTTTAGAAATGACAGGCATTTATTGGGTTCCGATAACTTGGGACCCGGATCTTTGTACGTACGGCTTATTTTAAACTGGCGTGCGTTTAAATTTATGTTTGTCGTTCTGTCTATTTGTTCCAGCTAATCTCCGAAATGGCTGGATCGATTTTAATGGAACTTTCAATGTTATAAGGAGTAACAGGCTACATTTAGTTTAGGTACAAAAAAGGATTATGGGATCCAATCCGATCCTATATAAAACCTATATCCAGGCGGACGAAGTCGCGGGGGTCGGCTAGTTATAAATAAATGAAGTAAATAAAACAATAACTCGCAAGGCAAATTCTGGAAAGCCTTGATCTCTGGATTTTACTATTTATGTTCGCTTGGTACTTATATCTATTTGATAATTCGCTATGACATGACAAGTATCCCGAAAATGTCTCACCTCAAACCACCAAACACACGAATTTTAACTGAATTAAATTTTGTAAACAGGCTCTAAAAATGAACATTTGCGTCTATGGTTTGTCAGATTTATGTTACATAGGCCCAAAGATTTACAAACTGCAAGAAAAATCGGGAAAACTTGAGAATTTGGATCCAGGTGCATAGCTAAACATTTTTGATAGCAATAAATTCAAGTAAGTATATATTTTAAGAGGATTAGTTCAAGATGTCTACATGCCATAATAACTTCGTATTTAACCTTTAAGTACCGACGTGTGGTCTGACAGACACCTCGAGAGTTCGAAAAGTCTGATTACCTATGTTAGCAAAATAGTATCCTCCTGTGCTTCTCTGTACCCCTCGGGAAGTCGCCCAGCAGCGTTCCTGCAGAGTGGCAGTGTTAGCGCGTACGATTTCTGTAAGTTTTGATTTTTATAAGATCACGAGTGGTCTGTCAGACCACTCGTCGGTACTTATGTAACTTTTTTTGGATGCGACTTTTTTCAGATTATATTGTTTTCTCTTTTATTTTCAGTCAGTTATTATAACAATGGATTAGCCAGGTTCTTCAGGCATGAAACAGTCAGCCATAAATAAAATAAATGTGTTCCTGTACGTAAGAAAAGATATCAAACACTGCTTCAATATAAAGACCACCAAGAACGTTTAGTGGAATGGCTAAATAAGAGCTCAGAGTCCGAATCTGAGGTTATCTACCCAAATTTTACTGCTGGAGGGTGACCATAATTCAGCACCTGAACAGACTGTGATACTTGTATGAAACACGTGTGCCTACAATGCAGTAATCCTATGCAAACACTGTTTGTAAACTTTGATAGTTCCTGCAATTTGATACTTTGTGATTTTTGAGAAAACGGTTGATTATTAAGGTTTTTTTATTTTTTATTATTTATCTAGCTATTAATCTTTAAGAAAAAATTGTTTTTAAGAAAAAATAATAGTATTACTGATACATATGAATTATTAAGATAAAAGTTAATTTTTTCCAACGAAGAATCTATGCTTTCTATATTAATGCTTATAATTAGTAATAAATGTGAAAACATCTACATTTTGTTTAATTTATACAATAAGTAGATATTTAACAATACATAGAAACATTTTTTTTAGAAGAATAATAAGAAACACAAAAGTTTTCGATTGGAAAACTATGGTGGTCTGGCAGACCTCACGTCGGTACTTATGTAACTAAAATAGTATGTCGGTACTTAAAGGTTAAGAAGCGTTCACGGTTTCATAAGTAGGCAGGGCATTTTATCTTATTAAGGTTGATATACTGCCTATTACCTACTACTTTAAAAGAGAGTTAAATTCGTGACTATGAATATTTAATATCAGATAATATTACAGCTGGTAGGCTACTAACTAAGTAACTTTTTCCTAAATGGATGTTTTGATATGTTTTAAGTTTATTTTGATAAAGCTTATCACATGGAGAAATGTTAAAATGTTTCGGTTTGTGTGTTTTGACACTTAACAAATTATAAGATAAAAGCAGCGAAATTTTTCAAGTGTTGAAAGGTTTGTGTATTTCTGAATTGTTCGCTATGCTTTACCCGATAATAGTTTTTTTCAGGATCCGCTGAGGGGTTGTAGTTATTTTGTAGGTGTTTCGTTGACATAATTTTATGGGCATGTTTGGGGTATGTACCTACTCGTACCTATTATTTATTTATCAGTGATAAGTATAGATAAAAGCAAATGCTTCACACTTCAAGTAGGTGCTTATTTTTACGCTTTTACATTTGAATACCTACCTATTCTTTGGGATGAGTATATGATATAGTATAGTGATAATACACAACACAAAACGATAGTTAGTGTGATTTTATTTTATTAAAGTTTTCGCTATTGCTTTAGAGAGCACAATTATGTATGTATTGTTGATTTATCATACTGTATTTTTATATAAACAAAGCTATTCAAGGCTCGGATGAAGAAATTCTTCAAGAGCCGGTAACGCTTTTCCTCTGGTTCGCACAATGTTCATGGGCAGTTACATATTATGTAATGGTAAAAATTGTGCATGTAGACCATTGAATTATATTGTACTGACGTGTAGACCTCAAAATTCAGCAGAAAATATTTTTCACGCAAGATTTGTACATATTTTAAAGAAAACAAGTTACAATAATGTGCTACAGTACTGTTCCACAATTTTAAATTTGTTCACAACGGCCCTGTGGCGCAACGGATAACGCGTCTGACTACGGATCAGAAGATTCCAGGTTCGAATCCTGGCAGGGTCGCGAAGTTTGTTTTTTAATTTTATTCAGTATTTTTATTTATTTTTTATCTATTTTTCATCTTTGTTGACGGTATAATCAAGAAGTTTTATTTTTAGTTATGTGGTAAACACAATATTATAATATTGCGTTAAACATCGGCACGTAGGTACATCAAACGCTGAAGGAAAGTGGTGGGGGTAAGCTATTGTATTACGTGCGTGACAGTTCCCATTACGCAGCTATCCCCTCCACGTTTCGTTCAGCGTTCGATGTACGTGGCGCGGGTTTAAATACAGTCAGTAAGTATTTTTCATTAGCTATTTATTGTCCTTACTAACTAAAAAAATCAGCCAAGTGCGAGTCGGGCCTCGCTCTTTCCCCCTGAAAAATAATTTAATTCAATTTTTAATTCAATATTTGATTTTGGATCAACGTTTTACACCAAATACCAAAATTTCAAGTTTGTAACTCATTTCGTCTGCGAGTTAGAGACCTGTGACCGGCGGACAGACGGACAGACAGACAGACAGACAGCCGAGTGACATTAATAGGGCTCCGTTTTTACCCTTTGGGTACGGAACCCTAAAAATCCAAATAAGGTTAACTATTATACTTACTTATTTTATAAATTATGACTATCTATCCTAGAAAAGTAGAGAGAAGAATGACGGAGCAAAAAAAAAACTGCTTCCACCTTTGTATAGCGCACAGATCACAGCTGATGTTTCTGTGATCTATGGTTTATAGTCACTTGTTCAGTGAACACAAATTTCATTTTAGATACTGTTTTATTTTTTTATGATTGCCGCTATATTTTTGTGTACGGTCATTTTTCATTCTATAAAACATATAATATTATCACGGATATGTAATATGTAGGTAGCGTAAATTAAAGCGACAAGTTTCCATAGGCTATCAACCTGTCGACGCTTGGCCTATTCAACAAGTCCGCACTCTCACAAGTTACTACCACTTCCCTCGTAAAAATACGATTTTATGACGGTTTATTATAGAATAGCTACTACATTATATAAAAATATTCACAAGTATTTTTACCGCTGAATATGAAAAACTACTTAAAACTTAATAATAATTTAGTGTGTAAAAGCGAGGGGCAAGCAGCTAGTGGCGTTATGTGATTACCGAAACTAATTAAATAATCTAGAAAGCCGCGTGAAGGTCACTTTTGGTTTTTTTCGTAACTAAAATGTAGCCTATATCATCCGGACCATTACAACGAATCAATAGACACCTTTTTCATCAAAATTGGTCCAATAGTTTAGGCGCTAGTGCTACGGTGGTACACACATAATTCCATACAAAAATTGGCCACAAACATACATACATACATACGTATACCTACATAGACTGCTAAAATCATAAACCTTCCTTTTGGCTTGGCCGTAGTCGGGTAAAAATGAATCCCTATTTTCCTCCATCACGCTTGAACGGCGGAACCGATTTTGACGAAATTGGGTACAGAGGTAGACTAGACCTTGGAGAAGGACATACGCTACTTTTTATCCCGGAAAATTATAGGGTTCCCTAGGGATTTTAAAAAAAGTGGAATAAGTCGCGGGCGTCAGCTATTTAATCCTTCTATACATGTGTTTGTCACCTAACTTCTCCTAAACGGCTAGACCGATTTGGATGAAATTTCAATGAGTTCCTGTATGGTTTGAAAACAATTAGCTACTGGGTAGGTACAGGTAATAATTGACCCGTGTAGTCTGAAATTACTTGGAATTACCTATCGATGTGCAGCCGACCACAAAAACTAGCCATAGGTTATAGGTTTAGTAACGTAAGCAAGCTCTTTTGAAATGGTTTTGGGATAATTCCGTGCAATTGGGATGCAGGGAAAAGGAACTTCGCGGACGACTACAATACTTTAATTCCTATTATACCAAAAGTAGCTACGAAGTACCAGAGATTTTTCGGAATAATAAATGGAATCACAAAACAATTCAACCAGTCACACACATTTGCCAATGTCTGCAAATTCTCTCTCTCTCTGGTTTCCTGAAGTGCCGCCGCCGTGGCGCCGGACAGGTGACACCTTCGTTTGTTTCTAACTATAATACAATGCAATGACCGAGCAAGTTACGTCTACTCAGGATTACGTGACTGCAAGCCTTATTGGTTTTTGTAAATGCGAGTTTGTTTCAAAACGGAAAATAATCTTCGTTAGACCAAGCTAATCCTTACGTGCATACCTACCTACTCGTTGTAGTAAAGAAAGTTAAATTATGTAAGAGTTTGTGAATTTTAATTATTACCTACCTACTGGCCAAATTTTTATTTAGATAATTTATAAAAATAAAGATAGTTAAATATATATTATATAATATGTTAATAGTTCATTAAACAGTTTCTCTTATTCTATGTGTAAAAATATTCTTGAAGCCTAAGGTAAATTTTAATTATTACCTACTGGCCAAATTTTTATTTAGATAATTTATAAAAATAAAGATACTTAAATAATATATTGTAATAGTTCATTAAACAGTTTCTCTTATTCTATGTGTAAAAATATTCTTGAAGCCTAAGGTAAAAATATTGTGATTGCTTTATAGTACCTACCTACTTAAAGTTTATGTGCTACACTAAAATATTCTTGTGACGCAGACTTCATGATCTTGTGTTGACACTGTATATAAATGGAACTCATAAGAACAACATATTTTTTCCATATCCACACTTTGATTCCTGATTATGAAGTTAAATTCTCCTGAATCCTGATAAAGGTGTCGGCGCTATTGACTCGTGGAAAAAGATGTGCAGGTTACGAACTCACCAATTGCTTCTCTTGTAAGCTAAAAGCCTGCAAAATGAGATTTATTATGTACAGCTACCTATGACCTATCATATAAACAGTGATCTATCAATATTAGAAAAATATGAGGCCGTGAAGATGATTTATTTTTAAAATTGACCACAAAAATGTCAGGTAAAAATAACCGTAGCTTGAAATCACGTCGCGTACACCGGAAAAGTCATGTCATAAAATATGAGATTTTTTCTGTGGATTTTTTAGACAACCACGGGCCTCGTCGGTGTTTGCGGTTCACACGGACGTTCTCCTTCACATTTCACACCTCGGCGACCGTTCAAATCTGTTACGTAATCTAAACATGTTTTACATACTAACGTTACTAAAGTGTTGATACCGTAGGTATCCACCTACTCTATACCTATTATCCTACTCTATGATATTATCATTTCTTAAAAAATCTTTTTATAAATTATTTACTTACTTAATTTAAATAATTATGAACCAAAAGTTATATCTACGTCATAATATGCATGTAGAGGATTTAATAAACTTTTTATGAACTAAAAGTAACAAAAATATTCCATTTCAACTCAGTAACAATTTTGCTGTCGAATGATAAAGGCACAACTTCCGATTATGAATATTATCATATTTTAATGTAGTCGTAAAGCGAACGACATTCACAGCACAGTGGCCAGTTGTATATGAACTAATCGACGCGACTGGTGTCCGATTGTCTCATCAGCCCTAATGCATGCACATGGCATTGCATCAGTTTTTCCGCCCTTTCAATACTATAAATATTAAACCAGTTTAACTTGACCCGTTAGCTGAGTACGTTATACTTGTGTAATGAACGGTCTTGTAATAGTGGTTATTTATACGTGGCGCGTTGTGTAACGCCATATGGAGTATTAGCGGGACACTTGGGACGTACCGCTGCAAGGATTGGTCCGATTGGGAACAACTGTCAGCTTTTGCGCACAAACATTGTTTTAGGACTCTTCGCTTTTTGAAGTATGTACCTAGAGTGGTGAACTATTTGTTTTTTCTTTTTGGGGAAAATATGCAATATTTCGTAGTTTTCTCAAAAAAAAAAAAAGGTTCATATGAATCTATACTAATATAATAAAGCGGAAGAGTTTGTTTGTTTGTTTGTTTGTTTGAACGCGCTAATCTCTGGAAGTACCGATCGGATTTGAAAAATTCTTTTTGCATTTGGTTGTCCAACTTTTGGGGCAGGTTATAGGCTATTTAATATCCCTAAAATCCTCCCCTAAGGGGGTAAAATGGGGGTAGGAAGTTTGTATGAAAGTCCTATGTTTTTAAAGTTACAGACCTGAAAATCGGCATTTAGATTATTAGTTTTAAATAATAAAACTCTGTATATTTTATTTTGAAAAATCTTCCCTTAAGGGTGGTAAAATAGGGGATGAAAGTTTTAATGGGAAGTTTTAATTATAATTTTGCTATTATCAACTTAAAATTTCGAAGGTAGGTTAATTCTAGGGCTTAGATATCAGCCTGGAAAATATTTCACGAAAATCCTCCCCTAAGGGGGTAAAATGGGGGTTGGAAGGTTATGTTTTTGAAGTTACAGATATGAAAATAGGATATGAAATTATAATTTTTAAACGATAAAAACCTGTATAAGTAATTTTGGAAAATCTCCCCTTAAGGGTGGTAAAATAGGGGATGAAATTTTTTATGAAAGTCCTATGTTTTTAAAGTTACAAACCTGAAAATCGGCATTTTGATTATGAGTTTTAAATAATAAAACTCTGTAAATTTTATTTTGAAAAATCTGCTTTTAAGGGTGGTAAAATAGGGGATGAAAGTTTTAATGGGAACTAAAAACGATTGCAGCGCCTTCTGGCGGTCTAACTTGAAGCGATCATAGCGCCCTTTGGCGGCCAAAACTGGAAACTAAAAAACGATCACAGCGCCCTCTGGTGGCCTAAGTCGGAAACTTGAAGCAATAGCAGCACCCCCTAGCAGCCAAAACTGGAAACTAAAGAAAACGATTGCAGCACCCTCTAGCGGCGGCCGAAACTGAAGCTAAAAACGATTGCAGCGCCCTCTGGCGGCCAAAACTGGAAACTAAAAAACGATCACAGCGCCCTCTGGCGGCCTAAGCCGGAAACTTGAAGCAATAGCAGCGCCCTCTAGCAGCCAAAAGTGGAAACTAAAAACGATCACAGCGCCCTCTGGCGGCCAAAACTAGAAACTAAAAACGATCTCAACGCCCACTGGCGGTCTAAGCCGGAAACTTGGAGCAATAGCAGCGCCCTCTAGCAAAACTGGAAACTACAAAACGATTGCAGCGCCCTCTTGCGACCAAAACTGGAAATTAAAACGATCACAGTGCCCTCTTGCGGCAAAAACTGGAAACTAAAAAATGATCGCAGCGCCCTCTGGCGGCCTAGGCCAGAAACTTGAAGTGATTGCAGCGCCCTCGGGCGATCAAAACTGGAAACTAAAAATGATCGCAGCGCCCTCTAGCGGCCTAAGCCGGAAACTCGAAGCGATTGCAGTGCCCTCTTATAGTCAAAACTCTTGCGGCCGGAGCTGGAAACTCGAAGCAATTGCAATGACCTCTGACGGCCGCAGGCAGAATCTCGATACGACAGCTGCGCCCTCTGGTGGCCGAAGGCAATTAAATAAATACTAAATTAATAACTAAATCAATAAATAAATAACTCAATAAATAAATAAATAATGTAAAGCTATTTAGTTATTAAATAATTATCTGAATGTGAAAGTGCGGATATTTGGATGTTTAGATGTTTGGATGTTTGGATGTTTGTTACTCTATAACGTCGCAACTACTTAACAGATTTGGCTGACATTTTGAATGGAGATAATGCCCTGACTTAAAACATAGGCAACTTTTTATCCTGAAAAAATCCACAGTTCCCACGGGATTTTGAAAAAACGCAAATCTACAGCTATAGGTAGATCAATATAGCAAACTACCTTGAAAGTAATTATAAAGATTGGAAAAGGGAGCGGGAACAGGAACCAGAAATCCACGATTCCCTCAGGATTTGTGAAAAACCGAAATTCACGCGGGCGAAGCCGCGGGCAACAGCTAGTATAATATATACCTACGATCCTGTCTATTGAATACGTCTGTTGATTTGTGTTAAATATAAAATAATTTATTTACATATTCATGAATCATGGTATTATGAACTAAAAACATAATTTCGACAGTTAATTGAAGATTAAAAAAATAATTCAACATTATCATCAGCTGCAGTCCACTGCAGCACTGAAGACTCTTCATGAACCAGCGCCATTCGCTGTTGTCAGTATGGTTAGTTCAATTCAAGTCTTCCACCGTCGCGCTATGAACGGCGGTCGCTCGATGCTTCTGCATCCAGTGCGCAATTGCCATTGCCATTGCCAACAGCGGCTCTTAGCTCCAACATAAGTAAGAATGCCTGTAACTTGTCTTAATCAGTCAGTCATAGCGCTCCAGCCTCCAAACATATATTTTTTTCTTTTAAAACGAACATTAGCCATGATGAACATAACAGGAGAAAGGAGGGTACCCTTTCTCCTCCAAATAAACGTAGAGCTTGTGCTAGAAAGAAGTACGACAAAAGTGCAACGAGAGGATTTCGAGTCGTCGACCTTTCCATTTTCAGTCCACGCCCTGACCGTTGCGCTATTGAGTCTTTATATTGCCGGTGTCACTAACAAAGAAAGCCATTAAATAACCCATCTATCTTAGCAAAAATGTCCCTTCGAATTTGTGCCTCCATACATTCATATCAGCGACTTAATCAAAACGTGCACTTGTCTCGCCCTCGGGGGACGGGCGGAGGGGCTGGGGATGAATATAGTATATTCATTTCGCCCGCAATGTTTGTACATTAGAGGTCTCGCCCACCGTACCCCACCCCACTAGCTTTACTCCGTCGAGTTACATTCACCGAGGGATGAAGGTGCGTACTATGAAAACTCGCTGGCTGAAACTCGTTTAAAGCAAGGTATGGTAGGGGTATTTTCATTATATGAAAACGTCTGGACTCATGAATTTTGACGAACGGTTATCTAAACACTTTAGGAGTTAGACTGGTCTGACTACAAGAAGACAAGAAGGGATGTTATTAAAAAAATTGGTTTCGTATATAACTCTAGGTATGGGTTCCGGAAGAGGAGCTCACCACATTATTATATCGATAAAATGCCTGCCATGCCATTGTGTTATTAATGAAAAGGGATCACGAATAACAACCCTTAACAATGAGGAATACGATGCAAAGATGGATAAGGCAAGTTACAGGGTAGATAAATGAAATTATGTACCTACCTAGACGAATCGGCAGGCATGATAATTGATAAACCATTAGATGGTATAAAGTTATACAACTCATAAAATATAATAAAGGAACTGAGCTGATCATTCTAAAGTACAAGATTAAGGTGTTTTACTCGCGACGGAACGGAGACTGAATTATGTCTTTAACCTAAAAGATTACATGTTTGTTTGTATGTATTTATGCTACCTTTTTCCTGAAAAACTACACGGATGATTTTAATGCGGTTTTTTGCATTAAGTTCCTATCACTTCCAATTTGATTAACACATATGCCAAATTGGCGAATTTCATCAATCAAAAGAAACTCGAAAGCGATGCGTGCAGCAACCGCAAGCCTGTAACAAAGATTACATCGGCGAGGCGGAGGGAGAACTCGAGGCCGAGTAATGAAACCTTAAATCCCTGGCGCGGAGTCGTAATCCCATGACGAAAACTTATTTGGCGCAGGGGTGCCAGTTGGCCGGAGCTAATGCGGTTTAGTGTTTCATTCCGCGCAAATTGTGTTTTTATTCGCGATCGTTGTTTTTTTCATCTAATCCTTTTATGGAAGTATTTAATGTAATAGTTAATGGTTGCGAAATAACAAACACGTTTGTATAATGTACGGAGTACGGACTCGTTGGCCTTCGCGTCGCAAGTGATAATTTCTTGTTAAATTAATATCGTTCTTCTGGCTGTATCTCTTCCGCTACATTTGTCATTTGTCAGGTATTCGAATCAAGTATAGGGTACTTTCGTTAGTGAAAAATAAATTATGAAATTTGATAAAAATAAAAATTTATGTAGAAATATACTTAAATATTCTGATTTTGAGTCATAAAAGCACGTGATTATTTTATTAAATTAAAATTAAAAGTCGTAATTTCCCATATGTATATCACGTGACCTAAAACACGAGCCGCCTTGTTGTGACGTCATAATGATAAAAAATACTAATATTAATCTGTGGTCATATAAGCAAAAACTAATATTAATCTGTGGTCATATAAGAAAGATAGAACCTATGGAATCTAAACTCCAAACATACGTCTGTGCTCCAAACAAAAAAGGACTGTTGATATTTTTTAATATATTATAAATAAATAAATATTTTCGATATATCTATATTTTTAAATATATCGATATCGGAGTTCGATATACCGAAAAAAATATCGATATTTCGATATATCGGCTTTATTTAAAAAATCGTAAGTCACTTCAAAAATGATTACACAGTTATATTATAGTCCAGTATCTTTATTAAACAAATTAAATTATAAATATATATATGTGTTAGGTTATAGTTCTTAGTAATTATTTTATTTAAATAAGGTACAATATGGCCTGTTCCACTACCTTCTGATAAGTGTCGGGATAGCCTAAACGTAAGTTTTGTCACTTCCTTACTTATGTCAAGTGACAAGGACTATAGTTGTGAATAAGCTATCCGACACTTATCAGATGGTGGTGAAACAGGGCCTTATACCAATATTTTTAAATGACGTTATCACGTAAAATATTCATCCGTAAGCCGACTTGACAGATAACTAATGATGTTTACAAAGATGTTTTAACATTCTGGAATTCGGCAGAACAGAAGTCTGGGTTACATGCAAAGAACTTTGCAACCATAATTGAATCAATTTTTGGCAGATTAGTACTATCTGCTTTTACACAACTGGTTTGCATATTAATAAATAAATAGCTATCATTATGACGTCACAACAAGGCGGCTCGTGTTTAAGGTCACGTGATATACAGATTAAAGATTACGACTTTTAATTTTAATTTAATAAAAAAATAATGTGCTTTTATTACTCAAAATCAGAATATTTAAGTATATTTCTACATAAATTTTCAATTTTATTAAATTTCTTAATTTATTTTTCACTAGTGAATGTCCCTATTTTTTTACCACAGAGGTATATCTATATACCTAAAATTACATTTCGTTTTAAGATGTAAGTATGTAAACTAGGAATACAGAAAAAACATAATATATTTTAAATGAAATACGGTAGATTATTAAGTTTACGATGATTTTGTACCTACATTTTTGTATCTACATTTCGATATCAAACTATCGATATATCGTCCAAAAAATATTAGTAATAAAGAAAAAGTAGCCCAGGTGAATGACTTTATCTTTACTACAATATTTAACTCCAGTGTTATATAGAATACATTTATAACCTTCTTGTTTAACATTGTTACGTCATGAAATGGCTGACTTATTGGCTGACAGCGTTTTACGCGGGATTAAAAATGTTTAAAATTTAATTTAATTTTATGGCATGAACGCGTGTTTATTTTGCCGAAATATATTTTTTGTGGCTTTTTATTAACAAAAACAACATTTTGAAGTGCTTTTTTACCCGACTGGGTATATGTATTTCACCTGTGTGTATGTATGTCCATTCCTATGTCCGCTTGTAACTAATCAACGGCTCAACGGATTTTGATAAATGATACGTCATTAGATTTGTCTCTATGACGCGAGTGTTATAGGGTACCTAAATTTAAAAAAGAATCAAAATGGCGGACTTTATGCGCTTTAATGTGTGAGCTGAAAAAAATTTTTTTTTTCAAGACCCTCGAGTGGGGTATCAAAATAAAGGGATTCAAAAGGCAAATACGAAAATGTATAAATTTATATATTTGGAAACAATTTGGAGTGATAAATCGTAGAAAATGACCGTTTCCTATGTCAGTTCGTAACTACTTAACGGCTCAACCTATTTTGATAAATTATACGTCATTAGATTTGTCTTGATGGCGCAAATGTTACTGGGTACATAAAGTTCATAAGAAATCAAAATGGCGAATGTTATGCACTTTAATGTGCGGGCTGAAAAAATTTTTTTCTTCAAGACCCTCGAGTGGGGTATCAAAATAAAGGGCTTTAAAAGGCGAGTACGAAAATGTATACAATCTATATGTTTTAAATCAATTTGGAGTGACAAATCATGAAAAACAAAATAAATAACAACTACACTGTAAGTGGTACGGTGGTAGTTTATTAATTTTTTAGTTCGTTTTTTAGCATGGCAGTCGGGTTTTTTTAATTTTTTAATTATAGCTTGTTCAAACACAGTAGAATACCCTATTCTTGTAAATCGGAGTCGTATCTAATACTTACCGAGCGATGCCGACTACCTGAATGCCTATTACCTATCTAGTTCACATGTTCAAACATTTAAGTACGACTACTTAATACAGTACAACACTTACGAGTAACTTGTAAAGTTGTAACAAAAAATACAAGTGTGAATATTTTTTCATAATAATGATCTAAGGCAAAAACAAGCGGCTCGGCCAGATTGTTTTACAATGTTTATTGGATAATATTTCTGAAATCTTAAAATACTCGTAATTGGAATCATGTTTTTTTCCCAAATTATTACCAAAAGACGTTCACGTAGTTAACTTGAGAATCCGACCACCTTTAATTTGAAGATGTTGTAGATATAAAGGGTAAGTTAAGTTAAGCGGACTGTAAAAGAGTTGGCTTATTCCAATACACATTACACAGTACAACCCTATCATATTATAACGTATGAGTATACAAGTAGGTGTACACTGTACAGGTAAGTAAGTATATGAGCTATGTGATGTCGCAACCCTGGTAAAATGCAATGCCGTGGGCGACGCACGTGCACGCGGCTTAATGAGAGCCCGGCGGAGTGGCCGGCCATCTTCCGACCGATCAATGAGTGGGAAGCTCGTTAGTTTTGTTGTTCTGAGTTATGTACGTGTAATGCCTTCGTGCAGCTATTTTAATATCAAGGTAGATTGAGAGAGAACATTTAGCTTGTAATTTTGTTGCACCGCGTTGTTTAGTTACAGTTTTATCATCTGTACGATTAAATAATCCCTACCCCCCGTGTAAGTGTTTTTTTGTAACTAAATATTAGTAGATAATAATATATTACTAGTTACTACTATTAAGCTTTAGATAATACATAATTCTGCATCCATTTTATAAGTTTGTAAGTGTTAGTTGGTTAAGTTAGGAAACCTATAACTATGCTGAATGGAAAATAATGTATCTTTTACTTGCAATGCAAAAAAATTAATTAAAAAATGAAATGAAAATATGTGTAAAAAATAAAAAATATTCGCAGTCGGTAGGATTCGAACCTACGCTCCCAGAGGGAATCTGATTTCTAGTCAGACGCCTTAACCGCTCGGCCACGACTGCTACATCAATAATACTGAAATTGTCCAACACCTCACAAATCACACAAAATCGTGAAACAAAAAGAACACTGAACACAGAAAATTACTACGAAATCCTAAAAAGGTACATACATGAAAATACGGACATAAATAGTAGAATCGTCTTGTTGATTCTGAATAGTATGAAATCCTCGTTCTATTTGTAGGCATAGTAAAACAAGATAAATAGAGCGGGAAATCTCCGGTTCGCAAAGATGCTTTATGATTATGATGTACGCATGCGCACGTGTTTAACAACCAAATTAATTATTATTATTATTTGCGGGTCGTTTTGAGCACTTAACTTGTCTATTTCCGTTGAAATCTGCATCCTCTGTAATGTAATGAGAAACTTGTATTTATTCTAGTATATTATTTATTTTTATATGCCCACTAGCTGACCCCCGCGACTTCGTTCGCGTGTTTTTCTTTGCTATAAACCTCACGGAGCCCGAGACCTTTCCAACGAATGCAAAACCGTGGAAATCGGTTCGTGCGTTCTGGAGTTATAGCGTCAGGAAGGAAAACCCGACTTATTTTTATATAGTAGACAAGACTTCATCCCGCGTTGTTTTAAGTTTTTAAATTCACCTTTTTAGGGGTGCATAAGTCTCTCCATCATCAGTTGAGCGAATGTGAGCCTTCTATGAGGCCTATCACTGGTAAGCGACCAAGTTTCGACGTTGGTTTCGGATCCATAAGTCATCACTGACAACGCAAACGAACTCTATCAAAATTGGACCCTTCCCAGCTAGACCGTGTTCCCAGGGTGTATACAGAATTATATTCGTCTATAGTTTTGAGTTCTCGAGTTTTCGAGTTTCTCAGAATTTGAGAAATCACTGGTAAAAACCTTGTAAATAAGTATCTACAGCTATTTCGTAATTTGTCAGTATTTAGCCGTTTATGTAAGCCTGTCATGTGCACTGCACCGCTGCACCGGGTGGCGAGACTAAAAATAGAGTTCTATATACGCCATAGATAACGCATTTAGGTATTTGGTACACAATGCACGAGGTGACTGGGGCATCACTTCCGCTGCATGCCTGCCGAGGACGCGCTCGACAATCGCCGCATATCTAGGTACCTACACCTACCTAAAGCCTGAAACGCACAAAAGGCGCGACCACGCGACGCAACTGCAGTACCTTACTACTAGCACCCTGCGGTCCAAACCAGTCCTATACCTTCAAACAGGCTCGATCCAATCGGGAACCAATTTTGGGACTCCTGCACACGTATCACTACATAGTATAAAACAAAGTCGCTTTCTCTGTCCCTATGTCCCTATGTATGCTTAAATCTTTAAAACTACGCAACGGATTTTGATGCGGTATTTTTTAATAGATATAGTGATTCAAGAGGAAGGTTTGTAAGTAGAAAAATTGGACCCAGTAGATGGCGCTAAATAGCGGGCAGGACGACGTCTGCCGGGTCCGCTAGTTTATTATATTTTATAGAACCTGGTTCAAATTGAGATAAAAAAAAAATTGAGACTTCTTTCTTTTTAGCTCACTGTATAATTTTTATTTTGTAAAAGCCCTGAGTTTGAACGCCAATGTTTGGTAGAAGACAACGATCTTGGCACATTAAAATTGCCACTGCCTGTAAATACGTGACTATAATATTTTAGCCATTCTATTAAATTCTGCCAATGTTACAAAACGTGGTGCTGAAACCGACACAGCCGTGTTATGCTCTCCAAATAACTGTAAACACGAACAATGCATTACACGTTCGATGCAGTTGCTATTGCGGCCCCTGTTTACATAACAACACTCACAGGCTTTTGTGTAACTAGATCGAGAGATTCTATTACGAATTCATTTTTTTTTTCAATACAATTTTCACGTGATGTTGTGAAGCAATATAGGTATACTAGCGGTCCGCCCCGGCTTCGCCCGTGGTACATAATATATATCACTCAAGGATCACGTAGGTATATATCCAACGGTGAAAAAAAAATTTGAAATCGGTCCAGTAGTTCCTGAGATTAGCGCGTTCAAACAAACAAACTCTTCCGCTTTATTATATTAGTATAGATATGCGCGGTGATTAATTTATTTCTTCGCTTGATTATTCTCTAGTTCAGTTGCAAACTGGAAGTTGAAAAGACTCACACAAGCCAGCTGAGAGTAGGAAAATAGAGTAGGTAGGACATATTTTATAGGGTTGTTTACTAAAATATGTAAATAAGTTACCTACCTAATGACGAAAATATTTTTGCATAATAAGTATTGCAATTTGCGGGGTTTATTTCGTTTCGTTTTTAAATTATCAAGATTAATTGTCTTAAAACCCATCCATCCATCTTACCTTAACTATCGTAGTTTGCTATAAATTAAATTGGTAGAGGTTCATATTAGAGGTAGAAATCTATACATATAATAAAATCGTAGACTTGCCGTATCTTTACATTGAAGATTTTTGCAAAATAATAACTGGGGGATGTTAGGGATAAGTAATAGAACGTAATAAAGCTATTTTTGAAATTTTTGTCTGTTTGTCTGTTTGTATGTTTGTCTGTTTGTCTGTATGTTTGTGCGCGCATCACGCAAAAACTACTGAATGGATTGAAACGATACTTAGTACGATTTAAGTTCATACTACGGAGTAACATATAGGATACTTTTTATCCCGAAATTCATCACGGTTCCCTAGGGAGAGGGGATGAAAGTCAAAACCTGTATTTAGCTGTAATTCAATAACGCGTGGTCCGATTTCATTCATTCTTTTTTTGTTAGAAAGTAGACACTTTAAAGATTACCGACTAACCTCTAAAAGGCTGGATCGATTTTGAGGGGACTTTCACTGGTGGATGTTTACATTTGGATCTACCTAAATATCCGCCAGTGAACTTTTAAGAGTTTTTAGCATGATATGAGCTCAAAGGAGCTTAGGAATAACAAAATGATTCCTACGGGATTTTTAAAAACCAATATACCTACATCCACGCGAACGAAGTCGCGGGTGTCTGCTTGTCAACAATATTTTGGATCATTTTAAAGTATAATATATTGTACCTACCTACTCGTATATATATTCAGGTAGGTATTCGTAAACACAGGCAAGTCAAGACCCGAGGGAAATATACGCGTAGTTGCCCTTTACACTCTTTGAATATTTAATAAAGTACCGTCAGTTTTACTCACCCCGACCTCTGTGCATATTTGATACAGTTTTGGTACAAGCTCATAGATATTGAATATTAAGAAATGTATTAGAGGGTGCATAAAAAATATTCTAAGACTATAAAGCTATATAAAGCATATAAATAAAACATTTGTTGTTGAAGCGATGTTTTAAGGTCAAAAACTTTTTTTTAAGTATGTTTCGAAAGTTTCTGCAGTTGAGTGAAGTACCTACCTGCACAAATTGCATTTGAATTACCTAATGTTGTTATAGATCGACCACAATCTCATGAAAAATGGGGAAGTTAAATTTTGTAGTAAGCAACACTAGGTTAACTCGGCTGCCCTAGTGATAAACAAAGTAATTATTACATTCAGAACACCTTACCTGGGATCGTTTCACGAAACGAAAAATCCAGCAACTGCATTTTAAATACAAAAACAAAGTAATCAACATCCAATTACTTTGTTTTTGTGTTGTGCTTGTTGTTTACTTGGTTTTTGCATTTATATTCCGGGTTAGTGAGTGCAGTTAGACTTGCCTTTACACAAGTTTAAGAACTCTGTTAAAAATATGCTCATAAAAAGAGGATATTATACAATTGAAGATTATATAAATGATAAAAAAGCATGGAGCAATTTCTCAATGACAGGTTGCTTGGAAACAATCTAAGAAAATTTAACTCATGTCTTAAAATGAGTATTTGATTATTTATTGGTGTTCAATTCGATGCTTTGATCATGGGTAGCCTAAGTATGTCACGCTCTCTTTAAACATTTCTGTGGTGGTGTCGTGTGGTGCGGGTTGTTACGTTCCCTCGAATATGGTTGAGCGATGCAATGGCTGGATCATGCGTCATAATCGTGAACGGGTGCCACCGTCGGAAATGGGGCTACTTTTGTCTGCCCTTCTTCACATGTGTAGAATTGTAAGCACCATTCCGAACCTGTGGTAGATTCATTTGTCGATTCGTAAGCGCTTGTGAAAGTTTATCTGAATAAAATTGAAGATTACTTATATAAATGATAAAAAGGCGTGGATTTGACTCGTTCCAGCAATGCGCGAGACGGCAATTCAATCATGTACTTAACATAAAATTGTTATATTGATATTGTAAAGGAAAAGAGCAACCGCCGAGTTTCTTGCTGGTTCTTCTCGGTTGGAATGGCATTCCGAACCAGTGGTAGATTCATTTGACTATTCAAAAGTACTTGTAAAAGTTTATTTGAATAAAAAACTTTTCTATTCTATTTCTATTCTAGTTACTTTGTTTGGGCAATTTAAATTTCAGTAAACGGTTCAAGTTATTTGAAATATTAAACTGTGGTAGTTAAAAAACTACTCGACATAAAACTTTAGTTAATGCAAGAAGTCAATTTCACAAAAAATGTCAATTGCTTTGTTTATCGCTAGGGCGGCCGTAGTGTTGCTAACCTTGGAATTTCATTTCCCTATTTTTCATGAGATTCTGGACGATCTATAGCTCTATTATTGAAAAGGTCGTGTAATAAGAACCTATGATTTTCTGAGACGTATAAGTAGAATGGTTTCTATTTGATTTCAATTGATTTTGACGTTTAACTAAAAATTAATAACAATATCAACGTATGCCTTTCGAAACTAAGTTTAAGAATACTTTAACAAATACAGCAAAAAGGCCTGATGTTCCATGATTGTAAGTAATTGGTTACTATTATACTTTACTCGATGTAGTATTCGAAGTTCACGCGTAGGCCATTAAAACATGAATAATAGAGAGGAGTAGTTTCGTGAAAGGTTAACACCGTCTGACATGCCCTAAGCCAAAACCAAATTCTGTACACGCTTTATTACTTATTAGTCATGGGATAAATAATTTACAACTTAGTTCTAAGACATCAGCTTAGACGTTACAATCATACGTCCCATAAAACTTTTCTAACATGTCATAAACCGTTGATGTTATACAATATTTTCGTTCAGAACGTTAGAAATATGACTTGATCATTTACGATTGGAAAATTGATATGTATTTTCGCGGAATATTATTAGAAACGAGTAGATATTATCTATTAGGTGCCTATCTGCTTTCATGTCGTGCGTCAATTCTCGATTATTTTATTAACTTAAAGTGGATACCAAAAGACAGTGTTTGCATTACAATTAGAGTAAACAGGAACATGAGTGTTATTTACGGCCTGTTTCACCACCTTCTGATAAGTGTTGGATAGCCTAAACGTAAGTTTTGTTACTTTCTTACTTTATGTCAAGTGACAAAGACAAAAGTTGTAGATAGCTATCTAATACATATCAGAAGGTGGTGAAACAGGCACTTAGTGTTATCAGTTTATCAGTATCTGTGGGTGTAGTGTTTTTGTTTCTCAGTATGAATTCGGTACGTTCAGTGCGTTTAGTGCGTCCACCTGACAAATGGAGATTAGTAATACAATACAAGTGCCGAAATAAAGTGTTATTTGTTTGAGTGTATATTTGAGATAAACATAAAAGTGCGATAAAGGTGCGGTTAATTTAAATAAACTGATACAACGCTAGAAGGTCATAAATAACTTACAAGTATTTTACTCGCTAATGTTATAGGCATAATTCTATCAAAATTCACCTTTTATATGTAGGTGAACTTAGCTTAGGATGACCCGGCATAGTGCTACTTGGGTAATCTTCTTATGACAAGTATAGTAGGTATAACAGCATGAAAATATTAAATGACATCGTTCCGTGAACTTTAACTGTAGGTAGATACGAGAAAGACGAACGCACTGTAATTTGCTTAATTAAGGTAGCGTACCTACTGCTCCCCTTGAGGTTGCGGACGGAATACTGCCGTCATAAGGAAAAAGGGCACAACTAACATTTTTTCCGAAATTGAGTTATATACATATTCGGAATCAGAAAAAAATGGCCCATCTGCCAATATTTTTTGTACATTTTTAGGAACAATATAAACAAAAATACCATAAGCTTAAAAGGCACAACTGAGCCATTTTTTATGTTTGTGTACGTAAAAAGGTCACATCTGACTTGCATTAAATATTAAAGGCATAACTACCACAGATGTGCTCTTTGGTTTAAAGTTTACCAACTAGACCTACACATTTAATTCAAAAGAAAAGTCATAACTAGCAGTTATGCCTTTACTACCAAAAATCTTTGACTAGAGGTGAAGTGAGGAGGTCGAGGTACGAAGCGAATCCCGCCAGTTGTGCCTGACGTGTCTCTCTTGTCTGTGCTGCGATGGTAAGATTAATTAGTTTTTGTTATATTACATTTGCATGCTTTTATTATATAAAACTTCTTTTATGACACGTTAATATGATTTATTAGTATTTATTTGCGAAATTTTTGAGTGATTAATTGCGATTTAGTTTTAAAAATATGACGACATTTTTAGTAGGTTCTGTTAGGTACAGGGTATACAATGAACACAAAATTACTTTGCTATAATCCGCTAACAGTGACAATTTTGTAGGCACAACACCACACAAATTCACCACAAATTTAACTCGACGATCGTTTCGCTTCGACACCGGAGCATCTTCAGGAGATGTCGACTTCACAACGGACGATTGCAAAGACGACTTTGCAATCGTCCGTTTACAAATTTGTGGTGAATTTGTGTGGTGTTGTGCCTACAAATTTGTCACTGTTAGCGGATTATAGCAAAGTAATTTTGTGTTCATTGTATATCATGGAATTCCACAAAGTAACGCCTGTTTCTATTCAACATTTAGATACAGGGTCCGATTTTGATTCTGATGACTCAGTTTTCGATAAAAATTACGGATTACCAAAAGTACGGGAAAAAAGCAGCGATAGTGATGGTTCTGACTCAGAAAACCCACCATATTCGCAGCCAGTTTCAAGAAGAACAATTTTAGAATCATCGGAAGAATCAGATACAGAAACAAACCATGTTCAACTGACTAAGAAAGGAACTATTAGAAAGCGCAAAACTTATAACGTTAGCATAAAAGAACGAAAGAGATTGAAGACGGAGGAAATGATTTTTATAATAGTTTTTGCTTTCTTTATCTTATTTTGAAAATTTTAATGTTGTTTATAGGACCTGGCCGGAATAATTGTAATTGTAATAAGTGCCATATTTAACAAACATTATTATAAAACTTCTAGAAGCTGATTAAATATCCTTACTGTGATTTTTATTTAAAAAAAAAACAAATAAGTTCCTTGATGACTGATAATTATAGTTAATTTATGTTAATTTGTTAAGTTACAGTTAATAAATGTAATTTTTTTAAGTTTTGAGACGATAATTTTTGTTACCTTTTCAAAATAAAAGTTTTATTTAAATGCCCTAATTGTTTTTTTAACTGTTTTTCTGTATAATTATTAAAATGAAAATTAACACATTTTAATAAATATGCCTTTTCATTGTATAATTTCATATTTTTTCACAAAAAGTTAGAATGAAAAGCCACAATTGGGTAG
The DNA here is from genome assembly GCA_920104075.1 of Melanargia galathea. Lineage (NCBI taxonomy): Eukaryota > Metazoa > Arthropoda > Insecta > Lepidoptera > Nymphalidae > Melanargia > Melanargia galathea. The sequence continues at coordinate 13,865,642 of OV049872.1, forward strand.
TTATGCCCTCTATTCGTAATATTAATAACTTTAATTTATTTTTTATGCTACGTTGAAAGAGAAAATGTTGATTATTTAATAAATGCAAATAAAATAAAAAATTCTATTTCAATAATCGTATAGGAATCGTGAAAATGAATTTATTTTAATTCATCTTTTTTCGAAAAATAATATTAGAATCGATATTTTTTCCCAAAAACCAATAAAAACTTTAAACTTGATTTTCTCCATATTTATAAAATGTTAGATGTGCCTTTTTTCATTATGACGGCAGAATAAATATGAATTAGGAATTACAACAGCATTTAACTTCACCAGCATAATCGTCATTTGAAAAACTACAGTTAGGTAAAAAGTTACCTATTAAATGAATGCTCTCGCAGCGGTGTGCAAAAATCATTCTCCTTATTTTTTTGTGTAATAGAGTTTCCAGGTAGTATCAATGTTGTTATACCATAGATAGATATAGATTATAGATTATGGATATATTATGTTCTACTTCTAACTTATTATAAAAAATTCGGTTTCAGCTCCGCTGCATAGATATTCGTATAATGTTCACGTGTCGCTGATTTACCGTGAAAAAACGGTCAAGTGCGAGTCAGACTCGCGCACCGAGGGTTCCGTACTCCAGAAGTATAACTACAATCTGTTTTTCATTAGTTTGTCTTAAAAGGTAAGGCGCTAATTAAGTTAGGCCTCTAAATTGTATGAGCGCTCATACAAGTCAAAGATCTATCTTAATTGGCTCAACTATATTGTATGTATGGGGACAACCTTTAATTTCCAACTTTTTTTAGGTTTTTGATTTGTTATATTTGGAACCGTCCCGAATAGCAGAATAACTATTAAAAAACATTGAAAAATTGACGAAAACATAAAATAAAAGAAAAACATTTTCTCATACAAAATGTTCATTGGTTTGGCAACTGTCAAACATTTAATTTTCATCCCGTCGTCGATACGGTAAACTGTCTCACCCTCTCACCCGTACCTATAATTATAATTATTCTGTACGTGTGTTTGTCATCTAACTCCTCCTAAACGGCTGGACCGATTTGTATGAAATTTTGTGTGTATATTTCAATGGGTTCCTGGATGATTTGAAAACATAATTACCAGGTAGGTACAGGTAACCTACCGGGTCTCACTAGGTGGCGCCGATGTCGGTATGTCACCGGGCAGGACGAAGTCTGCCGGGTCCACTACTCTAGCGGCACGCTATGATGGCCGGTTTGACGTTTGTCCGCTCATGAAGTTCCGTATTAATTGATAACGACTTTGAAGGAAATAATTGTATTACTTTATTGACGATAATGATGTGCAGAGATTCATAAATTTTATCGAATGTAGTTTCTCATGAAGTTCCGTATTAATTGATAACGACTTTGAAGGAAATAATTGTATTACTTTATTGACGATAGTGATGTGCAGAGATTCATAAATTTTATCGAATGTAGTTTTAGGTTTAGGACTCAAAATTTATTTATTAAATTGATTTCTTAAATGTATACAAGTGTAGAAAAATCAGTTTGCACCATTTAAGGGGTGAATGTACTTGTGAATATGAACAATTTTCACTATGTGGACAAACCTCTGAAATCGCAAAAAAATATCAATAAATTTTTAAAAATGGAATCTAATACGATCGTCACATAGGATCGCTGGCTAGCACAACTACTACCTCCGGCAAACTCGCGTCAATGCTCAATGCAAAACAAAGCAGTTTCGAATTGACGTTGCTTCGAAAAGTATAAACTGTCAGTGCAATGCGATTGTGATATAGTTTTGACCTGGCTTTGGATTTCAAATATTGATACTGCATTACTGTTGACCCTTGCTCGTTAATTTGGACTCTGTTCAAGCCCTTTGTTGTGGATTTCGTCGATATGACCGAACGTACGCAGAGAACTGTTCTAAATAGTCAGACACGTGAGTTCGTAATACGCCTTCGTAACTATTTCGATCGTGAAGCTCAAAATGGAGGGCCAATTTTACCTATAACGTCAGTGGTTGAACGCGTAGCTGATGCGCTTAATATTGGACAACGAACTGTTAGACGGATAACTAAAAAAAAATATGGCGAGACTGGCACAGAAGAAAATAAACTTCACACACCAAAAAAGAGAAAACGAGCAAAACCAGTCGTAGGCATCGATAGCTTTGATGCCGATGCTATCCGAAGACATGTTTACGGCTACTATTTACAGAAGGAGTATCCAACAAGAAAAAAGTTGGTGCATTCACTGAAGGAAGCTGGATTATTCTTCGGTGGGGAAAGTTCTTTAACGAAGATTTTGAAGACCATTGGATTTCGATACAAAAAATGTAACAAACGCAAAATATTGATGGAAAGATTTGATATAGCGATGGCAAGGTATACTTTTTTACGGCAAGTGAAAGAAATCAAAAATTGGCAAAATGTTGTGTTCTTGGATGAAACATGGCTTAATGCTAACCATACTGTAGGCCGTTCTTGGAACGATGACACAGCAGCATCTACTTCCAAAGTTCCTGTAGGAAAAGGATCGCGACTTATAATTTGTCACGCCGGAACCATCAACGGGTTTGTCGAAGGTTCTCTCATGGCTTTTGCGTCAAAAACCACTGGAGACTATCATGAAGACATGAATGGAGAAAAGTTTACTGAATGGTTTACCTCAATGTTGTGTAGCCTCCCTGAACCATCTATTATAATTATGGACAACGCCCCATACCACTCGATGCAAATTGACAAGCCACCTGCCCAATCCCAAAAGAAAGCTGATATCGTCGCATGGCTTCGTAAAAATGGCGTAGATGCAAACATGAATATGTTAAAAGCGGAATTAGTACGTCTTTTAAAAGAAAACAAACCAACCAAGATCCGATACGTCATTGACGAAATAGCATTAGAACATGGGCACAGAGTTATACGGTTACCGCCTTACCATTGTGAGTATAATGCGATTGAGTTGGTGTGGGCTCAAATTAAGGGATATGCTGCAAGACACAATACAGAACCCCCATTTACCACAAAAAAAATGCTAAAATTATTAGAAGAAGCTTGTGAACATGTGACTAAAGGAGACTGGGAAAAGGTTGTGAATAGAACTGTTAAATTAATAAGGGAAGATTATGAAAGAGATGTGAAAATAGATAATATTATAGAAAACGAACATATAATTATTAATGTATGTGATGATAGCAGTGACGACAGTGAAAATAGTAGTATGGACGAATCTGATTAATTATGGCCTTTTGTGGCACCTTTTTTGGTATCTTTTGTATTCATATGTTTCTTGTGTGCATATAAAGTATGTATATTCATTTTCGTTCAAATATTCAGTTCGTTCAAATAAATTAAATAAACATATACATTTTTGTTTTATTAAACCTATTTAATCAGGTACAAAAACAAAACTTAATTGTTTTTTGTTCGAGAATAAATTGACATTCCACATCACTATTGTAATGTGTCAAACCGGCCATCATAGCGTGCCGCTAGTATAGTAATATCTATATATGATGTCATCTTCTATCTATATCTATACATATAATAAAATCGTAGAATTGCCGTATCTGTACATTGAAGATTTTTGCAAAATAATAACTGGGGGATGTTAGGGATAAGTAATAGAACGTAAAAAAGCTATTTTTGAAATTTTTGTCTGTTTGTCGGTTTGTCTGTTTGTCTGTTTGTCTGTTTGTCTGTTTGTCTGTTTATCTGTTTGTCTGTTTGTCTGTTTGTCTGTATGTTTGTGCGCGCATCACGTAAAAACTACTGAATGGATTGAAATGAAACTCGGCATGATTTAAGTTCATACTATGGAGTAACATATAGGATACTTTTTATCCCGAAATTCAGCACGATTCCCTTGGGAGAGGGGATGAAAGTCAAAATGTGTACTTAGCTGTAATTTGTTAACGAGTGATTCGATTTCATTCATTCTTTTTTTGTTAGAAAGGAAATACTTTAAAGATTACTGGCTAAACTCTGAAAGGATGGACCGATTTTGATGGGATTTTCACTGGCGGATGTTTACATTTTGAGCTACCTAAACATCCGTCAGTGAACTTTTAACAGTTTTTAGCAAGGTATGAGCTCAAAAGAGCTTAGGAAAAACAAAATTATTCTCACGGGATTTTTAAAAACCATAGTCTACGCGAACGAAGTCGCCGGTGTCCGCTTGTTATAATTATTTCTTTTCATTTGAAATTACACTCTTCTCTCTCTTCATTTTTGTGTACATACTATTTATTAACTACATTTTTTACATATGAATTTAGCACTGCGACGCACGTCAGTCGTCAGCTAAGTTGGTCTTGTCATCTTTGTAACACAACACAAGTTACAACTACAATTTACAACAAAGTTGCCTTGACACAATCCTTATAAGAATAACTTTGTATTGAATTACTTGCATGATAAGTAATTGCAGACATGCTCAACTACATGAAACGTCGTGTGCTCGTAGCGTTGTCTTGTACACAGCTCCCTGCAATGTGAGCTTTTCACGTTGTAACTTCAAATCCACAAGTCACAACGAAGTAACAAGGCTAGCTTAGCAAAATGGTTCAACCGACTAGGTTTCTCATTTCGCTCGGCAGTTAGAAGTGGCAAATTGTTTGATTAAAAAATCTACTTAGTCTTATTGAAAGCTGGAAAATTGTGTTTTATCACTAGGAGACTTAAAGTCAAAGTCAATTCAAATGAAAAGTTCATTAAATTGACTTAATCAATTTAAGATTAGTACACATTGATAAAAAAGCCGTGATAGCCTAGTGGTTAAGACGACCGACTTCTAATCGGAGGTCGTGGGTTCGATCCCGGGGCACGCACCTCTAACTTTTCGGAGTTATGTGCGTTTTAAGTATTTAAATATGACTTGCTTTAACGGTGAAGGAAAACATCGTGAGGAAACCTGCATGCCTGAGAGTTCTCCATAACGTTCTCAAAGGTGTGTGAAGTCTGCCAATCCGCTTGGCCAGCGTGGTAGACTATGGCCAAAACCCTTCTCACTCTGAGAGGAGACCCGTGCTCTGTAGTGAGCCGGTAATGGGTTGATCATGATGATGATGATGATGACACATTGATACACTTGAACGTTAATTTTACAAGTAGGACATAAACGTGTGGTAATGGACAATGGTTTTAATTACTAACGAAAACTTGAAACTAAAACTAGCTACGAGGGCAAGGAATCAAGGATTCAAACGCCCCTGATCTAAGTAAGGCCCACATTCAGCCGGGTTTTTTTATTATCATCATATTTTCACAATATGATTTAGGTAGACTTATGAATATGATTTAGACTTTATTGATTTGAACTATTGGCTTTTAGAGCAATCTATGTCCATGGTCTTACTACTACATATGCCACTCGGCAGCTTGTAATCAGATTGTTTATTCCTATTTACACAAGATGTTTTGAAGTAAACAGCCTTATTTCCGGTGCCTTATGTTTCCGAAAGAGCCTTTTCCTTTTAAGGTTTCCCTTACGTCTAATGTCCATATTTAGATACGACAGTAGCAAACTTTTAATGCATTCGGATATTATCGATGTTTTTCCAGTATTTTTAATACAGCTATTCTTACTACCTATTAGATACTTATCTACTATTTTAAATCGAATGTATTATTTTTTCCCAATTTTGAATTTTAACAATTTTTAAAGTATCGAGCATTTAGGAAAACATAATTCGTTATAATTAATGTTTATCAAGCGGTGTTCCACTAATGAATTTTAAAATACCTCGAACCACATTAAAAAGTAAGCACGTGGGTTAATTAATGGAAAATTCCGGTGTTATTTGGGAAAACATTTTCATTTGCCATAGTATGTTTTATACGATAGTATTTATATCCATGCATAAATTATGTTGAATACCGATATAGCTGTATACTGTACTTGGTAATAATTATTATTATACCTAATTATTTTTCCGTTCGCCTATTTATAGATTGTGGTAGGTAGAGTGACTGTAGAAGTCGCTATTATTATAATATCATGCGTGTTTTCGTAACATAATAAATATTTAAATTAATTATTCGATAAATTAAGTTCTAAGTGCACACCAATATAGGTAGGTATCTATTTTATTTTATTCTTCAGCAATGAAGATATAGTTGATATTGTTTTAGATATATCGTTAATATTCATCTAAGATTTAAATGTTAGTTACAAGTACTGTGGTAGGTATTATGTACCTACTCGTAATTTCGATGGGGTATTAACGAAAATACGAGTCGAAATTATACGTACCTACGTGTATGGTGTGTTTACGACGTAGTCATATAGGTACGCTTTTAGGCTTATATCCTGTTATCAGTATTGTTATCAGGGTCGGTGTGCTCACACCTAGCAAGTGCAAACACCTGCCGAGACCACCTGTCGCATGCACCGTTATATCTTAGAAACCCGTGATTATGATACCGCACGATAAGGAACAATATGTGATATTTCCGCATATTAAAACACTTAAAGGGCTACCAAGTGGCCGGCAACCGGCAACACAATATAGCTCAGAGCGTGAATAAATTAAACATAATGAAGCATGCTGAACAAGCTTTAATGACGTTGAGTAAGCGTAAAGCGACCCATTCGATTCTAAGATAATAATATCTACTCGTAAGTAAAAGTTAGGCGACAGATTAGACTGATCATAGTTTAGGAAAATACTGTAAGTAGGAGGAAAATTTTGGCCTGTGTGTTATGTATGTCCAGGTGAAAGTCTTTATAAGTACAGTACCTAATTGTTACCAGAATATATTCCAGCGAAGCCATAAAAATATAAGCGTGCCGGTAGTCTTTGGCTCTTTGCCATGTAATTAAATAAATCCTATTAGGGGTAAAGTCTTCGAGTAGCTAGTAGATATATTTATTTTATAGTACCTACAAGCAGACACTCGCGACTTCGTTCGCGTGGACATCGGTTTTTAAAAATCCCGCGGGAACTTTTTGTTTTTCTTAAGCTCTTTTGAGCTCATACCTTGCTAAAAACTGTTAAAAGTTCACTGGTGGATATTTAGGTAGATAAAAATGTAAACATCCACCACTGAAAGTCCCACCAAAATCGATCCAGCCTTTCAGAGATTACCCGATAATCTTTAAACTATCTCCTTTCTAACAAAAAAAGAATAAATGAAATCGGACCACGGGTTAATGAATTACAGCTAAGTACACATTTTGACTTTCATCCCTTCTCCCAAGGGAACCATGCTGAATTTCGGGATAAAAAGTATCCTATATGTTACTCCGTAGTATGAACTTAAATCATGCCAAGTTTCATTTCAATCCGTTCAGTAGATTTTGCGTGATGCGAGCACAAACATACAGACAAACAGATAAACAGACAAACAGACAAAAAATTCAAAAATACGTTTTTTACGTTCTATTACTTATCCCTAACATCCCACAGTTATTATTTTTGCAAAAATATTTAATGTACAGATACGGTAAGTCTATGATTTTATTATATGTATAGATAGAAGATAAGCGAGTACCTAATTACATTTCTTACAATATGATAACTTAAAGGTGACCATTCAATGTGAAACAATGTGTACAATTAGGTAACATTAAATATTTAGGTATCTAACTAGGTAGTTACTAGTTTATATTAGGTAGGTAGGTACATAATATTATGTTGTGCGCCACTATCAAGCTGCATAAGTTGTTTTCCCACAAACACCTGCAAAGAAGGAAAACATAGTATTGCATATCGACCTAAAGCATAATATAATTGTGTATAATAAATTAATAACACGTAGGTAGGTACTTAATTTGCAGCTACTATATTTATCTAATGTAACTATGTAGGTGGTACCTACTTGTATAATATGTATTTCCAAACAATGAGATGATGTTAATTAATTTTAATTACTTGATTTTAGTAAATAAAGTCCCTAATATTTTATTTAAAAAAAAGTAAACACGAGTAATGAAGGTTAGAGTTACTTGCCGGCTACTTACGTACTATGAGTATGAATCGGCATTCCGAACTGGCAGTAGATATTTTGACCTTTGACGTTACATCAAAAGAGCTTGTACAAGCTTATTTGAATAAAGCATTAATTTAAATTTAATATGATAAGAACTGATATACATATATGTATATATAAACAGTTTACTTATGTGTAAAAATTAACGTATAATTTTAATTTACATTAAAAGATCTGTAGTCTTGGATTTTTCTTTACATAGGTAAGTATCTACGTTTAAATTAAAAGTATTTAGGTAGATGTATATATGGTATGTATGTATGATAACTACTTAGTTTATGCACAAATGTTTTTGATATTCAAAAGATAGTTAAATAGTAAGTATCTTTTACCTAAGTATATCATAGCCGAAGCAGCACAAAAAATATAGGTGGGTACTGGGTAGATACGGGTAGATACTGGGTACTGGGTAGATTTAGTAGTTTCAGCGTGATGCGTGGCCAAGATGTATCTTGATGTCTGTCTGTCTGTAGACAGACAGACATCATGAAAAAGGTACCATGATGCTACATAGTCTATGCTACTGGGCTATTATTATTACGATTCGCTACGGAAGATGTCTAGCTTTAGGCGACGACTTACGCTTAGCTTAGGTATCCTTATTTAAGGAGTACCAGTACCACAGGTGGGCAAGGTGGGCAAGGGCATTGGTCTGCCGATTCGAGGTGCACCTAGGAAGGCCGCGCAGTGCGCGCACACCGGCTGGCACACCTGTGTAATCGCATTACTCTTATCACGCGATACCTTATCAGCCACACACTTAAGATTCGCTTCGGTCATCGATGTGTTGGTAGAATGTTGGTTGGAAAGCACAACAGAGTTAATTGGAAATTGGAATATCTACGTATTAAAGTCTGGAAACACTACAACCTCGTTTCCTTCATTAAGGCCGCTCTCTTCAGTGCGCTTTTCCATACAAACGTATTACGCCTATTATTCTAATATTTGTCGCAATAGGTCTAAAGTTAAGCCAGATATCAATTTATATCTCCATTACCTATGCCATAAAATAAAAATATTAGTAAAATTATATTTATTTTGAAAGTTATGACGCTTGAAAAATCACTATTTTTGGGCAAATTTTGGGGCAACTTCGTGCGTAAATAAACTAAATAAGAAACTAGAAAATTGAAATATCAGCCAAGTGCGAGTCGGGCCTCGCTCTTTCAGGGTTCCGTACATAATTATGAACAATATAATATTTTGGGTCTAAGAAATATTTAATTTCCGAGCTAGACATCGCAACAAACCGTGAAAGAAAAACCCAAAAAAATGTTCGTTTATTTTGGTCACAGCTTATAAACTATTTAATAAATCGTTGTTTTCAGTATTTGTTGTTTAAATAGAGCATATAGTACATAATATACTGAAATATCATATTCCCAACTAGTTTAGTTTTTGAGATAGCCCCCGTCACAAAAATGGTCTAAAACTGACAACTTTGATGGCCTCCCATTCCCTTAGTTTTTGAGATAAAAATTAAAAAAATATATATTTGTACTCTACTTAATGAGCTCTAAACAATGATACCCCACAAGCTAGGGTAAAGAAAAAAATTTTTTTTCCGGCTCCTTTTTCATGTATGGGAGCCCCCCTGAAAAATAATTTAATTCAATTTCTAATTCAATATTTGATTTTGGGTTAACGTTTTACACTAAATACCAAAATTTCAGGTTTGTAACTCATTTCGTCTGCGAGCTAGAGACCTGTGACCGGCGGACAGACGGACAGACAGACAGACAGACAGCCGAGTGACATTAATAGGGTTCCGTACCCAAAGGGTAAAAACGGAGCCCTATTAATGTCACTCGGCTGTCTGTCTGTCTGTCTGTCTGTCTGTCTGTCTGTCCGTCTGTCCGCCGGTCACAGGTCTCTAGCTCGCAGACGAAATGAGTTACAAACCTAAATTTTTGGTATTTGGTGTAAAACGTTGACCCAAAATCAAATATTGAATTAAAAATTGAATTAAATTATTTTTCAGGGGGGCTCCCATACATGAAAAAGGAGCCGGAAAAAAAATTTTTTTCTTTACCCTAGCTTGTGGAGTATCATTGTTTAGAGCTCATTAAGTAGAGTACAAATATATATTTTTTTAATTTTTATCTCAAAAACTAAGGGAATGGGAGGCCATCAAAGTTGTCAGTTTTAGACCATTTTTGTGACGGGGGCTATCTCAAAAACTAAACTAGTTGGGAATATGATATTTCAGTATTTCTCATACATGAGAAAGGAGCCGGAAAAAAAAAATTTTTTTACCCTAGCTTGTGGGGTATCATTGTTTAGAGCTCATTGAGTAGAGTACGAATATATATTTTTTTAATTTTTTGCTTAAAAAGTAAGGAAATGGGGGGTCATCAAAATTGTCAGTTTTAGACCATTTTTGTGACGGGGGCTATCTAAAAAACTAAACTAGTTAGGAATATGATATTTCGGTATATTATGTACTATATGCTCTATTTGTACAACAAATACTGAAAACAACGATTCATAAAATAGTTTATAAGCTGTGACCAAAACAAACGAACTTATTTTGCGTTTTTCTTTCACGGTTTCTTGCGATGTCTAAACTCGGAAATTAAATATTTCTTAGACCCAAAATATTATATTGTTCATAATTATGTACGGCACCCTGAAAGAGCGAGGCCTGACTCGCACTTGGCTGACCTTCCAAGCGCGCCCTATACATTTAGATAGATGTACATAGATTATAAGTTTATAGATAGATAGATATCAATAAAATAAAATAAATAAATACTCACACATACAATATACACGGTCGTCTGTTCCTAAAGTAGGCAATGCCTGTGTTATAGGTAACAACCGACTGATAGACATATTTACATATATCATTATTATATTTTTAATAAATGTATAAATACATAGTATATACTTATATACTTACATATATACAATATACATATACACCCAGACTCGGGGCAGGAATCGAACCCGCGACCCCCGAACGGAAGGCAGGGTCACTACCAACCGCGCCAACGGGCCAGTCAATTATATAATATTTTAGCATTTTGAAAATAAACTACATATGTAGGTATATTTTTACGGAAATCTGACAAACCATACAAGTATTAATTTCTAGTGTGTAGATAAAATTTATTGAATTTGAGTGGTTTATTATTATTCAAATAAACATTATACTTCGTTTGTATAGGGCGCTCTCGAGAAAGTCCTAATACTCATAAGTCTGTTCATAGTTCATAAGTCTGTTCGTGCTTTATGTGTTCGCGTATTGTTCATCCGATTGCGCTGAAACTTGGCACAGAGATCGGCTATGGATAGTTTTCATCCCGAATGATCTCGGCGAGGACGAAATTGCGGGCATCTGCTAGTAATATAATATTCCATTATTTGAGAAGTTAATAATATTAAGTAGTGCAGTAGGTAAATTGTAGAGTATAATATATTTATTGAACTGTACCAGGAATTTCACTGAGCTTTGCAACTGGCCCTGTGGCGCAACGGATAACGCGTCTGACTACGGATCAGAAGATTCCAGGTTCGAATCCTGGCAGGGTCGCAGAATAAACTTTTTGATAATTTTGATTGCTCAAAACTGTTTGCTCGCCTCGCTTACCTTACATTGGTAATTAACCGTATTGTTGAAAAGTGACGACATTCAGCCAATGTTTGGCGAACGAGTACAATTCAGCAACAATTAGATGTAAAAAATATTAGCTCTTATTAAAATAGTCATAAGTCTGAAAATTCATTGAGACTAGGTTAAGTTCGGAATTATACGAAATACGGCTTTATTTTAAGGATATAAGGTAATTTTTTGATTGAAAACTAACGACATAAAAGTTCAACAAGCGCAGCTGATCAAATATTGTAGTGGCGATAATTGGCCATGATGCAATCGCGTGATTCTAGCATTGGTTTCCATGATTTTTTTGACTTTCTGTTTTTGAATTCACTAATGTTATCGGCACGTAAGTAAGTCTCCAGGATCTACATATTTTTGTCTATCTTCTAAAAAGATTTTTTTTAAGTGGCTAGAGTGAAGAATATCTTATTTTGACAAATTATTTTTTTTGACAATATCGAATTATCGAATCGATTAAATTATCGAATTGTGACAAATTATAGCAGTATATTCAGACTTGATTCAGACAGTATCAGCGCCTATTACAATATATGCCATAGGCGCTTACTTATGAGACGACACTCAACCTTGTAATGGTTATGTCCACATCAGCTCATGAAATGTCCACGCTGATTGACGCATTCTTGTCCTTTTTTACAGAATCAAATGCAGACAGGACATCCTATGGATGGATACGGCGATTATGGTCCCCCTACTGCAAGCCTTTGATCGGTCGATATTTTATTCGTTTATTTTGATTGGTTTGTAATTTGTATGAAAATCAGTCCGATTTTCATGTTTTTAAGTTGACCCAACTATATTGGGTACCGAATACAGAAATCGTAAGGTGTCTCTTCAGTAGGTAACATTATTATATTTTCTATCATTGCGAATTTTTCTGTAAGGTAAAGTGTCTGTGAAACAATGAGTTTGATGTCTGAACAAAAATATTGCACACAATCGCAGACTTCTGTAATCCGTGTTTGCAATAGAAATTTTCTATTTCTATTAGTATATTAGCTACTTACTAAGTAGCTAGAAATATATTTTTTAACAAAAATGTATACTTACCTAAGCGCTTTTGAATCACGTTGAAATACCTCGTACACTTACATTACACTAGATGATACACTTACGTTACACTAGATGAAATTCTTTTAATTATTTATTATTGTAAAATGTAAGATAAAGGTGGTATCAATAAAAGTTGTAAATAATTCAATAATGTTTTTTATTTTCTGTTCTTTTCTGTACTTATACATGTAAATCAGTGCAAAGAAGTGATTAAAAAATTGAAAGATACAGGTCAAAAATTTGTGAATCAGTCAGCTAATATTTTGTGACAGGGATAGAATATACTAGTTGCGAAAGGTGGGGTCAGGTGTGGTCAACATTTGTTTTTAGCGGAATGACGGATCCGTTATGGAAATTAAAGTAATCTTTGAGGCTTCGTTCTGATGGCCAGCCTTCTATTTACATGGTAATTGCGACCATATGTGATGTTTGATATGCGAAACAACGTATAGTCACGTTTTCCTTAGTCATTACCGCAATTTCCATAATAAGAATCGCCTTTACCCCACTATCGTCTTCAACACATAATGTGTACGTCATACTACTCTATTAACAATACCATATTTTGTCACCATTTACAACGCAACCCGAAAATAACTAAAACTATAACAGTCTGTTTAAATCATAATACATTATAATTAATAAAGGATTACAATATAAGATAATTAAAGCATTTTCACCTTATCTTCAATATAAAATCATAAAAGGTATTCAATTTGATAATTTTTCGCTAGATTTTTATATAATTTTTTTTCCATATAATGATGACATACCTACCCTATTTACATTTATTTGTACTAAACGCAGAACGATAAATTAATAAAAGAAATTTTGCGTTTAGAACTTATATTTTCATAATCTATAAGAGCAAAAAATCGCCATGCATAATAATCACACTCAAGATTTTTTTAACTTAAAATAATATAATTATATAGGTAAATCAACTTTGAATCGATTTACGTCTTTGATATAAATGGAAGCATCGTTTTAAAACTAAACACCTAATTAAAAAAACCTTTTTGTCTTTGAGAAAAATTGAGAAATCGAAGGAAATGTTTATTGCATCCTATCGTATAATATGAAAAGAGTACCGTGAAATTATATTTTGAAGAAAAAAATACCAAAAATTGTCTAGATGTCGCAAACCACTCAACATTATTATTTACAAACACGTTCACGTACATCGACCTAAATTAAAAACTAATAAAGCTTTTTACATTAACATTATAACAAAACAAACCGCCTCGACGCCGGGCTTGCCGTCGGCGGGCGAACCGAGCGGCCGGTTGCATTGCAATGCTCAAGTCTTCTATACATAATGCCACCAAATAATTAAATTAACGTACTACATTGATCTTAACGAGATCGTACTTAGGATATCATCGCGAGATGAAGTTCACTGGAACTGATGCAGGAGGCTCGCGATCCTGAGGTACTGTTGCGAGTCTTCTTCCGCGGAGCGCTTCCCTTGCACCTCGAGGTATTGAAGTTCACCATTAATTATAATGTCCTTATTAACTAACATCACTTAACACGACATCGGCCTGTCCGGTTGGTCTTGTTTTTCTGGGGTCTGTAACAATGAGAAAAAGATTATGAGACTTTGATTTAAAACAAAATACACATCGAGTCCGAGAGTAGGTATCTAATGAGAAAAAATAAGAGAAAAATATCAGAATGACCTCTATGTTTGTTATCTCGAATTAATTACTTAACAAACCGTGCAATGTTTTCTACATCTAAGTATCTACGAGGCAAATTAATTGGTCCCTCTGAACGTTATTACAGTTATTAGTACTACTGATTGTGACAAATAGTGTATCGGGTGGCACATGCGCATCCCGGCCGCGTCCGGCCATCTGTCACCACATATGCCCCGTGTTTCCACTCTGTTTTAATTCATTAGCAACTGGTCAAGGGACTGACGGGCTCTGGGTAGGCGACACCACAATTTACGCGATAGTTGGTAGTTTGGTGGTCGGTTCCACGATTGGTCGATCATTCACTCAGAGCCCAGAGGAGTTCGGACGTATCGTTCTGAGTATCGGTAAGTGTTAGATTACCGCTTCCCGTCCGCGCGACGCACATCCGCGACACAGCTGAACGGCCGCACGTGGCCATACCCTATTTACAGACATACCGAAGGGAGAGCACACATGTCCCGAACGGATCGGGACTTCGCGAGAGCGAACACGTGAAATCCCTTTATGAGAGCGGCATTGTCGGCCGGATAGAGAATAGGTGCGTTGCATTTATTTAGCTATCCGCCACCGGCGCCGTCACGTGTACGCTCGTACGCAGCTGTGAACGACCGTTACCCGCACAATGCCCTCGATCGATCGGCGATGGAATCCGACCGATCGGCGAAATCGCTGCACGTGTGCAGGCCGGTGGAGGTTCGCCGAGACGTTTCGCGGTGGAGCTGCATTGTCTGCTCGGTTCATCGGTTCGGAGAAGCGTAAAGGTGATCGTAAAACTTTCACATGCGCGATTTATGCGCAAAATGAGCGGGGACAAAGATATTCAGAGGAGCGGGCGAGAGGTGGACGTGGGCGCGAACACCTGGCGGCGCGTTGTTGTCGCCTGTCGCGACCGGCGACTCCCCGCGCGTCTCCTCGCCCGATGACAGGACGCGGTGCGTAGGTGTCACGAGACGCATTGATTTAAATTTTTGTCATTCTATAATTTAACCGCATCAAGCGGCAAGGCCAATGATACCAGATCGGTTTCAACATCTACCAGTTACTGTACCGATGCGTTCGTGTTCAATTAAAACATAATAACTGTACCATGCGGGCCTTAATTAAATGACAAAGTATATTTCATTAAATCGTCGATACTAGTTTTAGTAGCAAATGAACGTTTTCGGTTATTAAATGGGGTTGCCTCGTTATAAGGGTGTGAAGGGGATTACACGCCTATCCCTTTCGTTACAATGGGTACTTAGCTGCTCATTATGGTTAGGGCGAAAAGTCAAGCACTCGGCTATAAATATACTCAGCACTCAGGGAAATAGCGAACGGTGTGGGAAGGAGGCAAAGATGGACGGCTGTCAGACGTGGACGTAAGTCGGCGATAGGTCCCACGATCGTGATCGCCCGAGGGCAGTCAGCTGCGGGTAACAATTTAAGTCGCGTGATAGTCGCTGTGGCGTATGTTCGTGACCGAGGTTTGTGGCACAACACAAGCGTCCGATGCCTCTCGAGATATCGCCGTGAAATGCCGCCTCACGACGCGCACGGAGCCAGGTATTCCAGCACGATCTCCCCGAAGCTTTTTCTATATATTTTTTTTACACGGACCTGTCCGATCGAATCGGCGTACGCGAGACAAATAAACTCGGCGTTGGATGTCCTTGTGAGTTTGAATATTTCACATTTGTATTCAGGAATGCGGTTAAATTACTCGACATTCCGATAGTTCCTGTGTAGTGTGGGCGGTGTATTAGTAAATATCTGTATCTCGAACGTAGCCAATTAGATATGCCTTTTTGTTGGCGCCTTAGCTTTGGGCCGATAAAAAATTGTTTACGTAGTTAATGCAAATAATATTATAATTATTTTGATCTGGGTAATCTGACGAGATTATTGTCCGGTCTACAAACGTAGCGTATTTGAAAACAACAATAAATTTGAGATTTGGGCAGATGCACAAAATGCGCGACAGTCTCGGTGTGAATTCTTGCACCTCGCGTCTCCTAAATCACTCTCGTTTTGAACATTTCCCTCGGTTCTAAGAACTGGCAGTGATTAAAATTTACGTGGCGCGACCAAGTATTAACGAGCCGGGCTCGTAGACGCAAGGCGTTCGAATAAATCCTTCGAGACGCACCTGCCGCGGCCGCGCGTCCAGCGGCCAACTCGGCATTTATAGCCTCGCCGATCTAATCCTTGGCGGAAACTCGAGGGTGATTGCGCTGCGTGGCTCGGAGATACTATAATCATACGCAGGTGTCAATCGGAATGCTAAATGAGGCAGCTAAATGAGTTGAATATTCAGATTGTGTGTCAGTACAGGGTCGTTTACGCGGCGCCGGCGCAGGTGGCCGCGCTTCAAGGCTGAAATTCAAAACAGCCGTCACGCATGCGCGAGTAGCGGTCTAGATTGTGTTGTGACTAGGTATTTAGTAGTTACCGAATACGTTGTTTCGCGACTTTGAATGCATAACCACCTCATACAGGAAATATCTACGAATCTACTTAACTAGTAGGTTAAACAATATATGTATTTATAACGACGGCTTTACATTTTTTAAATACTGTTTTCTCAAGTTTAGGTTCCGTTTGGCTTTTTCGGCTATAATGTATTTATAAACATTATCTATACATATAGGACATACTTTACACTACACTAAAATTTTGAACAGCATATTATTGAGCCAAGTCTTATTTGACAGTATATTTAGCAAAAACCATTGTTTAGCAAGTAAATGGTGCGTCGACACGGCTTGTGAAACTGCCAGCATCTCCACTTTTACCTTCGCTTGCGAAACACGCAGGTGCGCGCACGCCGCCGCGCCGCAAAAACATTGACACGGCCGATTTCATTAACTTTTTATGCAACGACTATTCGAGCACTTGTTCAGAAGTTGCGAATAAAAATAGTAGTTTATGAAACGGTTGCATAATAGAGGTTATTAAAACACGAGTGTTAGTTTAAAAAACGAGCCGCAGGCGAGTTTTTTAATAGTATTACACGAGTGTTTTAATAACTAATTATGTAGAGTTTCATACACTACTTTATCTAAACTCATATCTTAAAATCCAAACCATAAAATCTTGGTAATATTTGTCGTGAGTTTTCTTTGATTTTGCTGGCAAAAGATTGTTGGTCGGTGGTCAGGTGGAGTTAAATTCTCTTCAGTATCACTGCTAGACATTTTTCCGCACAATAAAAACCATGTCTTGTAAAGTTTTGAGTAACAAATAAAATATTTAAATATTATAACTAACGTATGGCGCCAAAATTCAGTTGTTACCATAGAGATTCTTCTTCTTTTTCGGTTTGTCCCTTTCGGGACAGGCCAAGATCGTTGACCATACAGCCTGGGTTACCATAGAGAAATTAATAGTAGTAGAGGAGTCCTAATGTCCTATAGAAATTAGTGGATCGGAAAATAGCTCAAGCTTATCAAAAATTTAATTTTTAATAGTTATTAATTTTTAGTAGTTATTTTTAGTAGTTACTTAATTTTAAGTAAACTTAATTTTTAGTAGTTACTCTTCTGCAATTTAACACAATTCACAATGTTTAACGCGTTTGTACAGTTACACACATCTACTGTAAGGAGGTCGCACGAATTTCCCGCCATGGCTCAAAAATACCAGAACCCAGTTCGCCTGTACTATAATGTAGAAAAAATTATTTTATAACATTACTTTGCAATAATTTCCTAACAAAGTAGTGTTATAATGAATTTTTTTAATTTTTTTTTTAAATATTATAGATGTATGTGAATAAAGTAGTCCAATATATGACACATTTTGATTTCATATTCGGGATTTTAAGATATGAGAGTAGATAAAATATATTATATTAAAACAAATGCCTACCCTACACCTAGTAATGTATCACGTCAAACCAAACATGAAATTCGAAAAAAAAAAAAAATTAGTTCTATAGTCCGCTATTACGAGTATAATACGTTATACTCGAATGTAGTTTTTGTGCACCATGAATGATTTATTTTACGGTGTAATTTATTAGAAACGGATTTGATGGGTGTAAAGACTCACCGTGTGGCTGGAGTGGTGTGATGAGGAGACGGCCTTGTCAGCAGGGAGGATGGTGTTGGGCGCCGGCCGGGGCCCGAGCGGTCGGCGACGCGGCCGCGGGGGTGAGGCGCACGCAGGCGCCAACGCCGCCTCCGCCTCGAACTGCCCCACCGCGGGATGATTCTCCAGAGCGGACTGCAGGTCGCAGATGTAGTCGATCACGTGCTGGATCACCTCCAGCTTCGAGATCCGCCTGTTCTTCGGCATGAACGGAACCAGGTCTTGTAACTTGGAAAGGTACATCTGGATTTCGGCGTTCTCGCCGTCCCGATGCCTCTGCACCCGTCCGCTGGCGATCGCCGGCACGGACGCTCCAGTCGCGCACACCGCAGTTATAGCCTTCATCGTGACTGTCACTAAACACGAACACTGGTATATGAATGGTACGGACTTCGCGGCACGTGACGCGTACAGTACGAGTAGCGGGTGAGGAATGAAGAGATGCGCGGTGCGACGTCGTATTTATGGGCACGGGTGGGGCGCGGGGCGGGCCGGGGCGGGCCAATGGGCGCGCGGAGGGGGCGGCGAAGCCTGATTTTCCCATGGCGGCGCACGGCGGCGTCTGCCTGAATGTTGGGCGGCCCTGGCTAAGGCCGTTGCGCTCGTGACGCGCACTTTGTCCTGTAATGTTTGTTTTGAGCCTTTATTTTTTATTTGTTTTGTACGTTTTATCTTATTTAATACGTCGATGTGTGTCAGGGGTATAAGTATTTGGCTTGATACGAATGAGATGAATTCGGAATGTCTTTAAATATCGAATGGATATTTAGTAAGAAATCGCATTTAGGCATGATCCGATGCCTATTCCTCGATTAAGACAAGTAGCTTTCGTCACTGAAGGAATTCAAAATTGCAATCTTGATTTTATAATAAAACTTATAAAAGTCTTAAAATTAACCTTAAAATATTACATTAAACACAATTACTTACTATATCCTAACTACCCAAATCGTTTTTTATCAATTTTCACACATTTTCTCATACCTATTCACCATAGAGGTTTTTCTTAATCTTAAACTTCGGTCAATACTTATTGTGCTAGATATACTTAGGTAATGATGGTCCATACAAACTGTACCTAATTTAGAAAGTGTTCGTGAAAAATTATTTATCATAGGAAATAAGCAAAAATATACATTTCCCCGAAACTTTTTACTCTAGGGTTTACGTTTATGCATTGATTTTTCGCTAGCGAGCTAGCAAAAATATAGGTTCCCAATAAATTTTCACATAAAATAAATCGTGTGAGAACATAAGTGTCTGTGAAAAATATTTTCCACCGACACTTCTTAACAGTTTACCGCTGCTTACCTATTAAGTAGATTTATAGCCCGGTCAAATTAGACTAAAAAATAGGGGTGAGAAAAACTCACGAAAACCCCGTTTTTGTGACCTTTAATCCCGAGTAATTTTTTTTTCAGGTGCAGTCGAATTGATGAGAATTTTTCACATTTCATTTATAATAGTGTTTTCAACAATCCTATCAATTTTCAGCCAAGTGTGAATAAACTGTGTGTGACTCCGAGCAATTTTTTTCCAGGTGTCAGATCAATGAGGACTTTTCACATTTCATTTATAGATAATAGTGTTTTGAACAATCCTACCAATTTTCAGCCAAGTGTGAATTATTGTAACTTTGGATGTCAAAATTGACCGGGCTATTACTTATTAGTGATCGGAGATCTTAACATCGTAGGTAATATTCTCACTTAGTTGGTGACCAGCACATTTCAGCCAGTAGTTTATCATATTAATAGATGTATATATTGTATAATGTATTTGTATTGGTATGTGATTACAATAAGAAGGGGGTAGAAGGTGTCGGCAAGGGAGGAGGGGGATGTTGGGAACAATGGCGGTACGTGACGGCATCCACTTGTCGCGGCGACAGGTTCCGGAGGCTGCGGCAGTCGGAGCCCAATAACATATTCAGGTAGAAATCACTTGTTGATAAGGAACTTACCTTTACCTATATTATAATGAAGGTGAATTAATTTTGTATGTCGAGCCGGCTGTATAGATATCGACAAAATGTATAGCTATTAGACATAGATAGGTACATATTTATAACTACAATAATAAATAATAATATAAATAAATAAAAATACTTTGTTACAAATTATTAAATTATTCTATTCAATAAGTAGGTAGGTACTAAGGTACATACATAGAATATTTTCTTGCACATTTCAAAATATTCTATTACAATATTATTGTGATAACTATAAATAATTGGATAAATTGAATTGAAATTAGTTAAGTAGGTAGGTTTGAAATCATGAAATCAAATAAACATTAAAACTTAAATTAATAATAATAATATTAAATATTATATCTATTATTAAAATAGTCTTCTCCGAGAGAGGCTCTCTGTCTCAAGTTTTCAGAACCCAATGGTCAAAATTTTTCTGAGAAAATATCTCGTCACTTCATCCTTTGACATTCTCTTTTTCATTTAATTTTTCTGTCTGCGTGATGTACCCACGTAGGTACTATTCGAAGTAAGTACTTAATTTTTCCATTGAGTTTTTCAAATGTAGGTAAGTATTGAAAATCAAATGTAAGTAATTTAAATATTTAATCAAAGCTTGCCTCGAATAACTAGCCTCGGCTGCGGATAAGATCCCTGCAGGGCGATTCAGAACACTTCGATTCGGTTTCGGTTTCGACAACTACCCTGTCGATACGGTTATTCTGAATTGAAAATACATCTTATCGTACGATAACTTACCGAATCGATCGATAGTTACGTTATCGAAGTGTTCTGAATTACTTACCGTACGATAAGATGTATTTTTAATTCAGAATAACCGTATCGACAGGGTAGTTGTCGAAACCGAAACCGAATCGAAGTGTTCTGAATCGCCCTGCTGGTTCGAGTCGCGAGTCAGGCCCAAAAAGGTTAATGGGTTTATCTGTCATTAAATTCTCAGTAGGAGAGTTATGAATTCCACCCCTGTGCCCCGGATAGAACGTATCCGTCGATCCTGCGTTGTGTCGGATTGCCGTCCCATCGGACTATGAAAGTGAGGGAACTAATATTAAAAATGTGAAAGTGTGGATGTTTGGATGTTTGGATGTTTGAATGTTTGGATATTTGGATGTTTCCTAAAGACGTTTGGATATTTGGATGTTTGTTACTCAATCACGCCGCAACTACTAAACCGATTTGGCTGAAATTTTGAGTGTAGATAGATTATGCCCTGACTTAAAACATAGGCTACTTTTTATCTCGGAAAAATGCACAGTTCCCACGGGATTTTGAAAAACCCGAAATCTATAGTTACAGATATAGGTAGATTACTATAGCGAACTTCTTTGATAGTATTAGGTATAAAGGTTGGAAAAGAGAGCGGGATCGGGAACCGGAAATCCACGATTCCCTCGGGATTTGTTTAAAACGGAAATTCGCGCGGGCGAAGCCGCGGGCAAAAACTAGTCATAAAATAAAATCAAGT
This sequence comes from Melanargia galathea, assembly GCA_920104075.1. NCBI lineage: Eukaryota > Metazoa > Arthropoda > Insecta > Lepidoptera > Nymphalidae > Melanargia > Melanargia galathea. Next base: position 13,887,533 of record OV049872.1, read on the forward strand.
AACTAAGTAAGTATAAAGCCCAAATTATTAGGTAATTCTAATGGACCATTAAAGAAATAATATAATAGGCTGCGAAATGACCACACAAAGAGGTCCGAGACCAAATTGTATTACTTAATACGAGTAACAGTGAATGTAAAAAAAGAGAATCAGCAAAAAGTCACCTTGAAGAAGAGGAATTCAGGTAGTAATTTGCTTTATTTGAAAGAGCCTTTATTTAATCCTACTAATATTATAAATGTGAAAGTGTGGATGTTTGGATGTTAAGATGTTTGGATGTTTGGATGTTTAGATGTTTGTTACTCAATCACGCCGCAACTACTGAACCGATTTGACTGAAATTTTGAATGGAGATAGCTTATGCCCTGACTTAAAACATAGGCTACTTTTTATCCCGGAAAAGTATTCCTGTGGGACTAAAATAGATATAATCTTCCAAAAACGCCATAGAGGGCGCTGACTGTTCTTAGGTAAATCACGTTCACATAACACATTATTGCAATAGTTTGCTGTGTTGCATGCATTGGCAACACATAGGCTACTTTTTATCCTGGAAAAAATGCACAGTTCCTATGGGATTTTGAAAACCCCGAAGTCTATATCTACAGCTATAGGTAGATTATTATAGCGAACTTCCTTGATAGAAAGTATAAACGTTGGAAAAGGGAGCGGGAACGGGAACCGGGAATCAACGATTCCCTCGGGATTCGTTCAAAACCGAAATTCACGCGAGCGAAGCTGCGGGCAGAAGCTATCACACATAATCACAATACCAATCCTACTAATCCTACTATCCTACTAATATTATAAATGTGAAAGTGTGGATGTTTGGATGTTTGGATGTTTGGATGTTTAGATGTTTGGATGTTTGGATGTTTAGATGTTTGTATGTTTGGATGTTTGTTACTCAATCACGCCGCAACTACTTGGGATTATTATAGCGAACTTCCTTGATATAAAGTATAAACGTTGGAAAAGGGAGCGGGAACGGGAACCGGGAATCAACGATTCCCTTGGGATTTGTGAAAAACCGAAATTCACGCGGGCGAAGCTGCGGGCAGAAGCTATCACACATAATCACAATACCAATCCTACTAATCCTACTATCCTACTAATATTATAAATGTGAAAGTGTGGATGTTTGGATGTTTAGATGTTTGTATGTTTGGATGTTTGTTACTCAATCACGCCGCAACTACTGAACCGATTTGGCTGAAATTTTGAATGGAGATAGCTTATGCCCTGACTTAAAACATAGGCTACTTTTTATCCCGGAAAAGTATTCCTGTGGGAGTAAAATAGATATAGACTTCCAATAACGCGATAGATGGCGTTTTTAGGTAAATCACGCTCACATAGCACATTATTACAATAGTTGCATGCATCTGTATGCGTATGCACTTTTTATCCTGGAAAAATCTACAGTTCCCACGGGATTTTGATAAAAACGAAATATATATCTACAGCTATAGGTAGATTACTATAGCAAACTTCCTTGAAAGTAGGTATAAAGTTTGGAAAAGGGAGCGGGAACGGGAGCCGGAAATCCACGATTCCCTTGGGATTTGTGAAAAACCGAAATTCACGCGGGCGAAGCCGCGGGCAGAATCTAGTGATAAATATATTTTTAAGAAATAAGTTAATTGCTATCTTTTTTACGCAAAGCGATGTTTGTCTCTGTGGTTTGTCCCGAATATCTTTTGTTTTCTATTTTTCCGGTGGTTTCCGAACTTCGAGAATGTAAGTGGAAGGTAGGTAGGTAATTACCTAACGAATTAATATATCAAAATTAATCGATGACTACACATCACAATCGTTTGATAATATAATTTATTGATATCATAATTTAGCTGTTCGACTCGCGGTGTAAATAAATGTAAAGTTATAGTTACTTAATATAATCCACAATCGCAATGACTGTTCAGGTTTAAAACGTGATTAATAACGATAAAAATCTTATAGGTATTTACAGTTAAATAGTTTATATTTATATCTATAGATTCACCTGTTCGCAATAGTAGACATAGGTACGTCACCATGTTGGTGAAAAATACAACTATCTTGTTTCATGGGTCTAGGACCTAGGTGTAGATAGGTATAAACCGTGATTATGGTTACCTGAAAAATGTTTGTCATTGAAGCGTTGTTACAGAACAGGTATTATTGTTGGTCAGGCTAAATTTATTAACACGTACTTAATGACCGTTCCATGTCACAAGTATAAATTAAAAATTTTAAAAACCCCCGACATTCGCCATTTTGTGGCGGTGGGCATCTTGGATCGATTTTCGTCAAACATAGCTAACGACACTATCGACTAATTCACCTTTCAAACAAAAAAAACTGCATTCAAGTCGGTTCACACGTTTGAGCGCTACAGGGGAACAGACAGACACACACACACACATACAGACACGTCAAACTTCTAACACCCCGTGGTTTTTGCGTCGGAGGTTAAAAACGTGTTTTCATGGCCACCTCAGAAATTAAAATTATTCTCAGGTGTTTATTTATTGTGTCCTCACGTACGGGAATCTTTGTCCACACCTAATCTTGCAATAAAAGCACCTTGCAGTGCAATTTGTTACAGAATATTGTCTCCGACGTACAGGTATCGTCCTTTGTCAATCTTGAGACAAAAAGCGTAAGAAGAAAAAACAACAGCGCCGTAAACACCTCAACAACTTTCAAAAGGACACTTCGTATGTTCGTAAGGTGTTTTTATGACACAAAAAAAATCATAGATCACAAGATTTGTTCTCGCAGGTGTAAATTTTCTATGATGGCCGTTTGAAGCATTTTAAGTGTGAAATTGTAAATTTAGACGGGACATTGTAATAATATTCCGGCCACGTATTTGTGGAGTAGGTACTAGTATTTATTGACAAAGTTTTGGTAGGTTTCTACACATCGATGGTTTCTACCCCTAAAAGTAAACGTCTTTAAAATTATAATCTGAGCATAGGTTTTTTATAATCCCTGCAACTACTCTTCTCGTAGAAATAATAGTGTAATATTTTAACTTTAATCCTGTGCCCCTGACACACAACTAATAATGAAATGGATACGAATTAGTCTACCGCCTACGACTATTTCCAATTACGTTAAAAGGAAAACAACAATAAGTCCGATGTCGCTTTATCCTTCATTAAATAGCGAGTTTCATTAAGGCCATCGCATTAGACGCGGGGCGGAGTGCTTACGTTCACCCCCGTGGGCCCGCGCCCGTGCCGTGGGAGTGCCGCGCGCGTGCCGCTCCCATCGCGTGAACCACCCCGATTGATCGCAACCCGATATTGTTCTATTCATTTCCTAAATGCACTCTAATGTCTAGAGCTAAACACAATCGATTTATGCGTGAAACCATTCAGTTGCTTGTACTATCGATTCGGACTAATTATGTTGAAATATTGGCACGATATCGAACGTCAGGTTTCAAATAACTTACTATTGCCGCTCACAGTACCTACCTAATGTTAGCTGAAACCTTGTAAAATATTAATCAATATAACTAAACCATATCGCTCTCAGTTATTTTTTGGAAAAATAAACTTGTGTTATCAGCCTAGAGGACCTCTAGTAGAGGTGCAATTGGTGTTTTGAACCTATTTTTATTTTTAAAGACTGAGTTCTTCATTTTTGGGTCACACATGAGAAGGCAATGAGAAGGTAAATGGAACCGATTTTCATGTAAAGCTAAATACACTTCTTAAACAACACACCGATAAAAACAACTATGATAGACTGTATTTTCTCACGAAATGGGTAACTCGTATAAATAATGCACTAGCTCGAAGCCATAAAAGACCACCGGCTATATTGGCTAGCCGATATTACTCCGTGTGCGTTATTGACAGGGCAAACATTCGAGCCGCGCTCCCTCCGGTCCCACGGGAGGGCGCGAGAAATCCCTTAATTCGTAACCTGCAGGTGCGGGCTCATTACTCGCTTTTCCGCCACGTGCCGGCGCGTGCGAGACCTATCTACTTTAGTTTTGCGGATCGAATACGCGGCACGCACTTGAACAATCGCTTTGATCGAAATAGATCAATAGATAAGAGCATGCAATCTACTGTTATGTATTAGGAATGAGCGTTGTCATGGCGCTATTTATCCACCTAATTATATGTGTATATTTCTATAGTGTGGCTGTAAATAAATGGATATCATATCCATTATCTTATGCAAAGTTAATTTAAAATATTCACAAAAGCGCCACATCCTCGGTTCCAGCTATTTCCATACTTATGTTTATGGTGTTATGTTATTTATGGTATTTTAAAGGCCAAGAAATCTGTTCTGATGGGAATGGTCATGTTCTCGTGTGAATAAAGAGCGTTGCGGCGTGGGAAGAGGCCTGGGTCACAGGTCGCCGGGATAATTGCAGTGAAGCGATCGCCTGCTCACGCGCACCTCGCCGCGCCGCGTCGCGCCGTTGGGAGATTCGTTATCCATACTAATATTATAAATGCTAAGTGTGTATGTCTGAATCTGTCTGCCTTTTTGTCTGTCTCATGTCTGCTTGTCACACACAGCCTAATCGCTGAACAGACTTGACAAAAATTGTTAGTTTGCACCCAGGACGGACATACGCTACTTTTACCCCGGAAAGTTTCCACGGGATTTTTATAAACCTAAATCCACGCGGAAAATGTAGCGGACATTAGCTAGTTATCCATATACCTATATTGTTCTTAAACCTAAAAACGTTCGCGTTAACGCACATTGATTCAAACTTCTTAATTTGCTTTATTCGGCAGCTTCCACTTTCGCTAAAATTTTAACTATAAAGAAATCATCAATCACGCCGAAAGATTATTATTGGCACTGATGGAATTACTTAGATATGTAGGTAAATACGACAATTCGATTCTGGATCATAAAATTCTTGCAATAAAGGTTACTACAGGTTGTTCTTACTTAATGCTGAAAATTAACAACTATAAAGAATGAACATGAAAACATAACAAGATCGTATTGCATCGCTCAAAGTTATGTATAGGTACGATTAATTAGATCAATAAAGAAACGTGCTTTGTAAGAAGACGCCCAGCAAGCTATAAGTTATTTAGAACTATTTACTATAGGTGCTATAGGTAAATAGTTCCTACTTGCGTTATTATGCATGTTCATAATTTTATTGCATTGAAGTCTTAATTATTTTCAAAAATAATAAAAGAATAAAAAATACATTTAAATGTGTTCGACAAATCTCTTAATACCTCGTACAAATGATTAATGGTTTGAAAATTTTTATATCTCCGTTTGATAGCCCTGACTAGGATTAATAACATGCTTACAATGTAGGCGGGGGGGTTTAATTTGCAAAAAGCGTAAAAGGCATTTAATAATGCAGACGTCCGCTGGCGTGCGCGTGCAGCGAACAAATACCCAGCTATCGCGTAATGAAGCCCTGGGGTGCGGGGGAGGGGGGATCACGTGGCAGTCACGCGACCGCGTTAACATTTTCTTTATACTGTCTCATGTGGGTGAGGGTGAATTTTAGAAGCATTAAGTATTTTATCAGTATCTCACTGATTGGTTGTGAAAAATATGTACCTACTATAATTTTATTGCAACTGGATATAATACAATAGCTAGTTTGATTGTATAGGTACTATCTCTAAACTAAATTGAAAGATCTATAAATACCTAATGCTCTTTTTTCTCAGAGAACATTGTGAAAATTGCACTAGACTATCGCACTTTGAGATCTATTAATTTAGTTAAGAGATTTATATATACACCTACCTACCTAGTCAGTTAGTCACCAACGCCTTAAGATACCACCTATTCATGGAAAGTTTGGAAAGGAAAAAGTTGGGATTAATTAATGGACCCATCACCCAACATCAATTATTTAATTCAAAAACACGAGTTTATTTAAATACTAGACGATAAGTAATTTTCTAAAATATTATGGTTCAATATTTTATTTATTTTCAGCAACGGCTTGTTTTTGTATGAACTCTTCAGCGAAGCCTATGCAGGCTTCGCTGAAGATTATGTACCTACCTATATAAAGTAGGTATGTAGATAATAATATAAAGTTACACATTCTTTGTTCATTGTTTACGAAAACATTTTGCACAAGCCTTTCAACAGTTTCTATTGTACAAATGTAACTCCCACAGATTCATTATAAAAACTTTGCTATTTTCCCACAATCGTTGCAATAATGAACGTTGGGATCAACGCGGATTGAATCATTACTATGGGGTACGTAACCCTGACATAAACTAACCATTTTACGATGGCCTTCCATTATTCATACGGCGTATTTTATTCATTGCGATATAGGAGGAGTTGTTATTGTTATGGGTCTCTTTATGTTGGTGTGTGCGGTTTATAGGGTGTTGTGACACGCGTGGGAGCTGCCTCCATTGTGAAGGCACTTAACTCGGCTCTGATAAAGGAACTATAGGACCATTAGACGGATTCGTTTTGCTCATTCGTTGTCGGCATCAATGGACATTGGATTATGATTCGGAAAGAGGTTTCCATAGAGATAGGGGCCTTTGAAACAAACGCAGTTCATAATATCACCTATAATAAAATGACTACCTACATATTATAGCTACTTATGATAATTTAATTCGATTGTTACATTGTGACCACCGAGGCATTATTAATAGAGATACATAATTATATTATGTATAGCAAATAGCATTTTTGCAAACGATTTGTCCAGCGATAGTTCTGTAAATAACCTTGATATAACCAATACGGGTATGATAGAATAAGTTGGTTTGCCGGAAAAAATATCAGATAAGTAGCATTGCATATCTACCTACTCTCATAAGTCCCAGTATGAAAAATATTCTTAACAGATATTAATAAGTATTGCATTGCCTTTGAGAAGCAATACTTTTGACACAGATATTTAGCGATTATTATACACAGAACTGGAGCGGCAATTGTAATGAGTTTCCCTCACGAAAGGTGTGCAATAAGAGAATTCACCCGTATTAGTTTTATATAAGTAAGTACTTACAACGAAACTAAATAATAGCGGCACATGAAAGCCATATATGCACAATATATTCGCAATCCGCGAGACCAATGAGCTATGAAAAGCGTTATTAATATTTTTGGAGTGTGTACTTTTAGAAATACAAAACCGGGGCGAAAGCCAGGTGCTGTGCAATACGGGGACCGATATCTTGATGCACTTTAAACTTATGAGGGTTTTATGAATGTTGGTTTTTTTAAGAAACGCCCTTAACCTTTTCAATTATTCGTGGTCCCTAATTGCAGATGATGCGATACGGATTGTATAGTTGTATTGTTGTGTAGTTGACGCCGCTATTGGTTTATTTGTACACTTCTACCGTTTTTGGCTGCTGTGTAGCATCTGTTTGGAGCTGAGTTTGTTCTCTATTGTGTGCTAGTTATTTGTGTTATTAACGACTAGATGATGCCCACGGCTTCGCCCGTGTGTATTTAGGTTTGTAAAAATCTCGTGGGAACTTTGATTTTCCAGAACAAAAAGTAGCCTATCTGTAGTAAATAGTAACCCGTCCACAAAACGGAAAAATTCCGTGGGATCCTTACGATTTCGGAATGCAATTCCTTACAGCATCAGGGTTGAAGAGTTGGACATGTACCTACTCGAGGTCATTCAACCATAAAGTCTTTAATTAGTATCCCCAATATCAATTTAAATAACCGACAGTGCCTAAATCCCATTAGTTTTGGGGATCAGATCCCCTACAGCATCAGGATTGAGGAGTTGGAATCCAAATTTTGTTGTAAAATTGTAGGACAGTGTCGCAATGTTTCTCTATCGATTAAAAAAAAAATTACTCAAATCGGTTCAGAAATCTCGGAGATATCGGTATACATAAGTAGAAATACACAACTCCTCCTTTTTTGAAAGTCGGTTAAAAAAGTAGCCTATGTTACTCCCTGGTTAATTCTCTACTTGTATGTGAAAGTCCCGTCAAAATCGGTTCAGCCGTTCCAAAGATTAGCCCGATCAAACAGACAGACAGACAGACAGACAGACAGACAGACAGACAGACAGACAGACAGACAGACAGACAAAAATTTTAAAAACGTGTGATTCGGTTATAGTATCGTTCAAATAACCATATGAGCTTAATATGAGGTAATTATTTCGATATTACAGACAGACACTTCAATTTTATTTATTAGTATAGATAATGTTTGCACTCTCTTTTTTGTGGTATGCTGAAAAATTTACCTACCTAATTGTTTTCTAGATTGTAAAAATAGATACTTAAAGTTTCCTAAACTGCATTTTCTGTTAGATCTTTTTATGATCACATATTTTTTACTTCGTAAGAAAAGATCGGTTCATTATTTATGCTGGGAAAAGGTATAACAGACAGACATTATTTTCGCATTCATTTTAGTCAGTGCTCACATTACGGGAAATGAAATCTTGAATACACCCACGCGTCATGGAGACCTCGTGGCCTGTACAGTGTACACTATTAAAAAAAATGATAAAATGTATATGGATTAATTATCGAAAATTCCGGAAAAGCTTTTCACAGGCCATCGTTCAGGGCAAGGTGTTACTTCCCTTACAAAAGCCGCGTGACGTCTGTGAATCTGTTCCCGCGGCTTTTCACATACAGCACAGCTGCCGCACTCACAGCTGCTATACTTACCGTATGCAAACGCCCTAACAGTAACAAGCGCACCGCAGAGATGTCGATGGCGGCTAAACATGGCCGTTTAACTTTCATATACAACGTAGATTATCGAGGTGATGAAACTTTTTATCGAGTGACGATAAAAAGAGACATGAATTAACAAAATGTTATTTTTATTGTTAATGTGAACTAGATAGTAATGTAAGTACCACTAGTAGGTAGGTACCACAGCAGCATTACCACTACTTACTAACTCACGAGATTATCTAGTCGCATATCTTGTAACAATAACTCCATAGTCTACTAGTAAATATAGCGCTTTCTAAATAATTAACCAATTAGGTATAATCAATGAAATTCTAGAATTCATCAATGAAATTCTGAAATTCTAGAATTCATCTGTAGAAAGTAGAAACTAATACCTGTGTCTGATTATCCTAAAAATATGTACCTATGTAGTTTCAAAGTAATGTGGTTTCAAAGATTTGTTTTTATGGCGCGGGATATAGATAAATTACTGTTAAAGAGAAAAACCAAACGTCACCGTGAATAAAATTATTAGTTTCCAACTCATTAAATAAGGAATTTCCAGTCATGTTATCGCAATCTAATATTATATCTACAGCAGAGTTTTTCGTTAAGTATGATCTTTGTTTTGAACTCTGTTAAAAGAATGAATACCTAGACTTGAAATCCCACAAAAAAAATTGTCAGAAGTCGTCTGATGGAAAAAACCAGCAGTTTACAAACATTTGTTGAAAACATTGGAAAGCTGACAGCAGTCAAATCTGCAACGCATATGGGAAGTTGGAATATTTTTTATCAGCTGCGACAGGCAGCGTGGTAAATGTTATGACTCCTTTTGCTAGTGTTTTATCACTTCGTAGAGGTGCAAAAATAACTTTAAAATCTTAATTTTTTTTACTAAATCTAGACCTGTAATACCTGATTTTTTGAAGATCATACACTTACAATCATAGATAACAGAACTTATATTTCTACTCGTACCTACTCAGTGGATACAATCGTGTATAAACAATTCAGAATGATCTTGATACGGATGGGTTAGATGTAAGGCACGTGATCATTTCACGTCTTGTCACATTCAGGCCTTTCCCCTGATCCCCTATCATTTCGGCTGATTAATGATTGCAACATTGTGTCAATATTTGCATAAGAAACGGACAAGAAAGGAGCTCCGCAGATCTCCTTGTTAGCTACATTATTTTGATGACTTTCGTCTTATGTTACGCTATCCGCCTACCAAAGGAATATAAACCGTATTTCTTATTTGTATTACAATCAAATTGCGTCAGTATGATTAAATTCAATGACGCAGTGCAAAATAAACGTTGTTGATAAATAAATATGATTTAAATTCAAAGGAAAGCGCCAGGGATTCAGGTCGCGGCGTAGTCCGTCATAATCTTTTGCGGACCCGTTGGACGCGTCGATAAAAATATTCATTGGCTCACACTCTGGTTAACAGTTGATGAGACAATTTTTATCAAGGATGACAGGTAATAAAAAAATCCTGAATTTAAATAATTAGCTATAGAGACCAGTCAAGTTAATGCAATACAGATACATGGAACTGAGCGTTCATCGTTCTGTAGTAGTCGTAACGTACCTACCTACAGGTACATGAATGAGGACCAAGATTATGTTTGACAGGAAAAAAAGTGTGTGAGATTAAATATAGTGATAATTAGAATATTTAGTCGATAGGCATCATAGATATGACCTGACTTAGTTTACCAATACAATGTTGTACAAGTATAAATTGAAAATTTAAAGAAACCCCGACATTCGCCATTTTGTGGCGGCGGCCATCTTGAATTTGCAATAGTGCTATTCTGCTAGTCAAGCCCTTTCATTTGATACCCATATTGAGGGTGTTGTGATAAAATATGTAATCCGCCATTTTGTAGCGGCGGCCATCTTGGATCGATTTTCATCAAACATAGCTAACAACACTCTCGACTAATTCACCTTTCAAACAAAAAAAACCGCATTCAAATCGGTCCATGCGTTTGAGCGCCACAGGGGAACAGACAGACACACACACACACACACACACACACACACACACACACACACACACACACACACAGACACGTGAAACTTATAACACCCCGTCGTTTTTTCGTCGGGGGTTAAAAACAACGAGTTTCAAAGATAAATATAAATACGTATTATATGTAGGTATTACTTTGTAGTGCCATCCCTGAACCACATGAACTATAGTCGTCGATTGACTCTTGATTGACGCAATGAAAAATGATGCGACAATGTTTTGAAAAATAGCGTCCTCAAAGGGTGACTTTGTTGCAGAGGAATTTATTACTTGCATAATTTAATATGACGCTTTATGAACCGTTCGGTTTAATACCGTGTACAGTTTTGTTCGGACATTTGATTGGGGAGATGATGCCTTGGTGTCCAGAATGCTTTGATCCGTCAGCCCAACTTTTAGTAGGTAACTGGGCTATCATTTATCTACGTCTTATTATATGGAATATGCTATTCAGAATGCAACGCTGTCATGTTATGTGATTCTTTATGAACATATTTTGTTGTGTCATGTATAATAATTGTAGTAAGTGTACACTGTACATATTTAGGATCATCTTATCTTTTTCAGTTTCTAAATTTACAACTTATATTCAACAAGTGTAAATTGAAAATTTAAAAAACCCCCGACATTCGCCATTTAGTGGCGGCGGCCATCTTGAATTTGCAATAGTGCTATTCTACTAGTCAAGCCCTTTCATTTGATACCCATATCAAGGGAGTTGTGAAAAAATATATCATCCGCCATTTTGTAGCGGCGGCCATCTTGGACCGATTTTCATCAAACATAGCTAAGAACACTCTCGACTAATTCACCTTTCAAACAAAAAAACCGCATTCAAATCGGTCCACCCGTTTGAGCGCCACAGGGGAACAAACAGACACACACACACACACACACACACACGCACACACACACACACACACACAGACACGTCAAACTTATAACACCCCGTCGTTTTTGCGTCGGGGGTTAAAAACTGAATATTAATTTTTATAATGAGAGTAGGAAATTGAATTCAAAATAAACTAAGTGCAAGGTGTTGAAAGTACAGAGCCATTAAATTATTCAAAGATTATTAGGAGTAGGTAGGTCTGTATGTACCTATAAAATAATGAAATATTACATGTACCTACCTATTACAGAAGCCGATAAAGCGCTTGGCATCTACTAATTTAATTAATAGGATTAATAGTTATGAACCGTTATACGAGTAGCGACTGGTGTTCAAATTACCATGTTAATTCAATAAATAATTGATTACTTACTGCACCAGGCCAAATGTACGGTAGAATATGCAAGCTTGTTACATCATCATTGTGTATCTATCGGTCATTAGTGACGTGGATGACAAATGGCCTTTGCTCAGCTCTTTATTTTCTAATATAAACTTTATGTAACATTAGATCTATATCGATATCATTCATTAATATTAATAGCGCATGTTGATTTATTGACAAATACTCCGTTACTATTAAAGATAACAAGTAAAGCTGTGGAACGAGCATATCCGTTCTCAGTCCATAAATCCAAATTCCCTCAGCGTGCTATGGAGAGGGCTAAGTTAGGAGTTTTCCTGAAGAATAAGATCTGAAATGAAGAGATTCGCAGGATCCGCAGGATCAATAATCAGCAAGCTGAAGTGGTAGTGGGTAGGCCATGCTTGTCATATACATACCTATGTATAGGAGCAATAGCCATTGGGATTGAAAAATCCTAAAGTGTAGACCGCGGTGTACTAGTAATGTAAAATGTTATGACATTGCACACAGTACAACTAGGAAATACAATAAGGCATGTTTATTAGTATTTTACGATGATCGGCCGCTTTGGCGGAAACGTGCTGCTCGCCACATTTGGTGATCACCTTTCTTTAGAAAGCTATAGGATAGTTGTAAAACATTTCATAAAACGGGTCGTTATCTACACCATGTGCAACCAGGGTTACCACTTGTCAGTTATAAAAACTAGATGCTGCAATATTTGTAACCATATAATATGATTAATGTACCTATTGACCTGTTTACTGACACTTTGACATAATGGTTTTGGTAAAAAGCACTGGAGGCCTACTACAATCTTTAATCTAACGATCCAATTCCGATGCTATTCAATATCGGCGCTTAAAATAAATCGCATTGAATTCGTACCATTAAGTATCTTTTTGTTTCTATATTTTTATACTAGGTTTTTGTTTAGTTCATGACGTCATGACGTCTATTGGTCGGATAAAAGAGTTCATGGTACGAAATAGCGATTCAGCAGGGCTATTCTGTAAAGCCATTTTCGAATTATAGAGAGTGAATTCGAGATGAGTTTGCTAATTTGTACTCTGTAAAACTCGATAGTACAGGTCTTCTCACTCAAACTCACTTCACTTCGCAAGTGCGTAGCAGATGTTTACAGAATATCAAACCAAGGTGAAGTGAGTTTGCTTTCGAAGCGAGTTATGTCACTTGAGTGAGCTTCGATATCGAGATGGTATTTTAGAGAATAGCCCTACAGTTCAGTTTAGGTCTTTAATTGAGTCGCGATTATAGTTGATGGTAGACCCACTGGTATTTGTTTCTTTTAAGGAGCATCCGCTGAGTTTACTGCTGGTTCTTCTCGATTGGAACGGTTGCATCATTGGATAGATTCTCTTATCTATTCGAAAGAACTTTGTAATTTGAATACAAAATACAAATTTTATATTATGTACATAGGCAGGTATTTAGGTCCTGTACTTTATTACAGAAATGAGCTATTTTTTACAAATGGAACTGGTCTCCCCAGTTCCATTTGTATTTGGTATACGAGCGGATACCCGCGACTTCGTTCGCGTGTATATCGATTTTTAAAAATCCCGTGGGAACTTTTTGTTTTTCTTGAGCTCTTTTGAGCTAAAAACTGCTAAAAACTGTTAAAAGTTCACTTGTGGATGTTTAGGTAGATACAAATGTAAACATCCGCCACTGAAAGTCCCATCAAAATCGATACAGCCTTTCAGAGATTACCCGGCAATTTTTAAGGTATTTCCTTTCTAACAAAAAAAGAATGAATGAAATCGGACCACGCGTTAATGAATTACAGCTAAGTACACATTTTGACTTTCATCCCCTCTCCCAAGGGAACCGTGCTGAATTTCGGGATAAAAAGTATCCTATATGTTACTCCGTAGTATGAACTTAAATCATGCCAAGTTTCATTTAAATCCATTCAGTAGTTTTTGCGTGATGCGCGCACAAACATACAGACAAACAGACAAACAGATAAACAGACAAACAGACAAACAGACATACAGACAAACAGACAAACAGACAAAAATTTCAAAAATAGCGTTTTTACGTTCTATTACTTATCCCTAACATCCCCCAGTTATTATTTTGCAAAAATCTTTAATGTACAGATACAGCAAGTCTACGATTTTATTATATGTATAGATAGAAGATATAGATATGTATAGATTAACGATAAAGGGGGATGAACGAAATCCTACTGCTTAGATACTTATAACACTTAAGTCGATTAAACTTTAGGTAACCCCGATGCCTCTCGAAGTGTAAGTATTGCTGTATACATAGGTACATAGAACCATCCATGTAGTTAGTTAAAAAATTGCAAACATAACGCTTACATAATAATTCAAGTAAGTACCTACGTCACTTGAATATTTACATGTTTTTCTTTTTTTCCAAAATATTTGTACGCCTAGAACTAAACATGGAAAATAGCCGTGTGACAACCCTGTTCTTCGCAATATTATGTTCCCACCGGTGCACGTGTGAGGAAACAGCGTTTGTTGGCAAATCTGTGCGGCAGATTGTCTGTCGGTCTGTTGTTATCAGCCGGTAGCCCGCCACATGCTCTGGCTCTGCCGGTACTGATAACGCTACTCTCTGCTGTGCACTGGAATTGGGACTAATCCCGATGTATAATTACTTCACTTGCTAATAATACTATGTAGGTATAACATTATATTAACTGTTCGGAGTCCGTAGACAGTAGCTCCTATAGCGCAGCTTTGTGTGGTAGATTTAGGAAGGCAGATACCTACGTTAGGATTGTTGGTAATGTTTCTAGAATTCTATACATTTTCAAAAATAAATGTTCACCTTTCGTGCGTTTGAATATCGTTCATCCGATTAAGGTGAAACTTGGTAGGTACAGAGATAGCTTGAATCATTTAGTGACGGTTAATATAAGGAACAATTTACTATAATTTAATCATTGATGTAAATAATAAACTTTAATTTCTTTCTGATCTCTTCAAAAAAAAAATCAACTTTATTTTCTATTATTTAACGAAGTAATATATAAGTCAATGAATTTAATACATTTTCACAGCCTAACCCCTGAACCGATTCTATGATCTAGACTAGGTACTTTTCATCAGATCAAAATTAAACTTTCCCATCCAATCCCTGATCTGGTTTAACTAATTTAGACGAAGTCGCGGCCATTAGCTAGTTTCAAATCCATATATCGACGCTCTTCTCAATTGAAATGCATAGAAGATACTATTACTAGTATGAACAAGTAGAATGTAACATCGTATATGTATCTATGTATATCTAATGTTCTTACCCTATCAAAAGATATGTTATTGTTATGTTATTCCGGTATCTTTTTATAATGTCTACGTCACACTGAGTTATAAATAACAACGTTAACAATTTTATTGTCTTTATTAGAACACGTGTACACTAATTAAAGTGCGTGAACCATGAAGCATCGGCGTTATCAGCGCAATCTGAATCGGTTAATGCTTTAAGTGCAATCAGTTTGCACTCGGTTATCTGGAAAATTAAGTGCAATAAGTACAAACAGGACGTTATTTACAGGTGTTGTTTAACGGCTGAAATATTTTTTAATCTATCCAATTGAAAATTGAATTAGATTGATAAGGTTAAAAGGTGCAGGAAATGTAGTCAAAAGTTGTACGATTTCCGACAAGGGCAAAAAATTTATAATTCCTAAATTGGCGTTGGTCTAGTTTGATTTAGTTTGGCTTTGTCCTGGGTATTACTATCCAGGACAAAGCAAAACTAAAACTAATCTTATCGGCAAAGAGGTGCTGCCAGGCAATTTAGCGTATCGGTATGATGCCGCGCGGATCGATCCCAATATCTCTGATGTTATGGTTTTATTAAAATGCCATAATATCTGACCCTGTTCGCTCGCTTCCAATATAGAGTGAATCGCCACTTAGATATCACCAGGTAAGGTCGCAGTCAAGGGCTAACCAAGTTTTGTCAACAGTAAAAAAACATATGTACCTACGTTTAAAATGTGATCCAGCGTGATGCCATGCACCCATACAGCGTAGCATTTCTATTCTACTCGTGCGGCGTAGCGTCGAGTTGGATGCAATACCTATTGTGTTCGGTCTTGAAGTTAAGTTAGTTGGCAATTGGCATGGCAAAACACTAAAGAGCAATCCACAGACAGATAAGCTAGAAAATTATTGTGGAGGCCTGATAACGTTGCCGACATCAACTTATTATCATCCCTAAATTGAAATATAGCTTTGGAAATGTTGTTTGTTAAATGTGTTTTCTCCTCCAAAGGAGACCCCGTGGTCTCCATTAGAATGGATAGCATTCATGATTTTCTAGAGCAAAATATGCTATCAATAAATTGCATATAGTCTGTGCATATAGTGAATGTAATATGACAGATGTTGATGAGTAGGCGAGCTATCTGCTGGTAATCTACGTAATGAGAGATGTAGCGCCGATACGCTATCGCGCCCGCGTTCATCAATCCGTGCCACACCAATCACACGTCAACGACATCCTATCTGACAATATCCTATGCATAGGTTGTAGGTAAACATAACATAAGTAAACATGAGGCGTAGAGTACACCTGATATCATGCAAAACCTAAAAGTACCTAATTAAAACAAACAAAAATCCAAAGACAAAGTAATTTACGTATACATTGCAACCATAATAAAGAGCTTTAAAGATCCTATAACAATGAAATAAATAGATATTCGAGGCTGGAAGTGTGGTGTGGTGTGGTGGTGGAAGTGTATGAAGTGTGCTCGAAAATACATAACATTGAAGAAGGACATTTGTTGGAATTTACCCCCTAATAGCAAATGCAATCTAACTTCAAATCTGATTAGGTATAGCTGGAAAAGCCGATGACAGATGGATTTGTTGGAGAGAAAAAAAAACTATAATATTCATAGATTTCGGGTACCTTCGTAAATATCGCGGGATTACCTGACTACTGGCTACCATCATATCGGTAGTTGATAGTTCGGTGCTACACGTGCACGCAGCTGCGGAGAGACGCACACGTGTGACGATTACACGCCTAAATATATGCGCTTTTGTTGAACGATCATTCTTAAGATTCCCGTATTTTATTACGTAGCTGTGATAGCCTAGTGGTTAGGACGACCGACTTCTAATCGGAGGTCGTGGGTTCGATCCCGGGCACGCACCTCTAACTTTTCGATGTGCGTTTTAAGTATTTAAATATCACTTGCTTTAACGGTGAAGGAAAACATCGTGAGGAAACCTGCACGCCTGAGAGTTCTCCATAATGTTCTCAAAGGTGTGTGAAGTCTGCCAATCCGCTTGGCCAGCGTGGTAGACTATGGCCAAAACCCTTCTCACTCTGAGAGGAGACCCGTGCTCTGTAGTGAGCCGGTAATGGGTTGATCATGATGATTACGTAATGGCAGATACTGGCGTCTTTGTCTACGGCAGTCGTTAACATCAAAATATACATAATTCTCTTTAGGCCTGTAGCAGACCTTAGTCGCGGCAAAGATATAGCGAAATCGCTGAAGCTCTGCATGTATGACTTCTCCGCAATATCATAGAAGCGAAACTGCTTGTTCTAACGCAATTTGAATAGCACAACTCTACCGCGAAACAAATATAGTGAAACCGCATGCATGCTAATATGTAACTGGTTGCGTATGTACTTACAACGCTCTAAAGTGTAATCGCGTGTTTGTTTCGCAGGTCATTATCTTCTACAAGAGACAGGTCATGCCTGAATTTCAGCCGTTTCGCTACAACAGTTTCACGGCGAAGATATGCTAAAAGCCTTATATAGCAGGCTGTAAAACCAAAAAGTAAGTCGATATGTTACACTTTATTACGTATTTAGCCACTTTTAAATGTAGTAGAACCTCACCATTTTATGTCCTTGATATAGGTTGATTAAGGTTAACTTTAAAAGCTTTAAAAACCACTATATGATAAAATAGACCTGCTTTGAAGTAAAATCTTTTGAATCTCAACTCAAATTTAAATAACTTATTCTAGATAAGGAACTAAAAGGATGTTTTTCAACAAAACATACTGCTAACAGTAATAAAGTATGCTTTAGTTTATGTGGAAAAGCTACCAGTAGACATGCAGACATTTTTGCGAACTGCAGCTAGTGTTATACCTATTTTACGAGTAGGTATGATTTATAATGTCATAGCTGATATTCGTTGAAATCATAATCCGATCCAGATTATGTACTGTACTGTAGATCCAGACTAAATACCTACACCGAGAACTTAAAAGTTGCCGAGAGCCATGGACTAATTCATAAAAATAATAGTTTTGAAACATATGCGAAGTAATAAACAGAAGGTATCTTAGTTAACTTTGTCTCCTTTGAAACAATCCAATAGACAATCCCAGAAACATTTCCACGTGTTACCGATGGAGGGTTGTTATAAAAATAATGAGTCTTTCTTTCAAAACTTCTGTACGTTCTCACGTCCATCTGGATTGCAGGATTTTGGGCAAACGTAATGAGTCTGCTATGCAGATGTCATGTCGGCTGTTCAAAGAACAGTTCCAGAAATATCGTTTTTGCTGTAGGTACCCACTGTTAATGTCATGACAACTTATTTTAAACGTGTAGTTTTTTGTAACTAATTCCAATAAATAATTCAATATAACTCTTATTGACTCTAATGAATTGTTAATATTGTTGTACATAATATGTATTGTGTCATGTTAACTATAATAATTTTAATTGAAAATAATATTTTGTTTATTTCTGTAAAAGTCTAGTCGCGGTAATAGAGTAAAAATAGATGAAAATATAATACAAGCGTTACTATTTTCCCGTTTTAGCGTTTTATTTTCCCTTGGACAGTTCAACGACAACAGTTGAATGATATCCACCTACGCTATTTCAAAATAGTATTTTTAGATCTCCCAGAAATAACAGACGTATACATTTTTACTCTAAATCAAACCTAATAATAAGTAACAATATCATCGTGATTTTCTTTCTTATCTTATCTCGTCACTGAATAGATAAGACAAATTCAGGAATGTGTAAAAAAAAACTAATCCTATGAAAAGTAATTCCGATCGAGCACAGGTCTATGATTCTTTGCGTGAGTTGTTTTTGAAAACAACTAGATAGATCTTTTATGAATGACCTAAAAGGCCTGATGTTTTCAACGAATTATTCACAACACACAAGGAAAATCAAAATTTATTCAATTCATCTCGTGGTGCGTGAAAAGCAAGTCGATATCCAAGGATTATAAATCAGATAGTGGGATGGGTTATACGCTTAAAATTGCCTATTCACAAAAGTAGAGTGACATTTAGTTGATATTTATAATTTGTTTTCGGAAAGTATCCGTTTAGCATGTTTAGTACGGAAATGTATCCAACTGGACAGGGCTAAAAATATGGACTATTTTTACCCAATTGCGTGACAGCAAAGACAGGGATAAGTTTTTGCATGCCTTCGTTATGTCACTAAAATGTGTGAATTGAATCAATGAGATGTCTATCGCTCAATCTAAGCCGTGTAGTGGTTATGGACTAAGTCTTCTTTTTGTTATGACATCGGGTTTTTTATATTTTAACTAATTTACTAGTTAAGTAACTAGGTATACTTAATAATTTTAAAAGGACATTGCTTGCGGACATTGTCATGCGTAAAGATAGCGGTCAAGTACCTATCTTGTCAACATCGCACACTGCCAAATGCCTCTTTTACATTTCAATGTGCTTGTTCAATGTTTGCCTCGGTTATTTCGCAGGAACCTTGGGCCCGGAAGCACGTGTCCTGATTTACATACGTGGATAACAATAGAATAGAATCGGTGCTCATTTGGCATGCGTTGCGTCATTGCTTTTGATGAACGTCAAAGTCCATTGTCAATCAATTTTCTTGTGGTAAACAGATTTGAAAATGAGCATGGACTTTTGTTGATGATACGTTCCACTTTAGCATACATTCTGTGCTAAAAATATACCTTAACAGCTCTGAAATAAGTAAAAGCTTTTAGAACCTCAATTTCAGTTTGACTGTAAAAGTGTGGACTGAAATTTGAAATTTCGTATTTTCAAACTTCTACTTGACACATATTCCCTCCTCCTTGCGTTGTTGTTTTAAAATTACATACCTAACTATAATCTTAAATATAATTTTCAACATTTTCATTTTGTTTGGTATCATTTACAAATACTTAATAATGACTGTCAATTTTGTTATTCGTTATAATGCAGAGCTACTAGCACATCTCCGCCGCGAAACAGTAACAGCGAAACAAAAGCGAATCTACCTATTCTAATGCAGACATTTAACTGTGCATTTAATCTGTCCACTGGGGTTCAATCCAGGGTTACCATACCAGGGTTTCGCGGCGGCGTGTGCTACCGCCCTCAAAGACAAAACAGACAAATATTGTATCGATTGCGTCATTTCCAAAGAGGGTCGCAATCTTTGCAATCTGTGTCACGTCGTGTTGCGACTTGCGAGCATCGATGTCCTGATACAGCACGTGGACGGAGTCACGAGGAACAATGGCGGTCACATCGCGATAGCATCGCCCGAGCTTTGTACTCACCGAAACCATGACATCTGACGATTTGACGAGACAACTCGGATAGTTTTCCATCAGCGCTATTTTCACATTCCAATAAGTTTTTTCCATGGGTTTTTTTTTATGACAAGAAAATACCGAAATGGGCATCGGGCAGGCCGCAGGTGGTTCTTGTTGACTAGTTTTAACATAATACGTAAATTAGCAGATCCCCGCGGCGTTGAACAAAAATATTGTGTTTTTATAATATTATACAGTGTGTTTTATTTATCTTGCACAATCCGTACAACATTTATGGAAAATTGAAATACACCGTAGATATAAGACGATGAAAATCTTCTCTCAATTATGTGTATTGTGTGCACATTAGGGCTATATAATTGCTAAGACGGCACGTAGGTACTATCCAGGTGGTCTATTCTCACATTAATCATTGCTACAATCTTATTAAATTGTGGTTATTTGATTGGCTGATTATTGGCTTGGCTAATTTCTGGTATTATTGCTGCAACAATGCATTTTTGCCAGTAGCGAGGGAGTGTCGTTCAATCAGAGCCTAATAGATGAATACGATCGTGTCACTGTCATTTTGAGACGATCGACACCAAGGTAGCTTAGTATGTACGTACCTACTACATAGCCATAGATCTAACTCTAAAACTCATCATGTACAATGTACATGATATTCAGTCTGTACTACCATTAGTCAGTTTTCAAAGCACTCTAAAATACGTCTAATTTACGCGTTTAAAGTGACGCTTACGTCGCGACGCCCAGCCTTAATATAGCTCGCAGTCAATCAAAGAACTGTATTAAACACATCGTTAGTACAGAGTGGTGATGCACGTGGTAGCAATCTGGACAGCACGTGGCAGGGTGGCTGTCGCTGCTCCTGAATGGGAGCCCTGTGCGGACGAACATTTGATACGCACATGCTCGGCTTATCTCAGCACATGGCCATCCAGCATATAGCGACTGCAGTTTTGCAACTTGTATAGCTTATTCGGGTTTGCGTGTGCGTTTTAACATTTTATTTCGTATCGACAGTACAGAGACTTCTGGAGTCTTCTAAAGTTTTAAAGTATCGCATTCAAAGTGATACTTATGTTGACTATGGAAATCATTTCAATTTTTTTAATGCTTAACTAGAGGATGCCCCCGACTTCGTCCGCGTGGATTTAGGTTTTAAAAAACCCTGTGTGAACTCTTTGATTTCCATAAAGGGATAAAAAGTTGCCTATGTGAATTTCCGGGACGCAAGCTACCTCTGAACCATTCATACAATTTAAGGTTGGTTTTTTAAGAATTCCGTGGCACTGTTTAGTTTTCTGGGATAAAAAGTAAGCTACAAAATTTCATCAAAATCGTTTAAACTGTTGGACCGTCAAAAGCAAGCAGACAGACAGACGAACTTTCGCATTTATAATATTAATATATTATGTATAACAAACTGAAAAATTGAAAAATCCTACTTTTGTTAGAAACCTCGTTTAGCTTCATATTTAAAAGCTTAGATACCTATATAAGTAGACGTACCTACTTATTCTTTTTTAAGCGGCAAACTTAGACAAAGCCTATCGTTATTTCAACATCGCATGAATAAAACATTAATCGACATTTTGAAGAGCACAGTTGATTTTATTATAATAGGAGATATGTGCACTTATGCCAGTGTATGATATTGCGAAGGCTTATATGCAAACACAACACGTTTGGCATCGTCCGCCGGATGTGACATCGTTATATACGATTATATTTTTAGCAGGAGGCTCTAGACAAATATATTATTAATATTCGTGGCATATGAATGTCGTAAGAAACAAAATAATGTATTCGATACGATTAATGTGCCATTGAATGCATTTCATTGTGGTGTTCACGATCTTATAGGTACTTATACCTACTTAGGTTCAACAGAAGACATTTTCTACTGTCACTAGTTTCTAGCTACAACTACACTATATTCTAGCTAGCCGTTTTCTATTTCGGACTGTTATAAATATTATAATCTGACTCACTGAATATAAAAAAATATTTGACAAAAATTTTGTGGAGTTATTTGATAGATTGAATATCATCATCATCATCATCATGATCAACCCATTACCGGCTCACTACAGAGCACGGGTCTCCTCTCAGAGTGAGAAGGGTTTTGGCCATAGTCTACCACGCTGGCCAAGCGGATTGGCAGACTTCACACACCTTTGAGAACGTTATGGAGAACTCTCAGGCATGCAGGTTTCCTCACGATGTTTTCCTTCACCGTTAAAGCAAGTGATATTTAAATACTTAAAACGCACATGAGATTGAATATAGACAAGTATAAATTAAACATTTTAAAAACCCCCGACATTCGCCATTTTATGGCGTCGGCCATCTTGGATTTGCAATAATGCTATTCTACTAGTCAAGCCCTTTCATTTGATACCAATATTAAGGGAGTTGTGAAAAAAGATGCAATCCGCCATTTTGTAGCGGCGGTCATCTTGGACCGATTGTCATCAAACATAGCTAACGACACTCTCGACTAATTCACCTTTCAAACAAAAAAACCGCATTCAAATCGGTCCACCCGTTTGAGCGCCACAGGGGAACAGACACACACACACACACACACACACACACACACACCCACACACACACACACACACACACACACACACACACACACACACACACACACAGACACGTCAAACTTATAACACCCCGTTGTTTTTGCGTCGGGGGTTAAAATAGTCAATGCTACAATATTTCTAACCAGTAGAAAGTACTACATAGTGGTCACACAAGAGCTGGCTGAAGAGTTAGGTAGGCTCAAGGCTAAGCTAGGCACTAAATAACCTGGTTAACTAGCTGAACTACTTACCTACTCAGCGAAATAATTATTTGATAGTATTTAATACGTCATCCTCATTTTTAAGCGCACAAGACCTCATAATATAAACTCTCACCTCCATGAAAAAAGGGAAGTGTGATCTTGATTCTTGACGTCTAAAAATATTGCTTATATGGTGTAGCTGTAAAGCATCATAGCATGACGGGTACGTAAATAGTCGCTCTGCTTACTGTTAGGGGTGTCGACTGTCGACTGTCGACTGTCGACTGTCGACTGTCGACTGTCGATGTGGCGTGGTGGCCACGTGCGCCCCTGATCGCTCGCAGGCGCAACATTAGTAAACATTCCTGTTTCTGGTTTTGCAGACACGCAGACACGCTGTTGAACGTTACTTGCCTACTATTATTTTAAGAAGCTTAAACATTAATCTCAAAGTAAGGTACGTTTGTTTCAAGTTCAGACAAAATGTAGCTTAAAAAGCTCTTCAGCATTACGACGGGGAATATAATAAAAGCTGATCAAACTCTATCACCCGGACTATTATCATCATACATCCTCGTACTCTGCTATAACCTTCGATCACACATTAAATGCTATACCTAACCTATAGTAGATATAAGCAGCGGGCAATGTGGAAAATAAGTATCTACATGGGTATAGTATATGGTATACGGTATGGTAAATAGAAATACCTACGTAGCAGAAAGATGCCATTATGATGCAATTATTAGATTCACAGACTGATAGCCTGTTTTAATACGTAATAAAGAGTTCATAAAAGATATTGAATAATTACATTTACTGGTAGTTAAAATAACAATACAATAATATAATTTGAACGGAAATGACCTAATCCAAAAAACGATATTTTGTAAAACGACTAAAAACGTGTTACAAAGCAACTTTACTATTTTTGTTGACTGTTTATTTTTGTAATTACTAATTACGTTTCTTGTTTAACTTATTATACCTATCTAAGTAGGTACTTAGCGTTTTTTTTTTTGTATTGGTTACACATAACCATAACGTACCTATTTACATAGGCAGCTAGTTACTTACTTTTTAGCCTTAAGCTTTCTGTCAGCTTTAAACGTAATTTTTCCTCACTTATCTCAATATTTCTTGCAATAAGTACCTACGCAGTTATGTATTTAAAGAAAGTAATTTTAATGAGCACTCGTAGGATGTTTCTCGATCGTGATAGCGAAGTCGTGAGGTGGCTGGGACGCGTTCGTGACGAGCGCACGTGTCCGACTCCGGCGCGGCCGCGGTCCGCGCCAGCTGCGTAGCGCCCTCGCCTCGCCACTCGCCACCATTTATCCTTATTGAAATGTCAATCTGCAACATAAAGCACTATCAGACTTGCAATGAGATTTACATACAACAAAGTACACGCATCGCAGACTTTCTCGAGCTTCTGTTTAACGTAAGCACATGGCTGGGCGGCAACTCCAGCGATGTATTTCCAGGTCATCAATGGGTCCTCAGAGGTTGATAAGAACTCCCTAACACTACGAACTTCTGAACTTCTAACTAATATAATACGTTGAGCAATATATATGGGGTAACACATAGAAACAATTTAATTCTGAAAACCTATTTAAAAAATTTGAAACAGGATAATATAAGTACCTACTTACTTATTTTAGATCTATTCTTGCCTAAAATAAATTTCATGGGCTTACGGGGATAGGTTACCGCAGTAAATAAGTCCATCTAAACTGTATGCAGATAATATTATTTGTTTGTACCAACTGTTTCGAGTGTAGCGGTTAGCGCGTTCGACTGCGGATTACGAATTTCCGGGTCGAAACAACAATTATTGTTCGGTATTGGGTTTTTCAGTTAAGAAATTCTCAGTGCCAGCACAGCCTTGAAATATATTTCGTTAAACTGTGGTGCCAGCCCGGAGTTTTCAGTTGGCGGTGTTTCATCCCCATGCCTAGGGGAGTAGAGGTTAACTTGCCAACCCGCATTGGATCACCGTGACTGGTCTAAGCTCTAAATCCCTTTCTCCTATAAGAGGTCTTATGCCCAACTGTGGGACGTTAAAACGCAGTGGTGGTGATGGATTCGTCTATAGGGTAGGTAGATGGAGTATGTTAAGACCTTAAATACGACGATATTGAAATTCCGTAGGAGTGCTAACCAGGATCAAAGTTATTGTGAATACCTCGACTGTTGCCTGTTGGTAATGACGTCAATCCTCGGTGTGGCGTTTCGTAATTAAGGCATTTGAATAAGGCTGCAGCTGATCTTTGAGTCATCGTCTGTCGACTGTCAGTCACGATTACATTGTTTACTATTGGCATTTTTTTGTTTAGTAATTTTGTAATCACTATCAGACTTGACAAAGAATGATCTTAGAGCCCACCGCATTATAATCCCAACTCTTACCATTATTAGAAAGAATTACAACCTTCACAAATGTAGAATGCTATACCCAGAGCACTAGACTCATCGATGTAGACTTGACTAGGTCTAAAAAATTCATGACTAAATTAACTACGTAGATATACCTACCTATGATTGTACGTGATTACAACTCACGCCAAATTAAGCCTCTACCTTTTTAGATAGCTTTTAATAACTAAGTATGATAGGTCATACTCTCACTTGCGTACAACTTTATAAGGCAGGCAGATTCGCTGAGAGAATGTGCGATGAGAAGTGATACCTTTCTCGGACAAGGAAGGTCCAAGGGCAACAATTACAATGTGTTGTCTATGCAATAGAACATGTGTAGACAACACATCACCTATCAAATCTCATACACTTAGTATGAGATTTGATAAGACAATATATCTCTCAATAATAATTATGTAAATATACTTAGGTACCTTATCTAATGTTTTATATCAATCATCAATCATTCATTAGTTCTACGTGATCTGAATTACTTCTTAGGTGCTTAGCCCTTGACTGAAGCTAATATTATGAAAAATGGCGAAACGTAGCTCTGTACGTTTTGGAATGTCAACTACCTACGGTACGGGTTTAAACTTTAAGAAAACTCTAGGAAAACCTCGAACCAATGAGTACTGACGATAAGACAAACAAATTGAGGTACAAATTACTGGTCAATAATAAGCAAGGATTTTATCTTTACAAACGTTTAAAGTAATTACACACCTGGAAGTGGTGAGATCAATGTCGAGGTTCTCTATAAATCGAAAAATGTCTATACTTAGGTATATCATTAATTCATTATGCTGTCAATGACGCACGCCATATGTTCACATGAACAACCTTCACTGACTCAAAGTACGCTTGAGAAAGATTACCGGTAAAACTTTATTTACAGACTATTCAGTTATTGCTTGCTATACCATAATGTATAAGTACATGAGTAGATATCCGGAGGGATATCTCTATGTGATGTAAGTTTAGTTAATACACTGTGGCCAATTCTGTTGTACACGATCTCTAAACCTAAACTAAAATGACAGGTCTAAATTTATTCCTATCTCTTTCACAGTGCTCACTGCAGAAAAGGATAGCAATAGATTTAGACCTGTCATTTCAGTTTAGGTTTAGAGATTGTGTACAACAGAATTGGCCACACTATCCAGTTACCAGTATCCTCGTGTTTTATGTATCCCTTTATATGATTATTTATTTATTTTTTATTTTTTTGTTTTTATAATGCGAGTGTTTGTTTTTCCTTTGTTAGTTGTTAATCCCGGGAAAACAAAAGAGTTCCCGAGGGATTTTTGAAAACCCAACTGCACGCGGATGAAGTCGCATGGCAAAGGATAGTAAAATAAAACTACACATAATCAAAGTAAGCACGTTAAGCACTTAATTAATTATTTTACATCAGTAAAACTCTTTACTTTAGTTTTTTAATTTTTCATTACGTTACACTAATTAGTAACTGACAAAAACTCCTTCTTTCGTTTGTAATGGACTGAAACGAAATCACCTGGTGACCTTAAAAATGGGTAAGTTAATCGTATCGCCGATATGTTTTCGATCGTAAAAATTCTCGCAACAACGTTTTCTGTCGTACAGAGCGTAATTTATGGGGCGAGCGGATTTTACGCATAAACCACCAAAGACAACCGTGACCGTACATCTTGCACGGAAAATGCGCCTTTATTTCCACACCCCTAAAGGATAATTGTTGTTTTCTGCGTACAAGTTAAAGTTGTCTGTTATTTTACAACGACACACTCGTCATGTCGAGTTGTTTGATGGTTATTTTACTGCCTAGTCCTGATTACGAAGTTTCCTGTCACCTCGATACTAGGAGAAGCGATTGTTTGTTAAAACATTAAAATTTATAAAAACTTTATGTGTTCGCTGTTGGTTCGCTGAATAACCCTTTGTTGTGGGAAGGCTTCTGGAGTCTCGGTTATTAGTTTTCGTTGATTGAAGAGTTTAAAGGTGAGACCGCACTGAGCGGAACTGCACTGCAGCAGTGGAGCGATGCGGCCTGATCTATTGTTCATGGATTTTATATTATGAAATTCTATGACTGTGAGGTAGAACGCACTAAGTTACACACGGTGCGGTTTCACTTTAAAGCTTAAGGCGGGAATACACTTATTGTCAAAAGATTAAACCACTTACTTATTACTAAACACCTTCTTAAATAACTAGAATTTTTGCAATGTAATTGAAGAGGACGGTAGTTATATCGGTTCATTGTGTTTTAGTAATTTTCGTTTACAAACAAGAATATAAGTTTTTTATTTCTCATCATATGAATGTTATAACTGAAGGGATTAACTACCTACATAATAATAAACGAGAATCTTTAAATTATTTCTTCACAGAACTAATCCTTATGCACTTTTTTGTTATTTAATATTATAGGTAATCTACCTGGGTAAAAATACAAATGATACTAAGCTATGATCATTAGGTAGTTATCACGCCAATAACTTTTGATATATTTACATACTTATCTTTATTTTAAAGTCAACATTTATCAGCTCTTAAAAATATTTGAGATAAAAGAGAAAAATATAGATAGGTACTAAATAAAATCTTATCAGTCGGGTTCCTATTTAGCCATCTGTGAACACAAGCCGTTTAAAATTCAATATATTTTGCGCCATAAATTTCATGGTTTACGAGGCATAATCTCGACACATGTCAAACAAATTGTTGACACTTCCAAATGCGACGGAATCGATTAGGTACGAAACTTATGATTTTTAACACCTCGCCTGAATACGATCTTTTCCGTACAATTATTATTAAGCTAAAAGCTAAAGAAGATAATATTATCAGCACGTGATTTACTATGCTTCTGTCCAATTCGGCGAATATGTTATAATGTTACTACCTACTGAATCTGTTTTCTTAATATTAGGACCTATTATTATGTGTATAGTTCCGGGTAGAAGTCACGTTGGTCGATATTCGGCGCCGGCTGCTGTCACAAGGTCGAATACCTATAAAAGGTAATGTTGTTTATATTTTAAACTAGATGATGCCCACGGCTTCGCCCGTGTGGATTTAGGTTTTTAAAAATCCCGTGGGAACTGTTGATTTTCCAGAACAAAAAGTAGCTTATTTGTTAAGTAACCCGTCCCCAAAACGGAAAAATCCCGTGGGATCCCCACGATTTCGGAATGCAATTCCTTACAGCATCAGGGTTGAGGAGTTGGATATGTACCTACTCGAGTTCATTCAACGATAAAGTCTTTAATTAGTACCGCAATATCAATTTAAATAACCGAAAGTTTCTAAATCCCATTAGTTTTGAGGATCAGGTCCCCTACAGCATCAGGATTGAGAAGTTGGAATCCAAATTTTTTATAGAACAGGGTCGCAAAGTTTTTCTATCGATTAAAAAAAGAATTACCAAAATCGGTTCAGAAATCTCGGAGATATCGGTGTACATAGGTAGAAAAACACAACTCCTCCTTTTTTGAAAGTCGGTTAAAAAAGTAGCCTATGTTACTCCCTGGTTAATTCTCTACTTGTATGTGAAAGTCCCGTCAAAATCGGTTCAGCCGTTCCGAAGATTAGCCCGTTCAAACAGACAGACAGACAGACAGACAGACAGACAGACAGACAGACAGACAGACAGACAGACAGACAGACAGACAGACAGACAGACAGACAGACAAAAATTTTAAAAACGTGTGATTCGGTTATGGTACAGTTCAAATAACCGTATGAGCTTAATATGAGGTAGTTATTTCGAAATTACAGACAGACACTTCAATTTTATTTATTAGTATAGATAATTATTTCTTGTCATTCTATTTGTAGAAGAAGTGATTTTATTGATGTTAACGCATACCAATTAAAGACACAGACCATCTAAAGACTTTGATTTTCTGATACCGAATCTGCATCAACAATTGATTTCACTAAGTACGTCCAAAAATATAAACGCCAATAAAAAATCATAATACATATTATATAGAATAGATTATGTTCTCGTTATTCTAACCAGAAAGTTATACCTACAGCTCTTGGATTATTTACCTGCATGACATGTATAATCAAAGACGCTATACTGAACAGGAAAGTGTGGAAGAAGGCTCAACTAACGTAAAGCACAATTATATAATTAAGTATTTTGATTAGTTACTTGCTGATAATAATACCTAGTATGTATTACAAACGATTCTTGAGTTCTAATTTTGTACATGTAACAACATGTACGAAATCAAAATAAACTGTGCCTCGATTGTCTAAAGGCCCACACTCTCTCGCTATTGGCTACAATGCATTGTTGCATCAAGAAGACTATAAATTCAACCAATCACCACAATTATTGAGTTTGTAGCAATGATTGATGTAGCTCTTTAGACATATCAAGGGACAGGTTTTATAACTACCAAGCTATGTAGATGAAGCAAACAGATCGACATTGGAAATAAACTATTTTTTCGTCCCATATCTAGTGGCTGTGCTAGTGGATCATAAACGTAGAACGTTTGAAAGCTAAATCTATGATCAGGGATTACCATTTATGTAAATTACATCGAAATCAGCTGTGCCGCCAACTCAATATTAAAATGGCAATCGTTTACATAATAATGGCGGGGTTTTCCGACTTTGTCACAATAACAAAACAGTTAGACGGCAAGGTCGACGGTGAAGTCGTAAAGAATTTCGAGTTTCGACATTATCATTAGGATTTAACGGCTCAAGTTGCCGCTCGTCAATTTAATTTTATTACAATCGGTCAAGGGTAAATCGGTTTAGAGTTTAGGTGTGTCATTTCAATTTTGTTATGGTCATCGTGTCAATATTAAAATTAGCACCCAATATCAATATTAAAATCATCCGCGTGGATATTATTAAGTACCTATACTTTTTGGAAAAATCCCGTGGAGAGTGTTTGATTTTCCGGAATAAACATAATATGTATCAGATAGTTATTACACTATATTATGTCTGTCTCCAGAAACCAGGATAGGTAGATACAAACTGGATTTTTTTGCAGGTTTGAATAAGCGCTTGAGTCAGCCGTGAAAAGGTAAGTAATAGACAGGCAGAGACACTTCAATAACCTATACGTTAGTTATCCTTTATTATTTGTAACAAGCGGACACCCGCGACTTCGTTCGCATGGATATTGGTTTTTAAAAATCCCGTGGGAATCATTTTGTTTTATTTCTTTTTGTTTTATTTTTTGTATTTTCGTAGGTACATAGGGCAGACTAATGTTAAGTCTTCATTTATACTATTAAATGAAAAAATTACCGAAAATAAGTAGTTCAATCTATGAGTAATTCATGAAACGACAGCATCGTGTACTTACCTCTTTTACACAAGGTACCTAGCCGGTAGCCAGGTAGCGACATGAACATAAAGAAACCACTTGAATATTATATTTCGTACAATAAGATAAGATGCTACCGCTCTACTCGGTGTATGCCGTTTGATATTGTGCTCCATAGTAGTGTCCTAAGGTGATAAAAATTCTTCGAGATTCCAATCGTTCGTATTTTGTAACAAATTCATCAATTTTTATTCATACAGCGCGATGCGCTGAATTAATTAATTGCTGGTATCGAAATACATGACAGGCATTTATTGCTTCGTTGATAAATTGATACCTGATCGAATTACCACAATGCCAACTGCAATCCAATATAGTTATAAGGATTCGTTGACATGATAGAACATGACGAATAATACCCATTTTATAATTTTGAATATTGAAGAACATTTATTCAAAAAATACAATGAAGGAGACACCAATTAGAGCCAGTTATGATTTAATCTAGATGCTTTGCTAACATGTGCAGTGTGCACGTCCCAGTAAACAAGTTGTTTCGTCACCACGTTTAGCTTCCAGTAGTCATACATATAATATTCAAGTAGATAGGTAGGTACCCACTATATTCAACTCAATCTGTTCTACTCAAATAAGAAACTGCTCAGTAGGTTTATGGTTATAAATTTAAACCATAAGCAAAATCTAGTCAGCTACCACGAGATAAAAAGTAGGTAAATGGGTCGCGCAACGGTAACATTGCAGTGTCGATGCATAGCGATGCGGTACTGGCGGTACGCTCACCGCAAACAGTTGTGCAGCTGCGTGCTGGCGCCATTGCCCGGCCTGCGTCAGGCCGAGGCTACATTAGAACGCGATTTGCGAGGCGACTGGGAAATTTAAAAAATATTGACAGTGTGACTCCATTTCTTCTTCTTCTAAGACCCGCCAAGATGGCAAAGGGCAGACACAAGACATATCGCTTCTTTATCGCAAGCCGCGATCTGTTGGCGCACACGTGCTACATCTCGCTGTATGTAGCTTTGACCAATCTCCTGCCCTCCCGCTGACTGTTATAAAAGTTTATGTAGCAACAAGCTATAATTTAAAAATTAAAAAAACCCGACTGCCACTTACAGTGTAGTTGTTATTTATTTTGTTTTCATGATTTGTCACTCCAACTACATCGATGCTCCAAACTGATTTAAAACATATAGATTGTATACATTTTCGTAATGGCCTTTTAAAGCCCTTTATTTTGATACCCCACACGAGGGTCTTGAAGAAAGAAAAAAATTTCAGCCCGCACATTAAAGTGCATAAAATCCGCCATTTTGATTTTTTATGATTTTTATGTAAGTACCCAATAACATTTGCGCCATCAAGACAAATCTAATGACGTATAATTTATCAAAATTGATTGAGCCTTTAAGTAGTTACGAACTGACATAGGAAACGGTCATTTTCTACGATTTATCACTCCAAATTGTTTCCAAATATATAAATTGTATACATTTTCGTATTCGCCTTTTGAATTCCTTTATTTTGATACCCCACTCGAGGGTCATGAAGAAAAATTTTTTTTTCAGCTCGCACAATAAAGCGCATAAAGTCCGCCATTTTGATTTTTTTTTAATTTAAGTACCCAATAACACTCGCGTCATCGAGACAAATCTAATGACGTATCATTTATCAAAATCCGTTGAGCCGTTGATTAGTTACAAGCGGACATAGGAATGGACATACATACACACAGGTGAAACACATATACCCAGTCGGGTAAATAAATAAATAAAAAAAAATACAGCAATGATCAGTTCTGTGTAATGTAGCTGCATTATACAACTGTCAACTTTAGACGAGAGTTTATCGCGTTGTGCTCTAGTATATCCTCGGCCTCACAGTTTATACCGCACCAACTACCTAGTCGTTTATGAATACACGTTTTCAAAACACAACACCACTTTGGCATATTTAGGAAGCTTGGACACCTCAACGCTATGGCCGGCGCCGTGGCGTTCCCGGTCAATGTGAAAGTGGCCATTGGCTGACCGATGCTAAAACATGCGGCATATTTTCGCCTATTTCACACAAGAGATTTTTAACGGACGTAAAAAAAAGCGTCCAAATAGAACAAATGTATTCCCAAGTATAATAATAGGTATGTTCACACGTCAACTTTTTTAACGCGAAGTATTTTTATCGCGCAGTGGTCAATTCTCAGCGCTCGGCGTTGGGCGATGCAATAGACCATACGAAACTTCTTACTATTATTCAGAGGAGCGTTAAAAAAACGCCAACGCCAGGTTTTCACGCGACGCATTTTTTACGCTCGTACGAATTAGGCCTTTAGTGTCAAATAATAGAAGATATTGTAACAGTACATATAACAATATTAATGACAGAACATTATTTAGTAGTGTTTTCAAATTAAATAAAAACTTAAAGAAACTAAAAGATACTTAACGCTAAAGTTTATTTAAACTACCAGACCTCAGAGATAAAAGGCTGAGCTGAGTTATATTTTTATATTAATAAATCTTCATTCCACGATGGTAATTCGGTGGTAGATATAGTTACATACTTACAAGTAGAGAAATACGTATACGTAGAGACGGAGACATTAGACGGTTAGATGGTTCAATAAATTATATTTTGCGTTTTCTTCAGGTACAGATTGACTTTCACGAATTCCATGGTCCAAAGATCAATGAAAATCGGCATGTAATCGTTCACGCGTTACCTATTTACAGATTAACAACGTAAAAGCGTCCAAATCAATGCAGAAAATACAAAGTGAATAAGCTCTAATAAGTATAGTTACTTAGTTCAATTAAGTGATATTGTAAGATGGTGATATTGATAATAGAAATAATACCTAACCAGCTGAATTTGTTGTGGATTTCAGACAAAAACATGTTTGGAAGGAAGCCTCATAACTTTAGTTTTTACTGCACGCTATAAATTAGCTTCACCTGAAGTATGTTTGTAACCGACTCCTTTGAGCGCGATTTTGACCCATTTTAACGGTCAGATTTCATTCAAACTTTGTAATTTATCGAGGACCGATGACAATACACTAATTTGATAAAATTATATGTTGTCATAAATATTATAATTATTGCCATCAAGTAATTTTCAAATACCCACATGTAAAATTAATAAAATTATTGATTGATATTCAAAAAGTGTAGCACAGTGTACCCCACTAGTTCGAAATGTATCTTTGAATTAGATATTACTTATTATATTTGAATAATGCATCAATTCAAGAATCCGTTGTGAAATTATGCTAATAGGTACCTATAGCTTTTAATGGAATTTGATTCGTTATGGCACATGTACCAACTCTTATAGGTACATTATGTATAGAGGTGGTATAGAGCCATAAGTTTTCCATGAATAATGTCGACAAGAGCCCGCCGGCGCCGGCGATTTGACCCGATGCGTCGATAGTAATGCGACACTACAGACTGCTGTTTAAACTTTAAAGGTATGTTTACACAGACATAATTTGATTGGTTAAAAAGAAAAAAATTACGCTATTTTTCGCCACTGATAAATAGGGTCATATTTGCTCATATAGTACGCGTAAATAGTTTCATGTTTTGGAATAGTGACCAAACTTTTAAATGCATTAAAAGTATCAAACAAACGACTCAGGTTTATAGTAGCTAACCAAAAAAAGAAGTGTTTCCAGCAAAGTTATAGATTAGTAATTTATTTCAATATATTTTATATTTTTGAATGTCAATCAATTTCACAAGTCTAAAGAAGTGAGGTAATTGGTTATAATTAAAAGATACGAGGGTTTCGAACGGGCCCTTTCATCATTCACGCGCATCACTCAGTATTAACCAGTATATTATTACCTACACGTAGTTACCTAATTAAATACTGGTGATGGAACGGATGTAAATCCACTCAAGTTATTTGAGCAATTATCTATATAGATAAATTAGTCGTCAATGAAAAATTATTACCCATGCTCATAACTTCAACCCACTCAGGCGAGTTTTATGAATGGAATATTAAAATTCTGGCTCCGGAGACACCTGCCGTAATGGTTTAAGTACCAAAGTTAAGCATAAATCGATTTTCCCGTTACTTATCAATGGGATGCTAGAGTTGCGTAACCCGACTAGTTAACTGTCGAGGTTATATCACACTGGGATGCTATGAAAAAAAATTATGTTTCATATAAAAAATAACAAACACATTTTAGGACAAAGTGTTAAAACTTGTTAGTTTTCGCGGTTTGAGATGATAACTCACGGAAGGAAGAAAAATGTATTTAAATAAAGCCTTTCCGTAATTCAGCACTTCTCTTTTTAAGGTTCCGTACCTAAAGGGTAAAACGGGACCCTATTATTTTTGTTTTATATAACGCGGTGGAGCATTAGTTCCACCAGATGATATTAATTTTAACATAGGATTCCAATCAAGGGCGGATCCAGCTTTGGTGCCAGGGGGGGGTCACATAGAAAGATAAAAAGTTATAATTTAATTTTATAATCATAGATGATAGATACAAGTAAAAAGTAGGTATTTTATTAATGTACTACTGTTGCCCGCGACTTGGTCCGCGGTATTATATTTTTCAAAAGTCCCACGGGAACCCTTTGTTTTCCCGGAATAAAATAGTAGCCTGACAACTCTCCAGGTCCTGAACTAAAAAAATGCAACTGCATAAAATCACGTCAATCTGTAGTCATGTCCGATAATAATTAGTATCTACAGGATCTTTGTATTATTGTATTTAAGTTCATAAACTGATGTCGTAATATACATGTCATAATATACCCCCTTTGGGGTGGATTTACGTAAAATTTTTAGCTGAAGCCTACCTCCTAGAAAGAACCTAACTTTCAAATTTTAAGTTAATAATATAGGTATAGTCAACAAGTTCAAAAACGTGAAAAATAGAGATTAAGGTCCTAAAAATATGAGCGATAGCTCATTCGATTCGGAATCACCTCTAAAAAATGTTTTTGAAGTATTTTGGTGCAGGAAAAAAATTGCAATTGTTAATAACAAAATAAGATGAAAAAAAATCATATTTCGTTTTTTGTTAATAACTCGAAAAATATTTATATTTAAGCAACTATGAAAAAAGTTTATTAAAGAGGAGAAAATTTCCGATTTTTTATCGGAAATTTTCTCCTCTTTCTAAAAGTCTCAGCTTTTGAAACTCTATCTTCATTATTTATAATTTTAATTTGACGTTGAAAATACGTTTCCACGCGTCTGTTACGGCATGCGCGCGCGAGAGTTCAGCAATAAAAATATTTTTTTTATAACATAAAATGTGATTTTAAAAATTCGAAAAAATTCTAGTATCTTCTTAATACCGCCCCGAATCGAGCCCCGAAGAAAAAAGTTTATCACCATTTTTCAATAAGTAATTGAATTGTTAACTAACAAATTTTTTCCCAATCTCCGTTGGCATAAACAATGTGATGAAAGGTATAAATAATAATAATTGGCCTAAAAATTTTAAACTTCGTGGAGCCCTTCTGATATATATATTTCATAAGATCCTGCGATAAATTTTCATAAAAGTTTATTAATTTGTTATGATTTTTTTTAAACTATTGAAAAATCATAATAATCATATAAATCTTATAGCTATAAAAAATCATAATTAACAAATTAATAAATTTTTATGAAAATTGATCGCAGGATCTTATGAAATATATATATATCAAAGGGCTCCACGAAGTTTCAAATTTTTAGGCCAATTATTTATACCTTTCATCACATTGTTTATGCCAACGGAGATTGGGAAAAAAATTGTTAGCTAACAATTGAATAATCTATAGCTGTGATAGCCTAGTGGTTAGGACGACCGACTTCTAATCGGAGGTCGTGGGTTCGATCCCGGGCACGCACCTCTAACTTTTCGGAGTTATGTGCGTTTTAAGTATTTAAATTTCACTTGCTTTAACGGTGAAGGAAAACATCGTGAGGAAACCTGCATGCCTGAGAGTTCTCCATAACGTTCTCAAAGGCGTGTGAAGTCTGCCAATCCGCTTGGCCAGCGTGGTAGACCCTTCTCACTCTGAGAGGAGACCCGTGCTCTGTAGTGAGCCGGTAATGGGTTGATCATGATGATGATGATGAATTGAATAACTTATTGAAAAATAGTGATTAAACTTTTTTTTCTTCAGGGCACGATTCTTTCAAGTGTTAAGAAGATAAAAGAATTTTTTCAGTTTTTAAAATTACATTGTACGTTACAAAAAAAAATAATATTTTTATTGCTGAATTCTCGCGCGCGCATGCTTTAACCGCCGCGCGGAAACCTATTTTCAACGTCAAATTAAAATTATAAATAACTAGAAAATGCCCGCGGCTTCGCCCGCGTGAATTTCGGTTTTAAACAAATCCCGAGGGAATCGTGGATTTCCGGTTCCCGTTCCCGCTCCCTTTTCCAACCTTTATACCTACTATCAATGAAGTTTACTATAGTAATCTACCTATAGCTGTAGCTATAGATTTCGGGGTTTTCAAAATCCCGTGGGAGCTGTGCATTTTTCCAGGATATAAAGTAGCCTA
This sequence comes from Melanargia galathea, assembly GCA_920104075.1. Lineage (NCBI taxonomy): Eukaryota > Metazoa > Arthropoda > Insecta > Lepidoptera > Nymphalidae > Melanargia > Melanargia galathea. The sequence goes on from OV049872.1 coordinate 13,925,116, forward strand.
TGTTTTAAGTCAGGGCATATTCTATCTCCATTCAAAATTTCAGCCAAATCAGTTCAGTAGTTACGGCGAGAAAGCGGAACAAACATACAAACAAACTCACTTTCCCATTTATAATATTAGTAAGGAAGTAAGGATGGAGATGGAGTTTCGGAAGTTGGGACTTTTTTATTGGAAATTTCCTCCTCTTTAACGGAATTTTTTTAAAGTGCCTAAATATAAATATTTTTCGAGTTATTAACAAAAAAATAAATATCATTTTTTTTTTCATCTTGTTTTGTTAATAACAACTGCAATTTTTAACCTGCACCAAAATCCTTCAAAAACATTTTTCTAGAGGTGATTCAAAATCGAATGAGCAATCGCTCATATTTTTAAGTCCTTTATCTCTATATTTCACGTTTTTGAACTTGTTGACTAGACTATATTATTAACTTACTACTACTGTACAAACTTCCATCCCCTATTTTACCAACCTTAATTTAAGTAGGTTTTTATTATTTAAAACTAATAACTTAAGTACATGCCGATTTCAGTATCTGTAACTTCAAAAACATACAACTTTCATGTTACCCATTTTACCCCATAGAGGAGGAAATATATATATATATATATATATATATATATATATATATATATATTTTGTAAAATATTTTCTAGGCTGATATTATATCTACGATCTAGAAAGAACCTATCTTCCAAATTTCAAGTTAATAATAACAATAATTATTTCACATAAAAACTTTCATCCCCTATTTTACCACCCTAAAGGGGAGATTTTCAAAAATAAATTATACAGGTTTTTATTATTAAAAATTTATAATCTAAATGCCTATTTTCTTATATGTAACTGTCGAAAACATAGAACTTTCATATGACCTTCCTACTCCCATTTTATCCCCTTAAGGAAGGATTTTAGGGATATTAAACAGCCTATAACCTTCCCTAAAAATTGTACTACGAAATGCGAATTTCTCAAATCCGACAAGTACGTCCAGAGATTAGCGCGTTCAAACAAACAAACAAAGAAACTCTTCCGCTTTATTATAATTATCAAGTATAGATGTAAGTAATTACTGTACATAAAAATACCTATATTTGAATAACAAACGCGTTATCACTTCATCTACTTCAATGGGTAAGTTTTTAAGGATGTGGAGAAGTACCAGTCAGGTTAGACGTTCTTCAATCATTGAAGCTCTTAGCCACGATTAGATTCTCATACAAAGTATTATATTAAATTGATTAAATATTGAAGGAACTTACACTAAATCTATATTGTGACAAAAATATATAAAAACATTATGTTTAACCATTTTTATTAGTGGTCCACCTAGGTCCTGGACACAGTCCAGGGGGGGGTCATGACCCCCATGACCCCCCCCCTGGATCCGCCCCTGATTCCAATAAATTGTTAACGTCCCCCAGGTATCAAAGCTTATCAATAACAAGCTGATATGTACCCGCATCTCCTGTGTGCCTTTAGGGTTTTATAAAATCTCACAAGAACTCTATACTATAGTGTACAAGTAATTAAAAATAAAAATAAAAATTAAAAAAAGCCCCGACATTCGCTATTTTGCGGCAGCGGCCATCTTGGATTTGCAATAGTGGTATTTTACTAGTCAAGCCCTTTCATTTGATACTCATATTAAGGGAGTTGTGAAAAAATATGTGATCCGCCATTTTGTAGCGGCGGCCATCTTGGACCGATTTTTTTCAAACATAGCTAACAACACTCTCGACTAATTCACCTTTCAAACAAAAAAAAACGCATTCAAATAGGTCCACCCGTTTGAGCGCCACAGGGAAACAGACACACACACACACACACACACACACACACACACACACACACACACACACACACACACACATACATACACACATACACACACACATACACACACAGACACGTCAAACTTTTAACACCCCGTCGTTTTTGCGTCGGGGGTTAATATAAGCAATAAAAATATACACCCGTCCCCGGCATGCACGCTATTAAAGTATTCAGTATCCTACGTCCCTCTCCAGAATGCACACTATCTCCCATTGAGGTACTAGGGTAAAACCCGGATAGATGCCGCAGTTGGATAGATGCCTCAGTGTCAAAAAACCTGACTTCCCAAACTCGCGACTAAAAATTGATAGTTTAAATAAGAAGCGCAAGCCCCCCAAACCTCAGGCCCCTACATACATTTGTATTAAAACAATTTGTTTCGCTTGTGCGTGTGATTATCTCCGCAGCGAACGCGGCAAATCCTTCAAAGTTTTAGAGGCGAGTATTTGCCGTTGTATAACTTTTGAAGTAGTAGAAGATTCTGTTATATTTTTTATTATGTCAATACACTGGTTCAATAAGTGTACACCTAAGTGTAAATAATCGCTCTTTAGTTTTTAGTTTATTTAATAAATAAAAGGGCATCTATCCATATCAAAAAGGATAGTTGCCTCGATTTTTCGAGGTATAGGTGCCCTTAGAGGCATCTATCCCCTAATATACATATTGATATATCAAGTATTTTTTTAATATTTTTAATGTTCTTTTATATTTTTATTTCTTTTTTCAATAAATTCCTGATAGTTTTAATATACTTCGGGGCATCTATCTCTTTCAGCCCAATCTGTCCAGTGGTTTGAGCTGTGCGTTGATAGATCAGTCAGGCAGTCAGTCAGTCAGTCACCTTTTCCTTTTATATATTTAGATAATAAAACCTTATGAAACTATGTATTTTGCTTATTTTTTTTCATAGGGCATCTATCCTTTTTAGTATTTTCATAGTGGGGCATCTATCCCCAAAAAAAAGGGTCTGCGAAAAGTTAAATTCTGCAAAATCTGTAATCGTTAGGACAACAAAAACAAGTCATAATGGAACCCAAAAGATTAAACTAACTATATTCATAAATATTATTTGTGATAAATTAATATTTTAAAAGTTATGAGGTCATTTCAAAAAGTGGGGCGTCTATCCGGGTTTTACCCTATATGATTCAATGCTATCTCCATGCTAAACGACAACATTAAACAATCTTGAGGATGATATGTGAAAAAGAAATGCAGGCAGACAAACAAATATTTACAGACTAATAGACAAATATATAGAAAGACAGACAAACAAATAAACAGACATATAATACTTTCACACAAAAAGAAGTACGAGAATGTAGTAGTGCAATCGAAGATAGTTAACCCTCTATTGCATGAATTATGAAGGAGATGAAATAAATTTTTTTTAATAGTGAAAATATCTTTTATTTGGCCTTACTAAACAGTCTTAGTCAGCAAAATAAAAAAAAAGTTATTTATTTTAAAAATTGCTATACGAAGCCATATATGGCTTCATATGCATTCTAGTAAAATCATATAAGATCCATATTTGGCTTCGTATGCATTTAGTGAAAAACAAAATTATGCATTATGAAAATCTGTGAAGCAGTTTCTTTTGTCATTGTAGCATATAAATAAACTTGACATTTTTCACACTTTCTGAATGAACGAAATTTCGTACAATTCTGATATATTTGACGATTTTTTGCCCAATTAGGAAAATGAGCCAAGTTATCACAACGAACAGTATCTAAAGGCAGATCTTGATGCCCAGTTGGCACTTTTCGGGCCTTTTTACAAGGTATCAGTGAATCACCTGTAAGCTGGATGGAGTATCAATTCAGCTTGAGGTTAGTGTTCCCATAATGCTACGTGGACGGCCACGTTTTCTGGCAGTAACTTCTGGTGGCAGTGACTTATGGACGGTGTTCCGAGAATACTAGCTGGACGACCACGTTTTCTAGCCATAGTCAAATGGAATATACAAACAGGAACATAGTAAAAAAAGCGCAATAGCAACATAAAAGCGAGCAGAATCCATTTCTGCAAACAAAACAAAGCAAGCGTGAATGCATACGAAGCCATATTTGATCGACAGTACTTTGACGGGAATGCATACGAAGCCAAATATGGCAAATAAAAAAATAGGCTCAAAAATGAAGAAAAACAAGAAAAATCACAACAAACGCAACAAACCCACATTCTTAGATATTCAGAGAGCAAATATAAAAAATATCAGATTTTTCACTTACCGTTTTAAATATTTTTTCAAGCGATGAAATTTGTACAAAGTTTAATCACACCACACGCGTCAAATAGTCTCCACATAACATCAAATAGATTGACAGTTGACTCTTATCATAGGCAGCAAAAAATGCGAATCGCTACAGGAAGCCTTGTTTAATAAGATTTTATATTTGGTTATTAAAAAATAATATTTCTGTAAACTAATAAACTAATTTAAAAATTTTGAATCCATATTTGGATTCCTATGCGGTAAAGGGTTAAGCCACTTCTTGTAATATTTTGTTTTGAAAATAGCAACTGCTGAGTTTCTTGCCGGCTCTTCTCAGCAGAATCAGCATTCCGAACCGGTGGTAGATTCTTGACATGTCATAAGAGCCACACGTTGGCCTACGTGAAATAAATGATTTTGAATTTGAAATTTTGACGGGCGTCTCTATGCGATAGAGGTCAAGCCAGCTGCGTCCATTGATAGCGGCGACCCGCGATAACCCGCGAGGCGCCGGCGATGTGCCGCGGCCGCGTCCATTCATGTTCACCAGCTGTTTGTCGCGACGCGATTGTTTCTAATTAACCGCATTGTGTACACCACGCATTAAACATACTTGTATGTTTCAGTTGGTTAATAATAATCAGCGATGTAAGTTTTCCCGTCATCATCACTTTGGGCGCGTAACTCTACTAATATTAAGTATAAATTAGAAAGTGTATTTGTTTGCTGGTTTGCCCTTCAATCACGTCGCATAAGAGCTACGGATCGACCTGATTCTTTGCATGGGTATCTATAGTATATAGGCTACTTAGTACTTTTATCCCGGGGAAAACAAAGAGTTAGCACGGGATTTAAAGAATATAAATCCATAGATGAAATGAGAAGTCGCGTTCCTCAGCTAGTAGGTACTTAAGTAAATATTACTTAAAGTTATGAGACTTTGACATACATAGGTAGATAAATATTTAATGACGTTATATGTAAATTTTAAAGTCATAATTATGTGGTGTAAAATATGATCCAAACAAAAACATTTCATGTGAATAATAAGGCCAACTTCCTATCAAAAAGTTTCGGCCATTAAAAGTACTGATATCAAAAATTATGACCAAGTCCTTTGCTAGGCTCGATAAATGAAACCATACAGTTTTAAAAGGTATATCTTCTTCGATCACCCTCAAGCTGTCATACCATTCCTAATGATCCTGTTAAAATATTTTTCAATAATTTATGTCTTACTATAATAATACTATAATATGAAGCTCATTTGGGACTGAGAATAGTTTTATTGTTTTCAACTTGACAACATTTTTGTACTCCTTTGAATTTGTTTAATTTAAAAAATGTTGCCAAGTTGAAAACAATAAAACTATTCTCAGTCCCAAATGAGCTTCATATTATAGTGTTATTAGTAAGACATAAATTATTTAAAAATATTTTAACAGGATCATTAGGAATGGTATGACAGCTTGAGGGTGATCGAAGAAGATATACCTTCTAAAACTATATGGTTTCATTTATCGAGCCTAGCAAAGGACTTGGTCATAATTTTTGATATCAGTACTTTTAATGGCCGAAACTTTTTGATAGGAAGTTGGCCTTATTATTCACATGAAATGTTTTTGTTTGGATCTCACTCCTTTTTTCTAAGTATTTCAAAGTTAATGCAATAAGTATAATGAAGTTGTGATGGCTTATAATCGAGTCTTTTTTCTCTCTTACGCTTCAGTATAATTAGGAATAGAACCCTATCACATTTTACGGTCTGATTAGATGTGGTTTAATCTTCAATACATAGTATAAAACAAAGTCGCTTTCTCTGTTCTAATTGGGTGAATTTTTATTTTGTTCGTCTGTCTGTCAAAATCACAGATAACAGAAACTCCACTCCAGAGTATTTCCACTCAGTGGTCAGTTTCAGAACTTAGAACCATACGGCTTAACTAAGAGAAGATTTTGAGTATTTGACTCTCATTAAGTTTAATGAATAGTATTAGATATTAGTGATACCTAGTAGCCGGAATCAACAGGACACCAAAGTCTCCTCCAAACCTCCAAAGTCGGCCACCCATCCATTTCCTGACTTGGGTCAAGGTTGCTTATCAAAATTATTAAGAAAATCGCGCTTCTGGTTTTATTGGCAAAGACGAATCTCAAACTACTGGAAGGAACGGGCTTAGGCACACAGATAGCTATTAATGTGGCGTACGACATCCGCAAAGAAAGGATTTTTGAAAATTCAACCCCTTAGGGGGTAATATAGGGGTTTGAAATTTGTGTAGTCCACGCCGACGAAGTCGCGCCCGCGACTTCGATAAAAAAATATACCTCTTGGCGTTTTATTATTTACCTACACTTTACTTTTTATTAGAACTCAAGACCAGTAAGATTGACCCCTTGCTAGAAAACTTAAAAAGTCACATCTCCCTAAATAGTGCATCGATTTCGATGAAACAAGAACCATATATAGCTTCGAATAAAGTAAAATACATTTATTAAAACAAAATGAAAATTTGTTCAGTATTTTTTGTGTGATGTGGGAACAGACAGATTTTTATATATCTTTGAATTGGTCAGTGTCTGATGCAACTTTTGGACATTTTTCGATTTTTTCCTTCATATACACACTAAGACTCATCTTCTTACCAAATTTCAACATTCCACATACACGGGAAGTGCGTCATAATTTTGATCAGTCAGTGAGTAGGTCTTGTTTTATGTGATTTTCAAACCTCTGTATCTCAGAAACGGTTCAACTTGAAAATTTGAAACTTTCAATTTATCATCACATCCACGAGTTTAACTTATATTTCAAATTTCGTAGGATTACTACCCCGCGAACCAGAGTTATGAGGGGGGTCAAAACAGCTCGAAATGGATCGTGTAAATAACACACTCATGCGACAAGGCCGGAGGAACTTGGCCTGGCGCACTTCGTGCGCCTAGATCGGAAATGCTAACGTTTTTCCCAAGCAATGGAAAGTTAGCAAAGTTAGTCTCAAAATGTCAGTTTCATTTAATAGAAAGTAGCTTTAGGGTACCTGTCTACTGAAACGGAGGAAGCGGATGAGCTCAGCAGACCAGATGACGTGATAATTTTATCACGTCGTTGTCTAACACCCTTACGGAGTGATTTGGCATCTCAGTTTTAATATTTCTTATACATATCTTACTATTATTATATAATTGGATAATTTGAAGGACTTGGATATTTAATAACTTTGAAAGAGACGAAGTCACGGGAGTTTGTTAGTAATTAAAAAAATAAACATCAAAGCCCCGGCAACAAATCAAGGGGCCGTCAAAACACAAAGAATAAGGAGCTAATCAGATTTCGCGAACAATAAGCATTTCGATTAGTTATAGAATTCCGTAACCCAACACCGCCGGTGGACCTCCTTCTCTACACACGACTACGACACGTTATCGTTACGACATCATCATCAATCTACGAATATGATGTCGTTGTTGGATCCATCATCCACATTGGGAAGTTCTTTTATGATTTTTCCGATGGCTGGCTGATAAAGCTAGACAGCATCAGAAAGACATCAGTCTTTTTATTGAATTGATTTAGATTTAGAAACTCCCATGGAAAATCTTTAAATTCTCGAGATAAAAGTAGCCAATGTCCGTCTCCGGAAGGCAGGCTATGCCTATCCCTCTGCTTGTAGTCGATATAGATTCAATTATTATGTCGTGAAAGGCTCCTCAAAATGAGCGATGACAAACAGTCATAGACAATAGACACACAGACAGACTGATAAACAAGTATAAATTAAAAATTTAAAAAACCCCCGACATTCGCCATTTTGTGGCGGCGGCCATCTTGGATTTTGCAATAGTGCTATTCTACTAATCAAGCCCTTTCATTTAATATCTACCCATATTAAGGGAGTTGTGGAAAAATATGTAATCCGCCATTTTGCAGCGGCGGCCATCTTGGGTCGATTTTCATCAAAAATAGCTAACAACACTTTCGACTAATTCACCTTTCAAATAAAAAAAACCGCATTCATATCGGTCCACCCGTTTGAGCGCTACAGGGGAACAGACAGACAGACACACACACACACACACACACACACACACACACACACACACACAGACACGTCAAACGTCAAACACCCCGTCGTTTTTGTGTCGGGGGTTAAAAAATAAAAAAAACATGTGTTTGTGCTATGCTATTGTTCATACGTATAATCATAAGAGCTCAGCAAGAGGCAATTCTTTCAAAATCACCGCGGTTTCCCATTGCGAATTTCGCATATGTTTTCCGTATGTATGCAAATTTTCTGTAGATGTTACCCGTCACCGGAGAATGCACCATATGCCTCATTTGGCATGCGTATGCCTTGTCTATCAAAAATATAAGATTTACTTATCTGCATCGTATCTATGCAAACTGCAAGTCCAACTTCGTCGTTTGGTCTAAAAATGGACCTACGTGGAACTGAACAAAGCCTTTTGTTTTCCCTGGAGCCAGGAGTCGCGTTCTCGCTTATTTTTCACTTATTGCATTCCCAAAGTGCTGACCCAAGTTGCCGTAGAATCAAAACAGGTTTTGTGTTCCCTAACACATTATAGGTACATACATTATGAATAATTTGATTTTTAATGCCAGCCCAACGGATATATGATTTGTTGCTTTATTAGGTTTGTATGCATTGAATGTGTGATTATTTACATAGGCACAAGCCTTCCTCATGACATTTTCTGGCCGATGTTAGAAAGAGCATTTAAATCCATTTAGAAGTTTAGATTCTATCAGTGAATATACAGACAAACGCAAATTTCGACTGTGTTCAGCTTCACTACTGCATAATATTGTAATTTGAATGTGTGAAAAAAGTAACCGCATTTAGACATTAGGCCATTCCTAACCAATGTGAGATTTATAGTCGACGAAAAGTTCCTTCTAAAACTTTATTTGGATAAAAAAACAACTTTCCTATTCGATTCTTACTTACTTACTGGAAATTTTCAACTAGGTAGATTTCTGATTCTCACTTACTAGAAAATTTCAACTAGAAAATTTATATTGTACAAAGTCGAGTTTTCCGCGCATCGTAAAGCAAAAAGTGGCACGTGGAGTGTCCGACGTCCGTTTCCATTCTTGCAAACGACTATGAAAACCGATATTATGCTAATTCATCACTCATTATGTTCTAATACATTTCTTTTTGTTTGTATAATGAATTTTTTCACACCTCAATTATGTATATATTCAAGTTTCAATCTGGCTATTTGTGTAGGCATTATGCTAATGGATGGTCGTCAATAGCGTCATGGATGCACAGAACAGCGGTCACGCGCACGAAGAAGTCATGGCAGTGCTATCAGTGAGTGATGTTATACTCCTCGGGCTAATCATCGCGGTGATACTGGCCATAGGCTATCAGCTCGTTAAAACACTGCACAGACAATTCGTAAATGACCTTCTAAAGATAAGAAGAGAAGCGAGTGCAGCGCAACCTACGGCCCCTGTGGTTATAGAAAACTGACGTGTATTTTTTACAGAGATTTTAATAAAGTGATTTAAGAATTACAGTGTTTTATTGGTTGATTGATTTTAATTATTTAAGTAAAAGGTAAGGTGAGTATTTGTCACTTATTTTTGTATACACTTTTCATGAAAATAATCTACTTTTTCAAGATATAAGTAGGTATAGTGAATTATTTTGTGTCAGAGGAATAAATTTTTAATTTACCTACTAATCGCCAGCTTTTTTTAAGTTAAATTTTCATTAAAACAAATCAATTCTTACCAGCTGAGTTGCACTAAGTATATTGAAAGAAATGTGATGAACAAGAGGTAAAAAGCGGCGATACTTAATCGATCTAAAAGTGCAGAAAATAGGAAAATATACCTACCTACCTAATCTACATGGTTATCATTTTGTTTGCGGCTGCCCGCACAAAATATAATAACATAATATTATTCTAAATTGACTTCCCTTCATCGTCGAGTGCAATAATATTGGTTGTTACAGATAGATTGTACCTACCTGTTACTTGCAGGATAATTCCTTGAACAAAATGCGATTTTAATAGCCGGTATCATACACCAGAACTAAATACGAAATCGTTCAATTTCCTTTTAGTCTTGGGGTTTCAACCGCTTTTTTATTGGTGCAAGTGACTTTAACCACAACGGAGAGTGAGGCAATTTTCGAAGATTTGATTTTGACGGGACTTTTGCAAACAGATAGATAGAAATTTATATACAAGATATGATGGCTAGGCTAGGTACTTTTTACCTTGGAAGTATCTAGGCTTTCTGCCTAAAACCTTTGATATTGCGGACACTATCAATATTTTCAGGGCCTAACCGCTGAATCGACCTTCACGAAATTTTGCACAGATAACTATAGCTTACATCCCTACAACAATCCTTACATCCCTACAACAACTTACAAGGCTACTTTTTTCCCAGGAAATCACAGAGATTGCAAGGGATTTTGAAAAACTAAATCCTCGCGGGCACAATCTCGATATACCTAAATATCGTTTTTTTAGTATTTCTTTGGCTTGATTTATATCTAATCATTAAAAAAATCACATGACGCGGTTTCCTGTAAGGGTGGCCACACACCACAGTTCCTTCGTCTTCAATCGTTCCTTACCGATCATTATGCTTATTATTTCTTCAGTCTGTAGGGTGTCTACGCAGCGTGATTCCTCGCCGCACCTTTTTATTCATACCTTTATCATCGCTCTAGTGGGTTTTTGTGAATGACCGGTAAGAGTAAAAAGTGAATCACAGGATTCATGGTATCTGGGCACGCTATCAACGGCCAACTGATTTTCTTAACCGACACTTTTTTAACGAGCACCAAGCGCAAGTATTGTATTACCTCGTTAAACGCGGCTGGCTTTGCTGCGGGCTGTAATTTTCTCGACTCAAAATGGCTTAAGGTTCTGCGCGAACGACGTTAGTTCTATTAAATACGATGAAGATGCAAAAGGACAATAATATCCAAGGTAAGTAGGGGTAGACTGGGTACGGTTGAAACGGTGGAAGGTTGAAACGGTGGACGGTTGAAACAAAGTGAATATCTCGACACCGTGTGTGGTGAGGTTGATGGTTACAAGGGAAGAACGAAGCGGACGACAAGTCGAAACACGAATTTTAAGTGTTGCGTCGCCCTTCGCGCGCTGTACTTGTAGATAGGAGGCCCCATTGTGTTTTTTGGCGTAAAAGTAAGTATTTTTTGTCCGTACATTTTTGCAATTATAATGGTTTTATTAACTGTTTGTCTGTATGTTTGTGCGCGCATCACGCAAAAACTACTGAATGGATTGAAATGAAACTTGGCATGATTTAAGTTCATAACTACGGAGTAACATATAGGATATTTTTATCCCGAAATTCAGCACGGTTCCCTTGGGAGAAGGAATGAAAATCAAAATGTGTACTTACTTAGCTGTAATTCATTAACGCGGGGTCCGATTTCATTCATTCTTTTTTTGTTAGAAAAGGGATACTTTAAAGATTACTGGCTAATCTCTGAAAGGCTGGATCGATTTTGATGGGACTTTCACTGGCGGATGTTTACATTTTGATGTACCTACCTAAACATCCACCAGTGAACTTTTAACAGTTTTTAGCAGGATATGGGCTCAAAGGAGCTTAGGAAAAACAAAATGATACCCACAGGATTTTTGAAAACCAATATTCACGCGAAGTCGCGGGTGTCCGCTTGTTAATAATATAACTAAGATTTGTACATTTCGGTAAAGGTTTTTGTTTATAAACTCTAAATATCGTCCGAGTTGAATTTTGACTTCTATTAACTCCTTATATAACTTTCTGCGACTCCATGGAGCCGCTGGATACAAGCAGCACAAGACCGCGTAGTGTGAAAGTCTCTACCTTTGTCCAGCAGTGGACGTCCATCAGTTGATGACGATGACGACAACGATTAACTCCTTAGAAGGCGCGGAGGCTCCATCAGTTTCTATCATTTTTTTTTAATTAACAAATTGCACAATGATACAACATCTAAATTATGTTATGAACTTATGAGACAGGATAACACTAACAAAGTAGTTAAGTGGTTGTTCAATACTTCCAAAACAATCTCTTCGTGACATTTATAGCAGCATGTATTGATACTTACTCGCACATCCGAGTTGCGCGGGCGTCGGGCGTCGGGCGTCGGGCGTCGGGCGTCGGGCGTCGGGCGTCGGGCGTCGGGCGTCGGGCGTCGGGCGTCAGGCCTCGGTAATGCGTCAATTAGGCGTTGCGCGCACCTGGCTCACGATTCGTAGTCACGTTCAAGTCGTGATTACCAATTCCATACCGCTACAAAGTTATCATCGCGATGGTGAGATCCCATCGGTTCATTGGGACTTGGGAGACTATTTAGTTTTTTTTCTATTAAAATTTAAAAAAAATGTAGAAATGTTAAGTATACTTTTGTGATACATTTATACTAATATTAGGAGCGCGATACCCAGTGAAAGTTACTAACGATGTCGTTGGGGGCTCCTAAAATAATTTCCTCGTGACAAGCGTAGCGAGTTTGACATTCATATCGGCCAATCGGCGCGCAATGTCCGTAAGCGACGTCCAATTACTTGCGGGCGTCGAGGAATGCGTCGAAGTGTCGCGCACCTGGCTCACGAATCGTAGTCACGTTCAAGTCGTGATTACCAATTCTTTACCGCTACAAAGTTATCATCGCGATTGTGAGATCCGATCGGTTCATTGGGAGACTATTTAGTTTTGTTCTATTAAACCTAAAAAAAACACTTGAAATGTTAAGCATACTTTAGTGGTAGGTACATTTATATCTACTAATATTAAGTGCGCTGTACCCAGTGAAAGTTACTAACGATGTTGTGAGGGCTCCTAAAATAATTTCCTCGTGACAAGCGTAGCGAGTTTGACATTTATATCGGCCAATCGGCGCGCAATGTCCGTAAATGACGTCCAATTACTTGCGGGCGTCGCGGTATGCGTCAATTAGGTGTCGCGCACCTGGCTCACGATTCGTGGTCACGCGCGAATCGTGATCGTAAATTGTTCGCCGGTATCAAGTTATTATCGTGATGTTAAAAGATCCTGAAGCCATTGCGGGAGACTTACAAAATTTATTATCCCCCAAAACAATGGATATCTGCATTAGTAGGCCGTATTCAAATCATTTCAATATTACGTTACAACCGTGAAGCTGATATTCTAATGAAATATTAGACGTTACGTTAAGTTACAGACGTTAGTGTACAGTCGCATACCAATCCTAAATTCCTCATACAGCTTTGAAGTTTCCCGGCGGGAAAATGAGGAAAGCGCTTTGTTGTAAATGGAGTCGCCATTCGGCTCAAGACATACGGAGGTGCGGCCAATACAGATTTTCTCAAAAATAAATTAACATTAATTTGTAGTGTAGTTAGTAAGTTAACAAAGAAATAAAAAAGAAAAGAGTAAGAATAAATAAGAACAGAGCCAGTGAATTAAATTGCTAATTAAATGATAAGATACTTACGTGTAAAAACATGAAAGCTATATACTTACATATAACGATATAATTTGTGTTAGAAATTTTGTTAGGCATAATGATTTCAAATGCCTGGCATTCTTTCGTGATATCAGTTTCTCTGAATGTTAATTTCAACTAAGATTTATTAATTTGTCTAATAAATAATAGGTGCCCAACGACACTTCGTATAAAGTTTCGCTGACAGATTGATTACAAAATAAATAATACTGTAGGTATAACCATTTAAACCTATCACAAATATTTACTTTGAATTGCTAATAATCCAAAAATATTCATGGGCCGTCCATTTAATAAACTAGCTGATGCCACGGATTCATCCGTGTAGGTTATAGGTTTTCAAAAATCGCATGGGAACTATTTGATTTCTAGTGATGATAGTTAACTATGACCGTTTCCGGGATGCAGCTTATCTCTGTGCCAATTTCGTCAAAATCGATTCAACGGATATACTTACCTAATAATAAACTGAAAAGTACTACTTAACTTACTACTAATTTCCGGAATAAAAAGTAGGCTATACTCTTATAACTCCATATTGTATAGGTAATCCTTAACCTCCATGTGAAAGTCCTGTCAAAACCGGTAAAGCCGATCCGAATCCGTAAAATAACAAAAAGCATGGGGCTATAGTTCAAATACTTAACGTCATACGAGGCAATGAACTCAATAAGAATGGTTATTTCCAATTAATCACAGATAGACAGATCCCAACTACTTCAATAATTTTATTTATTTGCATAGATAAACAGTCTAAAGCTAAACTAAGAAAGCTTGATAAATCCATTAATTAACTAGTTAACTCAAATAGCACACATAAAAATATTTTAACAAAATCAACCAAAGACATTTCGCCGGCAATTTCGTAACAGAGATAAATGACCCAGCTTGATAATGCCGAGACGCTTTCTCATTATTGTCAACACAGCTAATAAGAGAGTGGCTAGAATGCGATAAGAGGGATTCTACACTAGCATAAACACTGTATATCTATACAAAAATAAAAATAAAAACTCATAATAAAGATTACCTATAGTATAAAATTATAGCAAAGCGTGGATTTGACTAGCAATGTGCGAGACGGCAATTAGGTATGTAATTATGTTCACAAGTCATAATATTATTACTTGATTATTTTAAAAGAGCAACTGCCGAGTTTCTTGCTGATTCTTCTCGGTTGAAGGGGCATTCCGAGCCAGTGTTAGACCCACCTGACGGTTCAACCTTCGACAACACTTTTTCTGTTCTATTCTAATGCCATGGTCAAATCAAATCAAATAAAATAAACTTTATTCAAAACTAGCTGATCCCCGCGACTTCGTCCACGTGGATATAGGCTTTTATATAGGATCGGATTGGATCCCATAATCCTTTTTTGTACCTAAACTAAACGTAGCCTAAATTACTCCTTATAACACCACCTATCTGTCATTGAAATTCCATCAAAATCGATCCAGCCGTTTCGGAGATTAGCTGCAACAAATAGACAGGCCGATAAACATAAATTTAAACGCATGCCAGTTTAAAATAAGCCGTACGTACAAAGATCCGGGTCCCAAGTTATTTGAACCCAATAAATGTCTGTCATTTCTGAACTAAAAAACCTATGACCTTGAAATATTTACGGGACAATACTTAAAGTACTATCTTTCTAACAAAAAAAGAATGAGTTAAATCGAACTGCGCGTTAATGAATTACAGCTAAATACACGTTTTAACTTTCTTCCCCTCTCCCAAGAGAACCGTGCTGAATTTCGGAATAAAAAGTATCCTATGTCCTACCTCGGAGTATAAACTCATACCGTACCAAGTTTCATTCGAATCCATTCAGTAGTTTCGGCGTGATGCGCGGCCAAGATACAGACAGACAGACAGACAGACAGACAGACAGACAGACAGACAGACAGACAGACAAAAATGAAAAAAATTGCAGTTTTGGATTCAGTATCAATTATAGAGTGCCCTCCAATAAAAATTTTCAAAATATCTTCAATGTACAGAATTGGATCTGTTACAGTTTTATTATATTATATAGATTGGTACACTGTACACTTTTTGAACGTGTCCATTAGTTTATCAGAGATCGTTGCAATGGTCTCACAAATATAACGTTTTCCAAGGAGTAGAAACGGCAGTCCGCAGTCGCAATCATGCTTTGCTATTGTTGATTTATAACTTTATAAGCAGCGGTTAATTACCTACTCTGATAATCCCTGTCATAACGATTATCATACATTGTATCCACGACAAATGAATACCAAAAACCCATCAAAAACCACAGCCAAAAACAAAGCTTTTGGTTTACCAAATAATGTGCTAATTGCATAATGAATGAATTATTTTCTTAAAAATTCTGGCACATGGCATGGTCATCTTTTAATCAGATTTTAGCCTAAGCCACTCTAGCCTAGCCTAGAAACCTAGAAGCCTAAATATTATAAAGTAAATAGTATAAACAGTTTACAGTTAGTGTAACAGGTCCCTTGCATGGAGCTCATAGTTCAAATTAAACAGGTCATCTTAAGGGAGAGTATGTAGGGACCTCCTCTATTGTATTGTGTCACGTACTCAAATAAATAAAATTGAAGTGTCTGTCTGCTATTTCGAAATAACTACGTTTATTCGAATGGTGTACAACTACAATACGGCTCGACTGAATTTAACCCATAGACGTATTATTTAACCATACCTATACTTTCTTGGGCAGGTATAGAGGATTATACAGGAACTGATCTAAAAACCCAAGTCCACTCGGGCAAAGTCTCGTGTATCAGCTAGATAAATGTGAGTGGGCTCAAAATATGAGTAAAATGAGCTTATTGACGTCAATGACAAAAGATTTCCTCTACTAGCAGTATTGCCAAGCTAATTTCCAACTGTCCCATGCGCTTGGTAATTAGCGGAAGCGTCGATTAGAGCACACTAATGAGGAAGTAGTTACTACTTGTGACGGCCCTGTGTTCCTGAACCGCTGGTCTTTTTCTCATTTTCTAATTGCTACACTAGTGCGTAGGTGTACGAAGTGTACGTAGCATTAAGTAGTACGTACCTGCCGAGTAAGCTTCTATTACACCTACACAGCATATACCGCCACCACCACTACCGCCGCCCTATAATGTCCCACCGCTGGGCACAGGCCTTCTCTCTTACAGGATTTAAAGCTTATACCCAAAAAGCTGCTCTATTGCAGGTTGACGGGCTTTGACTCTTGCCAACTACAAACTCCGGGCTGGCACTGAGAAGCACCGGAAAACCCAATTCCTTATTAATCCAACCAAGCATTGTTTGGTCTGACCCTGGTATCGAACCCACATCGAACCCTCGTGATCCACAGTCGAACATCTCACCGCTAGACTAAAGAGACCTCATCCTTAGTAAGGATGAGACCTAGAGAGGTCTCATCCTTACTATCTATCTATCTATCTATATCTATACTTAATAAATAAAATTGAAGTGTCTGTCTGTAATTTCGAAATAACTACCACATATTAAGCTCATATGGTTATTTGAACGATACCATAACCGAATCACACGTTTTTAAAATTTTTGTCTGTCTGTCTGTCTGTTTGAACGGGCTAATCTTCGGAACGGCTGAACCGATTTTGACGGGACTTTCACAGCCAAGTAGAGGATTAACCAAGGAGTAACATAGGCTACTTTTTTAACCGACTTTCAAAAAAGGAGTTGTTATGAAATCGGTAAGTACCTATGTTAAAAAACGCCCTGATAGGTATTTTCGCTGCGAGCGACGGCCGCGTACGCGGTGTGGCGGTACGCCGCCGCGCGGCGGGCGGGTGCGGTGAAGAGGGTGCATGCTCCAATCCAATTCCAATCTCCATTTCGAACGAGGGAGCTAATGCGTGCGGATGTGTACTGCGTTTGTTGCGTGCGTTTTCGTAATTTTTATTTTGAATCGGAGATTTTGTTTTTATTAGGGGTTATGATGTTTTTTATTTCTTTAGTTTGTTTTAGTCGTATGTAGGTATGTCGAAGGCAGGGTCACTGCCAACCGCGCCAACGGGCCAGTCAAAACTACTGAACAGATTTGGCTGCAATTTTGAATGGAGATAAAAAATTCCCTAAGTAAGTATAAAGGTTGGAAAAGGGAGCGGGAACGGGAACCAGAAATCTACTTATCCCTCAGGATTTGTGAAAAACCGAAATTCACGCGGGCGAAGCCGCGGGCAAAAGCTAGTAATAATATAAAGTAGCTTGTCCTGACTGACAATCAACGCACAGCCTAAACCACTGAAGCTAGAAGCTTGAAATTTTCACAGAAGCTTTCTTTTATAACGTAGGCGCACACTAAGAAAGGATTATTGCGAATTCCATCCCTAAGGGGGTTAAATAGGGGATAAAAGTTTGTATGAAAGTCCGTCATTTTTCAAGTTATATCCAAGAAAATTGGTATTTAGGTTTTCGGTTTAAAATAAAGAGTTACGCGTTTAAGAAACTTTGGAAAATATATGGACCCCAAGTGGGTTAAATGGGGGATGACAGTTTGTATGAAAGTCCGTCATTTTTAAAGTTATATATAAAATTAGTATTTAGACTTTTGGTTAGAAAAAGAAAAATAATTTTCGGGAATTCCACCCCTAAGGGAGTTAGATAGACGATAAGGATAAAAGTTTGTTTGAGATTTGTATGAATTCACGCGGACGAAGTCGCGGGCAACTGCTAGTAAGTAGTAACCTTATAATTATAATGCAAATAAGGACTACGCCATCACCACGTTTTAGAAGAAACGTTTGTTCTTCTGGCACGTTCGTGGCACGTTGGAGGCACGTCTTTAAGGTCAAGGAATCTAGTGCTACTTTCAACGTAAGTACCAAACTACAAATTATGCACAGCTCCTGCAACTAACAAAACCTGCTCAGTATATTCAGTAAGTATTCGTTTAAACATTTTTTTAAATAATCAACTACGAACTGTGACAAGTTCTTACTAGAAGCTCGAAGAGTTCCAATAGGTACCATAGCTGTAAAATAAATACATTATTCGTTTATTATTCATTTATGTTGTCAGGTTAGTTTAATATGTTTGCGTGATCCATAAAACCTTACAAAAACATCTAGATCATTCTTGCGTAACACTAGTATAGCGTCACCCGATAAGGCGAATCTTTTTATACGCTAATTCCTTGCTCACAAGTTATGCAGTTACATCTCAACGGTCATTCATGGTCGGCTGCGGAACCAAGGAAGCACGGCAACCAGTGACCCATTGCACTGGGAACTCCTTGACCTTAATCAGCGACACCTGTTTGGGGGAACAGCGGAATTATTCCTTGGGGAATCTTGATCATGGGAATAAAGCAAGGGTCAAGCAGGACACTTTAAAAGGAATTAACGAAAAAAAATCGCCGTTAGAATTAAATATTCCTTTGTTGCTGCTTTCAATTGTTAGATACCTGTAAGTCGTAGTAGTGTGTGTTCTCAAGAAATCTTTTTCAGAATATATTCTGCTTTAGAAGATAGTAAGTATAAATCGAAAAGATGTGGATTTCAAGTGATTGCGTATAACAAAGATCACATTATGCACCAATCACATAAAATCGCCCTTTGCAAGATTTATTTTAAGATTTGTATAGTAATTTGTTTTGTTTGTAATTATTTTATTAATTCCAACAAAAAAGTAATTATACTTAAGTCTATATAAGTATATCAGTACCCCTAGTGCTTAAGAACGTAAGACCAGTGACCAAACTAACATAGAGATTACGACGTTAGGACTTAGAACGTCTGGGCCAACCATATAAAATGACAGTAACCATAAAAAATTCATTGATGTATCAATCGCTCAAACACATACAATGGTCACAAAGTACTCAATGGACAACTTATGTCTACTAGAGATTTCTTCCAGAAGCTCTAAAATCCGATGTTGCTCTTATTATTAACTTGAAAACTTACACTACACATGACAGTATAGGTATGAATGTACGAGAAAGCCCGCCAAAATTACGCGCCAAATGAACAGTTGTCAATGAAGCCCGCAACAAAGAATTCATTCACATCGGCACCTGTAAGGGGTTCCCCACACGTGGCAACATATGTGTGCACTCTCACCTGGTGGAGGAAACTCACCCCTCACCCGTGAGGGGTAGGTTTTGTTTTACTCGCACATGTCATGGCGGCTGCTGCCGACAGATGCTAAAATACGTTGCTGCTGGGCGCTGGCATTGATTTTATTGTCGCGTCAAACGGTGTGCCGATTTATGATTTCATTAGGCAATCTAGAATTTGCAAGCAGTAGTTGAAGATCAGCTCTGTGGTCTAAGGATATCTAGTGCTAAATGGATTAAATCCTAAACTGACCCAATTGGCGTAGGATTGTAGAAGCTTGATCACCACAAATCGACCCCATTGCCTCCTCTACCTTTTTCTGATCTGTTACATCCTTATAAATGTAGAGAGAAAAAACGTGAAATGAAAAACGTGAAAAACATGAAAATCGGAAATAAGTCAACCCGCATTTTCCTCCGTAAACTTTTTTCCTCCATTTGTAAAGTTAGGTACATACACAATCGTTTCATAAATTGTACCATATACCTAAGATTAATGAAATAAATGTTGTAAATACAAGAACACATTAATTTTTAATTTTTTGCATTTTTGTTATAATGTTTAGACCTTCACGATAACATAAAAAATTAGAGACAATGGATATGCCGAAGATTTTTAAGAATTAAGCCAAAATGAATGAAATATTAAAATATACCTAATAATAATGTTATTTGATTGCTATGTTTGCTTTATTCAGAATTGGTAAAGCTGTTGACCCACGACACGGGCAGCTGTGACTTGCTGAGTTTGCGCATCTGTTTGTACACAACCCATACATGTACCTATTGTTACCTTCTGTTTGATATTTTATATTATTAGTTCCACATTATGACTGCATTCTAAACATTAGGGAGTACCTAGACATATGCGTTATAAATCTAATCAACAAATGTTGGACAAAACAGTAAAGAACTTGAAGAAGAATTAATTGAAAATTATTTATTTCATTACACACAAGTTGGTCTACAACTTGTGGCTCTGACAATTCAAAACTCTAGGGTCAGTTCAGAAAGCGGATTCTGCTGAAAATCGCGCAAGAAACTCAGGAGTTGCTCTTTTCATAATTTATTTTACAAATATTAGTTAACAAGTATAAATTAAAAATTTAAAAAACCCCCGAAATTCGCCATTTTGTGGTGGCGGCCATCTTGGATTTGCATAGAGCTATTGTACTAGTCAAGCCCTTTCATTTGATACCCATATTAAGGGAGTTGTGAAGAAATATGTTTAATCCGCCATTTTATAGTGGCGGCCATCTTGGATCGATTTTCATCAAACATAGCTAACAACACTCTCGACTGATTCACCTTTCAAACAAAAAAAACCGCATTCAAATCGGTTCACCCGTTTGAGCGCTACAGGGGAACAGACAGACACACACACACACACACACACACACACACACAGACACGTCAAACTTATAACACCCCGTCGTTTTTGCGTCGGGGGTTAAAAAAAACTATCATTTATATCCGTTTCCCACGATCGAGTTGGGTGATCGGCCTTCAAGAGGATATCCGTGGTTTTGGAACTCATTGACTCCGCCGATGCGCATCATCGGTGTAACGAGTCTAGCGTTAAATTAACTTGTTTTGTTTTTCATTTTATCAATGAATTGGGTATATTGGACTATTGTCAATTGGTTTGTATTGAAAAGCGTTTGAGGTCGGTGTACAAATTGTACATCCATACTAATATTATAAAAGCGAAGGTGTGTCCGTCTGTCTGTTACCTTTTCACAGCTCAATCAGTCTTGACGAAAATTGACACAGAGATAGCTTTCATCCTGGAGCAGGATATAAAATACTTTGTAGGTATTCCGAAATATCAAAGACATTGGATTTTTAAAAACTCCAGGTGAAATTCTTATTATTCCTATCATGAAATTAATTAGGTATTGGTGTGAATTATTATTAAGCTGTGATAGCCTAGTGGTTAGGACGACCGACTTCTAATCGGAGGTCGTGGCACACGAGTAGTAAATCTACAGAGGGGAAGCTTCCACAAGCGGCCCGCTGTAGGTATACTCACACAAACACACTCACCAACGGTTCACGGACGCGCGCTCGTTCCACTAACCGGTACAGTTGGTGACAAACATGCGCATATGTGTGAGTGTACCTACAGCGGGCCGCTTACTAGAAGCTTCCCCTCTGTAGGTACTCTGTGGTCGTGGGTTCGATCCCGGGCACGCACCTCTAACTTTTCGGAGTTACCTATGTGCGTTTTAAGTATTTAAATATCACTTGCTTTAACGGTGAAGGAAAACATCGTGAGGAAACCTGCATGCCTGAGAGTTCTCCATAACGTTCTCAAAGGTGTGTGAAGTCTGCCAATCCGCTTGGCCAGCGTGGTAGACTATGGCCAAAACCCTTCTCACTCTGAGAGGAGACCCGTGCTCTGTAGTGAGCCGGTAATGGGTTGATCATGATGATGATGATGATGTGAATTATTATTAGTACCCTTACTATCGACCGCTAAAAATTTGTCTCCAGCGAAGTACACAATCGTTACGTGACAAGTTAACTCCTAACGGACCGGTGCAATTATTATTATCGATATGTAAGGATGCCACCAACGGTACTCGCAGACCCCAGTAGCCGGTTAAGTTGATTATTATCATTAACTTACTCTGCGTAATGAGGTGTTTTACGAAGTTGTTCATCATTATATGAGTACTTATCTCTCTTTCCTTCAGAAGAATTTTTTATTTTTATTTTTGGTGTAACTGAACTATTGAATGAATCTTAATGTTGCATTTCCTGAAATAAATTGGAAATATCTTCGTGTTTTAGTTGCCTGTGTTGTACGTTTGTACCTTGTATTTCTACCACCGAACTTTATATTTTAACTTTACAATCCCACCATAAAATAAAAACTCGCCTGTGAAAGTAGCCATTATTTATTATGTGTTGCTTTTTGTTAAAAGAAATAGTAAGGAAATGAACAGCTTCAGTCGCTACATTACACTTATTTAAGAAACTACTGAAACCACATCTAAATGAAGTAAACAAACCAACCACATGTAAAGGAACTCAAAACGAAACGTTAATACTCGATCTAATTCGTAAATCCGCTGTTGTTTTTCCAACTCCATTAAACGGCTCGATCAAACAACTGACAGTGTAAATGTATTTTCAGTACAAACAATGTACTGGAATATGTGTTACAGTGGAAATTAAGCGTATACCAGGGATGTTACAGTGATTTCATCAGAAGGAAAACAGGGTTTAATAATATCGGAATCAGAGTGATTCCTGATGAAATCTTTATTTTATATCCATTTTATATTTTTTTATAATGTATTTTTTGGACAGCTGTGATAGCCTAGTGGTTAGGATAATCGACTTCTAATCGGAGGTCGTGGGTTCGATCCCGGGGCACGCACCTCTAACTTTTCGGAGTTATGTGCGTTTTAAGTATTTAAATATCACTTGCTTTAACGGTGAAGGAAAACATCGTGAGGAAACCTGCATGCCTGAGAGTTCTCCATAACGTTCTCAAAGGTGTGTGAAGTCTGCCAATCCGCTTGGCCAGCGTGGTAGACTATGGCCAAAACCCTGAGAGGAGACCCGAGCTCTGTAGTGAGCCGGTAATGGGTTGATCATGATGAATGTGTTTATTTAAGCGAATTTGTGCATGCAGTGTTTGTTTTTGAGCGACTTTGCATAATGTGTAAAAGTCACTATAGCGAACCTTATAACTAAAATAAAAATAAAATTATATTACTTACTTCGAAAAATTATGCAAAGCTTAGAAGTCATTATGACATTTCACTTTAGAAATACAAAAAAAAAACAACAATGATATTACTTTAAAGTTTAAAGAAAATATGACAGGATCAATAAACCTTTCATTTTTTATATAATTTAATATTTTCTATATTTTTTTTCTTAGCAAAATAAATTATGGAAACCACCTCCAATAACCTCCTGAGATCTTTTAATTTTTAGATGTAAATCTTATTGATATACATTCCAAAACTCTCCACTCGTTTTCTTTTGTCCCGCTCAGCTTATTTTCTCAGCTCCGATAAAAGGACCATCCTTAATAGTGGAAATTATCCGCGGCCTCACACCGCGCCAACACCGGCCGAGCGGTGATTCGGTCCGCGCATTGAAAATTGCCTGTTCCAATGGTATTATTAGTATAAGTGTCGCAATGTGTGTGGCCTTTGCTCTTTCTTTATACTTATTTGCGCACACGCGAGGTCTGAATCCTTTTAATTAATTTAATAATCCCTTATGAACTAAAAATCATTCGCTGTATTATAATAAGCTTTATTTTTTCTTTGGGTATTATATTAACCTGTAGGTTAAATACGAATATCTAAGTTTAGTTTTTATGCTTTTATAGTTACTGTTAAATATTGATACATTTGTAAATTCTAAGTACAGGATAGTTTGTATCCTAAATTACTAAACTGTAAGCATATGATAGTTTGTAACAACATTTCAATCCTGAGCGTAAATGATCGGTTCATATTGATGTTCGGTTTACATTCACATAAACCCACTGTTATATTATCTTTGCAGTTCGCCGGAACATGCGGGCATTGCCAATAAACGTTCAACGTCACATTATCGTGCCCATTACAGAAATAGATAAATTTTAATACAAACACTTAATTGATAACTTCATTTAATTTATTAGAATTAGTGGACCCCGTAGGCAGATGTTGGGCTGCCACGTCGGAAAATTAAAAAAAAAACTGGATGTCTACCCACCTACCGGGTCCTGGGGTAGCTAAGAACTATCCAAGTGATCCCATAAGTATTTAAAATATATATATAAGTCATAAGTACTTATTAGGAAGAGAATAATTACAAACACACACACATAATTTTCCACGATGTTCTTTAAGTTCAGAAAAAAGGCATAGGTACAGGCATTGACATATGTCAATGCATACAGGCGAAAAAAGATCAGTTCTAGGGAAACTTACATTTACACATTATTATAAACAAAAGCCAGTCCCGAGTCCGTTTTATAACATAATCAAGCATGTTGTTTAACGGTCATTTAAACGGTTGTTAGGAATCGTGTATGCCCGTTTCGCACAGATCAACCGGTATTCTCGATGCATAAGGAAGTTTAATATCACCTACATATTTATGTAAGTATAAGTAAAGTAGTTGTAAAGGGTCTGTCAGATTAGATGCGGATCGTCGGCGCGAGTGAGCGTTTTGTTACTATCTAGACTAGTTTTTGGTGAATGGTGGCATGTCACAAAATATGCAAACAGGGCAGTTCTCTGGGGCGTGAGTTCCTACCATAATAGTTATATTATTTTCTGGTCTATTTTAGATGATCTAACTTGGGTGAAGAATCGTTCACCAACAATATGAACAGAGCATACCTACATTAAGCTTATGCCATATATCTAAAATTAAATACGGTTTCGCGGGTACCTACCAGTTTTACCATCTAGAAAGGTTGGTTTTGCCGGGACCTAGTAGTCCTACCACCATTCAGCAATCTACAAGATCATCCATCCGTACTGCTTGGTACGTTGCGAGCGACGATAATATTATATTGGCGGGGGGCAATGGGTGTCGCTTCTTTGCGTAGTAAACACAGACGTTGTAATACATAGTATTCTGTGACTTTATGTTGTCATTTTTCCACTATTGGGCATCGGCTAAAGTATCCGCAAGAGTACCTTAAGTAGCAACGATTGTCATATTGATCGCAAACGTAATAATCACGGCAGCTTCTGATTCTAAGTCGTGTGGAGACGCCACTTGTAGGTAAGTGCGCCGTGCGCTGGCGCCGCCGCCGTCCGCGTCGCAGTCACGCCGTCACCTGCGCAGCTTCCCACGGTGACTCAGTTGTACAATGTTCTTGTTACCTATTTTACTGGTTGTCTAGTGGTTTTGGATTTCTCTTTTGCGGTGCAACAGCGAACTCTTCGGTTAACGGGGTTTTCAGGATACCGGTCCGTAGCCATATAAGTAACTAGTAGTGCGCGTGGGTGCGCGGCCCGCAAGCGGACCGCGAGGTTTCGCTTTCGGGTATTTTGGTTTGAGCAGCTTCCACCTATCTCTCCCATATTGCTAATCCTCGATCATTATCACTCTCCATATTTTTTCTTCGAATCATTCTGCTCATCAAGTAGTTCTTTAGGTATTGATCATCTTTTTCCAAGAAACCATTCTTACATCTTGTATACTTGGTAAGATAGACACCGACGAAATTTGTATAGCCGCCATCTTGAATCCGCCATTTTGGGGTTTTTTCAGCTCAGTGCCAATTGGATGAGGTTCTGATTAATTTTTGTTTGAGCACCTCCCACCTATAATAAATAAATAAATAAATAAATAAATACCCTGCCCGGGCTCCTCAACCACCTTCCAAACCCTCAATCATCATGTCTTCCCATATTTTTCTTTGAGAATTCTTCAAAGAACCGCATCAAAGCGTTGCATAGTTCACAACTTGTAGTCTCTTCAATAATCGTCATACATTTTCTATGGAAAAATAAATTCCGCCATTTTGATTTTTTTTCCATTCATCGAGTAGACCTTTAGATCCTGATCATCTTTTACGAAGAAACTACTCCTCCATCTTTTATACCCTCCGAGATGGAGACCGATGAAATTTGTATGGCGGCCATGTTTTTTTCGCCATTTTGAATTTTTTTTCAGCTCACTGCCAATTGGATGACGTTTCGAGTGACATTTGCTCGAGCACCCCCCACGTATCTTCAATACCTTAAGCGTGCCATTCGCTCGTCTCCGAAATCCTCAATCATCAGCTCTCTCCATATTTTTCCTCTTAATGAATTTTTGTCCTCTATACGACACCATTATTGAAAAAAAAAATTTCATACAAAATTGTTCAGGAGAGGTGATCAATGAGTCAGTGAGTGAGTGAGTGACCCAATCAGCACGAGCAGCTATATATACATTAATTGGTATATATTAGTACTCAGTACTCTCAATATTTTTTATTCTTTATATTTTACAGATTGTAAATGGCCAGCAGTCAGTGGACTACGGCCTAAATCTTTCTCATTCTGAGAGGAGACCCGGGCCCTTTAGTGGGCTGGTAATGGGTTGATAATGATGATGATGACTGATTGAAATGACATGATAAATCTTCTGAAGTGACAATTAGAAAGCACATTTTAATTATTTTAAATTGTACCTAACTCAAAGAAACTGTAAAAACTGTAAAAAAACTGTAAAAAATTGGCGCAGATTAATCTGCGCCAATTTTTTACACAATATTAGCTACTGTTAAATACATGATATCCGTGGTAGTTTCAAAGTCGCCCCTAGATATATCAGAAAAGTTAACAGAGTGCCGTCTTAAATGGTATGGGCATGTGATGAAAAGAGGCGAGGAACACGTGGTGAAAAAAGCATTACAACTGCTAGAACAGGCGTGGCAGAGGACGACCTCCGGCCACCTGGTGGAATAGTATGATAAAACCCTTGTCAGAGAAGGAATTGCTCGATCCGACAACCTAAGACTGATGGTCCTGGCGTCGCTTAATTAGGAGAGCCGACGCCACATAAAGTGGGATTGAGCGAAGAAGAAGAAAAAGATTTGCTATTATTTAATGAATTTAATGTTCTCCTTTCACACAGTTATATTTTGAACCAAATCGGTCCACTAGAAACCAAGAACTGAGCGATGGAGGTTAAGGACTTAGGATTAGAAGAATTCCTGAAAGAGATACTCATGAGGTAGTAGTGATGCCGCAACTATATTGTTTTTGGATCCCGGCAAGACAGCAAGGCATCAAAGCAAGTCGCTATTGATAATAACATCCAAAATTACGACATGAATACTCTCTCATGATAGCCTTCATTCCATTATAGTTAGATCGATATACGTATAGTACGTAAGTAAATCTACGTAGGTATACGTTCAAGCAATAAACAAAAAGAAATAAACTATAAACTATTTGTAATAATTAATATTGCTTTTATAAACTATTTGTAATAATTCAGATTTAATGCCAGTTTTAAGTATCAAATAAATGACAGATTTAGGCACACTAATAATGCTTACAATAGAGCGTTTGGTAACGAGTGTATCGAGTACCTACTCGAAATAAACTGAGTGATTCAGCACTCGATTTTAAGTTCGTTAAAAAGCTATATAATGTAGTGCTTATTTCAATAAATAAGATGATAATTTGATCGTTATAGTTAATATCTAAGCGGTTGGCGCACAGAAGCCGTACGAGATTTCCCCCGGCGGCGCACCTGCGCGCGGTTCTCACGTCTGTTACACAATAAATGCTTTTTTATTCATTCGCAATCATTTTAGAGCCTCCGTCAGTTCAGGATGTGATTTTTTTATCCGGACAACCTTGTTTGCAACAGGTTGGGTCTATTACCTAGCCACTTGCAAAAAAGTTCTTATCGCATGTAAACACGTTCCCGTTTGAGTATTTGATTAGTTTCTAAGATTATTTTAAAAGGTATTTTTACTAGATGATAATTTTTCAGCACAATAGATACTGCACTGAAGTAACTATGACGATAGCAGTTACCTTGAAGTTAATGAAACAAATATTTACCTATGAAGGCAGAATTTTCCAGTCCGAAAATCTGAAATGGTATTCGTACAATTAAAAGATGCAAGTATGTTAATAAATAAATAAAAAATAAAAAAAAATTTGGTTAAAATTTTTGCTATTATGTTTATGACAGAGCAGTAGATACTTCCTTAGTAGAGATACTACTTGGTAGATATTGCAATGTATTGGTGTACCTACAGCCCCTACAGGCTACAACAGCAGCAGGGTTTATAGATATATTCAAACCCTCAATAGCGCAACGGTCGTCACTCGTTGGGCATCGACTGAGAACCGATAGGTCGACGCGACGCGGACGGTTCAAATCCCAGTCGTTGCACTATTGTCATACTTACTCCTAATGCCATTAAAGGGATATGCCATTTAACATAGTGATAACCGTATAGGTGCGGCCGCTTTAATGCAATAAATCTGCCATTGAACCTCTTTGATCTGTCAAAATTTACCGCCGCTAGACCCAATGTCCAATGGCATATACCTTTAATATGGTCGCAGCATAACAAAGCTAAGCTTATTTAGAGGGGAAAACATGGCTAATATTCTTTTTAAAAAAAATGATTGCTCAACATTTTGATTATAGACTGATATAAAAGAAAATAATATAAAAGACAAAATTGTGTCAAACTTAGGAATTATCTCCTTGATAATAACGTAGGCCAAAATTCTTAAAAATTTTCAAACATTTTTGTTTGTGCGACCTCTGTCTTTCAGCTAAACCGGCCACTGCGTCGCCAACCAGTCGCTGCGCCAGTTTTGAAAGATAACGTGAGATTGCAAATATGTCTTTTTAAAAGGCATAATTTTCGTGTACTCATTACCTTCGGCCCGAACACCTGCCGAGGTTCCCACGCCGACAACCTCACTGCAATACCATGACCGCACGCGTAACGACTCTCAAATCAATCAATCTCATAATCTATGCTAATTAATGTTTAACGTGTACATTAGGTACGTTCCACAGGTTTTTCTTGAACCGTCCATATTCATTGATTGCATAAGCTCAATGAAATCCAACCATGTAACGTCGCACGGTAAAAAAGTTTGTCAGACTTCAGCTGATCTGAGCTTCAATACATAATTTCAAACGATGCTTTGTCGGACCCAATCGTTTTTTCCTTCATCTCGAAATATCCTGCCCTCTTCGATCCAGCCCAAATGGTGATTTACCAGACAATAAACATTTTCAAGATTTCGTAATAATACGACGGACATAGTTCAACCATTTTCCTGATGATTTTCTATGATGTTATTTCTCTATCTTTTATGAGAGCTGTTGATTTGAAAACACATTAATGATACGTAAACAAGAATAATAATATGTTTGGCTCTAGATACAAAATAAGTAAGTAATTACAATCCTCGGACGTGCATATTTTTTTATACAGAAATGTACCGTTATAGTGTACGGTAAACAGTGACAGGTTTCGCGTACATACTGGACAAGTTCGCGATATTCGGAGCAATCTTGTGGAAAAATTTTACGAGGCGTTATATTTTGCAAATTATACCATGCAGTGCACCGTCGGTGTCGAGGCGCACATAATTTGCATAATACATATTAATGTATTGTTTGAGGCTATGGAGATGAAAGCCTTCTTCTGTGCCTGTTCCTGTTTCACCATGCATCGGTCTAGTGACCATTTTACAGTAAAACCCGTTAGGTTCGGACGATCTTAGTGTGAGGATAGAGGACGGAAGTTACCGTTTTACTTTTGCTTTATTTTCCAGCTTAGTATGACACAGTACCTACCTCCTGGTACTACGAAAAGTATATACACACGTATGTATTCGTAAACACTAGGTAGGTACATATGGTTTAAATACTTTATCAATTTTATAATTTCAAAAGTAAGGTCCTAAGAAGAAGAGGCTACCGCGAAGGCGAGGCGAAAAGGCTGTAAACCGATCGCAGGGTCACATAGGAGCTATCGTTAAATTGAACGTTCACTATCGATTTCCAATTAAAATCAGGTGCCGAAGTGGAACCTTGAGTAGCAACTTGTCTGAACTTGTAAAGCAATTGGATAAGTTAACGACATTGTCCTTTTGTCAGTGCGCAGGTGCAGTGACGCTGGCCCTGAGAATATCCCTGCACTGGACACTCTCACGCCTCCGCTGTTTGCAAACCAGTTCCTGCATTAAAACCGTGTAAGTGCCGTCAGTGGTACCTAAGGCTGCTTGTAAACGGTGCCCTTTACAGCGAACCGACCTGTCAGCCGGTCGATCAGTTGGACTTACACAGAGATCCAGAAACTAAGGTGAGAAATGGGTGAGAAACGCCTCAGCGTTTCTCACCCATTTCTCTCACCTCTCAAGGTAATAGATAAGTAATAATGTATTTTACAGGTATGGAAATCACACATGAGATTTTATAATTAGGTACGATTAATAAGCGGATGAAATACAGGAAATGCGCAAATTAACATACACTTGCTGCTAGACTCAGTTCTTGTAGAATTGGAATTTGAAAGAACACTAAACTAAACAAGTGATGCTATGAGAGAAATACTTAAATGTTACTAAACTATCACAGCCAGTGTAAATGCAAGATTCGTTAAAGATTAACTTAGTCAATTATAAAATAATTTTGATTCATTCATTCATACAAAACTAACTTAGAAAGCGGCCTAAGATAGCATGCGATTGAAAAAAGACATCTAGACTGGTATCAATTCAGGCAGAAAGTTACGAGATCTGTTTAATTGCCCTTCTTGTTTGAAACTTGTAATATCAGTTGCAGATATAATTAATTATCCTTGAGTAGTACCACTTTAAGTCTCTTTATTAATGTTAATAATAGGTATGTAACTACTTATTATTGTTTTGAACTGGTAGATAGATATTTTATTCAAGTTTTTAAGAGACGGCTAAAGGACAACATTTTTTTAAATATTATGTTAGTAAGTACATCTGTATTTTCATTTAATTTCATTATGTTCATTTTATCGACGCTGTCTACATCAATTAAGAAGGCTAAATAGGTTTCATATTATGTACAGTGGCCGTAGACCACTGAGTATTTATTGTACTTCAGAGAAATCACTGTCGAACTAAATAGAATACTAGCGGATGCCCGCGACTTCATCCGCGTAGATTTAGGTTTTTAAAATCTGTGGGAACTCTTTGTTTTTCCTAAGCTCCTTTGAGCTCATACTGTTAAAAGATCCCATTAAAATGGAACTACAGTAAGGAGTAGATATTAGTTTTTTAATAGCTCTTTCAAAAGCTGTGATAGCCTAGTGGTTAGGACGACCGACTTCTAATCGGAGGTCGTGGGTTCGATGCCGGGCACGCACCTCTAACTTTTCGGAGTTATGTGCGTTTTAAGTATTTAAATATCACTTGCTTTAACGGTGAAGGAAAACATCGTGAGGAAACCTGCATGCCTGAGAGTTCTCCATAACGTTCTCAAAGGTGTGTGAAGTCTGCCAATCCGCTTGGCCAGCGTGGTAGACTATGGCCAAAACCCTTCTCACTCTGAGAGGAGACCCGTGCTCTGTAGTGAGCCGGTAATGGGTTGTACATGATGAATAGCTCTTTCTCATCACTAACGTTTTCTCAATGAAAGTCCAAAAATTTCACCACGATCATTCTCGCAGAAATTAGTCTATGGTTTGTAAGATTTCAAGTCTCAAACATTTGTATGTAAAACTTTGTCCCACATATTAGCGTCAATTTAGTGTATAATTCGGACTAAAGCCACTGCGGGGAGTATTTGATCAGAAAACACTTTAACAGCTCCTTCTTCGTCCTAGCAAGGTCATGGTATACTTACCTTTCCAGTTACCAACTGGATAATCGAGGCCATAATTTAATTTAGTTTAGAAATTCACACGGAAGCAAATCAAATATTGAATCAAAGTTGCCCCGCTTTATTTGAAAATTACCATAAAATCAGTCGCACGACGCGGTCAATTGTTTGCGAGGGTGTGCGTGTGAACGGTGTGAAGGCGGACAGGAAGCGGCGTCGACGCGGTGATGCGTGTGATCTATTCCGATTACAACGCGTTGCAATAGTGTGGTGCGTACGCGCTGATAATTGGGGCACTTTACATTTTGTAGATAATTGGGGCAAAAGTCACTTTTAAGCTCTCATACGAAATTCATCAATATAATTTGCTTACCTTCTTCATCACATTGGACAGGTATTCACACATAAACCGTGAAGGTCTGCTGTGCGTGGTGCTTGACTTGACCTTATTAAAGAGAACGGATAATGACGAACGCTACATTTTTGAGAGTTCTCCATAATGTTCTCAAAGTCTAATACTCACATCATGCGGCGTGGGGACGACAGCCTAGAAAAGTTGATAGTGACAGGCAATACAGAGGGCAAAAGGGCGAGACGCTGCTCACCAACTAGGTCCGACCAGCTGAAAGAGTCCAGCAGATGTAGATTCTATCACATTGTTAAAATGACCACCAACAGAAGCCAGTGGAAACTATTAATCCATACGAGGGCAGTATGCCAGGACCACGATCTTCAGCAATGAAGGAACGACAGGAGAGAGAGAATACGCTGCACTTGGCCAGTGTGGTGAACTATGGTCTAAACTCTAAACCCCTTCTCATACTACAAGGAGACCCGTCCCTTATAGTGGGCCTATAATGGGTTGATATATCAACCTATTAAAGGCCTACTATAAAGGATATTTAACTACATCATTATAATGATGTATGTACTTATTTTACGTAAAACTGACAAAGGAGTTTTTTCCATGTGAAAGTCAATACTGTAAGTTAAGTTATTAATCATCGCCGTTACCGATCATATTATTTATGCCACATTTGATTAATCAGGCCTGTTTTTGAAATCCATACACCGTATCTCCTTTAAAGGCAGCAGCCGCTCGGTCCATTTTCCGAGAGAAGGTAGTAAGGCGATACGGCGTCAGGCGGTAACCGAATCTCAGTTACGACGCCGCCAGGGTGACCATAACTATGTCAACATAGATCACAATATTCCGTCACAAACTTATAGCTAGCATAAATTAATTAATATACAAATCATGCCCGGGTAGATTGATACCAAGGATACTGGCATCAAGGACTGCATTTCTCGCGTTGAGCCTTGTGTACCAGATAGAGAGATTAACTGCCGTGAAATATCTCGTCAGAATTTTTTAGCACTAAGACTGCACGGCCCTAGGATCTCCACGGCAAACGGAACCAATGATGAGACATACTTGCACCTCTTCCAGTCAGTCAGTTTCCCTGACATGACACGAGGGCAATTATGTCAATAATCCGGTCAAATTAGACATTCATTTTTTATAGATAATTGTCTGATCTACAATTTTTGTCTGAGTTAATTTTATGATAAAACTTGCCGTTTTGCTGAAAATCGTGAAAAACCCGTTTTTGTGACCTTTGGCCCCGAGTAATTTTTTTCCAGGTGTTGGATCGATGAGGACTTTTCACATTTCATTTATAATAGTGTTTCAAACAATCCTACCAATTTTTAGTCAAATGTGAATAAACTGTGCGTGACCAGGAGTAAATTTTTTTCCAGGTGTCGGATCGATGAGGACTTTCACATTTCATTTATAATAGTGTTTTGAACAATCCTAGCAATTTTCAGCCAAGTGTGAATTATTGTAACCTCACCCCTATTTTTTTAGTCTAATTTGACCGGACTACAAAGCACTTTCTTTAAAACTCTTTCCATATTACCGTTGGGCTTTTACCGTTCCCAGGCAACTGACGTCAATTCATTGCATCATCCATCACTTTGGAAATTGTGTCGAATCAAAGTGGTTGCATCCTGATTGAGGTTCGTGCATCATCACAAAGTTTCAAACATTATTCTGAAGTAGGTAACTATGATACAGTTCCATGTATCAAATACATTCATTCGATTTGGTGGACATTTGCTACCTACTTATAAATCTTAATTATATCTGCCCTAAGTGCATCATATATATGATGCATATAATGCACAGTAAAATGAAGAAAGTTAGAATGTACCTATACTAAATTGTTTGTTCAAACTGACTCATATCGTCCAATTTAGTGAAGAATGTTATGATTACAGTTATCATGGTAACCCTGGTGGCCGAGCGTACGTCACAGCGCGCGCTGCGCTCTGCTGGACAGACAGACGGACCGCCGAACCTGTGCCATGTGGATGACAACTTATATCATGCAAACATCGCCGACCGGTCCGGCCATTTATACTGGAGCCCTATCACACTGAATACAACGAACTGTAATGAATGTACAAAAATTATATATTGTATCTACCTGTACTGAACAAGGGAGGAAGCATAAATGTAATTTTAACATACATACTTACATAGTATTAAGGGTATAGATTCAGTCGGCCGACAATTGCGCTGCAGTCATTTCAACTGCATCCAAACTTGAACAAGGCAGTCGGGTTTGAGTCCAAATGTAGATCGTATTGTTTCAACTACTTCAGGCTCTGTAATGTATGATTTTTGTTTCTCTCAATACTGAGGGTCACGATCCTTGTCACTGATCATCTTTTCACGCACGATGTCCTCCCATTTTGATCTGTCCTCGGCCTTGTGGAGAGCGTAAGCGGCGTGAATATCTTGTACCAAGTGTGGCGCCTGAAGTGTTCGGACCTACGCATGGGACTACGTCCCTTTCGCCTCTTCCTTTCAACTTTTCCCGTGACCAATAAATTTTTCTAAGTTGTCCAAGGTGCGCCGCAGACATGTGGTCGACAGACATGGTTGTAATTTTTAGCTGTTTTAAAATTTATGCGTTGGTCCTGAATGTAGTCCTTCTATCTTGAATGTCTTCCTCCAGCACCACATCTCGAAGGCATCAATCCGTTAGCGATCTGAAGCCAGCAGAGCCTACGTTTCAGAACCGTATGAAAATATGGAGAACATACCAGAGTGTTATGCGTGCATTATGCATGCAGTGCATACAGCAAAGAAACCAGCATTTCCACAGAACTGACAGTTTCACAGGACTTCAAAGCGAAAATAAACTTGCCTCGTGAAAGTTTATTTTCGCTTCGAAGTCCTGTGAAACTGTCAGTTCTGTGGAAATGCTGTGTGATTTCATTCTTCTAAAGTTTCTACTTAAATTAACGCTTGCGGTCAGCGCATACCTGTGTGATGGACTCTTACGAGCAACTCACGCCGTGTTTAATTTTTCACGCTTGCAACTTAGCCGTGGACTGGGAAGCTATTAAGCGTGTTTAAATTCGATCATACCACTGTCTTGGCAGATTAATGTAGTAATGTAGATACTTGTGTAACACACAGCGATGAAATATTAGTTGTCTGTACGGTGTACCTATGTCAATATTTTGAGTGTATACCAAATCCAACGTGAGATCTGTAAAATAGAGGTGTAAAAGTAACGAAAAAAAGTTACCCGTATGTATTCGTTACTATTACAATCAGTACTCGTTACTATCGTATCGTTACGTTACTCGTTATTTCTGATACCCCATCATAACATGATAGGTTACTTTAGAGTAACGAATCGAGTCGTATTGCATACTCGTACATTATGACGTCGCCGCGACGCGACATTCGTATTTTGTAGAAAACACATACCTATTACGTACTAACACATACCAAACTGCGTAAGGTGCATTTTTTCACATTTCCGTATTTTGAACCAGACTTACTTAATTTCAATTCAATTGTTGATTTTATGGCTTGCGTAAATTTAATTTTATTTAATAGGTAAAATGTACTGTTGACAGATACCATACAGATACTGAATAATGCGAGTAACGATATGCATTCGTGTGTAACGATTCGTTACTCGGTACTAGATGGCGCACCCGTTACTCAGTACCGAATACATACGGTTTGCTATAGCTCTACTGTAAAAGCTTAGAAAGGAATGATATAAAAATAAAATTAATAATATATATATGTAATTTGTGCTTACTGCAAAACTCCAGGAGAATCTAGGAATCTAGAAGAAATCAAAGTTAGAGACAGTGATTTTTATGGAATCCTAGTTAATAGACAACTAACTAAAAACAGATATCGCAATATCGCAGCACACAAAGACGCAAAAACGCACCTGATATATGGGAGGTTTAATTTTTTTATTGCGATTCGCACAATTTTAAGTAAATGCCTGAAGTTTTACGTCTAAGTTAACGTTTTATTTAGATATCCGTTTAACAATACAATATGTTCAAAAATAAATTACAATTAGCTGAAACAGACGTAACCAATTGTTTCCTTATTAAAGCAACCCCTCTTCCTGTTGTAAAGCAGACCTTATTAACCATTACTCACTTTAACGTCTCCTCCTAAGTAGTTAAAGTACGCAAAACGTACGAGTTTCATTGAAAGAGATAATTAGATTATTGCACTGGTTATGGTTATTCTTTTTATTATTTTTGCACACAAGTTTAGCTTTACTGTAATTTTAGTTGACAAGGAGTATAGTGGGCAACATTATACCTACACCCAGGAAAGGCACTAGTGATATAATTTATGTAGATAACTAGCTGACCCCGCAACTTCGCGTAGATATAGGTTTTTATATAGGATCGGATCGGATCCCATAATTATTTTATGTACCTAAACTAAATGTAGCCTAAGTCACTCCTTATAACATTGAAAGTTCCATTAAAATCGATCCAGCCGTTTCGGAGATTAGCTGGAACAAATAGACAGACCGACAAAAATAAATTTAAACGCACACCAGTTTAAAATAAGCCGTACGTTCAAAGATCCGGGTCCCAAGTTATTTGAACCCAATAATGAGGGTTGTAATGTCTGTCATTTCTAAACTAAAAAACCTATGACCTTGAAATATTTACGGGACAATAAATAAAGTACTACCTTTCTAACAAAAAAAGAATGAGTGAAATCGAACAACGCGTTAATGAATTACAGCTAAATACACGTTTTAACTTTCATCCCCTCTCCCAAGGGAACTGTGCTGAATTTCGGGATAAAAAGTATCCTATGTCCTACCTCGGAGTATAAACTCAAATCGTACCAAGTTTCATTTGAATCCATTCAGTAGTTTCGGCGTGATGCGCGGCCAAGATACAGACAGACAGACAGACAGACAAAAATGAAAAAAATTGCAGTTTTGGCTTCAGTATCGATTATAGAGTGCCCTCCGATAAAAATTTTCAAAATATCTTCAATGTACAGAATTGGATCTGTTACAGTTTTATTATATTATAGATAGATAGAAGATATATTGCTCTTTACTATTTGTTCTCGTAGAACTATTTATCTATGCTGTAATCTATGATAAGACAGTGTATCACAATTGTAGAATAAACAGCAATACGTTGTCATAG
This sequence comes from Melanargia galathea, assembly GCA_920104075.1. Classification (NCBI taxonomy): domain Eukaryota; kingdom Metazoa; phylum Arthropoda; class Insecta; order Lepidoptera; family Nymphalidae; genus Melanargia; species Melanargia galathea. The sequence continues at coordinate 13,962,570 of OV049872.1, forward strand.
ACACGTTTAACATTGATATTCACAACTTATCAACGATTTTGTACATAATACTTAATACAAAAAGATACTGAGATAATAATATGTAAGTTACAAATAAGAAATATTAAACTTTACAATCATTCAGCTTTTATCTTCCTACTTATTTGAAAAGGACGTAATCGACCAATATACCAAATCAGTAAGTAGGTACCTACCTACCAATTAACGGGCTCAAAACGAGTATGAAAAAACCTGTAACGAGAGCATTACCGGTAAAATAAATTATCGGTTTGCGGTTACTTGACCGTGGAGCACCATGCCCATAATCGGCGACTATAATGATGCCCAATTCTTGAAGTTACACTGCAATTTTAATTTGACGGTCGGAATCGAAGACAATGTTCTTTTGGCTTCATAATATATTCACCGTTTGCCGTAAAGACCCTGGCGCAGGCGCCATGAAATCTTACTGCTAAAAATATTCTACGTGGTAAAGGTATAAAGGTATAAAGGTATATAGGTATAAAGGTATAAAGGTATAAAGGTAAAGGTATAAAGGTAAATTACACCCTGCTTCATTTTTTGCGCAAAGTATCAACCTGACTGTTCAGCGCAGAATTACAGCACCATTCCACGCAGGCATTGCTGGAGCAGAAATTTAATCTTAGCTTTTAAATTCACTGATTTATTGAATAACTAAAACAAAAACCGTCTTTTTACTACGAATACCCATTCGTACACCGTATCTACACCTACGAATAATTTCCACATTTAACAGAAAATTGAAAGCTCTTGTTCTTGTTTGAAAAGTTTCCCAAACATTTAACTACCAACCATTAAGTAATAACTAAGAACAAAGTTTACGTTTCCAAAAAGCTTCAACCGATGCCGATTAGGTACCGAATTTCAATTTTAGATCAGTAAGTAATACAGATCGAACCGAATTACCGCTACATCGAAATTGTTTTATGCCTATTCGAATAATGTAGAGCGAATTTCGTAATTGTGAACGCAAAATTTCGAATGTGAAAGCTCATATTAAAGGCCAGGCGGATATTAAAACTAAAATCTTAAATTAATTTAAAATGTAATAAGTAACTTTTTTAAATCAATTTATTTATTAACAATTTTCGTAGGTGTAGAATTAGAAACAAATAAAAATTACAAATCAAAAAAAAACATCCAAACCACTGTAACTAGGCAAGGTGCCCAGAACGCTGGCTGCGTTACATCGTTGAATGGCCAGACTAATATGCTGACCGAGGTAACTGCCAGCCCTCCGGTCACCCGTGGACTCTACAAGACGGGATGACAGGTCCTTAAAACAGGATTTAAAAAAAAAAAATTTAAATTAAATTAATTTTTAATTTTTCTACCCCATCTTAATATCGTTCCATGTTTCGTCATCTACTTACAATTAGATAAAACTTTAGTTAAAACGTTGGACTGTAAAATTTACTGTGACAAACGTTACAAATATTTCTTTTAACATCATCCTTGCGACGTGGTACCTACCTTCTCAATTTGAGCAGATAATCACTCAGATCGCATATTTTCTCTTTTACGACCAATTGTAAGGTTAACAGTTAACATTCTTTGCTACTTTGTTGTCATGATGTTACTCACTGTAATACCATGCTATAATCGCTTTATGTCTGTATTTTACGAAGCAACCTTATTTTGCCAGATGAATTATTATGAATGTCCAACAATGAAAATTATGAAGAAAAGATTCATCAATAATGACATGCTTTATTTTCTTAACTCTGGCATTACTGCGATTTCACGTAACGATCACAGTGTGATCCAGCCAACTAGGAAGAGGTATGCAAACCCCTGATCGGTTTCTACTTTTTATCTCGAAATTCAGCACGGTTCCCTTGGGAGAGGGGATGAAAGTTAAAATGTGTACTTAGCTATAATTCATTAATGCGTGGTCCGATTTCATTCATTCTTTTTTTGTTAGAAAGGAGATAGTTTAAAGATTACTGGATAAATCTCTGAAATCCTGGATCGATTTTGATGGGACTTTTACTGGCGGATGTTTACAGTTTGATCTACCTAAACATCTGCCAGTGAACTTTTAACAGTTTTTAGCAAGGTATGAGCTCAAAGGAGCTTAAGAAAAACAAAATGATTCCCACAGGATTTTTAAAAACCAATATTCACGCGAACGAAGTCGCGGGTATCCGCTTGTATTATAATAAAATGAAAAATCATCGTTTTCCCACAAGTTTAATACCCTCAGTTGACCTGAGTCGTGCCTATAAATAACTTACCCTTTATAAGGAGTACAAATCAATCCTTCCAGTGATCAAGTGTCCACGTCTGGACGTTCGGAGTAACATGTGGCAATATACCCGTATATATGCGGATGAGAAACCAGTCGACCCCTGATGTCCACTACCGGTGCTCATACGCCCCTTATCCGATGCGTATAAAAAATAAAAATCTGTTTGCTTCATCAAGAGTTGATAACGTATTTCCATGGTAAAAGTTAAAAGAAAATAAATCTATACTAATATAATAAAGCGGAAGAGTTTGTTTATTTGAACGCGCTAATCTCAGGAACTACTGGACCGATTTCAAAAATTCTTTAACCGTTGGATATGTACGTGATCCCTGAGTGCTATAGGCTATATATTATGTACCACGGGCGAAGCCGGAGCGGTCCGCTAGTAGCTTTATATTAGGCTCAAAGTCAACGGTTTAAGTAGTAAACGGAAATACAAAATGTAGGTTCAAATTACATATCAATTACCCTTAGATAATATTATGACTGCTGCCATAATTTTCTTGTTTCAGGCTTAAGCCTTAGTTTAGGAGGTGAACTGATATCCAAAAGGCTGTATAGCTTCAAAAAGCACCCATTGGTGGATTGTCATACCACTCATACCTATTCAGTTTTAGGACAACTAACTTAGTTGGAGGCAAAAGCAGAATGGTTAGTCATGTTGAACTATTTTTTTTTTTTGAAAATGAAATATGTACCTACTTAATCAATTTTTCTATGAAACTAAACAATACTGAACTTCAGACCACATATATGAAAATTTCACCTTATAAGTAGTAGCACACGAGTAGTAAATCTACAGAGGGGAAGCTTCCACAAGCGGCCCGCTGTAGGTATACTCACACAAACACACTCACCAACGGTTCACGGACGCGCGCTCGTTCCACTAACTACAGTAATTGGTGACAAACATGCGCATATGTGTGAGTGTACCTACAGCGGGCCGCTTACTAGAAGCTTCCCCTCTGTAGGTACTCTGTGGTAGTAGGTAGGTATAGTAATTTATTCATACCAATTAGCAAATGTAAATACCATCCCATTCATTGCTTATGAGCTATGCAATGGCGTCACTTCTAAGTGCAACTTTACCCCATACATATGCAGTGCGGGCTGCGGCACACCTCGTTTGTCAACATTACTTGTGTGCCTTGTACATATCAAATATCTCACATCTGTGTATTGCGTAAGCGCCGTTTTGTTATACGTACGTACGTACATAGGTACTTACTTTGATGTTCTTACTGCTTGTTGCACTTCCTCCTTGTACTATAGCGAGTAGGGAGTAGGGACCTATCTGACTAGATTTGAAAAAAATGTGAGTTTGAACTTTAATCGGACCGTCTCAAGGTCTACAAAGTGCTGCCATGCTTTTTGCTTATAAATAGGTATAGACAGGAAAACAGAGTTCAATATAAATGAATTAAATCCAGAAAATCCTGGTGGGTTATTCTGTAACTTAGTTACCGACTGAAAATAGTTGCCAACGAATTAGTTCGATATACATTGCTGTTTTACTGTGTGAAAATATAAACAGTGATTTCATATTTTCGCACATTAAAAATTGGCAACAATTTTTGGTTGGTAACTAAGTTAGAAAATAGCCCCCCTGATAATAATAAGTTCAATTTCAATGTAACCACCGTAACAAAAACTAAACTTTTTCGCCGAGCCAAGCAGTGCCTCCATAGCTCAGGGGTTAGAGCACTGGTCTTGTAAACCAGGGGTCGAGAGTTCAAATCTCTCTGGAGGCAAGCTCTCGAAATAACCTTTTTTGTATTTTTTGAGTGGTAATTAATTTCATCGTCATCAAATAAAGAAGATACATACTTAGCTGTTAAAAAGAAGAACGGACGTTTTCTCAAAGATCTATAGGAGTCCTTACTAGGCGACAGGCGTCATTCCTATTCATATATCCCTAATCCCTATTAGAAATTCAAAATACTTTTCAAAATACTTTAATAATACAAAGGATTCACAACCATTATCAAAAATAGAAGACAAGAAAAAAAAGAATGAGTTCCAATCCGAGTAAGCCCCATTTGGTTATGGACGGTGTCCATTGCAACATTATCTGTGCTCTGAGCAACGCTACGGAGCTGTCATCGCGCAGGTGAGCCTCCCCTGCGATGCCAAGCTCGGCCTACATCTTCACGATGCGGCGCTTTCCGCCCTGTCTCCGGGGACTTTCCACAGGGTGAGAGAACCATTAGAGGCTCGTGTGTGACCCCGATAGCTGAACTGGCAGGAACTCGTCGCATCTACAACTAAAACCAGCGTATATAAGGCCCAAATGTAATAAAACTTCAATAGCGCGTCCTAGAATTTTAAAGTAATTAACGTTTTTCTCAATAAATATTGTCATAGCTCTTTTTCGAGCAATACCATTGCTATTTCGCTGTTGTATGCTATTTTTAGAAAAGGCTTTTCAGGGTCAGTATGCATTATTCACGTTTAAAATCAATCATTATTTTATGAAAGTATTTCTATCTAAGAGTGCCATCTGTCGGCAGTATAACGAAGTAAATTACGAATGGAAAAAGCGACGAAGCTGAGTGAATGTAGGCACACGATGTAGGTGTGCATAATAATGTGATACTGCCATATCCACAAAAACAAAGGTGTATTCGCATTTTTTTATGGTATAGGTACTTTTGCTTCATAAATAAAAAACATAAAAAGCAACCATGATCATAAATAACTCTTTCGTCTGGAATCTCAGTCTCGGATGACCGTAAAACCCAACTTTGCTGTGGAAGGTACAGACTACAGAGTTTTGAATATATTTATTTGTTTGTTATGTCCGTGATTCCTAATGAGAGTATAATTCGCACAACACATAATGGACTCAAACCTTAAGACATAAAGTTGATATTCAGTTGTCGGGTTCGAGATGCGCAAGCGCAGGTGTGCGGCCGCCTGGTCGTCGCCGCGGCTACTACTCTCGGTTATGGTATCTCATTTATTAATTTGCGCTGACCAATATGGCAATACGTAATATTATTATATCGATGGTAGAGATAATAAAGACGTTTTGTATTTGTGAATTGTGATTAATGGACTACATTTTTTGTTTTATTATGTTGAGTTGTATTAACATATTCTTATTATAATATAAGAATATTAGTCAATGTAGCTTATTATTTGGGTATTTCCGTTAAAATAGGACTTCAAAAGTTTAAAATATGATTTCCTTTGTAATTAATTTATATTTTTATAGATACTTACGGTAATTGATTCTGCAGTTCAACTTTTGCTTAGATACAATTGCTCTTCTTAATGCTCAAGGCGTCTCGGGCTTTTCACTCTTTTCAGTTCACATGCGGAAGCAAAAATGTTCCCGTAGAAAATCGATCTCGTATTTCAAAGAAAACGTTGTATCCATACAAAAGTTTTTAATAATTGACGTTATAATTTACTTAAATATAACAAATAATTTTTACTATTCATAATAATTCTACATAAAGAACGACATACGATTTAAAGAGAAATTCTACCTAGGTACCTTCAACAAATTTTCCTATCCACCCTAGATCCTTCTGGCATCACTATCCGACTATCTTCAAGTTTAGCGTTGCGGCGTCTTACATACAAAAATGAGTAGTGCGCCACACGGTGCGCTGCGGTACAGCGACGCGTTGCGGCGTAGATATTTCATAGAAAAATCCTTTCGACAGCAGCAGAGTGTCATCCACCACCACCACCACTACAGCTTTTTAACGTCCCACTGCTGGGCACAGGCCTCCTCTCTCACAGAAGAGAGGGATTTAGAGCTTAGACCCGCCACGCTGCAACTATGCGGGTTGGCGAGCTTTAACGACTATTGTCACAATATAATAGTGATAATAACCAAGACAGACTGCTTAACGTGCTCTCCGAGGCACGGGGGTGAGACACCGCCAACTACCAACTCCGGGCTGGCATTGAGAATTTCTTGACAGAGAAGCCCAATACGTAACGATTATTCGCCCGACCGGGAATCGAACCCGGGACCTCGTGATGTGCAGCCGAATGTGCCAACCACTAGACCAACTAGCAGAGTGTCATACATAGTCCTTACTCTGTTAAGACACTTCAAAACAATCCAGGCTCTATCAAAAAAAGTAGATAGCAACAGCAACAAAACCAGTCTGCCCGACTCAAATTGCAAATATTAAGTTTAGCACAACCACCTGAAGGCTGTTCTAAATAAATCGTTAGAGATTAATTCCAGACGGCATTCCTCGGCCGGTCGTCGCCAAACACGGAACCTCTAATGCTGAATTCCGGCTGTTTATGCACGAACCAGTTTTTGGAAAAACCCAATCGGGCACGAGCTGCTCTGTTTGTTAATTTTGGCGTGAATATTTAATTTTTTGCAGCTGCAATAAAAATAGTAGTAAGTATAGATATAATTAAAATAACCTAAGGCTATAAGCATAGTCCTAAAAGGTTTTCTTTTATTAATGCTAGAGGTTATTCAGTTAATTATAATGATGAATGTATTTAAAGCAATTCGATTATAATAATTTTGTCGGACAACTTAGTTGACTATACTGTATTAGAGAGAATTTCGCAATCTCAAAATTTACTTACCAAGTGCTAATTACTTTAACAGCTAAAGCCACAGTAAACCTACTTTATGGTAAAGCCGGCATTTGTCAGTTTTATCATGGTTTTAACATAGCAGAACAAACAGTGCTAAAGGTAAAGTTCCCATTCCGCAAAAGAAGCTTTAAACGTTAATTAAATTCAATGTTTCGAGAAATAAAGCAGCTAACAAGCATTTTCTTGTAAAAGCGAACAGTTTAACAGATGCTATCTAAATGTTTACTGACTCGACATAGGTATATTTCTCAATCCTCGTCCGTAGCTTGCTCAAATTATGTTCTCAACGGCCTTATGGCACGACAAAACAAATTGAGCTACGCAATGTAGAATGTGACACTTCCATAGCTGAACGTGTGTGTACATTCAACCAAATTGAATGAAATCTGAAATTCAACTTATGCAAAGAATATCAAGCACTATCTCATTAGTAATACGATGTGTATCGGAATGTTTGGGATTGACTCAGGATGTTCGAATTGGTATATATCGTAAGGCTGTACTTAATTATAATGTCCAGGTGTCATGTGTATATGGTTAGTCATTAAAATATTTATTTTTAACACTAAATTAGATACAATGACAGAATATTTAAATTAGGTACATACCTACTTCATTTTATCCAGTGATTTAAATATAATTAAGAGTAGACGTCTTTTCGGGACGGATTATACGGGATAAAAGTCGAGACCACAATTTACATACCTATAAAAATATTACTAATTTTTTCATTATTTTGCTCAGCTATTCAGCTATGGACATATTCTTAGATTCAACCGAAATCTAAATTTATTTTGGAATACGAAATATTTAATTTATAGTAAGTAGAGGCGTGAATCAATTTCGACGTAAGGCACAGACATATCCCGGAAAAAGAAGAAAAACCAATTCCCAAGTACCTATCTCTCAGAGGTCTCTTAGAGATTTAAGCGTTACCTTCTCCATCAGTTTTTAGTTTTCTTCTTTTTCTTACATTGTTCGGTACATAAACAAAAAGGAAAAAATGAATTCCTAGAGATCTATTAAAAACTAAATCAATGAGTAGGTGCATAATATACTCTGGCAGAAGCTAGTTTACTCATAGTTTACTACATTTACTATAACTTGTCAGTTCTCACAGTAACATAATTACAATTTTTAGTTCAAGATGTTTTAGTTCATTCATGGTGTTGTCATTATTCGTAAAACGGGATACTTATATTAAACTAGTGGATCCGGCAGACTTCGTCCTGACCGGTGGTGACATACCAACATCAGCGTCACCTACCGAGACCCGGTAGGTTACCTGTACCTACCTACCCGGTAATTGTGTTTTCAAACCATCCAGGAACCCATTGAAATATACACACAACATCCAAATTGATCCAGCCGTTTAGGAGGAGTTAGGAGACAAACACGTACAGAAGAATTATTATAACTATAAATACGGGTGAGAGAGTTAAATACGGGACAGAGTTTACCGTATCCACGCGACGCGACGGGATGTTTGACAGTTACGAAACCCGTGAACATTTTGTATGGGAAAATGTTTTTCTTTTATTTGATTTTTTCGTCAATTTTCCAATGTTTTTAATAGGTATTATGCTATTCGGGATGGAGACAAATACAACAAATCAATAACCATGAAAATCGCTCCAGCCGCTCTCGAGTTATAAGTGTTCGAACTAACACGACTTTGTTTTATATAATACTAGCGGACCCGGCAGACGTCGTCCTGCCCGCTATTAGCGCCACCTGCCGGGTCCAATTTTTCTACTTATTAACCTTCCTCTTGAATCACTCTATCTATTAAAAAAACCGCATCAAAATCCGTTGCGTAGTTTTAAAGATTTAAGCATACATAGGGATATAGGGACAGAGAAAGCGACTTTGTTTTATACTAGGTATGTTGTGATATAGATTTTCTCATGTCAAGATGGTCGGCAACCGGGAAACAAGAAAAGTACAAGCAGTAGTCTCGGTAGTCGGCATACGCTCAGTTTAATTATAAAAACGTCAAATAAAGATGAGATAAGTGGACAAAATATTAAACTTTCTCCTTAAAAGCCATGTTAAATGAGAGAGGTGTTTTTATGGACACCATTAAACTCCACATACGTAATACCTTAACGTTTGTTACTGTTGTAAATTTATTTTGATTGTGCTTCAACGGCCATGCGTATTTGTTTCTCATAATTAAAAATAATTAAAATACCTAAGTATCTACATGAAATAAAAAAAACGTAAAACATGAAGATTTATTATTGTAGTAGAATGTGAGTTTAAGAGGTGTGAACTCAATAGCTAATTAATGTATTGTAGTTAATAGTTTTATGTAGGTGGAGGGAGGTTATTTTATCCCAAAAAAAAATTAAAAAAAAAAAAACAAAGAATTCCTATGGGATTTCTAAAAGCTACTAAGTAGTCATCTGCTACTAACTACTACATCTGCTACAATCGTTACCAACATTTTACATGCATAAATATTCTTTCAGAGTATTTTAGAGCCTCTTAATTTAGTTTTTTATTTTATTAACCCCCGACGCAAAAACGACGGGGTGTTATAAGTTTGACGTGTCTGTGTGTGTGTGTGTGTGTGTGTGTGTGTGTGTGTGTGTGTGTGTGTGTGTGTGTGTGTGTGTGTGTGTGTGTGTGTGTGTGTGTGTGTGTGTGTGTGTGTGTGTGTGTGTGTGTGTGTGTGTGTGTGTGTGTGTGTGTGTGTGTGTGTGTGTGTGTGTGTGTGTGTGTGTGTGTGTGTGTGTGTGTGTGTGTGTGTGTGTGTGTGTGTGTGTGTGTGTGTGTGTGTGTGTGTGTGTGTGTGTGTGTGTGTGTGTGTGTGTGTGTGTGTGTGTGTGTGTGTGTGTGTGTGTGTGTGTGTGTGTGTGTGTGTGTGTGTGTGTGTGTGTGTGTGTGTGTGTGTGTGTGTGTGTGTGTGTGTGTGTGTGTGTGTGTGTGTGTGTGTGTGTGTGTGTGTGTGTGTGTGTGTGTGTGTGTGTGTGTGTGTGTGTGTGTGTGTGTGTGTGTGTGTGTGTGTGTGTGTGTGTGTGTGTGTGTGTGTGTGTGTGTGTGTGTGTGTGTGTGTGTGTGTGTGTGTGTGTGTGTGTGTGTGTGTGTGTGTGTGTGTGTGTGTGTGTGTGTGTGTGTGTGTGTGTGTGTGTGTGTGTGTGTGTGTGTGTGTGTGTGTGTGTGTGTGTGTGTGTGTGTGTGTGTGTGTGTGTGTGTGTGTGTGTGTGTGTGTGTGTGTGTGTGTGTGTGTGTGTGTGTGTGTGTGTGTGTGTGTGTGTGTGTGTGTGTGTGTGTGTGTGTGTGTGTGTGTGTGTGTGTGTGTGTGTGTGTGTGTGTGTGTGTGTGTGTGTGTGTGTGTGTGTGTGTGTGTGTGTGTGTGTGTGTGTGTGTGTGTGTGTGTGTGTGTGTGTGTGTGTGTGTGTGTGTGTGTGTGTGTGTGTGTGTGTGTGTGTGTGTGTGTGTGTGTGTGTGTGTGTGTGTGTGTGTGTGTGTGTGTGTGTGTGTGTGTGTGTGTGTGTGTGTGTGTGTGTGTGTGTGTGTGTGTGTGTGTGTGTGTGTGTGTGTGTGTGTGTGTGTGTGTGTGTGTGTGTGTGTGTGTGTGTGTGTGTGTGTGTGTGTGTGTGTGTGTGTGTGTGTGTGTGTGTGTGTGTGTGTGTGTGTGTGTGTGTGTGTGTGTGTGTGTGTCTGTGTGTGTGTGTGTGTGTGTGTGTGTGTGTGTGTGTGTGTGTGTGTGTGTGTGTGTGTGTGTGTGTGTGTGTGTGTGTGTGTGTGTGTGTGTGTGTGTGTGTGTGTGTGTGTGTGTGTGTGTGTGTGTGTGTGTGTGTGTGTGTGTGTGTGTGTGTGTGTGTGTGTGTGTGTGTGTGTGTGTGTGTGTGTGTGTCTGTCTGTCTGTCTGTCTGTCTGTCTGTTCCCCTGTGGCGCTCAAACGGGTGGACCGATTTGAATGCGGTTTTTTTTGTTTGAAAGGTGAATTAGTCGAGAGTGTTCTTAGCTATGTTTGATGAAAATCGGTCCAAGATGGCCGTCGCTACAAAATGGCGGATGATATATTTTTTCACAACTCCCTTGATATGGGTATCAAATGAAAGGGCTTGACTAGTAGAATAGCACTATTGCAAATTCAAGATGGCCGCCGCCACTAAATGGCGAATGTCGGGGGTTTTTTAAATTTTCAATTTACACTTGTAATTACATTAAGTTCATACCAATTTTGAAAAATAAAGAAATCTGAATCTGAATAATAATAATACCTACTTACATTTTGATTTTATAGTTTTTTTAACCCCCGACGCAAAAACGACGGGGTGTTATAAGTTTGACGTGTCTGTGTGTGTGTGTGTGTGTGTGTGTGTCTGTCTGTTCCCCTGTGGCGCTCAAACGGGTGGACCGATTTGAATGCGGTTTTTTTTTGTTTGAAAGGTGAATTAGTCGAGAGTGTTCTTAGCTATGTTTGATGAAAATCGGTCCAAGATGGCCGCCGCTACAAAATGGCGGATGATATATTTTTACACAACTCCCTTGATATGGGTATCAAATGAAAGGGCTTGACTAGTAGAATAGCACTATTGCAAATTCAAGATGGCCGCCGCCACTAAATGGCGAATGTCGGGGGTTTTTTAAATTTTCAATTTACACTTGTCTCATTAAAAAAATATTTTATTTTATGTTCACCTGGTGATGGATATCTTAATTCCGTGTTACAGACTCCGTAGATAGGGAACAAGTTGCCTGCCATAGAGCTATTAAATGGTTATAGATAAAAGATTCCATGCCTCACACGATATTGCCTCGCCTGTGACCCGTCGGCTGTGATATACGGCCTTCAGGTGAGGTGACCCACACGAGCAGTAAATATTTTTAGACCTGACGTCCATTTACATCCGTTTAGAGTTTAGACCGTACACAAAAAGTAAAGATGGAAAACACGGACCACAATAAAAACTTAAGTGGTACATACTTAATTGAGTAGTATGAGTACAAAAGCTATGTATTCATGTAAAACCTTTTAGACGACATGCCTGGCGCAGTGGTGAGTGTTGTAGTCTTACAATACCTCTCATTTGTCCTTACGGTTCGATTCCCGGCAGTATGGGAATTTATAATTTTCAAATTGCCTCTGGGTCGGTCTGGTGAAATTCAGCCACAGCGGCCAATCTCAACAGAGACTAGCGCTACGCAGGGATATTATAGTGCATAAGTGTGTGCACAAACACAAGTGCACTCTCCATTCCTTTATTATTATAGTCCGATGGGAAGCCAATGTGATGCTACCGGAAAGAGATCAAGCGCAGGACCGACGGCTATACGTGCTCTCCGAGGCACGGGGGTGCAACACCGCCGACTTTCCAACTCAGCTTTTTTTTTTCTTCTAGAAGTTAGCCCTTGACTGCGAAATCACCTGATAAGTGACAATCCAATCTAAGATGGAAGCGGGCTAACCTCGAAGAGTTATGGCAGTTAACTATCATAATATTATACCTCTTATCGGTTTCTACGCGGCACCGGAATGCCAACTTGTAGCTCTTATGACATGTCAAGAATCTACCACCGGTTCGGAATGCTGATTCTGCTGAGAAGAGCCGGCAAGAAACTCAGTTGCTCTTTTCAAAACAAAATTGTTACAAGTAGCTTAACTAGCTGAAGCAAAGCCGAATAGAATAGACATATTTTTTATTCAGATAAACTTTTACAAATGCTTTCGAATCGACAAATGAATCTACCACTGGTTCGGAATGGTACTTACAATTCTACATAATACGTTAAGATGGGCAGACAAAAGTAGCCCCATATCCGACGATGGCACCTGTTCACGAGCATGACGCTTGATCCAGCCATTGCTTCGCTCAACAGTAGAGGATCAAGCCGGTTCTGGATCATGGGTCCTCGCAGTTTCACAGGTGAATTTATATATAAAAAAAACAAAATTCGGTTTGCCGTGATGGTTAGCCGATTCAGCATCAATTTGAATAAAAAAGTGCGCTCGCGGGGGCTACCTGCCGGTATGCGGCCCATGACAAAAGCGCATCCGCGCCAGGTACCCGAGGCAGGTAGCAGACCCTTCGGCAACTATGACTCTTGCTTTGCTATGGTTTCCATTATTATCCGACTTCATATAAAAGTGTATTACGAGCTATGAGTTTATCTTGTTATTTCATGATAATTATAATGAATGAAAAAATAGAATTTTATATTTATTTATTTATAGATTTAAATATGATTAATAGCTAATGTATGTTATACAAGCAATGCGAACAATTTCAATTTCAACTAACCTAATCTTTATAGTTCTTATTATTCACTATTTAATTAATTACAAAGAAAATATACTCGAACTTAACTGTTGAGGAATTGAACCCAAGACACACTCTATTATAAGACCGCCTATTGACGGTGGTCAGTTTGTCAATAAATTCATTTCACAAGTATAAATTGAAATTTAAAAACCCCTGACATTCGTCATCTTGGATTTGCATACTGCTATTCTACTAGTCAAGCCCTTTCATTTGATACCCATACTCTTGAAACGCGGCTGAAAAACATGTCCTCCCTCTCTTGCGGCTGTCGGACCGGCTCGACAAGACTATGTTATCCTAGTTTAGACCTTATAGTTAAAATTATTAAGAGAGTTGTGAAAAATATGTAATCTGTCATTTTGTAGCGGTGGCCATCTTGGATCGATTTTCATCAAACATAGCTAACAATACTTTTAATTAATTCACCTTTCAAACAAAAAAAAACCGCATTCAAATCGGTTCACCCGTTTGAGCGCTACGGGGGAACAGACACACACACACACACACATTATTTGTCCGACCTGGGAATCGAATCTGGGACCTCGCGATCTGCAGTCGAATATGTTAATCACAAGACCAACGAGGCAATTACATCATAACTTACTTGTACGTTTCAAAGAATTTACCCTAATAATAGAATAATTTATAGCTCTATGCACGAATCTACCTGTTCGATTTTTTTGTCCATTAGATTTATGCATTTTACGATCTCACCAACCCCTTGACACGCACAAACTTGTCTGATTTTTTATTACTCTTTTATATTTTATCATCCCATTATCTTCGGGGAGGTATGTAGACAGGAAAAAATATTGCACGCAGGTGCAAAACAGGTGTTCAAGCATGTTGCTGCACGTCTAAGAGCATGTGTATAAGAACGATACATTTCAATTTTTCTAACACAAGTTTACTCAGTGCGACATCGTTAGGATCTCAGTCTAAAATAAGTCTTAAATATTACTTAGCTATCAGTAGTAGAGTAGTAGAGTCAGTGTGTTGTGAACCTACATATTTATTATGGCGGTAAGTGTGTAATTGCACCAATTATTTAAATAATGATAGCTTATAATATTTTTTAGTGACAAAACCCAGGGACATACCTAAATTGCTCTAAAAGCCAACAGTTCAAATAATCATTTATAAGGTTTGACCATATTGTGACATGGTGATAATAAACCCTCGTATTTTTAGTTTTAAGTTTTCGTGAGTAATTATCACCATTATATCATGTTCTTAAATTGACGTTCAAAAAGTGTACAGTGTACCAATTTTGAATAAAGTTTATTTGTCTTGACTTTGTAACTAACATCTTGATTCGTTAGTAATGGGACTTTTATAAATTGTAACAAGTACTTTATAAATTGAAGTTAATTTAATTAGTTTATGTAATTTTATTTGTTGAAATATCATCTTTCTATTTCAGGACTCGCAGAATGATGAATTCACCTATAAACATTACTACTATCCACTCAATGTGTCAGACGATCAAGATGCGAGTGATTGTGCGTCAAATAATAAAAAGACTGCTTCAAAAAAGAACAAAATGATGGAGCAAAACAATATAGATGTATTTTTTGAACAACCAAAAAAAAAGAAGAGAACTACTATTTCTTCAACGGTAGCGCAAGCGACTGAAGGAGGTCTATCGTATATCTCATCCAATGATGGTGATGGTGTCAGTGCAACTCATCTCATCAAAATAGATGTCTATGACATGAAGAATCTGAAAGGGGTTTCACCTCTTGAGTACTGGAAACATGCAGATTTACGATTAAAGTACTACGCGAATTCAGACGCTGATAAATTTTATCACGCCACTCGAGATATTATTTACAACATAACAAAGCAGATCGCAGGAAGAAATGATTGTAAAAAATATTTTATCGACAGAGATGTCAAACAATAAAAATACCTATAAATTATTCCATCGTAAAAAATATAACTATTTAAAAGATGTTTAGACGGATTCCTAATGATGGGCGTATACACATGTGTTTTTAATAAATTCCTAAACCGAGTCCCCCACTCTTCATCGACGGAACAAAGTATAAAAGTGTTTTGCCCTGAGAGACGAACTTCATATTCTATTTCACTACGTCAAAACCATACAATGTCGTCTCAATTGTGTGAACTGAACGAGACCATTTATGATGAAGAAATGGTTTCACTATGTGAAGAAGTGGAAGAGGAAAATACACTCAATTTTGAGGATATCGAGATCGAGTTGTGTGAAGACATACAAGATGAAAATCATTATTCCAGTCCAAGTCCAAGTCTCTACAGCCCGGTTGAATTCATTGAGAGGGAAGATGCTCTATTTGGAATACGAATACCAGCAACAGACTATGAAGACTCTGAGCAAGATTCACTCCATTCGTTCTCACAAGATGAAAATCATTATTCCAGTCCAAGTCCAAGTCTCTACAGCCCGTTCTCATCACAGTGTACACTTAAGTTATCGTTACTTTAAGATTTATTTTAAAAAAATGGTATGTAAATAAAACTATAGTTATTCAAAACAATATTTTTTTTATTTCATTACCTTATAAATAAAGTCATAAACATATATTGTACAAGTTGATCATTATACAAAGTATTATCAGAAAATATATTAAGAAATTGTGACATTGAGATGTTGTTATATTTAAAATATATATAAACTAAACAATACATTCCGCAAAATGGGCTGAAATAGTTCTGAAGTACTTTATTATTATGACTCCACTTCTTACAATTGTTTTTCAAAAACATTTCATGATAATCCATTGGTTTTCGACCAAACGAGTCAAAATATTCACCAACACCATTAGTATCCACGTATATTGCTACCCAGTGAGATCCAGGTTTTGTATCAGGATCTAAATTAGAAATTAAATAAGCCGGTGGTGTTAAATAGATCGGTATCTTATTTGCTGCAAAAACATTGAAGTGAATATTTGGATCGATTATGTTTAAATATTTCCCAATCTCAGTAGTATCCATTGAAAACTTAAATAGAAATAAATTTAAAAGTAAATAAGATAATCTTCTTGATTGAATGAGTGGTTAACAAATGACTCAAAAATTAAATACCCGCATTTATATTCATTTTTAACTATTGTAGTCTAAACTAACATCTCGATTTTTATTAATTTCAATTACATTGTCAAACTCTGCGTATACAATAAAAATTTCAAAATTCAAAATTCATTTATTCAAAGTAGGTACACTGTACACTTTTTGAACGTCAATTTGGGAACAGGCAATGGTGATAATTACTTACGGAAACTTAAAACTAAAGCTACGAGGGTTCCAAACGCGCCCTGGTCTGAGAAGAGCCCACAACAAACTCAGCCGGGTTTATTATTTTTTTTATTATCACCATCTTACAATATGGTATAGCCATAAAAATTATTTGAACTGTTGGCTTTTAGAGCAATCTATGTCCATGGATTTTTGTCATTAAAAAAATCTTTTAAGCTATAGTAAGATTTTTCAATTAATTTGCGTTTAATAAAACCCTTGAACTTATTGAGAGACATATCCAAAATGTTCTCTGGCAACGTATTATAAAAACGTACAGAATTACCAACAAATGATTTTCCAACTTTCCGCAACCTAGTAGTGGGCAACACAAGTTTATTTTTATTTCTAAGATTAATGTTATGACATTCACTTTTTTTCTTAAATTTATCGATATTTTTGTGCACATATATTAAATTTTCAAAAATATATTGATTATAAACTGTCATAATTTTAACTTCCTTGAACTTATTTCTTAGTGACTCTCTGGGTCCCATATTATATATGGCACGAACAGCCCTCTTCTGCAGCACGAAAATGGAATTAATATCAGCAGCATTACCCCATAAAAGTATGCCATATGACATAATGCTGTGAAAGTAACTAAAATAAACTAACCTCGCAGTTTCAATATCAGTTAGTTGGCGAATCTTTTTAACCGCATATGCAGCAGAACTAAGTCTGTTCGATAAATTATTTACATGAGGGCCCCATTGGAGTTTAGCATCTAACGTTATCCCCAGGAAAACAGCCGTATCCACTAGATCTAATTCCTCATTATTAAGCTGTACAGTGGTTTCAACTTGTTTAACATTGGGTAAAGTGAATTTAACACACTTTGTTTTTTTCCCATTAAGTAATAAGTTATTAGCTTCAAACCACTGTACCACTTTTGTGAGAGAATTGTTTACTTCGTCAGGAATTCTTTTGTATCGATTAGTTTTAAACAAAAGTGATGTATCATCAGCAAACAATACTATCCCGTGACTATCCTTAGCAAGATAAGGAAGGTCATTAATATAAATAAGGAATAGAAAGGGCCCGAGAATGGAACCCTGTGGAACTCCTATTTCTACAACTGACCCGGCAGACCGCTTTCCGTTCACATCTACTTTTTGTGTTCTATCATTTAGGTAAGAACTCATTAAATCCAGTGCTGCTCCCTTAATTCCATAATGGTGTAGTTTTCTGACCAATGTTTCATGATCAACACAATCAAAAGCCTTGGACAAGTCACAAAAAACTCCAAGTGCATCACGTGACTCCTCCCAGGCTTCAAATATATTCTGTATTAACTCAACACCAGCATCAGTTGTTGAGCGACCCCTTGTAAAACCAAATTGTTTTGTATGTAATATATTATTCATATAAAAATGTTTAAGTAATTGATTAAGAATTAATTTTTCAAAAATTTTACTAAAAGTGGGTAGTACCGATATTGGTCTAAAGTTAGTAGGGTCACTAGTACTACCCGATTTAAATAACGGAATTATTTTACTATGTTTCATTAAGTCAGGAAACACACCACAGTCAATACAATTGTTAAATATTAAAGCTAACTCGGGTGCAACAATATCAATCAATGATTTAATAACGTTAACGGAAATGCCCCACAAATCATTTGTTTTCTTATTGTTGATTAATTTGAAGGCCTTAATAACGTCAGAGCAACTAACGTGACTGAATTTAAAAGTTTGATTGCATTCAGGCACATTATCCTCCAATAAAGAGAGAGCGGCAGCTGGTGAAGAGCTCAATGATCTTGTAGTAGAAACAGGAATATCCGTAAAGAAGGCCTCAAAGGCTGAAGCGACCTCGGAGTCCGACGTTACAGATTTGTTATTCACAATAAGTTTAAAGTCACTAGTTTTTTCTGTTGCTTTCCCTGTCTCTTCGTTAATTATCTTCCAAGTAGATTTTATCACATTGGAGCTGTTTTTTATTTTAGTCTGTATATATTTTGACTTGGCCACAATGCAATCCCTTTTAAAAGTTTTGGAAAACAATTGAACGTACTGTTTGAACTCATCACTAGTATTATATTGTCGCTCCGCATACAGTTCATATAATTTTTGCCTATTTTTATGTAATTCAGTTGTTGCCCACTCACTAAAGACTTTTGTATCAGTAATTAAGACCGATTTACTAGTAAAAATATCATTAAAAATTGTGTGAAAGGAATGGAAGAATAAATTGTACATTTCATTAGGGCTTAACATATTTGGTAAAAATGGAAGGTCTTTAACTAGCCCTATTCTCATTTTCTTTATACGGTCCGACGTTACTGGTACATAAGTTATTCTACGTTTAGAAAACTTTTCCTTCAAACTTTTAAACTGAATTATTTGTCCGCAATGATCTGAATCTAATTTACTAATAATGCTTTTACTAATAGGATTTATATCAGTAAAAATATTATCTATACAAGTGGCGCTTATTGAAGTAATTCTTGTTGGTTCCATAAACATTTTGGATAAGTTGTACGACATAAACAGATTTAATAACTTTACACTTAAAGGGCTACTTTCCAAAATGTTTACATTAAAGTCTCCGCATACAAGTAACTTTTTTTTTGAATTTGCGATTTTAAATAATACTTCATCCATTACCTTCTCAAATAGTTCAAAATTGGACAACGGTGGTCTGTAAACAGACACAACAATAAATTGCTCTAGTTCGACTGCCGCTAGTTCAATTGTCCGTTCAACAGACAGGCTCACAATGTCATCTCGATTTTTGAATTTTAATTTTTTGTTCAATAATATTAATGAGCCCCCATGAATAGATTTTGTTCTGGTGAACGCACTGCCAACCTGATGTTCACCAAAATTGAACATGTATTCTTTTTTTTTTAACCAGTGTTCAGTTATACATAAAATGTCAATATCAAAATTCTTTAAAAATAATTCTATCTCCAAATCCTTCTTTTTTATAGACTGAATATTCTGGTGAACAAGGTTGATAATATGACATTTTTTATTCTTTAAGTATGGTATGTTGCAACCCTTATTATAATTTGATTCATTTAAGCAAGAGGAAATCTCTGTTGTCTCCTTATCTAGTTTAAAGTTAAATTACTTGGATTGATATCCAAGATAAAGTCAGAATTAGAACACTGCTCAATAGAAGCAGTTTGTTTAGCCAAATTCTTGGCTGTTATTGAAAAAAAATATGATAGCGAAATAGTTACCTGTCTTTTAGAATAGCAAGATAGTGTATACTTATCTTGGTTCAAATTATAATAAATTTTACCACATTTGGCAATGTCAATAATTTTAAATTTATTATTGTATGTACATAGGTTGTACAATGTCACATTTAACCTATATCTATGAGTATTTTCTTGGTGTGGCAGATTTTGACAGTAGGGGAATGTATAAATAACAATATTATTTACATTTAATTTATTTAGAGTTTCATAAGAATATTCCAAATCTTTTTTGTTAACAGTACCTCTGTTTCCAAAAAAGATTATCAAATTTGTATTTTCATCAAAACTATTTCTATTTTTGTATATTGAATTTACAACAGACATAAATTGCGCATTAGGGGTACAGCAGTTCAATACAGTATGTCCCTGTAAATGTAAATTAAGTAGTATGCCCATATTACTACCAATTCCGTCGCTAAACATGAATGTTTTTGTGCTGGATTTTGTATCTCTGAAGGAATTATTAGCATTTTGAACCGGGAACCTGTCACACATATGGCTCGACTTCGAGGACAATGAAGCCGGGGACACAGACTGTGGATGACCCGCACCTTCATTAGTACAGTTATTTACTGAAGAATTTATGTGTTGAATATCTAATTGTGTTTCATCAATTAGATATGTTTCATCAATACAATTAAGAGTTGTTTTTAGAGCTCTTTCAAATCGAACTTCAAATCTTACACTACCCCGTTTTATGAGATTCCAGTGGGAGTTTGAATTAGCAGATAAATCAGGAGTTAAATCAAAAGCAAGCAGACAATATCCATTATTATACTCCTCCTTAGAGACGTCATTTCCATCATTCAAGAAATGAATTCCTGTTCCAGAGAATAAAGTATGATATGCACTCGTGAACATATTATTATCAAAAGAGGGTGTTAATGTTTTTGATGGTATAGATTGGCCATCAACATACAAACCGAACAGGTTAAGTCCGTGATTACCAAAATTAAAAGGGTTTGTATTTAAAGATCCATTAAAGGCCGAATTTCCTACGAAACCAACTATACATCTTTTGGGAATTTGTCCTAAAAATACATTATCAAGCATTTTTCCCTGAATCCCTGATGGAATCGTTAAGACTTTAACTTCAGCACGAGTGACAGGATATTTTGCAGTTGTAGTAGCTAATACTTTCTCATGTGCAATTAATACACTGGGATTGATCCGAACTTTGCGCATTACAAGGCTAGCACTAGATATATGCACTTTGAATTTACTATCTGCTGTTGAACACATAAGATTAAAAGTATCTTTAGAACGTACTAGTTTTAGACGCATTTCGACACCGTTGATTAAAAACTTATCTTGATTAAAAATATCAGCATGTATGTGACCAATCATTTCAATAGTTTGACTTTCCTTTGCTAATTCTTCTCTTTTTGTGTATCCTTGATTTGAAGCATCACATGAATCCATTTTCGAGGCTGTATCTTTATACCAAAGGCCACAAGTAAGATGAGATTTCTTAGCAGCTGCACCATAATTAAGCAAAGTCTCGATGTAAGCTCGATACCCATAAGTGTTGTTTGGAGGTGATACGAGCTTTTGATTTAAATATATGTCAACCTGACTAAAAAGTGAGTGTAGCCAATTGTTAACTGGAGCAACATTAGTCGTCGCCGAAATGCTAGTTGCATCAGCATTCTGAACTTTAGCTTTTATGTGAAGTAGGGTATGAGATAAATCAATGTAATCATCTCCATTTCCAGGTACTAAAAACTCAATGGGACCATCATCAGTCAACGATGAAATGGGGTTGTAATGAATCCATTGTCCTCCCTCAATACTAGTTTGAGTTGATGGTAAAGCAAACAAATCCAACTCAGATTTTACGCATTCACAGGAGTTATGATGTAAAAATGACATTATTTAATTTTAACTTTTATGAAAAATATCTTGAATATTACTCTGTTTAATTTTCTTAGTACCGTTCCGTTTGAGAGTATTCTTAGGAGTGATACGTTTCCTTTTTTGTCGCCTAATTTTATATCCTGATCCTCTCATTATTGAATCAATTTTTTTGTCAGCTTTTTGTTTTAGATTCGAAGTTGCTGTTTTTAAACGTGATCTCATAGATTCATCCATAGGTTGCACATTTAACATATCAGATAATAGACCCACACCAGCATTCAAAGCTTCTTTACCCACAACTTTTGCACCACTTTTCAAAAGTGGAAGAACAGATCTGAATAGTCCACCCAAAAAACTACCAATACCATGACCTCGCTGATAAGGTGCACCTTTATAAATTGCACCAATACCAGTACCAGCTTGATGAGAATAATAATGTAAGTACGGACACGACATTTTAAATACACTTTTTCACTTGATTCTCTTAAAATGTACTTTAATACATGTGGTCCCAAACTGGAATGGTACTTTTCGACCTGTACTCGTTCTTATATCTATTTCTATCACATCGAACTCTCTACGCATGACAGGTACATAATGAGGCGGTGAAAAAATATGCATTTTATTAGCCCCGTATACATAGACTGTTGGATCTAGTGGTGCGATTCTGAGAAGAGGGGCCATAACATCTCCAACAATTTGTGGCTCTATTATATCACAATAAATGAACAACTGAGATGGCAATCCTAATTTTAAATTATAAGGATATGTTCCATTTTTATTTTGAATTAGGTTTGTATTTGGTTCAAAACCGAGTTGTAAACATAACTTTGTTGACAACTTAAGTACATCAATGAAGGTGTTCGTACATAATACCGATACTTGCTTCTTTATTTCATCATAATTAAACATTATTCCAGCATCGATATTTTTATTTAATTCAGCTACAATATGATCAATGCTATCATAATTCATGACAGGAATACGGTTTCTATAGTGCACTAATGAACTTATATCTTCATCGGGTATTGTAATCCACTTTGATGTATAAATAACATTTTCATACTCTCGAACCGTATACATAGTGCAAGGATATTGAAATTCAACAACTCCAACGTGCCATTCTCCTTCCAAAATAAGTGATTTTGGTAATTTTGTTGAGAACATGGTCGTCGTGTTTTCCGGGAAGTATTCCATTGAACTATTACTAAGTAAAGTTAAATAAAAATTGTCTTCCATCATCCTATCTGATTAAGACTGGATTCTAAAATCCAACTGTTAAACTTATCAGGATAACCTTTCCACTTGACAAGTACTTCTTTTCTGTTACCTGAGTAGCGAGACCGTAGTATTTTATCAATTTTATATTGAGTGGTGGGGCTATATGTAACTTTTTGTAATTCATTCTCATAAAAAGTACCAACAATAGGTTCACTTTGAAGATCTTTAATAGTATATACTACTCTGGACATGTTATTTTTTATACCAGTTATAATAAATATTTCATCACTCCAATTTGTCTCATATCCTTTTTGAAAAATGTGCTTATATTTTGTTATTCTTACATGATCTCCAATCGAAAACTTAGACTGTGGTATAGCACTGATTTTATTATTTATATTTCCATATAAATTATTCCAAACTATCATAATGTTATTAAAATTAACTTCAAACGGACACATTTTTATGCTTGAATGGAAGCTATGATTATAAGAATAGAGTAAATCTTGTAAAATATTAATATAAGTATAGGTATTTTTATGTGTAAAATAACGCCACATTTTAGTTTTTAATGTCCTCTGAAATCTTTCAACTACACTTGCTTTAATATCTGGGTTGTTGGTTGTGTAATAATTTACATTTTTACTTTTAAAGTATTGTCTAACATCTTTTGATACGAATTCGGTACCTTTATCTGATTGTAAGTGGGTGGGAGTTGCATTAGCTTCAGTAAATATGCTTTCAAATGCTTGTTTTATACTTTCAGAATTTTTCTTTTTTAGGGCTCTAGCGAAAGCGTATTTACTAAAAACATCAATAACACAAAGAATATAATTAAAACCTTCATTATATTGCGAATAAGTACGCATATCACTTAAATCTGCTTGCCAAAGTTCATTAAGATTAGACAATATATATTTATTCCGGGGGAATTTTCGATGCACAGGCTTATGTAATGTATAAGTTTCCTGAGCTTGCAACCATTCTTTCACTTGCTTTCTATTCATTTTACCTTTTAATGCTCTTGATAATTTCTCTGCGCTTCCATAACCAGCAGGATTGGACACATCGTAATATGTTGAATGGAAGCAGGCGTTACCTTGCGGAATTCCATGATATACAATGAATATAAAATTATTTTGCTATAATCCGCTAACAGTGACAAATTTGTAGGCACAACACCACACAATCTTGTAGGCACAACACCACACAATCTTGTAGGCACAACACCACACAAATTCACCACAAAACAATCTCGACGATCGTTTCGCTCCGACACCGGAGCATCTCCTGTCGACATCGACATCTCCTGAAGATGCTCCGGTGTCGGAGCGAAACGATCGTCGAGATTGTTTTGTGGTGAATTTGTGTGGTGTTGTGCCTACAAGATTGTGTGGTGTTGTGCCTACAAGATTGTGTGGTGTTGTGCCTACAAATTTGTCACTGTTAGCGGATTATAGCAAAATAATTTTATATTCATTGTACACATCGTAATATATATCTTTGATGTCTAATATGGATTCCATCTTTCCCAAACGTCCTGTTTTTTCCTTAGTTTGTATGATGTTAAAGTTTTTGGACTTTTATCATCAATTGGAGAACTATGTCTTCTGGATTTTGGTGATATATTACTAATATTTTCAGAAGCTTGAGGGTTACCAATACATATTAAGGGAACCCCTATATCTTTTATAGTTTGGATAAATTTTTCCCATCCATTAGGCTTGGGGCGTTTTAATGGTCTCAAGGTACCTTAGACCGTTTTAGTGCAGCACCTACTCCTGTTTTCCCCCCATTTATATTTGACTCAATTACCCCTGATGATGTCAAGAAACACATATTGGCAATCAAATCTGATGCAGTTGGCAGTGATGGTATAAGCCGGAAAATGATAATGCTTGTACTGGAACAAGTGACCCCGATACTTAGTCATATTCTTAATCACTCCTTATCGACTAGTACTTTTCCCAGCGCGTGGCGGGTAGCGTATGTTATTCCTGTTCCCAAAACGACTAATCCATCGTCCTTCACTCATTATCGGCCAATTTCTATTCTTCCCTTCCTTTCTAAAGTAGCTGAACGTATAGTCTCCTCTCAACTTCGCCGCTACCTATCTTTCAATAACCTACTTAATCCTTACCAATCAGGTTTCCGGCCAGGGCACAGCACTGTCACAGCGCTCACCAAGATATGTGATGACATTCGCTACGGCCTCGACAACCAACTTGTGACAATTATTGTTCTTTTAGACTTCAGTAATGCCTTTAACTCGGTTGATTTGGATATAATGTTGGCCACGCTTAAGTCTGTTAATATATCGCAAGAAGTGGTGGACTGGTTCCATTCTTATTTATGGAATCGTCAGCAATGTGTCCGCATTGATAATAATGTTTCCTCCGTTTCCTGTCTCCGTGCCGGTGTACCTCAAGGAGGTGTCCTTTCGCCACTTTTATTTGCTATTTTTATTAATTCTATCTCCCATTCCCTCTCTTCATCCTTCCACCTCTACGCTGATGACCTGCAAATATACATATCGGTACCAGCGGATGAAGTTATGACAGGTATTAGTAAAATTAATTCTGACTTATGTAAAATTAGTACTTGGAGTAAATCGCACGGTCTGACTTTAAATGCTAGTAAGACACAGGCTGCTATCATTGGTAACCCCAGGCAAACTTGTAAGATCGACTTCAATACCGCTGGTTCAATCGTGCTAAATAATTCGACCATACCGTTCAGTGCGACTGTCAAGAACCTCGGCTTGTTTATTGACTCCTCATTCTCCTGGATCCCGCAAACTAATTATGTAAGTAGACGCCTCTTCGCCGCTGTCGGCTCACTTAAAAGATGGAAGAATCTCCTCCCAATCAAAACAAAAATATCTTTGGCTGAAACTCTGCTCTTACCCATATTGGACTATGCCGACAGCAGCTACACAGATCTGAATGAGGAGCTCCTAAACAAGTTGGAGCGGTTGCAAAACCTTTGCATTCGATTTATTTATGGACTAAGGAAATTTGACCACATCACCGAATACCGTACGCGTCTTAAGTGGTTGACAATTAGACGGCGTCGGGATTTCCACGCACTCACCTTACTCTTCTCTATCCTCTATGCTCCCCACACTCCTTCGTACCTTAAAGATCGCTTCATTTTTCTTGGTGCTGACGATCGCGACAGGAAGTTGCGCTCATCCACAGATAACAAACTCCGAACCCCACGTAACTGCACAAAATTCTACGGGAAATCTTTTACAGTATATGTTGTACAACTGTGGAATGCTCTGCCCAAAAATATTCGGGACTCGAAATCCTTGCCCATTTTTAAAAATCGTCTTAAAGAACTATACTTATCGATGCCATAATATCATAGGTATAATATGTATGTCTATTATAATATATGTAGGTATGTAGTTGTATATATATTATAGTTATTATTATATATATATATTATATATTATAGTTTATATATGTATGATAGTTATTTATGTATTACTGAAATAGTTAGGTACTTATTAATTAATTATATTATATTATATTAAACTACTTCATTTTTCTGTAAATGCGTGTAAGTACTATCCAACACACCTAGTTTCTCCTTTCACCAAAGGTTGCCTGGTAGAGATTGCTGTGAGCAATAAGGCCGCCTTTGCATACAATTATTCTTTTAGTTTTAGTTTCTTTGTCATGTTATGTAATATTTTTTGTGTGCAATAAAGTATTTCTATCTATCTATCTAAGGTATAATTTACTAGATCCACTATATTACTACCATCTACAGCTTCATTATCTACGACTATCAATCCATCCTTTTTCCAACTAATTTTTTCTTTATTGTTTAACAGAGTATTTAACAATATTTCACCTTTTTTTCTATACGTTTTTGGTATAAGTTTGTTTATATAAGTAGGAGTATATAAAATTTCAATCGGTAGCCCAAGTACGTGCTTATCATCATCTGATTCCGCATTAACTGCTGAATCATTGTCTTTCATTTCCTTTTTAAATATACTGTTATTGTCATAGTTTCGATCGTCCTCTACAGTGACTGGTAATTTAATTGGTTTTCTCTCTCCTTCGGTAATATGGAGATATCTTTGTAAAATTTGCGTGTATAACGTCCATTTTTCACGATCATCTAGTTTACTTTTCAGTATTTTTTGCATTTCTTTATCTAATCTTGACAAAGAATCGTCAGATGCAATATTTCTTGATTTTACTCTTTCAATGACCTCTGGTTCAATAAGAACCATTTTTTTTGCGTGTTCCATTTTTATATTAAATTAAACAACCCATTTAAAACAGCTCCCAAAATAATAGGCAGAAATGCTCCTCCTTTTTGAATGATAATACGTTTTCGTGATTTATTTCCCCCTTTCTTTATTAATTTTCTGAGAATAGTTTTGTGTTTTTTTAACTTAGTCTTCTCACAATCCTTTAAAGGTAGTTTACCATTTAGTATATTGAAAATACACTCGCAAATACAATTGATTTCCTCGTCCTTACACACTTTCAATAAGGCTGTTCGGAATTTTGGTTGAAGTGTGTGTAAAGCCTTTAGTAAATTTTTGTGTGTTTTTACTCGTGCAGACATTGTTTTACAGTGATTCTGAATACATATTTATATTAACTTTGTAGAAAAGAAGCAATTCAATTTTACAGACGATTCTCTTGTCTCTTTATTGGGGGTATTTTCTTTAAATATTTCTTTGATATACTCACAAACACGATTAATTTCTTCTTTCTTAAGAGAGCGAAGTAAAATTTTACGATATTTTGGTTTAAATGTTTGTAATGCACACCTCAACTTTTTCGTGTCTTGCGTAGTACTTCCTTCAACCATTATTTGCTACTGACAAGAATTGAGTCATGCAAACCATATTTAAACCCCTTTTTAGGGATGTATACTACACAATCATTAGAAGTATTATCAATCTTAGTTTTAAAACGACATGAATCATTTGTATTTTGCTTTAAATCAATCATTAAATAACCATGAGGTTCTGTAGTGGCATCTTTATAAGCCTCTTCAACAAACTTTGAATTCTCAGGAAATACTTGACGTGCTAAATGGCGAATTTGTGTTCGGTCTCTGGGATTTTTAAAGTAAATTATGTAACTTGTATTTAGAGAAATATCTCGTTGCCCTTTCCCTTGATGAAAAAGATTTTGTGTGATATAAAATACACTTAAATTTCTGTGGTGACTACCTTTAGTAAAAATATCAACAACACGACCATCTGACTCCCTCATAAGATCATCAATTATGACTAATCGAGGATGTTTTCCATCAAACATACTCATTTCAGGAATTCCTTGAATGTAAGTTACATTTTCTAGATTGTATAGAGGCTGCATTTCATCGTAACACCACAAAATTTGATCAAATCGTGTATTACATATATCATTACAGTGTTTTAAGAAATTTGTCACAAAATGTGATTTACCACATCCACTCGGTCCTGCAACTATAGCAGTAAATGGATGGAGAAAATGATACATGTTCAAAAATACGTGTAGTTTCAGTTGAATTAGATATAGAAATGGGGAATAAAGTAATAAGACATTGATTTAAGTATACATTTATTCATAATTATATCTTAATTTTCTATACAATTTATAACTTAAAGATACATCTATACATTGTAGCACTTACTTAAAAAATAACATCGAGTCTTACCGCAAATCATTAGTAATCGACTTTATTTTGTAATGACCCCAAGCTAAAGTGTTGGTAGAGTTATTAATTAAAAACCGTTTAGTATCTGAATGTGATAATGATATTTTATTATTTTTTTGAGTAAATATTATATGCTTTATCGATCTGAATCTATACATTTCACATAACTCATTTTTTTGTTCAAATAAAACTGTTTTATAATTCTTAATTTTAAAATTTTTGGTAACCGATTTGTTTACGCCTTTTGCTTTAGCAATGAATTTATTTTGTGTATTAAAAGCATACACTTTTGATCTCAAACCAACAAATTCAGTCATAATAGTACCATTATTTTCATCCTTAAAATAACCAATTTTTTTTTTATTTGTCCGAGGAATATCAAAACTATTATTAGAGGGGTAATCCGAAGTATCAAAGTATTTATTTAAGTCAGGTTTAATGTCATCATAAAAGTTATCAGTAAAAATGTGATATATGAAACTATCTGTGTCTGTATAAAGCATTTTACAACTTGAGCCATATTTCTTTTTCATATATTTGTAATGGAAATCATACATAAGAGTTTTAGAAATATCTAAAATACAAAATCCTAAGTAAATAGGTTTATTATAAAGTAATTTAGTTTTTCTCAATTGTATAACAACCAAATTTTCTGAAAATATTGAGACACTATGAAACTCAGGTCTCGCAATAAGTTTTTGAGCACCAACAGATTTTCCCTTATCTTCCCAATGTGTACATAGTTTGACATCTACACGTTTTTCAATGTTCTCCATTGTTTTCCCAAATATTGAATTATTCATTAACTTATAGAAATCCTTTTCAAAATCAGATTGGGCAGATGTACGTAACTATGTGTTTAAATCAATATATTTTTGTAGCCAAGGACTTTGATTGAATTTTAAAATCCGATGATTTTTTTTTAGTTTTAAACCCATTTCTAGGCACTGTATAAGATTTCTATAATGAATTACATACTTAGTTTTATCGAATAGATTTGGAACTAATTTTAAAGTTTTACTCCCTCCAACAAGTATATTCTCTGGACAAAGAGGAAAATCGGTATGTAAGTCATGTAAAGCTTCGGGATATTCTAAGTCTACTTCTAGAATATAACCCACATCAGAATCAATCGGTATGTTGAAATTAGTCTCACAATTTACCCATTCAAATCCACCTGTAGGAAGGTATTGAGACATAGCCCAACCATATAAATTATTAGCGTCTAAGTATGCGAGATAAGATGATTGAATTTTCTCATTAAAATTTGCCATGTACTTATTATTAGCTTGTGCATAGCGGTTACTGCACTGTGAAACACCACCGCGTATACCTGATTTTACGAATGCAATTTTTTCAAAATCTGTTAATAAATCTAATGTTATTTGTGTGTACTTTAACATTGCATCCCAACTAAGACCTGGTGCTGTATAATAATGAGCAGGATCTAAATCATAAGTTTTAATACAAACGTTTCTAAAATTTTCAAATATATCTGTTAAAAGTAATACATCCGTTTTCAAGTATAAATCAGAGTAATCACTCATATAAAGACATTTAAAATGGTTCCAAACATCTCTAGCATGTTTATAATCTTCATTTGAAATAGTACTGTTTGTAAGTGTACTGAAAAATTGATTCTGTGTTGGAAGTGATGTTAAATTTAAGGAGTCAAATGATGTCATATATTCGTATGGGTATACACCTTTACGTTTTAAATAATAAATATCTTTTTCACTTTGAAAATTTCTTCGCAATTCGATGAAATCTTCATCATTTAAATTATTTGTTAACGATTCTAGACTACTAGATAAAAATTTAAAAGAATCAATAAACCTCAATTCAATTTGTTTGTTCGTGATTTGTGTCTTTTTTGAAAACGAAATATATCGTTCTTTATTTTGGGGTATGACATTTATTGCACCTTCTGAGAAATTCAATGCATGCACAATGAAATGAGCATCGTAGTTACTAAGGTTATGTAAAATTATCGGTATAAATTGAGGAGTTTCTAACTTTTTACTACAACTTTTGTGGCAGACACCTACAAAAACTCCAGTGTATTTATTATATGCTATTTCGCGATCAGATTTTAGTTCTTTTTCACATATATGACATGTAGATATTGCAGATAATTTTTCGTTGTCATTTATCGTTAGAGGCAGTGGATTAACTTCAATTAAATGATCATCATAAATTCGTTTTATATCATCATTTAAGGTCTCCATAAACACTTTGGCACAATCAGTACCTGTATATGTTTTATATATTGATAGACTATCATTAAATGTACATTTGATATAGTATCCAAAGCTATATACTTCATGTTTTTGAAAATTTGTTGTGTATGAGGTAGTTGGATCATTATCACATCCTTGTATAGGATTTAGAAATGCTTCAAAATCTGCGTAAACAACAAAAGGCAATTTGAGCTTTCTCTCATATTTATTAAATGTTAATTTAGCTTTCGTGATATCGGGCATATCAGTTTTAATGTGATTACAATCAAACTTTTGATGTGATTTTAATTTACTCTCCGATTGAAAATATAGTAAGCAACCATCGCAAATAAATGTGGCGTGGTGATGTTTGTTTAATTGTTGACCAACTAGCCTGGAAAGATTTTTTATATAACAATAATGACCATTAGAACCATTATTTATGTATAATAAATTTATGTGTTTATGTTTTCGAGATTTTGTGAAATAGAGAGGACCAATAATCTTCGTAGAATTGCTTTTTGTGTCATGTTCAAGTCCAAAAACATTTATACTAATATTATTTAATGTCTCAAATTTACTGATATCTTTTAATTGTACTGGAAATGAAATATTTGTAAAATCTAAAGAGTTTTGTTTCGTTATATATGAAGTCACTCACTTTGACTGGATACAAAGCGGAAAGTATAGCCCATTGAAAGCATCTATTGTCATTATTTTTTACATTAATAATAGCAAGTTTATGTTTGATATCTATTGGTAAATCTATATAAGAGTTCCCTTTTAACGGGTTTAATTTATTTATATTTAAATCCACATAATTAATTTTTTTAAGACTCCAACCACTATCTTTCTTTTCAAAATTACAAACTTTACTCGAAG
Source organism: Melanargia galathea (assembly GCA_920104075.1). NCBI lineage: Eukaryota > Metazoa > Arthropoda > Insecta > Lepidoptera > Nymphalidae > Melanargia > Melanargia galathea. The sequence goes on from OV049872.1 coordinate 13,994,055, forward strand.
TTTCAGCTAATAAATCCGAATAAATGGTATTAATTTCATCACCTAAACAGAATGTATAGTTACACGTTTGAAAGTCAAATGAATTTTCTAAATTTTTTGATTCTTGAATAAAGTCACCGTTTAAAATGAAGTTAACTTTAATCAAAGTATGCTCTTTTAAAAGCGTATGAAGCAAGTCATGAACAATATTTTTAATGGAATTAAAAAAAGATTCAGGCGTCTCAAATTCTAAATTATTATTGGAAATCCTGTATGTTGCTATCCGTCGACCAAAAGCATTTTCTATTAATTGCACGTTGGTTAAGTTTTGTGCCGAACTATTAAGAAGTACATTATTCATATGTTTCTTGCTTTTAAGGTGGTTGGTATAGTACTTCCGACTAACATTTATTTTACAGTAAGGACACTCAACACTATGATATTTTGTAGAACTTACAGATGAGGACGATTCTTCCTGCACTGATTTTGATGTCGTTAATAACCCCGTAGATGTAGAAGGTTCTTGACAACATGGTCGTTTACTCGTAGACTGTGTGACTGCAGTAGCCTCTCTTTTCACTCCGGCTCCAGTTTGCTTTGAACTGAAAAATAAAAATAGAATTATGAAACATATTTTCTATAATACAAACGTTACACTAATCTTTATTTAAATATTTACCATTTGTAGCACACATATTACAATATGCTTTCATAGGAAATACACCGTCAATTTCATCCGAAAGAGGACAAATGGAGATACGATGACCACTACATGGTGTATAAAACGGTTTAATCTCTGGGTCATCTAACATCCATCTAGGTAGTCTTTCAGAAATGTACCACAACCGTATGTATCGGTGCATCTTATTTAACACAAATGATTTAGTAAATACACTTATTTCATCATTGGAAAAAGCTTCCATGATTAATATTTTTCTATCACAACTTCGCTCTGAATGAGTGTAGTTAACAATAAAACCGAGTATTTATACGTAAATAGCCCCTCCCCATCAGCGTTGTGTTTAAACAAGTTTGAACTAGTCAGGGACGAGGGTGTATGGGATGGTGGCCGTTACATCAATAAAAAAATATAATCATGCACCTTATCTTCGGTCAACCGTTTGGGGTATAATAGATTAAAATAAACACTGTTCATGGAGAAAAAAATGATGGATAAAAAATACTCACGAATAAACTTGATCTCGTTCGACTTCCATGCATATGTTAACTAACTTAGCGTTCAATTCTGCTTCTTCACAATTTGCCAGCAATTCTTCATCGTCAACAGAGTCGTTAAAGGCACACAGTTGACACAGCATTGTTGTAGATGGCGAGATGGAATATGACTTGAGTGTGTTAGAACAGGACTCTTTTATAATTTGTTTCGGCTGTGTTCACAGGCAAAATAGTAGGGAGAGTACATATTATTTTGAAATATATTTACGTTAAGTGACCTGGGTTACTAATTTTGTTATTTATTTGCAGCAGGCAGCGATGTTATCTTTTAAATAGTTATATTTTTTACGATGGAATAATTTATAGGTATTTTTATTGTTTGACATCTCTGTCGATAAAATATTTTTTACAATCATTTCTTCCTGCGATCTGCTTTGTTATGTTGTAAATAATATCTCGAGTGGCGTGATAAAATTTATCAGCGTCTGAATTCGCGTAGTACTTTAATCGTAAATCTGCATGTTTCCAGTACTCAAGAGGTGAAACCCCTTTCAGATTCTTCATGTCATAGACATCTATTTTGATGAGATGAGTTGCACTGACACCATCACCATCATTGGATGAGATATACGATAGACCTCCTTCAGTCGCTTGTGCTACCGTTGAAGAAATAGTAGTTCTCTTCTTTTTTTTTTTGGTTGTTCAAAAAATACATCTATATTGTTTTGCTCCATCATTTTGTTCTTTTTTGAAGCAGTCTTTTTATTATTTGACGCACAATCACTCGCATCTTGATCGTCTGACACATTGAGTGGATAGTAGTAATGTTTATAGGTGAATTCATCATTCTGCGAGTCCTGAAATAGAAAGATGATATTTCAACAAATAAAATTACATAAACTAATTAAATTAACTTCAATTTATAAAGTACTTGTTACAATTTATAAAAGTCCCATTACTAACGAATCAAGATGTTAGTTACAAAGTCAAGACAAATAAACTTTATTCAAAATTGGTACACTGTACACTTTTTGAACGTCAATTTAAGAACATGATATAATGGTGATAATTACTCACGAAAACTTAAAACTAAAAATACGAGGGTTTATTATCACCATGTCACAATATGGTCAAACCTTATAAATGATTATTTGAACTGTTGGCTTTTAGAGCAATTTAGGTATGTCCCTGGGTTTTGTCACTAAAAAATATTATAAGCTATCATTATTTAAATAATTGGTGCAATTACACACTTACCGCCATAATAAATATGTAGGTTCACAACACACTGACTCTACTACTCTACTACTGACAGCTAAGTAATATTTAAGACTTATTTTAGACTGAGATCCTAACGATGTCGCACTGAGTAAACTTGTGTTAGAAAAATTGAAATGTATCGTTCTTATACACATGCTCTTAGACGTGCAGCAACATGCTTGAACACCTGTTTTGCACCTGCGTGCAATATTTTTTCCTGTCTACATACCTCCCCGAAGATAATGGGATGATAAAATATAAAAGAGTAATAAAAAATCAGACAAGTTTGTGCGTGTCAAGGGGTTGGTGAGATCGTAAAATGCATAAATCTAATGGACAAAAAAATCGAACAGGTAGATTCGTGCATAGAGCTATAAATTATTCTATTATTAGGGTAAATTCTTTGAAACGTACAAGTAAGTTATGATGTAATTGCCTCGTTGGTCTTGTGATTAACATATTCGACTGCAGATCGCGAGGTCCCAGATTCGATTCCCAGGTCGGACAAATAATGTGTGTGTGTGTGTGTGTCTGTTCCCCCGTAGCGCTCAAACGGGTGAACCGATTTGAATGCGGTTTTTTTTGTTTGAAAGGTGAATTAATTAAAAGTATTGTTAGCTATGTTTGATGAAAATCGATCCAAGATGGCCACCGCTACAAAATGACAGATTACATATTTTTCACAACTCTCTTAATAATTTTAACTATAAGGTCTAAACTAGGATAACATAGTCTTGTCGAGCCGGTCCGACAGCCGCAAGAGAGGGAGGACATGTTTTTCAGCCGCGTTTCAAGAGTATGGGTATCAAATGAAAGGGCTTGACTAGTAGAATAGCAGTATGCAAATCCAAGATGACGAATGTCAGGGGTTTTTAAATTTCAATTTATACTTGTGAAATGAATTTATTGACAAACTGACCACCGTCAATAGGCGGTCTTATAATAGAGTGTGTCTTGGGTTTAATTCCTCAACAGTTAAGTTCGAGTATATTTTCTTTGTAATTAATTAAATAGTGAATAATAAGAACTATAAAGATTAGGTTAGTTGAAATTGAAATTGTTCGCATTGCTTGTATAACATACATTAGCTATTAATCATATTTAAATCTATAAATAAATAAATATAAAATTCTATTTTTTCATTCATTATAATTATCATGAAATAACAAGATAAACTCATAGCTCGTAATACACTTTTATATGAAGTCGGATAATAATGGAAACCATAGCAAAGCAAGAGTCATAGTTGCCGAAGGGTCTGCTACCTGCCTCGGGTACCTGGCGCGGATGCGCTTTTGTCATGGGCCGCATACCGGCAGGTAGCCCCCGCGAGCGCACTTTTTTATTCAAATTGATGCTGAATCGGCTAACCATCACGGCAAACCGAATTTTGTTTTTTTTATATATAAATTCACCTGTGAAACTGCGAGGACCCATGATCCAGAACGGCTTGATCCTCTACTCTCAACCATATCCGAGGGAACGTAACAAATCACTCGGCGGCTTGGCTGGTGGGGTAGTAACTAGCCACGGTTGAAGCCACCAGACAAACTAGCTCCGAACTGCTAGTGCTGCTGAGAATTTCTTGAAAGAAAACCCCAGTAACTTTCTATTTCTGGCCGAACAAGCCAGCCACTAGGCCAATGAGGCAATCTAAAGTACGAACAATAAAACGCGTGAATTATGCTAACGAGTACACATTACAAGCGGACGCTGGGATAAGCGCACGATAAGCATCACACTCTCAGGTGTGAGGGCAATTAAGCTAATCGTCACCTTTGACACTGGATTTTCGAGAAACACGAGTTATAAGTATAAGTGGAAGGTGCGCACTGCTGATACATAGCATTCAGCCTTTCTTTCTTATGTTGGTGTAATGGTCGGAGTTAACGAAAAAAAACAAATCAACCTTCGTAATTGAAGGTGAAACTTACTACAAGTAAAAGTTTAAAATTTAAAAAACCCCCGACATTCGCCATTTTGTGGTGGCGGCCATCTTGGATTTGCATAGTGCTATTCTACTAGTCAAGCCCTTTCATTTGATACCCATATTAAGGAAGTTGTGAAAAAATATGTAATCCGCCATTTTGTAGCGGAGGCCATCTTGGACCGATTTTCTTCAAACATAGCTAACAACACTCTCGACTAATTCACCTTTTAAACAAAAAAAACCGCATTCAAATCGGTCCACCCGTTTGAGCGCCACAGGGGAACAGACAGACACACACACATACACAGACACGTCAAACTTATAACACCCCGTCGTTTTTGCGTCGGGGGTTAAAAAACCCATGCAATATGAAAATAGCAAACAAAATGTGAAAATGCTGATACAAAATAATGGTTAGGAATTAAATACATATTCTTGGTTTTTATGGATATATTCGTTGATGTTAAAAAAATCAGAAACCAGTTGAAAAGTCACCAGTGTGCGCTATCCGTAGACACCTTCTGGTACAACCTGCATGAAGCGAACATACATAACTTTGCCTTTGGGGACCTTAGAACCGTTTAATGGTAATCGTCAACAAAATCCGTCTCATCTAATGGCGCTTATTTTACACACTATCGAGGCGTCACATGCTCGTTTGTGTAATTACAGACAAGGCTGACATTTATAACAACAATTAAAAGCTAAAGTTATTCTTACAACTTCCTCGACATCGTGTTTGTAGATAGATGACTTTTATTTACTTACATTTAATAAATTGTTTTATTTTAAAACAATAAATACTTAAAAATAAAAATTACAAATCAAATAAAACATCCAAATCACTGTAACAAGGCAAGGTGCCCAGAACGCTGGCTGCGTTACCTCGTTGAATGTGGGCCAGACTAATATGTTGACCGAGGTAACTGCCAGCCCTCCGGTCACCCGTGGACTCCACGAGACGGGATGACAGGTCCTTAAAAAAGGACCTAGCATCCCGTCATAAAATTACTTTATCAAAAAAAAAAAATTGTTTCTTATTTTCTTTTACCGAAAATAAATACTATCTACCCGCGTCTTTGTAAAGTATCTAGCACAGTTTAAAGATATACATACTACAGTTAAGTACAACCGCCGAATTTCTTGCTGGGTTCTTCTCGATGGTAAGGAAAACGGTAAATTCATTTGAATATTAAATAAAGGTTGTAAAAGTTTTCTTTGAATAAAAAAGGTTCTGTTTATGAATCCGATGAAGGTTACTAGATGTTAAGTGTTACCGCCACCATTCAACATAATTATTTAGCAGTTTCGGAGGAAGTTTCTAATGCATATCTATCAGGAGATTACGGTAATACACCTATCTAAGTCAATTAGAAAGAATCCTTAGACCGATGTCTATCTTTGTAAGACGAATAGTAAAAAACTTTTTACATAATTATTGATTTGTCTATCTTGTTTGATCTATCTACCGCTCTGAAAGAAATTTCCTGACGTTCCATCACATTTTCTTCTTCCAGAAGCATTTCTCGTCAAAAGGGAAAACTTTTCCTGTCCCCTTTTACCTACTGAATCGGAAAACTGAGAAAGGAAAAATTCAGAAAGCAATTCGTCGGGAAATGCTTTGCAGTGCATTTAAAAAAATGTTAGTCCAGACTTTAGAATAAAATTATAATAAAAAAGAAAGAGATTTGCTGATTAACGCATATTCAAGTATTTTTAATAGCATTACGCGATGTTATCTTTATATATACGATTTTCTTAGAACTTCGCTATCTCTTTCTGATTTCTTTAGCTACTGGTCTAACTAGTCTAATTAAAAGCACATAGGTATCTGAATTAAGTTGCACGGACACTAATAGCTTGGAGAATTGTTGAAACTAGAGATTGTAAATATGTTAATAATAATGTGCGCATCAATTTAAAGCGAGCATAAGAGAGTTAGCTATCCTAGCGATGTTTCAAATAAGGATTTTTATTTAATACGTTTATTTTTTCAGGAAATTAATAAGTATAGGACAGCAATAGGGTAATCGTTTAGATCACGATTATCAAAATAGTAAGTATAGATAGGTGAGACAGACGATAAAAGTTATGAATGACACCAGCTAAAGAGAGGATAGCATTGATATCACATAAGTATGTTTCATCTCTCATCTCTTACAAGCTGAAATAAAATATTACTATTAGGTAGTTGGTCTTGGTTGAGTCAAAGAAGCACGCTTCACAAAATATAATTAATGTTTTATAAACGCTACACCTTCATGCTGTTAAATACAATTTATTACAAGCTTATATCTTTTCATATCCTGTCACGCAAGTCAAGCTTGTTGAAGAACGTTTAAAGCACGTAGGTAGGTAGTACTGTACGATTTATTACTTGTAAATGCATGGAAACATTTATTTTTAGATAACTCCGCAGCATTTCCTCTACTTTATTTCAACAATACCATATTTACACATTAAAATATATATATTTCATCTATAATTTTCAACATAATTATTCTTTTTAGCATAGGTAATATGCATAGGTATACACCTACCTGCGGTATCTCCTGTTCGGTTCCAATCTATCTTCTATAATATAATAAAACTGTAACAGATCCAATTCTGTACATTGAAGATATTTTGAAAATTTTTGTTGGAGGGCATTCTATAATCGATACTGAAGCCAAAACTGCAATTTGTTTCATTTTTGTCTGTCTGTCTGTCTGTCTGTCTGTCTGTCTGTCTGTCTGTCTGTCTGTCTGTCTGTATCTTGGCCGCGCATCACGCCGAAACTACTGAATGGATTCGAATGAAACTTGGTACGATTTGAGTTTATACTTCGAGGTAGGTTATAGGATACTTTTTATCCCGAAATTCAGCACGGTTCCCTAGGGAGAGGGGAAGAAAGTTAAAACATGTATTTAGCTGTAATTCATTAACGCGTAGTTCGATTTAACTCATTCTTTCCTTTTTGTTAGAAAGGTAGTACTTTAAGTATTGTCCCGTAAATATTTCAAGGTCATAGGTTTTTTAGTTTAGAAATGACAGACATTACAATCCTCAGTATCGGGTTCAAATTACTTGGGACCCGGATCTTTGAACGTACGGCTTATTTTAAACTGGTGTTCGTTTAAATTTATGTTTGTCGGTCTGTCTATTTATTCCAGCTAATCTCCGAAACGGCTGGATCGATTTTAATGGAACTTTCAATGTTATAAGGAGTAACTTAGGCTACATTTAGTTTAGGTACATAAAAGAATTATGGGATCCGATCCGATCCTATATAAAAACCTAAATCTACGCGAACGAAGTTGCGGGGATCGGCTAGTTATCCTCTATAAGAGAAAATCTATTCTTCTGCGATACATCAGCATCCCTACAGACTACTAAGGTATGATGAACAGCTGTTAATAAGAACCCATTCGACTCCGGCAACGCACCCTCTGCGTTTTGCACAGTTTTTGCTATATGCCAGCAACGCGCCTCATGCGTTTTGAGTTTGACTATCTCTCACCTAATGTAACTAATATATATATATAACATCTCAATAACCTTACCAAACTCTGTTGAAATAGGCATTAAGTTTTCTGAATCATTCCAAGCCTGACTTTAGTACCTACGTTAGTACGTTATTCCCTAGTATGTTTTAACTATCTGACTTGAAGTCATAGATTATAATAATAATATTATATATTATTATGTAGTTGTTGTACGTCTAATAACGAAACAGACATTTCCGTGTCCAGTGCGAGCAAGTAGGTACGGGTATGTGCGCGGTGCTTCGATGGAAGTGCAGGTGTTTATAATCTCGGCGAGGAATGCAGGGGCAGGTGACAGGACGAGCGTTCTCCGGCGTTAGAGCTCAAATCACGTCTATAAACCGCAGGACTATGACCACCCATAGACTTAGGAAGCACACCTATACTAGAAACATATTTATTTTAAAAATTCTATCATAAGTAGGTATAGGTACATAATATGCAACTTGTTGGTGCTCTCTAGTATTTCCAATTTTCAGTGAGAGGTATGTTCTTCTGCCGGGATAAAATGTCGACTTTATAACTTCGATGGTCCAATGCGTAACTGATCCTAATCTACATCGATGTCCTAAACAAGTTGATCTGCCTTATTATCACCTTCTTTTTTAACTTAAGAGCAAAAGTTTTGTCGGAGTAACTTCATTCCTTCTACCAAAGTATAAACCACTCGCTTCCTACCATATCAGGAATGTGGAGAGCCGTTGAAGAATTAGAGTAAGTGAGTAACCGACATAGTTCAACGGGTTGCAAGGTGTAGTACAGGCAATGTGATATGGTTGGCGCACGTAGAAGATGCTGGAATGTCGACCTCGCCCACTAGAGACGACGAGTCAGTCGTGACGGTGGATACAAATGGCCCATGACTGCAGCGGTGGAAGTCCCTACAAGAGACCTATGTCCAGCTGTGGACGTCTATCTGTTGATGACGAACGACCTATAACTTTATTTTATTACCAGCATTTTTAAGTACATAAATTAATTCTTGCCAGCATTTCTAAGTCTATGGCATTAGTGTAATAGCGTAATTCTAGACGACTACATATATATGGTATGGTAAGTAGGCAGTAACAGGCTAACAGGATTAAAAAGTGTCGCGACAGGTGGCCAGTGCACCAGCGCGCCGGCGGTGTTAGAAAATCGTTAGAGCAGAGATAGACGTTCGCTTCCTTCACCTTGCCTTGCTTGTAATTTATAATGCGGTACATACTAGTTTATGGAAAAAAATATCTAACATTTAATCACTTTAATTAGGCGGGATGCTTTTATCTCTATAGCTATACGATGTTTTGTTAATTGTTTTGTTTCAAATTTTTGTATTTTTAACCCCCGACGAAAAACGACGGGGTGTTATAAGTTTGACGTGTCTGTGTGTGTGTGTGTGTGTGTGTGTGTGTGTGTGTGTGTGTGTGTGTGTGTCTGTCTGTTCCCCTGTGGCGCTCAAACGGGTGGACCGATTTGAATGCGGTTTTTTTTGTTTGAAAGGTGAATTAGTCGAGAGTGTTGTTAGCTATGTTTGATGAAAATCGGTCCAAGATGGCCGCCGCTACAAAATGGCGAATTACATATTTTTTCACAATTCCCTTAATATGGGTATCAAATGAAAGGGCTTGACTAGTAGATTAGCACTATGCAAATCCAAGATGGCCGCCGCCACAAAATGGCGAATGTCGGGGGTTTTTTAAATTTTTAATTTATACTTGTTTTCTACATATTTCGTATCCATTTTCTACTTCCTTAAACGTGTTAATTACTGGCTATACCTATTACCTACTTACGTAGTACCTACTTCTGAAAATATAGGTACCATCTCCTTTATTAGGTACTCCGTACTGATTAGATTTTTCTATTCAATGCAATTTAGTTAAGCCATCCACAAATTGTCTCCTCAAATCATAGACAAGATTTATAAGATTCATGTATGTATGTAGGTATGTGGTCCTGGGCTATGCCTTCATCAAAATGTAAGTACCGCGTCAACTGCGAACACGAATATAGTCTGTTCGTTTCCTTACGGTCGCCTTTTGTGTCTTGCCGCCTCCGCCGCGCGGTATTTTGCCAAAGGTACCGCCGTGACTTCAAAGCATGCCGCGCGGGTGTACAGGCACAAGGGGTTTTGGCGTTTTATACCTACTCATATTTTTTCATTAAAATTCTCTTTCCTTTTTATATTTTTTTATATTCGTATTTTATTACAATATTGTAACCATAAACATAAAATATAATATTCTCATGAACACGGGTCTTCTCTCAAAATGAGAAGGATTTTAACCATAGTCTACCACGCTGGCCAAGTGCGGATTGGCAGACTATTCGTAGATTCTGTTAGAATAGAAAAAAATTACAAACAGAAAAAAAGTAATAAAAATAAAAGCAGAAAGAGCACCTGCGCCTGTACCGACACTAAGTTACCGAACGAGCTATATAAGATTAATGTATTGTATGTATGTGGTCCACAGACCACACAGATTCTACATAGCTACACTAAATGTTAGATCTCTTCTCAGTAGTGAAAGACTTCTACAGCTTGAACATGCTTTGTCAGACATAAAGTGGTCTATAATTGGAATTTCCGAAGTAAGAAGACAAGGATGGCATATAGAAGAGAAAGATAACTATATAATATATTACTATGGAGAAACGAAAGGTGAACGCGGAGTTGGATTTATTGTCAAAAAATCCAAATATATCCAAGTGCAAGACTTCATACCAATATCAGAAAGAGTTGCTCTGATTCATGTCAAACTTAACGAAAAACTGTTCTCAATCATAGAATGTTATGCTCCCACTGAACGGGCTGAAATGAAAGAAATTGAAGAGTTTTATGATTTTCTTCGTGAAGCTGTGGAAAAAAGTACAACAAACATTATATTAATGGGCGACATGAATGCAAAGATTGGTCAAACCACAGATGTTGACTGTCTTGTTCTAGGGAAATACGGATATGGGAAAAGGAATGAGAGAGGGGAACTTTTTATTGATTTCTGCCAACAACACAAACTTAGCATAATGAACACAATGTTTAAAAAACCTCAAAGTAGAAGATGGACATGGAGATCTCCAGATGGCACCACTCTAAATGAAATCGATTTCTTTACAACTAATGTTCCAGGAATAATAGAGGATGTGAGCACGTTAAGTAGATTTAAATTTCCTAGTGACCATCAATTAGTTAGAGCAAAGTTAAACCTAGATGGTGGAAAAAAGTCACGAAAACACTACAACAAGAAACCTCTGACAAATTTTGACCCAATAACCTTCCAAAGAATTTTAACTCAGGCATTACCACAATATTGTGATCTCCATCGTTGTTCATCTTTACAAGAGTACTACAACAGCGTTGAAAACTGTATGCTTTACAGTGTTGCAGAAGCTAAAGTACCAAAGTTTAATAAAAACAAAAACATTATAACAGAGGAAATAAAAGAGCTCATCAATGAAATACATAATTTAGTATACAAACCGAAAAAAACAAAACAAGAAAAAGCGAAATTGAGTAAGCTATACAGAGAAATTAACGATAAATTAAAAATTAACGAAAACAATTACAGGCTGGAAACTTTTGAAAGGTATATTAATGAGTCAGGAGCTATTAAAAAAGCCTACAAGAGTTTGAGTTCTTCAAAAAGCCTGATGTGTCACTTGAAATCTAAGACTGGTGCTTTAGCAACTAACAGAAAAGAAATTACACATATAGCTACCAAATTTTTTGAAAATCTCTATGCTAAAAAACGTCATCTAAAGGATACAACAATACCAACTGTGCCCAACGATGATCCCGTTCCTTTATTTATGGAAAATGAAATAGAACACTCTATAAAGAAATTGAAACTAGGAAAAAGTCCCGGGCCAGATGGAATTAGTAATGAAATGATAATAGCTGGAAAAGATGCTCTCACAAAACCCCTAACTGAAATATTTAACCGTATCATACAAGAAAAAGCAATCCCTACACAGTGGACATTCTCGGACATCATATTACTTTATAAGAAAGGAGATCCTAAACTTATATCAAACTACAGACCGATCAGTCTAATGTCCTGTTTGTACAAAGTGTTCGCGAGTACATTACTGCGCCGAATCACTCCAAAAATTGATGAGAACCAACCTATAGAACAAGCCGGTTTCATGAAAAACTATTCAACTATAGATCATATACATACTCTAAAAATGATAATAGAGAAATATAATGAATTTTCAATGCCTTTGTATATAGGATTCATAGACTACTCCAAGGCCTTTGACTCCATAACACATGACTCAATATGGCGTGCTTTAGCTGAACAAGGACTAAATAATGACTACATAGAAATTCTGAAAGTAATTTATAATAACAGCAAAGCAAGAGTCAAAACAGATTTACCAGGGCCACTTTTTAACCTCGAACGTGGAGTTAGGCAGGGAGATCCCTTATCCCCAAAATTGTTTATATCAGTCCTTGAGCACATATTTAGAAATCTAGATTGGAACAAAATAGGTCTCAAACTACACGGAAAATATCTGACACATCTAAGATTTGCGGATGATCTGGTACTGCTAGCTGAAGATCATAAAGAATTACAATATATGCTACAAACTCTCAGTGAGTATAGTAACTCAGTTGGCTTAGAGATCAACATTGAAAAAACCAAAGTTATGACAAATGTAAATAAAATATCCGTCATACTGCAATCAACCAGCATTGAATATGTGGAAGAGTATACTTATCTTGGACACCAAATCTCCTTCAACAGCGGAATGGACAAAGAGATCAATAGAAGAATAGCAAACACATGGAAGAGGTACTGGAGCATGAAGGAGATATTTAAGGGCGCGCTTCCAATTAAATTAAAAACAAAAGCTATGGAGGTCTGTTTAACTCCATGTTTAACATATGCCTGTCAAACCTGGACGCTTACAAAAAAACAATTAAACAAAATAGAAACAACTCAAAGAGCAATAGAGAGGAGTTATCTCGGAATTAAGATAAAAGATCGAATAAATAACTCAGAAATAAGGCACCGCACCCAAGCAAAAGATTATTCTTAAATCCAAGTGGAAATGGGCTGGCCATCTACAAAGACTGAAGGACGACAGATGGACAAAAATAGCAACTAACTGGTACCCACCTGGAAAGAAAAGGAAACGGGGCAGGCCATTCAAAAGATGGGACGATCCTATAGTCAAGATAGCAGGACGAGTCTGGACAACATTAGCCAGAGAACGGGCCAGATGGAAGGATTTGGAGGAGGCTTTTACCGCGTAAAGCGGTCCTTATAATAGAAAAATAAGTCAAAATAAATAAGTTATGATATCATACAGAAACAGCAGCAGTGGTGGTAGACGCCTACTTATCTCTCAAGTTAAGAGTGCTCGAAAAAGTGCGAAGAATGTAGAAAAAAAAAATATTGTATCTAAAAACAAAAAATAATATGTTAAAGTACATGCGAGCCTAGCAATAAAGAAAACAATTGGAAAATGTTATTTTTAAATATATACCCCTATTGTCAATGTTTTTGTAAATTATGTAATTTGTACTTAATTGTAAGGAATTAATAAAGCTATTTTATTTTATTATTATTTTATGTATGTGGTCCTGGGCTATGCCTTATCAAAATGTAAGTACCGCGTCAACTGCGAACACGAATACATTCCTGAGGAAAACTAAGTTCTAAAATCGTTTGTTATGTAAAACTGTCGGCCACCTGGCGTCTGCATACCAACACTACCATCACAGAGCGATCTGTGACTGCCATAAACTAACCGTTGATTGTTATTCTAACGGCCATACTCATTTAAGCAAATCGGCATTTTATGCTGATACGAGCGTGAAATAATGATCTTGAGAAGACAAACAATGGCTTTCATATACATCGGCTGTGATTTCCGTTGCTTTGCTTAATGTCAATAGATAAATGAGTGTTGTATTCAATGTGGCTTGTGGGCGCTTTGCACCTGCCAGCGCTACGCAGGGCTGCACGCTCGTGGAAAACTTTCAGTTAGTCACAACAATTGCGTAAAACTAGCTATTTTATCATCATCTGCATCATTATCACCCTATAACCCATTACCGGCCTACTACAAGGCAAGACACTGATCAAGTGCGGATTGGTAGACTTCACACGCCTGAGAATATTATGGAGAACTCTCAGGCATGCTGGTTTCCTCTCGACGTTTTATGCAAAAAATTAACTTGGTTTAATCGAAAAATTTTGTTACTTTACACACTAACAGTAACCGGGACGTTGGCTTGACACACGACCGTGTGTCTAGATCCTTACAAGATTCCTATAAGAAATTCTATAGACAATGTTAATAAAGAAGATTATAAAATTAAAGTAGATACTAATATTATGTACCTACATGGTATGGTTTTATTATTTGTGTTAGAATTGGGAGAAAATTTTATACTTACGTGTTATATTTGTATTTCTGGAAGTTTTACCATAGTGATTCACATAGGACACGTATGTACTTACTTATGTTAGTACGCCATGAATATATTAACATGTTATATTAAACGTTGTTTTTCTGTTCACAGCAGCCCTAGAGGCACAATAATTACAGAATAGACTCTCTAACACGATTCTAATAGGAAACGCATAATGGCTGGCCCGCGGGCCGCGGCCGCCACCTGCTGCACCTCTCCAATCGCAGTGTTGCACTATAACCACTGCATGACCGTACAAAATACAGATACATACGTGAGCACTTGATTGTGAAAGCCGGCAAATTGTAAAACATCTAGACATGCTGCATATCATCATCGCGTGCCATCTTCCTTATACTGAAGTTTGTCAACATTCGAAAAGCCTGTCTATTCAGAGTGCTTAGTCTAAGTTGAAGCGCTCCAAAACTAAAAGTACACTAGAAGTATACTATTGATCGAATCACAAATTACTTCAGAGCAAAATGAACCCAAAAACTCTTTTTTTAGGTCCATTTTACTCTGAAGTCATGGTGATTCGATCAATAGTATACTTATAGTATACTAAAAAGTTTTGGAGCGCTCCAAACTGAGACTAAGCACTCAGTGCTGATTTCTTTAAATCTGAGTAACTTAGTCCGGTCCACCCCTTTATGTCGTCCAACCACTTGCGTCTCTGGCGCACTGGAAATCTCTTTCCAGCAATTTTTCCTTCCAGAATGAGTCTTGGGAAGGAAAAATGCTGCATAACATACCTATAAACTTACCTAGCCATCTTACAAATAAATCAATCTTTTTGATGACCTCCCTGGCGCAGTGGTGAGCGCTGTGGTCTTACAAGTGGGAGGTCCCGGTTCCATGAGTCATGATCAATGATCATATAAAATACACAGATTTATGACTGTAGTAAATTACTGTAGTTGATTGTGTAAGGTGGCGTTTATGTAGAAAAATAGCGAGTGAAAATGTGACGAGGCGTAGACAAAGGTCGCGTCTATGTACCCGTTTATAACGCTATAGGTATTAGGTACATAGATCTAAGATCTAGACTGTACTATGCCATTTACCTACAGCTATAGATATAAGATGCACGGGTTTTCTTTAATTCTTTATTTAAGAATAGACTTTTGTATAAGGATTAAGGATTATTGTATCTATTTGTACCCAAATTCGAATCTTTATGTTTCCCTCTAGTTACTAATTTACCTTTAGTAGGTACCCTAAGTATCAAGTTACCTACTTAAAACTGTTGCTTCTCCATAATAATTATTATAAAATACATACGTAGTAGGTCACTGGTATATCAAAATTAGAATACACCTACATAACACCTAAGTAGGTAATATTCTATTGCAGATAAATTAGGATGTTCCTACGCGTAAAGGACGTTGATCTCAATCAGTACTAAATAATAATCCCGCATATAAATAAAGTAAAAAATCAACTCATCCGCAATCAACTCAACAACCAGTCATCAGACGGCCAGTACACAGGAAGTCTAAGCCACGGCGCAAAAACTGCATGAATATTAGCACAGGCCAGCCGTAAACTAGACCGGACTCATTAGACGTAGAAAATGGAATATGAACACCTGCCGCAGGAAAATGACGATTTTCTTGGACCGCGGTGGGCACTTTACATCGACTTGTAACGATACGATATTCTGCTCGTATAACAGATACTTTGCTTCGGATTCGCTCGTCCTTTTCAGCCGTCAGAGTTATATCATGAACTGAGAAATCCCTTTCTAAAAATTTTCGACTGTGCAATCAAAACCTTTCCCCATCCTTTCCCCGAAAATTGCTTATTTTATTACACTATCGCATAATTATCTAAAATCTTTACAAATGTTGTTACAAAGAAAGTTTATAAAATAAGTATATTATAATTAATATCTATAAATACTACTTAATATAATAAAGCGGAAGAGTTTGTTTGTTTGAATGCGCTAATCTCTGAAAGTAGGTACCTGTAGGTCGGGTTGAATTTTTTTTTTGCATTTGGTACTCGTATTTTTGGGGAAGGTTATAGGTTATTTAATATCCTGAAAATCCTCCCCGAAGGGGGTAAAATGGGGGTAGTTTGTATGAAAGTCCTATGTTTTTAAAGTTACAGACCTGAAAATCGGCATTTAGATTATTAGTTTTAAATAATAAAAACCTGTTTAAGTTATTCTGGAAAATCTCCCCTTAAGAATGGTAAAATAGGGGATGAAAGTTTCTATGGGAAGTTGATGTAATTTTTTGCAGTTACATTTTTTCAGTCGAGGACCTGGAGATTGACAGGCTACTATTTTATCCCGGGAAAACAAAGAGTTCCCCTGGAACTTTTGCAAAACCTAATAGGTACTGCGGACGAAGTCGAGGGCAAGAGCTAGAGTAGTCATGAATAAAAAACTGAATCACAAATCACAATTTAAAAAAGTTAATAATAGATATCATTACCGACAAATACCTACGAGTTCGAGAACCTTAATTCCTACGTATGAACATGGATAGGTAGGTCTGTAACTACAACATATTTACTCTAGTTTAATTTTTAAATTTACGGATACACGGGGTGTTTGAAATTTTATCTTTTGAAGTTTCAGAAAAGTCCAACTAGTTGAAATGTAGGTTCGTTAGCTAACATGCGAGTAATACGTAATTAGAATTTACTAAAATTTGTTTGGTTTGGTGTGAAAATAGTTTGTTGAAAATATTAAATTGACATAACTAAACGGTAAACTGAGTAATAAAAAAACGTTACCTCGATTAGCCGAGTAACTTTAGAAACAATAATTAACTGACAGGTACTACCATGGTACTACTTATAATTTTGATGAGATACTATCGAGCAAGATGTTATCATTTGAACAGGTAGGTAGGTACTTTAGTATTTAAAACAAATTATTAACATTATAATAAACATAATTTATTCAAATTAAAGTATTAGTAAATAACTATAAATACTTATTTGCAAAAATCAAATACTTTTTAAAATTAAACGCCAAGATAGCTCGATAGACTATTATTAACAAACAAATAAATAAATAGATAGACCCCTTAATAATTATTATTTAATAGAATGTAAGTAACACTTTTTGCAAAACACACACTAAAGATTATTTCTAACTCCTCTTTGCTCGGCATTTTTCCATATTTTTTACCTATTATAGCTATTATATAAATAAGATTTTTGTATAATCCTAGTGCCATATTTAATGTAGGTAAATGTAATCTCTCTCTAATTAGATAAAAAATTGAGTAACAGTTGACGTTATAAATGATGCTGCAGGGTGACCTGTATTTGGTTACTTAGTTTTCTCATTGTTTATTTTTTAGAAACACCCTGTATAAAGTTAAGACGGGCCACCTGTGCACACGGCGCGGTTCTCACCACGCCCCCGCGCCGCCGCGTCAATATTGACACTGATTAAATCAATCCGCTATCTCCCAAACCTGTTGCAGAGGAAGTGCACCTATACACACGTGTTCTGTAAAATTCCTAGATTAGTAATCTCTAAATTCTTTAAAAACAAGCCGTTTTTCTATGTTTCATCCACAAGTGACTTGAATCGAACCGTGCTTCTATCACATTACATCATTGGCTTCTATCGATGAAGATAGAATATACCTACCTACCTAATGATAAATTTTATCAGATTAATTTAATTCGGGATCTTGGTATTAACTATTTTACAATTTGATTAGGTAATTAGGTAGCCTATATAATAATGTCGCAGGCATTTTGTGCGAATCCGCCGTTTATTACAATTTCGTCGTCGTCAGTTTATAAAATACTAGCGGACCCGGCAGACGTCGTCCTGCCCGCTATTAGCGCCACCTACCGGGTCCAATTTTTCTACTTATAAACCTTCCTCTTGAATCACTCTATCTATAAAAAAAAACCGCATCAAAATCTGTTGCGTAGTTTTAAAGATTTAAGCATACATACGGACATAGGGACAGAGAAAGCGACTTTGTTTTATACTATGTAGGTACCTACTTGTAGTGATTCCGAAGGCAAAATGACAACTTGTTCAATTGTTACAATATACGAATTTTGCGTAGGTACTACTCGTGTACATAGTTTGTAACGTGGACGCGCGCGTGCATCTTTCCAATTTATATACAAGAGACCCTCTTCAACTATGCGACGAAGCTGCGGAGGCCCGATCGACGGAGCCCCGCTTCACGGATCTCCTTTTTCTGGGTGGTTTAAAAAGAAATAACGGATTCGCACAAAATACCTGCGGTATCTATACTACATATTTATACTATTAGGAAAAGGTAATTACCGAAACTAGGTATATAGCTTGATGCTTGAAAGGATATTAATAAAGGTAAGTAATTGGTAAAAGTCATAGAAAAGCATAAAACTTGGGGCTTTTTGCTTCTCTGTTGGTGTATGAACCTAAAGTTTTAGGTCCCCATATTGTCCGCATATGAAGCTTAGAGTTGTAAAGATACACTACTTAATCATATTTACTTTGATGCAAGCGGTTGCGTTGTGTCAATCAAATAAATAAAAATTATAGCACTAATCGTTGGCGCCGCTATTAAAATTTCTATATTTGTGGGAAATTTGAATAACTGGTTTTCCGCCGCCGTCTCATTATAAGCGTACTTTATTATAGTTTAATACTACGTACCAGCATTGGCGAGATACACCTACGTAATATTATTTATGCTTTATTAAAGCAAGAGCCCACGACGACGGACGGCCAGACCTTCGTTATTTTAAAAAAGCTGAAAGTTGGCTGAAAGTTTCTCTGTGTATTGTCCCCAACACAGGGAGGAACGATCAGCGACTATGAAGTTGAGATCATGGTTAATTTGCGAGATAACAGGTAGGTAATAAAGATGTAAAAAATCTTACGTCAAAGTAGGTACCTAGTAAGTCTAATTTTTTTATATTATAGATATGTATATACCTACTTCGCATAATAGGTGCCCCACTCGCACCCATGAAGGTATAAGCATATAGGTATAACACTCTATTTATAGTTCGCTCCATACAAAAACCTGTCGTAGCACGCGCTAAGTGATGGTAATGATGATATACGAAATGAGGTTTGATTATACGGACCCTATATTAGTATGTTAATGTATTTTTTTTGTCCCTTCCAATGGAGCGTTTGTTTTTATAAAAATTATAACACATGGTTAGTAAGTACCTACTATCTCATTAGACTAAACTATTGTTCAATTAGGTAAAAGTATCTAATTATTATTAGATATCATAAACGGATATCTAGCTACCCCAAATAATGAGATTAGGCTCCATTGCAGTAGTGTACTCCATACAAGACAGATAAATACGATATTATAAATAAATAAAAATAAAATAAAATAGCTTTTTATTATTATTCCTTACTACTAAAGTACATAATTATTTTACGCAAAACAAGTGACATAATTTAATAACATTAACAATAGGGGGTATAACCTTAAGTACCTAGGTGTCTACCACCACTGCTACTGTTTTTGTATGTTACGATAACTAAGTTTACTTATTTTAACTTAATTTTGGTTATTGTAAGGACCGCTCTACGCGGTAAAAGCCTCCTCCAAATCTTTCCATCTGGCCCGCTCTCTGGCTATTGTTGTCCAGATTCGTCCTGCTGTCTTGACTATAGGATCGTCCCATCTTTTGAATGGCCTGCCCCGTTTCCTTTTCTTTCCAGGTGGGTACCAGTTAGTTACTATTTTTGTCCATCTATCGTCTTTTAGTCTTTGTATATGGCCAGCCCATTTCCACTTGGATTTAAGAATAATCTTTTTAATGTCTTTTGCTTGGGTGCGGTGCCGTATTTCTGTGTTATTTATTCTATCTTTTATCTTTATTCCGAGATAGCTCCTCTCTATTCCCCTTTGAGTTGTTTCTACTTTGTTTAGTTGTTTTTTTGTAAGCGTCCATGTTTGACAGGCGTATGTTAAACATGGAGTTAGACATACCTCCATTGCTTTTGTTTTTAATTTAATTGGAAGCGCGCCCTTGAATATCTCCTTCATGCTCCAGTACCTCTTCCATGTGTTTGCTATTCTTCTGTTGATCTCTTTGTTCATAACAAAATAGGTCTCAAACTACATGGAAAATATCTGACACATCTAAGATTTGCGGATGATCTGGTACTGCTAGCTGAAGATCACAAAGAATTACAATACATGCTACAAACTCTCAGTGAATATAGTAACTCAGTTGGCTTAGAGATCAACATCGAAAAAACTAAAGTTATGACAAATGTAAAGAAAATACCCGTCACACTGCAATCAACCAGCATTGAATATGTAGAAGAGTATACTTATCTTGGACACCAAATCTCCTTCACCAGCGGAATGGACAAAGACAAATACGATATTAGTTCGCCATAATCTTATAAACTTCGTATATATTCTTTTATTTGCCAAAGCGTAGACGCTAAACCTTCTCAGCGGCGATCGGGGCACGATCTCAAACAAATAGTGATCACTGCAAATAAAGGCTAAGGGGAAACACCATTATAAGTGTTGTATTTATTTAATGCTTATCACAAATAATGGTTAGGAATAATGGCTCTATCGCAAATATTTGAATTACCTACTATTCAATAAGATACGTAAAATATGTTTATTAAAAACAATATTCATATAATATGAGTTCAAAAACTTAAACCATATTTAAAAAAAAAATCGGCCAAGTGCGTGGCGGGCCACGCGCAGTGTAGGGTTCCGTAGTCACAATCCTCGAAAAACAGATATAACTCCTTAACCTGTGAACCCTACTTAGCCGTGATAGTTTTCCTTTAAAATTGATTATATACCCTACTGCTGTGAATTTTTTCAAGTTCCTATATACTGCCATTTGGCTGATAGAGGGGGGGGGGGGACACTTGACTCTAATAAAAATTTGCACTTTAAAACATCATATTTTACAAACGGATCTAGAAATCGAAAAATGATGTTCCCACACCCACAGTATTTTTAAAAGACCTATTCAACGATACCCCACACTATGGGGTAGACGAGAAAAAAAATATTCATCCCCACTTTACATGAAGGGGAGCTCTTACCCTAAAAAAAAATATTTATCAAAATTTTATTTCACCATTTTGTGATTAATATTTGTGATTAATATTTATACTCATGCCAAATTACGGATTTCTAGCACTAATAGTCTCTGAGATTAACCGAGGACGGACGGACAGACGGACAGACGGACAGACGGACGGACATGGCGAAACTATAAGGGTTCCTTGTTTACTACGGAACCCTAAAAAATGGGCTGAATATTGATTATGACGTAGGCATCCGCTAAAAAGGATTTTCCCGGTCCCATTTTACCCTTTGGGTACGGAACCCTAAAAATTATGTAAGTATTCTCTTATCATTAATACATAACGAACAATTAACAAAGTGTAGTGTTAGTTGTTAGCAAGTAAGTACTAGACGTTGTTTATTTTCCTGAGCGGATGTTTTTTAGTGTCAAATTGATAACAGCTACAACAGAGCAGCTTGTTTCTTAGAAACCATCCCACATCCTTCCAAATCACATCGTCCTCGGCAATTAACGGAACAAACGGACCGATTAAATTTTTTGCATCACTTCCCTAGAGCGATTTAAAAACTATATCGGACGAATTGGCATCGTTCGCCAAAAAATCTAAACGGGCATTAAAATCGAATCGAACGATAGAGCCAGCACACACACACGCTCCTGTCGTAGGTTTTATGAATTTTATTAAAATGTTATTTTCGGCACATTTTCACAAGAACCAACTTTTATGGTCGTCAAATAGGCACCATAAAAGTTGGTTCTTGTGAAAATGTGCCGTTGTTGTCGTGGTACGCGTAAGATTGTAAAATAGATATACTTAATTAGGAATGCTTGCATGCATATCATTAATTTTTAGCCTATAATAATAATAATAATAATAATTCGAGCTTGTCGCCATCCCGGCGAGTCACTCAGACATGTGCTTTCGGGATGTTCAGCGCTTGCTAACACTGAGTATCTGCACAGGCACAATCAAGCAGCCAAAATCCTTCACCAGGAGCTTGCTCTAAAGTACGGTCTCCTGGATGAGAAGTTACCGTACTATAAGTACACACCGGTCCCTGTTCTCGAGCGTAACGGAGTCCGGCTCTATTGGGACCGGTCCATCATCACGGACAGGACAATTCTAGCGAATAAGCCTGACATCGTGATAATGGACCGGGCACAGTCGAGGGTGTTTTTGGTGGACATCACCATCCCATATGACGAGAACCTCGTGAGAGCTGAGACAGAGAAAAAGCGTAAGTATCTCGATCTGGCTCACGAGGTTTCCGCCATGTGGCATGTGGAGTCCACTGAAATCATCCCTATCGTCATATCTGCGAATGGTTTGATCCCAGTCAGCCTCGCTCACTATCTGAAGCGACTGGGATTCCGTGGCAGTTCGCTCGCAGCCAGGATGCAGAAAGCGGTGTTGCTAGACTCGGCTTGGATGGTCCGCCGATTTCTCAGCCTGTCGCCCTGACCCCCGGCCGTCTGGTCTCCCCTGCCGGGGTGTAAACCTCCGCCCGGTACAATATGTATTTATGTAATGTGTATGTAAGTTTATTTATTTTTGTGTATTTATGTATGTTATATTATTTCTCTTTGGCTTTTATATGTATTTATTTTGTACACGGGCGTGAGAGAAAGATATATAGACATAATAATAATAATATTAAATCTTTATTGAAAGTAACATAGTATGAGTAAGTATATAGACTTTCTAAGTTTCTATGTTGGCAAAGTCTATTCACACCATCACACAAAATGTCTGAGACACGTTTTCTACGCAATATGTACTCCGGGTAAAAAAATGAAACCTAAGCTACGCGAACGATGTTTGCGTGCACTTTCTAGTAATGTATTAAAAAAAAGATTAAAAAGTCACAAGGACCAAGTTGAATACAACGCTAAACTAGAATTCAAAAGTAGCAGGGTGTATGTTTCCTCTATAACGCCCACCTAACAACCGGAGATTTTTTAATAATTGGCAACAGCTGCAGCGGCAGGATAGATCAGGTGTTTTTTGCCAATTCTATATGGACATATCCATAATGGCTTGTTGTGAAATCAATGACGCTAAATTACAGTTTCCAAAGTCGTTAGTCGCCGGCGCTCTTATTGGTTTGCCGACGTTTACAATAAAATGCAATAAAATCGGATCGGAAGATGGTCAATTGGTCATGTTTTTTAGGTGTGATCTTGCACGTTTAGTTTAACAGAGTCAGATTGTGCGACTTTAGTTTTAAATCGACTTCCAAAAAGGAGGAGGTTCTAAATTCAGCGCGTATTTTATTTTATTTTTATATTAAGTATAACTAGTTTTTATGTGGTATATTTCATTAGATACGAACTACACTAGTAGATACTAGATAACAACCAACTTTGTAAAAGTATTTTCCAATAGAACTTTGACGGTGTCGCCTGGTTAATGACCATGTCAAAGGCCTTCGCCTTCGACATGTTTAGCCGGGAGATAGTGACAAATTTTCTGTCACTATCTCCCGGTCCATTAGTTAAATGTGTATATGTGTATATGTCCATTGTAGACCAGTGTCGATAATTTTTGAAACCAAAAAAAATCACAGTAGGATGAAACCCATTGGAAAAGGAGGAGAATATTATAAAAATAAAAGGAAAAATAATTTACGGGCGATCTGAGCTCGGGAAGGGGAAGGGGGGAGTTTTAAGGGTAAAAAACGGTTTATCTCGATTTCCGGCAAAACTACAAGTCCTATGGAAAAAAATTAAATGGCAAAGTTGTAGGTACCTAATAAAAAGATCTATCTACCCTAATCTATTAGTTAAATGTGTATAAATATACGAGTAACAATGACAATAGATAGGGGTGAAGAAAAAAATGCCTTAGATTAAATCGTTATTGTATAAGTGTTAACATTACTTGAGGTCATCAGGAACAGGTGTGTATTTCAACCCTGTGTCGTTGAGCAGCGTGACGACCCAGGCGCCCGCAGGCAGCCGGCCCGACTGCAACAGCTTCACAGCAGCAGCCACGTTAGCGCCGCTCGTGTAGCCCACAAACAATCCCTCCTTCTCACCGATAAGCTTCCTATACTCTACCGCTTCCTCGTCAGTGACACTAAGGGTCCCGTCCATGTGGTCGTAGTTAAATAAATCAGGCACCAAACCATAGCCCGAGCCTTGCAACAAATGCAAAGGTTTCGTTATCGGATCACCTTTGATAGGCTCCGAGCCGGCCGGCTCTACGACGTAGCACGACACTTTCGGATGCACTTCCTTCAAAAACCTCGATGTGCCGGCAAACGTGCCAGCGGTACCCACCGTATCTAAAAAAGCATCGACTCGATGACCGGTCTGCCTCCAAATTTCAGGTCCGGTACTATAGTAGTGTGAACCCGAATTCATTTTGTTGCTGAACTGGTTCACTTGGTACGCTCCCGTTTCTTCGCTTATTCTTATAGCTTCTTCTTCTGCGGCTCGCGCGTCCGCTAAGGTCACATTACCGTACGTCCCTTCCACCTGAGGTACCCTGACGCATGTTGCGCCGAGCGCTTCCATGTGTATCGCTCTCTGCACGCTGTTACCTTTAGGCATGGCTAGAGTTAGGGGATGTCCTAAAACTGCACACACCACTGCTAGGCCACATCCCTGATTGCCCGAAGTAACTTCTACGACTGAATGTCCCGCTTTCAATTCTCCATTCTCCCGCGCGCTATTTATCATGTACAGCGATGACCGATCTTTGACTGACCCTCCAGGGTTCATAAACTCACATTTTGCTAGTATACGTCCGGGTCCAGGCCATAATCTGTCGAAAGCAACAAGGGGTGTATTTCCGATGAGGTCTAATGCAGATGAGCAAATGTCAGTCTTCATTTCACCAGTCTGAGCCATTTTGTGGCATTCAAAATCACGTAAGTAATTATAATTGTATCGCGATCAATATGCCGCCTTTTATGCAGTCAGTATGCTTCTAGTGCGGATCTTTGTGACTGTAGTGCAAGTGCATGAGCAAGCACTGTCGTAGTCGAGCAAATTGTACTGAAGGTCTAATACGTTAAGCCAACAAGTGTGTCAATATTGCAAGAAGATATTGGATTTGTTTTTCATTATCAATTACTATCGTGTTTGATCATTAAGTAGATACATACCTACGCACGAACTTGTTATCAACATAAAAAGATAGGTAACGATACATACCTATTTGATAATAAATAAATAATAAATGGCTGACTCAAGTTTTTCACTGAGTAGGTCTGCGACCGTAATTCTACCTACTTATTAGAATATAGAAGAAAAACAAACTTTACCTACTGCTGTTGTTGTGTGCTCTAAAGACGGAAGTTATAGGGCAAAGTGTGTATCAGGCTTAAGTCTTGTCTTAGTAATAAGTTTTAGCAAAAATGTGAAAAGGTAGACATATTCAATGTCCTAGAAAAATGTGAAAAGAATAGACTGATATATTCACCACTGCGCCAGGGAGGAACCCCTGGCGCAGTGGTGAGCGCTATGGTCTTATAAGTGGGAGATCCCGGATTCGATTCCCGGCAGGGGCGATTTGGGTTTTTATATAAAAAAAAACTGTTCTGTTCTGTTCTGTAGTGAGGACATATTATATGGCACTTTTTTTTTTTTTTTTACGTGGTGGAAACCTTTTATAGGTACCCCCGTTCTTTGGGCAGAACGGGGGTTATGTGGGACTCCCCCTATGGGTATACCCGAACTAAAACCACCACGGCTGTTCCCTCTCGCTGACTGTGTTGGACGCCTGGGGAACCCGTTGTATACGTCCCAGGCATATTATATGGCACTAATGCAAGTTGGCAGCGAAGGCAGTAAAAAATCTAATTAAATAGTTTTAAAATAAACTATAGATTGAGATAAAATTTTGGAAATTATAGTTATCTACAACAATAACAAATTATTAGACGCTTAAATATGTTATGGCTGCTAGAGAGGCTAGACCAAAGGTCGCTAGGTCTAGCCGCTAGGTTTAGTTACGAACAACGATAGTTACGAATGTTCATTATTCGTCCAAGTGTCCAATGCCCGCATTGGAGCAGCGTGGCGGGTCTAAGCTCTTTAATCCCTCTCTCCTGACAGAGGAAGTCTGTGCCCAGCTGTGGGACGTAAAAAGGCAGTAGTGGTAGTGGTCCAGTCTTAACCTACAACAAGGCAGACATGGAGACAGAATTTAAATTCCAGTCTATTTAAATTTAATTAACAAACGTTAAAAGGTAGTTATGTTTTTCTCAAAATTAATAGATCAAGGGCAGATATTTTACGTATACGTGATTCTACGTAGGTATGTAAGTATATATATACGTATATATACTATATACGTAGGTATATAGGTCATAATTTATTTGGTACATTAGATACGCAAATATTATGTTAAATTGTTTGTACATTCAACAGCGAATGGTTGGTCTTCATAATACCGTATCTAAAATTCTAAATATAAAACACTTTAATATTAAATTGTATACCTAGTCGTATCTAGAATTATTCTATTGTGCTTTTTAAGGTTCCGTACCCAAAGGGTAAAAATGGAACCCTATTAATGTCACTCTGCTGTCTGTCTGTCTGTCTGTCCGCCGGTCACAGGTCTCTAGCTCGCAGACGAAATGAGTTACAAACCTGAAATTTTGGTATTTTGTGTAGAACGTTGACCCAAAATCAAATATTGAATTAGAAATTGAATTAAATTATTTTTCAGGGGGGCTCCCATACATGAGCAAGGAGCCGGAAAAAAAATTATTATATTATTTATACAAGTTTATTATCAAAAACATTGTAGAAATTATTGGTTTAAAGTTTAAACAATCATTTTAATTATTATTAATTATACGAATACCTACAATAAACATTCGCACAATTTACAATTTTTTTTTAATATTCTTCTATACCTAAGTTAGGACTTGACTGCAATCTCATCTGGTGGTATTTAATGATACAGTCTAAGATGGAAGAGAGCTAATCTGGGAAAGGTGTCAGTTTTTCATTAAACCCATACCCGTCCTGTCTTTGCCAGTAGGATGCCTGAAGACCAGCGGCAATTTAGAAATTATAAATTCACAAATTGCCCCTGCCGGAAATAGACCCCAGGACTTTACCTAGTCCACGGCGCTCACCTGCGCGAGAACGGACGTCGAAAGGAGTATACCTATTCGACGTCCGTTCTGGTGCATCATCATATATCACCATTATATTATTAGATACTAATTAATCAAACTACATACTTAATAATAGGTACAATTACTTTTATTTTGTCGAAATTATGTGAGCTCTTCAGGTACCGGTGTGTATTTCAGGCCGCTGTCGCACAGGATGGTAACGACCCAGGCGTCTGCGGGCAGCTTGCCCGACTGCAGCAGCTTGACGGCCGCGGCCACGTTCGCGCCGCTCGTGTACCCCACGTACAGGCCCTCCTTCTCCCCGATGAGGTTCTTGTAGTGCAGCGACTCCTCGTCCGTGACGCTCAGGGTTCCGTCCATGTGGTCGAACTCGAACAGATTGGGCACGCATCCGTATCCGGAACCCTGCAGTAAATGCAGAGGTTTCGTTATCGGCTCGCCCTTGATCGGCTCCGAGCCGGCCGGCTCGACCACGTAGCACGATATTTCCGGATTTTTTTCCTTCAAGAATTTCGACGTTCCCGCGAACGTGCCCGCCGTGCCCACCGTAGCCACGAAAGCGTCGACGCGATGCCCGGTCTGCCTCCAGATCTCGGGTCCGGTGCTGTTATAATGCGAAGCGGAATTCATTCCGTTGTTGAACTGGTTCACGTAAAAAGCACCCGTCTCTTCGACTATCCGCAGGCCTTCCGCTTCCGCCTTCTTCACGTCCGCCAAGGTCACGTTCCCGTACGTACCTTCGACTTGAGGAACCCTGACACACTTCGCGCCGAGAGCCTCCATGTGTATCGCTCTTTGAACACTGTTACCTTTCGACATAGTGAGAGTCACCGGGTGTCCGAGGACGGCGCACACGACCGCGATGCCGCATCCCTGGTTTCCCGACGTGACTTCCAATACCGGCTGGCCCGGTTTCAGTTCTCCGCTTTCGCGGGCGGTTTGAATCATGTGAAGCGACGACCGGTCTTTGAGCGACGCTCCGGGGTTCATGAATTCACATTTGGCCAGGATTCGTCCGGGCCCCGGCCACAATCTGTCGAGAGCGAGGAGTGGTGTGTTCCCGATGAGTTCCAAGGCGGACGAATAGATTTCGTTCTTCACTTCGCCGTTCTGAGCCATGTTGGGGCGAGTTATTACAAATGCGTCGAATTCAATACTAAAGCGAATTGACGTACGTATGTCTTTTAAACCGTTTACAATTCAAGGCGTTGTGCGGTGTGGAAAAGCACACGGACTGGCGCGGGCGAGTAGGGCCGAGTGCAACGTCTCATGTCAAGATGTAAAATGTAAATGTTACCGAAGATATACCCACTACTAACCATTACGTAAGTAGGTATATAAAAACTTGGGATGATACGCAATTTTGTTGATACGAATGAACTTCGCTTTGAAAATGGCTTATGGCACAGATCAAGTTGTTATACAAATAAAGACTATAAATGAGCATTTGTAGAATATGTAGAGATAACAAATAATTGTACCTACATAATTCTGTGACCAATATCTTTTTTGCTAGGTATGTGATAAAGTTAGTATCTACTTAGATACATAATATTAGATAGATATACCTACGTAGTGCTATTTAAAGGTAATATTTGCTCTATAAAACAAAAATGCGGCAATGCGTTAAAGGTTTCCTTCTGGTTCAACAATAATTTTTCATATCAAACATTCACATCCATAATATATCAAAAGAAAAGAAAATACGTAGGTATTTCTAGTTTAAATTAGAAGACATTTCCCATGAAGAAATTTCGAAACTCAATCACATGACCACGCGAACATTTTAAGAATAGAATTTATGCCCTTGAAGTATTTAACCTTTCTTCAAAATTATCAAGTCTCGCTCGCAAAATAAACATCGTAGTACGTTGACCTCACGTCGTAATAGTGTGACGTAGCAAAACCACAGCAAAACAACAGCTGCTGCCATGAAAACGAGAGGTCCCACTTTCGATTTCCAGTCGTGTCAATTGAGGATTTTTTATTCAATCTTTTTAAAACAATTAAAGGTCGGATTAAGTTACGTCCAATATTATTGTAATCGTTGTCTAGTTAAACCTCTATCATGAGAAAAAAAAACATTATTTAATATCGTTTTTTTACAGTTAAAATATGATTACCTATCTATTCTTACTTAAATACATAGGTATTACTTATCGAAGTTTAGGTACTATTACTAACCTAACTATACAAATTTTCCTTGTCATAGGAAAAACCGTATTGATAAGGAAAACCTCGTAGGTAGGTACTGCAGACTGCATTGCTCCTTACTGTAGTGCAAGGTTTTAACTTTTAATGTTGTTTCATAATTTCAACAATAAGTAGTTATAAGGAGTTTTCTTTCTTCATTTCAAAATTATTTCTCATAAACAGTAGATATATTTTGTAACTTCGATTAATTTCTTTCATTAATTATTATTGCAACTTAAGTATAGGTAAACATTAAAACGTCCCACTGCTGACCATAGACGGTAGGCCTCCTTTTGAGTTTAGGCACGCCACGCCGCTTCAATGCCGGTTGGCGGGCTTTAACGACTTAACTTTATAAATGTAATCTGCCATTTTGTAGCGGCGGCCATCTTGGATCGATTTAATAATTCTACTCATTAGCATGTCTGTCTGAACGTATCGGAATCATCACAAACGGTGTTAGTATTTCATAAGAGTATGGCAAAGGCGCGAATGCCATATAAAAACAGAACTGCAGTAGCTATTTATTAATAATTCATTAACAAACACTCGTTAATTGATTGACATTTATTCAATCGTAGGACAGAGGAATTGAAATCGTGGAAGGAATAACCTACGGTCCGCGAGGCATAAGCTCAGATTTGCATTTGTGTGAGTGATCGACAAAAGTAGTAGACCGTATAAACCGAGTGTCAAAAACGTATTAATCTGTACTGCTTTTAGGTCCTAGGTGCGGTTTTACTTTACACTATCGGTTTGCATACACACAAATGCAAAGTTGAGCTTATGCCTCACGTATTGTACCTACCTTCTTTTCCATCATAGAGTTGGTACCTACTGTTCATCTCACTTAGTTCTTACGTAGGAATTTCGCTCAGTGAACAAAACTAATGGCTTTCTAGTGAAAAACTGCCATCTTATTCCTGTCCTATTCCTACGCCGTTACACGCCAATCAGCTCTCCTGGCTTGCTGGTCTTTGCTCACTTCATCCAACCAACGGTACGTGGAGCATCTCATACAGGGCGTTATCCTACTGGACAACTCAAGTTTGCTCTTTTTACAACACCCGCTCCCATCTTCTCATGTCTAAAGCTTCATTTAAATGCCTAATATCTCATCCAAAATCTAGACTGAATAAGTATAAAAAAATTATCTCGATGTGTACCAACTACACATTTACCTAGAAGCGTCAGTAAAATTAATTAAATCATCCCATACACCAGCGACCGACTTCTAATCGGAGGTCATGGGTTCGATCCCGGGGCACGCACCTCTATCTTTTCGGAGTAATGTGCGTTTTAAGTATTTAAATATCACTTGCTCTAACGGTGAAGGAAAACATCGTGAGGAAACCTGCATGCCTGAGAGTTCTCCATAACGTTCTCAAAGGTGTGTGAAGTCTGCCAATCCGCTTGGCCAGCGTGGTAGACTATGGCCAAAACCCTTCTCACTCTGAGAGGAGACCCGTGCTCTCTAGTGAGCCGGTAATAGGTTGATCATGATGATGATGATGATACACCAGTAAGCCTATTACTAGCCTAGATACATATCTAGATCTTCTTTTAAGCCAATTCTTCTGACAGTACCTGTCTCCTGGTTCTGCCTATACTTACTCAGATCATGCTAGCCATTGCTTGCCTAATTAATTTGTGTTCCAAAGAATAATTGAATTTCCATATCAATTTCTTTATTGCGAACTTGCGTGGATACAGGTGTTATTTTACAAAAAAAAATATGTGCGCAACCCAACTGCATAAATACAGTATACAATATTTTAAACCACAATTTATTGTCATCATAAAAATAAAGGGTGTGTCAGACATGTTTTCCAAAACGCGTCCCACGGATTCAGTACACGATTCTAGGTTCCCCTGTGGTGAAATTTTTCGTCGAATTTTCCATGAAATTTCCGATATTTTTTACCTCTTTTTTAACTGAATACTGTATAAAATCATTATTACTATCAGTCTCAACGCAATTATAAATGAAAAAGTAATTATTTCATTATTTTCACTTAAAACGGTAATGTTATCAAATTTAAGATTTTCGTCGAACAGCTGATTGCTAGTGAACTAGTGTGAATACAGGTCGTTAACCTACATTCGTACTGGCCTTGAATTTATAATGAGGCTCGCGGCACAGTCAAAATAAGTGCCGGGCGCGCGACGTCAAGGCCACGCTTTAACTCATAAAAGTCTCATATTGTGAATTTTGCGCGGAGCGTTGCGTGCGTTGTAATCGCGTTGTATGCAATACATTGCGCGCTCAAAAATGGCAATATTTGAAACCAATCATTTCTGACATAAATCAATTCAGTATTTTCACATAACACATTAAATGCAACCTTACCTCAAAGTTTTCATTAAGATGTCATTTACACCCTGTATATCGTCGAACTCATAATGAGTTCTAAATTTTTTTCAAGCTACTACATTTTTTTCCGGATTGTGTATACTGCTTAGGCCTTATTGCTAAGGTTCTATTAGCAGCTAAAGTTTCACCAGGGGATGTGGGCGAGCCACGGGTCACGGGCCTTGAGTCCAAAGGCTCAAATAAAATAGGGGAGACTCATCTACAACAGCCGATTTTATTTGACTTTATAAACGTATTAGTGGACGTGGCAGACGCGATGTCTTCCTGCCCGGTGACATACATCAGACATCAGCGCCATCTACCGTGTATGGCACACCCACAGACCAATATGTATTTGTTACAAAAAATGTGATAAATGAAGAACCATTCGACCGTTTTGTGCAAACTTCATATAAACCATCTACTAAATAGTCCGAACAAAGCCTAAACATTTAGTTTGGACAGGTGAGCCCGTTCTTGAGTTATAAAATTACAACGAAAAGTGGCATTGATTTTTATATATATAAACGT
This sequence comes from Melanargia galathea, assembly GCA_920104075.1. Taxonomy (NCBI): domain Eukaryota; kingdom Metazoa; phylum Arthropoda; class Insecta; order Lepidoptera; family Nymphalidae; genus Melanargia; species Melanargia galathea. Next base: position 14,026,522 of record OV049872.1, read on the forward strand.
ATTTATGCATATAAATATGCAGACAAGCTGAACAGTTTGATAATGAGAAAAAATAAACAAACACACGAGATCATTACACATACTTAATATCAGTGATCAAATACACAAAAAGTGCAAATAAATGTCACCCTCGCGCGATTATCGCAGAAGTAGAATTCCAATGTTTAACATTACCATCCAAAATACACTAAACGATTCTCTCGCTCGTCTACGGACGAAATTGCTCAATAGGTACCATTTCAGGATACGGTCCAGGAAACGGAACTTTAAGGTCGTGTCTATATGAACTATTTTTTATGAGAGTACGACGAAATCTCGCGGTAGCGTACAATTGAATACCCACACCAGATGTCAATAAGCAGCCGGTCCATTGTTAACAAATATGGGTACAATTGTGCACAATGCTTTACATTATTGTATTTAGTGAAGGCGAGTAGCCTGAACGAGCCAAATGTCAGCTATTTGATAATTGGGGTATCCGAAGAGCCAAATATGGCGTGCACGTTCAAACTGTCACTTCAATATCACATTTGTTCACTTATCCACTTTATTGCCGTGTAATCGAATGCAATGTGTCACACTTTGAGCGTGTTCTATTACCCTACGAAGCTATTAGATAGCGGTTTCCAATACTGTACCAAAATTAAATTATTTCCAGGTTTTCGCTTTGTCATTGATCACAATAAAAAGATATAAACCATCTTGTGTTGGTCATTGATCACAATAAAAAGATATAAACCATCTATAATGTTGCGATTGTAGAATATCTATGCGAATTTACCTTCGCTATAATTACTCGTACTTAACCATTGTTATCCATATAGTTCTTAAAATTTGGTGCATTCTATCTAAGACTGCAAGATCCCATACCTTTTACCCGTTGTTAGCTGTTGATGATCGATTTCAATTCTAAAACAGTCGTACCTCATCATACTGAGCCAATATACAACGCTTTATGGGTCCTGATTTCCTCCACAGTTTCATCCATTTGTCGCGGTCCTGCAGGCTGCGTCTGTCTTCTTCAGTTTGTATTTTCCCATTCTTCTCAGGTCATCTTCTATGCATTTCATCTAACGCGTTTGGCCCGCCTTTTGGTCTATTTTTCTGAGGCATGCACCTGTTCATTATTTTTAAGGCCCTCATACTCTGTAGCCTTTCCAGGTGACACACCCATCTTAGATATTGTGACTTACAGAGAACCTTAAAATGGTCTCGCGGTTAGAGGGTATTATTAGAGGGTCTAGCTTGTGAATTATACGCTGTTGGTGTGCCATCAGATTTTCGTACTGGGCTAAATGTAGTTCACAGCACTTTTCTATTCCTACAACTAGCCTCAGTTGGCCCCTAGGTTAATGTCAAGGTTCCGCAGGCGTAAGTCACAACAGGTCTAAATTCTAATGATAATCCGCTATAGGTATGTTGAGCTTGGATTGTCTGCTCAGTAATTTGCAACTTAGGCAGCAATTTACATGAGTAAAAGCATTTTTACCTTAAATTCCCTTTTCCTTCTCGTGCTTCTTTGATTGATGGTTGAAGAATTCCAACTCTCAGTTGGAATTCTTCGTTTGATGGTTAAAATTAGGTCTCTAGAATAATTTATATTCCATGGTCGCCAAACTACTAAAGTCAATATACATAGGTACTTAATATGATTGACTTAATATTTATTATGAAACAAGCGGACACCCGCGAATTCGTTCGCGTGGATATTGGTTTTTAAAAATCCCGTGAGAATCATTTTGTTTTTCCTAAGCTCCTTTGAGCTCATACCTTGCTAAAAACTGTTAAAAGTTCACTGGCGGATGTTTAGGTAGATCAAAATGTAAACATCCGCCAGTGAAAGTCCCATCAAAATCGGTCCAGCCTTTCAGAGGATAGCCAGTAATCTTTAAAGTATTTCCTTTCTAACAAAAAAAGAATGAATGAAATCGGAACGCCCGTTAACGAATTACAGCTAAGTACACATTTTGACTTTCATCCCGTCTCCCAAGGGAACCGTGCTGAATTTCGGGATAAAAAGTATCCTATATGTTACTCCATAGTATGAACTTAAATCATGCCGAGTTTCATTTCAATCCATTCAGTAGTTTTTACGTGATGCGCGCACATACAGACAAACAGATAAACAGACAAACAGACAAACGGACAAACAGACAAAAAGTTCAAAAATAGCTTTTTTACGTTCTATTACTTATCCCTAACATCCCCCAGTTATTGTTTTGCAAAAATCTTCAATGTACAGATACGGCAATCCTACGATTTTATTATATGTAATTATGTATAGATATAGAATAGAAGAAGATCAAAATCCTCCAGTCATTATCATAATGTAAAAATACGATAAATAGATACCAACTTCCTAAGTAGGTATAGGTACCTAACACCGATAACTTTTGTTCCTATGGAGGTTCCTACTAAGATAATATTTGTCAATCCACTTATCAATAAGGTACTCGTAGATATCAATAAAGACAAGTACCTATCGCATAAAGACAGCTAAAAATATCTACAAAAATATCGTCACATTTTTTGTGAAATAAATCACTACATAGTATAAAACAAAGTCGCTTTCTCTGTCCCTATATCCCTATGTATGCTTAAATCTTTAAAACTACGCAACGGATTTTGATGCGGTTTTTTTTAATAGATAGAGTGATTCAAGAGGAAGGTTTATAAGTAGAAAAATTGGACACGGTAGGTGGCGCTAATAGCGGGCAGGACGACGTCTGCCGGGTCCGCTAGTTAAGTATAAAATAAATAGATACCTATTGCCTATACCTACATGCCTATTGATTTCCATGTCTGTTGTAGACAAAGTAAGTAAATGCCCATACGACATACTTATATGCGTAATTAACATCTACACTGACGGAAAAATTATGAGCTCCATCCAGTTCCTTGTATCATAATTCGTACACGCGTACGCGCGCTTTCTGTGACGTGCGCGCAGTTGCCATCGCGCCGCACTGGTGTTGCCCGTGTGTCTCAGGCTTCGATCCGCGTCTAATCCGTGATGGCCAAATATCGTTTTCCCACGAGTGCACCTGCGTGGCGGCACAATAGCCAGCGATACACGCCCGCAGGCCGCATTCCGCCTCGATCTCGCCTTTACACGCCTTTATCTACACCTACAACAAATAATCGAATGGCCCGTATGCAAACTTTGCACTTGGCACAGGTCGACCACTTCTATCAGGCACATAGATAATTAATACACTATAATATATCAGGCAGTATAGGCACAACGATATACCTGCGCTGATGCAGGTAATTTTTTTGGTAGGCGTTGAAGGGTAGGCGCGAAAATGTGCCGTACTTACGCGTCATGGTGGCGAGTGGCGACCGCTGCTGTAGGCGAGTGAGATGAGTGTATGTGGTAGTATTCCAAACGTAGATAAAGGTAAAGCAAAATAAACCTCTATTTCACTGGAGTTTATACTTAATAGTTTTAATCAACATACCTACCTAATAAACGCTGAATTTCGTAACGGAGTTACTTGTTGTAAACTTTTCGTAGGTAATGTAAAATAGCTCAATTACAGATCTCAAAAGTCCAACAGCTACTCTCTAACAAGTAGATATGTCATATGTGCCTACTTAAGAAGTTTCATGTTGTGAAGGTACATAAAAACATTCACTTTTGCTTTTTACAATGCATGATCAGGGTCTTTGAGTAAATAAGAAGGTAGGTAGGTACGGCACCTAATTGGAAGTCAATAAAATTTAAAAGGTACAAATTAAAACTCGATATTCGTAACACATTCGAGTTAACCATTTATCTCAGCGTCAAACAATAACGTAACAAAAAAAATAAGAGAAAGGAGAGCATTCGGCTCGCTCTGTGGGAAGCAAATCACGATGCGCCGCGCAGCATCGTGAAAGGATCTTAGGACACTTTTATATACAGGCTGATTAAGTTATCGCCATGTAAACAAGTAAATTAACATATCTGTTTTATCTTACCAACAATCAATTAAAATAGATCGATAGATGGCAGATAATACATCAAATTTGCGTAGGTAGAAAAAGAAAAGGTAGATTAAATTTAAGCTAGGAAAAGCTTTTCTTCTTCCATTTCTTGTACTCTACGGTTGAAATTAAAAGCTTATTATTTTTGCTTAGGTAAATTAATTAGATTTTTTTTTCCAATTCCATTGGTGTCGGAATACTTAGATGGGTTTGTTATGAACTCTTCTCAGACCATTGCCGCGTTTGGAACCCCCCTTTACCCTTCTTCCAGTTATTATCCACTTGTAAAAACTTTCAAAAAACTTTGAATAAATCGGAACGCTGTGCCTGTGTTATCAATTATCATGTCACAGATAAGGCATAGGCCATAGGTCTCTTTTTAACCCTCGACGCAAAAACGACGGGGTGTTATAAGTTTGACGTGTCTGTGTCTGTTCCCCTGTAGCGCTCAAACGGGTGGACCGATTTGAATGCGGTTAACAAAATGGCGGATTACATATTTTTTCACAACTTCCTTAATATGGGTATCAAATGAAAGGGGTTGACTAGCACTCAATCCAAGATGGCCAAATCCAAGATGGCCGCTGCCACAAAATGGCGAATGTCTTAAATTTATACTTGTGTTCAAATAACTTGAAGCACCAATAGAGCTCAGAGCATTCAGCAGTCACAGACCACTAAGCCTGCTGGTCTGTGGTCTGTGGCAGCAGGCAGCAGGCAGCAGCACATCTCCGTCTCCAAACCATATCAGCCGAAAGAGAAAAGAGAAAGATGCTTAGTAAAACATCTGCGATAAATCTGGCAATCAACTACATATCTGACTCTTGCTTATGTAGACGGTCCCGCTGCTGTTTTTGCGGCGATGTGTAACACCTATAGCATTTATCATCCTTAAAACCCACGGCACGTAAGTCGAGCGGTGATCTTCAAGTGCGCGCAGCGTCGTACGGGTGAGCGGGACACAATACGATTGGAGAGCCCATCAGCGCTTACGAGGGATCCGCGAGAGCTAATCAGTGCTTACGAACGATCCCCACGCCCTCTCCGCGACCCCCTCACACCCCGAGATACCTCATTTTCGGCTTTTGCGCATTGAAGGTCACCGCTCGACTTATTTGCCGTTACTTGTACCTATTGCATTTTTGGCCTATCTACATCTAAGTCACCTAGCGCAAGCTTACCGCAGAAATGGTGGAGAAAGTGGAATCAGTCATAATAATTAACGTGGCCAATATAAGTATTCCTTAAAAAAATACTGCGAAGTTTTTTTCAATAAAGCACACTATAAAGATCATAAACAAACTATTGTCGGATATTTTCAAACGGGGTCCAGTCGGCTTCTAATAGCATCTCGGCCCGCAGTATAAAGTATAAACAGCCTCTATAAAACCCGTGGGCAGGGTACGGATGCACCTGAGTATTTCACGCGGCGACTCGCCGGCGCCGACGGCCGAGCGGCGCGTCACCCGCTAACCGACGCGTTATGCCGACATCATTAGTGTTGGTGTCTGCTATAGCAGTTAGCACTATCCACTCTAACTGCTTTAGGCTATAGGTACATTGTGGCTAATTCTGTTGTACACAATTCTCTAAACTAAACTAAAATGACAGATCTAAATTTATTGCCCATTTTTCCCGCAGTGAGCACTGTGAAAGAGAGGAATAAAAGACCTGTCATTTTAGTTTATTAGAGATTGTGTACACTGGCAGACAACAACTGCCTGACAGACAATGTGGCCAATTTTGTAATCGGCCACATTATCTGTCAGTCAGTCAGTCACGGTACTCTTTTATAGGTATTGATGGCAGAGTCATTTAATCAAGTCAAGGAATCGATATTTAGACTGGTTGGTTATTGGCAGTTGGCACCACCACCTGCTGGGTTATTCTGTAACTTAGTTAGCAACTGAAAATAGTTGCCAACGAATTAGTTTGAAATACATTGCTGTTTTACTGTGGGAAATATAAAGTGTTTTCATAATTTTACACAGTAAAGCAGCAATGTATATCGAACTAATTCGTTGGCAACTATTTTCAGTTGCTAACTAAGTTACAGAATAACCCCCCTGGTTGGTGGTTGTGGGTAGTGGGTACCTAGCAGAAGTTAAATAAATCCAAGTTTATTTATTTATTTGTCATATAGATTTAGAACGATGATTAATGACGAATTAGAATGATGATAAAACGAACCTAATATTTATATTCGCTTAATGATCAGCAGGTTCTTATTATAACCGTCGTTTTCTATTCATGATCTCAGTAAGAGCAAAAACTGTATTAGGTACATCGTCTGATTCAATGATAAGAATACTGCCGACACTAAAACGAATGCCTTCGACTGTTTCAGTACTCCGACTCTACAATCTCGATACAAACTTGGAAAGTGACGAAATAGCTCTATTCTCACTAGGTATAAAGACAACTCTACAATCTCGATACAAACTTGGAAAGTGACGAAATACATAGCTCTATTCTCACTAGGTATAAAGACAACTCTACAATCTCGATACAAACTTGGAAAGTGACGAAATAGCTCTATTCTCACTAGGTATAAAGACAACTCTACAATCTCGATACAAACTTGGAAAGTGACGAAATAGCTCTATTCTCACTAGGTATAAAGACAACTCTACAATCTCGATACAAACTTGGAAAGTGACGAAATAGCTCTATTCTCACTAGGTATAAAGATACCTAATTTTTAGATTAGGACGTCGTCGCCTGCTCAAAATATTACTACAATAGTTACGTAGTGTATATACTACGACAGTAAAAATTGTTTCCACTAATTTAATTTTAATCGTAAACTCTGAAATGATTGCTCGTTGACGGATGTCCTTGTCAAGATTAGATAAATACAAGTGTAAATTAAAAATTTATAAAACCCCCGACATGCGCTATTTTTTGGCGGCGGCCATCTTGGATTTGCAATAGTGATATTCTACTAGTCAAGCCCTTTCATTTGATACCCATATTAATGGAGTTGTGAAAAAATATGTAATCCACCATTTTGCAACGGCGGCCATCTTGGATGGACTTTCATCAAACATCTAGCTAACAACACTCGACTAATTCACCTTTCAAACAAAAAAAGCCGCATTCAAATCGGTCCACCCGTTTAAACGCCACAAGGGAACAGACAGACACACACACAGACACGTCAAACTTATAACACCCCGTCGTTTTTGCGTCGGGGGTTAAAAATTATTAAAGTCTAAAATTAACACGAGCGGTTCTATCGACTAAAATATTAATAAATGTACTTCTTAAATTAGTGCGCCTAACTTCGCAGTTTACTATCGTCATTTGTGACTCCAACAGTGATTTTGGCTCGCAGTGTACCTATAGCTAGTCTGTGCAGAGTACAAGTAAATATAAATCAAGTTGCTGAGGTGTTGTTTAAATCGTATTTTTCCTTATCTCGAGTAGTCTGTAGCTTGATTAGAGCTATCAGGTTCGAAATAGAAGCATATTATTTAGTAAAATATAAATGTGATTTACCATTAATTAATCATTAAATTAACAGGTGCAAACAATGGTTAAAGTGACTATAAGCCAAGGAATATTGAGGGGCTCAAAAGTGAGAACTGATAGCGGTGTTGATTATTATGAGTTTCTGAGTGTTCCGTACGCGAAGCCTCCGGTTGGAGATTTGAGATTTAAGGTTAGTACAACCTTGAACCTACTATTTATCTACTCTATGCATAAGAACATCTACTCATGCATAGAGTAGATAGATATGATAATGCAAAAAACGCTTTCTGATGTAACACATAACGCATTCTTAACAAGTCTTATTTCGTTTTCTGTAATAGCTGTTAAAAGTATTTGTTTAGTTTTGGTAATGCATCGTCTTTCGCCATTGAAACTATTTTTTTTTAATTTAGTTTTCCAAGTTCAGTGTAAGTTCAGGGGGGTTATTCTGTAACTTAGTTAGCAACTGAAAATAGTTGCCAACGAATTAGTTCGATATACATTGCTGCTTTACTGTGTAAAATTATGAAAACACTTTATATTTCCCACAGTAAAGCAGCAATGTATATCGAACTAATTCGTTGGCAACTATTTTCAGTTGCTAACTAAGTTACAGAATAACCCAGCATATCTTCTTCTATTTCTCTCTCCCTACCAACGCGATTAAAACAACTTTTCCGGATGTTTAAAATATATAGAAGGAGTATTATAATAAATATGTAAATGTGAGCAATGAATCCTTTCTATTCCAGAGTCCTCAGCCCCCAGACTCATGGGAAGGTGAGCGAGATGCTACATCCATTGATGAGAATAACATTTGCTGCCAAATGGATTTAAAGCAAGGAAACAAACATGGAAGCGAGGATTGCCTCTATCTCCATGTCTATACACCAACGCTGCCAACAAACGATACAAGTCTACTGCCGGTTATGTTCTTCATTCACGGTGGAGGCTTCGTTTACAGCAATGGCATAGTCAAAGAAGAATTGGGACCGGATTACCTGATCGAAAATGGCGTCGTCGTGGTGACAATAAATTATAGATTAGGTGTATTTGGCTTTTTACAACTGGGCATCCCAGAGGCCGCCGGGAATATGGGCTTAAAAGACCAAGTGCAAGCACTAAAATGGGTACAAAATAACATCGCTAAGTTTGGTGGGGATCGCAATAACGTCACAATTTTCGGGATCAGTGCTGGATCAGCCTCAGTTGAGTACCTAATCCTGTCGCCGTTAGCAAAAGGACTCTTTCACAAGGCAATTCTACAATCGGGTTCTAGTCTCAATCATTGGACGATCAATTTTGAACCTAAGAAGATAATTCTAAAATTGCTCGATTCAATGGGATACAATGGAAACACTGAAGACAATCGAGCCATATACGAGTTTCTCTTTTCGAGCCCTACCTCTCTGATAGTGGAGTCATGTTATAAAGTCATAGTAGATTATAGTCCAAGTGATACCTTTTTCTGTTCATTTGTTCCTACTATTGAAAAAGATTTTGGGAACAACGAAGCGTTCATATCAGAAAATCCTTATAAACTATTAAAAGAAGGCAAATTCAATGACGTACCAGTCATAAAGGGATTTTGTAACAGGGAAGGCTATTTGACTAGCGCTTTAAATCCGAATGCCTCTCGCAATTTGATGAAAACTAAAAATTTTATTCAGTTTTGGCCTCACGAAATGGAAGCGAGTGACAAGCAAAGATGGCAATCGAGTCTTTTAACAGTTTATACGGAAAACATACAACCAGATGATGATTCGGACGAAATAGCAGTAGATTTCTTTGGGGATTTCGATTTCGTGGCAGGAATCTGGCTGAGTGGCGAAATAATGGCGAATTTAGGAGTACCGGTATATTTTTATGAATTTTGTTACGACGGAAACATAAACTACTTCAAACATTTTTTCGGAATGACGAGGAAAGGCGCGGCTCATGGCGATGATATTCCATATATTTTTAAACACACAATAACAAAGCTCGCCGATGAAAAAGACATAGCAGTGAGAACGAAATTGACGAAACTTTGGACGAATTTTGCAAAAACAAGGCAAGTTATTACATTAATGACTACAGATAGCAAAGTCTAGGAAAGTTACACCTTAGATACGAGTAGATAAATTATTATCTCATGGATAGTTATCATTTATCAACATGGGCAATTTTTTATTTTTAGCATTTTTTTCCGAATTTAAGACTTTGTAAGAGTTGTACCCAGGTGATGTTCACAAACCTAGGTACTAATGAAATTAACTGAAATTAGTGACTATCCACCTTCAGTTCCCTGATGAAATCTAGGACATGACAACAACTTCTGGTTAGCGTTTGACGATTTGATCATGCTCTTACTGTTTAATACAGGAGGTTATATTTCAATATTAATTATCAAAATTCATGATAAAAGACAGCCAGTAAATCACTGCAAAGTGGCTTGCCACGTCTGTCTATTTGAAAACGCTAATTGGGGCTAATTCTGTTTTACACAATCTCTTAAATGATGGGTCTAAAATTCCTATCTCCTTCACAATGCTTCTTGCGGAAAAGGATAGCACTGTATTTAAACCTGTCAATTTGGTTTAGTTTAGAGATTGTGTACAACAGAATTAGCCACAATATCGGATCCTGCGCGGGGCGAAGTATTTCGAAAAAATGTTCTTATAAATACTACATTTTAATATCCTAGATAACTTGTACAAACTCAGCTATAGTTGGAACATTAAAAGCGTGCGAAATGAGTCATAAAGCATTACGATCATAGTGTTGTAAGGGCTCTCCCTCGCTCTTTATAATCTGTTATGAACTATCAACAAATCCTTTATTATTGTTACACACAACACCACATAATCAGGTTTCAGTTCCATAAGGCCCGTTAGTGCGAGAGAGAAGTGCGATAATAATTATGATTTATGACTGGGTTGTCGCACGTTTGTAATGTCCCAACTATAGTACTCAGTCAGCATTCGCAATCAGCTACTTATTATTATTAATACACAATTTTTTTGCAGTGTCCCAACATCTGACGATATCTCCATTCAGTGGCCTGTATTTAACAAAAACTCACCTCTCTACATAAGCATCAGTCAAGACATCACAATCAAGTCGAACTACCAGCCCAAAAAGTTGGCTATATTCAAAGAAATTTACGAAAAGTATGAGAAATGAAAAACAAAATAATATGTACCTATTTAATTAGATTATTTATATTAGTTTTTGTATCATCACACCTATAAAACATTTTTAAATTGGTAACTAATACTTTTCTACGTTGTACCTACTCGTATCTTATATAAGAATAATAATAATAATAATTAATTATAACCTAATAGGATCACATACCTACCTACTTTAGTTTTAACTATTGCAAATTAAATAAATTACTGTGTGATAACTTAAGCAAACAATTAAAGAATGTAGGAACAAAATATAAAATTATAGTAAGTAAACAATTCTGTGGTTTTTGGTGTATTTATACACATTACACATACATGCTGATGCCCGCGACTTAGTCCGCGTATTTTAGGTTCTTTAAAACCAATGGGATATCTTTTATTTTCCGGGATAAAAAGTATCCTATGTTCATCGCGAGGATGCAAGAGATATCTGGGCCAAGACAGACACACTTATATTATTAATATTAGTATTATATTAGATAGTATAGATCAGTATGTATTTTTAGGAATGTAGCAATTGGAATTTCCTAAAATTGTTAAACACACATTTTAACATTTCAACCGAAACTCCTAATAAGCAATTTTCATGGAAATAACTTAAGAGGCCGTATTCCGAGCCGAGCTAACGAGTTTCGGCCCGAGTTTTAAATGTGTGCGTGTACCTCACAATGGCACCGTAAGCTGCACTCACACAAAGACATGGTATACTTAAAAGCGGTCGGACTAACCTATATTGATACTTTGCGTTCCAAATTCAACGCGCTAATACTCATCCCATATTATAATGCGAAAGTGTGTTTGTTTATTAGTTTATTGGTTTGCTGGTTTCTCCTTCAATCACGCTGCAACGAAACAAAAGACTATACGATCAATGCTTATTATATTGGTCAATAGATTAATCTGGTTATTTCAGGTATACAGGTTGTTTTGATAAAGAAGTTCTCTCAGGTGTGCAATTATCTACTATGCAGTTGCTAATCTTAGGTCATAAATAAAATTTGCACGTGCTCAATTCTTGCAGGAACACTTGTTGTATTCGTATTTGCTTCTTGTAACCGAATTTTTATTTATTGTCAAGAATGGCCCGAGTACCCATAATATTTTATTACCAAAGACTTGATGAGTAGGTGCTAAACTAATATTTGTTCGTGTTCAAACCGTGATGTTTTTATTATATTCTTTTTTCTTGTACTAGTTGACTCGCCCAGGATTTACACATTTTCGTTTAGCCAATTTTGATGCAATTTAGTACACATATGGCTTACATCCCGAAGGTGGACAAAGGCTATTTTTTATCCTGGAAAATAATTTATTTTTTATAGAACACTATTTTATGTGTTTATTATTAAAGACATTACTATCTAAAATTTAGGTATGTAAGGGCCTGTTTCATCACCTTCTGATAAGTGTCGAATAGACTAAACGTAAGTTTTGTCACTTTCTTACTTTATGTCAAGTGACTAAGACAAAACTTGTGAATAAGCTATCTGACACTTATACGAAGGTGGTGAAACAGGCCCTAACTGTTTTCACTTAATTAAATTTAGTTGTGAGATAACTTATCTCCCTCTATTTAGTCCGATTAAAATAGACATTCAAGATTAAAAAAATATTCAATATTATATAATATACTAGCTTTTGCCCGCGGCTTCGCCCGCGTGAATTTCGATTTTTCACAAATCCTGAGGGAATCGTGGATTCCCGGTTCCCGTTCCCCGCTCCCTTTTCCAACCTTTATACCTACTTTCAAGAAACTTTGCTATAGTAATCTACCTATAGCTATAGATATAGTTTTCGGGTTTTTGAAAGAGAAATGTGTTCAATATGGTACTTATGATGAGATTTTGCATCTCTGATAGAATCGGACTGACACAAACTTTATCGTTAAAGTAAAATGAACCTTAACTGCCTTGTTTTAAAGCTCAAGTTCATCAACAGCCAACACTCTAAACAATTAAAATCAGTGGTACTGAATTTTAGGTCCATTTTATTCTGACGTTATTGTGTCACAGAGGAGAAACGGAACAAAGTCAAAGCTTCTAAGAAGCGAGCAAAATTTATACCTATTCTGGTAGGATTGGCACAGGAGGATACAATTTAATAAACAATAGTTATTTGTTCAACAAAATGGCAAATTTTGTTTTTGTTGTGATTGACTTTGCTATCGCATGATACATACAACTTTTCACTTCAATAACGAGAAAATACAAGATGTAAAAGAAATATTTATTTAAACATTAAGGTATTTTAAACAGGGAGCTCTAAATATCGATTTTGAATGAAATTGGTCAATTAACAAAGAATTTCAAAATGGCGTCGACTTTTTTAAGTTTTGGTAACAGTTTCCTGTTTTGTGATCCCAGGGAGCTCTAAATATCGATTTTGAATGAAATCGGTCAATTAACAAATAATTTCAAAATGGCGTCGACTTTTTTAAGTTTTGGTAACAGTTTCCTGTTTTGTGATCCCAGGGAGCTCTAAATATCGATTTTGAATGAAATCGGTCAATTAACAAAGAATTTCAAAATGGCGTCGACTTTTTTAAGTTTTGGTAACAGTTTGTTCTAAAAAAACTGTTCCTATTCACCCATAAGTCGTTCCTATTCACCTCATTCTCATCCCTATTAACCCCTCTTTCGTCCCAAAAGAACTTCGAGTATGAGATTTTAACATTATGTCATACAAAAAATATTTCATTTCAATATATACATATATCAACACATACTTATACCAAAACATAGCATTAGCTATGTATTAGCTCAGCATTGATCAGATCGGACCACTAATGAAATAAAACCTATGCACAAATCATCAAACTGAGTCGGTTGCGCTATAACTTTTACGTAACTTTTACGACAAGTCATTACACAGCTTTGCATGTGTGCGTGAGCTGCGTCGGGCAACAACACGTCCTCCCTCGAAGAGCGCTAAGCTCGGTATGGCATTCGTACTGTCTGCTGTGCCATTTTATTTGTAAATTTTAGGATACTTTGACAATTTTTTGTGGTCATATAAATAGTTTCTGGATTATTTTTTTTTACAATTATAGCTAAATGAATCCTAAACTTTCGTGCTATATATTTTTTTTATTAGTGAAATTGCGATAAATCAAAGAAATTGGGGTTAATCTAATGCTTAAATTTTCATAAATCGTACGTGCGGTTTTTATTTTTTATTTACTAATTTTGTATAAAACATAGAAAAACTAATTCCAACATTCCAATTTTGAGGGTGTGTTCATAATATTAGTATTTTTTTTCAGTCGCTTTCTACAATTTTTAGTACTTATATGTGTGACGAAAGTTTCACTCAAAAGCGTAAAATCAGTAAACGTCTTCCGCAAGAGTTAAGATTTGAATAATATGTTTTAATAAAATTAATATTTTATTCCCAACATTCCATTAAAAAAGGATTGATCTTTAATATTTGATATTTTTTTTTAAAGTAATCATTATATCTAAAGCACTATGGTGTTCAAAAGTTCGTAAAAAATTACGAATCCGGGTACCGGCCTCTTAAAACGTGAGCTTAGAAGTAACTTAGTAAGCGGAGAAATAGGAATGAGGTCAGACGCGAATAGCGTCTTAGGTTTGTAGGTACTATTTCGAGATAAGAAATAAGTTCTACTTATTAGTATCCCTAAAACAAAGACTTTTTACATGACTATGTTAATTTTTTAAATTATAGTGCTTACCATGTACCACAGAATTTCATCTCTAAGTAGGTTAATTTAGGTAGGAATCTACATAAATCGCAATTTAAAAGGATGGCAGTGAAATCCTTTCACATATTCAATCTTTGACGCATCCAAATATTGCATTTCATAAGAAATTAAATTTAATAATACTTCTCATACAGCTCCTTGAACAACTTTGTCCTTTCAGTATAAATATCGTACTTCATAGTTAGCTGGTCGTTGATCAGCAAGCAGGACATACCGGTTTCTGCGATCGGTTCCCACATTGTTGTTATGAGATTATCAATTTTTGGAGTTGGATCACTGTAAACAAAATAATAATTTGTAAGAACTATGTACATATTATATTACATTTTAGAGTCTACGACCTAGACTTTACGTAGATCACCTGCTCGCAACTGGCAAACATGCAGTTTGTTGTAATTGCACATCAACTGTATGCAGACTGCACAGTTGATTGAGAGTGGCAACTTCAAATACAGTTATATTAATTGTTAGAACTGCATTCCAAACTGTAATTTTACAGTTGTCCTGCACTCCAGATACAGTTCCTATGTTTAGTCACCTAAGTGTCTTTATTTTATTTGCAAAAGAAATGTCATAATTTTACCACATTGTTGTTATATTTCGTAGCTTTTGTTTGAATAAAAATTATAAGATAAGGAACAAAACAACAGAAGTGGCAAGTGGAACAGGCATGACCTTCATATACTTTCAAAGTGGTACCATCCTCTCTGTCTGTCTAATTATTTATTAGCACAACTGATCTATGAAGGAGATCTGCCCTGTATCTCCCTTAAATATAATACATAAGATGAATATTGTCGTCGTCATCTTAACCAATACAATAGACGTCCATTGCTGGACCTAAGTATCTTGCAAGGATTGCCACAAAACACGATCTAGGGCTGCTTGTTTTTAGCGGCTGCCAGCGACTCACTTGAGATTGCTGTCCATGACGATTGACGAATATGTTATAATTAAATGCAATAACAATAAGACTTACCCAAATTTAGCAAAATTAGTCCACATTTGGCACATTCTATCTCGTACCAACTTGTCTGTGTCAGAGAGATTGTCCTTGAGCAAGTCACTCTTAATTAAATAGCCTCCATCATCACCGTGACAAGTACCTTCCCTCTCAATTTTAAGCTTCTTTTTCATATAGTTTAAGTTTCCGTCATAATTAAATTCATAAAAGTAAACAGGAGAGTTGTTTTTAGCGATCAGTGAAGTTGCAACATAAACTCCGCCCAGAAAATCAAGATCAGTAAAGAAGTCAATCGCAAATGAATCCTCATCTTTGTAATCCTTTTCTCCTTCTAAATAAACAGCTTTAAATTTAGATTCATACTCAGTTTTCTGTGTATCGTCTAGACGGAAATGAAGCAACTCAACAAACTTCTTTTCTTTTTCAACTCTTTCATACACATCAGTGAACGCCATCATCAGGAGACCTTCACGACTGCAAAAGCCACTAATGAACGGCACTTTGTTGAAATCTCCTTGGGCTAACATTTTATAAGTGGATTTAGTAAAGTATGGCTCCCAATCACCATGTTTCTCAATAGCAGGAACAAATCCAAAATGTATCCCTCCTTTGAATCCCTCAGCAGCTAGCACCATCATGGCAGTGGATATGAGGTCCTTCGTAGACAAACTTTTTAAAAACTTAAGTAAATCCTGAGTGTCAGTTATAACTTTTTTCTTAAGTATAGGGATCATTGCAGCAAGTTCTCTAATCCTGTTATTTTGTGCCCAAGGCAGTAACGATGAGCCGGATTGTGCGATAGCTTTATGAAACAATCCCTTAGCCATTGGTGAGAGTAAAAGATACTCCACTGACGCTCCACCAGCACTAATACCAAAAATGGTCACATTATTGGGGTCTCCACTGAAATTTTTTATATTCTGTTGTACCCACTTCAAGGCCTGTACTTGATCTTTCAAGCCCATGTTACCCGGTGCCTCCTTGCAGTCTAAAGACAGAAATCCTAATATTCCAAGTCTATAATTCAAACTTACGACAACAACATTTTTCTCAATTAAATAATCCGGTCCATGAACAGAGTCATCTGTTCCATTTCCAAATATGAAACCGCCACCATGCAAGAAGACCATCACAGGGAGTAACGCAGTATCGGAGTTCGGCAGACATGGTGTATAAACATTTAAGTATAAGCAATCTTCATCCCCTATAACTTTGAGGGTCTCTTTATCATACTGGGCACAGATATGACAATCTTTAGTGGCATCTCTTATTCCTTCCCAATGCTCAGGTGGCTCTGGTGCCTAAAACAACAATTATGGTACAATTACATTATAAAAATAAGAAAAAGAACAATGTAACTCATTCATGGAACATTAATTCAGAATGTTGGCAAGCCTTTTAAACACTATAAAATAGCTGTATTAAATTAATATTGTGTAGATGCAGCACTATAAGATTATATTTTAATGCCCTAATCCTAAATAGGTACCTAACGGGTTGCAATCAATACAATCTTTATGTTTGCAATTATAACACCCAATATTTTTTAAATGTGAAACTCAATTTATTCAGAAAAAATATTTGTGTTTGAATATAAGTAGGTAGTAGTTTTATTTCTGTAATCATTCTTTAAAATTCTAAACTTACATATAATTAAAATAGCAATCGCTGTACATAAACTCAATAGAAACTAAACGAAAATAATATTTATTTGTTAGACTTTTATAGGTTATGGTAACTTACAGCAAATCTTAACTCTTCTACTGGTGGCTTGGCGTATGGAATACCCTTAAACGAGAAGAACTGTGTTTCATTCGAGGTTTTACAAACTTTTCCGGATAACTTCCCCTCAGTTACGTTTACAATCGGGTTCATGATGTCTTCTCCGATAAAAAAATCACTGTTTTAGTTGTAACACAAGTCTGTTTTAGTTGTAATTAAAATGTTACCTATTTACGTAAAACATGGAATTAATATAAAAGCAGTGAATTAAAAGACTCAATCACGACTCAATAATGCTCAATAGGTACCTACTCAACAGAAATGAATTATGAAAGTAAGTTTGACAGTTGTCTTTGGAATTTTGGGAGAAATGGAAAATGGGAATTTGGGAAAATGGAATTGGTTGCCTAGTATGACCAACTCAAAATAAAAAATTCTACTTTTGCTTAAAGTGCAAAACTGCCAAAATCCTGCCAAAATATTATTATTTTAACTGTATACCTACATACAATCGTAGCTCAAACTCAAAGGAGCTTATGAAAAAGAGTTCCCGCGGGATTTTTAAAAACCTAAATCCACGCAGACGGAGTCCCGGGCATCCTCCAGTATAAAATATAGAGTATCAGGATTCAGAAGTATAAATATGTTTATTAGGTAGGTACTTTTACTATTTTTATATTGTCAAAATATATACTTATTTTGACAATATAAAAATAGTAAAAGAATTACTAATTCCGTGGAATTCTGACAGCTGTCATTGTCATTTACAGATGAGTTATTTGTATGGAGAACAGGGTAACATCTATATACGAAGTACGATTTTACCCCAAACTACTTTAATTCCCTGTCATCATAAAAAGCCATATGCCGCGTTATAGATGTAAATAAACCGATTTAAAACATTTTAATCAAAATTTTGCCGTTTTAAACCTTAAATAAACCGTTTTAAACGGTCAAAAACTTTAGACTTGATAACCTAAATGCCTAGCGCCATCTAGTATCGAAAGGCAGAGTTATTTCGTAAAACTTTAATAATATCTGAATAATTTAAATTATCTGAACAAATAATAAAAAGCTTTACTTTTTATAGCTAAGTTCCGCCTATATAGATGACCTTGAATAGTAGAAAACCATTTTTTTACATTTTATACTTACTTGATAAACACAATGCCTAGCGCCATCTAGTATCGAAAGGCAGAGTTATTTCGTAAAACTATTTTTTATTTTTCTCGGTTTTCTGAGCCTGAAAGTTTTTATCTGAAAACTAGAGAATTTAAGAATTCCAAAAATAAATCTTTGCATTAATTTTGACACGCCGCAAACGCCCATAGTTCCACTGGTCATGTCCTCTATTTATTTGTGAATACAGCAGTGGATAAGGTGTTAAATTACGTGTTAAATACATAAATAGGCAGCTGGTGTTCTACCACAGAGTGGTGTACAAATATATCTATATATAAGCACACAGTACATAATCGAGTCACGAATGACGACGTCAACGAGAGTGCGAGTTTGTGAGTTTGGTTTTAAATGGAATCAAATTGATATTATGTATATCGTTCGAAAACAATGATAAGAAATGTTCATTTACCAATACCTACAGAATTTTTAACTTATAAATAGAGTTTTTATAACTTAGGTAGATACTATCTATGCTTGGTCGGATGGAGACTGACCAACCCGCTAAGTATATCAATATCAGTAAGTACCTATATCACACATTTAAAAATCTTTACATAGTTTAGAGGTACTCCCTTATATCCCTACCTCGGTAAAATCAAGAAACAAGTATAAATTTAAAAATCCCCGATATTCACCATTTTGTGGTGGCGGCCATCTTGGATTTGCATAGTGCTATTCTACTAGACAAGCTCTTTAATTTGATACCCATATTGAGGGTGTTGTGAAAAAATATGTAATCCGCCATTTCGTAGCGGTGGCTATCTTGGACCGATTTTCATAGCTAAAAACACTCTCGACTAATTCACCTTTCAAACCATAAAAAACCACATTTGAATCGGTTCACCCGTTTGAGCGCTACGGTAGGACAGACAGACAAACACACGCACACATACACATGCATACAGACATGTTAAACTTATAATACTCCGTCTTTTTTGCGTCGGGGGTTGAAAACATAGTCCTCAATACCAATCGTTTTAAACCGGAAAAAATGGTTTATTTCGGTTTTAAACGGATTGGTTTAATTGGTTTTAAACTGGCCTTACATATATCTATCTATAGACTGGAGAGCCAATCAGCGCGTGCAAACGATATGGGCGCCCATCCAGCGACCCGCTCACTGCCCCATTCCGCACAATAACGGTCACCGTTCGATGTACGTGCTGATGTTTATACGAGAGTGGGAGCGTTACAAAGAAGCAAAAAAAACCGTTTTCTTGACATTCTCGAATTTAGAGGTTGGTTGATTTTTTTTCTATTTTGAAGGAAACGATGCAAAAATAACAAAAAATATAATCAGCCGATTTCCACAAGCCGAAGTAAAAAAATCATCTATGAAGATGAGAGCGTGCAGCTAAACGCTTTTCCCACCACTGAAAGGGGAAACATTAAATACCTTTTATTCCTAATAACCTTTTATTCTTCCTATCAACTAATCTACAAAATCTAACAGGTCCCGACGACATCCACATTTAGCATCATTGGCTCCCCTACCACAGGACGTTGGTAACCACCAGAGCTACCTATTTGTACTTATGACACTGCTGCGCGGATCAGAGATCGGGTTCCCGTTTCCCGTACCGTCGGCGTAAATTCTTCAACCAAGATGTTCTTCTATGGCCAGGTGGTCTTCTTCCGGCTATTTTCCCCTGAATTATGAGATGCAGGACATTATACAATAGATTAAAACAAGACGTATTAATTATTCTTAAGAATTATTATTAAGATTATACCTAAAACAAGATTATACTTAAGTATAATCTCCTGCAGGTCACACACACTGCAATTAGTGCTTCCCTGTAAGGGCGTTTGTGCACTTACTCGTTTTCGATTCGTTTTCGATTCATGTTCGTTTTTTTAATGAACATCATAAAAACGGATACGAAATTCACGAATGACATTTGTGCACTTAATCGTGATTTCACTATACGTTTTAAGCATTTCGTAGATAAAACCGTGTTCATAATGTGTGCTGCATTTAATCGTCGTCAGCTTTTCGCACTTCTCTTATACATTCTGGATACATCCTCTATTGATAAACAGAAGTATTCGAGGAGCACTTATCGATCATCACTTAATGAGACATCATGAAAAAACTTTTTTTAATTACTATCGAAAGAATGTTGCTACTTTCGATTTCATATTGTGTCATATAAAAAAAAAGGATTCCTCGGCAAGACACACGTTTTAGAGAATGCATAACTCCAGAAGAAATGCTGGCAGTAACACTAAGGATTATGAATATTTCACATGGTACGGTTAGTATCAAAATTATCTAAGCATACGTCATATATTTTGTGAACATCCCAAGTGGACATTATGTAAGAAAACAAGTAAGAAAACAGTAACAACTAAATATCAGAAATGATATTTTTTATGAAATGTTCATATTTTGCTAATAGTTTTTGACTACCAACCACAGGTATGGAAATTTTGATTATACTACAATATTCAGGTATTTTACTCGAAGTAAAACTAATTTGAATGAAACAAACGATTTATTTTAATGACAAACTAAGTAGGTATTAACTTTTAATAATAATCAACTGCTATGAATCATGTTTTGTTGGAATTCAAGAAATGCAAACGTTTTCCAAATACCTCACAACATCAGGACTCATCTCCGCCCTCTTTGCACACACCATTCCACACGCGTCCTTATTTTAAAACGATTCGATGTGAAAAATTCACGAATATATAAACACGAAAACGAATCGAAAACGAGTAAGTGCACAAACGCCCATACAGTTATAAGGAAGGCTATGTAGAATCGTGTTTTCACGAAACACGAAAACGAATCGAAAACGAATAAGTGCACAAACGCCCTAAGTCTACAACTAATGAAATTAAGAACCCTTTTCTCTCAGAAATTCCAAGCCATTGTTTTACGTATAATAATTAGAGCGCGGCGGTACTAAACGATTCCAAATTCAAATCCCGGTGCGTTGGGACTGAGATAGCCGGATGCGCACCTGTGTGTCGCTCTGTTGTCGTGAGAACCGACCGCGAATCACGATCTCTTTTCATGCAAAACAATTTTACGTTTTACGCTAAAATGATAGAATTCTATTCGATTTTCAACTCTATTTAGGAAGCCATAAATATAACGATAATGATATCTAAATGATTAGGCCGGGAAGTTGTATACTTACATATAAAGCTGTATCAGGTGTTTTGCGGTGTTTGTTGTGTTATTTTGTACGCTTTGAACATCCGCGTAAGTCTATTATTGCAACTTTTTACTCTAAACAGTGTCCATGCTTTGCTATTGGAAAGGCTATTGGTTACAACGTGAAATAAAATTCAATCTTTTTTTTATAAACCTACTTAGGAAGTTAGGTACGTAGACGGTAATTAGGTAGGTACGTATATTATTATCAGTACGTTGGGCTCAAAAATTATCACTTATTACCCTATGGCCACGAAAATAAAGAATAAGTAAGTACCTAGAAACCTTTATGATAAGTAATTCCGATTCACTTGATAGACCGTGCCTACCTCCAGTTATAAAGTACAATTAATTATATAAAAAAAATCCTTTAAGTACCTATGCATCAAAGGTGAATTTCTTAGTAAAAAACTACCCTAAGTACAATTTAATCAAATATTTACTTAAGTAGTTTTTTTTTACTAACATTTACTTTACAGTTAGCTAAACATTTATTTAATTATATTTTTAAAATACATAATAACTACACCATAAAATTAAAACGTTTGAAACTAAAATCGAAGGCAGTAGGTACTAACCACATACAATACCTACCTGTACCACCCTGTACCTAAATAGTACAGCCTATATAGATACCTACGTAATATGTAGACAGACAAGAAATAGGGCGTAAAGCAAACAAGTAGTAGCTACGTATATAATAGTCTCAATTATAACTTGCAGCATGTTATTCCTACATCGAACACATGAGATGTTTGCAAAATTCAGCTCACGGTTGGCCGTGTGAACTTGATCAGGCGATCACACGGCCTTTACAAAATGAAAAGCCTTTTTATGGGCCATTGAATACCTACGCTTTTTAGATTCTAAATACCTTTTCAGTGTAGCTCTCTTTATATTTATTAAGACATTAGCTTTTTATAAAATACCCACATATTTTATGTATAAATATTGGGTTAAGTAAATTACTTTAAATACCCACATAATAATTTATTGTGGGTACTTACCTATTTTATAAAAAGCTAATATTAGGTATCTATCTGCGACGGAAGAGCGTTGGAAAAAGAAGTAATAACTAGTAGAAGTTCTATCATTTTTAATGTACGTAAGTAAGTACCTACATGAATGTAGTTTATCGTTTACGCCATTCCTATTATAGTTTCCTAACTATTGCGCTTATTATGGAAAAGTTATTCTAGATCCTGAATATGGCGTATAAGTGTGGTCTATGGCCCGTGCACTTTCTAGTCTAGGTAAGAAATTTAAGAAGAGTAAGTAAGAATATTTTTTTAATGATCAAATAGGTACCTAATATTGCATCCGTAGGTACTTAGTAGGTACTTACTTCCTTTTTCTAATCACCAGTCTTCCTTTCTGTCCTGTCACAGAATACTTTAGGTACCTAATATTATAATTTATAAGTACCTAGTTTAGGTAGGTACTTATAAATTATAATATTACATAGGTACGTATATAGTACGTACCTACCTGTGTACCTACCTACTATTTGTCAGAACTCTCACTCCACAGACATTAAAATAAATAGAGACACTTGAGCCGATGTAATAAAGTGCAGTTTAGTTTGCACACGATGCATGCCTTATCGTTATGTTCACCTACAAAGCACCTTATTTTGTTTTCTTGCATAAAGGTTTTCTCTGTGTCCAAACCATCACTTTTTATGTGATATTCGTGGCAACTAGTTAAGCATTCAAGAGCTGTAGAAGTGTACGCGAGAACAATGGCCTGCAATGTGCTTTCTGGTGCCGACTGTTGGCGGTCGAGAGTTCGAGACACAAGCGCCTTGCAAGCTTATATTCTGATTTTTAATTCCGTGGAATTCTGACGTTTCTTAATGTTACCAGAGATAAAACAGTTCCCACAAAAAAGATAATAAGTTCAAAACTTACATACTTTGATATAAATAAAAAAACAATTGCTTCGTGTAGCTATGACCATTGACCAATGCCTGAGAGATATAAAAAAATATACTTCAGGTACTTTAGTCTCGGGTAAAATCGAACTTCAGGTGGTAACCCTCTTTTTCATACTTACAAATAACTAACTGTCAGAATTCCACCGAATTAAAAATCACACTACAAATCAGACTTTAATGTACCTACCTATACATTCTTCTCTATCGTTTTTTCTATGCTTGTAAGGTAGATGCATCGATGCGCGTTATCTATGGCTTGTAGGGAAGAGAATGTGAAACGGTTATCGATAATTTAGAAAAAAGATTTTTTGATCGTTGTAAGGCAAAGGTTGCAGTGCAGTATAGTGGCTGGTAGGTAGGTAAGACCTTGCTAGTAGGGGGCCATCAGACAATACTAAATAATTTATTTTCTACAAATATGATTTTATTACCTACATTTTTTTAATCCTTTATTACCTACATTTTTAATTTATTATCAGCTGAAAAATCCAAATTAGTATGTGAACATTTCACGTGTATCTAGTAGCCAGTCAAGCGGCTGTTTCGCGGTAAGTAACTGAACACAACCAGCAGGGCGATTCAGAAGTCAGAACACTTCGATGATGCAATTATCGTTCGATTCGGTAAGTTATCGTACGATAACATAATATATTTTCAATTCAGAATAACCGTATCGATAGGGTAGTTGTCGAAACCGAAACCGAGTCGAACGGTAATCGAAGTGTTCTGAATTGCCGTGCAGGTCCACTGGACTTGGTTTTGTAGGACAACGCACGTTAATTCTTTCATGTAGTATTTTTTGATTTGTCACCTTTTTCACTTGCCTCTGGCATATACACGTAAACTACAAGAAAGCTGTTCAATTTAATATGACGAAATCCGACAGTTGTTCTGAATATAATATTGAAATGAATTCATACGGTCTAGAGAATACTTAATGGTCCAGTATAGTCTGGCCAGCCTTGAGCACAATGCGACGGTCATTAAGATTAAATGATTTTAGATATTATGGCAGATATACAGGGTGTAAGTGACATGTTAATGAAAACTTTGAGATAGGGTTGCATTTAATTTGCTAAGTAAAATTACTGGAATCATTTATCTCGGAAATGATTGGTTTCAGATATGGTCATTTTTGAACGCGCAATGTATTGCATACAACGCGATCACAACGCACGCAACGCACCGCGCAAAATTCACAATATGAGACTTTTATGTGTTAATAAAGCGTGGCCTTGACGTTGCGCGCCCGGCACTTCGTTTGACTGCGCCGCGAGCCTCATTATAAATTCAAGGCCAGTACGAATGTAGGTTGACGACCTGTATTCACACTAGTTCACTAGCAATCAGCTGTTCGACGAAAATCTTAAATTTGATAACATTACCGTTTTAAGTGAAAATAATGAAATAATTACTTTTTCATTTATAATTGCATTGAAACAGATAGTAATAATGATTTTATACAGTATTCAGTTAAAAAAGAGGTAAAAAAAAACGTAAATTTCATGGAAAATCCGACGAAAAATTTCACCACTGGGGAACCCAGAATCATGTACTGAATCTATGGGACGCGTTTTGAACAACATGTCTGACTACACCCTTTATGTTCGGATGCCAAATTTCATGCTGGTTCTTATCTTATGCATATGCATTGTGGTAGAAACGGCATTCCAAACTAGTGGTAGATTCATTATTGACGATTCAAGAGCACTTGTAAAAGTTTATTTGAATAAAAAACTATTCTATTTTATTGTTCCAATCCTAGCTTGGATAGTGAGGAGTGAAGTCCGAGCCGCGAGGCGTGAGTTGGCCTTTGTATTGGTGTGTGTGAGTGGTGCGCGCGCAGGTGTGTCTGAGACTGGCCGGCGCCGGCGCACATTCCTGCGATGTGATGGTCACGGCGCGGCGCCGCCGCCGAGTGCGTACCTATGTACTTGATTGCGGACATGATTGCAAAGCCACGGCCCACGATGACTATGTTAAGAATAAAGAAAATAAGATATTTCAACAATTCTAAATTACCAAATGTGTTCATGTTTTTAAGTTAGTCATTGGGTAGTATAGTTTTAAGCCTTGACGACACACCTAAATTAGATAAAATAGGTACAAGTTATAGATAGACCTACGTCCTACATATTTATTAGCAACTTAATGTGATTGATATGAGCGACCTCACCGACGTGACACTGTCACCGGGCCAGTAGGGTGATTCAGAACACTTCGATTATGGTTCGATTCGGTTTCGGTTTCGACAAATACTCTGTCGATACAGTTATTCTGAATTGAAAATAAGCTTGTACATCTTATCGTACGATAACTTACCGAATCGATCGATAATTACGTTACCGAAGTGTTCTGAATCGCCCTGTTGAATTATTTTCGTATTATTCTGATTTTTAGACAGTCCAATCAACAAAAACAATTATTTTTTTATTTTCATAATCATTATTCATTTCCAATTTCAAAATACTGTCCACAGACCAGCAGGGCGATTCAAAACACTTCGTTAAGAGTGTAGGTACATTATGCAATTTTGTACTTTGTAATCGTTATTTATCTCAGAATTTGTTAAAGTTACAACCTTGACATTTGGGAAAACGATACTTCAAACTTTTATCTTGGATTCTGTGTTTTAAAAACACGATTGGTGAAAATTTTCTCGATAATATATTTTTTTGAAAAATACATGTTTTACGCACATTTTGCTATTTATCTCAGAAGGTGCTAACTATTTTTATAGGGTTTTTGTTTTGTCAAGACACCTAGACGTATTCTTCAATTACGTGTTTTAATTTTTCGATTGGTTCTTTAATTAACTTGTAATTAGATAGAAACAGTTTTGGCGCTTACGTCGTTGAAAATAACTTGCGCATCTATCGCTCCGTATTTCTCACTCACGAGAAAACAATAATTCGCCATCCCGCTCGACGCTGACTTACGCTCCTATTTCAGTCGGCTGCGGCATTGCGTGCGGGACGGACCTGTGCTTGACTGGCGACTGCGTCACATTTACCTATACTTTTTACTTTCCTTTTTTAATTGGTAAACATTTAATATTAGGTTTAGATTTTCATATAGTATTAGTTACCTACCTATGTAGATTAGTTTTAGTAAGTAGGTATAAGTGTCATGTAAATAATAATAATAATAAGTGTGATTTTATCGCATGGGCGATGTTGCGTATTATTGTAGAGGGGTGAAGGGAAGTGGGACGCGAAATCCATATCGTAGCGGCATACTGCACACTCTTAAGGTAATTATTGATCGATTCGGTAAGTTACTTATCGTACGATAAGATGTATTTTCAATTTAGATTATCCGTATCGACAGAGTAGGTAGGTAGTTGTCGAAACCGAAACCGAATCGAACCGTAATCGAAATGATCTGAATCGCACTGCAGATTTTGTGGGACTATATGTGATATACAGACGGACAGACATTCAGCAGAATGACACTAAGAGGGCTTCGTTTTACATTTTATTTTATGTTTATTAGGTACTTATTTAACTACTTATTGTTTAATTTGTTTGTATAAATTGAGGGTACAAAATGCCAATGTAAAAAGCCTAGTCTCACAGTCTACACCTTTATTATATGCCTTAAAAGCATCTTAAAAGACATAGAAACAGAGTCATTCTACAATGTTATTTAGGTGTAAAAAAGCAAAAATAATATTACGTAAAGGAGTTTTAAAATCTGGAACATCACTATAAAAAATTATAAACAAACTTCTTTGAAAACTAGTAGAGACATCTATTGTCGAATAATCTAATTTAGTTAAACCGCGCCTTAGTTTATTATTTTAACTTACAGCAGCGCCATCTCGTAAACATTTTTTTGTATTTAATTCTGCTATTCGACACTAGATGTCAATATTATTTATGAAGAGTAGATTCTAATTTCTTTTAAAACTATTTTTATTAAATAAAAAAGTGATAATATTAAGTAATTTTATAAATAAATAATACTTGTACGAAAGTTATTAATAGCTAAATATTCAAATAATTTAAATATTTAAATAATGGCAACACCATAGACACATGGAAAATGGAAATTGCCATTGGAATCTTTCACCGGCACTAGGCACGAATATTCTAGATTTCAATAATTTCAATCACGAAGTTTACAAAAGTAACAAAATAAAGACCGTTCACCGTTCATTTGTCTTGATCTGACAGAAGCAAATACTCCAAGAAAATGTCGAATATCGTGAAACAATTAATTCCCTTGCTGGACAGAGTTCTCATCAAAAGAGCCGAAGCTGTCACGAAGACCGCAGGAGGCATCGTGATACCAGAAAAAGCTCAATCCAAGGTTCTTCACGGAGAAGTGGTTGCTGTGGGGCCTGGAGCAAGAAAAGACAATGGAGACTTCATCCCCATTCTGGTGAAAGTGGGAGATAAAGTGCTGCTCCCTGAATACGGCGGTACCAAAGTTAGTTTAGAAAACGATGAAAAGGAATACCATCTCTTCAGAGAATCTGACATTTTGGCGAAAATTCAAAATTAATTTTAGTGCTAGTTTTATTTTCCTGCGGTTAGAATTATTGGTTAGTTTTATGTAGTGTATGGATGATGATGTGATTGTGTAATATGTTCAATGCTGTGTGAACATAATGTTGTCTTTGCATTTATTATAACAATGTTATAAAAACTGGTTGTATTCATTGTTGCCTATATTCCTTACATAATATGAAATTGCCACACTATTTCACAATCAATGTTAGAGGTTATGCATGTAAACATTGCTTCTGAATAATTAATTTGTGAAAGGATTCCTTTTGATGCTTTGAATAAATTGAATGAATCAAATTTTCAAAGTGGTTAAATAAAAATACAGAATAAATTAGGTGTTGTTTAATATTAGGTAAATAGAAATATTAAAATAATACTATAATGACTTAAAATTAACTTGGATACAATCCAAAATAATTAGGCAATATTTCAGCTGGCTCTACTTTGCACTAACATTTCTAGTCTCAGATCATAGACAAACTATCAAAAAAACTATCTTGATGATAGTCTCCTTTTGTGATAAAATATTCCAATCACAGAAATAGTAAAGATCTTAGGTTTTGCTATGTAACCAGTAAACTTGTCAAAAATTAAATATCACATTTGAGGAGCTGAAGCGAACAAAAGTGGACTTTTAACTAATTTTTTTAATGACTTTAAACTTTCAATGTACTGATCAAATTGTCAAACAATACAAATTAATCATCAAAAACACTTTTCCAAACAGAAATGGATTTGTCCTGTTGATCTTGATTCTTGTTTTGCTTTGTAACTCTTTTGATAATGGCACAAATTCGCTTTTGTGGCTAGCTCTTCATTTTAAACTCTGTGACATATCCCTTATTGTATTTAATTAATTTTGCATAACAGTTAAAAATAATTTACATCAGGCAATGCCTCTCGCATATATGAAGTGCAAACCATTAATAAATATGGATACTTTTCATTTTATGGCATATAACTCATTATTCACTTCATTTTTTAAATAATACTGATTTAACTATTATTACACTAATTAAGAATAACCTTCTAGCATTATTTTGCACAAGCTATAATGATAAATCAGGCAATTATTGAAATATTTACAGGCATTAGATAACAACTGGCCTAAATTAGACTACATTCTTGTTGTGAATACCAAATAAGATGTAACAAATAAACAAAAACACTGATCTAGTTTTAAGGAATGCAATAATTATAATTAATAAAACTTGTGCATAAAAAGTTGCAAGTAGGTAACCTGAATAGAAACTAGAAAATAGTGAGTATGGAATCAATAAAATGTTTCTTTTTATATTACCCTATGATATTAGTTATTTATGATCTTTGCAGCAAATAAATTAAAACCTGATCAGTTTTCTTGTAGGAAATGATGCAAACATAGGTACTGATTTCTATTAAACCCTTAAAAACAGTTTTTCCTTCAGATAACACAGTTAGTATTCTGGAAATACAAAACACTGAAGTCTTGTGAAAATCAAAACTTTTGCCATACATTTTTTCTCAATCCACAAAGTTATCTAAAAATGAACATGCATGATTTCTGAACTAGATAAACAAATTCAGGATAATTCCAATACAATTTGATGTTAAAATCAATTTCATTTAAATTCATTTAATTGTTGCCAAGACTATTTTTTGCAATGTGCTTAAATCGTACTTTGTATATAAATAAGCTAAAAATATAAAGGTACTTATTGATGGCATATCAATACATTTATGCTGACAATGTCAAGAACAAGATGAGCTGCACACAATAATTTTTATTACTTTTTATTTAAGTATGGTTGACATCATCTGCATGCATACCCATCATTGTTACAATATGCAAGTTGCAGCGCTTGCTGTAATGTGCAATCAGCATATTTATAGGTGAGTTACTGCAGAGATATGGCTGTACGCCTCACTGCAGCGGATAATGCTGGGTTAGGATCAGGAGGTTCAGTTAATAGTTGCACCGTCTTCCAACAGCCATCTTCATTTGATTGACGCAATGCTTCCATCGTGGCCTGGACTCTCTGCCCATCTTCAAATGTAGCGGCAGCTTTTACAGGCTCTTTTATCCAATCCATTTGTTCCTTAACAGGTAAGAAGGCTTCTTTAAGTGCACTTATCATTTTGCACAGTCCTTTGATGTATGGCTTGGGGATTACACTTGACGCACAACTCAGGTCCTCTATATCTACATAAATCACTTCCTCCTTATCATGAGGTCTTTTACCCTCTTCTTCTATTATACATTTTGGGTTTGACTTGTGTAATCTACCATGCAAGTCTCCCCCTCTGACGACTAGATAACCATTTTTACTGCACACATAGATTTCCTGATTGAAACACGGCCCTGGTAAATGGTTGTTCAAAGTAGCCGTGACTAATAAACCTTTGTCCATTTGTAATTGGAATGTACAGAAGTCTGGTGCTGTAATTCTTCGGATGCCATTGACTTTAGCGGTTTCCTCGACAAACGTTCTCAGGACACCGTGCACCTTCATAACTTTCTGACCACTGAGATACGAGACCAAGTCTATGACATGACTGCCGACTAATGTAAGTGTGCCACCACCCATGGTGTCATCGCACAGCCAATTGAAAGTTTCACCGAGTAACGATCCCATTTGCACTCGCACATCAATCAATGTCAACTCGCTCGGGTTACCCAGGTAACCATCAAGGATACATTTTCGCATATGGCTAAAGGCAGGCAGAAATCTAAGAGAATGGTTAATTATTGATATAAGTGTTGGATAGTACTGGGCGGCTCGCACCATTTTTAAAGCCTCCGCCTGGCACAGCCCTGCAGGCTTGTCACAGACCACATGTTTGCCAATGCCGAGAGCTTTTACGGATATTTGGGCGTGTAGATTTGGCGCACACACAATGAATACGAGGTTGACGTTTTTCTTCAACAAAACATCGTCTATTTTGTTAGTGAAGAATGGTATTTTGAGCTCCTTTGCAGTGTTTTCGGCTTCTTGTAGAGTCACACCCCATATTGCTTCCACTGGAAATCCTTTTTCCCTCAAGAACGGCACTAATACTTTAGCAACAGACCCAGTCCCGAAGACACCGATACCGGGCAGCATTTTGATAAATGACTTTTGTTTATAGTTGGCGCATATTAAGATTGCTTATTGCTAATTTAATTCAGGCTTTGGTTATTTACTTTATTTATTTAATCAGAAAAGAATTATTATGCGATACACACAATCGGCGAACTTGTTTAACAACTTGTCATTTTATTTATAATTTATCTTGTCAATTATCATTTGTCAATGTCATATATGTTTTAGGCGATAACTGTCAACATGCTGTCAACTGTCAAGAAATGTCAGCAATTTTTTTAACTGGCTTCGCAGCCCTGAGTTCTAGTTTTTTAAAGCGTCAACTTAATAAAACAGTGTTTTATGCCGCGTCCGCCTCAGACGAAATCAAGAGCAACGTTAATTTTTAAGAGTTTTTAGGATTACTTTGAAATAAATACACCCAGTGACACAAAAAAGTGTAAGTACCTAATTATTCACACTTCACAATTCACACTATAATAATATTATTATAAAGGCGAAAATTTGTGTGTGTGTGTGTGTTTGTGTCTATGTTTGTAACTCTTTAACCCCGCAACTAGGTACTGAACCGATTTGGCTGAAATTTTGAATGGAGATAGATTATGCCCTCACTTAACACGTAGGCTTTTTGTCCTGGAAAAATCCATAGTTCCCACGGGATTTTGAAAAAACCGAAATCTAGCTATGCGAAAAACCGAAATTAAAAAGCTAGTACATAGATGCTAAATAATGAATTTACCCGCGTTCTAAGTTTTTTATGAATGCAAAGATAATATGTTTAATTTGTAGGCAGTAATAAATAGAACTTGTAAGTGGAATAAAGGATAATATTTGTAGAAATAACATCCAGGCCTCGTAAGTCACCGGCGCGGGCGGCGTTGGCGCTTAAAACGAATCACCTCGCAGCTTCAACTCGCGCCTTGATATTCGCCACCTGGTGGCATAGGGTTGGCACTTGGCAACCAAAACTCAGCTCGCAGAAATTAATATTGTGTCTGTGACCCAGCTTTACCTTTTAACTAAAGGCACGGATGTAGGTACATAGATAATTCAAGCAAACAATCGAAAATCAAATCTGTGGATAATATTTTGCGCTATACGCACGAAGCTGGGCGGTTCTTTAAAGCTCCCCCACACAGGCGAGCACAAATTCCATAGATTATGTCTTGCTAGGGCTACACGCACGGAAAAGGATGACTCATCCGTCACGTTCCGCGTGCAAGCGAGAGCGCGGAATTAAGCGTTTGGCTTGTGACGCATGATCTATCTCTCTTTGTTTTCTTATGACGTTATCAGTATTACGTAAAATTATCGTCCGTAAACCAACGTTACAGACAACCAATTTTTTTAAAGTATTTTTATTCGGTGCATCTAATTCTGTTAGATACAGTACAAAACTTCTACGTTTAAGATATTTTTATGATTCTAATGAATTTGAAATACATACTCGTACCTATAATATATTCAGTTTACT
The DNA here is from genome assembly GCA_920104075.1 of Melanargia galathea. NCBI lineage: Eukaryota > Metazoa > Arthropoda > Insecta > Lepidoptera > Nymphalidae > Melanargia > Melanargia galathea. The sequence continues at coordinate 14,058,885 of OV049872.1, forward strand.
TGATAGATTTTTGACGCCCGTGTGAGGGGCCCGTAAATTGCTTACTGGAACGTGGTTAATCGGATGCTGATATCAATTTTATCATAGTTACCTAACTATAGTTAGAACCTATACATATAACTCGGTACGAGTTTATTATGTAATATTTTTTTAGATTCCATTCCAATTAACTATTCTACTTCAGACATTATATTATTATTAGTGGTGGTGCTTGGAATTAGTGCCAACCCTAAATGATCCTATTTGAAGCGATCATTCTTACATCTCAGTTGAAAGCCACAGTACTTGATCACTTCCACAATTAGGAACAACTCAAACAAAAGATCAACAAAAAAAAAGCTGCCTGCCCAGTTATAATTAACTATTCATTACGCTATCTATTTTATTAATTACTAGCGTTCCGCCCCGGCTTCGCCCGTGGTACATATATATAGCCTATAGCACTCAAGGATCACGTACATAACCAACAGTGAAAGAATTTTTGAAATCGGTCTAGTGTTCCTGAGATTAGCGCGTTCAAACTAACAAACAAACTCTTCCGCTTTAATCAGTATAGATTGTTTATTCATTTTTAGATTAGATAATTAAGTACCTATTAGGTACATTTTATTTGAATAAAAAACTTTTCTATTCTATTCCATACCTACATCATCATGTCGCACGTTACCTACGTGCGACATGATGATGTAGGTGTAGATATATGATGTAGATATGTAGGTATGGATCTTAATTCTTATCTATGTGAGGAGTCAGCACGGTTTGAAGTACGAAAAGTCGCAAAAGCTTCTATTCTGCTTTTGCGCGCGCCGCGTGCCGTTGCGGCATCCAATCCAATATAGTGCAACTGCATTGAATAGAAGCAGGCGTTACTTTGCGGAAATCCATAATATATGATGACATATAATTTTGACTTTTCTTCAACTGCATAACTATGATAAAAGTCGAAGGGATCTTGAAAACTACTGAATCAATTTTAATAAAACTTGCACTGTTCCCTAAATTGAAATAAATGAAGAATAGTACAAGAATGGTCACGATTCACGATATACGGGTAGGAGTTTCAGAGAAATGCGAGATTCTTACATAGAGACATAATAAGTACATGTACATAAATATACACCCATAACATTTTGTATATATGTATTTGTTTGGATGCCCTAATAGATTTTATCATTGATAGTGTGTATATGCAGTAGCAATAATATTATAGTAGGTATTATCTACTTATCGAACTGAAATCCGTCTTTTATTGTAGTCTGTTTAAAAAAACAAAAAAGTGACCTAACTGCCCTTTAAAGGGCTGTCTATCATGTCTATCTGACGCGCAATCTGGAATAATTACTTAATTAATTTTAACGAAACAATTAGGTAGATACCTGCCGACGACGCGGACGTTCCGAGATATGTATATGAATACACAAGATAAAGTTCGTAAACTATTAAAACACGACTAAGTACGCTTAATACTTAATTTAATTTAATATAGGTAAAATAATAATTTAGTGTGCAGAAAGCGCGAGGCAAGCTGCTAGTGGCGCCATCCGTTATGTCTATCCGAAACTAATTTAATAATCTAGAAAGCCATGCAAAGGTCATTTCTCGATTTTTCGTAAATAAAATGTAGCCTATGTCAGACACATGAACCTATAGAAGAGGACTTGGCATAATGTCCTGTAGAAAATAGTGGATCGGAAAATAGCTTAAGCTTATCAAAATTTTCATAAGTGTGTAAGAGACAACACTACATTTTTAAACATAACAATAAAACAGATCGTGGCAGAAATTTTATTGCAACTTCCCTTAAGATGGCCTCCCTAAATGTATACATGAACACTCACACACGCACAACTTGAGACATCACAATGAACACGCGCCATTTTATGTTACAGGATTGTGCGTGTGTGAGTGTATTTTTGGCACGTTTTTAAGGTAGGTATGCCTACTCTACTTATTATTATTATCTCTATGGTCAGACATCAGACACAAACATACATACCTATACATACATACATAGATACATACATACATAGATACATACATACATACATACATACATACATACATACATACATACATACATACATAGACTGCTAAAATCATAACCCCTCCTTTTGGCTTTGCCGTAGTCGGGTAAAAATAAGTCAAATCTGACCTGGGAAATGGCTCACCATTTTTTTACTGGAGCGCGGATCGTACGGGGTGCTAAGCACGTGACACGTGTTAAGTTCACAAAGTATTGAGTGTCAGCATCGGAAGCGGGCCCGGAGACCTCTCCGTCAATCATAATTCTACATATTATAGCTTCCTCGCTGAGCTAATTGTTTATACCCTGATTTCTAATTCCGTGGAATTCTGACGTTTCGTTATGTTACCAGAGATAAAACAATTCCCACAAAAGAGATAAAAAATTCAAAACTTATGTACTTATCTAAATAAAAATCAACTGCCGCATGTAGATATGACAAATGCCTAACAGACCACAGAACAGACACTTCATGGTGAGAATGTCATTTGACTTCCATTTTTGAATGAATTTTTTCAATGTGCTTCTTTTGTTTTCTATTGCTGTTCGTGTGCACTTTCTAGTTTCCACTCTTGGTGTTTTCTAATTTAGGGCGAAACGACTAATATTATTATTCGGCATATTATGGCTTTTTATGATGTAAGTAGTTTGGGGTAAAATCGTACTTCGTAGATGTTTACCCTGTTCTCCATACAAATAACTCATCTGTAAATGACAATGACAGCTGTCAGAATTCCACGGAATTAGAAATCAGGGTATTATACGTAATTTTACAACCTAGGAATGTACTATTATGTTTAAATATTAAACTATACGAGTAGCTGTAGCCCGCTGTGCGTCCGCGTGGTCAAACTGAATACTTAGTCCATGTAAAATTTTTGCGTTGCTTTTCTTCAGTCAGTGCGAGTCAGTAGCACCGTGAACGTAGGGCATTTAAAGTTAAGTTATTGAATTAGCCCACCAAAAAACAAGTAAAAGTTCAAATACGCCTGGACCGATTTGGATTCTTTTGTTCGAAAGGCGTCTCTAGGTGGGGTAGTCACTTACTAGGTGGTCTCTTGGTAATCAGACCATGGGGGTTATTCTGTAACATAGTTAGCAACTGAAAATAGTTGCCAACTAATTAGTTAGATATACATTGCTGCTTTACTGTGTAAAATTATGAAAACACTTTATATTTCCCACAGTAAAGCAGCAATGTATATCAAACTAATTCGTTGGCAACTATTCTCAGTTGCTAACTAAGTTACAGAATAACCCCCCAGGATCTGTTGATGGGATCCTGGAAAAATCGAAGAAACTCTTCTTTTTAACCCACGACGCAAAAACGACGGGGTGTTATAAGTTTGACGTGTCTGTGTGTGTGTATGTGTGTGTCTGTCTGTCTGTTCCCCTGTAGCGCCCAAACGGGTGGACCGATTTGAATGCGGTTTTTTTTATTTGAAATATGAATTAGTCGAGAGTGTTGTTAGCTATGTTTGATGAAAATCGATCAAAGATGGCCGCCACTACAAAATGGCGGATTACATATTTTTTCACAACTCCCTTAATATGGGTATCAAATGAAAGGGCTTGACTAGTAGAATAGCATTATGCAAATCCAAGATGGCTGCCGCTACAAAATGGCGAATGTCGGGGGTTTTGAAATTTTTAATTTATACTTGTATGGTAGGTACTTATTACATTGAAGTCGTTTTAATTTTTCATAAAAAATATCTTGTGAAAATTAAATATTAGTAAAAGTTTAATGCACATTATGGAATTTATTTATGTGTTTCCCAGTGATTTCTCATTTGTCCGGCGGTAATCCTGAAACACGCGGGAGGGGCTTGCGCGCGCGCCGCCCAACCGCGCCCGCCCTACCATCTCACTGCACATACTCAAAAGTTAACCGTCCCTAGACAAGACAACACCCGCGACAAGAAGGGCTCACACCCCGACCAATTCGATCCTGATTTTATATACCACGCGGCTCTGATGTTGCTACATTTCAAAATTGTCTAATTAATGTGTAAAATACTTAATACAAAATTGTGATGTGTAATGTGATGTGCAATAACAATGCCAAGGAAGCGTAGATCAGCGCCCGTAGAGAAGAGAGATGAGGTGGACGACGATGATTTTCTGTTCGACGACTCTCAGTCTAGTTCTGGTAAGAGAGAAAAACATTTCGAGGATGTTTACTGTGACATTTTCATTTTCTGTTCGACGACTCTCAGTCTAGTTCTGGTAAGAGGGAAAAATATTTCGAGGATGTTTAACTGTGACATTTTCTGTTCGACGACTCTCAGTCTAGTTCTGGTAAGAGGGAAAAATATTTCGAAGATGTTTAACTGTGACATTTTTTTTACTCTGAACTTTTGTCTGGTGGGAGACTTCAGGCGTGGCTGGTTACCACCCTACCGGTTGAGCCGTGCCGCCAAGCGATTTCGCGTTCAGGTACGATGCCGCATAGAAACCGATCAGGGGTTGGGTTCAATATAAAACTGCCATACCTCCTCCAGGTTAACCCGCTTCCACCCAAGTTGTCTACTTTAATAAGTCTGCTGCATCGTCACTAATTACCATCAAATGAGATTGCAGTCAAGGGCTAACTTGTAAATGAATAAAAAAATTGGTTGTCTGTAAAGTCGGTTTACGGACGATAATTTTACCTGATAACGTCTTATGAAAACAAAGATAGATGCGTCACAAGCCGAACGCTTAGGCCGATCGTGCCATCTCTATCACTTGTTCCGCGCTCTCGCTTGCACGCGGTACGTGACAACGAGTCATGCTTTTTCGTACGTGTAAGCCGGCGTTCATCGATTTATAAGACGTTATCATGACAAAAAATTCACGCTCACCTTTACTTATATACCTATTCGTTCCTATAAACTCAAGTAGTATAATAAATAGCGTAATAATTGTCTCATTAGTCTAGTGGCTAGCTCGTTCGTTGCGGACGGAAGGTCCTGGATTCGAGACCCAGGTTGGGCTAAAAAAAGAAAAGTTATTGGAATTTTAACTGCAAGCTCGTTCCTCATATTTTTTTCTCGTCTATTTTTTTTTTCTCTCGTCTCGTCGTTTTTTTTTCTGTGGGGTAGACAAGAATAGGTCTTTTAAAAATACTATGGGTGTGGGAACATCATTTTTCAATTTCTAGATCCGTTTGTAAAATATGATGTTTTAAAGTGCTAATTTTTATTAGAGTCAAGTGTCCCCCCCCCTCTATCAGCCAAATGGCAGTATATAGGAACTAGAAAAATTCACAGCAGTAGGGTATATAATCAATTTTAAAGGAAAACTATCATGGCTAAGTAGGGTTCACAGGTTAAGGAGTTATATCTGTTTTTCGAGGATTGTGACTACGGAACCCTACACTGCGCGTGGCCCGCCACGCACTTGGCCGGTTTTTATCTATTGTACAAGCAGAAAATAGCCTGCTAGCACAGTGCTAGATCGGTGCCATTTTTCCTAATTCCTAGTACTATCCTATTCTGACAGGAAGGAGTGGACACGAGCCCCAACACAGAAACGCCGCCAACGCTCGTGAACGAGCCCGTATGAGGGTGCTTTCAAAGGCTTTTTGTAGGTAAGAAGTTACTATAAACATTGGTACTAAAACCTGAAACCAGTAAGTAGGATGTTACAGAGAAAGCGCGCGACGCCGACTTGCCTTCATAATAATTATTTATAGTTTCCTGTATCTATTACAGCTTCTAGGCACTTCTAGGAGCCGCGTTGGATAAGTTACCATCGCGCGTTGGCTTCATAGGCAAAAAACCTTAGGTATTCACTATTTTTTAAACGTGTTTTATCGCTCTATTTTCAAATCATTTTGAAAGCTAATGTTTTTCAAAAAGTCTATTTTATCATCGTCTCAGCCGATAGACGTCCACTGCTGGGCATAGTCTGCTGACATAAAAGTTACAAAGATCGCCTCAGAACACGATTTTAAAATCAGCATTTGTTCAGCGGCTCTCAGCGACTCGCTCGAGATCGTCTCTATTTATTTATTTTGACTGAAATATGCTAAAAGCTCTTGGCAAAAGACAAATAAAATAGGGTGAAACTATTTTTAAAATATCAAATAATACGATACGAATTCAGGTTGAAGACCACTTTGCCCTGGGTGCCGGCCGATACCAAGCTGTCAAAGTTGGACACACTCCGGCTGGCGGCGTCATACATCGCGCATCTCAGAGCGCTACTTCACGAACCCAGGTCCGCGCACACTCCTCCTCACCCATTGAACTTGGTAAGTGGAGTGTCTTTAATAAAGAAACAAGGCTATAACCCCCGGCACGTAATTCGAGCGGTCACCTTCAAGTGCGCGCAGCGTCGTACGAGTGAGCGGGACACAATACGATTGGAGATCCAATCAGCGCTTACGAGAGATCCGCGAGAGGTAATCAGTGCTTACGAACGATCCCCACGCCCTCCCCGCGACCCCCTCACACCACGAGTTACCTCATTTTCGACTTCTGCGCATTGAAGGTCACCGCTCGACTTACGTGCCGGGGGTTATACACTTAGCTTAGGGTTGTGATAAAATTGGCTGGCAGCGTCATACATCGCGCATCTTAGAACGCTGCTAAACGAACCCTAGTCCGCGCATGCCGCATACTCCTCCTCACCCATTGAACTTGGTAAGTCATCATCATCATCATCATGATCAACCCATTACCGGCTCACTACAGAGCACGGGTCTCCTCTCAGAGTGAGAAGGGTTTTGGCCATAGTCTACCACGCTGGCCAAGCGGATTGGCAGACTTCACACACCTTTGAGAACGTTATGGAGAACTCTCAGGCATGCAGGTTTCCTCACGATGTTTTCCTTCACCGTTAAAGCAAGTGATATTTTAAATACTTAAAACGCACATAAGTCCGCGCATACTCCTCCTCACCCATTGAACTTGGTAAGTAGAATATGTTTGTTATGGAAACAAGGCTATAGGGTACTTAGCTTAGGGTTGTGATTTAAAAGGATGTAAGTATGGAAAATTCACCTCATGCGCCTCCTCTCGGCAATAGATGTGCGATCAGTATGAAATCAAATTAAAATTGTAATACACATTCAGGCTTACCGCAAGCTAAACAAATCACAGGTATGTAACTTGATTTTTGACATGGTTTCATTTTTAGGGCCATATACGCAGTAGATATGGTTTATTTTTAAAATCTACACAAATCTACCCCTAGCAGATTTGAAAATCCAAAACTACTTATAGTGTGTCAAACCATAATTGTTCACAATTTATTCCCTGTCCCACTTGTCATCGCGTTAATTCGTCCGTGACACGGGCGGTTTAGGAAATAAAGCCATGTGCATACCTACTTGAGGCCAAAGCACACACGATACTTTTAGAGCCGGATCGCACTAGTGCGATATGCCCCATACAAAATGATAGAAAGAATATTTTGACGCTTTGTGCCGCGCAGTGCAGCGACGCGCAGCGCCGCGTAAGTGCGGTCCGGCCCTAAGCGTCGCTGATCAGCGATATTCCGACTGCGACGATTCTGCATGGGTTTCGAGGATGTTCGAACGAGGTATCAATACGATAGTTCCTCACCACAAGTATTTTTTGTTCTGTATTCCTCACAGTGCAGATGCTCTTAATCGTTGCGTTTTCGAAAGTGTAGGGAGTGCATAAAGCCGGGCAAGAAAAATTGCCAACTTATCAACACGTTTCGGTGACAAGAGTTGGCAATTTTTCTTTGGAGACCCGGCTTAAGAAAAACATGCAGCCGCTATTATGTATAGCTTCCGATACTAACAATCAAAGCGAGGCGTTTAAAGTTCAATCGCAGCTTCCGAAAGACGATCAAAATCGCCGATTGCCGACGCTAAAATTATCGTATGTGCTTGTGCTCTTTGGATTTCTTTATCATAAGTTTTTGACAATCTAGCGCCGCGGAACGAATAGTCCCGGGTTTAATTCTGAGCTGAGTAGGTGCCTAGGTACATTAGGAAATAGCTAGGTAATATATGGGAATACTAGTAGGGCGCGTGGGTGCGCGGCCCGCAAGCGGACCGCGAGGTTTCGCTTTCGGGTATTTTGGTTTGAGCAGCCTCCATCTATCTCTCCCCTATTCCTAATCCTCGATCATTATCACTCTCCATATTTTTTCTTCGAATCGTTCTGCTCATCAAGTAGAACTTAAGGTCTTAATCATCTTTTGGCAAAAACCACTCTTCCATCTTTTATACTTGGTGAGATAGACACCGATGTTTGTATGGCCACCATTTGGACTTTTTTTCAGCTCACTGCCAATTGGATGATGTTTCGAGTATTTTTTGTTTGAGCACCTCCTACCTATCTTCAATACCCTGCCCGGGCTCCTCAACCAACTTCCAAACCCTCAATCATCATGTCTTCCCATATTGTTCTTTGAGAGTTCTCAAAAAAACCGCATTAAAGCCTTGCATAGTTCACAACTTGTAGTCTCTTCAATATTCGCCATACATTTTCTATGGAAAAATAAATTCCGCCATTTTGATTTTTTTTTCAATTCATCAAGTAGACCTTTGGATCCTCATCATGTTTTGCTAAGAAACAACTCTTCCATCTTTTATACCCTTCGAGATGGACACCGACGAAATTTGTATGGCGGCCATCTTTTTTTCGCCATTTTGAATTTTTTTTCGGCTCCCTGCCAATTGGATGACGTTTCGAGTGACATTTGTTCGAGCACCCCCCACCTATCTTCAATACCTTAAGCGTGCTCTTCAACCGTCTCCGAAATCCTCAATCATCAGCTCTCTCCATATTTTTCCTCTTAATGAATTTTTGTCCTCTATACGAAACCATTTGTGAAAAAAAAATTTTTCATACAAAATTTTACAGGAGAGGCGATGAATGAGTCAGTGAATCAGAACGAACAGCTATATATATATTAATATGGGGCCCATCGCATTGTTAAGAAATCCTTCACCATTGTGTAATGGAAGGGGTCGTGGATTGCCACGCCGAAAGAGGTTTTTAACCCCCGACGCAAACACGACGGGGTGTTATAAGTTTGACGTGTCTGTGTGTGTGTGTGTGTGTCTGTCTGTTCCCCTGTGGCGCTCAAACGGGTGGACCGATTTGAATGCAGTTTTTTTTTTGTTTGAAAGGTAAATTAGTCGAGATTGTTGTTAGCTATGTTTGATAAAAATCGATCCAAGATGGCCGCCGCTACAAAATGACGGATTACATATTTTTTCACAACTCCCTTAATATGGGTATCAAATGAAAGGGCTTGGCTAGTAGAATAGCACTATAGCAAATCCAAGATGGCCGCCGCACAAAATGGCGAATGTCGGGGGTTTTTTAAATTTTCAATTTATACTTGTTTATATAGTGTATCTACTAGCGACCCGCCCCGGGTTCGCACGGATATAGTAGAGCATAATATTATGCTTACATGTTTTTTCTTAAAAGATAGAATATAATATGTATATGCCATCGCTGACTTTTCTGTATATAGATCCATTCCACCATACAGCTACACTGTTTTCTTATAATATCTCAAAGGGAGCGTTTTCAATGAAAGTCGGCTTGACTCTTTCCGACATTTTCAACAATCATCGTCATATTTCAGCCAATTTACACAAAACCTTAACAAATTATACACCTAAATCTTCTTCATAAATTACTCTGTCTATTGGCGAAAAGCGCATGAAAATCCGTTCAGTAGTTTTTAAGTTTAACGGGAACAGACACACAGACAGACGCGGCGGGGGTACTTATTTGTTTTATAATATGTAGTGGTGACCTCGTACCAGTAAACGACGCATAGGAAGACTTCCCACTAGATAGAAGATCTCAAGCGAGTCGCTGGCAGCCGCTGGAAACAGGCGGCACAAGATAGTGTTCTGTGGCGATCCTTGCAAGAGACCTATGTCCAGCAGTGGACGTCTATTGGTTGAGATGACCACGACGAGTGATGTAGTGATACTTAGTGATAGTGATGTAGTGAAGTAGTTAGGTAAATTCGAAAGCTCTACGTAACGGCTATGAATCAGGAGCATTTAGAGTAAGATCCCAGAGCGATCTGACATAACTTATTTTCTGAAAGATGAAACCTTAGGCTCTCAGTAGTGTCTCATTTACTTTGAATACCTGCGTACTTGTGGAGTTCGTATAGTTTCGTACCTGTGATACCTGGGCAGATATCAAGTGTGAAAGGTAACTAAAATAAGAGTGACTTAACTTACATTCACATGGCTGATTATTATTGGCATTCTATTATTCGCTAAACGCCATCGCGACGCGTCACGCGCAGCTCAAGCCTGTCATCGGCGGATTAGCGGCACGTTCCGCGAAGGTCTCCGAGTGACAAATGGCCTGAAGGCCTGACGCCGCGAATGGAGCATCATTTTAAAAATATTTTCGTATAGGTAGGATTATGTTTGCGGCACCGTTCACTTGATAGGTAGACTAAGGCCTAAGCCGCACTGCGGAAATTATTCGCGCGGTTCATATTCTGCATTTTAATATATTTTTCTCGCGAATTTTAAATCGCATGTGCGTGCAGCTTCATACATTCCCATATGTCACAGAATTTTGCGAAAAAATTCGCGTGAATAAATTTCGCGAGAAAAATATATTACAATGCGGAATATAAACCGCGCGAATAAAATTCGCGCGAATAATAATTTTCGCAGTGCGGCCCCGCTCTAATTGTAAAAAATATAATACTTAACTATTACTTATTTATTATGACTAGAATAATAGATTTTCTTAATTAGGATGCTATTTCAATGAATAAAACACATGAACAATCGATTCTTAATTTATGTAATACATTGACAATTTTAGAAATTAGAAGACATTCTCAGTGCAGCTATAATATAATGACAACTTTGGGTAGTTAGGTAGGTATGTACCAACATTTGTTACTAGAATATAGGCGTCTTCTTGGGGGTTCCGGAGGCATATCCTCAAAAAACAAACCCAACTTTTTTTACACCCTTAAAGCAAGAGGTTAAGCCTTTTGGAACCAAAATAAACACAGTCGATATTCGGAACCGACACACACATAGTAACAAAAAGATTACAACAATAAACACGAGTTTTACGCGTTGCGCGCGCGCTGACCAAAAGTTTGCAGCTGTTTGGGGTATAAATAAAGTTTATCTCCGGACGTTTAAGAGATGATCCAGTTTTATTGTTTCCCTGGACGCTTTTGTTTGAGTGATTGTAAAGCGGTAACTACCATATGACATATCATAGGTGCCTTTAACCCTTTGCATAATCACTAGATACATATTATAAAACAAAGTCCGCGCGTCTGTCTGTCTGTCTATTCACCAATTGATGAGAAAGGTACATAAGCATAATTTGTTAAAAAAAGCGTTTTGGGCACCGTACCCGTGAGAGTTGAATGGTGTATAAATACTTAATAATATTATTTTCTTTATTATAATCAGAAAAAATGAATTTCCAGGCTTGGCCGTTCGCTTTCCAGCACGGCGGATCTCTAAGCTGCTCGATTTCGCAGCGTTGGAGTCTCAATCAGCAAAGTACAGAATCGAACAGGCACCAACAGCCGCAAAGGGAGATCCAGAACAATTGCAACGACGCATACGGGCAGGAGTATTCCGAAAACGATTACGACGATAGAAACTACGAGGAGGCGAACGAATGCAATCCCGTGCAATATACCAACTACGGTTATAAGGAAAATTATTATGAAATGAGAAATTTGTATTCATCCGACGGCTTGATGAATGCGTGATATTTTTCAATTGGAACCTTTTGTTTGGAACTTTGGACGCGTAGGGGAACGAAATTACTTTGCAAAGTGCGTAGATCATGCCTAAATGCGTCACGGTATATCTACCTACCCCGATTAATTATTCGGAAAAATACTGAGAAAAGAAGTTAAGTCGACAAAAACGGTATTGTGTTGTACTCAAGTCAATAAATACCTAGTAGATAATAAATAAAAATAATTTGTTAACATTACCTAAAATTACATTTTTATACCTACTTAGTGTAAGTAGTACCTAAATAATGTGCCGCAAACTAATTTCTTCCTTTTTGATTATTAGGTACCTATTACATAGTACCTACTTATACAATTTTTAAGAAGACGTACAGTAAATATTTATAGCAAATTATTTTAAAGTGTGTTGTATAACATCGGAAATTGTATTAAATAATTTTTTTCAAAGAAAAATGAACCGACTTCAAACCATTCGAACTAAAAAGTTTAAAATAATTTTTTATTCATTTAGATTGACGATTAAACTACCTAACTCAAATAATATATAATTTTTTGAAGTCGGCGCCAAATGCTCATACTTTTCAAGCCGAAAATATGCTCCCCGAATTCAATTCCGACGAATTGAATGTGGTTTGGCGCCGACTCCAAAAAATTATATATTATTTGAGTTAGGTAGTTTAATCGTCAATCTAAATGAATAAAAAATTATTTTAAACTTTTTAGTTCGAATGGTTTGAAGTCGGTTCATTTTTCTTTGAAAAAAATTATTTTATGCTTTTTAGTGATTTGTTTTCTTTATATTAATATATTAATAATAATATAAATGAGAACTATGTAAAATAGATTATGACCTACATATTATTAATTATTATTAAATAACCTGTGACATATTACATACATTTTATGTGTCATACTATGTATAGGTGAATGGTTTTATAATGTTCTAACCCAACCTAACCTAACTTCCGATCTATACAAGATTAGTTTGTATGCGTACTACTTACTCTTGTATAATTTGAAAGACCTTGATTAAAAAGTAATTTACAATCTATACGCGACCAGTTTCACACCCTTGCAGTTTGGCTTTGTATAGGATGGAAATACACGTAACTCTAAGGAATCACTCTATAGTACAGCTGTACTGACTTCGACCCAAAAGTTTAAGCAAAAGGTCAATGTTACGTAGGCATAGCAGAGTGAAGTCTTTGGACAGAATAGGTATATTAGACTTCAGCAATAGGTCTGGCAATATCAGAGAACATATTAGTGACATATGTATACGTTTATGGTTATAACTTCGTATGTAAGAATGATAACTCGATGTGTTATATACTAAAACCTTCCTGAAAGTATGTAGATTACGATAGTGAAACAATCATCAAAATCGGTTCATTAGTTGTGGAGATAATCGCGAACATACTTACATACATACATACATACATACTTACATACATACTTACATACATACATACGGGTCGAATACAGAACCTCCTTTTTTTGAAGTCGGTTAAAAAATATAAATGTTCTGTGTAATTTACTAAATTTTTTAACCGTCAAAAATTAATTTGGTCACACGATACGAGTTTACAAGACGACAAACTCTACGTCAACCTTTTGATCTCAGATGAAAGCACCGTTTAAGTGGTAACCCAATATCCTAACGCTCGCCTCCCCTGACAGGGAACCTGACAAAACAAACAGTTCCGCAAAAATACACCCACCACTAATTTTACGCGTTTACGACATTTAAATAACAATGTACTTATTTTTTCCTGTTTCTTTTATTTTCTTGTTGTTTTCAAACTTATTTTCTTCTATACTCTTACTATAAGGTATATGTACCATAGTATAGGTACACCGTACCATACCTTATCGAATTCGAAATTCCTAAAAATGTGTTCGGTTTCTTTTTAACCCCCGACGCAAAAACGACAGGGTGTTATAAGTTTGACGTGTCTGTGTGTGTGTGTGTCTGTCTGTTCCTCTGTAGCGCTCAAACGGGTGGACCGATTTGAATGCGGTTTTTTTTGAAAGGTGAATTAGTCGAGAGTGTTGTTAGCTATGTTTGATGAAAATCGATCCAAGATGGCCACCGCTACAAAACGGCGGATTACATTATTTTTTTTTCAACTCCCTTAATATGGGTATCAAATGAAAAGGCTTGACTAGTAGAATAGCACTATTGCAAATTCAAGATGGTCGCCGCCACAAAATGGCGAATGTCGGGGGTTTTTTAAATTTTTAATTTTTAGCTCTCTTGAATCGTAACAAAATTAAAGCTTCGGTCATACTGAGGCGAATCAGCTAAACTTCATTACCAAATATCAAAACAAGTTAAATGATGCAATCGCGAGTTATTCAGTTTCCGAATTCCGAACATCGTTCGCCTCAGTTTGATCGAAGTTTCATCATTTTATGTCAATCTATTACCGGCCCACTAAAGGGCACGGGTCTCCTCTCAGAATGAGAAGGGTTTAGGCCGTAGCTTACGCTGGCCAAGTTCGGATTGGCAGCCTTTACTTTACTGCCTCGTTGGTCTAGTGGCTAGCATATTCGACTGCAGATCACGAGGTCCCGGGTTCGATTCCCGGGTCGGCCAAATAATTGTTAGTTTATGGGTTTTTCTGTTAAGAAATTCTCTGTACCAGCCCGGAGGTGGTAGTTGGCGGTGTCTCACCTCACCCCCGTGCCTCGAAGAGCACGCGCAATAGTCGTTAATGTCCGGCAACCTTCCTCCTCCTCTCTCCTATGAGAGGAGGCCTTTGCCCAGCAGTGGGACGTAAAAAGGCTCTAGGTGGTGGTGGTGGACAGGCCTTTATAGAGATTTAATCATGATGTTTCCTTTCACCGTTAAAAGCGTGTTGGGGATCGATCTGAGTTCCCCCGAAAAAGAGGCCGAGGTTTTAACCACTAGGCTATCACCGCTAGCTTTAGTCATACATATAACTCTACACCCCAAAGAAGAAAAATCCTTGACTGCTTAACATGCTCTTCGACGCACGGGGGTAAAAACACCGCTAACTACCAACTCCGGGCTGGCACTGAGAATTTCTTGATAGAAAAACCCAATACCTAAGAATTATTTGCCCGACTCGGGAATCGAACCCGGGACCTCGTGATCTGTAGTCGAACAGCACATTCGACCAACGAGACAGTTTTCCGACCATATTTTCCCCAAAGCGGAAATGTAATCTGCGTAAGAAAAATGTAGGTAAGTACTTGAGTATTTTGAGTAAGGATATGAAACGTGCGAAATAAAAGATACTTTTAGCCGGTGAAAAGTTTTATTAATCTTATAAATATTCAATTACATGTATGTATTATACCAGGGCATATTAAAAAGATATTTACAACACAAGTATAAATTAAAAATTTAAAAAACCCCCGACATTCGCCATTTTGTGGTGGCGGCCATCTTGGATTTGCATAGCGCTATTCTACTAGTCAAGCCCTTTCATTTGATACCCATATTGAGGGCGTTGTGATAAAATATGTAATCCGCAATTTTGTAGCGGCGGCCATCTTGGACCGATTTTCATCAAACATAGCTAACAACACTCTCGACTAATTCACCTTTCAAACAAAAAAAAACCGCATTCAAATCGGTTCACCCGTTTGGGCGCTACAGGGGAACAAACAGACAGACAGACACACACACACACAGACACGTCAAACTTATAACACCCCGTCGTTTTTGGGTCGGGGGTTAAAAATGTACTTGAGTAAGGATATGAAACATGTGAAATTAAAGATACTTTTAGCCGGTGAAAAGTTTTATTAATCTTATAAATATTCAATTACATGTATGTATTATGCCGGGGCACATTAAAAAGATATTTACAACAAAATAATAATAATTAAAAATGTAACTAAAGCGAGGCAACGTTTTGGTAAAATTTGTTTAAATAATTATACCTACTACAGCACTACTTAACTAATCCCTAAAGGCCTTAAAATAATCGTTACGGAAAGATTGGCTAAACAACCTTTTAATGATTTACCGCATGAAGGTGCTAATAAACGGGCTAGTTTTATGGCAATTGTATAGCCATTAAGTTGCTGTCTAGATCCGCGCAAATATATTATAGCACGATGCAATTTTAATAGCCGGTACGGGCAACTTTAGGTGAAACAATAAAGTAGTGAGTTTTAATCTACATTTATCAACAAGGTGGTATATTTCTAATACTACAATATAGGTAATTATAGTGGCAGTAATACTATAATTTAATTATTTCTATTGTTACATTATTGATTTATACTAAGATACCTACACTTTCTGCCATTTAACCTGGGCACACGAGTAGATATTATACAGAGGAAAAGCTACCTAAGAACGTCCAAAATTTATACCTATTCTGATAGGGTTGTCACCTGTTGCATGTGAAAAATTATGGGTAAAAATAAAAATATTATATACTAGTATACATAATATAGCAAGATATGTAATAATGATTGGAAAAATATGTTTTTTATATTACATTACTATACTATATATAAGTTATATAGTTACTTAGGTAGGTAGTAGGTACTTACTAAAACTAAGTGTGATAGCACATGCATAGATATCCCTAGTGACAGAACTAGATACTTACTTACTTTAGTAAAATGAATGAATTGAGTACCTAGTTACTTAGGTAGGTAGTAGGTACCTACTAAAAGTCAGTGTAATAGAACATGCGTAGATGTCCCAGTAATAGTATTTAGATACTTACTTTAGTAAAATAAATGAATTAAATACCTAATTACTTAGGTAGGTAGTAGATTATAAAACCGTAGACATTTTTATGAACAGATACCTACTAAAAATAAGTGTGATAGCACATGCGTAGATATCCCTAGTGACAGTACCTAGAATCTAGATACTTACTTACTTTAGTAAATTGAATGAATTAAGTACCTAGTTACTTAGAATGACCCGTTAGCGCGGTTGGTAGTGACCCTGCCTTCCGCTCCAGGGTCGCGGGTTCGATTCCCGCTCCGAGTCTGGGTGTATTTATAATATGTATGTATAATGTATATACAGGGTTAATTGTAAAATGCCAACAACCATCTAACGGCAACTTCTATGCAACAAAGTAAATAACTTTTGTTCCACGACTTTTAAAAATTCTTAAAAGAAAAAAAAATTTTTTTTCATACAAAAATAAAAATATTTATTTTTCTGATCTAAAATTTTAAAAACTCTACGCGGCACTTGTCAAAGGGATTCAGGGAACCGTCGCGTCGGGTCGCCCTTGACCCTGCCGTGCGTAGCGGCATGCGGGGCGCGGCGTGCGGGGAACCGAAAACCACACGGCCGCGGCGCGCTTCAGTACTTTCAGTAGTTTCCGCTCGGTCGCACGCGCCGTTGATATTCGCCATATGTACCTACCTACTGTGTTCGCAACTTAACGTAGGTTATGTTCTGTGCCTACTGCCTAGTGCTTAAACGATGGCTTATCATTATTCTAACATTGAATGCATGGAAATGGTTCGAGTGCTCGTGATATGTGGTGATAACGTTTCAGAAGCTTGCAGTACCTAAGTTGGCAAGGCGATTCCCTAACGTACCTACGTCGCGTAGGTCAAGCCACATGCCAGCTGCCTCAGCGATTAAGAGATCAAGGGCAATTCCAGCCTAGTAGATCAGCTAGGGATTGTGGTCGGCCACCTAGGCACACAGTGTGTGAAGAGGAAAACATTACAATTTTTGAAGATAATCCAGCGATGCAGTCCAAAGATGTCGCAGTAGGTACTTTTACTTAGACACAATGTATTTCCCATACCTACCCTTTTCATCTTCATCGGGTCAAAGAAATTGTCACTTTTAGGAAGTATGTACCTAGGTAAGTGCTTACCTAGATAAGTACTTAATTAGTTTTACTACACGCGTTTTTTGTTGGCTAGGCATAACTCATAAACCTAGAAAGTAGGTAGGTAAGTAATAATCAGTCCGCTCCAATACAGTGACCAACTCCCAACTTAATTGAACTCTTAATAGGTAGGTAGTAGGTACCTACCTACCTAACTTTTTTACATTTTATAAAATAAATTGATAAATTATTTATTTAACACAGATTACTAGTGAATTTAATTTTAATTGACTGTAGGTAACTAACTACCTTACTTAGGTAATTAGTAATTACTAGCCTCTCATTGCGTACCTGTGTATTGCAATAAATTATTATTATTATGCGGCAGAAATCAAAGAAATGGTAAATTCCAAGTATGTAGACGTACCTACCTAGGTAGAAATGTAATCAACCATTTCAATGTTTCAATATCATTTCAATAGTTTTCATTAGCGGCTGCGCGAGGCCGCGGCGCGGCGCGCCGTTTGAAGTCTCAAGGATAGTAAGTATTATACCTAATCAGGTGGTCCATCACGCGGTCCATCATTATTCGAATGCGACACAGAGTAGGTACTTAAGGTACTTACAAGTTAGTTATGACGTGGATAATAGGTAGATGTGTAGCCTAGTTTGAACTCCGCATTTTGCATATTAGTTATTTGCGCTGGTCAAGTCACGTTGATTCGGACTGAATCGGAGGGGTAACCGACTTTGGAAGTTTGAAGGTCCGTTTTAAGACCTACCTACTTTTGGTTCTTCCATGCCACCACCACCACTCAGCCTTTTTACGTCCCACTGCTGGGCACAGGCCTCCTCTCTCATAGGAGAGAGGGATTTAGAGCTTAGATCCGCCACGCTGCTCCTATGCGGGTTGGCGGGCTTTAACGACTATTGTTACATGATATTGATAATAACTGGGACCGACGACTGCTTTACGTGAGGCACGGGGGTGAAGCACCACTAACTACCAATCCGAAACTGGCACTGAGAATATCTTGACAGAAAAACCCAATACAAAATACCTTACAATAATTTGCCCGACCCAGGAATCGAACCCGGGACCTCGTGATCTGCAGTCGAATATGCTAACCACTAGACCACCGAGGCAGTTGTTTTTCTTTCATGCGTTCTTCCATGCCTCGGATAGCAAATTAAACTGTCCTAATTTTTATCACTAACATCTGATCTGTTAATAATAACATCGCTAGTAAATCGACATCATTTAGGTAGGTATGTTCTACCTTATACTCTTCCTTGAGCCGTATGGGAAAGTAGGTAGGTACCTACCAATTTGAAAGTGGAAACTGGAAATTCGCCGCATGATCCTTAGGAAATCGTTTCGATTTATGGAAATGGTTCACGACCCTCAACAATGAGGAATACGACGCATAGAGAGATGTTTAAAATATTCAAGTCTTGTACCTACAGATAGGTGTTTGTAGGTAGGTTAGGTGGTAAATAGGTGGTAGTTAGGTAATGCGTTAGGTAGGTAGGTTCGATGTTAGGTACCTTCGCAAGTTAGGTGGTGTTTTAAGTGTTAGTTAGATCAAGTTAGATTGATAGGTATCTGAAGCATTATGTAGGTTCGTGTTGAATGTTGAGAGTTTTGTAGGTACCTAGGGTAGGTGTGAAGATGGTAGGTAGGTAAATAAACTAATAAAGGATTGATAGGTAATAATTTTGCCCTTCTGTAAAAAGCGCGGGAAATTGCCAAGTAAACAATCGTGCTTACTTTGCGTGTATGTAGGTAGGTACCTACCTACTTAATGCCGGTCCGACACTCACGTCTGTCGCCACGAGAAGTTTTTTTGTTTTTCGCGATAAACGTTAATCTAGGAAGAAATTATTGACCTGCAGACGTTAGCTTAGACCGATGTTAGTAATACACATCACAAAGCATTTGTAAATACGACAGCGGAGCGATAACTTCGGACGGCGGTTATTAGTAGTCGCAGGTGTGGAAGAGGCATTACATAAAATGACCATAGAGTTAAAAAAATTACAGACTCTTCAAGAAAAACTTAGAAATTTTTTTTTGGTGAATTTATTGAGTTACGTGAAAAGTCGTTGAACAAATGTTGTTCAGTATCATGCATAGAAGTTACGTGTAGGAGGTTGTTGGTAAATTACGATTAACCCTGTATACCTTTATATAAAATATATATATGTATTTATATGTAAATATGTCTATCAGTCGGCTATTACCTATAACACAGGCATGAAGTTGCCTACTTTAGGAATAAACGTCCGTGTGCGTATGTGTGAGTATTTATTTATTTATTTAATTATTTATTTAGATAGGTACCTTAGATAGGCCCATCGCGATGGCCCATTGCATAGAGGATCTATAACACATTTTAACTTACAACCCGTTTACTAAAAGATAGGACCTCGCTGACAAGTTGATTTGACTCGCTCGCTCGCAAGACAATACTAACACAGCATACCTGGGTATGCTGTGTTAGTATTGTCAGTTTTTCACAAACATTTAAGTTTCATACAATACCTAAATATTCTTAATGATGCTTTTTTGCACACCCTACCCATGCGTCGCAGTGGCGTTATCGACGCCAGGTCCAATCTTTTAGTAAACGGGTTGTACCTGGCAATGTTATTACTCAATTCTATTCAGTAGAATCTGCTTTTTGAACCAGTAGTAGAGTCTTGACATAGTATCATAAGTGGCACATACTATCCTACAATAAATAAATTCATGTCATTTCAATTAATTTCATTTCATTAATTTTATTGTATAGATATGTGAAGGTAGGTATACTTACTTCACTTGATCTCTAGGGTACACAAAAAAAGAGATTGGAAAAGTGCGCACGACCCACAGCCCTGTCGTTTGTCTACCAACTGTCCTACCAGCGGAGCGTACGTGAACCGTTGGTGAGAGCTCGTGTGTGCGTGAGCGGCGCTATGTGTGCGTGTACCTACAGCGGGCCGCTTCTAGGTAGCTTTCTCTCTGTATAATATCTACTCGTGTGACCTGGGTCTGGTTTTGTTCAGTTAAACTGATATGAGAGGCTTTGAAGTTTAATGCATGGTGCTTTCAAGTTATCCACTATAATTGTATCTAAAACTATAAAGTCGCTATATATAGTGTGTATGTCGGGTCTTGCATATTTTTCATCATATATGTATATGAATTTCATATATTTTATAAAGCATGAATACATAAAGAAGTCTTAATAAGTAAGTTATCTGTTAAGTCTTCTTCACTATAAAATCCAAAATCGCAGCGGTCTGCGATAAAATTAAGTATATGAAACTTTAATAAATAAATAAATCATTACTTCACATTACTTACTACGTCAAATTACTTACTTAATCAAAGATTTCTGTTGGATAAATAAAAATGTAATGTACCTAATGTAAGCCTGCTTCTATCCAATAAATAAGTAAATCTTTTATGATATTAATAAGCCTATTCTATTTCTAAGTATATTCGTACTAAATCTATGTATTTTACCTACAAATTTTTGTAGTTTTCGAAAACTAAATTCGGTATCGAGCTCCATCCATATTTTACAGTTATCGCCTCAAGAGGATAATTTGTAAAAAAAGTATTAATTAACAATTTATTAAATATAATTATAAGGTGTTTTAGGTCCATATAGAGATAAAAAATCGGCCAAGTGCGAGTCGGGCCTCGCTCTTTTAGGGTTCCGTACATAATTATGACAACTATTGACACTTATTTGCTATTTTGGGCGTAAGAAATATTTCATTTCCGAGCTAGACATCGCAATAAACCGTGACAGAAAAACCCAAAAAATGTTCGTTTGTTTTGGTCACAGCTTACAAACTACTTTATGAATCGTTGTTTTTAGAATTTGTTGTTTAAATACAGTATATGGTACATAATATACCAAAGTATCATATTCCTAACTGGTTTAGTTTTTGAGATAGCCCCCGTCACAAAAATAGTCTAAAACTAACTTTGATGGCCGCCCATTTCCTTATTTTCTAAGCAAAAAATTAAGAAAATAAATATTCGTGCTTTATTCAATAAGCTCTAAACAATGATACCCTACAAGCTACAACTACCCTACCCTACAAGGATAAGAAAAAAAATTTTTTTTCGGCTCCTTTTTCATGTATGGGAGCCCCCCTGAAAAATAATTTAATTCAATTTCTAATTCAATATTTAGTTTTGGGTTAACGTACACCAAATACCAAAATTTTAAGTTTGTAACTCATTTAGTCGACGAGCTAGAGACCTGTGACCCTTTAGGTACGGAACCCTAAAAACGCGCAGAATGGAGATCCGCCTCCTTTTTTTGAAAGTTGATTTTGGGGAAAGGTTTTATTATAATATTTAATAGAGAAACAAAGATATATTGAGGTCTTTTTGATGATTGTTCTTTTCTTTTCTGCGTATACCTACGTTATGCTTATTTTATCGATAAATGTTCAATTTTTGCAACGTACAGTGTAACATAGGGTCCCGCGAGATTACGATTAACAATAAAATTATTTATACTAGAAAAAATATATAGACGACACTTTTGCCTCAAAATGCTTTGAGCAAACATAATTTGTAATTAAATTACTGCCACAATAATATATAAATATATAAATAGGTAATAATAATAATATAATCAATGCATCGCAAAATATTTTTAATATTATACTAGATAAGTATACAAATAATTAATTATTATTGCTATTAAGATATAATAACGAGGGGAAACGTGAAGTTATATTAACATAGGTGCACTAAATGCTAATACAAATTCCTACGTTTTCTCATGATCTGTTTTGGTATGTAATAAAATCGTTATTTTTTGTTGAAAATAAAGTCTCTTCAATTACTTAAAATTAAACTTTTTATAAGGTGATACACTTATATGTATATACGAGTATAATCGAATATAATGCGGATTCTGTCTAATTGTTATGGAATTTCTTCACTAAACAGATGAATAAAAGTACGCTACTGCCTGTGATACAAAATCTTGTGCAATGCAAAACAACACACCGAATGTATGCAATTATATTATACCAATACAATTTATCAGAATAATTCGTTTTAGTTCCGGGTACCTTCACTCTAACTTTCCTTAGCAAGGGGCCATCCATAAATTACGTCACACATTTCATGATTTTTTACCCCCTCCCCCGCCCTTGTCACAGCTGGTCACATTGGTCATGGTGAGACCCCCCTCCCTAGCATGACGTCACTTATTTTTATTTTGCAATTTTACACCTAGACATTGAATTAAAACTGTCTTTTTTAATTTTTAAAATTTTCTTTCATATTTCGTGTTTTAATAGTACTTAAAAATACTGAATTTTGAAATGTGACATCACAAAATTTAGGGTCCCTCCCACCCCCCTTGTCACTCAATGCCACAATTCATCGACCCCCTACCCTCCCCTTGACGTGTGACGTAATTTATAGATGGCCCCCAATCAGCGCCAAAATGCACAAATTGGACGAGCAAATAAAGCATTGCAATTTATTTTTTTCAATCGCAATTAGTCCGGCTAGCTGGCTAATCCAGCGTTCTTCAGTCCTTCGGATTTGACTGAATTTACCCTTCACTATGTGTGTTACGCTCTAGAAAAACGATTAGACGGGTATAATGGGAACGTTACCGAAAACGAAGCACTATTATTATACCACCTAAACTCAATCCAATACCAACAAACATTTGTCTTATTACTTGTAGCATTAGTGATTTTGGCATTCGATTCGGCCATTCCAAGTCGAAGTGGCCATACACAACTTGAGGTCAATGTCCCGCGAGCGGCGGGCGGCCGGCGACTTTAGGTATTTAGGTATTAACTTACAAAAATACAGAAATTATTTTTTTTCGCTTTTTTTGTGTCATTAATTATAATTAATGATACAAAAAAAACGCGAAAAAACTACCATTACTTACTTACGTGTCTTTGTTTTCGAGAGCCATCCCTTACAACCGTTATAATAAAATTTGCTATGTTATTTATTCTACATCGTCAATAATAATTATTTCCCTACAGTCCGTGCCAGTTACAATAATTTATCTAATTATTTAAACTACTGATATCATGGAAGCATATATTAATGCTTCTTTCTACAAAAAATATCTACTTTATATTTCGATATTTTGCGGTATTCCCTACTTTATTAAATGATAATAATCTAATGATAATATAATTATCATTAATATGTATATTAGGTATATATATATTTGTTTTAATAAATTAACCGATTAATAATAATTTCAGTTACTTAATTATTTTATTTTTTACCACGTATTGCGTACAAAATCTACTGTTTCTATAATTTTATTCGATTAAGAGTAGTTTACACGACACTAGGCATATTTTTAACTCTACAATTATATTGCTTAAAACACTAAAGCATTATACTATAAGATATTTAATCACTGTAAGTTTTGTTTTTTTTTATACGTACGAATAATTTAACTATACAAATTCCCTGTACAATGTCTTTTTCATACGAACGAGAGAGCAAAACATCAATTTAAATATTTTAGGACGACATTTTCCCATGAGTCTGCAGTTAAAATAATATAATTAAAATAATACCTACATTTTATATGCCTTTTCAATCTTAAAATGTTGATATATTGTGCGTACAGCCTGGTTTTGAAAACAAATATTTTTTGTACCTGCATATTTTACGATGAAAATGGACTTAGAAACCTAATTATAATGATTTATGTATAAATAATAATAGATTCAGTCCCTTCACTGTTGTTTTCATAAATTATAATTAATTAATTAATTAAGAAAATAAATAAAATATATTTACAATTATTAAAACTTATAAATACTAACAAATAAGTCTTAAATCAAACTTAAAATCAACAGAAATAATAGTCAAAAAAATATCATAATGTTAAACTGAAACAATTTATTTACAAATAAAATATTCTAAAAATACGTCTGCGTGTGTAAAATAATTTTCCTTTTAACATATTTTGATTTGCGATCAAAATATAAGTATAAATGACGTATAAAATATAACGCAATCGAAATAATTAATAAAGTTATATTATAAGTTACGATGTGATTAAGCTTGGGTTGCACTGATGTAAATTCCGCGCGGAACGTGGGAATTGACACCACGCTAGCGCCGATTGGGTCCAACAACTTTTATCTTAAGACAGAAAGGACGTGTTTTGACGTTTTGTTGGTTGATTTGACGCATTCCGCGCGGAATTCGTCTCAGTACGAACGAAGCGTTAAGCTTAAAAATAAGTTTTTTAAATATTAAACTACCTCCCTGAGAATATGCTGATGGAATTTGATGTTGTGCGCTTGCGTACGAGGGTAGCTTCAACTGAAAAAAAAAAAAAAAACCAATTAGGTATATTAATTTTCAGAACTTTTTACCATCTGGAAGTTGCCTCAGTACGATAATGCAGCATCCAGTGCAATGCACTCAAGTCTATTAACTACAACAGATGAAGCCTTTTTTTTTATTCAACTACAAGTTAGCCCTTGACTGCAATCTCACCTGATGGTAAGTGATGATGCAGTCTAAGATGGAAGCGGGCTAACTTGGAAGAGGTGTGCATACCCCTTATCGGTTTCTACACGGCATCGTACCGGAACGCTAAATCGCTTGGCGGCACGGCTTTGCCGGTAGGGTGGTAACCAGCCACGGCTTAAGCCTCCCACCAGACCAGACCAGTGACAATTTAGAAATTATAAAGTCTTAAATTGCCCCTGCCGGGAATCGAACCCGGGACCTCCCACATATAAGACCACAGCGCTCATCACTGCGCCAGGGAGGTCGTCAAAAAACAGATAAACAGGCTCCGATGGCCGATCCATAATGTCATGCCCATTCCTAACAGAGGTTGAATGGGGAATATGAATCATATTGTCAAACATGGCTTTGACGATCTCCCTGGATGGCGCAGTGGTGAGCGCTCTGGTCTCATAAGTAGGAGGTCCCGGGGTCGATTTCAAGCAGGCACAATTTGGGAATTTACAATTTCTACATTCTTTCTGACAAGTCAAGGGCTTGCGCATTGTCATTGAATGAAAATAAAAGTAACCTCAGTCTTAACCTTAACTTAAAGTTTAACTTTAACTTTGGCTTTGAATTTGCAGGCTAAAATGGTGTCGCCTTTTCGTTTCATCGAATTTTCAAATACACTTAACGATCCTACAAAAGTTTCACAACACATCTTACTTACACAGTAACTGAATATTTGTTATTAATTTGATTAAGTGCATTAGATAAGTTCATTAAATTTAATCACTGTTTGGGAAGGCACTGGTCCCTAAGATACAGGTTTTCCTAATTTAGGGGTCAGGGTTCCAAAGAATAATTACTGTAGTGAGTTTAATTAATAAAGATTATTATTATTATTATAGCTGTGCTAATTATAGCTATTAAATACTATAGCTATTAAAAGCTGTGATAGCCTAGTGGTTAGGACGACCGACTTCTAATCGGAGGTCGTGGGTTCGATCCCGGGCACGCACCTCTAACTTTTCGGAGTTATGTGCGTTTTAAGTATTTAAATATCACTTGCTTTAACGGTGAAGAAAAACATCGTGAGGAAACCTGCACGCCTGAGAGTTCTCCATAACGTTCTCAAAAGTTGTGTGAAGTCTGCCAATCCGCTTGGCCAGCGTGGTAGACTATGGCCAAAAACCCTTCTCACTCTGAGAGGAGACCCGTGCTCTGTAGTGAGCCGGTGATGGGTTGATCATGATGATGATGATGATGATGATTATTACTTGTGGATTCTTGCGGCGTGAGCTGTCTCTTCAAGGTCTGCTGTATGACGGCGAGCCAGCCTGCGCGGTCCTCGTGCGTTGCGGCGGCGAGGCAGAACGTGCGCTCCGGCGTCACCAGGTGGAAGGGGAACCGCGCCTCCTTGCAGCCGTTGCCCGTGTTCGACACTTTGATGTGGTAGCCGCTGCTCTCGTGGCCTGTTGTGTACAGCACCAAATATTAAAGTTACTACTTTAACGTTACAACATTATAACAGTATCGTTATAACGTTAACATTAAAATTATAACGATGAAATAACGTTATTACGTTTTTAACCGACTTCAAAAAAAGGAGGTTCTGTATTCGACCCGTATGTATGTATGTAAGTATGTTCGCGATTATCTCCGCAACTAATGAACCGATTTTGATGATTGTTTCACTATCGTAATCTACATACTTCCAGGAAGGTTTTAGTATATAACACATCGAGTTATCATTCTTACGTACGAAGTTATAACCATAAATGTATACATATGTCACTAATATGTTCTCTGATATTGCCAGACCTATTGCTGAAGTCTAATATACCTATTCTGGCCAAAGACTTCCACTCTGCTACGCCTACGTAACATTGACCTTTTGCAAAAAGTTTTGGGCCGAAGTCAGTACAGCTATACTATAGAGTGATTCCTTGGAGTTTGTGCACGGTTACGTATATTTCCATTCTATACAAAGCCAAACCGCAAGGGTGTGAAACTGGTCGCGTATATATTGTAAATTACTTTTTAATCAAGGTCTTCCAAATTATACAAGAGTAGTTCGCATACAAACAAATCTTGTATACCTAGATCGAAAGTTAGGTTAGGTTGGGTTAGAACATTATAAAACCATTCACCTATACTTAGTATGACACATAAAATGTATGTATTATGTCACAGGATATTTAATAATAATTAATAATATAAAGGTCATAATCTATTTTACATACTTAGTTCTCATTTATATTATTATTAATATAAAGAAAACAAATCACTAAAAAGCATAAAATAATTTTTTTCAAAGAAAAATGAACCGACTTCAAACCATTCGAACTAAAAAGTTTAAAATAATTTTTTATTCATTTAGATTTACGATTAAACTACCTAACTCAAATAATATATAATTTTTTGGAGTCGGCGCCAAACCACATTCAATTCATCTTGGTAAAATCAGAGTAACTATCCACTTTTGAATGCGAGCGCGGTGAACCATAATAGTCACGGAGGGTGAGGCTGTCCGGGACGCGGAGAGCATATTTTCGACTTGAAAAGTATGAGTCATTTGGCGCCGACTTCAAAAAATTATATATCATTTGAGTTAGGTAGTTTAATCGTAAATCTAAATGAATAAAAAATTATTTTAAACTTTTTAGTTCGAATGGTTTGAAGTCGGTTCATTTTTCTTTGAAAAAAATTATTATTACTATAACGTTATAACGTCACGTAAACCGACGCCATATAACGTTAAATAACGTTAACATTATATAACGTTAGTTATTTATGTTCTTATGATAATTTTTACACATTATGTCATGTATTATTAATTTAATAGCTTAAAATTTACATTTGACGGACGATTGCAAAGTTGTGAAGTCGACATCTCCTGAAGATGCTCCGGTGTCGGAGCGAAACGATCGTCGAGTTTATTTTGTGGTGAATTTGTGTGGTGTACTTTGTCACTGTTAGCAGATTATAGCAAAGCAATTTAGTGTTCATTGTATATCATGGAATTCCGCAAAGTAACGCCTGTTTCCCAACATTCAAATAATAGAGGCTCACCGATAAATATTTCTCCTTTGGGATAAGCGTCCAACGGTTCGTCGTGGTACATGAGCTTCCGGTTGTCGAGCGTGAACCAGCGCCGCCGGTGCACGTCGGAGGGCCGCGGGCCCGTCTTCCACAGCCAGCCCTCGCGCGCGAAGTCCTTCGGCAGGCGCAGGATGAGGTCCGACTGCGGCGTCGACGGGAACGCCACTTGCAACAGGTGCAGCTTCGCGCAACGGATCGATGTGTACCTGGGCCGTACATAACAATGTGGCTAATTCTGTTGTACACAATCTCTAAACCTAAACTAAATTGACAGGTTTAAAAATGGTGCTATCCCCTTCAGCAGGGAGGATTGTGAAAGAGACAGGAATATATTTAGACCTGTCATTTTAGTTTAGATTTAGAGATTGTGTACAACAGAATCGGCCACAATGTGTTCTTAGGCGCATTGAGCAATTTTTGGGTGAACAAAAAGCGTGGAACTCGCGTCATTGTCACCGAACGCTTTCCATGAGCTATATGTCATACTATTTGGGTGAACAAAACCAGAACAGACGAGACCAGAAACAATTTAGAGATTATAAAATCCCAAATTGCCCCTGGCGGGAATCGAACCCCTGACCTTCCACTCACACAGCGCTCACCACTATAGTCTCACTGGAGGTCGTCAAAATTTGGGAGGAAGATGTATGTATTTATTATGTTTGCTAAAAATACTTAGGTTCAAGGAACACTGCCGGAGAGTCGAAGTGAAGCGAAGTCAAAGTCTACCGAACTCTATATCCAACTCACTTTGCCGTGCCTTAGAGAATACTTTAAACTACCTTAAGCCGTTCGGTCCAAGTTATTACCATCAACTCAATACATACCGGATCGTGAGGATCGTGATTCACAGATCCTTCTGCATACAATTCAATAAGAGTATCATTCTCGCAGAACCGACCGACAGAAGAAGTAGCGACCAAAACATAAATCAAATCAAATTTTCAACGCCGATGCTATGTTAGCTATGTACCTGATCGTTAATATAAGAGTCGAAATAATAATTACAAACCAGAAACAAATGTAACTTTTCTAGTTAACGTTAACTGTGCGTAAATCTGTGAAAACGTTTTATAAAATCTTACCAGCCATTTATAACTTCTGGGTCGTCGTGGTAAACGTAGATGTGTCTCGTGGACCCGTCCTTCATAAAGGTCAGTTGCATGGAGTTCATGTGTCCCATTTTAGCGGGAGCGAACGAAACATTAAGTTCAGACAGCTTCAGAACACCTTTTGGCTCCTTGTTTTCCTTTACGTGGTACCTAGGAATGAGGATAATAATAATAACAATTATTGTGAACAGGGGTTTTCCCAGTAATATATTCCACATGCGAATAAAATGCATATCTCGTATTCAACACCACAGAAGAGTTTCAGTGCATACGAGAGGCGCCGAGGCGAAGCGTTTTTTTATGATAAAGACGTGATATTATAGTGCTTTGTTTACTTTAACATACAGTTGAAATTAGGCGGTTGAATACAACCTCGCCCAGGCGAACTGGAGCGCTTTGTATTTACCGTATGACAAAGTAAATCAAGCTATGTTTAAGTTATTACCGTTAAAAGAAAAAAAAACCGCGCCTCGGCTCTGTTCCACTCCGTAGATGTGCGTTGCTCTGGAGGGTGCGTTTCGTTTTAAGCGGTGACGAAACGTTTAGGAAATGTAAATTAATAGTAAGTAGAGGTAACGTAATGTAAATTCCCATACCAAAAGTGGCGGACATGTTGCGGTACATCCGCCATTTGCATTGCACTAATTATAACATATACATAAACAGTCACACACGTACAAATCCGAGACATCTTATTTCACAGATGCCATTTTGGTGTCGCGGATTGTGCGTGTGACGTAATTTTTGACATGATTTTAAAGTAGTTATGTCAGGTCTGCTCTCTGTAGTTTGAAGAGACTAATCATTATTGAAAGAGGACATGATAAAATACTTCAACTGCCAATAACCTGGAGATCGATTAGAGGTCGATCGTCTAAAAATGACAGATAAAATAGGTATAACGATTGCATTCGTCTCTGATTGGGCGACGCTCACTCGCTATTGGCTTAAATGCATTGTTGCAGCAATAATAACATAAATTCAGAAAACCATCACTATTGAGACTGGAGAGATTGATGCAGCTTTTCTGA
This sequence comes from Melanargia galathea, assembly GCA_920104075.1. Lineage (NCBI taxonomy): Eukaryota > Metazoa > Arthropoda > Insecta > Lepidoptera > Nymphalidae > Melanargia > Melanargia galathea. The sequence goes on from OV049872.1 coordinate 14,089,124, forward strand.
AATCGACATGCTGATTGGTTGATTCATACAAACGCACCCCACACACGGCACCGCCTTTAACGGTTAGATACTAATGTGTTAATTCTTAAATCGACTCGATACAAAAGGCTGTATCGATAAAGATTAAGTAAATATAAATCATAAAAAAACTCTCCGCAGAGAACATTAGGAAAACTGCCAATCTATTTTCTTAAAGAAACAGCTCATACTTAATAGGTATATAAGAATTCACTAGAATGGATTATAATATCTAAAAATCTGCTCGTAATTCAGATATTCAGAGCAATATTATGATAGTAGGTATTACCGTATTTCAATATGTTGACATTGTTTCTAAGGTTTAAGGCATACAGACGCAGTTTTGAAGCGAAGCGACGCGTTTTTTTCTAAAATGTTTCAAAGTAGGTGTCTGAACTTTATCACCATTTCTTGATGTACAAAAAAAAAGAGAGAAAAAAGAATGCAATAAGTATGTACAATAAATCATATCTACCTAAGTATGTAGTAGGTATATAGGTAGTAGGTACATATTTTTGTTACATACCAACGCCACTTGCAATAGATAGTGTTTCGCGCAACGGATTTATTTTTTGACGTGATAGCATCTTATAAATCGATGAACGCCCACGCACACACGTGCCACACGCACGAAAAAGCATGACTCATTGTCACGTACCGCGTGCAAACTAGAGCGCGGAACTAGCGATAGAGACGGCACGATTGGCCTAAGCGTTCGGCTTGTGACGCATTTATCTCTCATTGTTTTCTTATGATGTTATCACGTAAAATTATCGTCCGTAAACCGACTTTACAGACAACCAATTTTTTATTACCTCAGAACACGTGACAAACAACAACAACACGTGATAAGTTGATAAAATGTCTGGATATAAATAAACAAACTAATGTTCATGTTACTTTGAAATTAAATTTGAAAAGACGCGCACTACGCTTCGACTCTTTCTCAATGTGCCTTGAGTCTTACAACAACTACAATGGTGGACCCCGTGACTAATGAAAATGATTTTCATGCTAAAGCAAAATTGTTCACGGTACATGATAAAAGCTTATGCCTCTACCACACAGGTGCGGAATGCAGACTGGTTTTTTTTTAAATTGGCTGTAAAGGCTTCGACCCACACAAGGCGCGAAGGAATGTACAGTGTGAGGTGCTGCACGGCAGGACTTCTCACACATTAGTGTACAAGTAACTAAGGCTCGGAAACCGGAAAAAAATTCATGCCGGTTTCGATCACTAACCTCAGTATCGAAATCATTTCGGTTACGGTTTCCGATCAATAGTGAAATCCATTCTGATTCCATTATTAAAATTAACCGGTTTAAATAACCGATTTAATTTGACAAGTTTTTTTTCCCGCGCGGGCTGCGTTTGGGCTACGATCCTCTGCGAAAGAGTGAGGCATCTTGTTAACACACGTTTTTTCCACGGTACGGCGAAACGTGGAACCTTGTTAACGACACGGCGAGACCACGGTTCCATACATTTTTGCGACCGCAAAACGTCGAACGTGGCCTTGTGAATCAAGGCCAAGTGTTACGTTTTGCGGTCGCAGTTTTGTATGAAACCGTGGTCGCGCCGTGTCGTTAACAAGGTTCCACGTGTCACCGTACCGTGTAAAAAACGTGTGTTAACAAGAGGCCTGAATCAGCGTCCAATACCAAACACAAAGCACAAACGAAAGGACATAAGCGCACACGCGCTGCAGCGACAGTCTCGCATGAACCAATTAACTAATGCACTTAATTTATTGAATAACTAGCTTTTCCCGCGGCTTCGCCCGCGTGAATTTCGGTTTTTCACAAATCCCGAGGGAATCGCGGAAATCCGGTTTCCGTTCCCGCTTCCGTATAGTAATTTACCTAATTACCTATAGCTGCAGCTGTAGATTGCTAGGGCAAATTTAGATTTTTTCAAAATCCCGGGGAGCTGGTTTTTTTTTTCAGGATAAAAATTAGCCTATGTGTTAAGTCAGGGCATAAACCATTAATCTATCTCCATTTTAAATTTCAGCCAAATCGGTTCAGTAGTTGCGGCGTTAAAGAGTAACAAACATACACCACACACACCCACACATACATACACACAAACATCCGCCTTTATAATATTAGTGTGATATATGAAATCGTTCGCTTTAGTACAACGGTAACCGATGTGATTTCGGTTCTTTCATTCAATTAACCGGTACATCAAAGAACAATATTTTTAATTGGTTCTTAATCAAAATTTTCCGATAAATTAAAACCAGTTCCAAGCCCACACCGCGTTTTATTAGGCTGAGCCCAGGCCAAATTCTGGTCCACATTTCTAGAAGAACTAGTCAGATGACAGTATTTTAGCTAGTGATCGATCTACAAGCCGGTATATCGCATCTGTTTGGTAGAGGTTTAAAGGTTAGTACATACAAGGCAAAGTTGATATACATACATTTATCAAACCATTGACTTATATGTATACGTATGTATTAATAAGTCAATGTTTCAAACTATAGATGACAAATGTACATATATGTGAATATTTTTCATGGTTAATTTTACTCATGCATTCCTTTTATATTGATATTATGTTCAATGTTAATTATGTCGAGAGAAAACGATGTATAATGACTGAGTTAATGACAAATAAAGCCTAGTGTACATCGGAAAAAATACGAGAAGTAGAACTTAGAAGTCGACCATTTTAGTCCGATCGAATTTTCTATAAGCTCAATAATTCATATCATAATATAATACAGATTCGGTTTTATTAAAGAGTGCTTACTTAAATGTGCTTAAATCGTTAAATTCTCGCTTCTTACCTCAAACGACCCAAGTTTTTGAGTCGGAGACGTTCGAAAATCCGACCGAGACAACCCGCGCCACGGCCGCAGCCGTCTGACGAGTGGTGATACCTACGAACCATTCCGAATTAAGAGCCGTATTAAAACTAACATTATTTACCAAACTGATCATATCTAGGTACATCTATCTATCTATTTTAATAATATAAAGTAGCTTGCCCTGACTGACAATCAACGCACAGCCTACCACTGAAGCTAGAAACTTGAAATTTTCACAGTAGCTTCCTTTTATAACGTAGGCGCACAATAAGAAAGGATTATTTTAAATTCCACCCCTAAGGGGGTTAAATAGGGGATAAAAGTTTGTATGAAAGTCCGTCATTTTTCAAGTTATATCCATGAAAATTGGTGTTTAGGTTTTCGGTTAAAAATAAAGAGTTACGAGTTTAAGGAAATTTGGAAAAAATACCCCCAAGTGGGTTAAATGGGAGTTGAAAGTTTGTATGAAAGTCCGTCATTTTTAAAGTTATTTATATCAATGAAAATCGGTATTTGTACTGTCGGTTAAAAATAAAGAATTATGTATGTGTTTCAGGAATTTTGGAAATTCCACCCCCAAGTGAGATTTATAAGAATCTACACGGGCGAAGTAGCGAGCATCAGCTAGTGTCTTATATACCTAACTATATTTAATACTGACATGTCAAAGTACAGCAGAAACCGCCGGGTCTAGAAACTTGAAGTTTTGCGTGCAGGTTTTATTTATAACATACTAGCGGACCCGGCAGACGTCGTCCTGCCCGCTATTAGCGCCACCTACCGGGTCCAATTTTTCTACTTATAAACCTTCCTCTTGAATCACTCTATCTATTAAAAAAACCGCATCAAAATCCGTTGCGTAGTTTCAAAGATTTAAGCATACATAGGGACATAGGGATATAGGGACAGAGAAAGCGACTTTGTTTTATACTATGTAGTGATAGACATCCACTGAGGATGTTTCCATTGTGAAAGGATTTTCAGAAATATCGAGCGCATCTGGGGCGGGTCAGCTAGTTTAGAATTACTCGGAGATCTCATCTTCCAATATTACCGATACGCTCGAAACATTTGTTTTTTAACCCCCGACGCAAAAACGACGGGGTGTTATAAGTTTGACGTGTCTGTGTGTGTGTCTGTCTGTTCGCCTGTAGCGCTCATCGATTTGATAGCGTGAATCGATTTGAATGCGGTTTTTTTTTGTTTGAAAGGTAAATTAGTCGAGAGTGTTGTTAGCTATGTTTGATGAAATCGATCCAAGATGGGCGCCTCTACAAAATGGCGGATTAAATATTTTTTCACAAATCCCTTAATATGGGTATCAAATGAAAGCGCTTGACTAGTAGAATAGCACTATGCAAATCTAAGATGGCCGCCGGTACAAAATGGCGAATGTCAGGGGTTTTTTTAATTTTTAATTTATACTTGCTATTGCAATCGTCTGAACGCAGCTTTATAGAACGCTATGGATAATAACGGCGCATTTTCCTGTTTATTGAAACTTTATGGGGATAATAAAGTTTAATGCATAACAATCATCCAAACAAAAGTATGTTGTTTCCGCGAAAATATCTTGTCCAGTATAATGTATGGCCTTTTTGCGTAACAAAATTATACTTATTGTGGGAAACATAACTATCAATTTTGGCGAAGATAGGCTCGAATACTGAGACCGTAAATAATAATTATCATCATTAATTTTTATCTATTATCTATAATAATATAAAGAAGCTTGTCCTGACTGACTGACTGACTGATCATCAACGCACAGCCTAAATCACTGAAGCTAGAAACTTGAAATTTGGAATAAGATTTATAAGAATCCAAGCGGACGAAGTCGCTGGCTTCAGCTAGTCTTCCATATACGCATAAATAATGTACTGGTTAAATTGATTGATTGACAGTCAAAAAGTGTTCAGTGTACCAATTTTGAAAAATAAAATAAAATCTTAATCTTAACCTGCATTTTTCTGAAAAAAGGATATAAACGCTGCATTGCTGCATAATGGCAGCCTGTCGGTCGAGATCTATAGTCGACCAATCAATACCAGCAGGGTTATTCTGTAACTTAGTTACCAACTGAAAATGATTGCCAACGAATTAGTTCGATATATACATTGCTGCTTTACTGTGTGAAATTATGAAAACACTTTATATTTCCCACAGTAAAGCAGCAATATATATCAAATTAATTCGTTGGCAACTATTTTCAGTTGGTAACTAAGTTACAGAATAACTCTGCTGGTCCATTGAGGCAGACTCTTCAAAGGGGCAATCTCGTAAGACCATGTCAAGTAGCCGACAGGAGGGAATGGAATGGACAAGGAAAACTACTGCCCTAATTTCCAATAAGGAAAGAAAGGAATCATCATGGTATTTTAACATATAGGTTATTTTATGTATTTTCAGTATTATGTATCTATCTACTAAGGTTTTATAAGTTGGAAAGTGATGGCCAACGCGAAAGCGACCGTCCGGTTTCCTGTCGCTTTCAACCGCAATGGAATTTGCCACAAAGTGGCAGAGTATTTAATTATCACTAAGTAGAGCCTGTACGAAGTTAGTATGATAGAGTTTTTTTTTTATTCAAGTACAAGTTAGCCCTCGACTGTAATCTTACCTGATGATGCAGTCTAAGATGGAAGCGGGCTAACTTAGAAGAGTTATGCATACCCCTGATCGGTTACTACACGGCATCGTACCGGAACACTAAATCGCCTGGCGGCACGGCTTTGCAGGTAGGGTAGTAACCAGCCACGGCTGAAGCCTCCCACCAGACCAGACCAGAGACGATTTAGAAATTTTAAAATCCCGGGACCTCCCACTTATAAGACCACAGCGCTCACCACCGCGCCAGGGAAGTTGTTGTACAAGTATAAATTAGAAATTTAAAAAACCCCGACATTCGACCTTTTGTGGCGGCGGCCATCTTGGATTTGCACAGTGCTATTTTACTAGTCAAGCCCTTTCATTTGATACCCATATTATGGGAGTTGTGCAAAAATATGTAATCCACCATTTTGCAGCGGCGGCCATCTTGGATCGATTTTCATCAAACATCTAGCTAACAACACTCGACTAATTCACCTTTCAAACAAAAAAAAACCGCATTCAAATCGGTTCACCCGTTTGAGCGCTACAGGGAACAGACAGACACACACACACACACACACACAGGTCACAGACACGTCAAACTTCACCCTGTCGTTTTTGCGTCCGGGGTTAAAAATGTTGTATCCTGGAATTTTGTGCATTCAACTTGCAGTACAAACGCGGATTTAAAACAAGTATAAATTAGAAATTTAAAAAACCCCCGACATTCGCCATTTTGTGGTGGCGGCCATCTTGGATTTGCATAGTGCTATTCTACTAGTCAAACCCTTTCATTTGATACCCATATTGAGGGCGTTGTGATAAAATATGTAGTCCGCCATTTTGTAGCGGCGGCCATCTTGGTCCGATTTTCATTAAACATAGCTAACAACACTCTCGACTAATTCACCTTTCAAACAAAAAAAACAGCATTCAAATCGGTCCACCCGTTTGAGCGCCACAGGGGAACAGACAGACACACACACACACACACACACACACACACACACACACACACACACACACACACACACACACACACACACACACACACACACACACACACACACACACACACACACACACACACACACACACACACACACACACACACACACACACACACACACACACACACACACACACACACACACACACACACACACACACACACACACACACACACACACACACACACACACACACACACACACACACACACACACACACACACACACACACACACACACACACACACACACACACACACACACACACACACACACACACACACACACACACACACACACACACACACACACACACACACACACACACACACACACACACACACACACACACACACACACACACACACACACACACACACACACACACACACACACACACACACACACACACACACACACACACACACACACACACACACACACACACACACACACACACACACACACACACACACACACACACACACACACACACACACACACACACACACACACACACACACACACACACACACACACACACACACACACACACACACACACACACACACACACACACACACACACACACACACACACACACACACACACACACACACACACACACACACACACACACACACACACACACACACACACACACACACACACACACACACACACACACACACACACACACACACACACACACACACACACACACACACACACACACACACACAGACACGTCAAACTTATAACACCCCGTCGTTTTGAGGCGCCGAATTGAGAATCTCCACCTTTTTGTAACTCGGAAAAAAATTAACTATAATTATTAGTCTCAACCGACTTGGCCTTGCTGTGAGCTAATACTTCTACGCAACAATAAATTAAATTTTAATTGTGACTTATCATTTGTACAAATAAGTATATCTACCTAATGATATGCATATTTTGCATATTTATACAATAAAGACAAAAGCCAAAAAGATATGTTTTTAATTCACACCAAAACTCATAACGAACGACTGTTCGATGTCTACGTTTTATAATATCCACTAATTGCCATGATATGAATAATTTACGAGGTAAAAACTTAATGTAGTAAGTAGGTAATAAAAGCTTTACAGAAATTATTTCGAAGCGTTATAGTACCTAATAGAAAGAATATGATGTTCGCGAAAAACTATTTCTTGAAACAATAAATAATTATGTATATATGCATCGTCGTCGTCGTCGTAATCAACCGATTGACGTCCACTGCTGCATATAGGCACACGATATAGGTCTCTTGAAGGGACTTCCACATGCCACGGTCTTGTGCCGCTTGTATCCAGCGGCTCCCTGCGACTCGTTTGATGTCGTCGGTCCACCTAGTGGGGGGTCTACCAACACTGCGCTTCCCGGTGCGAGGTCGCCACTCCAGCACCTTGGGACCCCAACGTCCATCGGTTCTCCGAACTATGTGCCCCGCCCATTGCCACTTCAGTTTCGCAACCCGTTGAGCTATGTCGGTGACTTTGGTTCTTCTACGGATCTCCTCATTTCTGATTTGATCGCGTAGAGAAACTCCGAGCATAGCTCTCTCCATCGCTCTCTGAGCGACTCTGAGCTTTCTTATGAGGCCCATAGTTAACGACCATGTCTCGGATCCGTATGTCATCACTGGCAACACGCACTGTTCGAAGACTTTCGTCTTCAGGCATTGAGGAATTTTTGTATTGTATTGTAATGTATATGCATAATTATACATTATATTATATTGTATAGGTAAAGTCTTTCAGCTTTCTATAGTCTATAGGTAAAGTATTTTTCAACTAACGAACTGCAAACGAAGTGCAAAGGATCGAATCTTACGCAGTCGGTGAAAAACTTTTTAACTGTTGGTTACGGGAAGTTATTTATCGACTCCCGACTTCCTTGGAAAGAAATCGAGTTATCAAGGATTTTTACCAACTATCGCCTAGTGATCACTGTCAGCGAAGTATTTTTTTTTATTCATCTACAAGTTAGTATAGTTATATAGTTATTCATGTATGGCAGTTTTTATTAAACCCATACCCCTGAACGGAAATCGTACCGGAACGCTTTATCGCTTGGCAACATGGCTTTGCCGGTATCAGTGAGGTATTCCTACGAGAGAACAGTGCCCTAAGCTTGCGTGACTCCAAATTATCTTCCTAGTTTCTATAGATCAAGCAAGACGAGTTTTTGTTTAGCCGAGGATAGATTCCGAACCTGGTCATGTTTCAAAACCGTGGGTAGGTTCTATTTTTAATTCGCCTCCCACTTTGAACGGAAATATGAGTCAATATCGAGAGCTAAGCTTCACATGTTACTTACTTTCCATTGAAAATAGCGAGGCGTGGTTTTTCTTCATAAATAGCTACCATTAAGAAGTTATCTAACTGCCTCGTTGGTCTAGTGGTTATCAGTTATCATATTCGACTGCAGATCACGAGGTCTCGGGTTCGATTCCCGGTTCGGGTAAATAATTGTTATTGGTAAAAAATAGGTATTGGGTTTTCTGTCAAGAAGTTCTCAGTGCCAATCCGGAGTTGGTAGTTAACGGTGGTTCAACCCCGTGCCTCGGAGAGCACGTTAAGCAGCGGTCCCGGTTATTATCACTATCATGTGACTATAGTCGTTAAAAGCCCGTCATTGGAGCAGCGTGGCGGGTCTAAGCTCTAAATCCTTCTCTCCTATGAGAGAGGAGGCCTGTGCCCAGCAGTGGGACGTCAAAAAAGGCTGCAGAGGATGAAGTTATCTTAATCAGTATGCACACCTATTGTTCGCGATTGTATAGAAAGGTACATGGTGTGAGTGTGACGTAAAGTGTCGCATTAGATCGATGACAGTCATAATGCGAGGTTCGCGTAGGCTTGGCGTAGGCGCAATGACGTAGTAGGTTTACTATAGATCGACCAGAATCTCATGAAAAATAGGGAAATTAAATTTTGTAGTAAGCAACACTTGGTTGACTCGGCTGCAATAGTGATAGACAAAGTAATTACATTCAGAACACCTTACCTGGGATCGTTTCAAGAAACGAAAAATCAAACAACTGCATTTTAAATATAATATAATACAAAGTAATCAACATCCAATTACTTTGTTTTTGTGTTGTGCTTGTTGTTTACTTGGTTTTTGCATTTATATTCCGGGTTAGTGTGTGAAGTTACTTTGTTTGGACAATTCACAGTAAAGGGTTCAAGATATTTGAAATATTAAACTGTGGTAAAAACTACTCGACATAAAACTTTTGTTAATGCAAAAAATCAATTTCACAAAAAATGTCAGTTACTTTATTTATCGCTAGGGCAGCCGTAGTGTTGCTAACTTTAGAAATTCATTTCCCTATTTTTCATGAGATTCTGGTCGACCTATACTTTTACATATAAGTACACGTCAGTTCGTGTTTTATTGGAAAACGACGTAATACGTAGTTTACAGCATTTTTGCGCACGCCGTCAAAAGAATGCGAATTCTGACGCGATCGACTTTTTTCGCCCGATTAAAATTAATTAGCCTCGCCTTAAAAACGAAAGCGATATACGAGTGTTCTGTCAACGTCATTGCCATTACTTTACGCTAAAGATATCTAGACGTACGGCAGTGCGTCAGGCAAGTTCCGGCCTCGATACATGTAGTGTGTATATTTACCTCATTTACCTTTTGACTCCCCTCATAACTCTGGTTCGCGTGATATTAATCTAACGAAATTTGAAATATAAGTTAAGCTCGTGGTATTCTTTACATTAAAGATATTAGGTATTATCTAGGTTCCTTAGAAAAGTAGCAAAATTAACACCAACATTTTTGTCTGTTTGAAAAACCCTTAGTAACTCATTTCATGAACCACAGACGTAAATATTTTTAAGTAGTACCTACTTAAAAATATTGAAATCAGCATGTATCATGAGTGTCGTACAAATTTTAACACTAATTAATCCACAAAGCTTCATTGCCGAAACAAAAGTTTCTTTTTTTCTTAATTTCTGTCTGTCTATTTGTAGATACGGGCTAATCTTCGGAACGGCTGGAGCGATTTTGACAGGAATTTTCAGGCAGGTATAGGATTATACAAGGAGTGATCTAGGCTACATTATAGGAAATATTTAGCGCTCCTTCGTAAAAAAAAATTAATTCTACTTATATTACGGCTGAACCAATCTTTGCGTAAGAATAGAAATAGCTTGCATCCCGGAGATGGATATGACAACTTTTTATCCCAGGAAATCAAAAATGTATCACTTAAGTAGTTTAATCTAAAATCTGATTTTGGTCCTTATTAAAAACTAGCGGTCCGCCCCGGCTTCGCCGTACATATCCAACGGTGAAAGAATTTTTGAAATCGGTCCAGTAGTTCCTGAGATTAGCGCGTTCAAACAAACAAACTCTTCCGCTTTATTATATTAAGTATAAAAGTATAGATAGTACCTATAGATATTATTTTATTTGTATCATAGAGTAGTGTCTATCAAACAGTTGACCATTAAAATGCACTACCACACGAGTAGATAGGTACAGAGGGAAAGCTTCTACAAGCGGCCCGCTGTAGGTACACTCACACATATGCGCACGTTTGTCACCCAACTGAACCGGTTGGTGGACAGAGCGGGCGTTCGTGAACCGTTGGTGAGTGTGTTTGTGTGAGTGTACCTACAGCGGGCCGTTTGATGAAGCTTTCTCTCTGTACTTATCTACTCGTGTACTAATACGTCCTATATTTGTAGTATACCTATGTACATTATTTTTCAGTATCTGATTGCACTTTTCTACTTAGGTACTTAACTTTTTACCCTACTGCGCGACGCAAAGGAGTGGTAATGTGTTTATCAGTCTATGTATGCATGTATGTATGTTTGTTGCTTTGTGGCACTCTAAGAGACACACGCGTGGGCCGATTTTGATAAATGGCACATCGTTAGATTCGCCATGCCAGCGCGAATGTCAACGAGAATATAAAATTTAGAAAAATTCAAAATGGCGGATTTTGAAGGCCATTATGTGGGTTTCAAAAAATTTTTCTTCTTAAAATCTTATTGAGTAGGATATCAAATTAAAGGACTTGAAAAGGTGATTACGAAAATATATTTATTTGACAAATCGTCAATGAAGGGCCCCGTGTGAATGCGGTCTTACGCGGTCGGGCTTTTAGGGTTCCGTAGTAAACAAGGAACCCTTATAGTTTCGCCATGTCCGTCCGTCTGTCTGTTCGTCCGTCCGTCCTCGGTTAATCTCAGAGACTATTAGTGCTAGAAATCTGTAATTTGGCATGGGTATAAATATTAATCACGCCGACAAAGTGGTGAAATAAAATTTTGATAAATATTTTTTTAGGGTAGCTCCCGTACACGTAAAGTGGGGATGAATATTTTTTTCTCGTCGACCCCTAGGTAGGTCTAGGTCTTTTAAAACTACTGTGGGTTTTCGGTTTTTCGATTTCTAGATCCGTTTGTAAAATATGATGTTTTAAAGTGCTAATTTTTATTAGAGTCAATTAGTGTCCTCCCCCTCTATCAGCCAAATGGCAGTATATAGGAACTTGAAAAAATTCACAGCAGTAGTATATATAATCAATTTTAAAGGAAAACTATCATGGCTAAGTAGGGTTCACAGGTTATGGAGTTATATCTGTTTTTCGACGATTGTGACTACGGAACCCTACACTGCGCGTGGCCCGCCACGCACTTGGCCGGTTTTTTTTATTTTCGTGCCAATATTATGCTTGTTATATATTGTAAATTGTAATGACTTGGTCTCTGTTATCGTGATTTACTTCATGTACGTGTTCGGATTGTGTGCAATAAAGAATTTTATCTATCTAAATAAATAACAATGTTTCGCAATGCAACATTGTGTGCGGCTCTGTTGTAGCCTTGTAGAAAACATATCGATATATTGATATATATCAATATATTTTATTGTTCGGTATATCGATATTTTTTGGCGATATTTATTATTTCGATATAAAATATCAAGTATCGAAAACGTATCAAATTCGATGTATTATTTCCGCCACAGACCAAAATCGCAGGAATTCAGAGACGACAAAAAAACTACATATTTTTTCTAAACTATTAGAAAATATGATGTTCCTAGTTTGGTATATAAAGAGATTTTTTTGAATTAGTTTAGAAAAAACAATAGAATTTCTTAAAGTACGAATATTTTTTAGAAAATTTCGCCAATATATCGATATTTTTTTTTCTATATATCGAAAACGAAATTTAAAAAAAAACATCGATAGATACTTTTTGGCACTTTCAGCATCCCTACTTTGTTGATTAACGCAGTCTTTGATAGCGCACAGCATAGCTATTAGCCATGAACGCCTAGGAGTTCAAAATTACGTCGAGCGTAGGTAAATATTTGCGCTATAGTCTTGACGTATGCAGAGGTGTGGAACTTTTGGTAAATTCTACGTCACAGAACACCATGGAGGCTCATTCGTCAGCGTAACGCCCCTGAAGCGCCATCCGAAAATGCACCTTAAAATCAACGCATAGATCTCGCTTTGACACGCGATAAAATCACCTACAATGTAACACAACAGTGACAAAATTACGAAACGGACTTTACACCTTATCAATCCTTATCAACGCGGGAATTTGGTAAACAACATTCGCAGTTTGTTGGCAATGGTATTAACAGATTAAAATATAACAACTGGTTGTATCTAGAGTATTTAACTATTGCATCACTTGGCGAAATTGTGTTGCAGCTATATTCTAGTCTCGGTGGGTATGCGCTGATTAAATTATATTGGTGTGTACCGTTGCACTCGTGTGACTGCCTCGTTGGTCTAGTGGTTAGCATATTCGACTGCAGAGCACGAGGTCCCGGGTTCGATTCCCGGGTCGGGCAAATAATTGTCAGGTATTGGGTTTTCTGTCAAGAAACTCTCAGTGCCAACTGCCAGCCCGGAGTTGGTAGTTGGCGGTGTTTCACCCCCGTGCCTCGGAGAGCACGTTAAGCAGTTGGTCCCGGTTATTATCACTATCATTATCATGTGACAATAGTCGTTAAAGCCCGCCAACCCGCATTGGAGCAGCGTGACGGGTCTAAGCTCTAACTCCCTCTCTCCTATGAGAGAGGAGGCCTGTGCCCAGCAGTGGGACGTTAAAAAGCCTGTAGTGGTGGTACCGTTGCACCAGATGCTACGCGAAATAGCGAGTTAGGTTAAATGTGTGTCAAAAAGCAATTGGATTAAGACGAATTTACACAGTTACACCGATAGCCGATGAAAATATAATATCTGATTGCATGGGTGACATGAAATGGCAATGAACAGAACTGCTTACAGCATGCATACCGACTATTTAACATGCATGCATGTTAAATAGTCGTTAGATTAAAAAAATTGCGTTGTGCGGCGAATTTTTTTGTGTCGAAACACAATAAGTGTTTCGTCGACACGCCGCGCCAATGAGGACGTGTTATGTCACATGGAAAAATATTCGAATTTGCAGCGAAAACATTTACGCCGTTCAACGCACGACGCAAATTTTTACTGGCGTAGATACGCAATTTTTGGACTAAAATAATGTCAAATTTTGCGATTCTCGCGCCATATCTGGCTGTCATCTCATGAAAGTGTCATAATTAGTTATTGAAACCTTTGATTGAAACCAAGGAACTAGAATTTGTTCCTATTGAAAAGCTATCGCCGCTTTCAACTTGACAGTTTTGTGTTGGACGACATCTTGTGACTATGGCGCGACTAGGGCGCGACAATCGCTAACGCGGTGTCCTGCGTGAGCGACGAATACTACGCGACGCGACGCGACGCGATTCCACTCCATAGAAAATTACAAACTTGACCACGCGACACCGTAGGCCACATGCAGGTTCAGCTACTGTCTGATAGTTTCGCGTATCATGTCGCGTTGTCGCGTTTGTCGCTGACGTAGGACACCCGTAAAATTAACGTCGTTAATGGACGTCAATTTTACGTCAACACCGAATTAATTCGACTGTCGACAAAAAATATCCTGGATTGTAACTAATTATTATTATTTATCTCATATATTTAAATGGTCTACACTGATGGACTGCATTTTGACTGAACTGTAAAATTGCAGATCGGATGCAGTTCTTTTGCAGTTAACATAGCGTCTGACCGATGCGATTGCACAGTCCATAGTTACCTACTAGAACGTTAGGAGTGTGTTATACCAGCGGCAACAGAACTGTATCTGAGCTGCAGTCTATATACATATATCTAGACACTATGCAGAAAGAGGAGCAATGGCTTACTTCAATGTGTCCTCATTTTCGTTGAGCACAAACTTTCTGAGCTGATACCGGCTGTCCTCTTTGCCCCTTTTCATGAGGAAACCTTCCATGGATCCCGAGAGGTAGTTCTGTCGCTCCGGGTGGCAGAACTCTTCGCGCTGGTACTTAGCGCGAATCCACTGCTCGATCAAAACTCTGTAATGATCAAAGGCCTTGTTTGAAAATGACGCACGATTTTTGGTAAGCTGTAACTTCTGTGTTGAAAACTATAAATTTCATATAAGTAATCTACGGGAGGTCAGAGTTCAATTTAAAAAGTCATTTTATACCGACTGGAAATTTTAACAACAATAGTTTAGACCTAACCCATCACAGCTCCGAACTTCAGCTGCCGCACCAGTGGTGGAGTTAAGAGTGAGAGCATGTGAAAGTGCTTGAAAATCAAAGCGCTCCGAGTGATTTTATCCCGGACCAAAATAGTCTTAAATCATTGTTTCAATCATTTTTGATACAGAAACAATATTCAGCTGCAGCGCCGAGGGTGGGTTATACTTCCGCTACGCGCCTGAAGTGCATTAAAATTTTGAAAAAAAAAGTTATTTTATACCTTATGAAATTTATGCAGCAGAATTTTCACACTTTTAAAATAATAAAGAAAATCTTCAGCTGCACTGAAGGTGGGGGAAAGACCTTCAGTCAGCGTGATAAACATTTTGCGCGCTCAGTGCATTTAGCCTAGTAAATCTAGGAAAAACATCCTATAGTTTTAAAAATTGACCAAATGTATTCTTTGGGCTTTCCTCTTGAATATATCTGAAAACCCCATATGTGGAGTGCGTAACGAGCCGCCATTTTTAATTTTGTCCCTTTTTTCGGTTTTTTTCTCATATCACGAAAATCTCTACGAATAGCATTATAATTACTTATGACAAAAGTTTTAATATACAATTTGCCACAAATGTGGTCTCTTGCAGTTTTACTCTAAGTTTATTACTTTAGGAGCTATTGGGTGTTTAAGGGTATTTTAGGTCCCTTTTTCGTTTATTTTGCTCATATCTCGAAAATCTCTACGAATAGCATTATAATTACTTCTGACAAAAGTTTTTGTATAAAATTTTCTACAAATTTGGTTCCATGCAGTTTTACTCTAACTTTATTACTTTAAGAGATATAGGGTGTTGAAGTTAATATTTGAGGTCCTTTTTTGGTTTTTTGCTCATATCTCGAAAATCTCTACGAATAGCATTATAATTACTTCTAAAAAAAGTTTCAACATAAAATTTTGTACAAATTTGGTCATGGTCATTTTTACGCTAAGCTTACTACTTTAGGAGTTATAGGGTGTTTAAGTTAATATTTGGGGTCCCTTTTTCAGTTTTTTGCTCATATCTCGAAAATTTCTACAAATAGCATTATAATTACTTCTGACAAAAGTTTAAGTATAAAATTTTCTACAAATTTGGTTCTGTTTATTTTACGCTGAGCTTTTTACTTTAGGAGCTACAGAGTATTAAAGTTAACAGGGAGATAAAATAGTATAGATTAAACCCCCGACATTCGCCATTTTGTGGCGACTCTCATCAAACATAGCTAAGAACACTTCTGACTAAATCACATTTTTAACAAAACAAACCGCAATGCGGTTTTTTGTTTGAAATGCATAAAAATGAACAGGACCAAATTTGTAGAAAATTTTATATTCAAACTTTTGTCAGAAGTAATCATAATGCTATATGTAGAGATTTTCGAGATATGAGCAAAAAACTGAAAAAGGGACCTCAAATATTAACTTAAACACCCTATAACTCCTAAAGTAGTAAGCTTAGCGTAAAAATGACCATGACCAAATTTGTACAAAATTTTATGTTAAAACTTTTTTCAGAAGTAATTATAATGCTATTCGTAGAGATTTTCGAGATATGAGCAAAAAACCAAAAAAAGCACCTCAAATATTAACTTCAACACACTATAGCTCTAAAAGTAATAAACTTAGAGTAAAAATGAATGGAACTAAATTTGTAGAAAATTTTATACAAAAACTTTTGTCAGAAGTAATTATAATGCTATTCGTAGAGATTTTCGAGATATGAGCAAAATAAACGAAAAAGGGACCTAAAATACCCTTAAACACCCAATAGCTCCTAAAGTAATAAACTTAGAGTAAAAATGCAAGAGACCACATTTGTGGCAAATTGTATATTAAAACTTTTGTCAGAAGTAATTATAATGCTATTCGTAGAGATTTTCGTGATATGAGAAAAAAACCGAAAAAAGGGACAAAATTAAAAATGGCGGCTCGTTACGCACTCCACATATGGGGTTTTCAGATATATTCAAGAGGAAGGCCCAAAGAATACATTTGGCCAATTTTTAAAACTATAGGATGTTTTTCCTAGATTTACTAGGCTAAATGCACTGAGCGCGCAAAATGTTTATCACGCTGACTGAAGGTCTTTCCCCCACCTTCAGTGCAGCTGAAGATTTTCTTTATTATTTTAAAAGTGTGAAAATTCTGCTGCATAAATTTCATAACAACATAATTTTTGTTAAGCAAAACATTCACAGTTACAATAAAAAGTGTGAATTACACGATAGGCGGTTAAGAAATAGAGATGGACTAGTGATTCCTCGATTACGCCTCAAAAAGGTCCAAAGGTCGTTTGTGGGAATGGGCGTAATGTTCTATAACAAAATTCCACAACAAATCTTAGATTTGCCTTTACACAAGTTTAAGAATTCTATTAAAAGTGTGCTCATGAAAAAAGCATATTAAATAAATAATAATAAATATACACACATACACACACGGTCGTCTGTTCCTAAAGTAGGCAACTTAATGCCTGTGTTATAGGTAACAACCGACTGATATACATATTTACATATATTACACATATAAATATTTAATAAATGTATAAATACATAATACATACTTATATACTTACATAAATACACCCAGACTCGGGACGGGAATCGAACCCGTGACCCGGGAGAGGTAGGCAGGATCACTGCCAACCGCGCCAACGGGTCAGTTGTTTTATTATACATTTGAAGATTATATAAATGATAAAAAAGCATGGATTTAATTTATTCGCTTTATACGCTATTATAACTTGAGGAGTATTCGATTATTGGTGTTCAATTCGATGCTTTAATCATGGGTAGCCTAAGTATGTCACGCTCTCTTTAAACATTTCTGTGGTGGTGTCGTGTGGTGCGGGTTGTTACGTTCCCTCAAATATGGTTGAGCGAAGCAATGGCTGGATCATGCGTCATGCTCGTGAACGGGTGCCGCCGTCGGAAATGGGGCTACTTTTGTCTGCCCTTCATTGTAAGCACCATTCCGAACCAGTGGTAGATTCATTTGTCGATTCAAAAGCACTTGTAAAAGTTTATCCGAATAAAAAATATGTCTTAGACTTGCCTTTACACAAGTTTAAGAACTTTCTTAAAAGTATGCTCATAAAAAAAGCTTATTATACAACTGAAGATTATATAAACGATAAAAAAGCTTGGATTTAACTCGTTCCAGCAATGCGCGAGACGGCATTTCAATCATGTACATTAATAATAATAATTGTTATAATGTTATTTTTAAAAAGAGCAACCGCCGAGTTTCTTACAGGTTCTTCTCGGCTGGAACTGCATTCCGAACCTGTGGTAGACTCAATCGACGATTCAAAAGCACTTGTAAAAGTTTATTTGAATAAAAAACTTTTCTATTCTATTCTATTCTATAAGGTATAAAATAACTTTTTTTTTCAAAATTTTAATGCACTTCAGGCGCGTAGCGGAAGTATAACCCACCCTCGGCGCTGCAGCTGAATATTGTTTCTGTATCAAAAATGATTGAAACAATGATTTAAGGCTATTTTGGTCCGGGATAAAATCACTCGGAGCGCTTTGATTTTCAAGCACTTTCACATGCTCTCACTCTTAACTCCACCACTGGTGCGGCAGCTGAAGTTCGGAGCTGTGATGGGTTAGGTCTAAACTATTGTTGTTAAAATTTCCAGTCGGTATAAAATGACTTTTTAAATTGAACTCTGACCTCCCGTAGTAATGGTTTTTAGGTTCTTAATCTAAATTTGTTGTGTAAAACAAAAAGATTAGAAATAATTTTCTGCATGGAAAGTTTCTCCAAACACTTGACTTAATAACCAAAAATTTGGTTAGTGACCGGTTTAAAATATTTTCCTTTGATTTACCGGTTAGTTATTAGAAGCGAACGATTTAATAATTAATTAGGTATTCATACTTATTCAATTAACCAAAATAAACCGGTTTACCCGATACGTCCGCGGTAGCACACATACTAAAAGCACAAGCGAAAGGAAGTCCTTTCGCTCTATTGGGCGATATTGGACGATCTCACGCGGAAAAAAAACTGAATTTCAAGTTTGATAAACGGGTGAATTTCGGTAAATTGAGCGAAATAGAAACAAAACCGGTTAAACTATTTAACCGGAAACCGAAACGAAACCAAAACCGTCACCGAAATGATTTGATACCGGGGTTAATGAACGAAACCGGTTTGAAATTTTTTCCGGTTTTCGAACCCCACGCGACTGCACGCATTGTACTCGTATGTATGTACGTCTTTCTCGGCACTATCCTTTTTTAACCCCCGACGCAAAAACGACGGGGTGTTATAAGTTCGACTTGTCTGTGTGTGTGTGTGTGTGTGTGTGTGTGTGTGTGTGTGTGTCTGTCTGTTCCCCTGTGGCGCTCAAACGGGTGGACCGATTTGAATACGGTTTTTTTTTGTTTGAAAGGTGAATTAGTCAAGAGTGTCGTTAGCTATGTTTGATGACAATCGGTCCAAGATGGCCGCCGCTACAAAATGGTGGATTACATATTTTTTCACAACTCCCTTAATATGGGTATCAAATGAAAAGGCTTGACTAGTAGAATAGCACTGTTGCAAATCCAAGATGGCCGCCGCCACAAAATAGCGAATGTCGGGGGTTTTTTAAATTTTTAATTTATACTTGTTGCTAAAAATCTTGAAGCGCCTTAATTTTTACACGTGTATCTTTACAAATTTTCAACCGTGAACAAATCAATTAACATTGTACGAATTTGAAAAGTGAAGTTGTTCGAAAATTATAATTTTAATTAGCGTTAAACAATTTGTACATTTGACTACACAATACGTATGTATGTAGATATATAATAAGTACGATAAATAAGAATTATTAAAATTTTTGAATTTACAAGTATAAATTAAAAATTTAAAAACCCCCGACATTCGCTATTTTGTGGTGGCGGCCATTTTGGGTGTGCATAGTGCTATTCTACTAGTCAGGCCCTTTCATTTGATGTCCATATTGAGGGCGTTGTGATAAAATATGTAATCCGCCATTTTGTAGCGGCGGCCATCTTGGACCGATTTTCATCAAACATAGCTAACAACACTCTCGACGAATTCACCTTTCAAACAAAAGAAACCGCATTCAAATCGGTTCACTCGTTTGAGCGCTACAGGGGAACAGACACACACACACACACACAGACACGTCAAACTTATAACACCCCGTCGTTTTTGCGTCGGGGGTTAAAAAGTAGACTAGATCATTTCTTACGTATAATATTTTAGATTTCTGTGGAAGTCCTGTCGAAATTGGTTCAGCCGTTCTGAGGGTAAGCCCTGCACAAAAACAAACAGAGAGACCGACAAAAATGAGGCCGCGGCCGTTAAAATTTCGAATTAAAAAAAAAGTGTGATTTACCTATAGAAAACTCATATTCAATGTGAAATCAGATATACGTTTATTATTGCTTTATGCACAACTTAAGTATAAGATAAGAAGTAAGATTACTTTACTCTGTTTTCTTACGAGTAGGTATACTTATCATTATCACTCAGTAAAGTTTAGTTCTATGGGACTATTGATAGTGAATAAGATAGTGCATGTAGGTCAAGATTTGACGTTTTATGTCTTTTCAAATTGGATATCTAACTGGTTCTTGGTCGACGTTATAATACTTTGTGTGCTTTTCTTGTAAATTACTTATTCACAGCCGGGTGCTCAAGGACTCAAAGAAGCATACACATAGATACTGAGATACATATCTACTGGATCAGAGTTCCTTAACGTGTGGTCCAGGCACCACTGAGGGGTCCATGGCTGGGGTGCCAGCCAGCTGGGTTATTCTGTAACTTAGTTAGCAACTGAAAATAGTTGCCAACGAATTAGTTTGATATACATTGCTGCTTTACTGTGGGAAATATAAAGTGTTTTCATAATTTTACACAGTAAAACAGCAATGTATATTGAACTAATTCGTTGGCAACTATTTTCAGTTGCTAACTAAGTTACAGAATAACCCGCCAGGTAATCTCCCAGTGTGCCTGGGTGCTGCTGGTCCTCTTGGATACGTCCGAGGGGAAGAGCAGTATTCGGGCCGGTGCGCCCCGGTAACATGGTTAATAATTTTCCTACGGGGATATTGTTAGCCATGGCCAATGACCTGGCGGAGGGAGGTTTCTCCGCGTGTCCCTCTGACTAGCAGAGGGCATTGCGGATGAAACTGGGGATGAGACAACCCGGGGCGGGGGGCAGCAATGCCCATGGCGGGAAGAAGAATTGGGGGGGGATTGACGAATTGTGACATGATATATACGTACTGAGGATCGTTCTTCGTCGGGCGTCTGTAGCACGGCGGTACGCGCTCCTCGTACTTGTTCTTGGCGGCGATGTTGCCCACTTCCTTCATGCGCTGCACTTGCGAGTCCTCCCACCTGTCGAGCTCCAGATGTTTCACCTTGCTGATGTGCGCGCCCATGCCGCGGTGGATGCTCGCACAACGCATGCAGATGAATATCCCCAGGTTGTAGGAGGCCCAGTCTGGATCTGGAAATTAAATGTGTTTCAGGAAATGGGTTTTAACCCCCGACGCAAAAACGACGGGGTGTTATAAGTTTGACGTGTCTGTGTGTGTGTGTGTATGTGTGTGTGTGTCTGTCTGTTCCCCTGTGGCACTCAAACGGGTGGACCGATTTGAATGCGGTTTTTTTGGTTTGAAAGGTAAATTAGTCGAGAGTGTTGTTAGCTATGTTTGATGAAAATCGGTCCAAGATGGCCGCCGCTACAAAATGGCGGATTACATATATTTTCACAACTCCCTTAATATGGGTATCAAATGAAAGGGCTTGACTAGTAGAATAGCATTATTGCAAATCCAAGATGGCCGCCGCCACAGAATGGCGAATGTCGGGGGTTTTTTTAAATTTTTAATTTCTTGTTGAAGTGAACACTTCTTTAGGCGCATTGAGCACTTTTTGGGTGAACAAAAATCATGGAATCGCGTCATCGTCACCGAACGTTTACCATGAACTATGTGTATGTATACTATATGTATGTATACTTTGTATATGTATATCATATATGTGTACTTTTTGGGTGAATAAAAAGCGTGAAATTCGCGTCATCGTCAACGCACGCTTCCAGCACAGAGTACCTACAGAGGGGAAGCTTCTAGTAAGCGGCCCGCTGTAGGTACACTCACACATATGCGCATGTTTGTCACCAACTGTACCGGTTAGTGGAACGAGCGCGCGTCCGTGAACCGTTGGTGAGTGTGTTTGTGTGAGTATACCTACAGCGGGCCGCTTGTGGAAGCTTCCTCTCTGTAGATTTACTACTCGTGTGCTTCCAGTTTTCACTTCTATCGGCAGGCAGTCCCCAAAGACTGCATCGCAATTTTTTTGACGACCGCCCTCTGGTGGGTGAGCGCTGTGGTTTTATAAGCGGGAGGTCCCGGGTTCGATACTTGACAGTGGCAATTTGGGAATTTATAATTTCTCAGTGGCTAGTCATCGCCTCACATGCAAAGCCGTGCAAAGATTTAGCATCCCGTACGACGCCGCGTAGAAGCCGATTAGAGGTATGGGTTAAAATATAAAAACTGCCATACTTGTTCCAGGTTACCCGCGTCCATTTTTAACCCCCGACGAAAAACGACGGGGTGTTATAAGTTTGACGTGTCTGTGTGTGTGTGTGTGTGTGTGTGTGTGTGTGTGTGTGTGTGTGTGTGTGTGTGTGTGTGTGTGTGTGTGTGTGTGTGTGTGTGTGTGTGTCTGTCTGTTCCCCTGTGGCGCTCAAACGGGTGGACCGATTTGAATGCGGTTTTTTTTGTTTGAAAGGTGAATTAGTCGAGAGTGTTGTTAGCTATGTTTGATGAAAATCGGTCCAAGATGGCCGCCGCTACAAAATGGCGGATTATATATTTTTTCACAACTCACTTAATATGGGTATCAAATGAAAGGGCTTGACTAGTAGAATAGCATTATGCAAATCCAAGATGGCTACCGCCACAAAATGGCGACTGTCGGGGGTTTTTAAATTTTTAATTTATACTTGTAAAGACTGCATCGTCAATTACCTATAGGCCCTAGGTGAGATTGCAGTTAAGAGCGAACTGGTAGCTGAATCTATAGTCTATACTAATACTCTATACTAATAAATAAAATTGAAGTGTCTGTCTGTAATTTCGAAATAACTACCTCATATTAAGCTCATATGGTTATTTGAACTGTACCATAACCGAATAACACGTTTTTAAAATTTTTGTGTCTGTCTGTCTGTTTGAACGGGCTAATCTTCGGAACGGCTGAACCGATTTTGACGGGACTTTCACATACAAATAGAGAATTAACCAGGGAGTAACATAGGCTACTTTTTTAACCGACTTTTTAAAAAGGAGGAGTTGTGTTTTTCTACCTATGTACACCGATATCTCCGAGATTTCTGAACCGATTTGCGTATTTTTTTTAATCGATAGAGAAACATTGCGACACTATAGGTACTATAAAACATTTGGATTCCAACTCCTCAATCCTGGTGCTGTAGGGTACCTGATCCCCAAAACTAATGGGATTTAGAAACTTTCGGTTATTTAAATTGATATTGGGGGTACCAATTAAAGACTTTATCGTTGAATGAACTCGAGTAGGTATATCCAACTCCTCAACCCTGATGCTGTAAGGAATTGCATTCCGAAATCGTAGGGATCCCACGGGATTTTTCCATTTTGGGGACGGGTTACTACAGATAAAACTACTTTTTGTTCTGGAAAATCAATAGTTCCCACGGGATTTTTAAAAACCTAAATCCACACGGGCGAAGCCGTGGGCATCATCTAGTGAAAAATAAAAATAAACTATTTGTATGTATATCTGTGATTATCACGATATTTAAAAAAATCCGTGAAAAAAATCCGTAATGTCCAATTCTCGTGAAAGTCGGTTGTCTGAAAGACAAGTCTAGTTGTTGATTCTAATATCTATATTATGCAGCAAATAGTTTTGTTTAAACAACAACAACAACAACTTGTTTAACAAGGACGTATTTAAGTAGTAACATTATGTAATCCTTTATTGGAAAAGTTAAAGTTCCGAGTGTATTAAAAAAACACGATTTCTTGTTTTCGCTAACATGAAGTGTTTGATTTTTTGAATGTAAACTGGTAATAGGTATTAGGTACAATAAGACCCAATTTATACCGCCGCGGAATGGAATGGAAACGAATTTTTTGTACAAAGCATTGTGAACTTTATGTCAATTGTATAGGAAAATTCTCGAGAATGCGCGAGAATTCCGCGGAAGACGCGCGACCTTTTTTGGCTCCTATTTAATTTGTATGTTATGCAATTGACATAAAGTTCATTTAGCTATGTACAATTTCGTTGCAAAAAGTCGCTTTCATTCCATTCCACCGCGGTGTAAATTGACGCTAAGATTTCACCGCAACCATTTTTAGTATCGGGGAGGAAATCTGAAGAAACAGCAAGAAGGAAAGGTTGGGTAATGCGGAATCCCTGTAAACCGCACACAGGTAGATACAATATGACCTCAAATTTTCAAACATCAGTAGTTTGAGGCAATCAGCAAAAGAACAATTTTATTTTAGATATTTAGGGGTTTTATCTACGTACACGTGTAAAATGGGTATGAGTAGGTACGCCTGTTGATAAATTTATGACTAACTAACGACTATTACGGGACTAACAGAGGCCTCTGGCCTTGTGATAATGTGTTATTGACTTTTTATTCATTGTCAAAATAATATCCGTTGCGTATATTCCCTATTTTCGTGTTTAAACAGTTTTTTTTAATTGGTTTACCTATAGGTAGTGTAACTAAGAAATTAAGTATCTACTGCCAATAAACTTTTATGCATTGTCCTAATACAAAGTTTTATGTGCTAGCTCTAGCTAGAGAGTTGGCGGATTTTAATAAATCATCGATTTTAAAATTAAAAGTTCTCAAAAGATGGGTGGACTGGGTAACTAGAAACGTCGTCCGCTGTTCTCATTAGAGAAAAGCAATGGAATGTGCACACGTCAACTGTTTATTTACCGCAGACGTGCTTATTGTTATTATTATATTATCACACTCGACATCTAATCGCAATCTACCAACGTAATTAACGTTCCAACACTCGGCAATATTCTTGTTTGTATATTTATAAATAATTCTGTTGCGAGGTTAATTATTACCTCCCAACAGAATTATTATATTTAGGAACCTAATTAGGTAAGTAGGTATGTATGTATTAACATAGGAAAATAGTAGAGATGGTCTGACTATGCCCTTTGCCGACTAGCCGACTAGCCGACTAATCGGTTTTCAAATTGCCGATCAGTCGGCCGACTAGTCGGCAATGCCGATCATATACTAAAGGTCAAGGTACAGACTGCAGTTTTTTGATAATGAAAATATAATAACAGTAAAATCACAGTTTTTGCTGGAAGCTTTAAGGGGAGATTTTCCAGAATAACTTATACAGGTTTTTATTATTTAAAACTAATAACTTTAAAAACATAAGACTTTCATACAAATTTTCTACCCCCATTTTACCCCCTCAGGAGAGGATTTCAGGGATATTAAATAGCTTAATAACCTTCCCCAAAAATTGGACTACCAAGTGCAAAAAGAATTTTTCAAATCCGACAGGTACCCAGGGAGGTTCCAGAGATTAGCGCGTTCAAACATACAAAGGGACAAACTCTTCCGCTTTATTATATTAGTATAGATAGGTAAGGTAGGTGTGTGTTTGTAACGATACAGAGCTGCAGAGTTTACTTGAACGGTTATCGGATAAACGGCCACATAATCTACAATAACATATTTTGATGACGTCAACTTAAGAAATACAACCGGCACAATGCGATGCTTTGCAAATAACAAATCAATAAAAAAAATGGACGCAAACGCAAGCCACATCCGTTTGGCTGCGCGTGTGTGCGTAAGCGTACCTACCTATCGTACCTATGAATGAAGCGATTATAGTGACGCACCTACCTACTCGTATCTACTATCAGCGGACGCGATGCAGGCACCTGAATTAAAACCGTACTCCGCGAGGGCCCAATCGAAATAGAACCACAGTCCCACACTTCACAACTCCCGCAAAGTTCACTTTTGCGGTGCCGTCAGACTTGAGACAGATTTAGTTATATTCAAAATAGCTTTGCATCACCATTACAATATTATGTTTACTGGGACACACCGACACGACGTCACGGCTAACGCACACGTAGGCAGGTGGCCTCTGTAGCTCTATACTCCGACTTTTAATTCGATGCAGTAAACTGACGTTTCATAATGTCATTCCGTGAAATAATGTTGTCAACCTAATCTCAATAGTAATGTGATAGGTTCATTTCATTTCATTTATTTGTAATTATAATCATAAAATCGTTTAACTGATACATAATAATATCTTAAAATAATTGTATTTAGTAGGAACAATGTACCTCTAACTGGAATACAATATTTAAGGTTTTACAGACTACAATTTTATAAAATTAGTTTCATAAAGTTTTAAAGTAAGTAACTTAGTAAGTAAAGTAAGTAAAGGTAATTAGGAAGTTATTACAGTTATCCAACTAACATAATTTACTTTATCCTCTTAAAAAAATATTGCACTGTCTATAGTAAATAAACATAACATAAAATATTTAATGTTGTGATGATGTGAATCATTCGCATCATTCACTTTTACCACATCCCTATTTGTTTTTCGTCAACAAGCAACCCGTGAAACGTCAGTTTACTGCATCCAATTTGAAGTCCGACTATAGCTGTTATTCTATCGTTAATAGCAATGTTTTGGTCCCTCATAACAGTTGCAGTAGGTGAATCTTCTCGTGTGACTATAACATGTTGTATAACTACCTACTTCGTGGGAGCATTCAAACAATGATGTCTGCTTTTCGACCTATAAAGCTAAGGTCGCGCCAATGTTGTTGTTGCGAAAATATTGCAATTTGCAATGAAACTGTTGTAATTGAAGGGAGGTTTATAAAAGTAAAAACTTCAGTTGCTATTATTTCGTAAATGATATTATAGGGTCAGTACTTTTTCTCTTTATGCTTCTAAACAAAACAATGGCTTACTACTAAGAGTGCAATATCTGTAATGTAAAACCAGGATCATCATCATCATCGTCATGATCAACCCATTACCGGCTCACTACAGAGCACGGGTCTCCTCTCAGAGTGAGAAGGGTTTTTGGCCATAGTCTACCACGCTGGCCAAGCGGATTGGCAGACTTCACACACCTTTGAGAACGTTATGGAGAACTCTCAGGCATGCAGGTTTCCTCACGTTGTTTTCCTTCACCGTTAAAGCAAGTGATATTTAAATACTTAAAACGCACATAACTCCGAAAAGTTAGAGGTGCGTGCCCCGGGATCGAACCCACGACCTCCGATTAGAAGTCGGACGTCCTAACCACTAGGCTATCACAGCTACAAAAAACCAGGATACATCTACTTTATTATAAACAAGCGGACACCTGCGACTTCGTTCGAGTGGATTGGTTTTTAAAAATCCCGTCGGAATCATTTTGTTTTTCCTAAGCTCCTTTGAGCTCATATCATGCTAAAAACTGTTAAAAGTTCACTGGCGGATGTTTAGGTATATCAAAATGTGAAAGTCCCATCAAAATCGATCCAGGCATTTAGAGGTTAGTCGGTAATCTTTAAAGTATCTACTTTCTAACAAAAAAAAAAAGAATGAATGAAATCGGACCACGCGTTATTGAATTACAGCTAAATACACGTTTTGACTTTCATCCCCTCTCCCTAGGGAACCGTGCTGAATTTCGGGATAAAAAGTATCCTATATGTTACTCCGTAGTATGAACTTAAATCGTACCAAGTTTCGTTTCAATCCATTCAGTAGTTTTTGCGTGATGCTCGCACAAACATACAGACAGACAGACAAATAGATAAACAGACAAACAGACAAACAGACAAACAAACATAAGTAGGAGTATCTACCTACTTGTCCCTCCATACGTAAATAACTCTACGGATAATTAATAATGATCATTCTCCTCACATAAACAACACAAATGATCTGTACAATAACTGAATCACACGTTTTTAAAATTTTTGTCTGTCTGTCTGTTTGAACGGGCTAATCTTCGGAACGGGATTTTGACGGGAACTTTGACGGGACTAACATACCAAGGAGTAACATAGGCTACTTTTTTAACCGACTTTCATAAAAGGAGGAGTTGTGTTTTTCTACCTATGTACACCGATATCTCCGAGATTTCTGAACCGATCTGCGTATTTTTTTTTAATCGATAGAGAAACTTTGCGACACGGTCCTATAAAAAATTTGGAATCCAACTCTTCAATCCTATCGCTGTTGGGCACGTGACCCCCGAAACTAATGGGATTTAGAAACTGTCGGTTATTGAAATTGATATTAGAGGTACCTACCAATTAAAGACTTTACCGTTGAATGAACTCGAGTAGATACCCAACTCCTCAACCCTGATGCTGTAAGGAATTGCATTCCTAAATCGTGGGGATCCCGCGGAATTTTTCCGTTTTGGGGACGGGTTACTACTTACTACAGATAGGCCACTTTTTGTTCTCGAAAATCAAAAGTTCCCACGGGATTTTTAAAATCGTAAATCCACACGGGCGAAGCCGTGGGCGTCATCTAGTTCATAAATAAAATCACAAATGGCAACTCTATTTGCTCTATGGGTATTACCATTTGATGAACTAAAGATTTAAAATGCTCTTCACTATAGCATCGTGATTCTATCAAGGAAGTTAAGTGAAAGCTATTTTATTCGAGCCCTGTATTGTACAAGGACTTACATTAAATTAGCAATAGGTAAATAATTCAATTAAAGTTGAAAAACAACAGAGTTGGGAAAAACCGGCTCTTCTCTAGTACAAATACAGGAAGTAGCAAGTGCATAATTATTATTGTTTAGTGACCCTACATCGGAGAGTTGTTATATTACTAGAGTAATGTTCGGAGAATGCCGACTTTGTACATTGTGGAAACGATGATCGAAATTCGAAATTAGAGATCGAAACGCAATGACTTCAAAGTGAAATGGACCGAAACTGCCTTGTTTTAAGGTTTGAGTTCGTCCTGGATACATCCAGCCATTCGTCTACTCGTATATTCGTTATATAAATATACATTTTGTAAAATAAATAAATATAGAACTTTAAAATAAGAAGCTTAGGGGTCCATTTTTTTTGACTTTATAGTTTTTCGATATTTGAATTCTAGTACCGTTTTCGAGGTGTTCAAGCTCGGAATAAACATACTGATGTTCATATATATACCAGTCGAGCTATATGTCATTGAAATAATTAGTGATAGACATTGATTTTTTTAAATCAATGGTGATAGAGTATAGATCTTCATTTGCTTTGTTTGTCAATAAGTAAGTAGAGTAGACAGAAACTTTTTCTTTTGAAAATAGAAAAGCGTTAATGCAATAGTTTTTGGCAAACCAATAAATTCGTAATCACTGATCCTTCTCTTCCTTTAGAATACAGAATACTGTAGGTATTCAAAGAGATAATTATACCAATAACACAGAAAAAATGTAGTAAGGACAGCCATACTATTGGATCTATTATTGTAGCATATAGGCTAAGTTTTATAGATCAAACCCTTTTTGTAAGTAAATAAATCATTTATTTATTTATTATTATTATTATTTATTAATATGTGGGATGTAACGAACTATACAGTTAAGAGTTTGAGATTATAATTATTTTTCGTAGATTAGCCAATACTTACAAATTACAATTATATCCGTACCTACTCGTATGTAATTTGTTACGGAGTTTCGATTTTCGACCAATCTTATATTATTTCTAACAATATTTCTAATACACTTTTGATACTCTGAAAACCGTGATAAGGGTTTTATCATAGAAATAGTTGAAACAATAAGGGCAACGACCTCCAAAAGGAATTACACCACAATTTCATCACTCTCTAGTCTCTTATAGTTAGCTATGGTAGGTATAACTTCCGACTATACTTCCACGTAGCGCGTAGTACGCCGTAGCGCCCCCTTGTGAGCTTGTGACCTTTTAACTTTCGTAAGTTGAGTAAGTTTTCTCGTGTGACACGTGACGTGTCTGTGTGTGTGTGTGTGAAGTTTGACGTGTCTGTGTGTGTGTGTGTGTGTGTGTGTGTGTGTATGTTCCCCTGTAGCGCTCAAACAGGTGAACCGATTTGAATGCGGTTTTTTTTTGTTTAAAAGGTGAATTAGTCGAGAGTGTTGCTAGCTATGTTTGATGGAAATTGATCCAAGATGGTCGCCGCTACAAAATGGCGGATTACTTACATATTTTTCACAACTCCCTCAATATGGGCATCAAATGAAAGGGATTGACTAGTAGAATAGCATTATGCAAATCCAAGATGGTTGCCGCTACCAAATGGCGAATGTCGGGGTTTTTTTAAATTTTTAATTTAAACTTGTAATACAAGTGAGATGAGTGAGCAGTGAGCACTCGTCGCTAGAGTTAGGATTTTCCCGTGATTTCATGCCACTGTATACTGTGCAATTGCTTGGTGCTTATTATGGTTGTGACATGTCTGAAAGGATCCTTATCGACAGAGAAGTAGTAACCTACTAGGTAGGTACTTGGTCCAAAAAATCCTTTCCGTTTCGCTTCAGCGAAGCGTCATATTTTGCGGGCACTTTTTAATGCTTCTTTCTGTATGGTTTTATGCATTAAATACATTTTTCTTTTTACGGATCATTGCAAATTCTATTCCTTAGTTGCTTCCGCAAAATCGTATTCCGTGAAGTGATTTCTGTTTCTACAATAAATCAATAATTTCTTTATAATTATGTACTCGTATAGGCGTATAGATGTTTGTCTTTGTTTCTATATAAATCTTAGGGTCTGTTTCACCACCGTCTGATAAGTATCGGATAGCTATCTAGTAGTAGTAGAAATCGAGATAAACCGTTTTTTACCCTTAAAACTCCCCCCCTTTTTTACCCGAGCTCAGATCGCCCGTAAATTATTTTTCCTTTTATTTTTATAATATTCTCCTCCTTTTCCAATGGGTTTCATTCATCCTACTGTGATTTTTTTTGGTTTCAAAAATTATTGACACTGGTCTAAGAGTCCATCGGCTCTACATTTATTTATTTACTAATATAAGTATCTATATGTATCACGTTATGTACCTATACATATTGTTTATATGTAAGTATATCTAATAAATAGGTCCGCGCAACAAGATTATTATTTTTTGTTAATTAATCACTATTCGCATTTTTTTAAACTTTCATACAATACCTACTCTAATTTTGTTGTCATCATCATCATCATGATCAACCCATTACCGCGGCTCACTACAGAGCACGGGTCTCCTCTCAGAGTGAGAAGGGTTTTGGCCATAGTCTAGCACGCGGGCCAAGCGGATTGGCAGACTACACACACCTTTTGAGAACGTTATGGAGAACTCTCAGGCATGCAGGTTTCCTCACGATGTTTTCCTTCACCGTTAAAGCAAGTGATATTTAAATACTTAAAACGCACATAACTCCGAAAAGTTAGAGGTGCCCCGGGATCGAACCCACGACCTCCGATTAGAAGTCGGTCGTCCTAACCACTAGGCTATCACAGCTTTTTTGTAGTAAAATATAATTATAATTACGAATAGATAGGTAGATACATACTACATATAGGTATAAGTATATGTCTAACTGAGGTATATATTAATTATAAAAGTTCGCGCATATTCTAGACGCCACAAACCACAAAGGTACCCTATCATAATATAAGGACATTTTAATTCAAATACAGTAGACTATCATAATTCATAATAAACAACAAAATGTGCATAATACGAATTGAATAACACATAACTATTATCTAATATTATTATGGATTTAGTCTTTTAGAATTTCTTTCGTAACATTTTCCGATGTTTTTGCCTTGACCCTTGACGCATTTGCGGTTTTAGTATATAAATAGTCACGTAAATGGTGACAGGAAATATGGATATTTATTGGAAATTATTGAACCAACTTATTTGATCCCGGTCGATTCCACTGTCCACACTATCCTAGGCATGCCTCCCAAAGGTACCTACTAAGTTCGAAAAGGTACCTACTAATCCGATTTTTGTTCCACCGTAGCGCCTAAACTACTGTAGGGCTATTCTCTAAAATACCATCGATATCGAATCTCGATATCGAAGCTCACTCAAGTGAGATAACTCGCTTCGAAAGCAAACTCACTTCACCTTGGTTTGATATTCTGTAAACATCTGCTACGCACTTGCGAAGTGAAGTGAGTTTGAGTGAGAAGACCTGTACTATCGAGTTTTACAGAGTACAAATTAGCAAACTCATCTCGAATTCACTCTCTATAATTCGAAAATGGCTTTACAGAATAGACCTGCTGGGCAGATTTTGATAAATGAGATGTCAATTGATTCGTTGTTATGGTCCGGGTGGCATACGCTACATTTTATATCTATACTAATATAATAAAGCGGAAGAGTTTGTTTGTTTGTTTGTTTGTTTGTTTGTTTGTTTGTTTGTTTGAACGCGCTAATCTCTGGAAGTACCTATCGGATTTGAAAAATTCTTTTTGCATTTGGTTGTCCAACTTTTGGGGCAGGTTATATGGTATTTAAAATCCCTAAAATCCTCCCCTAAGGGGGTAAAATGGGGGTAGAAAGTTTGTATGAAAGTCCTATGTTTTTAAAGTTACAGACCTGAAAATCGGCATTTAGATTATTAGTTTTAAATAATAAAACTTTGTATATTTTATTTTGAAAAATCTTCCCTTAAGGGTGGTAAAATAGGGGATGAAAGTTTTAATGGGAAGTTTTAATTATAATTTTGCTAATATCAACTTGAAATTTGAAAGGTAGGTTAATTCTAGGGCTTAGATATCAGCCTGGAAAATATTTTACGAAAATCCTCCCCTAAGGGGGTAAAATGGGGGTTGGAAGGTTATGTTTTTGAAGTTACAGATATGAAAATAGGATATGAAATTATAATTTTTAAATGATAAAAACCTGTATAAGTTATTCTGGAAAATCTCCCCTTAAGGGTGGTAAAATAGGGGATGAAAGTTTTAATGGGAACTAAAAACGATTGCAGCGCCCTCTGGCGGCCTAAGCCGGAAACTTGAAGCAATAGCAGCACCCCCTAGCAGCCAAAACTGGAAACTAAAAAACGATTGCAGCGCCCTCTAGCGGCCAAAACTGGAAGCTAAAAACGATCGCAGTGCCCTCTGGCGGCCTAAGCCGGAAACTTGAAGCAATAGCAGCACCCCCTAGCAGCCAAAACTGGAAACTAAAAAAACGATTGCAGCGCCCTCTAGCGGCCAAAACTGGAAGCTAAAAACGATCGCAGTGCCCTCTGGCGGCCAAAACTGGAAACTAAAAAACGATCACAGCGCCCTCTGGCGGCCTAAGCCGGAAACTTGAAGCAATAGCAGCGCCCTCTAGCAGCCAAAACTGGAAACTAAAAACGATCGCAGCGCCCTCTGCCGGCCGAAACTAGAAACTAAAAATGATCTCAGCGCCCTCTGGCGGTCTAAGCCGGAAACTTGGAGCAATAGCAGCGCCCTCTAGCAGCCAAAACTGGAAACTACAAAACGATTGCAGCGCCCTATTGCGGCCAAAACTGGAAATTAAAACGATCACAGTGCCCTCTTGCGGCAAAAACTGGAAACTAAAAAACGATCGCAGCGCCCTCTGGCGGCCGAGGCCAGAAACTTGAAGTGATTGCAGCGCCCTCGTGCGGTCAAAACTGGAAACTAAAAATGATCGCAGCGCCCTCTAGCGGCCTAAGCCGGAAACTCGAAGCGATTGCAGTGCCCTCTTACAGTCAAAACTCTTGCGGCCGGAGCTGGAAACTCGAAGCAATCGCAATGACCTCTGACGGCCGCAGGCGGAATCTCGATACGACAGCTGCGCCCTCTGGTGGCCGAAGGCAATTAAATAAATACTAAATTAATAACTAAATCAATAAATAAATAACTAAATAAAAAATGTAAAGCTATTTAGTTATTAAATAATTATCTAAATGTGAAAGTGCGGATATTTGGATGTTTGGATGTTTAGATGTTTGGATGTTTGGATGTTTGGATGTTTGTTACTCTATAACGTCGCAACTACTGAACAGATTTGGCTGAAATTTTGAATGGAGATAGATAATGCCCTGTCTTAATACATAGGCATAGACTTTTTATCCTGAAAAAATCCACAGTTCCCACGGGATTTTGAAAAAACCCAAATCTACAGCTATAGGTAGATCAATATAGCAAACTACCTTGAAAGTAAGTATAAAGATTGGAAAAGGGAGCGGGAACAGGAACCAGAAATCCACGATTCCCTCAGGATTTGTGAAAAACCGAAATTCACGCGGGCAAAGCCGCGAGCAACAGCTAGTCTATAATATAATAAAACTGTAACAGATCCAATTCTGTACATTGAAGATATTTTGAAAATTTCTTTTGGAGGGCACTCTATAATCGATACTGAAGCCAAAACTGTAATTTTTTTCATTTTTGTCTGTCTGTCTGTCTGTCTGTCTGTATCTTGGCCGCGCATCACGCCGAAACTACTGAATGGATTCGAATGAAACTTGGTAGGATTTGAGTTTATACTCCGAGGTAGGACATAGGATACTTTGTATTCCGAAATTCAGCACGGTTCCCTTGGGAGAGGGGATGAAAGTTAAAACGTGTATTTAGCTGTAATTCATTAATGCGTTGTTCGATTTCACTCATTCTTTCTTTGTTAGAAAGGTAGTACTTTATATATTGTCCCGTAAATATTTCAAGGTCATAGGTTTTTTAATTCAGAAATGACAGACATTACAACCCTCACTATTGGGTTCAAATAACTTGGGACCCGGATCTTAGAAAGTATGACTTATTTTAAACTGGTGTGCGTTTAAATTTATGTTTGTCGGTCTGTTTATTTGTTCCAGCTAATCTCCGAAACGGCTGGATCGATTTTAATGGAACTTTCTGTTATGCCTTTTAGGCGAATATTTTTATCTTCTAAAGTATTATTAAGCAAATTAAAACCACATTTTTATTCCAACTAGAAATCAATAATTCTTTATTATTTGGAAAACCTGTCTACTTAATAACATGACACTTATTTTTTATTTAATGACATAATGAGTATTTATTAAATTGTCCATAACAACTATTTTGTAAAACCTCTCTTAACATACTCCCCCCCAAAAAACCTTGTTTTTTTCCTTTTACTATACCTTAACATATTATTTTAATAGCTACTTCTAATAATAACCATTAATTATTAACAAATCTTATATCTTGACGCACCGACTAATAAATAAATGACATTTTTATAACAATTCAAACTTCCATAACACTTTATAATTATAATTATAACAACATCAGTGTGTAAAAAAACTAGATAAAAAAACATAACTTTAATACTGTTTATAATATTATATTATTCATTGAAATATTATTTAGAACAAAATATCATCTATGATAAAACAACATAACATACTTACTTATTTTTCTATTGGCAGTTCATACAATCGCGATACTGACCGCTTAATAACTTTGCCATTACACCTTATACTATATACTCTACACACATTATCTAATCCTGGATGTTTATCTACTATCCTACCAATCGCCCATTTACCCGGCGGTAAATTTTCTTTCACCATTACAATATCTCCTATTTCAAACTCCTTGCATCTTTTTTGCCACTTTGGTCGTTCTTGTAACCTCGACAAGTACTCATTTTGCCAACGAAACCAAAAATTTTGAACTAATCTTTGAGTGTATTGCCATCTAGATAAGCGATTTATTTTTATTTCTTGAAGGTCCGGTTCTGGTATATTTAAAGGAGCTTCTCCAATTAAGAAATGTCCTGGTGTCAATATTTCTAAATTATCCGTATCAGATGTGTCAATAGGACAAAGAGGTCTAGAATTTAAACAAGCTTCTATCTGGCATAATACTGTAGTCATTTCTTCGAAAGTCAAAAATCCATTTAATATACGCTTTAAATGATATTTCACTGATTTTACCCTTCCTTTTTTCTTCATCTGTACTTTCAAACTCGGATACTCTTTCAAATGGTATCTTTTTGTTACGCAGCCACTTAGGCCCTTCCCACCACATTTGTTTATTTATTAAATGAGGTAATCTTAGCCCTCGACTCGCTATATCAGCCGGGTTATCTTTCGAGAGTACATGATACCATCTCTCATTACCAACATTATCAAGAATGTCTATAATTCTGTTATTCACAAATACATTCCATCTATGAGGATCACCCATTAACCATGATAAAACAATTTTGGAGTCTGTCCATGCATAAATTTTATTATTTGGAATTCTAGTAGCCTTGCTAATTTGTTTTAATAACTTAGCTAACAATACAGCCCCACATAACTCAAGTCTTGGCAGAGATAACGATTTTATTGGTGCTACACGAGTTTTTGCTGCAATCATGTATGTTTTAATATCTTCTTCGTCTTCTACTCTTATGTACACCACTGCAGCATAAGCCTTAATAGATGCATCGCAAAATCCATGAATGGTTGTCCCTAACATTCTTTTTTCTGTAGTAAAAATCCATCTGTTTATTTTAAGTTTTTCTATTTCCATTAAATCTTCTCTCAAAATTAACCATTCTGTTTTAATATCATCCTCTACTTCTTCATCCCAGTTTACTTGTTTTATCCATAATTTTTGCATTAAAATTTTTGTAAGAACTACGTAAGGAGCCAACCACCCCAAAGGGTCAAATATTTTTTGAATTTCAGACAAAATATTCCGTTTTGTTATCTTTATTGCCTTCTTCTGTATCTGAAAATTATATATTAATAAGTCTTGTCCCATATCCCACGATATACCTAATGCTCTAATAATACCGTCTAACTTTAAATCCATCCGCACATAATTACTTCTTTCGGATGCTTCAAACTGTTCCAAAAATTCTTTACTATTTGAAGCCCATTTTTGTAGCTCAAATCCACCCTTTCCAAGTATTTCTTTATCCGGTTCGAAGGACCATTTTTATGTTATGCCTTTTAGGCGAATATTTTTATCTTCTAAAGTATTATTAAGCAAATTAAAACCACATTTTTATTCCAACTAGAAATCAATAATTCTTTATTATTTGGAAAACCTGTCTACTTAATAACATGACACTTATTTTTTATTTAATGACATAATGAGTATTTATTAAATTGTCCATAACAACTATTTTGTAAAACCTCTCTTAACACTTTCAATGTTATAAGGAGAAACATAGGCTACATTTAGTTTAGGTACATAAAAGAATTATGGGATCCGATCCTATATAAAAACCTATATCTACGCGAACGAAGTTGCGGGGGTCAGCTAGTGCACAATAATCGAGAATGAAGTTCGTGCGGTAAACTGGAATATTACGTTAGTTTTAGATAGACATAAGAGATGGCGCCACTAGCTGCTTACCCCGCGCTTTCTTCCATTAGTACGCAGTTGAATACACGTTTTTCTGCACACTAATAATAATTATTATATTTTGACACTATTTTATTATTATGAATAGTCTGGTTTTAGTTTACGAACTTAAAACTTTATCTCTTGTTTCGTCTAATGCCCAGCCCCATAGAACTAATAATGTACCTACTATCATGCTAAATCGCATACATAAATATCAGGAGTTTCAATATCTCTTGTGATGAGAAAACAATTAAAAAACGAAATTCACAAATTTCGGTTTTTCACAAATCCCGAGGGAATCGTGGATTGCCGTTCCCCCTCCCTTTTCCTACCTTTATACCTACTTTCAAGGAAGTCTGCTATAGTAATCTACCTATAATAATAGCTGTAGCTATAGATTTCGGTTTTTTCAAAATCCCGTGGGAACTGTGAATTTTTCCAGGATAAAAAGTTACCTATAATTATGTGTTAAGTCAGAGCATAATCTATCTCCATTCAAAATTTCAGCCAAATCGGTTCAGTAGTTGCGGCGTTAAAGAGTAACAAACACACACACACACACACACAAACTTTCGCCTTTATAATATTAGTGCGATATCTATTATCTATAACTCATGTGGTATGAGCACGGAACACTCGGTAGGTATTTAAATAAATTAATACTTCCACTTGACCAGCTCCAATGTGGGACATCGCATTCACTTCATTCAAAAATACTGTCACATTCGGAGCAAGTGAAAGTGTTCAAGGCTACAAGAGGTAGGTATGTCAAGTTTAAAATATTGTGCGCTATTCAAATGACGTGATAACGTCTTGTAAATCGAAGAACGCCGGCCGCACGCACGAAAAAGCATAACTCATTGTCACGTACCACCTAGCCGAGCGTGCAAGCGAGAGCGCGGTACAAGCGATAGAGAGGCAATGTTTTCTTATGACGCTAGATCACGTAAAATTATCGTCCGTTATCCGACTTCAATATTTTTTTGCATTTTTTTTCTCTCTTTGACGAGTTTGACGACGATCTCACCGGAATTCCGAATCTAAGAAAAGAGAGAGAGTCTATAGAAGTTTCTGTTACAAAAAAAAATAAAGAAATATTTTAATACTATCATTGCATCTATGGTGATTGGTGACCAACGTATTATATGTCTCTGGTGATAATATTATTGTATAGATAAAATTAATAATTATTTTAATGAATAGAGAAAACTGTCCATTTATGAAATTGTCAGAATACGCCAAGTATGATGATGATGAACTTTAATTATCTACGTAACTATGTAATAAACTTACATTTTATCACTTCGCATTCTTCATTCTTTACGAGGTTAAAAAAACTGTAGAGACTCTTATAATGTAATTTTTTTTTATTTATTGTTTTTGTGTAGTACCGGAAAACGTAGCGTTGGAAGAACCTCACAGTAAGTGGATAAGCGATCTCAAATAAGACTAAGTCTGATATCGATAGAGCATACTCTGACTCAACTCAGACTCAAGACAGAGTTAAAACGAGACATAAACATGTCCCAGACATAAATCTGTCTCTAACTTGAGACTGAGTAGAGTCAGAGTACGTTCTATAGATCTCAGCCGACGGCAAACGACGAGAAGTACAAACTAGAAACCTATGTAAAGCAGTGGACGTCGACGTAGACAAGGCTTATTGTTTATAGTTTAGGGACAAGTGTAAATTAAAAATTAAAAAAAACCCCCGACAATCGCCATTTAGTGGTGGCGGCCATCTTGGATTTGCATAGTGCTATTCTACTAGTCAAGCTTTTTCATTTGACACCCATATTAAGGGAGTTGTGAAAAAATATGTAATCTGCCATTTTGTAGCGGCGGCCATCTTGGAACGATTTTCATCAAACATAGCTAACAACACTCTCGACTAATTCACCTTTCAAACAAAAGAAACCGCATTCAAATCGGTCCACTCGTTTGAGCGCCACAGGGAAACACACACACACACACACGCACACACACACAGACACAGACACGTCAAACTTATAACACCCCGTCGTTTTTTCGTCGGGGGTTAAAAATAGGGGTAATAAATCTGTACATTAAGTACTTCCTACGTAGAATGTTGTTAAAATAAACAGAATACGTCCTAATTTAGGCAATTACTCTAGCGGCACGCTATGATGGCCGGTTTGACGTTTGTCCGCTCATGAAGTTCCGTATTAATTGATAACGACTTTGAAGGAAATAATTGTATTACTTTATTGACGATAGTGATGTGCAGAGATTCATAAATTTTATCGAATGTAGTTTTAGGTTTAGGACTCAAAATTTATTTATTAAATTGATTTCTTAAATGTATACAAGTGTAGAAAAATCAGTTTGCACCATTTAAGGGGTGAATGTACTTGTGAATATGAACAATTTTCACTATGTGGACAAACCTCTGAAATCGCAAAAAAATATCAATAAATTTTTAAAAATGGAATCTAATACGATCGTCACATAGGATCGCTGGCTAGCACAACTACTACCTCCGGCAAACTCGCGTCAATGCTCAATGCAAAACAAAGCAGTTTCGAATTGACGTTGCT
Source organism: Melanargia galathea (assembly GCA_920104075.1). Classification (NCBI taxonomy): domain Eukaryota; kingdom Metazoa; phylum Arthropoda; class Insecta; order Lepidoptera; family Nymphalidae; genus Melanargia; species Melanargia galathea. The sequence goes on from OV049872.1 coordinate 14,129,121, forward strand.
TCGAAAAGTATAAACTGTCAGTGCAATGCGATTGTGATATAGTTTTGACCTGGCTTTGGATTTCAAATATTGATACTGCATTACTGTTGACCCTTGCTCGTTAATTTGGACTCTGTTCAAGCCCTTTGTTGTGGATTTCGTCGATATGACCGAACGTACGCAGAGAACTGTTCTAAATAGTCAGACACGTGAGTTCGTAATACGCCTTCGTAACTATTTCGATCGTGAAGCTCAAAATGGAGGGCCAATTTTACCTATAACGTCAGTGGTTGAACGCGTAGCTGATGCGCTTAATATTGGACAACGAACTGTTAGACGGATAACTAAAAAAAAATATGGCGAGACTGGCACAGAAGAAAATAAACTTCACACACCAAAAAAGAGAAAACGAGCAAAACCAGTCGTAGGCATCGATAGCTTTGATGCCGATGCTATCCGAAGACATGTTTACGGCTACTATTTACAGAAGGAGTATCCAACAAGAAAAAAGTTGGTGCATTCACTGAAGGAAGCTGGATTATTCTTCGGTGGGGAAAGTTCTTTAACGAAGATTTTGAAGACCATTGGATTTCGATACAAAAAATGTAACAAACGCAAAATATTGATGGAAAGATTTGATATAGCGATGGCAAGGTATACTTTTTTACGGCAAGTGAAAGAAATCAAAAATTGGCAAAATGTTGTGTTCTTGGATGAAACATGGCTTAATGCTAACCATACTGTAGGCCGTTCTTGGAACGATGACACAGCAGCATCTACTTCCAAAGTTCCTGTAGGAAAAGGATCGCGACTTATAATTTGTCACGCCGGAACCATCAACGGGTTTGTCGAAGGTTCTCTCATGGCTTTTGCGTCAAAAACCACTGGAGACTATCATGAAGACATGAATGGAGAAAAGTTTACTGAATGGTTTACCTCAATGTTGTGTAGCCTCCCTGAACCATCTATTATAATTATGGACAACGCCCCATACCACTCGATGCAAATTGACAAGCCACCTGCCCAATCCCAAAAGAAAGCTGATATCGTCGCATGGCTTCGTAAAAATGGCGTAGATGCAAACATGAATATGTTAAAAGCGGAATTAGTACGTCTTTTAAAAGAAAACAAACCAACCAAGATCCGATACGTCATTGACGAAATAGCATTAGAACATGGGCACAGAGTTATACGGTTACCGCCTTACCATTGTGAGTATAATGCGATTGAGTTGGTGTGGGCTCAAATTAAGGGATATGCTGCAAGACACAATACAGAACCCCCATTTACCACAAAAAAAATGCTAAAATTATTAGAAGAAGCTTGTGAACATGTGACTAAAGGAGACTGGGAAAAGGTTGTGAATAGAACTGTTAAATTAATAAGGGAAGATTATGAAAGAGATGTGAAAATAGATAATATTATAGAAAACGAACATATAATTATTAATGTATGTGATGATAGCAGTGACGACAGTGAAAATAGTAGTATGGACGAATCTGATTAATTATGGCCTTTTGTGGCACCTTTTTTGGTATCTTTTGTATTCATATGTTTCTTGTGTGCATATAAAGTATGTATATTCATTTTCGTTCAAATATTCAGTTCGTTCAAATAAATTAAATAAACATATACATTTTTGTTTTATTAAACCTATTTAATCAGGTACAAAAACAAAACTTAATTGTTTTTTGTTCGAGAATAAATTGACATTCCACATCACTATTGTAATGTGTCAAACCGGCCATCATAGCGTGCCGCTAGTTTAATAACTTCAAATTAATTATGTATGACGTGTTGTTGGTAGATTGGCTAATTCTTTGATGTGAATCATACATTTGTGTGATATCACTATGTAAATATGCAAGTATCCTTATTTATCGTCATTATTTTTTACAGCCGAATTTTGATGAAATGTATGATTTGACGGCAGAATTTTAATGAAATGAAATGATGAGAAATTGGATAGTTATTGCAACAGTAGCAATAAGGTCCTGTTTTTTGTTCGCTCGTGATAGAGTTTGTTCAAAAAGAGAATCGGCGTGGGATTTGAAGGCGCTGCTGTGCTTTTGTTTAGCGGGCAATACAAGTGAATAGCGCGTTATACTTTGATTTTTAATTCGGTGGAATTCTGACAGCTGAGTTATTGTCATTTACAGATGAGTTATTTGTATGGAAAACAGGGTTAACATCTACGAAGTTCGATTTTATCCCAAACTACTTTAATTCCCTATTAACAAAAAAACCCTAAGCCGCGTTAGTCATTTTGCCCTAAAATAGAAATAGCTAAGAGTGGAAAGTAGAAAGTGCGAACTAACAGCAATAGAAAACAAAAGAAGCGCATTGAAAAATTTATTCAAAAATGGAAGTCGAATGACACATGAAGTGTCTGTCGGGCATTTGTCATATTTACATAACTTTTGAATTTTTATCTTTTTTGTGGGAATTGTTTTATCTCTGGTAACATTAAGAAACGTCAGAATTCCACGGAATTAAAAATCAGAGTATAGTTCACTGTTTGGCCACGCCGATTCTCTTTTTGAACAGACTCTACATACTTTCGATAAACGTAGCTGAAGCGGACAAGGCCGTAACCGAACACTAACTCAGTAAATGTGACACTGTTCCTACTATGACTCATTATGAAAGTATAGTGTGGTAGTCCGTCGCATCCCAAGACTTGTAAAGTTGCTTAGTAAGGTATTGATTGACTCAGTCGCGCAACGAGGAAAATCATAATGTTTTGCTAAGATTTAGGAGCTGAGTGCTTAGTCTCAGTTTGGAGCGCTCCAAAACTTTACAGTATACTATTGATCGAATGACAATGACTTCCGAGTAAAATGGACCTAAAATGGCTAATATTAAGGTTTGAGTTCGCCAATACATTCAGCATTCGAAAACAGCCAGCGCTCCAAGCAGAAATGTTGTAAAATAATTATCGAACTATTGAATTACGACTTTAAAATAAGAGATTTGGGTTCATTTTGCTCTGAAGTCATTTGTGATTCGATCAATAGTACCTATAATATAAAGTTTTGGAGCGCCGCGCTCCAAACTGAGACTAAGCACTCTGTTTAAGTTTTTAACTGCCTTGTTGGTATAGTGGTTAGCATATTCGAACGCAGATGACGAGGTCCCGGGTTCGATTCCCGGGTCGGGCATATAATTCTTAGGTAGGTACCTATAGTACACTCAACGAAGACCAAAAACAGCCCATTAGGGGAAATAATTCGTGTAGATGCGATTTTTGGCATAGTTGTAGGGAATGATGTCTGAAGCAACATATTCAAAGTACTGATGAATGGGGGTGGAGCTAACGGGTAGGGGGGGGGTTTAAAGGTCCCTTTTTTCGATTTTTTGCTCATATCTCGAAAATCTCTACGACTAGCATTATGATTACTTCTGACAAAAGGTTTTAAATAAAATTTGCTACAAATTTGGTCGCATTCATTTTTACTCTAAGATTATTACTTTAGGAGCTACGGGTGTTTAAGTTAACTGAGAGACAAAAAATGGCAACTATTAATACCTTGTCTTTTACAAAAAATTATATTCATTATCGCTCATATTTTTAGTTTACAATGAGGAAGCTCAAAGTCATCTACCGACCCAACATGAAAACTGGTCAAGTGCGAGTCGGACTAACACACGAAGGGTTCCGTACCATAGAGCAAAACGAAAAGTTTATTGTATGGAGATCGCTTTCAAATTTTAAATTTATTTTATTTTCGTTATTTTGTAATTATAGAGACTATAATGATACTCACTCTCTGAAAATTTCAAATATCTACCTATTACGGTTCAAGAGATACAGCGATTGTCAAGGTCAAGCAAAAAACGCTGAAAAAATCAAGTTTCTTGTATGCCCCCTTTAATTTTAATTTTAATTTAATTTTTATTATTTATTATTATAGCGGCAACAAAAGTATATACTCTGTGAAAATTTCAACTATATATCTATTACGGTTTATGAAATATAGCCTGTGATGAATATTTACGTGATTTTTTCGGTGCTATGTTTTAGGTGCACGGACCATATTTCATGAACCGTAAAAGATAGACTTTTGAAATTTTCAGAGTATATATTGTTATTGCCGCTATAACAATAAATAATAATAATTAAATTAAAATTAAAGGGGGCTCCCATACAAGAAACTTGATTTTTTCGGCGTTTTTTGCTTGAGCTTGACAATCGCTGTATCTCTTGAACCGTAATAGGTAGATATTTGAAACTTTCAGAGAGTAAGTATCATTGTAGTATCTACAAATACAAAATAATGAAAATAAAATAAATTTAAAATTTAAAGGCGATCTCCATACAATAAACTTTTCGTTTTGCTCTATGGTACTAAACCCTTCGTGTGTTAGTCCGACTCGCACTTGACCAGTTTTCATGTTGGGTCGGTAGATGACTATGAGCTTCCTCATTGTAAACTAAAAATATGAGCGATAATGAATATAATTTTTTGTAAAAGACGCGGTATTAATAGTTGCCATTTTTTGTCTCTCAGTTAACTTAAACACCCGTAGCTCCTAAAGTAATAATCTTAGAGTAAAAATGAATGGGACCAAATTTGTAGCAAATTTTATTTAAAACCTTTTGTCAGAAGTAATCATAATGCTAGTCATAGAGATTTTCGAGATATGAGCAAAAAATCGAAAAAGGGGACCTTTAAACCCCCCCCCCCCTACCCGTTAGCTCCACCCCCATTCATCAGTACTTTGAGTATGTTGCTTCTTTGTTGCTTTTACACGAATTATTTCCCCTAATTTTGCTTCATTGAGTGGGCTACTATTGGATTTTTCTGTCAAGAAATTCTCAGTGCCAGCCCGGAGTTGGAAGTTGGCTGTGTTTCACTCCCGTGCCTCGGATAGCAGTTAGCACGTTAAGCAGTCGGTCCCGGTTATTATCAGTATCATGTGACAATAGTCTTCAAAGCCCGCCAACCCGCATTGGAGTAGCGTGGTGGATCTAAGCTCTAAATGCTTCTCTCCTATGAGAGAGGAGGCCTGTACCCAGCAGTGGGACGTTAAAAGGCTGTAGATAGAAGAGCTGTTTAGTAACAGAACTAATCTTTAAATCTGCAAATCCAATTTAAACTTGAATTTAAATTTAAATTTAAGATTCTATAATGATTACTGGCAGAGTGATTTTAACGAGAACATAGCGTTATTTAGAATCAAAGAACTGCGAAAATTTTATTACGAAATAGGTAAGTATATTCCTAAATGATAAATTCAAGCTACCCATAATTATTTCGATTTATTGGTCTTGCTTTGTTCAATTTCACTGTATAAATAAATGAAAATAAACATCAACTTACCTCACTTTAGCACCCACAATTTTATAGTAGGTATGCATAATATTTTTTGATCTAGCTTCGGCAAACATTTTACAGTGACAAACAAGATTCGACCGGAAATTGTCTTGAATAACTCTATGATGAGAGTGTCTTCATTGTTTTACACTTGCTGAATATTTTTAACCCCCGACGCAAAAACGACGGGATGTTATAAGTTTGACGTGTCTCTCTCTCTGTCTCTCTGTCTCTCTGTCTCTCTGTGAATTAGTCGAGTGTTGTTAGCTATGTTTGATGAAAATCGATCCAAGATGGCCGCCGCTACAAAATGGCGGAATACATATTTTTTCACAACTCCCTTAATATGGGTATCAAATGAAAGGGCTTGACTAGTAGAATATCACTATTGCAAATCCAAGATGGCCGCCGCTACAAAATGGCGAATGTCGGGGGTCTTTTAAATTTTTAATTTATACTTGTAACGGACAGGGCTTTACGGAGATCTGATCTTTTCCTATCAACAGAACCTTCGTTATTTTATAAAAGCTGGAAGTTTCTCTGTGTATTGTCCCCATGTGATGTATGTAGTTACGGAGTAGCTATACATGTGTGCGTAACCACTTACTAACATCGATTGGAAATACAGTCAGTTATGTACGAAGCCGTGTTTCATTCATACGTATCAGTGGCGACGATTGTTTTTTCAATTCACCCGCGCTTTGAAAATAATGTCGGCAATTATCGGGAAGCTTGATTTTTTTCAACCCAACGCACGGAATTGGGAACTATTTAGTAGCAGACTTAAACAGTTTTTATCGTTAAATAATATTACGACGAATGAACAAAAGAGGGCCGTACTAATAACTCACCTATCGGATGACGCATACCGTCTGTTGATCAACTTAGTGCACCCGGGAAAAGCGGAAGAAACCGACTATGATATATTAATTAGTGCTTTGGAAAAACACTTTTTGCCACGAAGGTCTACGTTTGCTGACAAGGATAAGTTCTACAGTGCAACGCAATCAGCGGGAGAAGCGCTCGAAGACTTTGCAGCCCGGCTGAGAGGACTCGCCGTATACTGTGACTTCGGAGAGGCGCTGGACGTGTTACTTCGTGATCGTTTTGTGCTCGGATTGGCGTTGGGTCCGGAACGGGACCGACTTTTCGAAAAGGACGCGAGTAAAATGACGTTCGCGGATGCGTTGGCGTTGGCGCAGAAAGTCTCGTGTGCACGTAAATCGAAAACTACGGCAGCTGCAGGGACGTCGAGCCAAGGAGAAGGAGAAGCTGCCATAAAGGAGGAACCGTTACACTATTCGAACGTCGGCAAGGGACGGGCCGGTGCTCCGCGCGGCGGTGGCGGTGGCGGTGGCGCCGTGGCTAAACAAGATGACGGCGCGCGCCCGAGGTGCAAATCCTGCGGACTTCGTAACCACCTTCAAGAGAAGTGTTTTTATCGGTTCCATCGCTGTAAAATTTGCTTTGGTAACGGTCACATTTCAAGGGCTTGCGTTGCTAAAAAGGGCCGATCGGTTAATAATAATATGCAGATAGAATCAGTGCCGGAAGGAAGTGTATCGGACAACTGTGATGGCTCCTGTGAAGAATGTCAGGTATTTAGTTTAAGGTGTGTTAATAATAATCCAATTTTAATGCCTGTAGTGATTAATGATAGTATTAAGCTAGATATGGAGCTAGATACAGGGTCAAGTACTAGTGTGATTTCGGATGAATTATATTTTAAGTATTTTTCCCATTTAATCCTAAGGAAATGTTCTGTTAAGATATGTTTTTATAATGGACACAAAATCACTCCCATGGGATGTTTGGATCTTAAATTAACTTATTTAAATTGCACGAAAGAAGTAACGTTTTACGTCATTAAACAGGGAGGTCCACCACTATTAGGACGTGATTTTATGGTCAAATTTAATATTGTCGTATCGTCGTCTAACCATAGCATTGCCGTGGAGCAGCCTCAGGATATAGAAGTGCGTAAGTTATTAAATGAGTTCACTGACCTATTTTCGGAGGAATTAGGGTGTTTCAATCTATTCGAGGTAAACTTGCATTTAAAGGAAGGCGCGAAACCGAAGTTTTATAAAGCGCGACCTTTACCATTTGCTATAAAGGATAAAGTGGAGACAGAATTAAGTAGGCTTGTTGGGCAAGGAATTTTAGTACCGGTCAAGTATTCCGAATACGCTACCCCTATAGTTCCGGTGCGAAAGCCAAACGGAAGTGTACGGATTTGCGGTGATTACTCATTGACGGTAAATAAAGATATCCATATCGATCAATATCCCCTACCGCGCATCGAGGAAATATTTGTGAAATTAGGCGGTGGCGAACTATATTCCAAATTAGACTGCAGTCAAGCGTATACGCAATTTAGGCTTTCAGAAGAGTCTCAGAAACTCACCACAATAAATACCTCCAAGGGGCTATTCATGTATACGCGAATGGTTTACGGACTAGCCAACGCACCGGCTGTTTTTCAACGGGCGATTGAAAATTTATTAGCGGGTATCAAGGGGGTTTCGGTTTTCCTGGATGACATTTGCGTAACCGGGGCGAATAAAACAGAACATCTTCAAAGACTGCAATTAGTATTTCAAAAGTTAAAGGGAGCTGGGTTAAAATTACAAAAAAATAAATGTGTTTTCTTCCAGAAAAATATAAACTACTTAGGTTACGTAATAGATAAGAACGGCCTACATAAGTGCCCTAAGAAAATAGAAGCCGTAAGTAACGCGCCGCAGCCGACCAATATTACGGAATTAAAACGGTTCTTAGGTATGGTCAATTATTACAGGAACTTTGTGCCGCATGCATCGTCAATTTTAAGTCCGCTTCACGAATTATTACGTGCGGAAGCTAATTGGGAGTGGGGCGATCGTCAGCAGAAGGCGTTTACGAGAATTAAGAACGAGCTAATGTCAGATCGCGTGCTGACTCATTTTAATCCCAGCGCCCGTTTGTTGTTGACGGTAGATGCAAGTCCCGTAGGACTCGGTGCAGTTTTATCACAAATAGGTACCGATGGTATTGAGAAACCACTGGCGTTCGCGAGTAGATCGTTATCTGTTAGTGAAAAGAATTATAGCCAGTTACACAAGGAAGCTAGTAGTATCATTTTTGGAGTGCAAAAATTTCACCAATACTTGTATGGAAGACATCAACCTTTCATATTAAGATCGGATCACAGACCCCTGTTGGCAATATTTGGAAAAAAGAAAGGTATCTCCGAAATGACAGCTTCTAGATTAGTGCGCTATTCCATAATTCTATCGGCGTATAATTACGAGATACAATATATATCATCGGAAAATAATAAGGTCGCTGACTATTTTTCGCGAGCGCCTTTACCAGGCGAAAATAGGTTGCACAATAAGGCTGAGCATGCATGTTGTTTATCTATAAATGCGATGCAATTAAATAGCTTACCGGTAACGTACAAAGAAATACGGATAGCAACCGAGAAAGATAAAACCTTAGTCACAGTGATGAAATATCTTAAATACGGGTGGCCTCGCAGAATAAGGTGTAAACAAATCTTGCCGTATTTTAATTGTAGGAATGATCTGGAGTCCGAAAACGGCTGTTTATTAAGAGGACATCGCGTCATAGTGCCCGCTGTATATAGGGAAAAATTACTACAGGAGTTACATAGAACGCATCAGGGGATAGTCAGAACGAAATGCGCCGCGCGCGCTCGAGTTTGGTGGCCTAACATCGACGTTCATATCGAGCAGCTGATAGGAGCGTGTACCGTGTGCGCAGCGACGAGAAGCGCGCCGCCGCGCGCGCCCCCCGCGCCCTGGCCGCGCCCCGCCGGGCCATGGCAGCGCCTGCACTTCGATTACATGGCGGTAGGACAAAAAGTTTATTTGGTCGTTGTCGATGCGTACAGTAAATGGCTCGAGTGTATAGAAATGACGACGGGAACGACGAGTAGATCATTAATTACGAAATTAAAAATGTTATTCGCTCGGTACGGCCTGCCGCTCGTTTTGGTATCTGATAATGATACCAAAATAACGTCACAAGAATTTGCAAGGTTCTGCTTAGAGAATGGTATTAAACATATCACTTCTCCTATATATCATCCGTGCAGCAATGGGCAAGCGGAAAACTCAGTAAGAACATGCAAAAAGATGATCAAAACAATCTTAGAATCCTCCTCGAATGGGTCTAATGAAAAATTACTCGATTTTTTATTTGAATACCGTAACACGGCACACTGTACCACAGGGGTTGCACCGGCAATGTTGTTGTTAGGTAGGAATTTGCGCGGCAAATTGGATTTGGTTGTTCCACCCCGTAGCAATGGCAGTGGTGGTGACCCACAACCGATTGAATTGGAAAAAAAATGTCGTTTATTAAAAACTAAACAAAAGGTTTGGGTTAAGTGTTTCGAAAATAGGAAGCCTTTTTGGTGTAAGGGGGTAATATTGGAAAAATTGGGTAAAAGAATGTATTTAGTGAAATTAGAAAATCAAGGGGTAACTTGTAAGCGTCACATAGATCAATTAATAGTATATAAGGGTAGTGATAAAATTTTAGATAATGGTGCAAATATTGTACAGAACAGGAGCCCTCTAGCACTGTCTCCTTCCTCGTCGAGCATTGACCTCTCATTACCGGCATCACCGGCTCCTGAATTGCCTCCAGCTGATATGTCAAATTTTGAACCACAGATTACGACGGGTAATACTAATAATTCCACTCCGGAGCGCAGGGTCAGCGAGACGGGGGAGGATGCGGAAAGAACAAACGATGGGGGGGAAGATGGGTTACCAGTAGCTGCGCCAGTACAAGTGGAACAACAGAATGAGCCAAGTTCGAGTACAAATAATAGGGTGGTAGCACCACTGACAGGCGACCCACCTTCTCCACCACGTCATATGACATTGAGACCAAGGTTGAGACCAAGGAAAAAGCTGTCGGGGTAGAAACTTTAAAATTGTGTATTATAACGTTAATCAGCATCCAAAATTTGTACACAGGTTCCCAAACTAGAGGGGGAGGAGCTGTGATGTATGTAGTTACGGAGTAGCTATACATGTGTGCGTAACCACTTACTAACATCGATTGGAAATACAGTCAGTTATGTACGAAGCCGTGTTTCATTCATACGTATCACCCCAACACAGGGAGGAACGATCAGCGACTATGAAGTTGAGATCATGGTTACTTTGGGAGAGAACAGGTAAAAAAGTGTAAAAAAATCTTACATCAAAGTATAAAGTCTAATTTTTTTATATTTCTTTGTGAAAACAGTTTTCGCTGCATTTAGACTTACTAAATGCAGCGAAAACTGTTTTCACGGTGTGACTCATTGGAAAGTATGAAAAAGGACTATAGGTACTAAGGTAGGTAGGTGTCGCACCCCACGACTAGACGTGCTTCAGTGTTGTATGACTCAGCCGCGCCATAAGGAAAACCATAATAGAGCAAGAGCCCACGACGGACAGACCTTCGTTATTTTATAAAAGCTTCTCTATAAAAGTTTCGCTATCTATTGTCCCCAACACAGGGAGGAACGATCAGCGACTATGAAGTTGAGATCATGGTTACTTTGGGATATAACGGGTAAAAAGGTGTAAAAATCTTACACCTTATCTTACATGGATCAAAGTATAAAGTCTAATTTTTTAAGCCCTTAAAGTTTAAAAGTTCAAGGGTGTCTGGTACAAGGTTGCCACGACACTAAATGTCTGGCAATTGCATGACGTGATTTCTAATAATATTCCGAAAGAAATATAAAAAAATTAGACTTTATACTTTGATGTAAGATTTTTTTACACTTTTTTACCTGTTATCTCCCAAAGTAACCATGATCTCAACTTCATAGTCGCTGATCGTTCCTCCCTGTGTTGGGGACAATACACAGAGAAACTTCCAGCTTTTATAAAATAACGAAGGTCTAGTCATCGAGGGCTCTTGGGCTATAAGTAATAATTTGGCACGATTTAAACCGCTATGTTACTGTTATTTACTGTACTCGAAAATTAAACTGTCTGTTAGATTATTAAAGCTTCGTAATCCGTAATACTTTCGTTTGTTTACCGATACCCCTGTGGGGCTATTCTCTAACTTAGTTACCAACAGAAAATGGTTGCCAACGAATTAGTTCGATATACATTGCTGTTTTAATGTGTGTGAAATGAATTCACTGTTTATATTTCACACAGTAAAGCAGCAATGTATATCGAACTTATTCGATGGCTATAATTTTCAGTTGGTAAGTAAGTTAGAGAATAGCTCACCTGTTAGTAATTTACCGTCACAAGAATGAGAAAATAACAACAGTGTAAGCTTTTAACTGCGATAATATTCAAATGAAATATAAAGAAAACAATATTTAAAAAAATGTGATACCTTGACCTTTGTAATAATTTGCAAGACAGCTAAACACCACTCTAAAACGATTAGTCAAATCAGAATTGTTAGTTTAAATAATAAAAAAATTATATAATTAAGTAACTCTATACACGTTAGTTTTACTTTACGCAAAACCTGAAAGTAGTTTGTTCAGAATCAGTAACAAAATCGAATCCAACCATTTTTATATAGTGTTATATTTTTGTCCAAAAATATTTTGAAATCTTACAAGCTTAGACACAATGATTTACCGCGCATCAGCTGACGGTCGGCACACAGCGGCGGTCATTCAACTCGCGTCGATCGCTAGGCGCTGCGGCGACGGCTTGCGGTGACCATTTTTTTCGAGGACAACGACGCAACATAACAAGCTTATAACTTCGTTACTTTTCATTATATTTTTTTGAAATTTTGTATAAATATTCTTAAGAGCGTTGATGCGTTCTGCGCCATTTTAGCTCATTTTTAAGACCCCTCTCCCAGTTTGACGCTATGGAAGTTTAGGTATCTAACGGCAGGTAGGCTGGCGGCCAGTTACACGGACGACTACTTGGATATAGCGCGACTATGACTATAGTTTTGGTACTTGTATTAAATATTAATTTATAAATTATTTATTTGATATTATATATTTACTATAAAATATTTTTAAAATGACTTCGCGTGGGACTTTATCGAATAAGTATTTCATTAATCTACGTTCAACTTACAAAACAAAAGCGACCAGGATAATATGATGTTCTTCTCTATAATGACATGTAGGGTTCCGTATTTATATCATAGGTATCACGCATATTTAGCCTTCAACCATTTTTTTCTAAACTAACTAATAAAAGAAACAATCACCTTTTTAATTATTTAACAATTACCAATTATTATTATTATTATACATATTTCAAATCATCTGTCTGAAAATAACATTACAGAGCTGTTGCATTGCACCTGTTGAAGTTCTTGGATACATTTTCTGATAAGAGTACAATTATTTAAAGTTTACCAATAGAACAATAAAAAGTATGCAATCTTTGTTTACTGCTAAAATGTCGGTTTAGTCAGAAGTGCAAGTGCGACTTTTATTACAGTAATTAGTAATAAACAACAGGTGTTTGTAGTCATTAGGTAGGTACCTAGTATATTTTTTTGGGAGGAGGGGGCGAATTTTGCTATTTCGTATAATTTTTTTTTCTTCTTCTTTTGATTTCTTCCTTAAAAAAATACAACGGCCATTTTGGATTCCAAAATGAACATCATTTTTTATGTTCAGTCCCACCAAAAAACTTCGGAAATGAAATGACACCCATATTATAAACAAGTGGATAAACCCGCGACTTCGTTCGCATGGATATTGGTTTTTAAAAATCCCTCTCATTGAGAACTCTTTGTTTTTCCTAAGCTCCTTTGAGCTTATACCTTGCTAAAAACTGTTGAAATTTCACTGGCGGATGTTTAGGTACATCAAAATGTAAACATCCGCCAGTGAAAGTCCTATCAAAATCGGTCCAGCCTTTCAGAGATTGGCCGGTAATTTATAAAGTATCTCCTTTCTAACAAAAAAGAGTGAATGAAATCGGACCACCCGTTAACGCTCACGCGTACGACGCTGCGCTCACATGAAGGTCACCGCTCGACTTACGTGCCGGGGGTTATAGGGACGCAGCAAACGCGCACATAAATTATTATTATATACTCCCTTCGTAAACGGTACAAATCTATGTAAAAGTTTGCATTGTTTAGCATTATTTTTATATGTAGTCTTGCATTGTCAGACAATGGTGCTAATTCGGATGTGCGCAATCTCTAAATTGATGTCTTAAAGTAATGCTATGTCTAAAGGTAATGGAAAGACCTAAAAGTAGAGCTTTCATTTTCACATTGTTTCCTGCGGAAATAGACAACATTACGTCAATTTGGTTTAGACGCCAATTCGGATTCACACAGCTAAGTACACATTTTGACTTTCATCCCCTCTCCCAAGGGAACCGTGCTGAATTTTGGAATAAAAAGTATCCTATATATTACTCCGTAGTATGAACTTAAATCATGCCGAGTTTCATTTCAATCCATTTAGTAGTTTTTACGTGATGCGCGCACAAACATACAGACAAACAGATAAACAGACAAAAATTTCAAAAATAGCTTTTTTATGTTCTATTACTTATCCCTAACATCCACCAGTTATTATTTTGCACAAATCTTCAATGTACACATATCGCAATTCTACGATTTTATTATATTATGTATAGATATGTATAGAAGATAATTTCTTAAAAAAAAATACGACGGCCATCTTGGATTTCAAAATGGAATATTAGTTTATAATATTATATTTCCGTGACTGTCCTAGGTGCTATGCTGTAATTTCACTTATTTAAAAAAATACGCACTATTACTTACTACTCACGCATATTTACTGCTGCTTACTGCTTACTGCTCAAAACTTTGCAGTCGTTGTATAAATTAGTGTTTACACGACTCTCGTACGTGCATCTGGATGGTGGCAAAATTTGCACAGGTCCTTCCCCAACGAGCGCCGGGCGCATACTAAATAAGCTAAGACAATGCGTAGCTATTTATTGTAATTTTGGGTGATGTTTAATAAGTTTTTATGTTTGATCAAATAAATGGATTGTTAATTAAACTATATACATAGATTCGTTAAAGAACATAGTTTATTTCTACATAAAAATTTTATTGAATTTATGCTTTTTTCAATACAAAAAATCGTGTTAAAGTAACCGTATAATTCGGGAAATTTGGCGGAAGTTCATTTTTTTTTACCCATTAATTTGATAAAAAATCTATATTCTGGTCTGTAATGTGTCAATAGGACTATATGTCTGATATTAAAGTATTTTTTTCAAGTAAATCAGATGACTTTAAAGGACAGATATAGAGCTTCAAAGTTGAGTCTGTTATTTATTTTATTAAAACGAGGTGTGGGAAATTGATCATTACAAAATAAATAAAATAGTTTTTGTAAATATGGTCTGACAAATGTCAATATGAAGGATTAGTTTATTTAAAACATGTATTGAAATATGTGAAAGTCTCTCCTAGGATGCTAAATTTGGAGCTTGAAATCTCAGATTTTTCAGAGAAAAGGTAAAACTGCTCTTAAGTTATTTCGACCCTTCATATGTTGTTAATCTATGCATTTACTTAAAAACTTATTTATACTACATTGTAGAAAATTTTGTGTTCTAGGGAATTGTAAGACAACATTTTGCAATTTATTGATAGTTTTTGTCTAATTGCCAAAATACCAAAAGCCTATTTATGAATTTTGGGATTCGTGGAATCTTTGACGTTCACTACGTCAAAAGTTACTTGTTCAATTCACACACAAAGATATATTTATGAAAGGAAATGCCCTGAACTAAAGACGTGGAAGAAAACATTTTTTAATTTGGCGTTTTTCACATCATAAAAATCCAAGCAAAAGAATTTTAATTTCAGTAAATTATAGACATATAAAACCGTCATTTTAGTAGATTATTTTTCGCCATTTATAAGTAAAATTAAGTACATATAAAAGTTAACCATATTTGCAATAATATAAGTAAAAAAAAATCTAAAATTAACTACTATTTGTTTCCATAAAATAACTTTGAAACAGACACCAAAACGCAGAAACAGGCAGTAGGAAATTGAACTAGGAAACTAGTATGAGCCGAGGCCTCTCCGCGAACGGACGTAACGCTTTTTGTCTCGGCAATTCTTATTGGATTACATGGAATATACGTAAAATTGTAGTGCGACTATTCGATACTAGATATTTTTAATGCTTGCTATTTTTTCTTACAGATAGATGAAAACTTTTTACGTATTTTTAATAATCGTAATATATTATATTATAGTTATAGTTGAGGATTATAGTTGTAAATCAGTAATCCATACTATATAAAATTATAAATGCGAAAGTGTGTCTGTCTGTCTGCCGATTTTTATGTAACTAGGTACAGAGTTAGCTTACATCCTGGGGACGGATATAGGATACTTTTAAACCCCCGACGCAAAAACGACGGGGTGTAATAAGTTTCACGTGTCTGTGTGTGTGTGTGTGTGTGTGTGTGTGTGTGTGTGTGTGTGTGTGTGTGTGTGTGTGTGTGTGTCTGTCTGTTCCCCTGTAGCGCTCAAACGGGTGGACCGATTTGAATGCGGTTTTTTTTTGTTTGAAAGGTGGATTAGTCGAGAGTGTTGTTAGCTATGTTTGATGAAAATCGATCCAAGATGGCCGCCGCTACAAAATGGCGGATTACATATTTTTCACAATTCCCTTAATATGGGTATCAAATGAAAGGTCTTGACTAGCAGAATAGCACTATGTAAATCCAACATGGCAGCCGCCACAAAATGGCGAATGTCGGAGGTTTTTTTAATTTTCAATTTATACTTGTTATCTCGAAAAATTAAAGAGTTCTCACGGAATTCTTAAAGGTCCGTCCATTTAACAAATTCGTTATACAAAATTTGGTAGGTACAGAGGTAGCTTGTGTCTCGAAAATTGACATAGTTCCCACAGGATTTTTAAAAACCTAAATCCACGCTGACGAACTCGCGGCCAACATAGTACATAATATTATGTGGAAAATGAACTAGAAAATAGCTATCGTATACAAAAACTATCGTCCGGTAACAACGGTTTTCAAACCATCCAGGAACCCATTGAAATATACACACAAAATATTATACAAATCAGTCCAGCCGTTTAGGAGGAGTTAGGTGACTAACATACGTACCAAAGAATTATATAGGTACGGTTGAGAGAGTTTACCGTATCGACGCGATGGGTTGTTTGACAGTTACGAATCCCTCGAACATTTTGTATGGGAAAATGTTTTTCCTCTTATTTTATTTTTTCGTCAATTTTCCAATGTTTTTAATAGTTATTATGCTATTCTGAACGGAGACAAATCAAAAACCATGAAAATCGCTCCAGCCGTTCTCGAGTTATAAGTGTTTGAAATAACACAACTTTGTTTTATATATGAGGAGCGTTGTTTCAAAACTCATTTTGTCCAAAAATGTGTATTTTTCAAAAATAGCCGTTTTTAATTTATGCCTTTTTCTTAAAGTTATATGTAGAAATAAATTTACCATGCTAAATATAAAGCATAATATAGCATGTCTGAATAAAAAAACAAATAGTGTTACATAGTTTTTTATTAAGTTAATTAAGCATAAATATTGGACAAAATATGTTTTGAACCATTTGTATGGACATAATACATTTTGAAACACTGGTTTATGGACACAATACATTTTGAAACACTGGTTTATTTTCAAAGCATATTATGTACAAAGAAATGATTCATATTTTGTCCAATAATACCTACTAAAAAATAAAAAAACGCTTATGGCCTATATTTTATGCACAGAGTATGCATAAAATAATGTTTTCACTGTATTAAATCAAATTTATATATAGCACAACATATATTAAATCTTGAGTTATTATGAATGCATGGAATTATGAATGACAAAATTGTTCAGTTCAGGCTCCTTTATTTCATAACTGAAACAAAATAAATTCATATTGTAGCCAGAATCTTATAACTGCCGATAAAATACAGTTAGAGTCGTATAATAGTACAAAGAAACAATAAAACGATAATTTAAATATTCCTCGCCTCTTTGTTTTGATGTTTTGTGTCTTTTTTTCTTGAGCCAACTGAATGATTTCCTACTAGGACTCCTTGCTCCATGCTTGTGCAACAATATTAAAACAATTTTGTTTAAATTACTAAGGGCTTGTTTCACCACCTTCTGATAAGTGTCGGATTTTCGGATTATGTCAAATGACAAAGACAAAAGTTGTAGATACTTACCTTACTTATCAGAAGGTGGTGAAACAGGCCATTATTTAAATAATCGTACAGTTTGCCGCCACAGACAGACCATAATAAATTGTTATTTTGCTAACAGGTGGACAGACTATGTTTTGAAACACCACTTCACACGGACAAAACATATTTTGAAACAGCGCCTCATTTTGACATTCGATTATTTACTTGACAAATTCGGTTTTTGTGCACTAACTTTTGCTAAGTTAGTTACTCTTGCATTTTAAGGCCATATACAACGAAATCTCATATTTTGATTACTATGGACAAAATACGATTTGAAACAACGCTCCTCATATATAGATTTTATTAATTCTAATATTTTAAGGTACATTGCGTCATTACAATGAATGATTTCTAATTGCATTTTTGTATTAGCGGTATATTTAATGTTCATTTAGTATACCTACAATCTACATACAGAAAATGTATTTATTACCTGTTTTGAATTACTTTAGTAATAATTTTATTTTGTAAATATGTAAAAAGATAAATCCACGATTCCCTCAGGATTTGTAAAAAAACCGAAATTCACACGGGCGAAGCCGCGGGCAAAATCTGGTATTTAATAAGTAAATTAACAAGATTTTGAATGAATCTGCATTTTTCTTCACTATCTTATCTTACCCTTACACGAGTACGGAGTAGGTATATAAAAAAATCAATATCAGAAGCTGTACTATATTCTCCAATTATAATTTTTATGTACTGGTCTACTCTATAAGGTCTTTTTCAAGCATTATACATTAATTATGCCTGCTATATAAAATTAAAAATCTACGAACTAAAAACTTAGGTATAGGTGCCTAAGAATATTGAAAAAATAAATAGCCCGTTTGAAAATCGTAAAAAGATCAAAACGGTTTGTTACACTACACTGCATTTGGAGCGGCGCGTTCATTCACGTAAACAAAGAATCCCAGGTAAATGCCTAAACTTGCGAAGCGGGTCCGTGCGTCAACGCTCTTAATGTAAAAATATTTGACACGTGTTTCGGTTTTTGCGCAAAGTAAAACTAACGTTGTATAAGGATTTTTACAAATAAAAAGTTGTTATCATTAGATTATAATTATATCCTGGATCACACAAATTAGGATCATTTTGGTAATAGGTAGATGGTACTCGTATTATGTTCCTATTGACACTATCTATGTAATGGCTAATGGATGTTTGCAAAATGGTCCCAAAGATTTTTTCGAAAAAAAAAGATTTAAAAAATCTTTTGTCGTCTGTCGATTAAAAAAAGAATCACGCAAATCGGTTCAGTAATCTCGGAGAAATTGGTAAAACAAGTAAATTTACATGGGAAAAATACCTCTGAGCGGGTTGAATGACGTTATACGCTAGAGCGCCGCGTTAAACGAAATTAGCAACTTTAAAGTTCAATAACTTTTTCAGTTTTTGAGATAATTTAATATTTTTTTCAGATTTTTGTTTTATTTTACTTAGATTTTTATAATAAATTAAAAAAAATGGAAAATTGTGCATTGTACGGAACCTTTCGTCCGCGAGTTTGACTCGCACTTGGCCGGTTTTTATCATACCATAAATATTTAAGACGTGAAACGAGAAATTATTAAGTTCAACTAGACAATTACATGGCGAATACAGCACTGAAAAATCCTATAATGCTTGGTTTACGCCAAAATGCTAGGAGATCTTGCCAAATATTTTTTTTACATTATTTTGTTATAATTTATTACGTTACTTATTATACCTACGCTACGTTAAGTGAATGCATTTTTTTCTTTATAAAAATTTATAGACTTTTCGAGCTTTATGGTGTAACAAAGTTAAGGGGCTACAACGATGATCCTGAATTTTAGAAAAAATGTGAGAAAGGTAGATTTATGTGTACACTTCCGTGTACTGAGAAAGGGATCGCTCTAATATAATGCAAAACGGCAATGGCAAAAAAATGAGCATAAAATCAAATTACATCCTAATTACATCTTTTTAATAATAAACTGTGATAAAAAACAAAAAAAAATCATAGGGTGAAGATACCAATAAATGACTGGGTACCAATAGATGAACAAATCGCAGTTTTTATTTAATTATAAGAATTAGGCACTAACTACGACTTTTGTTGTATTTTTCCTCGAAGCGGCAACACCATACGCTCCTTTCTAAATTAACAAGCAGTGTCTAAACCAATCTGTCACCCCGCTGGACTTCAACAAGTGCGCACGTTAACCAGTCTTTGAGTTTTTGTATGGAGAACGTGCTAAGGTGAGTCTACCACTTTAATAAGATTGTAAGTGAATTGCCGATCCATTTATATTAATAAGCCCCAAGTAAATATTTTCCAGTAAACTACATTATTATCTTAATAGGGTACTTTCGTTAGTGAAAAATAAATTATGAAATTTGATAAAAATAAAAATTTATGTAGAAATATACTTAAATATTCTGATTTTGAGTCATAAAAGCACGTGATTATTTTATTAAATTAAAATTAAAAGTCGTAATTTCCCATATGTATATCACGTGACCTAAAACACGAGCCGCCTTGTTGTGACGTCATAATGATAGAAAATACTAATATTAATCTGTGGTCATATAAGCAAAAACCAAGAAAGATAGAGAAAATACTAATATTAATCTGTGGTCATATAAGCAAAAACCAAGATAGATAGAACCTATGGAATTTGAACTCCAAACAAAAAAGGACTGTTGATATTTTTTAATATATTATATAAATAAATATTTTCGATATATCTATATTTTTAAATATATCGATATCGGAGTTCGATATACCGAAAAAACTACCGATATATCGGCTTTATTTAAAAAATCGTAAGTCACTTCAAAAATGATTACACAGTTATATTATAGTCCAGTATCTTTATTAAACAAATTAAATTATAAATATATATATGTGTTAGGTTATAGTTCTTAGTAATTATTTTATTTAAATAAGGTACAATATGGCCTGTTCCACTACCTTCTGATAAGTGTCGGGATAGCCTAAACGTAAGTTTTGTCACTTCCTTACTTATGTCAAGTGACAAGGACTATAGTTGTGAATAAGCTATCCGACACTTATCAGATGGTGGTGAAACAGGGCCTTATACCAATATTTTTAAATGACGTTATCACGTAAAATATTCATCCGTAAGCCGACTTGACAGATAACTAATGATGTTTACAAAGATGTTTTAACATTCTGGAATTCGGCAGAACAGAAGTCTGGGTTACATGCAAAGAACTTTGCAACCATAATTGAATCAATTTTTGGCAGATTAGTACTATCTGCTTTTACACAACTGGTTTGCATATTAATAAATAAATAGCTATCATTATGACGTCACAACAAGGCGGCTCGTGTTTAAGGTCACGTGATATACAGATTAAAGATTACGACTTTTAATTTTAATTTAATAAAAAAATAATGTGCTTTTATTACTCAAAATCAGAATATTTAAGTATATTTCTACATAAATTTTCAATTTTATTAAATTTCTTAATTTATTTTTCACTAGTGAATGTCCCTATTTTTTTACCACAGAGGTATATCTATATACCTAAAATTACATTTCGTTTTAAGATGTAAGTATGTAAACTAGGAATACAGAAAAAACATAATATATTTTAAATGAAATACGGTAGATTATTAAGTTTACGATGATTTTGTACCTACATTTTTGTATCTACATTTCGATATCAAACTATCGATATATCGTCCAAAAAATATTAGTAATAAAGAAAAAGTAGCCCAGGTGAATGACTTTATCTTTACTACAATATTTAACTCCAGTGTTATATAGAATACATTTATAACCTTCTTGTTTAACATTGTTACGTCATGAAATGGCTGACTTATTGGCTGACAGCGTTTTACGCGGGATTAAAAATGTTTAAAATTTAATTTAATTTTATGGCATGAACGCGTGTTTATTTTGCCGAAATATATTTTTTGTGGCTTTTTATTAACATAAACAACATTTTGAAGTGCTTTTTCAAACACAGTAGAATACCCTATTAGAAAATCAACCAAAATATGGTATTTTCCATCAAGTTTTTTAGAAATAGAGTGTTCATTTAATGGTTTGTTTAAAGACGCTCAAAACTTAATTATGAACGGCCGTTCAGAATAAGCATTACCCACTAAAATTTGTTTTAATATTGTAATTCTTGTATATGGTTTTTTACTGATGTTGTGAGTTTTTTTTAACTGCATTATATACAGAATACTATTTACCAATACTTGAACATAGGTTCATTAGACAAAAATCACTTTTTTATCATATTCTTATTTCAGGTGTTCATAAATTATTCTGAATGTTGTATTAATGAACCAAGTACTTTGTCCGTTCATAATTGAAACGAAAGACTTATTATGACCACTTGTTTTAATGCCTGTTTTATTGTTCTGGTAGGTAATTAAGAACCGATGTTTAGGGTACTTCAATAATAAATGTAAACCAATATTACTGAGCCGTTCTTCAAGATGAATGCCTTAGATTTTAGATTGTAGGGCATGTGTAATGACCGTCGCCGTCGTCGTCCTCAACCGATAGACGTCCACTGCTAGACATAGGTCTTGTAGGGACTTCCACACGGCACGATCTTGTGCCGCCTGTATCCAGCGACTCCCTGCGACTCTTTTGATGTCGTCGGTCCACCTAGTGGGGGGTCTGCCAACACTGCGTTTTCCGGTGCGAGGTCGCCATTGGGACCCCAACGTCTTTCGGTTCTTTGGACTATGTGTAAAGAGCGGTCTTTACACATAGTCCGAAGAACCGAAAGACGTTGGGGTTATTAAGTAAAACATTAAGACCCCAACGTCTTTCGGTTTTTCGGACTATGTGTAAAGAGCGGTCTTTACACATAGTCCGAAGAACCGAAAGACGTTGGGGTTATTAAGTAAAACATTAAGACGTGGGGGTTGAATAAGCGGTTATTTAATACTTACCTGTTTTATTGTTGTGGAGAATAAGAACAGATATTTACGGTTCTTCAATATTAAAAGTAAACCAATATTGTATATGTATAGTATTGAGCCGTTCTTCAAGATTTTAGATTTTAGATTGTCCTATTCAAAATATAAATATTGATTTTGATATTCCGCCTTTTATTTTCTTAGTTCATAAATAGGTCAGATTTTGGTCACAATAAGGAATATATCAGTCACAATTAGGGCCGAAGGCACTTTTTCAGTATTTTTGCTATTTTAGCCTAGTTTGCGTAAATTTAGAGAAAAACAAAAATTACTACTTAATAAATTAACTATCCACCTAATCATTTAAAGTAAAACATTAAGAACTGAATTCTTAATGTTTTACTTTAAATGATTAGCGACAGCTTCATACGAGCGTTGGGAAAAATTATAACAAGTTGAATTCCGCTTAGTCGTTCATCTATTGGTATCGTCACCCTATTAAGATTAAACAAATAATTTTTTTGCAGCAAACATCTTTTGTCGGGAAAGTTTCTAATCATTTTCTGTTTCAAAGCAAATTTAGGTTAATAAAGAATCAAAAAGTTTATTTCAATAATGACAGTAATTGTCTTTATAGCTTTAAGTTTACAGCTTACCGAAAATCGTATAAATTCTCAATATGTACCGTTAATAAGCGTGTGGACTTATTAAAAGTTTTAATGGTTTTTAGTTCATTATATTGGAAGTTACATTTTTATTTACGTGTAACTTTATGGCTAATTATATTAAATTTATGTAGGTGTTTCTTGATTTAAAAATCTTATACGCCCGTTTTCACCATTGCTACATAAACAATTTTAGCATAAGACATCGCGTAAATCTAATCTAGACATAATTTGTATCGTTTAGGTATCTCTTAAACGTTGATGAAAAGTGAAAACCTAATCGTTGGGTGTTCCCCAAAATGGAGAATTTAGGAGGATTGTGGGTGAAAACGCATTAAATTTTTTAAATAAGTACAGAAAAAAATTCATGTGCTTTGAAAGGTGTTGCAGTTTAATTTTATTTATTTACTTATTAGTTATGTAATTATTGTGTTTCCCATGAAAAAGTAAAATGTTTAAACCTAGATTTTAGAAATTAATTTCGTTGAATTTTATGTAGAGTTGACCTAAAATTGTTTATTTTTTTGTTGTTATTGCCGCCACTAAATAAACCTATGTCCCCCACAGCAATTCAGGTGTCATATACATATTTTAAAAGCATTATAAAAATGCCCTAATATGTAGTAATTCCTTGCGTTCCTCAGTGATTGTAAAAAGTTATTTTCGTCTGTTATTACGTTATAATAAATGTAATATGCGTATGGTCTTTTTTATATTCCAATGAATCTCTTTCATAATATTATGATTTATAATCAGAGAAAAACTTTGGAATAAAAATAAAAATAAAAATATTAGCGGTTTTATCAGGAAATTTTGCATTCGTACATAATATTATAATAAAGAGGTGTAGCCCAATTTATCTACTACCAAAATCACCAAATAAAAATATTAAATCTTATAGTTTTGAAAATTCGCCAAAAGTGTTATTTGGGCCTTCCTCCTGAACATATCCAGAAACCCTATATGGGGGGTCCGCGGAACCTCCTTTCTGTTGTTTTCGAAAATCGAGATATGAGCAAAAACCGAAAAAAGGGACTTAGAATTCAAAATGGCAGCCGGTTCCGAAGGCCTAAAGAACACTTTTGGCCAATTTTCAAAACTACCTATAACATTTTTTATATTTATTTTTCAATAAATATAAAAAATTAATAATAAAAATATTAATAGATTGACTTCACTGACAGACTGACAACACGGCAAAGAAAAAGTAGGTAGATACGCTAATGATTAAGTTAATGGAGAATAAAACTGCCATTGATCATAATATTCAAATTCTTTAATGAACTACATAAATATTAGGCACGATAAAGAAAAAAAGTATCTTTAACAAACCTACCTACTACTGTAATACCTAATTATAACACTCGTTTCTAGGGTTCCGTATCAAAAAGGTAAAAAAAACCCTTATAAGATCACTTTCTTGTCCGTCTGTCCATCTGTCCATCCGTGTGTCACCACCGATTATCTCAGGAACGGGTGGACCTAGCAAGTTGAAATTTATACCAGATACTAAGGTCTATGGTCTCTATTAGATGTATAAAAATTAAGGTCCTGAGTCCGCACAATAGATATGGGCAAATTTATATTTTCAGAGTTCTGAGTATTTTTTGCCTATCTAATTACAATTTCCAAAGCCGTCCTAAAATGTTATTTTGTTCATATGGTTTTATTCTTAAAAAATTATTTAATTTGATTTATTCTTCACTTCGCAGCCATCTTGCTATAAATATTGCCATCCCTCCTCTGTACACAGCAGTGTACAAATATCTTTGCAGCCCCTTAATTATTATTATAATATGTATTTCTTATTAATCTTTGAAATTCATTCATGTTAATTCTAGGATTCTAGTTAAAGTTAATAGTGGCTTGACCGTGGCTAATAGGGTGGACGCTCCTTAGGCCGGCACCCCCCCTTAAGTCGGCACTTCGTTATATTTCTGTCGATATTATCGTTTTGGTGTCATTTAATCGCAATGGGTATTTTTTTTATTTAGTATTGCTCCAATTGGGAAATAGTTCTAAAATAAGGCAGAACTTTTTTGCACCCCTTTCCCTCAATTTTCGCTTAGAACGAGCGCGAGTGCGTAAATCGCTGAATTTCTTACAAAATTGCTACTTTCCGAGCGTCGTTTGGTAAGAAATAAATTACGTATTATAATATTTAAGACTTGTTGTTGCGATTTAATTTGTTTTGCGTAATATTTGACATCGTGTTATAGTGATTTAACTCAATTATTTTGCGTAGTTACAGAAAAAACAGGGGTGCCGGGCTAAGGAAAACCAGTAGTATGAGGTGCCTGAGATCGGCAGGGGGTGCCGACTTAAGAATTTAGGTTATTCCTAAGGTCGGCCCTATTGAATAAATTTAATATTATCTATATAAAAATTGTCTGATTGTTTGTCAAGGTTGTTAAAAAAAATTATATATCTATTTCTTCAAAAATTCTATTAATTTCGAAAAAGTGTATTTTTTTTTGGCGGGAAAATGAAATAAAATGAAAACGAGGAAAGAATTACTATAAATATTAAAAAAAACATAAATTGTAGCGGACAATATCGGGGGTAAAAGCTAATTTTCTAATAAAAAAATGAGGGCCGACTTTGAGAACACAAATGCCGGAGAGAGGGACAAAGGTGCCGAGCTTACGCAAATCAGTACTTTTTTTTTAAATAAATTAAAAAAAATACTTCTTTATGCAAAAAGCGGGTATTATTCTAAAAGTCAAAAGCATGAAGTATTAGAAGACATTGTACTGAAATTGCTTCGTTTGACACGTCTACGAATTTTTAAACATGACACGACGCTTAAAGTGCCGACTTATAGAACATTCACCCTACCTATTGGAAATACCTATACTTAGGATGCCTAGGATCAGAGCTTTCACAGTTTTCATGATCTATACCTAGGATCTATGCATGTATTTAGCCCACCCTACCTAACCAATTCACAAAACTTATTTTTAGTAATATGGCGACTCTACATTTTTCTATGTCCACATAATTCGAGCGTAGGTAGTTAGTGCAGTTTACTTACTTTAAGACGTAGAGGTAGGTACTCTTACCTATTTGAGGTGTTTGCGATATATTTTGTAACTTTTTAAATAGTCATGTACCTACCTATATACCTACGAGTACATATCATACAAAATGGGTAAGTAGGAGGTAGGTACTTGTCGATTAAAAATTATAATATTACCCGTTAGAGAGCAATACATCGATGGAGATCAATGCCTGATGCTATAATCTAGATAATATTTTGTAGCATAAATGTTACCTACCTATTTGGGTTAAAATAAGTTTAAGTTTAAATATAATATACTTAGGTAGGTACTTAGCCGAAAATACAAACTAAACGCAAAATCATTGAGAAAGCTCCAATAGCAAAGTAAAAAGCTCACTGCGTCGAAAAGAGCGCGTAAAAGCACGCACGCTGGCGATGACTCGGTTAGTCATGAAATTAATTTTCAATTAGGCAAACCTATACCTACTCTGCTGAGAGTATAACCGGAATGGACCATATAGGCTTATTCTTACGCTGCCTACTTACTATATCCGCTTCATTTCATTGTTATTGCGCTCAATGTCGATGATTTGTTTTCATTGAATGCATTTTACGTCGAGGTCACTGAACTCCGGCATGGACGCACTCGCGTCCTCCCCCCGCGTAGCCACCCCATGGAAATACCACGCTTACAAGGTAAATCACTAGAACAACACTATGACATACCCTCGCTCCCACAATCGGCACACACATTATTTCCGGGCTTCTTTAGCAACTCCTGCAACAATTTCTCGTTATGATCAACCATCGTGGAAGTTTTGCATCAATAACGAACCGATACGTCCCGCGAACCAAACGCACGCCTCGAACGTCGCTCGCAACTGCGCGAGGGAGCAACACTCGACTTCGCTTCGACCGACGCGGAGTATTTGGTTCAACAAACGCCGTTTCATACGCGACGTCGCCCGTCCCGCTTGCACTTCCAACGTCACCGTTAGCATGAATGAGATAGAGAGAGAGGTCTAGTTTCTGTATATGAATGAAATCAGTGAGTAGTGAATACGAATATAGTTGTCTGCGCGCCGATGTAGTGGATGTCTCGTAAAGTTTTGCGTGTGTGTGTACGTACTACGTGATACGACGTAATACAAGCGTCGCGGTCGCCGCCGTCTCGCGTAAATACTATGTAGACGTACATTGTACATTATACAAATTGCAGTACCTAGGCAATGCACGTAAAAAGTTGTTGGTAGGTACCTAGGTACTGTAATTTTTATAGTACTATCCACTCACTGCACGATTCCGCAATTAACATCTGAAAAAAGTATTGATAGAGTGACTCTACATGTCGTGTCGCATACTTACTTACTTACCTACTGGTTTTATTTGCATGAAAAATCGATCTTCCTTATTTAAGTGTCTAGGTAGGTACTTACCTAGATAATAACTTTAAATATTTTAGTTAGCGCTAGAATATAAGGGTCAAAAAAGGGGTTTTTTCGTCTAGAAATACACATTAGCAGTACCTAGGTAAGTAGTAAGTACCTAGGTATCTAGCGGTCCAAAGTTGGGAAGTTGGCGCGGCGGTGTTCCACCCTCAACTCGCGGGCCTCGGGTCGTGTTACATTGGCGACCCCGTTCCATCGGACTATGAGGATGAGGGAATAGAGAGTGAACCTGTGTTTGCGCACACACGTTCCAAATTCGATTATCTCACGATTCTCTACCAAAGCTCAATGGTATTAAACTACATAACAACCTACCTACTTATAATTTAAAGGTAATAGTAGCTACCTAACTAATATAATGTACTTACCTACTTAATAATTAAACTGTACATTTTCAAAACTAGGGTGTTTTTTTAAAATTCATGAAGTGCAGTTAGTGTATCATTTCTAGTGAAAAACGATGAACGATAGCAATTCTGCACAGGCCCTTTTGGCCGCTACGGCATCACCGGGGGTTTCGGTTGAGTCCTAGGGCTCGCGAACATTAGAGGCGACGTTTTCCTAAGGGCTATTCTTGCGAGTCTCAAAGCTCAGCTTAGGACGACGTTGGGACAGGTGGGTTAAGTCTGACTAGCTCCGAGCTCGTGGTCCCCCGGAACCTTATTTTTCATTCATGTTACCCCTTGACGGCAATTGATCTCATGGCTCACCTGATGATAAATGACGAACTAACATGGAAGCAGGCTAACCTAGAAAAGGTATGGCAGTTTTTATATTTTAACCCTTACTTCTGATCCGTTTTTACAGGGCACCGTATCTATACCTACCTACTTAAGCCACAGAATATATAATAGTACTACTTACGTACTTAAACTTACTTAAACTATCACTTGGCAGCACGGCTTTGCCAGTAGGGTGCTAACTGGCCAGTGGCCACAGCTGAAGCCTCCCACCAGACCAGACCAGAGACAAATTAGAAATTATAAAATACCAAATTGCACCTGTCTGGAATCGGTAGCAAGGGGATGTCATCATGAAAAAAACCTTTCCGCCAGGCGTAGGACTACCCCTGGCGGAAAGGTTTTTTTTAGGTTTTTTTAAAATCTCTTGGGAACTCTATGATTTTCCGGGATAAAAAGTAGCCTATGTC
The DNA here is from genome assembly GCA_920104075.1 of Melanargia galathea. Lineage (NCBI taxonomy): Eukaryota > Metazoa > Arthropoda > Insecta > Lepidoptera > Nymphalidae > Melanargia > Melanargia galathea. Next base: position 14,157,782 of record OV049872.1, read on the forward strand.
CTTTTCCAAGGTGTACGGTAGTCTATCTCTGTACCAAATTTCGTTAAAATCGGTTCAGCGGTTTAGGCGTGAAAGCGTAACAAGCAAACAAAGTCACATTCGCATTTATAATACTAACTAGCTCATGCCCGAGACTGCGTCCGCGTGCATTTTGACCATATGTCCTTCTCCAAGGTCTAGTCTATCTCTGTACCAATTTTCGTTAAAATCGCTTCTGCGGTTTAGGCATGAAAGCGTAACAAGCAAACAAAGTCACATTCGCATTTATAATACTAACTAGCTGATGCCCGCGACTGCGTCCGCGTGCATTTTGACCATATGTCCTTCTCCAAGGTCTAGTCTATCTCTGTACCAAATTTCGTTAAAATCGGTTCAGCGGTTTAGGCGTGAAGGCATAACAAACAAAAAAAACTCACTTTCGCATTTATAAGCAGTTAGGATAGTAATAGTATGGACTATGGATGAGGCATAAAGTTACTTACTACCTACCATGTCTCGGAGCCGATGTAGGTATGTACGTCAGTCGTCAACTCATCACAGGCAACCTGCACTGTTTAAAGTCCTTGGTCTTTAATCTTTATACGATCACTAGCGGACCCGGCAGACGTCGTCCTGCCCGCTATTAGCGCCACATACCGGGTCCAACTTTTTTACTTATAAACCTTCCTCTTGAATCACTCTATCTATTAAAAAAAACCGCATCAAAATCCGTTGTGTAGTTTTAAAGATTTAAGCATACATAGGAACATAGGGATATAGGGACAGAGAATGCGACTTTGTTTTATACTATGTAGTGATAACTAATGATAAACAGTTTTTTCCAGGATGCGGTAAATAACTGTTTAGTTCAAAACTATTGTTTCGTTATTAAATTCAAAATCGTTTCACAGTAAAGCGCTGCCTCCGAGTACCTACCAGTTATCTTTTGGGATAAACAAAGCTATTCCTTATCTTAACACGAAGCTATTTTATTTTACCAAGAATGATTAGGTAGGTACTACTTATTGAACGGCAGGACGTGGTTAGAAACAAAAAAATTGAATGGACTTATGAATTTAAAAAAAATTAAAATGGCGTCAGGCCACACGAGTAGTAAATCTACAGAGGGGAAGCTTCCACAAGCGGCCCGCTGTAGGTATACTCACACAAACACACTCACCAACGGTTCACGGACGCACGCTCGTTCAACTAACCGGTACAGTGTGCTTAGTCTAAATCGGAGCACTCGAAAACGAACTCGAAAACTATTGATCGATTTCAGAGTAAAATAGACCTAAAATGGCTTGTATTAAGGTTTGAGTTCGCCAATACATTCAGCATTGTTCGAATGCTGAATGTATTGGCGAACTCAAACCTTAATGCAAGCCATTTTAGGTCAAGTTGGTGACAAACATGTGCATATGTGTGAGTGTACCGACAGCGGGCCGCTTGTAGAAGCTTCCTGTCGGGAAGGCCCTTCCTTTCCCTAATTCTGCTTCGCGTTATTAAGTCGTTGAGAGCCCCTATGGGCCCTTAGAGGGTTTACAATAATGAGTAAGTGATAACGAGTGGAAAGGAATGCCCCCCGAGTTAATTTATATCTGATGGAGTCATACCTTCGTAATATGCTGCGACGCGAGTCTGACTCCAGCCGGTCTCCTCGCGTCTTCCGCTCCCCCTTCTCCATCTTGCTCTAGCTCCTCGGCGACCTGCATGGGTAAGTTAACTATGACATCACTGTATGATGCCCCTAGTTCTAGAGAGAGTGATTATGTTATATTTCTTAAACGTGCGGTAGGCCATCCCACACCATCCCAATGACCCCGAGCCATGTTTCCCTGGGAAACCCGTAGGGGTACCCGGAGGGATTACGATATACGACCCCCGGCGCACCTTCCGGTAACCTCCTTTGCAGCGCTCAAACACTTATGAGCCCTACTAAGGGTAGAAGATCCCTCGTTGCAGCCAGTACTTAGTCCTTGACCACTTCCTAGCTGATCTAATACGCCCGCCAGGTCAAAGGCATGGTGAGGAGGACCTCCGTTTAAACTTTGGTTGGCCAACCACATCGAGAATAAATTCCCTATCACTGATCTAGATACTTAGCGTCCAGGCACTTAACGTCTAGATACTTAGCGTCCAGGCACTTAACGTCTAGATACTTAGCTTAAGTTATTCGCCATCCGCTCGGTGCTCGAAGAGATGAGTCTGCCAGACTTCGCCTCGGCTTGCATGTTGTTCTCAGGAAGAGATGGTCGTGCGTTGGCAGCGCTATTTAAATACCACTCGTGAATAACGGAAATAAGACTTGATGTGACTTTATAAATTCCATTTAAGCAAACCACGATATACTAACATTTAAATACGCGCGCACGGTACGGGATCCGAGCGGATTACATCGATACACGTTCAAAATGGGAATACCGTTCAGCCACCTTGTCGCGCCCCAATTCAAATGTACTATAGCGAATGAAAAATGACTGATTCGTAATAGCCACAGACTATAGAGCATAGAGCGAACTTCGAGCGAACTCTGCTAAATCACAGATAACATTACATTCATAAACTAAACACTGACCTTAGAGCAGTACGGCTAACTTTGCTCTTGTGCATTTCGCGAACGCATACGCGCTTCGCGACACACCCGGCCGGAACAAAAATTTATGACAGGCATAGTAAGTTACTCGTCCACTCTTTGATCTTCTCAATGCTAATAACCCTTCCTCTGCTGTAAGATCTTGCACTAGTTCCAAATGAACAGCTCTCACCGCTAAACAAGTAAATAGACAAATCCATCTTTTTTGGCCATTCTTGACGAGCACTGGACCCATATAGTCTATCCCGATAAAAGTAAACGGTTTGCTGTAGCCTACTCTTTCTGCAGGTAGCGGTGGGGTAATTGGCAACTTAAACGGACCACCTCCGTGTTTAACACACCTTGGACATTTTTTCAATACTTTCTGCACTTGTGATTTGCCTCGCGGTATCCAGTACGACTGTCTGATGAGACTAAGTGTGTGATTTACCCCTACATGGTAATTATCACTGTGGACCTTCTTTATTAAGTTATTTGTAAAATCACATTCCTTAGGAATCAGTATTGGATATCGTTTGTCAAATGACAGATCTGCATTCTGAAGACGTCCTTTGCAACGTAGCAGTCCATCCACGTCTTTAAATAACTTGAGATTGCGACTTAAATCAGTTTCTTTCCCAGCTACTTCATGGGCAAAATGTTCTGCTTGGAGCTTCTTTATTTTTTCCGTAATACAAAGCGGTTCATTGTGACTATTACTGTTAACTTCTGCTAAATTGTCCTCTGCTTCCCGATTACTATCGCTTCTTCTGGAAGTATTCGGTAGAACCTCCCGCGCCGAGAGAAAAAAAGATTGCGTCTTATCTTTCATAGAGAACGTCCGATTGCTGGATTCCGATAAGAACTGAGGACCTTTAAGCCACCTTTCTTTGTCTTCGTTGGAACTCGTTGGTTTGGTCGCAACATCCGCCGGGTTTAATTCTGAGGGAACATACTTAATCACGAGTTCTTTATTACTTTTTATTTCCTCAACTCTTCTAGCCACGAACGGTGGTAGTAGTTTGTTAGATTGACACCACTCTATGACGATTTGGCTGTCGGTCCATAACGTTTGAAATCCTATTTTCATGTAAAATGCTTTTAAAACGGTTTTAATAAGCCTGCAACCGATAAGAACTCCTAATAACTCTAATCGTGGAATTTTTAAGTGTTGTTGATCCTTTATAGGGACTAATCTTGTTTTGCCGATAACAAAACTTCTTTTTGAACCATATGTTACATATACGACAGCAGCATATGCTTTGAGGGATGCGTCTGTAAAACAATGCAAATGATACTCTTCGCTTCTTACATTTTTTAAATAGCATCTTGATATCGATATTTTTCTAATAGTCTCCAATTCTTTCCTTATTTCCAACCATTCAACTTGGTTTTCTTTTGAAAGTGTTGTATCCCATTTGACTTTGGTCTGCCAAAGCTTTTGGAGAAATAGTTTTGCTGACAAAAGTTGCGGTACTGCTAATCCACAAGGATCGTATACCGACGCTATTACTTTTAAAACTTCACGCTTAGAATTCGCTTCTGTATTTATCTTGAATCTTAGGTGCAGAGTATCCTTCTTTAAATCCCATTCTAAACCCAAGATTTTCACTACTTTATCTTTAACACCATCGGGTATCTTTTCTAAGAACTGTCTCGAATTTGAACTCCAATCTCTAATGTTCATCGATATTCGTTGGAAAGTACTTTTCACTTCTTCATATAACTGTATTGCTTCATCTTGCGTTTGAACTCCGGTTACTAAATTATCTACATAGATATCCTTTGCAATTAATTGTAGGTGTTCATTTCCTTTACAAAGATGATGTTTAATTGTCGCATTTAGTAGAAATGGACTAGATATAACTCCAAAGGGTACTCTACAAAATCGTAAACATACTATGTTTTCTTTACTCGGTGGTTTCTGAATATCTTTCAACCAAATAAATCTAGTTACATCACGATCTTGTTCATGTAATCCTATCTGGAGGAATGCTTTCTCTACATCTGCTGACAAAGCAATATTATGTCTTCGAAATCTAATCAATATGCACGTCAAATCTTCTAACATCAACGGACCACAATAGAGACATTCATTTAAACTTTTATTACCTTTAACTTTCGATGAGGCATCATAAACGATTCTAATGGGTTTGCCCCTTTGAGCGACGCAGTGATGTGGCAAATAGTGTACTGGATGATTTACCTGTTCTTTATTTGATACTACTTCGACTATTCCCTTTGATACTTGTTCCTGTATAGCATTATTATAAGATTTGAGAGTTTCCTCATCTAAGCGCTTGATTAAATTTACTAAGCGACCAAATGCCAATCCATAATTAGATGTTAACGTTGGAGGATATTCATTCCATGGCCAGCTAACATAATATCTATCGTTAATTAATTTGGTAGTTTCATTAAATTTCCTAATAGCTTCTTCCTCTCTAGTAATTTTAGGTGAATCAGTTATACCGATCGACTCAAGCTCCCAAAGGAAAGCTATACTTCCTTGATCTAAAGGCATGTCAGGTTTGTTCAGTCCGAAATCTATCTCTGCTTGGAAATATGTAACAACCGACATATGTTCACTCTCTATCTCCTCATACGGAACCTGACCCGACAGTATCCATCCAAACTCGGAATCTACTAGATATAAATCCTCTTTTATTTTAATTCTCCTTGAACGAACAAATAAATAATAATAATCACACCCAATAAGAATATCAACTTGATTTGTTAACGATCCATCATCTGCAAGTTCTAATTTATTTTTCCACTTATTAAGTTCTTCGCTGTAGGGTACTCCCTGTGAAATCACTGGTACGATATTTACATAAATAATTTTCTTATCCTTAGATTTAGTTTCTAACTCTAGTCGAACAACTGGACTATTGAATTCTTGCGGATTCCTGGAACCAAAGGTATAAACTGATAAGCTTTCTTCCTTCTCTATTGATAAATTTAATTCTTTCGCTATCCGTTGGGTGATGTAAGACCTCTGAGATCCTGTATCGAATAGTATACGGCATCGTGTTCGACTAGACTCAACTCCTTCTCTCCTGACGGCTACTACAGCTGTCTGAAGAACCGTATGTCATCTTCTATCCACCGCTGAGACAGCTGCGAGTTCAGTTGTGGATGAGAATTTCTTTGGGCACAGAGCCCTGTGGTGTTGACCCCGTCTTTTACAATGATAACAAGCTCTAATATCTTGACATTTCGAAATAAGATGGCCTCCTCGGAGACACCCGTAGCACTTATCTTTGATTACCTCTTTCCGCTCATTAGCGGTCTTATATTTTTCGCATCGGTCACTGAAGTGATCTCCATTACAGAATGTACAGAATGGTTTTATTCTTTTCCTCGGTACCTCATCTTCCGTCCTATTTCTTCTTTTAAAGGTTGTGTTTCGTGTCTGTCCTTCGGTATCCTTTCTTGGTAGAAAGCATCTCTTCTTCAGATTTTGAGGTTCTACTCTTCTGGGTCGTGTACTCCATTCATTTCTTCTATCATCATTTCTATATGGTGTCCTTTCCGTCCTGTGTGGACTATACTTTCGTTTGTTCTGAGTGATGTGTAACGCTTCCACGGTGTAATTTTCCGTTGCCTGTGTACTACTTATATGGGTAATTCGGTTAGCGTCCTCTCTGGCCGTGATTAGTTTCTCTAATTCTGCTCTTATCTCATTCACAGATTCGTCTTTAATTTTCAGTTTTAGTTCGTAAATGAGGTCTTCCGGAAATTTACTAAAGATGAGATGGCGTAGGTGATTATGGTTTACATCTTCACCTAGTGATTCTAAAACTCTTAGATGTTTTTCTATTTCATTGAGTGCTTTCCTACACGATGTTATTTTTGAATCCGATGTTGCCACTCTTGATAATGCCGAGTAATGCGCATCTATTAAATGGGAGTCTTTCCCGTATCTTTCCTTCAAAGTATTAATAGCGATGCTATAATTTTTATTTGTAGTGTCGAGGCCCTCAATAGCTTTCTTCGCTTCTCCTTTCAACGAAGCCTTAAGATACAACAGCTTATCTACGTCTGCTATATTTCTGTTGTGGATGTTCGATTGGAATTGATCCCAAAATTGGTGCCAGCTCAATATATCCCCATCAAATTCCGGTAAGTTTAATTTAGGTAAGCGGCACGATGTTGTCGTCTCCGCTGCTTTACTTACTGCTGAAGTATTGGTGTTGTTCTGAAATAATCTCAATTTGACTTCTAACTCCGCCAGAATTTCTTCTGCCTTAAGTTGGATCTCGCTAATCTCGCTTATCTCATCAACCGCTGGAACATTGACCATCCGAAAATAATTTGTTAAATCGCTATTGAACCTCGTCAAGAGACTTCGTAATTTAGTCTTAAGTACTTCCGCATTAAAGATCAAGTCAGTATTCAGAGAGCCGAGATCTGAAGTTTGATTTGAGAGAGTTTGTATTTGAGTAGCCAGAAGCTTTAGACGTGTTAGTAATAGTTCATCCATGATGAATCCTCTGTAACAGATGTTTGACTTGCATAGGCATTGCTCTCTTATGAAGAGAGAAAGAGAAAGAGAAAAAAAATTAAAATCAAAATTAAAATTAAAAAATTCTAAATATAAGTATTTTATAATAATTTATGCGATTATTCACTTTTGATTTTATAGGTAAATACCATATTTTATAGTCGCGTACCTTATTGTCCTTGTCTATGATATGTTTACTTTGAGGTTGAAGCACACTCTATGAATGCCATGAAGTGTACCCGTTCCACTTAGCAACCGCTGTATCTGAATTTCATTAAAAAAAATAAAAATCTTGTTCAATCTCTTATACTATCTTCCAAAGATATAAGTCTGGACTAACCCTTTGTTAAAATCTCAAAACAAAAAATTATTTCAAATTATTCAATTATTTAATTCACTCGACATGTAAGTAACCTACTCCTGTACTATGAATCCATATATTTAATTAATCATTTATTTTTGTATATATGAGGGGAATAGGCCCCTTAATATACAAGTCAAAACATCAAGACACCTGTTGGGGTATATGAACAAACAAATATGAATGATTCTCTCTTTGGGTTCGTTTGAAAAAAGTTGTTATTCGCTTCGCAAACACTACACTCACTTCTATCGCTCAATTTCTAATTTTAATTCTCTTAAACTTCTGCCATTATGTCTAGGATATCAATCTACTGTCTACGTTTATTGTTTAGATTCAAATCGTATCAAGATACCAATTAAAAGTAAAATCTGGGCGAGTAGTAAAGTAAAATTCTCTTACTAGTCTCTATATACATGCTTATTCAGAATCAAACTCAGTACCGATCCAAAATAACAAAAATAATTCATTTATCCTCATAATTAATTAGAATTCATCATTCACTGCCTTTTCCAAAGGTAGACTTGTATATTCACCACTATATTTCATCAATTTATTCAAGTCAAACAAAATTATCAACTTAGCTAGCTATATTCACTGATAAGGTCACTGACCCTAGGTATAGGTATGTGCAAAGATTGGCATATAAAGTATAGACATAGGGACTTGGAAAGTTCCTTAAGGTTCCCCCTTCACTTCTCTACTAAATAACTAGGTATACCTATATTCCTTTCCAAGGTTTATAATTTCACAAAAATAATAACCTAAGCTTTCATGCTACAGAAAATTGTCCACATTCAGTATACTTGTAAATGAAACGTTAACCCTTTAATTAGGTCTAGTATAGCTAATTAAATCTTAAAATCTTTAAACAATCACTCTCAGAGTTAGATACTATTAATAAGAAGGGTCTAATATTTGAAACTTTGTCTACTTACTACAGAAAACAGTGGAACTTACCCCTTTGGCTCAGAGGTTGTTAACTAAATATTGGGAGAATTATGTCACTCCTATTATCAATGCAGCCTTTGTTTCCCTTCTGAAAGTAATTAGACACTATGTAGAAACTATAAATTCCTCTTTAAGGTCTGAATTTATTCACTACATTTCACTTAAATTTACGAAGCTCACTTAATATTTTCACATATTATAAAGATCGGATAAATACCTATTGTCGAATTGTTTATTGTTAAATTAGCTTTACGAGGTATCGTTTCACTTTGCCTTCACTTTTAGACTTCGAATTATTCCATCTACATTTAATATTTAATTTCGTTGCACAGAGAAAAATTTCACGTTGTATTTTAAAGTTCCGCTATCTTTAAGTGTTACCCTTGAAATTATGGCGCTGCGAACTTTCTCTGTATCCGGTTTTAATTGTACGTCGTAACTATTGGAATATCACCTTTAAATAAATAACAATTAAAATTAATATTATTCACCAAACTTATATCCAAAATTAATAAAATTAGTTCGAAGTTCGCTCATACTTATTGGATATTATCTTTGGCAACTCCGGCCCTTTCGTCTTTATCAAGTTGGTACTAACCCGTTATTCTGTTGAAAAAAAAAGACCACGTCCGCTCTTGAAAATTCGTATCATAGTATACACCATAGAGTTGCGCGGGCAATTTGACCTCTCTACACTAACTTGTAAAAATCAATGCTGCCAACGTACCTTTTGCCGTTTTCCCTCGCTTTTAAAGTTGAAACTGCGACCATGTGCCGCCTCGCGGCGAACAGCGTAACCTCGTACGGCTAAATGCTACAAAAAGGCGCACACCCTACCCACTATGTTTTTCACATAAAAATTTGTTGAATTTCTCTATAGGTAGGTAGCAACAATCTTTATAGCCTGGCACCTTGTTTCACACATTTAAAATAAAGATACTTCGACGCCATCTTTTACACAATTTGGGGAGCGGAAACGACTTGGTATTTTTAAATCTGGTATGACTCCACGTGCTGAAAGTTCCAGTCTCTTTTACTAATCTCTATACAATCCACCATTATCGGATTCTTTTACAAAATCACAACACGACTCCACCATATCGGGTTTTTTTTTTTTTTTTACAAAATCACAGCACGACTCCACCATGTCGGGAAGGCCCTTCCTTTCCCTAATTCTGCTTCGCGTTATTAAGTCGTTGAGAGCCCCTATGGGCCCTTAGAGGGTTTACAATAATGAGTAAGTGATAACGAGTGGAAAGGAATGCCCCCCGAGTTAATTTATATCTGATGGAGTCATACCTTCGTAATATGCTGCGACGCGAGTCTGACTCCAGCCGGTCTCCTCGCGTCTTCCGCTCCCCCTTCTCCATCTTGCTCTAGCTCCTCGGCGACCTGCATGGGTAAGTTAACTATGACATCACTGTATGATGCCCCTAGTTCTAGAGAGAGTGATTATGTTATATTTCTTAAACGTGCGGTAGGCCATCCCACACCATCCCAATGACCCCGAGCCATGTTTCCCTGGGAAACCCGTAGGGGTACCCGGAGGGATTACGATATACGACCCCCGGCGCACCTTCCGGTAACCTCCTTTGCAGCGCTCAAACACTTATGAGCCCTACTAAGGGTAGAAGATCCCTCGTTGCAGCCAGTACTTAGTCCTTGACCACTTCCTAGCTGATCTAATACGCCCGCCAGGTCAAAGGCATGGTGAGGAGGACCTCCGTTTAAACTTTGGTTGGCCAACCACATCGAGAATAAATTCCCTATCACTGATCTAGATACTTAGCGTCCAGGCACTTAACGTCTAGATACTTAGCGTCCAGGCACTTAACGTCTAGATACTTAGCTTAAGTTATTCGCCATCCGCTCGGTGCTCGAAGAGATGAGTCTGCCAGACTTCGCCTCGGCTTGCATGTTGTTCTCAGGAAGAGATGGTCGTGCGTTGGCAGCGCTATTTAAATACCACTCGTGAATAACGGAAATAAGACTTGATGTGACTTTATAAATTCCATTTAAGCAAACCACGATATACTAACATTTAAATACGCGCGCACGGTACGGGATCCGAGCGGATTACATCGATACACGTTCAAAATGGGAATACCGTTCAGCCACCTTGTCGCGCCCCAATTCAAATGTACTATAGCGAATGAAAAATGACTGATTCGTAATAGCCACAGACTATAGAGCATAGAGCGAACTTCGAGCGAACTCTGCTAAATCACAGATAACATTACATTCATAAACTAAACACTGACCTTAGAGCAGTACGGCTAACTTTGCTCTTGTGCATTTCGCGAACGCATACGCGCTTCGCGACACTTCCCCTCTGTAGGTACTCTGTGGTCAGGCTTCAGGAATCAGGATAAGTATCTATTATACCATAAAATTGATACGTCTTAATTACTATGTACTTATTATTATTTTGAGTTGTAAAAGCGGCTATAGTCTAGTGGTTAGGACTTCGGCCTTCCTTTCAGGAGGACCGAGTTCGGTCCCCAACACGCACAACCTAGATAAGTGCGTTTTAACTTTCAAGTAATTAAATAATTGTAATTACTTAAACGACGAATTGAACGAAAATATCATGAGTAAACCTAATTTCTCAATGGGAAACCTGCATGCTTTTGGTTTTTGAGAGTTCTCCATAATGTTCTCAAAAGCGTGTGAAATCTACCAGTGTGCACGTCTTGGTCAGCGTGAAGGATACCAGTTGTATAAAATTATACTCTGTGGTGAAGGACTACGGCCTACACCTTTCTCATACTGAGAGGGGGGGGACCCGAGTGCATTTTAGTGGGATATGGATTTATAATGATGATTTTGAGTTGAGAACTTGAGATCGTAGACCGTGTTTAATGCATTTTAAACCCCCGACGGAAAAAGAGTCCGGTATAGTTTTTACCTTTGCAGACACACACTAGTCTGTGTGTGACATGCTATTATAGATAGTGCTCAAAGTAAAGGCCTATTTGAAAGCACTTTTTTACCCGAAAATGGATGAGCTTCAAAATGCTTAAATGGTCATAATTCATAAGATAAGTAGGTACCTACTTATCGTAAGCAATGTCATTATTGTGCATCAAAACGGTATTATTACTAACGGTAAAAATAATATAATCAATATTAAACAGTTACCATTAGTACTTACAATATTAGTAACGTTTTTTACCATTATTAAATATACAAGATATATATTATATTACTCAGATGTATATTACTCAGTAACGTTAATATTTATATTTTAAGATATTTTAAGGTGTCAAATTGAAAATTAACGTTATTTTTTATGTTATTTTGTAACGTTAACAAGCTCTATCGTTGATATGGTTTTATTGTTTGTCTGTTGTATTTTTATACCTGTGTGTCAACTGTCAAAATATGTCATTTTGGCATAGAGTAGAGATAATGCATAGACCAACAAGAAGAGGACTTGGCATAATGTCCTATAGAAAATAGTGGATCGGAAAATAGCTTAAGCTTATCAAAATTTTCATAAGTGTGTAAGAGACAACACTACATTTTTAAACATAACAATAAAACAGATCGTGGCAGAAATTTTATTGCACTTCCCTTAAGATGGCCTCCCTAAAATGTATACATGAACACTCACACACGCACAACTTGAGACATCACAATGAACACGCGCCATTTTAGGTTGGGGGATTGTGCGTGTGTGAGTGTATTTTTGGCACGTTTTTAAGGTAGGTATGCCTACTCTACTTATTATTATTATCTCTATGAGATAATCATAGAGAAAATAATAATAAATAGAGTTGGCATAACTACCTTAAAAACGTGCCAAAAATACACTCACACACGCACAATCCTGTAACATAAAATGGCGCGTGTTCATTGTGATGTCTCAAGTTGTGCGTGTGTGAGTGTTCATGTATACATTTTAGGGAGGCCATCTTAAGTCACGAGTGTGCCGCAAACTGTTTTATTATTATGTAAAAAATGTAATGTTGTCTCTTTCACACTTATGAAAATTTTGATAAGCTTGAGCTATTTTCCGATCCACTAATTTCTATAGGACATTATGCCAGCTCTATTTATTATTATTTTCTCTATGGAGATAATGCATTTTGGTTGTCATTTGTCAATGTCAATTTGACGTCTCATTTGGTCTCATTTTTATTTAATGCTATTGCTGCGGCTTCGATTTTTGTTTAATTTAGCTGTAGTTAATTAGATTTATCATAAAATAACCTGTGGAGTGCTGATTATTTTTTAGGTTTAAAACGTGAATAAGAAAAGAATCCGCCGCGATGGGTCGGCGTTCTATAAATACCACCAAGAGTGGTAAATATATGAACCCCACGGATCAAGCACGTAAGTAGCTTATTTAATAATATGTTAATAAACTCGCTGATAATAAACGAGGCAAAGCTTCATAGGTCTCGAGCATGTATGAAAGTAAAAATGGAGTGTAGCGTTACAACTTAAAGTCAAGTGTTTACTACTGACTATCTGAAAACCAACATGCATGGACATCCTAGAAATCCAGCTGATTCCAAAAAGAACTTACCTATTCAGTTTCATACGCACACACCAATCTTTAAACCACTCTAGGTAGCTTTAACTTTTCCGAAAAAGAGATTTTTATGTTATAAGTACATTATACAAACTTCAAGACCATGAATCCCTTTTGTAACTAGTATTCTTTCAAGGATTAACTACAATGGTTCAAATGTACTGACTATTTATGTGTTTAATCTATATGAATTAATAATATATTACAGGAAAGGAGGCTCGGAAGAAAGAATTAAAGAAAAATAAAAGGCAACGGCAGATGGTGAGAGCGGCAGTGCTTAAAATGAAAGATCCCACTCAAATTCTAGAGGAACTTCAGAAAATCGATGAAATGGGTACCTATTTGTGAACTAACTAAATTAATTGAATATGGAAAACAATTTTAATGCATTTGCACACCTTGGTGACACAGAGAAGTCCTCTGTAACATAAAAGTTATTTTTATAACTTCAAAGTAAAATAGACCAAAACCATTTAATTTTAAGATTCAAGTTCGTCCATACTTATACTACCAGCATCCCAAGTGGAAACTAAAATCAGTAGTATTGAAAGTACAATTTTAGAATAAGTTTATTCTGCTATGTATATCATTGTGTTTCAATGCTCTAACAGCCTGTTTCACCAGCTGATAAGTGTTGGATAGCCTAAATATAAGTTTTGTCACTTTCTTACTTTATGTCAATTGACAGAGACAAAAGTTGTAGATAGCTATCCGATACTTATCAGGTGGTGAAACAGGCCCTCAATCTATTAACTTTATCAAGATTTTCTAACTTGTACTAAACATACTGCAAATTACGATGATCAATAGTTTGATTTCCATTTTCAGAGTATAATGTGTTGCAACCATCACCTCTAAATGAAAAAGTACTGAAAGAGAAAAGAAAAAAATTAAAAGAGACATTTGATAGGGTTTTAAAGATGTATGTAAGTATAATAGATTAAGCAGTAAGCATAACAGAGTGCCATAAGTCAGTCACAACCATTGTCATCAAGCAGCTTGAAGCTTTAACATCTGTTTTAGAAATCAGTCAGGACTCAGAAATAGTAGCAGCACAATATATTGCTTTTTCTCATCCCAACGATGTGTCTATCTGAAAAAACTTTCTTACATAAGACACTTTTTGCTGGGTCCCTTTTGAATCTTCATCGTCATTATTATTACAAGAAAAAGCGGATCGTCTTTAACATTCGTCTAGCAGATTACACTGTATGTCATTTCAGGACAAAGATGATTCCGAAAAATGGGTAGAATTAAAGCGTCAAGAGATGGAATATGAAAAGCGGAGAGCCCACCTGATATCCTACTACGAGTCAGTGAAACATGCCCAGTCTGTGCAAATTGATGACATCCCTCTGCCTACGTTACAAGTAAGATATTCACTAATTTTCCAGCATATTTTATACTATTTATTTCATGTAACGTAAGTCACGTTTTGACTTGAGTATTATTTATAGCGCTAAAAAAGTGTAATATACAAAAAATTTAAGTATATATACATAGCGACAAATGAAGAAGAGGTGAGTTAACAGTCATAATTATTTGCAGAGTGCCTAAATTCTTAATCCAAAGCCGAAACACAGTTTTACCGACTCAGCTTTGGACTAGGCGATCCCAAATTATATATTTGCATATTTTTTGACTTTGAATGAAACAATATTCTGAGCTATGTTTGAGCTTGAGGTTTCAGTAAAGTTTACTTTATTTTGAGTAAATATTAATTTGTTACAGGTTCCTGAAAATATTATTTATGGTAATGTGCCGTCTAATATCCCTCTGCCGGTAGACACAGTGCATCCTAACCTGCCAGTGAGACCTATTCTGAAGAAGGATTCCATCTATAAAGTAAGTATTTCATTGTATTAAAAAAGGGAACATTTATTTACACTGTTTTAAACAGTCTGAAATACTCAATAACCAATGAAAGAATAAACCATAGTTCTACTTGAGAGGTGATTGATTGGTGATTCTGTTTTACACAATCTCATAATATAAATTAATTTGAGAGCTCTAAATCTAGTGCTATCCTTTTCCTGTGGGAGTATTGTGAAAGAGGTAGGATTACATTTAGACCTGTCATTTTAATTTAGTGTAGAGATTGTGTAGAACAGAATTCCCTGACATAGTTCAACGGGTTGCGAAACTGAAATGGCAATAGGCGGCACATAGTTCGAAGAACCGATAGACGTTGGGGTCCCAAGGAGCTGGAATGGCGACCTCGCACATGAAAGCGCATTGTTGACAGATCGCCTAAGTGAACCGACGACATTAGAAGAGTCGAAGGGGCCGCTGGATACAAGAGAAGTCCAGCCAGTAGACGTCTATTGTATTCTTTTTTATTTATAGGAAAGGCCATTGGGAGCGGAGCCGCCCGGCGTGCCACCCGGCCCGCCGCCCGACTACGAGGCACTGTTACAAGAGGCCGCCAAAGCCGTGGATAAGTTACACAAGGAGAAGAAAATATTGCGCTTCTCAGATCTTCCGGACGAGGGGCCGCCTGGCGAAAGTGTATGTTTACTTTTATTGTTGTCAGTTTTCACCCCTCACAGCGCGCCTAGCGTGCAGCCGCCCGGGCTGCACGCAGTCTGCTTTTCTGCTTTGCGCCGCGCAGCGTGAATATGCTCATGACTGAGGGCCCCGGACGAGATCGAAACCAGTCGGGCACACTCCGACAAAGTTAAAGCTGTTTACATACTGCCGTAAAATATCATGTTTCGTTCGTGAGATGATCGAAACGAAAAATAATTCCAAATGCACATACATTAATTACTAGATGATGCCCACGGCTTCGCCCGTGTGGATTTAGGTTTTTAAAAATCCCGTGGGATCTTTTGATTTTCCAGTACAAAAAGTAGCCTATCTGTAGTAACCCGTCACCAAAACGGAAAAATTCCGTGGGATCCCCACGATCGGAATGCAATTCCTTACAGCATCAGGGTTGAGGAGTTGGATATGTACCTACTCGAGTTCATTCAACGATAAAGTCTTTAATTGGTACCCCCAATATCTATTTAAATAACCGACAGTTCCTAAATCCCATTAGTTTTGGGGATCAGTTCCCCTACAGCATCAGGATTGAGGAGTTGGAATCCAAGTTTTTTGTAGGACAGTGTCGCAATGTTTCTCTATCGATTAAAAAAAAAATTACGCAAATCGGTTCAGAAATCTCGGAGATATCGGTGTACATAGGTAGAAAAACACAACTCCTCCTTTTTTGAAAGTCGGTTAAAAAAGTAGCCTATGTTACTCCCTGGTTAATTCTCTACTTGTATGTGAAAGTCCCGTCAAAATCGGTTCAGCCGTTCCGAAGATTAGCCCGTTCAAACAGACAGACAGACAGACAGACAAAAATTTTAAAAACGTGTGATTCGGTTATGGTACCGTTCAAATAACCATATGAGCTTAATATGAGGTAGTTATTTCGATATTACAGACAGACACTTCAATTTTATTTATTAGTATAGATACAGATTAGTTCCTTGCACAATGCTTCCTGCGGAAAAGGACGTTTTAACCCTCGACGCAAAAACGACGGGGTGTTATAAGTTTGACGTGTCTCTCTGTGTGTGTGTGTGTCTGTCCGGTCCACCGTAGCGCTCAAACGGGTTGACCGATTTGAATGCAGTTTTTTTTATTTGAAAGGTGAATTAGTCGAGAGTGTTGTTAACTATGTTTGATGAAAATCGGTCCAAGATGGCTGCCGGCACAAAATGGGGATACATATTTTTTCACAATTTCCTCAATGTAGGTATCAAATGAAAGGGCTTGACTAGTAGAATAGCACTATGCAAATCCAAGATGGCCGTCACCGCAAAATGGCGAATGTCGGGGTTTTGTAAATTTTTAATTTATACTTGTTAAACTCATCAATTTAGTTTAGGTTTAGAGAATGTGTACAACAGAATAGGTCACATTGGTGTTCTAATTTTATCAAACACTTCTTTTCAAAAACCAAAGAGACCAAGCCAGCCACCACAGCAGGCGGTACATCAGGTGGCTCCGGAAGTCAACGACCACGAGGACCTGGACGGAGAGGCCATGGACGAAGACCACGACGTGACCGACCCAGCACACGCCGCCCCACAGGCGCCCAAACCCACGTCCCTGCAGCAGAGGATGCTGGCGCTGTCCGGACAGAACATAGACGACTTCATGAAGGAGATGGAAGAGGTACACAAGAAGAGGGAAAGAGACAGAGCTGCCGATTTGACTGCACGGTGAGAGATTAGTATTTTTAAATTTTATGGTAGCTACTAGTTAGGGTTACTAATTTGTAAATAAAAATCTTACATTAAGTCTCAAGAGTCGAGAGAAAACCTGGTGTAACTAAGTAGTTATGTCAGGTCTGCTTTCTATAATGTTTACTCTATTCTAGACCAGAGGTTCCCAAACTTTTTGTTCTCATGGACCACTTTCAAAATTTTACTAGTTCCGGTGGACCCCCTGCAGCCACATTTCTACCATATTCCCAAAACTCATAAAAAAATATGAAGATTAGATCTTACTATGGAAATTTGCGTCCATCGACCAATTGCAACTATCCATAAATTACGTCGCACGTTAAGGGGGAGGGGGGACGAATTGTGACATTGTGTGACAAGGGGGTGGAAGGGGTCATACATTTTTTGATGTCACATTTCAAAATCTAATATTTTTAAAGTAGGTACTATTAAAACATGAAATAAGAAATTTTAAAGCAAAATTTTGTTGAAAAATTGAAAAATATGTGACGTCACACCATTGTCTCACAAATGTGACCAGCTGTGACAAGGACGGGGGTAAAGTTAAGCACTGAATAGCATAGCTTTTTAAAATATTATCTGCCTACATTGTAAGGTGAAGTCAAGCCAATATTTTAGTTCTTCACTATCGAAACCAGATAAAAAAATTTCGTGGATCCCCGCTAACGACTCGCGAACCCCCATTTTCTTGTCACGCCAACGTAGTCCCCCTCGAGTCTCCCGTGGACCCTTGGGGGTCCATCTGGACCGCTTTGGGAACTACTGATCTAGACTCTACAATGCACGATTGCAAATTGACTTTGCAATTGTAGAATCAATTTCAGGATCATGAGAACCCACCGCATTATTATTAAAAAAAAAAATTGAAAACCACTACCATTGTATGTAAATGGAAATTGTCAAGACCCTTAGTCCTGACGAATACGACGCAAACAGAAATAAAGAGAGAGTATTTATTAATAAATGTAAACGTTTTATTTATCAGACTGAGCGCTCTGAAGCGCACCGGACACGGAGCCAGGGACAGCGACTCCGACAGTGACACGGAGCTGCACAGCGCGCACCATCACAACCACCACGACTTCACGCTGGAGCCGCCCGGCGCCGAGGTCCGGCAGATACCGCCGCCCCTGATGCCTCCGGGTGAGCACATTAAATCATCTTGTCGGAGGGTAGTGTGACAAAATTTTATCAGAGGGTAGTTGAGAGGCTAGTAGGCAATAAAACAATATATGGAAATTTCCCGACACACACGTTTAATCCTCACTCTAATGACAAGACAACCGCCATAGATCACAGATAATAGAAACAGAAAACAGATACATTACAGACTACATACACCACAGTAGTGTGAGAAAATTATATCCTCTTATCGAAGGGTAGTGTGAGAAAGTTATATCGTTTTATCGGAGGGTAGTGTGAGAAAATTATATCGTTTTATCGGAGGGTAGTGTGAGAAAGTTATATCGTTTTATCGGAGGGTAGTGTGAGAAAATTAAATCATTTCATCGGAGGGTAGTGTGAGAACTACCCTCCGATGAAAGAAAGAAAGCTCTAAGAACTTAAATAATATATCTGATTGTTAGGGCTTCGGCCGCCCATGCTGCGGCCGCCTGGTGCGCCGCCGGGAGCGCCCCCTGGGGCCCCTCCGGGCGTGCCCCCCGGCGTCCCCCACGGTGGTCCCCCGGGCCCCCCGCCCGGACCACACCCCGGACCGCACCTTGGAATGCCAGGTAACTCATCTAAGAAGCTCATCATCACCTTGAGAAGATTTTAATAAGAAAGGCAGCTTGCTGCCATCGCACACGGATGGCCCCGATGCGTTCTTAGATCTCGGAGCTTCCGAATATATACGCTGAGTTTGTGCGCATTTAGTGGGTAAAAACCTTACATAACCCGATTTCTTCCCCATGTCGAGTATATCAAGGAGAATAGGCTATTTGACTAATTTTTGGAATTTGTTTTAAATTATTCTTTATTACTTATTAAAACACACTACATTGATATTTTTCGGAATATCTACAGTATTAAGAATTAAATCAATGATAAAGTTTAAGTTTTGAAAACCGCACCAAAAACAGCATTTCTGTAATAGCGCTGATCACATGATACGCGTGACGTCACAAACCAATGAGCAAGTTTATAGGTTCACACACAGAGTATGGGCACAGTATGGGTTACATAACCAGAAACCACAACAAAACAGCGCAGCTATCCAGTAACAATAATTAAATAGTTAAATACAAATTAAAAGTAATTAAATAGGTTAAATACAATAAATACAAAGTTAAATGCAATAAATGGAATGCGGGAGAGGAAACAAGAAAAATAACAATCTTTAATTATAGAAAAATATTAGCATCATCACTTTTCTCGCTCGCTCTCGGTGCGTGCGACAGAGCACGCTGCGTGATTAGTTACGACGGATGGCGCGAAAAACACTTGTGTATTTAGGTACAAATTTTTTGTTTTTGTGAGGAAATAAAGAAAAGTTATGAGTTTATCTTGTGATAATTTATTAGTGGAAGAGTTTATCTAATTATTGGTATGAAAACAATTGTGTATTGTAGAGTATATGCGCTAGAAAGTCACACCAATTAAGTGAAATTAAGAGGTTAGTAATGCTATTTTAATATCAATCTTATTGTTTCAAGTTTAAAGTTTACTTTCGGTTGGTTGATAAACTTCAATTATATCGACCAAGTAAAGTGTACTCTCAAGTATAATTATCAAGTGACGTCACCAGAGTAGCAACCAATCACAGAGCGTTCACGTGTCTGATAAAATTTCAAAAATTATAATGTTTTATTTCGTGCAAAATATCGCGTAAAATTACATAATTTAGTGTGATTGAGTGAAATATGTCTTTTTTAGGCTATTATCTGATAAGATGACCACAATCAATAGTATATTTTCAATGTTGTCAAATACCCTATTACCCTTCCCCCCATTAGAAAAAGGTAACTCATTTAACTTTAAAAATTTTACAAAACCTGGAACAGCACTTCACATTATTTTTGCTTATAGATAATGATTTCAGTTCCGCAAGGTTGCTATGTACAAAAAGCGGTAAAAAAAAATAAGTAAATACCATAATACTTGATGAAATTTGTGTCGCTCTAACTTTTAAGCTTTTCTACACACAGGAGGTCCTCCAGGCTTGCCCGTCATGCCCACCGGAGCGCCGCCAGGGCCCCCTCCAGGGCTCCCCACCCGAGGGGGCCTGCGTCCCCCGGGGCCCCCGCCCGGAGCCCCACCTCGCTTGCTCCGGCCAATGGTGCCGCCTCCTCCGCCGCACGTCTCCGTTCTCACCGCCGCACCGCAGCTCATATCCAAAAAAGATGCTGCTCAAGGTAATATTAAACACTTGAAATATTGGAGTAGGCTTCTTTTTGGGTTAGTTTGTTCCATTTCAGCCTTAGTGAAAGTTTAAAAAAATTCTCGGGAGATAAATTTATTATTCTGCGTTCGTCTCCGGAATATTAGCTATCTCTGTGCCAAATTTCGTCAAGATCAGTTTAAGTGGTTGTGTCGTAAATAGGTATGACCGACAAACACACATTTATAGAGTAGCTTTTCATTTATAATATATCTGTGTGGAATGTAGGGTTATGCTAAGTATGCACGCCTCGACAACGCTACTAGGTTTCAAATATCGATGCCGCTGTAGATGTATGGACGAACTCAAACCTTATAACAAAGTTTAGGTCTAATTTTACTTTGAAGTTATTGTGTTTCGATACCTGAATTCGATCGACGTTGTCGCAATGTATAAGCATAATCGGCATAACCCCACTGTACCCCACTGTACTATAAAGTATTCTGTGGCGTCGCGTCGAGGGATTTGAACTATAGTTGAGACATGACAAACGTGCGAATTAAGTCATAAATCATTTTTATCGGACTTTTCGCTCGCACTTACAGGCCTCATGGAACTTGAACCTGATTCTATGGTGTTGTGTGTAACAATAAAAAAGGATTTATCGATAGTCGATAAAGAGCGACGGAGAGCGCTCACACCCCTATGATCATAATCATTTATGACTCAGTTCCAGGAAGGTTATAAGTATATATTCTATGTAGACACTGGAGACTGCGCCTAAAACATTGTAGTGAAGACAAGGTCATTCACCTGGCCTATTTTTTCTCTCTAGTTTTTCTATACCTGACACATTCTATTTAAGTAGGTGAGAACGCGACAAAGCAACTCCAGAGTCCAGACCTGTTTAAGGCAAAATTTCTTTGCTTCAACGTTTTGTTTGGAGCTCAGAATCCGTAGGTTATATGATTCTAGCTCAGTTCGCACGTTTGTAATGTCCCAAACTAGGTATATAGAAGACTTTTTGGAACTTATTTGCTCGTCATTTTTCCACAGGCGCAACAATAAGCGCGAAGCCCCAGATCAGAAATCTATCGGCCGACGTCACACGGTTCGTGCCCTCGGCGTTGCGCGTGAAGCGGGAGGACAAGAAGACCAGACCCGAGGTCAAGTCTGCGCCGCACAGACCGACGGAGCAACCGAAGCAGGCGCCGAGCAAAGACGACGCGTACATGCAGTTCATGAAGGAAATGGAGGGCTTGTTATAGGATATTAGAATTTATTAGGTTAAGTTATTGAATAAATAAATATGCATAGATCAGACTGTATTTATGTTATGCTGTTTCATTTTGTAGTCTTTTCCTAGATCTATGGACGAACTGAAACCTTAAAACTTTCGATACCTGAATGCGATCAACGTTTCCGCAAATCGTAATGTACAAACTCGGCATAACCCCACTGTGCTATAAAGTATTCTGTGGCGTCGTGTCGAGGTATTTTGAATCAGCCCCCCGATTGCGTAAATCTTGACGATGAAATGGTATTCATTTGATGGCCTAAGGCCATCAAAGTAAAATATTCCTTGAAGGTATTGATTTAAAGTCACAAATTCTGTACAACCGATTTTAACATGGAGCGTTATGGATAGCATCGTACATATCTAAACGTATAAGAATGCATACACGAAATTGAGCTCTAATTCAATGTTTTTATGGTTTATTTTACTTTGATGGCTAAGGCCGCCAAATGAATACCATTACATCGTCAAGATTTACGCAATCGGGGGGCAGAAGACTTTTGGAATTATTTGCTCGACATTTTTCCACAGGCGCAACAGTAAGCGCGAAACCACATCAGAAATCTGTCGGTCGACGTCATGGTTTTTACATTACCTATTAGTGTATTATCTATGGTTCGTGCCATATTATAGGTCGACCAGAATCTCATGAAAAATAGGGAAATTAAATGTAGTAAGCAACACTAGGTTAACTCGGCTGCCCATTAGGGCAGCCGAGTTAACCTAGTGTTGCTCGTAGTTTGTTTATCATTAGATAAACAAAGTAATTACATCCAGAACACCTTACCTGGGATCGTTTCACGAAACGAAAAATCAAGCAACTGCATTTTAAATACAAAAACAAAGTAATCCACATCCAATTACCTACTTTGTTTTTGTGTTGTTCTTGTTGTTTACTTGGTTTTTGCATTTATATTCCGGGTTAGTGTGTGCAGTTACTTTGTTTGGGCAATTCAAATTTCAGTAAACGGTTCAAGTTATTTGAAATATTAAACTGTGGTAAAAAACTACTCGACATAAAACTTTTGTTAATGCAAAAAAGCCAATTTCACAAAAAATGTCAGTTACTTTGTTTATCGCTAGGGCAGCCGTAGTGTTGCTAACTGTGGAATTTCATTTCCGTATTTTTCATGAGATTCTGGTCGACCTTTACCACATATTACACATACATTCTGTAATAGACCGTAATATTGGAGGCACATTTTCCCATTGTAAACCAATGTCAACAAGTATAAATTAAAAATTTAAAAACCCCCGACATTCGCCATTTTGTGACGGCAGCCGTCTAGAATTTGCATAGTGCTATTCTACTAGTCAAGCCCTTTCATTTGATACCCATATTATGGGAGTTGTGAAAAAATATGTAATCCGCCATTTTGTAGCGGCGCCCATCTTGGACCGATTTTCATCAAACATAGCTAACAACACTCGACTAATTCACCTTTCAAACAAAAAACCGCATTCAAATCGGTTCAGCCGTTTGAGCGCTACATGGAAACAGACAGATACACACACACACAGACACGTCAAACTTATAACACCCCGTCGTTTTTGTGTCGGAGGTTAAATAGAATGAGATTCTCTTCAGCTTCAGATTTTCGGATATAAAGTTTTAGGCTTTTCTGATAAGAAATACTTACTTAGCAGCTGCCCAGAATGAGGAAATTGGGGCCTTGGGGGTGTTACATCTCCGTGCCTTGGAGCCCTCGTAAAGCCTGATTTCAAATCAAATCAAATCAAATAATTCAAAATCGGTAGGTATACTGTACACTTTTTGAACGTCAATTTAGGAACGGGCAATTAGTCCAGTCATTCTACTGCCAAAATCGACAAATAAAAATAAAAACTCTTATAGTTTTGGAAATTGGCCTAAAGTGTTCTTTGGGCCTTCCTCTATAACATATCCAAAACCCCCATATGGGGGGGGGGGTGCGGAACCGGCCGCCATTTTGAATTTTAGGTCCCTTTTTTCGGTTTTTTGCACATATCTCGAAAGCCTCTACTTCTAGCATTATGATTACTTCTGACAAAGTTCTTTAAATAAAATTTGCTACAAATTTGATTCCATTCATTTTTACTCTAAGGTTATTACTTTAGGAGCTACAGGGTGTTTAAGCTAACAGAGAGATAAAAAATAGGTAATTAAGAATATGGCGTCGTTTATAAAAATAATATTCACTATCGCTCACATTTTAAGTTTACAATAAGCAAGCTTATAGTCATCTACCGACCCAACATAAAAACTGGCCAAGTCACAGAATAATAACTAGTACCTAAAGGTACAGAAGCCTTACTTCGCAATGGGTTTCAAAGAAATATGTACTCAATCTGATAAACAATATGATTTAATTTAGCTCGCGTTCCAGTCGAGCACGTGTTTGTTTACGTACCTACCAATTTTTTTTTTGAGGGAATATGGGCCTTAATTCACTGGACTACGGTTCATAATAGGTTATACGTGGTTATACGTTTGAAAGAGCCGGGGACTCTAGGGTTGCTTACTTCGAGGTAGGACTGGGTCGTATCGCTTTTTCTGAAAATCGTATCTATATCAGATTTCGAATATCAATATCTGATTTCAAAACTATATATTTCAATATAATATTTATACAAATATTTATAGTGAGTACGGGTACATTTTCAAAATTCGATACGCTCTTCGAACAATTATTATAAGACGATATTGGACCTACGGCCTACCTACTAACCTCTCCATGCGAATTAGTAGTTACTAGTAGTACTAGGGTATAAAAGTAGGTACCTACATATAACAATTTACAATATTATGCAAACAAAATTAGTTCTTAAAAATAAGTAAGATTAAGTTCACATTATTTGTTAGATGTGATTATGCGACTAAAACAAGAAGCCTTGGCCCTTGCTAATCCTATGCCGATGCCGCTGTAGCCTGTAACTAATGTATGACACCTATTCGCCTCGGACGGTTTATACCGCTCGTGCAGCGTGCTCTGTCGCACGTAGCGAGTTTTGATAAGGAGCGAGCGTTTATCCGATATCGTAGCTCATATCATGCTAAAGTATCTGTATTCTGTGGTGTGCGGTACGCGAATATCAGATATTTCGAAAAATCTATGTATTGATAATACATAGATTTCGAAGGCGCGAACAAATCAGTAAGCGCCAAGCGGATTTCTATGGTGTGTGCGTTACGCGATTTGGAATAATATCAGATATTGTAATATATAGATTTCGAACGAGTTTCGAGTTTCGAATTTCAGTAAGCGGTTTTTAGATATTATACCAATATATAGATTTTGTAACTATATATACGATTTGTATCGTCCACCTCGAAGTTCGAAGTGACTTCGAGAAACTACTTACGCCATCTAGCGCTTTCTACTTTTAGGGTATTGGAATAGTACTTTGTTCAACAAGGGGAGAAAGGGTTTGTAGTTTGAATTAATTTCATTTCAAATAGGAACATAATGTAATCCAATCAAAGTAGATTTTACCTGTCAGCGTCTTTAGGCAACCAAAAAAAAGTTAAATTTCGATCACGATCCGTATTTAAACAATTAAATACTGCACAGTATCTTTTTGCTTTTTTTCGTTTGGTGTCCATCTTGCAACTATCGAGAAAGTTGAACGTGGTCGAACAAATAGCGCGCGCGGCCGCGCGCATGCGTCTTTCTTCGCTTGTGGCAGCCTACTAGATTGGCCGTTGCGCAACGGCCGCCGCCTGTAGGTATGTTTGTAATACCTACACGCGGAGTGACACAGGCCTGGCCAAGTGCTAGTCGGACTGACACACCAAGGGTTCCGTACCATAGAGCAAAAAGAAAAGTTTATTGTATGGAAATTCCTTTAAATTTCAAATTTATTTTATTTTCATTATTTTGTGGTTATAGAAACTATAATGATACTCACTCTCTGAAAATTCCAAATATCTACCTATAACGGTTTAAGAAATACAGCGATTGTTAAGGTCAAGCAAATAACGCCGAAAAAATCATGTTTCTTGTATGAGGGCCCCCTTTAATTTTAATTTTTATTTAATTTTTATTATTTATTATTATAGCAGCAATAGAAATACACACTCTGTGAAAATTTCAACTGTCTTCTTTTAAGGTTTTTGAAATATAGCCTGTGATATATATATTTACATAACTTTTTCGATGCTATATTTTAGGTGCACGGGCTATATTTCATGAACCGTAAAAGACAGACAGTTGAAATTTTCACAGAGTGTATATTTCTATTGCTGCTATAATAATAAATAATAAAAATTAAATAAAAATAAAAATTAAAGGGGGTCCTCATACAAGAAACATGATTTTTTCGGCGTTATTTGCTTGACCTTAACAATCGCTGTATTTGTTAAACCGTTATTCTATATCTATACTAATATAATAAAGCGGAAGAGTTTGTTTGTTTGAACGCGCTAATCTCTGGAAGTACCAGTCGGATTTGAAAAATTCTTTTTGCATTTGGTAGTACAATTTTCTGGGAAGGTTATAGGCTATTTAGTATCCCTAAAATCCTCCCCTAAGGGGGTAAAATGGGGGTAGAAAGTTTGTATGAAAGTCCTATGTTTTTAAAGTTACAGACCTGAAAATCGGCATTTAGATTATTGGTTTTAAATAATATAAACCTGTGTATTTTATTCTGAAAAATCTTCCCTTAAGGGTGGTAAAATAGGGGTTGAAAGTTTTTATGTTAAGTTTTAAATATTGTTTTTACCAACTTGAAATTTGGAAGATAGGTTCATTCTAGGGCTTAGATATCAGCCTAGAAAAGATTTCACGAAAATCCTCCCCTAAGGGGGTAAAATGGGGGTTGGAAGGTTATATGAAAGTTCTATGTTTTTGAAGTTACAGATATGAAAATAGGCATTTAGATTATAAATTTTAAATAATAAAAACCTGTATAAGTTGTTCTGGAAAATCTCTCCTTAAGGGTGGTAAAAAAGGGGATGAAACTTTTTATGTGAATAGTTATTGTATTTTTAACTTGAAATTTGGAAGTTAGGTTCTTTCTAGGGGGTAGGCATAAGCTAAAAAAAATTGACGAAAATCCACCCCAAGGGGGGTAAAATGGTTTCCTTTCGACATATTATTATCATCGGACATTTAACTACAGATTGACGTGATTTTTTGCAGTTGCATTTTTTTAGATGAGGACCTGGAAAGTGACAGGCTACTATTATATCCAGGGGAAACAAAGGGTTCCCGTTTAAAATTTTTTAACGCGGACGAAGTCGCGGGCAACAGCTAGTAGGTAGATATTTGGAATTTTCAGAGAGTGAGTATCATTATAGTTTCTATAACCACAAAATAATGAAAATAAAATAAATTTGAAATTTAAAGAAATTTCCATACAATAAACTTTTCTTTTTGCTCTATGGTACGGAACCCTTGGTGTGTCAGTCCGACTAGCACTTGGCCAGTTTTTATGTTGGGTCGGTAGATGACTATGAGCTTGCTTATTGTAAACTAAAAATGTGAGCGATAGTGAATATTATTTTTATAAACGACGCCATATTCTTAATTACCTATTTTTTATCTCTCTGTTAGCTTAAACACCCTGTAGCTCCTAAAGTAATAACCTTAGAGTAAAAATGAATGGAATCAAATTTGTAGCAAATTTTATTTAAAGACCTTTGTCAGAAGTAATCATAATGCTAGAAGTAGAGACTTTCGAAATATGTGCAAAAAACCGAAAAAAGGGACCTAAAATTCAAAATGGCGGCCGGTTCCGCACCCCCCCCCCCATTAGATATGAGCGCCGATGGCCAATTCCACGGCGGCGGCGTGATGTGAAAATTTTCACGGCGGCGGCGGCGTCGCGGCGGCGTGGTCGTGGGCCTTAAAGTTTTTATCAGGGATCGATTTTTTTAAATATAATATTAAATTATATTAAAAAACCCATATTATAGGTTTAAAAAAGGCGTTATATTCTTCTTATACAGGTACGTGGTACAAAAACAATGTAGGTAATCGTTAATTCTTACATTTTACTTTCTTAGCAACAACAAATCACACTTTTAATCAAAAGTTTTATTTTTGTAAACAGTTAAGTATATTCTTTACCTGCATTTAATTATTAACTACTTTTATAAGCAGTTACAATTCTCCATAATAACATAACGTTAATTTAAATAGGAGCGCTTTGCTTGAATCTGTCTTAAATTTAAAAATATATAAAACAAAATTTATACATCACAATCACGAAGAACAAATACTTAGTTTTTCTTTGATAAAGTTGAAAAACACAATACAAGCGAGCAAAATTCTCTATCATAACATAACATAAATCTTAATCAAAGTTTCAAAATCAAATCAACCCGCTTAGTTTGAATTTGTCATAATAGATGACGGACTGTCATTTAAACTTTCATCCCCTTTTTAACCCACTTGCGGATAGAATTTCCAAAAATCCTGAAATTCATATTTTTTATTTTTTATCGAAATCTCAAATACCAATTTTCATGGCTATCTCTTGAAAAATGACCGACTTTCATACAAACTTACATGCTCTATTTAACCCCCATAGGGGTGGAATTTCCAATAATCCATTCTTAGTATGCGCCTACGTTGAAAAACCTTCCGAATTCAATGTACCTCTGTAATTATGTGTTTCGTCGACTACAGTAAGGCCTTTGACTGTGTGAACTGGAAGCTCCTACTTATGTACAGTTCTCCAGGAAATGGGAGTCCCAAAACATCTGGTAGAAGTGCTTCAAGGCGTATACTCAGATAGTCAGGGGGTAGTAAAAACCGACAAGACGATATCAACACTTTTCCCGTTTGGCAAAGGAGTTCGTCAAGAAACCATCGTATCTCCTATTCTGTTTAACATCTACGGAGAGAGCATCATACGCCGGACCTGCGAAGACTTCTTTGATTTCTTCGGCTATATCGCTCGTAAACCCGGCGATAACCTACAAAACTTATAGTTACCGGGAAAATGAACAGCAAGTGATCGAGAGGTAGGTAGAGGAGTCCAATTCACTGGACTGACCAGATCTGACCACTCTCAACATGAAAGTTGCCGAAGCGGTTCACGTCGCTGAAAGCCGGAACAGATGGCGCAACTTTGTTCGTGGGAAGGAGAGTGCGCCTACATCATAAAAGAAAGCTACTGTGAAAAAATACTGTTAAATAAGGGATGAAAGTTTGTATGAAAGTCTGTCATTTTTCAAGTTATATCCATGAAAATTGGTATTTGAGCTTTCGATAAAAAACAAAAAATATAAATTTCAACATTTTTGAAAATTCTATCCCCAAGTGGGTTAAATATTGCGCGCACTGCAATCCGAAAACTGAGTAAGCGAGCGAGAGATGTTAGAATTGTAATTTATCTCACGCCATGTATTTTAGCGCCAAATTCACGTTAGTTTTGAACTTTTGAACAGTAGAAAGTATAAAGTAATGTTAGTTTATGTAGTAATTACACTGTGTGTAATTAAAATAAAATTCCCGACAGTATGTATGTATGTATATACTTTATTGCACACCACATAAGAGAAGAACACAAAAGACATGTTATATAAAAGAAAACTTAAAACGTAGGTCCACGGCGGTCCTATCGCTAAGTAGTGATTTCTTCCAG
This sequence comes from Melanargia galathea, assembly GCA_920104075.1. Classification (NCBI taxonomy): domain Eukaryota; kingdom Metazoa; phylum Arthropoda; class Insecta; order Lepidoptera; family Nymphalidae; genus Melanargia; species Melanargia galathea. The sequence continues at coordinate 14,187,124 of OV049872.1, forward strand.
ACAACCTTAACGCTAAGGAGAAGATAAACAAGTGGACAGTGGGAGTGGGAGTGGAAAGTACCGAAAGAACTGGGAATCAAATTTGATTTCCCGGTTCTTTTTTACTGACAAAAGAACCGGTACTTTCAAGATCGGGATTTCCCGGTTCTGAACCCTGTGTACCTAATAAATAAGTGCGTGCGAGCGGGAAAGCAAGTTGCAACTTGGCACGACGGCGCGCCGCATGTTTCAATCGGCGGCGGCGCGCCGTGTGAACTCACGGCGACGACGGCGCGCCGGCGCGGCGCTCATATCTACCCCCCATATGGGGGTTTTGGATATGTTATAGAGGAAGGCCCAAAGAACACTTTAGGCTAATTTCCAAAACTATAAGAGTTTTTATTTTTATTTTTCGTAGTTTGTTTGGGCTAAATGGTGATAATTACTTACGGAAACACGAGGGTTCCAAACGCGCCCAGGTCTGAGAAGAGCCCACAACAAACTCAGCCGGTTTTTTTTTTATTATCACCATCTTACAATATGGTATAGCCATGGTATAGCCATAAAAATGATTTGGCTTTTAGGCAATCTATGTCCATGGATTTTAGTCATTAAAAAATCTGTTAAGCTATAGTAAGATTTTTCAATTAATTTGCGTTTAATAAAACCCTTGAACTTATTGAGAGACATACTTATATCCAAAATGTTCTCTGGCAACATATTATTATAAAAAAAAATTCTCAGCAATCAATTCAAGCAATGTTGAATTGCCGTCCCATAGGACTAGTGATGACAATGAAGGAATTGACTGGTAAGCACCTGTGCTTGCGCACACACTTGTGCTATATAATATCTCCTGCGTAGTTAGCTAGTGGCCGCCGTGGCCTAAATTCGGTAAGAACAATATTACCTTGGCCGAAGCCTCCCCCCACCTGACAGTAAAAATATCATTGGTCTTTTATTCTCTTTACTTATTTATATTTATTTCCTGTATTCATGACATTAAGAACGACGGTAAATGATTTAAAAAAAGGCTCCGACATTTAATAAATGTCAATTAAAGCGGGCTGGTGTCTATTTAAAATAATATTATTTTTATCTTGAAACAGTGTGAACATGATACCTGTTTACCCTTCACATTTTTAACACGCTTTTAATTACTTGTATATACTGTCGAGTCATATTCAAAAAACTTGTACCTACGTCAAGAAATAGTTAAGAAATGGTTTTGTCACGAAATGTCATAAAATGGTAAATGTAAGGCTGTATAGGTACCCAACAGTCAAACTTTTCTAAATTATCATTAGTTATTTATATATAACTTTTACTAGGTTTTGCCCCCGGCTTCGTCCGCGTGAATATCGGTTCACTTTTTCTATATATGTGCTTTTCTCTTTTATTGTTTTAAGCAGTCCATATAGCGTCTTTGACGGTCAGCGGTCCTATCGGCATCTATACAAATAAATAAAATTGTTTGTTTGTAATGTCAAAATTACAGCTTTTTACTAAATGAATATGAAAGTACATACGGTAGGACTTTCATATTCATTTATCTGTCTGCCTGTCTATATGTTTGTTCCGGCTATTCTCAGAAATGGTGGACCAATTTTTACGGGATTTTACTGGCAGATAGCTGATGTTATAAGGAGTAACTTAACTTTATATGAATAAAAAAATAGTAAAAAATTATTTAAATAAATTGTGCGTACTTACTTACTTAAAATATATAAAACTCCATGCGTCGTGTATCAAAAGAATCATGATTTTTCCTAATTTTATTAGCATATAACGTTACCTACTGATGAGTTATTTACTGAGTCCATACTAGATATGGTCATTTATGAATTTCAATGAAACCACAAAATGCATATTAAAAAATCAGCCAAGTGCGAGTCGGGCCTCGCTCTTTCAGGGTTCCGTACATAATTATGATTAATATAATATTTTGGGTCTAAGAAATATTTAATTTCCGAGTTAGACATCGCAAGAAACCGTGAAAGAAAAACGCAAAATAAGTTCGTTTGTTTTGGTCACACTTTATAAACTATTTTATGAATCGTTGTTTTCAGTATTTGTTGTACAAATAGTGCATATAGTACATAATATACCGAAATATCATATTCCTAACTAGTTTAGTTTTTTAGATAGCCCCCGTCACAAAAATGGTCTAAAACTGACAATTTTGATGACCCCCCATTTCCTTACTTTTTAAGCAAAAAATTAAAAAAATATATATTCGTACTCTACTCAATGAGCTCTAAACAATGATACCCCACAAGCTAGGGTAAGAAAAAAAATTTTTTTTCCGGCTCCTTTCTCATGTACGGGAGCCCCCCTGAAAAATAATTTAATTCAATTTTTAATTCAATATTTGATTTTGGGTCAACGTTTTACACCAAATACCAAAATTTCAGGTTTGTAACTCATTTCGTCTGCGAGCTAGAGACCTGTGACCGGCGGACAGACGGACAGACAGACAGACAGACAGACAGACAGACAGACAGACAGACAGACAGCCGAGTGACATTAATAGGGCTCCGTTTTTACCCTTTGGGTACGGAACCCTAAAAACCAAAGTAAGAGGAGTTTATTTCCATTGGACACCACGAAAAGACACTTTTTTGAATATGACTCAGTCATCTTGGAATTCGAATTTAACCAACTTTTAATTAGGTAGGTATCGATTTGAAACTTGGGAATTAATGTACCTACTTATCTATAATACTGTATGTAAAGCCGATGACATCACAATAATTTGGTGCCATCGAGGATCTGATGATGCGACCAGTTGGATAGTGGAACTCTTCAATGGGATGGTTCTACTAAACTCATCGAGCTTGGCCTTGTTCGGTTACTAGTTTCTCATGCGACTTTCACACGGATGAATTCCGTGAATTATTAATAATCACTCTATAAGAATATTACCTACCTACTATAATATACGAGTATATCTACATATAGGTACGTTAAACCTTCTCAGGAAAAGGGCGGACTGTCAAGAATCAAGAGCACAATCAAGAGCACAACCTTTCAGGTTTGCCAATTTTAAACGAAAAATTGTCTTGTCATTGCAAAGTGCATACTAAGCCCTCATACGCATTAGCGGTCAACCGCGTGCGCGGCTAACCGCGAGGCTAGCTGCTTTTATAGAAAATGAGCGGTTACATATAAAACTATAAACGCGGCTAGCCGCGCGGTTAGCTGCGCACGCGGTTGACCGCTAATGCGTATGAGCACTAAGTAATTGTTATTAATCATTTCCAAATTGTTTCATTTTTTATTTCCGTTTTCATTAAATTCGGCTACCTTGATATTTATATCGTTTATATGAAGCGGTGATAACCTAGTGGTTAAGACGTCAGACTTACTTTCGGGGGGGAGCGAGTTCGGTCCCTGGCACGCACCTCTAACTTTTCGGAGTTAGATATCTACTTTTTAAGCAATTAAATATCAAGTTTATTTAACGTTGAAGGACAACATCGCGAGGAAACCTGATGCCTGAGAGTTCTCACTAATGTTTTCAAGGCGTGTGAAGTCTACCAATTTGATTTGAGAAAGTCCATTTATCTCGTAGGTTAAAAATAAAAAAACAGATAATAAAATCGTAGACTTGCCGTATCTGTACATTAAAGATTTTTGCAGAAGGGATGAAAGTCAAAATGTGTACTTAGCTGTAATTCATTAACGCGTGGTGCGATTGCATTCATTCTTTTTTTTGTTAGAAAGGAGATAAGTACTTTAAAGATTACCCGGGTAATCTCTGAAAGGCTGGATCGATTTTGATGGGACTTACACTGGCGGATGTTTACATTTTGATCCACCTAAACATCCGCCAGTGAACTGTTAACAGTTTTTAGCAAGGTATGAGCTCAAAGGAACTTACGAAAAACAAAATGATTCCCACAGGATTTTTAAAAACTACCCACGCGAACGAATTCGCGGGTGTCCGCTTGTTAATAAATATTCCGTTACAAATGTTATCTTTGTTACCGTTACCAAGTATCGCAAGCTGACTGGCACATTTGGCATAAGAGAGTTACTCTTTGTCCTGTGAACCCAGAATGAGTCATTTTCTTCACCTTTGTCATGACTTCGAAGTTCGAATATTTATTGGAAATATTATAAAGAGTGGAAAGTACCTACCTAATTTTTATTTTGAACATAATATGTAACATGTTATGTAGGAAATGTTGAGTAGATAATTAGGTCGGATAGTATTTCATTACATTACATTACATTACATTTCTATGACTAAATTCTACTGGTTTGGATACGGAAAGTCCTGTTTTTAATTAACCCCGACGCAAAAACGACGGGGTGTTATAAGTTTGACGTGTCTGTGTGTGTGTGTGTGTGTGTGTGTGTGTGTGTGTGTCTGTCTGTTCCCCTGTGGCGCTCAAACGGGTGGACCGATTTGAATGCGGTTTTTTTCGTTTGAAAGGTAAATTAGTCGAGAGTGTTGTTAGCTATGTTTGATGAAAATCGGTCCAAGATGGCCGCCGCTACGAAATGGCGGATTACATATTTTTTCACAACTCCCTTAATATGGGTATCAAATGAAAGGGCTTGACTAGTAGAATAGCATTGCAAATCCAAGATGGCCGCCACCACAAAATAGTGAAAGTCGGGGGTTTTTTAAATTTTTAATTTATACTTGTTTGTATTGAAATAAAAATTATGGATACCTATCGATTGAATTTCAAATCAGCAAGACACGTAATCGATGCTGGGTTTCTTGGGAATTGATTCAGTCTCATTTTCATGTTTAAAAGGAAAAGTCATCAATACATGACGTGCATAAAATGAATAAAGCAGGTAGTAGGTACTTATACCTACTCGTGTCAATGATTTTTTTTATTCAACTACAAGTTAGCCCTTGACTGCAATCTCACCTGATGGTAAGTGATGATGCAGTCAAGATGGAGGCAGGTTAACTTGGAAGAGGTATGCATATATCCCTGAGCGGTTCTACACGGCTTCGTACCGGAACGCTAAATCGCTTGGCGGCACGGCTTTTCCGGTAGAGTGGTAAACAGCCACGGCTAAAGCCTCCCAAGTCCCACCAGATCAGACCATAAACAATTTATTGTTAGAAATTATAAAATCCCAAATTGCCCCTGCCGGGAATCGAACCCGGGACCTCCCACTTGTATGTGGCGCAGTGGTGAGCAGTGTGCTGCGCCAGGGAGGTCGTCAAAAGATTGGTACAAGCCAAGCTTGACTATAGTAGGTCAGGTGATAGCCGGTTTAATAATCTCTGTCTCAAGCATTGAATTATATTGTACTGACGTGTCTCAAGATCAATTATTTCGATAATAAAATAAGTAATTAAAATGCAATTTTTAATAAAATAAAATAAAATAAATGCTGCCAGTATTCTTCAGCGAACTTAGATCTTTATATTATGTATATCTGAATAGATATTCCAAATAAAACTTGTTTGTACCGGAATTACAATTATAAGTTTTTCTTTGATACATGCTCAGTAGTTTTTATTAAATTTAATTGATTTCTTTTTTTTAGCCATGAAACAGCAATTCATCGTGTTACACCATTAACTCGATCTGAGGTCGTATCAGTTGGTGCTTAACGTATTGTAGTTATCTTTTTGAGCTTTAAATAGGTAGGTACCTAGGTAGAAATTTTCGAAACTGGTAAATCCGTTCATCCACCTCAATATTCCACCCCGTTAGGTGGAGACGTGGAAAAGTGTAACCGAGAATTCCCCACTCTGGATGGACAAACAGAATTTATTTCTGTAGTGTAAATTTTCCATCGTTTCCACGTACCCATACACAGAATAATAACTAGTACCTAAAGGTACAGAAGCCTTACTTCGCAATGGTTTTCAAAGAAATATGTACTCAATCTGATAAACAATATGATTTAATTTAGCTCGCGTTCCAGTCGAGCACGTGTTCGTTTACGTACCTACCAAATTTTTTTTGAGGGAATATGGGCCTTAATTCACTGGACTACGGTTCATAATAGGTTATACGTGGTTATACGTTTGAAAGAGCCGGGGACTCTAGGGCTATGGCAGCCTACTAGATTGGCCGTTGCGCAACGGCCGCCGCCTGTAGGTATGTTTTTAATACCTACACGCGGAGTGACACAGGCCTGCCCATACACAGGATACATACATAGGAAGGATGGATTCTTGGAGTGGATGAATGGAATACAAGTATAAATTGAAAATTAAAAAAGCCCCCGACATTAGCCATTTTGTGCGCGGCGTCCATCTTGGATTTGCATAATGTTATTCTACTAGTCAAGCCCTTTCATTTGATACCCATGTTAAGTGAGTTGTGAAAAAATATGTAATCCGCCATTTTGTAGCGGCGGCCATCTTGGACCGATTTTCATCAAACATAGCTAACAACACTCTCGACTAATTCACCTTTCAAACAAAAAAACCGCATTCAAATCGGTCCACCGGTCGTTGAGCGCCACAGGGGAACAGACAGACACACACACACACACACACAGACACGTCAAACTTATAACACCCCGTCGTTTTTGCGTCGGGGGTTAAAAAAACTACGGGAATCACCTTTTATGAGGTCCACTTTTACCTATATACGTATTTTAATAATATGCATATTGTTATATGTACATATACAGTGTGTCCGGGATCGAACTAGCGATATTTTAGGGACATATTCTACAACTCATTACCTTTCTGAAAATACCACTTAATAGGGCCTGCCCCCCTCCCCCTCCCAGGGACAGCCATTTCAATTTGGTGTGCGTTTTTGTGGGTATGTGCGCACAAAAAATGTAATAACTCGAAAGTCTGCTGATGCACTGGTCTTCAAATGACCTTATTCGATTGGATACAATATTCTCCATCACTAAATACCAAACAATAGAATAAAATGTTAAAGTAACTCGATCAAAAATGCTTCGGAAAAAAAAATTTTTAAAAAATATTGAAAACTACCAGTTTTTGCTGCATTTTGCAAAAACGAGGTCATTAAGACCACATTATTAAGTATTAAATCGACAGCTTTTGAGATAAGCAACAAAACGACATAAAAAATTTGACTGTAAGTTACTTACTTCTGAAGATATTGGTAATTGTAAGTACTTCGTCCCCAAGCATGAATTACGAGTATTGAACCCTTTAAGATTCATCATTTTTTTACTACAAATAAGGTAAAAAAATCTTAACTTTATAATTTAATTTTTGTTAGTTATAAACTCAATAACTCAATAACTCTGATTTGTGTATGTGACACAAATCAGATATCCTAAAAACTAGGTTATTTCCACCACAAACCGAAATTACCACCTCTGTTCTGTTAGCTAGTTGCTTCATGTTGGGAGGATCGTTGGATCATGTCCAAATACAATCTTATTTTATCTGCAACGGACAGGATCGTCTCCAATAATTCTTTTCTGGTATTTGGTACCATATAAAAGACCTTCTGCTTCATAGGTCCTCATAAAAAGAAGTCCAAAGGTGTAAGGTCTGGAGAATGAGGTGGCCATCCCATTGAATTGCAGCCACGTCCGATCCAAGGCAAATAGTTGGCATCTGAATGCTCTCTTATGGCTATAATAATACCGAGTAGGCATGTCTTTAAACTTAGCAAACTTCACAAACCTGAATCACAAACAAAAATGAATAATAACTTAAGTAGCGATCATAACGCCTCCTCGCCAGGAACAACAAAATACAGATATTTCAATTTTTTATACGAATTTTTAATCAATTGAAGTAGGGGTCCGATCCTTAGTTTTAACCTCATTCACTGACTAATCAAAAACAATATTATTATTACCTGATCGCCTGAGGTATGCGATGGAAACCCACATTCGAATAACATAAGAACTTCCGCGCTCGCGGTTAAGTTATGTTTAAATAATAATATCTCCAAAAGTAAATAACTTACAGTAAAAAATTTTATGTCGTTTTGTTGTTTATCTCAAAAACTGTCGATTTCATACTTAACAATGTAATCTTAACGACCTCGTTTTTGCAAAATGCAGCAAAAACTTGTAGTTTTGAATATTTTTGAAAAAATAATTTTTTTCCGAAGCATTTTTGATCGAGTTATTTTAACATTTTATTCTATTGTTTGGTATTTAGTGATGGAGAATATTGTATCCAATCGAATAAGGTCATTTAAAGACCTGTGCATCAGCAGACTTTCGGGTTATTACATTTTTTGTGCGCACATACCCACAAAAACGCACACCAAATTGAAATGGCTGTCCCTGGGAGGGGGAGGGGGGCAGGCCCTAATAAGTGGTATTTTCAGAGAGGTAATGAGTTGTAGAATATGTTCCTAAAATATCGCTAATTCGATCCCGGACACACTGTATATACTTATTCGACCATTAAGATTTGACTAATGTAGGTACACGTGGGTATACACCTCTAATGCTTGCCTGTACTGAATTTCCACATTTCTAAGGTCAAATGAGTATTAGTATTCGGGGGTCGCGGTCTAGATATGTAAATACGATTGATTGTAAATAAGTTGAATAGCCAAATGTATGTATATTTATTTGATGAACACTAGCTGAGCTCCTCGACTGCGAGCGCGATAAATTAGGTTTTTGAAACATCCCGTGGGAACTCTTTGCCGGGATAAAACGTAGTCTTTCGGTGCAGCGGTTAAGTTGTGAAAATAAAATTATCAGACAGACAACCAGACAAACACACTTTTACATTTCATCATCATCACCCATTACCGGCTCACTACAGAGCACGGGTCTCCTCTCAGAGTGAGAAGGGTTTTGGCCATAGTCTACCACGCTGGCCAAGCGGATTGGCAGACTTCACACACCTTTGAGAACGTTATGGAGAACTCTCAGGCATGCAGGTTTCCTCACGATGTTGGAAAACATCGTGAGGAAACCTGCACGGAACGTGCGGAACGGAACGGAACGAACGGAAATTCACCGTTAAAGCAAGTGATATTTAAATACTTAAAACGCACATAACTCCGAAAAGTTAGAGGTGCGTGCCCCGGGATCGAACCCACGACCTCCGATTAGAACTCGGTTGTCCTAACCACTAGGCTATCACAGCTAACTTTTACATTTGCAATATTATAAATCAACTAGCTGATGCCCGCAACTTCGTCCACGTGGATTCATATAATTTTCTTACAAACTTTCAACCCCTATTGGGTTGAACTTTCAAAAATCCTTTCTTAGCGGATGACTACATGATAATAGCTATTTGCATGCCAAACAACCCTATCCGTCCAGTTATTTGAGCTGTGCGTTGATATATCAGTCAGTCAGTCAGTCACCTTTTCCTCATATATTTTCTGATAATATGTAGGTAGGTACTATGGATTAATTAGGCATTTCATGAAATTATTTAAGACTGAGACCTTACTTAACAATTTTATCTTAGGAGCAAAAAAATAAAACCAGGGTGCGTTTTTTTTCAAAAATGATGCAAACATACTAATTTCAAACTAATTTTTACGATTGATGTTACCTATCTGCTTTAACATACAATTTTATTGTAATAAACCCTGAATTTCATAACCAATCCAAAAAGATAGATATTTATCGTCAAATAACTCATTGAAAAGTTGTGTTTGCATACCTAATTATGTGCCAAAAGCTTCGATTTCCACAAGAGACAAGACTTTTAAGTGTATTATATCTACAGAGTTATCTGATGGGTCTTTTATGGTTTGATAAGAAATTCAGGATAAGTAATTCCAATTCTTGATGTAAAAACAAATCTTGTAGACGTATGTTTGCATCATTCTGACAAAAACGCTCGCTGGCTCGATTTTTTGCTCCCAAGTGTAGGTGTTATTATTGTTAGATCCAACGTTTAGATTATGCACGTTCTTGTACCCAAAACGAATCAAATTAATGATTGAACATGTGCATTTTGGCGGTCTACAATTATTGTAATAAATTATTTTATCATCACAATCTCCTGTCGTAATTATATGTAATAAAAATGTATGTTGCACAGAATGGCATTCTCAAATTAGTTATTAAGACCTGCACCGGCAAGTTGGAGAAACGATTTATTAAAATAGGATTAGAGGTCTGCTGAATTTTTTACGCAATCCAAAAAAGGTAGTAGGTAGGTACTTACCTACCTTAACACGATTTCGTTTATGTATGTGCCTACATTCATTAGATACGACTTTGATTAGTTAGCCGTAGAGTTGAGATAATGGGGTGACTCCTGTAATGGACACCACGGATTCTATATATTTTGTTTTCCGACGTCGCTTAATAAATCTAGCTTGTAATGTTGAGGACTACTTCAACGTAACAAACAACAACAACAAAGTACAGTATATAAGTATAAGTAGATACAATATTACAGTGCTAAAGTAGGTACTTACATGTTTATTTGTGGAGCCATGGTTTTTAAACGTTCGAAAAAAATTACGGTAAAAGCTTAGGTTTTCACATTGTTCGGTGTTTCGTGTTTGCAAAGTGTGATGACAACTGGGTTCTTTACGGTATTGATGCGAAATTGTGTCTGTTTGTTATCTTTTCGTCTAATCTACCGCTGAAGTGATCTTGACTAAGGCACAGACATAATATTGCATCCCTGAGACGAACGTAGAATACTTTTATCTGAGAGGATCAAAGAGTTCTTACTTCTTACGAGTTCTAGGTAGGTACGCAAATGAAATCGCGGTCATCACCTAACAGCTATCAGCTGTTACTTCTTCTTCTTCTTCCGATCCTTATCCCACGTTATGTGGGGTCGGCACAACATGTATTCCTCTTCCACTCACTTCTATTATACGTCAGCGCATCATTTACTCCTTTTATGCGCATATCCTCTTTCACACACTCCATCCATCTTTTCTTTGGTCTTCCTCTACTCTTTTTTCCCTCCACACGCATGTCTAACATTCTTCTAGCAATATGGTTCTCTTCCCTCCGCATTATATGACCATACAATGCCAACCTACTTATTACTCCTCATCTTTTCTGTCACTGGTGCTACTTTCAAACTTCCACTTATATATTCATTCCTTATCTTATCCATTCTTGTCACACCACACATCCATCTCAACATTCGCATTTCGGTCGCATGTACGGTTCGGTCATCCGTTCCTTTTACCGCCCAACATTCTGAACCATACAGTGTGACAGGTCTACTCTAACGGCTGTCTTATATATTTTCCCTTTAAGTTTAAGGGGCATTCGTGGGTCGCATATCACCCCTGAGACCTGTCGCCATTTCATCCATCTCGCATTCATTCTTTTGTTCACCTCTCGATCAATATTGCCGTCGTTCTGGAAGAGCGAACCGAGGTACTTAAAATCGGAGCAGACAGGTAAGGATACCCCATCTAAGGCAATTTCAGAGAAACCAGAAAGGCCACCAAAGTCACAGAACAGGTGTTCTGTCTTAGTTCAATTTAGTATCAGCTGTTACTTAGTCTACCTCAATTGCTCTACTTAACTAACCTAGCTAACAAATAAATAACGTTACTGTGTCTGTCTGTCTGTTCGTTTATCTAATCTTCCGAGTTAAACGTGAACCGATTTTGACGTTCGCGTTGCTCTCTTGATAGTTAGGATTACACAGTGAGTGATCGAGGCGACTTTTTATCCCGGAAAATCAAAAAGCCTAAATCCACGTGGATGAAATCAAGGTCACGGAGTCATGACTCATGATCGTGATTTTTAACTTTTGACCGTGACCATGAGTATTTTTTACTATCAATGGGTCATGAACTCATGATCCATCAGATAGTAAGAAATAAAAATAAGGAAGTGCCTGCCTTTAACGGCGGTGTATGTTGTAAGCAAAAAAGAAGAAAAAATAAATTAATTACCTACTTATGAATAATAATTCATTCACTGTTTATAATTTAGAATAAACGAGATAATGCTTGCCACTTCGTCTGCGTCATGGAATTAGGTTTTTTAAAATCCTGTTGGGACTACTTGCTTTTCCGGGATAAAAGTTACCTATCTCGATTTCCGGGACGCAAGCTACCTACCTCTGTAACTTTCGTAGATATACATTGGTTAAACGGATGGACTTTTAAGAATCCCGTGGGAACTCTTTAATTTTCCGGGATAAATAGTAGCCTATGTTCCTCCCCGGGATTTAAGCTACCTCTGTAATTAGTGCACCATCCCGTTTTTCTACTCTTCTCCTCTTGCCATAGGTTGTCTATGGCGATAGGTTGTCTGTGGGAGATCGCTCTAAGCCATTGTTTCCTAACCTGTGGTCCGCGGACCCCTGGGGGTCCGCGAGCGTCTATCTTGGGGTCCGCAAGCGCTGTGAGCGCCGCGAAAAATTGGATAGCAGATCCTTTCACCACATATGTTTCTGATATAACTGGCTTGACAACGGTGCAAGAAAACCAATTAATAGAAATATCGTGTGATTCTGCCTTGAAACGTAATTTCAAAGAATGCTCCTTGTGTAGTTTCTGGGTGAATAACTTATAATATCAACCCGGACATTTCTAACTTAGTTGCAAAAAAGCAGCACCAACCTTCTCATTAATATTATTTTACGAAAAAGTTTTGTTTTTTTATTTAATGAAGGAATACTAAAATATAATATTGTCCGAAAAAATTTTTTTCACCTTTTTTTTTCATTCAGGGGTCCTTGGCATTATGCTTGATTTCCTTAGGGGTCCGCGGCTAAAAAAGGTTAGGAATCGATGCTCTAAGCGATAGCTAATACGGCCTTTGCATGCAAAACTGTAGTGCCTAAGCTCTCTTCAACTGTACTTTTTCTTTGTGTAGAATAAAGTATTATTCTATTCTATTCTGTATCAAATTTCAACAAAATCGGTTAAACTGTTGGGTAGTGAAAAGGTAGAAGACAGACAGACAGACACACTTTCGTATTTATAATATTAGTATGGATTAGTTAGAATATTGAAGCACTTTCTCTATCAAGCGTATGTTAGAAAGGCGTTATGCAAATTATGCGCAAAATGTAAATCAATCGATATTTATAGAACTCAGGCTTTCGACTCTTAACTGGAACCACCGACAATTTAGACATTGCCCGCGACTTTGTCTGCGTGGAAGAAGATTTGTTTGTTTGTTTGTTTTCGTTTTTAACCCCCGACGCAAAAACGACGGGATATATATAAGTTTAACGTGTCTGTGTGTGTGTGTGTATGTGTGTGTGTGTCTGTCTGTTCCCCTGTAGCGCTCAAACGGGTGATCCGATTTGAATGCGGTTTTTTCTTTGAAAGGTGAATTAGTCGAGAGTGTTGTTAGCTATGTTTGATAAAAATCGATCCAAGATATAGCCGCCGCTACAAAATGGCGGATTACATATTTTTTCACAACTCCCTTAATATGGGTATCAAATGAAAGGGCTTAACTAGTAGAATAACATTATGCAAATTCAAGATGGCTGCCGCCACAAAATGGTGAATCTCGGGGGTTTTTTAAATTTTTAATTTATACTTGTCTATAATTGCAGACAATTGGAGAGGTTTGGAAAAGCTTAAGAAATAGGTAAGTTAAAGGAAGATGTTTAAAAGTGCTATACCTACAGACTGCAAATTGAAATTGCCATAGATACAATATATCCGCCATATTATGTTCCATGGTGTTTTCCATGAGATGAGAGATTGTGATCATGTGCAAAAAAAAGCTCTCAGTACGAAAAAAAACAATAAAAACAAAAAGTTTCGACCTTCGTTCTAGGTTGCTGCTGATCAATTTGGAGTGAAGTGACTGGAGCATTGGTCTTTAATTTGTCTAAGAGTAGGAAAATTCCACTTTCAAAATACACATGACAGGTCAGAACCGACGTTTAGATAATGATACAGGATGTTATCAAAGATGTTATCCATATCCATGGGCTTATATTATTTAAATGCAAAAGTAACTCTGTATATCTGTCCGTCTATCTGTCTGTATGTTACGCTTTCACTTAACGCCTAAACCGCTGCAACGATTTTGACGAAATTTGGTACAGTGATAGACTAAAATTTGGAAAAAGACAGGTTTATTTTTCTCCCGGAAATCCTAGAGTTCTCAAGGGATATTTGAAAAACCTAAATCCTAGAGTATGAAGTCGCGGGCATCAACTAGTATTAAACTAATTATTATCATATAGATTCTAGAATATTCATATTTTTGTTATATTGATAGTTCAATGGGTTCAACATGGTACAACATCAGTGGGTTGAACCCTTCTCAATTAACCTCTTTCAAGGCCATTATAGTGAGAGGCGAAGACGTGGCGCGGACACATGTCTGCTCCATAGATTTTGCAAGACTACGTCTCTGCCAGTTACTGACACTTAAGTAGAAAGACCGTGCCTAAGAGGAAGGATCCAAATTTATACCCTATTGAGTATTGCCCCTGCCGACAATTTCTTTTTTGACGATTTGTGATGTGGATAACGTCTTTTATAAATCAATGAATGCCGGCCGCACGCACGAAAAAGCATGACTCATTGTCACGTACCGCGTGCAAGCGAGAGTGCGGAACAAGCGATAGAGAAGGCATGATCGGTTGGCATAGCCGAGCGTGCAAGCGAGAGCGCGGAACAAGCGATAGATTGGCAAAGTTATCACGTAAAATTATCGTCCGTAAACCGACTTTACAGACAACCAATTTAAAAAAATAATAATATCTAGGTATTAGCCATGAATGCCATGAATGCCATGATGATATTCCCTTTTCCCCTCCAATTGAGCAAAAACTTGTACTAGGAGTGGGTACGACAATATAGTGTAACGGATGGGGTTTTTGATCCGCGCCCGACTACCGTAATTGCGCTATTGAGATTGTAAATATAATATAACTAGCGGACCCGGCAGACGTCGTCCTGCCCGCTATTAGCGCCACCTACCGGGTCCAATTTTTCTACTTATAAACCTTCCTCTTGAATCACTCTATCTATTAAAAAATACCGCATCGAAATCCGTTGCGTAGTTTTAAAGGTTTAAGCATACATAGGGACATAGGGATATAGGGACAGAGAAAGCGACTTTGTTTTATACTATGTAGTGATTATGGTGACTGAACTATTCCAATGATCTTTTTATTCACTCGTGTAGGAAATACAAATTCCTACTAAGTAATACCTAAATCGTTGCGAAAAGTTGCATTTATTGTGAACCATGACCAAAAAACAGTAACAACAACTTGTCTAAGCAAGATATGAGAAATTACCATAACCTGAGAGTTTGACGTAATATAAAATAGTCACAATACTGGTTTGTTTTAAAATTTAAATCGATTCCGGATCACACATTTGGATTCATTGTGAAAAATTGAGAAAAAACGCATAAAAGAATTGACTCAAATTAATGTATCATATTTCCTACTAAAACACTGCTTCCTGATTATTTTTACGAATACTTACTTTAGGGTTTCAAATTTGATTGTTTGTGAAGATTTTAGATCGTTTTTAGATAAATCTCCACGCAATATGCGGTAACTGTATAATTTTGGGATCCCAACGTGATTCATGATTCATGGTCTAGGTATTTATTGTGCGAATATCATGAATCATGAATCATGATTCATGATGCATGTTGGCCGTCTTCGCGATGATGTACGGTTCATACAAACGTTACTATTATGAATTAAGTATACCTAAATAAAATGTCACTAGTTTAAGTTATGCCGTCTCCAGACCTCATGAGCATGATCAGTGCGATACATCTCCCTCGAGCAAGAGCGAGAGTTTGCAACGTTTTGTCGATGAAAAAGGCGCGCAAAAGCTTATTAAACAAGTATAAATTAAAAATTAAAAAAAAAACATACACACGCACACACGCGCGCACGCACGCAAGCACGCACGCACGCACGCACACACACACACACACACATATACACACACACACACACACACACACACACACACAGACACGTCAAACTTATAATACTCCGTCGTTTTTAACCCCCGACGCAAAACGACGGGGTGTTATAAGTTTGACGTGTCTGTGTGTCTGTGTGTATATGTGTGTGTGTGTCTGTCTGTTCCCCTGTAGCGCTCAAACGGGTGAATCGATTTGAATGCGGTTTTTTTTGTTTGAAAGGTGAATTAGTCGAGAGTGGTGTTAGCTATGTTTGATGAAAATCGATCCAACATGGCCGCCGCTACAAAATGGCGGATTACATATTTTATCACAACTGCCTCAATATGGGTATCAAATGAAAGGACTTGACTAGTAGAATAGCACTATGCAAATCCAAGATGGCCGCCGCCACAACATGGCGAATGTCGGGGGTTTTTTAAATTTTTAATTTATACTTGTGAATAGAAGTAGGCGTTATTTTGCGGAATTCCATGAGTAGCCGACGAGGCAGGACTCAGAATTGCCGGCTACGTGTGAACTATGAACATCGATGTACATGAAGTCTATGAGGTACAGTCTAAGTGAGGCAGAACTTTTTAGAGGTCCCGGTATACAAACATTGTTCTGCCAGTCCACAGATTTTGCTAGCAAAATTTTTTCCTTGTCGGAAAATTAAACTGTCAAACGTCAGCCATTCATTAAACTCGTTTAATTTTTTTGTGATAAGACATGTTTAAGACCACAGATAAGTACCTGCTCTGTGGATAAGACCATATTTTTTTACTTATTTGCAGTGATTAGATATGTATAATATTATTAATTAAGCTATAAGCCTATTCTCACACGGAAATATCAGTTTTCAACACCCACGGAAATTATCGCGTTGGCTCATAATATTTCTGGTTGACTCGCCGATTAAACAGATTTTTAACCCCCGACGCAAAAACGACGGGGTGTTATAAGTTTGACGTGTCTGTGTGTGTGTGTGTGTGTGTGTGTGTGTCTGTTCCCTGTAGCGCTCAAACGCGTGGACCGATTTGAATGCGGTTTTTTTGTTTGAAATGTGAATTTGTCGAGAGTAGAATAGCACTATGCAAATCCAAGATGGCCGCGACCACAAAATGGAGAATGTCGGGGGTTTTTTAAATTTTCAATTTATACTTGTCGACAAGTTGCTTTGTGAGAGTTGCTATAGAAATCATGCTTTGTGATAGGATTCTACCCCTTACAAGGCTGCCAAAGCCCGCCTGAAGGAGCTGGAATCCTGCTCCTTTGAGGAGGAGGCTAACGCCGATAAGGCGCAACGTATCGCCCCCCCTCTGACGAGGTCAAGGACTCGGTTCCAGAAGCCAGGTGGGGAGGCCCGGGAGCGGAGCACTAGTTCCGTGGCGGACTTGGCCCCAGAAGTAGTCGATGAGTGCGCCCCCTCAAAGGACCACCTCATCGACAGGGCCACAAAGGCGGTCTCCATAATTGAGGAGGAGACCAAGAGGTCCACAAACCTGAAGGGCGGAGTTAGGGGGGCAATAAACCGGGCCACCAAAGATATACAGGTGGCCATGGATGCCCTCCAAAAACTGACGGCGGACGAGGAGGCCCGTAGACTCTGGGCAGATAATAAAAGAATGAGGCAGGAGTTGGCCGCCTTAAGGGCGGAAGTCAAGGCCCTCCGGTCCTCGTTCGCGGCAAGGGAAAAGCCCTCCGCGCCGGCGGTTCAGCCTGCCACAGACATGGATGCCCAGATCCCCCCAAACCTTTGCGAGGTCTTGGAGACCCTGAAGAGGGATCTCTTCGTCTCCATCGGGGGGATGGTGAATGACCGCCTCGGGGAGCTTGAAAGACGGCTCCCCCGGGAACCCGTGCTGAGGCCGCCACTTGCGGCGGACAAAAGGGGGTCGGAGAATACAGCCCGCCGCCCTCTTGATGAGCCATCTGCGGGCCCATCGCCGGCGCGTCCAGCAAAAACGCGCTCAGCGGCAGCGGGTAAGAAAGGAAGACCTGCTCCCACTCTCGCGACGCAGGAGCAACGGCGCGGCGTTTCACCGCGCGACGCTGAGCCGCAGGATGCTGAGGCCACGGCCCCAAACCCCCCGACCTGGTCAAAAGTGGTCGGGAGGAAGGCCAAGGCCAAGGCCAAGGCCAAAGCTAATGCCGCAAAAGGCGCCGCGCCCAAACCCGCTGTCCCTGCCAGCACAGTTAAGGCCGCACCAAAAACGAAGAAGGTGAAGCTGACCTCCCCGAAGTCGTCGGCGGTGGTCATCTCACTGAAGCCGGAGGCCGTCGCGACTCAGACATACGCGACGGTCATGAAGACGGCTACCGCTGCCCTGGCTTTGAGGGAGGTCGGCATGGACCACGTCCGGGTACGTAAGTCGGCCACTGGGGCTCGAATTATCGAGGTCCCGGGGGCCGATAGCTTCAAGGTCGCAGACGAGCTAGCCGGCAGGCTACAGGGTCTAGTCGGCGAATGGGTAACGGTTTCCCGGCCTATGAAAACCGCTGAACTACGTCTGGTGGGTCTCGACGAGTCCGAAAAGGGGAGCGTCCCACCCGATCAGGTCAGAGCCGGCGCCATCCGGATGGGGCCCAGTGGGACTGGGTCAACCCTGGTCCGTTGCCCGGTGACCGCGGCGAAGACGCTCGTCGCAGAGGGACGAGTGGTCATCGGGTGGTCCTCGGCGCGGGTAACGGCCCTGGAGCCCCTCCCGATGCGCTGCTTTAGGTGCATGGGGCTCGGCCATACGCGGGCGCTCTGTCCGTCGGCCACAGACCGTAGTAGTCTATGCTACAGGTGTGGCAAGGACGGACATAAATCGGCATCGTGCTCGGCCAACCCTAGGTGCGCAGTCTGCGCGGACATGGGTCGCAAGGCCGGGCACGTCATGGGTGGGCCGAAGTGCTCGCCACCGCCGAAGAAAGGGAAAGAGGCCCCGTTGACCCAGGCCTCTGAAACTAGGAGAAGCCCACAGGAGCCGGCTCTGGAGGAGGTCGCCATGGAAACGTAATGCCAATACGCCACGGCGAATTCCTCCAGGCGAATCTGAACCACTCCGCCCGTGCTCAGGATCTCCTGATGCAGCACATGGCGGAGTGGCAGATCGATGTGGTGGCAGCCGCGGAGCCCTACTTCGTGCCCCCTCAGCCAAACTGGGCGGGGGACGCGGAGGGCTTGGTGGCCATCGCGGTTCCGGCGCATGGGCCACCACTGGTTCCGAGGCGAAGCGGGCAGGGGTTCGTGGCGGTTGGGTGGGGGGAGGTGGTAATCATTGCTGTGTACTTCTCCCCCAACAGACCCCTGTCCGACTTTGAGGCATTTTTGCGGAGCTTGGAGCCAGTGGTGCGAGGGGCGGCCCCAGCCCAGGTGATCCTGATGGGGGACCTGAACGCGAAGTCTGCCGCGTGGGGGTCCCCCATCACGGACCCGAGGGGGGTTGAGTTGGGGAACTGGGCCGCAATGGTCGGCCTGGTGCTCCTCAACCAGGGACGCGTCATGACCTGAGTCCGACGGCAGGGGGGGTCAATAGTGGATGTTACATTCGCTACCCCTGCCGTTGCGGCACGAACGTGGGACTGGCGCGTCCTCGAGGACGCGGAGACTCTGTCAGACCACCGGTATATTCTGTGGAGGGTTTCCGCGTCGCTCCCGCCGCCCCAAGGCCGGAACGGGAGAGAGGGAGGGGTGTTCCCGAGGTGGGCACTGACCCGCCTAGACCGAGACATGGCGGAGGAGGGCGCCATCATCGAGGCCTGGAACACTGCTCCCCTGGCCTCGTCGGGGGTAGAGGAGAGAGCGACAAGTTTTCGCATCGCGCTGATGCGGGTGTGCGATGCGGCGATGCCCCGGACGAGGCGGCTGCCCGCTCGAAGGTCAGTCTACTGGTGGTCGCAGGAGATTGCAGCCCTCCGCGACACCAGTAACCAAGCGCGCCGGACCTACACCCGATGTCGCCACAGAAGGCCCGTGTCCGCGGTCGAAGAGGCTCGCCTCTACACGGAGCTCCGGGAGGCGAAAACGGCCTTCCAGGTGGCCATCGCCAATGCCAAGGACTCCGCTCATAAGGAGTTCTTGGCAACCCTGGACAGGGATCCGTGGGGCCGGCCATACCGCATCGTAAGAGGCAAGATGCGGAGCGCCCCCCCATGGATTCCATGGAGCCGGAGCTCCTCGACCGGGTGGTGTCGGGGCTCTTTCCAGTCCTCGGGCCCCTGCTGTGGAACCTGGGGTTTGACTGGGCCATCCGTCCGGTTCTGCTTCCCCGGATGGCAATCGTTTGCTACGCGGACGACACCTTGGTTGCCGTCCGGGGAAGCAGTTATAGGGAGACTGCGAGGAGGGCCACGGTGGCCACCGAATTGGTGGTCACCAGGATTGAGATGTTGGGGTTGAAGGTGGCCCTCCCAAAAACCGAGGCAGTCCTCTTCGGCGGAGTGGGCTGGCGGCCCCCGGCACGCGCCTGCATCCCGGTATCGGGGGAGGCGGTCCAAATCAGGGCCCACATGAAGTACCTGGGCCTTGTTTTGGACCGCAAATGGAACTTTGAGGAGCACTTCCGCCAGCTCGCTCCTCGGGTGGTGGGGGCGGCTTCTGCGCTCGGTCGACTGCTCCCCAACGTGGGGGGCCCTGGGGCCCCGTGCCGTCGTCTTTTCGCGGGTGTCATAAGGAGCATGGCAACGTATGGGGCCCCCATTTGGTATGACGCTCTGCGTCCAAATACCAGGGCCCTTCTGCGGAGACCGCAGAGGGTGGTGGCGAACCGCATCTGCCGGGCCTACGCCACCGTATCCTTTGCGGCTGCCTGCGTTTTGGCGGGCACTCCCCCTTGGGAGCTAGAGGCTGGGGTGCTCGCCGAGGCGCACCGCGTCAGAGCGGGGAATCGGGCAAGGGGGGAGCGCCCGCCTCCAGAAGTGGTCAACCGAGCGCAGCGGATGGCTGCCCGCAGAATGCGAGACAGGTGGAAGGAAGACCTGGCGGATGTCGTCTATGGCAAGCGCACCATAGACGCCATCCGCCCGGTGCTGGAGCGGTGGTGCCGGTGAAGGCACGGGTCGCTTACCTTCCGGCTGGTGCAGGTGATGACCGGGCACGGATGCTTCGGCCATTACCTGCACAAAGTCGCCGGGAGGGAACCGACCCCGTCGTGCCATGAGTGCGGCGCTGGGGATGACACAGCTCAGCACACTCTAGAAGAGTGTAGCCACTGGGCCCCCCAGCGCCGCACTCTGGTGGCGACAATTGGCGGAGACCTCTCGCTGCCCGGCGTCGTATGCGCCATGCTGAGCAGCGAGGGGTCTTGGGATGCTATGGCCGACTTCTGAGAGGACGTTATCTCGCAGAAGGAGGCCGCGGAGCGGGCGCGCGAAGAGGCTCTCGACGCGCATCCGCTCCGGCGCAGACGGGGGGAAGAAGGCGGCGGTTATTCGCCGCTCGCCAGCTTCCCTCGGGAGACGGCGGGTAGCTATTGGGCTAGCTATCCGCCACTAACAGTCTCCTCACTGTCTGAGGGGGGGATCACGCTGTCCCGATCCCCTCCTCTTTAGCGCGGGAGCCCCAGCAGGTGGCCGGGGCGGCTGACAGACGCCTGGGACGTATACAACGGGTTCCCCAGGCGTCCAGCACAGTCAGCGAGAGGGAACAGCCGTGGTGGTTTTAGTTAGGGTATACCCACAGGGGGAGTCCCACATAACCCCCGTTCTGCCCAAAGAACGGGGGTACCTATAAAAGGTTTCCACCACGAAAAAAAAAAAAAAAAAAAAGGATTCTACCCCTAATCCGCCTGGCTAGCGACCGACCACACTTCAGCGGTAATTTGCCGCAAAGCATCCGAATTCCGATGCGTTCCAGCACCGAGCTGAATAGCCTTAGTCCTTCCTCAAAAGCCGGCAACGCATTAGTGGTTCCTCAGGTGCTGCTAATGTTCATGGGCGGCGGTAATCAAATAA
Source organism: Melanargia galathea (assembly GCA_920104075.1). NCBI lineage: Eukaryota > Metazoa > Arthropoda > Insecta > Lepidoptera > Nymphalidae > Melanargia > Melanargia galathea. The sequence goes on from OV049872.1 coordinate 14,208,799, forward strand.
CATCAAGTGACCCTCTTGCTCGTTTGCCCGCAATTATTATAAAAAAATGTTAAGTATATCATGTGATAACATCAGATGCGTCAGCGTTGAGGGGTGTAGATACCGTGTCGATCGTATAATAACCTCCTTTTTTTTAAGTTGGTTAAAAATGACAGCTACAGGTGTCACGATCGCATTCGCCTCTGATAGGCCGACACTGGCTCACTATTGACTAACCATAAATTCAGCCAATCACCACAATTGAAACTGTAGCTTTAATTGACGCAGATCGACTCACTGGGTTTAAGTAATTTGGTCGCCTCATGTGAGAATCGGCTAACTGTTCAGCTTTGATCAAAATAAGAATATTAATTAGAATTTGAAATCGTTTATTTATGCGGAGATCTAACTAGTTTCATTTCATCAATTAATTCTTATGACCGGTCCAGTTTAGCAAGTGTCTATTTGTGGACGGTCCAACTTTGTGTACAAGTTTATCATGCGAAATGTCTGTTTGTTTAATATTACGTTCTGATGGGCAGCGGAGTGCGTGCGTTTCAACGTGACGAAAATATTTGTGTTCGTCCGTCCGTGCGTTCAGTGTCCACACTTACGATTAGCGTCGATGAATAAGTTTCCTTGCTGCGTGACCTAAACTACGCTTATCTGTCTGTAAGTACTAGTCCATTTTTATAGGAATTATAATAATAATAATAGTCATTTAATTCAGGCATTTTCACCCATTTCAATAAAATTAAATACAAATACAAATGTACAAAAACATAAAACAAAAGAGTAGAACTAAAATAAAATATAAAAGAAAAGAAAAGTTAAACTAACTTTAAATTGCCCTCCACAAGGGGGTTCGTCTTGCTTATTAACAGTTTCTATCCCGATGCACGGCAAGCCAGTACTTTAGTATGGGATTCTCAGGGCACTCGGAACATACCCTGAGGATCTCGTTCTCAGAATCCCGGATGCGGGACCAAAAATCCGCAACCCGCGATCTGATAATCGCGAAGTAATCGCGCACTCCGGCCTCGGCGAACATGCTCGATGCACTATTTAGTGATAGAGTAGAGACGCAGTATTTAGGCAGTCTCTAGATTATGGGGATTTGGGTGACACGAACTGTACAAGTATAAATTAAAAATTAAAAAAACCCCCGACATTCGCCATTTTGTGGCGGCGGCCATCTTGGATTTGCATAAAGCTATTCTACTAGTCAAGCCCTTTCATTTGATACCCATATTATGGGAGTTGTGAAAAAATATGTAATCCGCCATTTTGTAGCGGCGGCCATCTTGGATCGATTTTCATCAAACATAGCTAACAACACTCTCGACTAATTCACCTTTCAAATAAAAAAAAACCGCATTCAAATCGGTTCACCCGTTTGAGCGCTACAGGGGAACAGACAGACACACACACACACACAGACGCGTCAAACTTACGCCCGTCGTTTTTGCGTCGGGGGTTAAAAATAAATATAATAGTCTTATTGTGGACGGGCGCGGTGAAATAAAAGTATGAAATAAAAGTTTTATAACATGGTAAATAAAACATGATCAGTAGGGCTATTCTCTAAAATACCATCTCGATATCGAAGCTCACTCAAGTGAATTAGCTCGCATTAGCTCACTTCGAAAGCAAACTCACTTCACCTTGGTTTGATATTCTATAAACATCTGCTACGCACTTGCGAAGTGAAGTGAGTTTGAGTGAGAAGACCTGTACTATCGAGTTTTACAAAATACAAATTAGCAAACTCATCTCGAATTCACTCGCTATAATTCGAAAATGGCTTTACAGAATAGCCCTGCAGCTGGGTTATTCTGTAACTTAGTTAGCAACTGAAAATAGTTGCCAACGAATTAGTTTGATATAAATTGCTGCTTTACTGTGGGAAATATAAAGTGTTTCATAATTTTACACAGTAAAGCAGCAATGTATATCGAACTAATTCGTTGGCAACTATTTTCAGTTGCTAACTAAGTTACAGAATAACCCCCCTGGATTCAGAGGTTTCGAAAAGCGATCAAATTGCCAATCGCCGGTGCAGAAAATATCTCGTGTACTTAAGCGCTAAGGAGCTCAGTTATAATATTCGTACTAAATTGAATTTTAAATAAAACAAAAAAAAATCTTACCCAACAAGTTATAGTATTTTTTATCTTATTATAACTGGAACACATGTAGTCCATAAAGAGGCATGTTGTATCGCAAATGAGTCAGTCAGTTGAGTGGAAATTATATTGCTTTGTTTATTTTTTCCATTGCGTAGATTGGTAGGTAGGTATGTGTATATTGATATGATTTATCTCCTTGCATTCCTATTAATGAGCTGGTTTGCATATCAAATAATTTGCATATAATAAACGCAATATTAATTAGTTAATTAGACTATTTCTTTTGTTGGAGTTTGCATCATTCGTGAATGGAATTCATTTGTTTTTCATTCTCTCAGCACGAGACCTTCAGAGCTTGCGTAAACGTGGTTCTAAGTAGAAAAATGTGGTGGAAAAAAATATAATATACCTTTTATACCTATTTATGGCTATCAGAAAAATATCTTCAGATAAATTAGATAGAAATTGTCATACTAAGAAATGTTCCTGTAATGGTTTCTTGAAGTCGATCAGCGTTGCGGCGTCGTCGAGAATCGAGATACAATACATATAGGTAGTATTAATATGGACCGATTATTATGAATAATGGCCAATAGCGACAGTAAAATTGTTAAATTTATTACTTTGACTGTACCATATTAATAATGCACGACTGGTCCGTGGTCCATCCATTTAAGAAATCGAGGTTTGGGATAGCTTGAATTTATCACTTTTTCCGGTGAGTATGAATAATGACTAACCTATCTTGGGCAAAATAATAAGACAGATGACCTGTAGTGTTTGATAACGTCTTAAAAATCGATGAACGTCGGTCGCACGCACGAAAAAGCATGACTCATTGTCATGTTCCGCCTAGCCGAGCGTGCAAGCGTAACAAAAATACACGCGTACTAACAGGCCGCTTGTTGTTGTCCCGTACAGGATGAGTTACATAGTGTTACATGATCAGATTTTATAGGAATAAAAACATAAGTAGGTAGTACACATTCCTTGAGCTGTAATAAAAGTTATCAAAGAGGTCGTGGGTTCCAGATATGAACAGTGCAGAGTTTGACAGGTCGCAGACAATATTAAATGGTGTCAAGGATATTATAACGAAGATCACGTTTTTAACTGACTTAAAAAAACGAGGAGTTTCATGCGAATTTTTAGGGTTTCGTACAAACTCAAATTGTAAAAAAGTAAAGCCTCCCCCACCCAGGTGCAATTTTATCACTCGCGTTTAAAAAATCCGTTAAATGCGACATCTTTTCATAAATATTTTATTATTGTGTGTAAAATCCCATACGTCCTAAATCCTGTGCTAAAAATGGATATATCGCAATATTGCAGTAAGTACGCAATAACGTGCCAACTTAAGAATTTGGGCTATTCCTAAGGTCGACCCTATTGAATAAACTTGATCTATATAATCTACAGTGTGTCCGGGATCGAATTAGCGATATTTTAGGGACATATTCTACAACTCATTACCTCTCTGAAAATACCACTTATTAGGGCCTGCCCCCCTCCCCCTCCCAGGGACAGCCATTTCAATTTGGTGTGCGTTTTTGTGGGTATGTGCACACAAAAATTGTAATAACTCGAAAGTCTGCTGATGCACAGGTCTTCAAATGACCTTATTCGATTGGATACAATATTCTCCATCACTAAATACCAAACAATAGAATAAAATGTTAAAATAACTCGATCAAAAATGCTTCGGAAAAAAAATATTTTTTCAAAAATATTTAAAACTACAAGTTTTTGTTGCATTTTGAAAAAACGAGGTCATTAAGACCACATTATAAAGTAATAAATCGATAGCTTTTGAGATAAGCAACAAAACGACATAAAAATTTTGACTGTAAGTTACTTACTTCTGGAGATATTGGTAATTATAAGTACTTCGTCCCCAAGCATGAATTACGAGTATTGAACCCAAATTTAAGATTCATCATTTTTTTACTACAAATAAGGTAAAAAAATCTTAACTTTATAATTTAATTTTTGTTAGTTATAAACTCAATAACTCAATAACTCTAAATAACTCAGATATCCTAAAAACTAGGTTATTTCCGCCACAAACCGAAATTACCACCTCTGTTCTGTTAGCTAGTTGCTTCATGTTGGGAGGATCGTTGCATCATGTCCAAATACAATCTTATTTTATCTGCAATGGACAGGATCGTCTCCAATAATTCTTTTCTGGTATTTGGTACCATATAAAAGACCTTCTGCTTCATAGGTCCTCATAAAAAGAAGTCCAAAGGTGTAAGGTCTGGAGAATGAGGTGGCCATTCCATTGAATTGCTGCCACGTCCGATCCAAGGTGAATAGTTGACATCTAAATGCTCTCTTATGGCTATAATAATACCGAGTAGGCATGTCTTTAAACCTAGCAAAATTCACAAACCTGAATCACAAACAAAAATGAGTAATAACTTAAGTAGCTATCATAACGCCTCCTCGCCAGGAACAATAAAATAAAATTTCAGATATTTAAAACCCCTACTTCAACTGATTAAAACTTCGTATAAAGAAGTTTTAATCAGTTGAAGTAGGGGTTTGATCCTAAGTTTTAACCTCATTCACTGACTAATCAAAAACAATATTATTATTACCTGATCGCCCGAGGTATGCGATGGAAACCCACATTCGAATAACATAAGAACTTACGCGCTCGCGGTTAAGTTATGTTTAAATAATAATATCTCCAAAAGTAAATAACTTACAGTAAATTTTTTTATGTCGTTTTGTTGTTTATCTCAAAAACTGTCGATTTAATATTTAACAATGTAATCTTAACGACCTCGTTTTTGCAAAATGCAGCAAAAACTTGTAGTTTTCAATATTTTTGAAAAAATATTTTTTTTCCGAAGCATTTTTGATCGAGTTATTTTAACATTTTATTCTATTGTTTGGTATTTAGTGATGGAGAATATTGTATCCAATCGAATAAGGGCATTTGAAGACCTGTGCATCAGCAGACTTTCGAGTTATTGCATTTTTTGTGCGCACATACCCACAAAAACGCACGCAAAATTGAAATGGCTGTCCCTGAGAGGGGGAGGGGGGCAGGCCCTAATAAGTGGTATTTTCAGAGAGGTAATGAGTTGTAGAATATGTCCCTAAAATATCGCTAATTCGATCCCGGACACACTGTATATAAAAATCTATATAAAAATCTATGTAAATCTATATAAAAATTTTCTGATTGTTTGTAAAGGTTGTTAAAAAAATTCTATACTTATCTATTTCTTCAAAAATTCTATTAATTTCGGAAAAGGATATTTTTTTTGCAATAACGCCCATCGTGTGTCCACAGTTTTTTATAAATCAGCGATTACCCTCCATAGAAAAAATTAGGTTAAAAACGAGTTTTTTTTTTAAACGATCGAATAATTAACTTAAACTTGACTAAATACCTATTTAAGTACGCATGTGTACGTTTTCTCCCGATGCATATGTACGGAAACTGTAAGTTTGACTAGAACTTATCGATTTTAGTTTAGGTTTACGAGTAGGTATACCTCCCGATTTTTCCGAGCTGTGGTCTTATAAGTGGGAAGTACCGGGTTCGATTCCCGACAGGGGCAATTTGGAATTTTATAATTTCTAAATTGTCTCTGGTCTGGTCTGGTGGGAGGCTTTAGTCGTGGCTGGTTACCACCCTTCCGGCAAAGCCGTGCTGCCAAGCGATTTAGCGTTCCGGTACGATGCCGTGCAGAAACCGATGAGGGGTATGCATACTTCTTCCAAGTTAGCCCGCTTCCATCTTAGAAGCGGGCTAACTTAGAAGAGGTACTTATGCATGCCCCATCATCATACAAAGGTACATCATCACTTACTACCAGGGGGGTTATTCTGTAACTTAGTTAGCAACTGAAAATAGTTGCCAACGAATTAGTTCAATATACATTGCTGCTTTACTGTGTAAAATTATGAAAACACTTTATATTTCCCACAGTAAAGCAGCAATGTATATCAAACTAATTAGTTGGCAACTATTTTCAGTTGCTAACTAAGTTACAGAATAACCCAGCAGGTCAGGAGATTGCAGTCAAGGCCTAACTTGTAGTTGAACAAGTATAAATTAAAAATTTAAAAAACCCCCGACATTCACCATTTTGTGGCGGCGGCCATCTTGGATTTGCATACCTAGTGCTATTCTACTAGTCAAGTCCTTTCATTTGATACCCATATTAAGGGAGTTGTGAAAAAATATGTACCTAATCCACCATTTTGTAGCAGCTGGACTAATTCACCTTTCAAACAAAAAAAAATCAGCCAAGTGCGAGTCGGGCCTCGCTCTTTCAGGGTTCCGTACATAATTATGAACAATATAATATTTTGGGTCTAAGAAATATTTAATTTCCGAGCTAGACATCGCAACAAACCGTGAAAGAAAAACCCAAAAAAATGTTCGTTTATTTTGGTCACAGCTTATAAACTATTTAATAAATCGTTGTTTTCAGTATTTGCTGTTTAAATAGAGCATATAGTACATAATATACTGAAATATCATATTCCCAACTAGTTTAGTTTTTGAGATAGCCCCCGTCACAAAAATGGTCTAAAACTGACAACTTTGATGGCCTCCCATTCCCTTATTTTTTGAGATAAAAATTAAAAAAATATATATTTGTACTCTACTTAATGAGCTCTAAACAATGATACCCCACAAGCCAGGGTAAAGAAAAATTTTTTTTTCCGGCTTTTTCATGTATGGGAGCCCCCCTGAAAAATAATTTAATTCAATTTCTAATTCAATATTTGATTTTGGGTTAACGTTTTACACTAAATACCAAAATTTCAGGTTTGTAACTCATTTCGTCTGCGAGCTAGAGACCTGTGACCGGCGGACAGACGGACAGACAGACAGACAGACAGACAGACAGACAGCCGAGTGACATTAATAGGGCTCCGTTTTTCACCCTTCGGGTACGGAACCCTAAAAACCGCATTCAAATCCGTTCACCCGTTTGAGCGCTACAGGGGAACAGACAGACACACACACACAAACACACACACACACACACACAGACACGTCAAACTTATAACACCCGGTTGTTTTTGCGTCGGGGGTTAATAAAAAAAAATTATGTGTACGGGGTACGTATTGTTTATTTATAAACAAAAAATACAGTGAGATGATGAAAAAATTGTTAGTCAATAAGTAGTTACAGGGTTTACTGCATTGATATCGCTTATCTACGTATATTGTGAAACGTGATTTTGATAACGTTACTTTTCATAAGAACTAAAAATTTCACACGACACGTTACGTTATCCACCAGGGCTGCCAAAAATTTGAAATATTTTACCAGTCTAAATACATAATTTGTCTTAGTATATTAGGTGCTTATATCTGATACACATGTTTAACGTATAATATGCATAGTACATAGGTATGTGTATGACTACATAGTATTAAAACAAAGTCGCTTTCTCTGTCCCTATATCCCTATGTATGCTTAAATCTTTAAAACTACGCAACGGATTTTGATGCGGTTTTTTTTAATAGATTGAGTGATTCAAGAGGAAGGTTTATAAGTATAAAAATTGGACCCGATAGATGGCGCTAATAGCGGGCAGGACGACGTCTGCCGGGTCCGCTAGTAGCGTATAAATTATACGCTATAGGATGGTGATTGAACCATCGTATAGCGTAGGGTGTCATTGTCAATGACCATAGCTGGTCACTGGGTCACTGAGGCCTTCTGCTAGGTCAGTCCTGCACTTTAAGAGCTTCAGTGTGATGCTCGCAATCATCTTATCCGCCATCATGGCTGACTCTGGTGCTGGTTTAATTACTAAATATTATCTAAATCAGTTTTAAGACTAAACTGATTTAACAGGTCTAATCCCTTTCATAATGTATCTTGAGGATAGGATAGACTATTTACGGCCTGTTTCACCACCTTCTGATAAGTGTTGGATAGCCTAAACGTAAGTTTTGTCACTTTCTTACTTTATGTCAAGTGACAAAGACAAAAGTTGTAGATAGCTATCTAATACATATCAGATTCAGAAGGTGGTGAAACAGGCACTTAGTCAAGAGTTTGTGACAGTTGGGGCACAAAGTTCGGAGAACCGATAGACGTTGGGGTCCCAAGGTGCTGGAGTGGCGATCTCGCACCGGAAAGCGCAGTGTTGGCAGGCCCCCCACTAGATGGACCGACGATATCAAACGAGTCGCAGGGAGCCGCTGGATACAAGCGGCACAAGACCGTGACGTGTGGAAGTCCCTTCAAGAGACCTATGTCCAGATGTGGACGTCTAGCGGTTGATAACGACGATGTCGACGACGAATAAGCACATAAAATCTCTTTGTTTAAATAATGTCGACATAATCAATCACCCTCCCTCCCTCATTAACCAAACTCGGTAGGTAGCCCTGGAAATGCTATTTTTGGAAACAATTCACCAATCATCATTGTTTTTAACCCCCGACGCAAAAACGACGGGGTGTTATAAGTTTGACGTGTCTGTGTGTGTGTGTGTGTGTGTGTGTGTGTGTGTCTGTCTGTTCCCCTGTGGCGCTCAAACGGGTGGACCGATTTGAATGCGGTTTTTTTTGTTTGAAAGGTGAATTAGTCGAGAGTGTTGTTAGCTATGTTTGATGAAAATCGATCGAAGATGGCCGCCGCTATAAAATGGCGGATTGCATATTTTTTCACAACTCCTTTAATATGGGTATCAAATGAAAGGGCTTGACTAGTAGAATAGCACTATTGCAAATCCAAGATTGTCGCCGCCAAAAAATAGCGAATGTCGGGGGTTTTTTAAATTTTCAATTTACACTTGTCGATCACTTCGTAATTCGATTTGCATTTGTTATATTACTATGCGTACCTATGCGGTGTATGGTCTGAAAAAGAATGTGGGAATGTTTTGAAAAATACGGGAAAACTTTGAAAATCTCCAAGAAATATAATCAGTATAATCTATTCTCCAAGACTTCTTCTTCATTTTCGTGCTATGATGTAAATTGTGAACTCTTGGGGTCGGTTTTCAATTGTTTTCAATATGCATATTATCATGATTTTCTTTGGATATAAGTAGATAGTTTTTTTTTGACGTTACTGCATCTCCGCTTGTTACCATTTCGCTTTTATTGGTTTCCCGTTAATACACGGATATTATATATGATTTTGTTCTTCTTCTTCTCGCCTCTCCACTATTGGAGGTTGGCCGTCATCCCGTCATATAATATCCTGACTTCAGCCAAACGGGAAAGTTGTGCTACGTTGGCTATCCCAGTCCATTCTCGGATGTTTCTAAGCCACGACTTTCTTCTTCTACCGACGTTTCTCTTTCCCTCAATTTTGCCCATCATGATGGTCTGAAGGAGACGGTACCGGTCATTTTTTTTATTTTTTTTTTATAGAAATAGCGGGCAACTGAGCAAGCGGGCCACCTGATGTTAAGTGATTACCGCCGCCCATGAACATTAGCAGCACCTAAGGAACCACTAATGCGTTGCCGGCTTTTGATGAAGGGGACTGGCTCTTCAGCTCGCTCCCGGAACACACGGATGCTTTGTGGCAGATTACGACTGAAGTGTGGTCGCTAGCCAGGCAGATTCGGGGTAGGATCCTACCACAAAGCGGTAATACCATCCAGATTACGTTGTGTGGTATCAGGCACAACGACCCGTAAAGGGGACTGAGAGCGTCAGGGCCTCGTTAGGATATAGGCAGGGTGCACCGCGCGCAGGTGAGGTTGACTTTGGCCACATAGGTGGAATTTGGGCCACTTACACCCCAAAGTCATGCCTGAAAACATGCCCCAAGTGACTGACCTTTCCGCGTGTGATGGTCAAAATTAGGTCACTATTTTTATCGATTTGTCTCAAGGACTTCGTCGTTTCTTATTTTTGGAACCACAATGTATTCGCAGCATTCTTCGATAGCACCACATTTCAAATGTCTCTAGTTTTTTGTGATAATTGTCTTTAATTGACCAAGTCTCACAATCATACAGAACTATCGGCCAGATGTAGCAATGGGGCATTCTCATATGCAGCTGTTTATTGCATACCTAGTATTTTTTTCCATTTTCATGAGTGATGCACGGTCAATTTCAATCTGGGTCTTTATTTCAGGATCTGGATCCCATTCTTCATTTACCCATGTACTTACTGAGGTATTTGTACTTTGAAATTCTTTCGAATGTTTTACCTGCAATAGTTATTATTGGGTTTTGATGCTGATTTCTTGATACTAACGTTAAATTAGTGATTGTAGTAATTTTTTTTGTAAGAAAATAATTTTCATTTCTTATGACCGGGCATTCGACCGCCATGTGACCATGATGAAAAGCAAAAAACGGGTGTCGATCCTTTAGTGCGGGTGTCATCTGGAATTTTCCATTCAACTGCCTCATGAGGATAGGATGTTTCTCGAAAAATTCACAATTCAGTTTTTACAAGAGATTCCTGGCTTACATGATAATAAACTCAGAGATTCCTGCTTTGGGTACCTACATGATAATAAAAACGCATTTTTAATTGTCATCAAAATTCAAAACAACGAAACCGTAATCAAAGTTCTGACATTTTGATAATTTATTGACCTTTAAAATTAAGTGTTATTTACCGAATGAATATAATTACTTTGGTCGGACGAGGGGTGGGAGCAGGTGGGAGCCCGCGACTTGCGAGCTTGTGGTTGTTTGGTGTTTCAAACAGTTTCAGTTAAGCCACTGCGCGTGTAAGCGTTGGCTGTGCGCATTCGAATTTGGAATATAGTCGAGTGACGCCGCGCTTTTTTGCCGTGCGGTTCGAATTTCGAAAGTTTACGTTTCGATTCGTGCGGAAAATAGTGCGTCTATAACAAAAATTGTGCATCGTTTTCTTGTTAAGATTTGGTGCATATTTTTGTTCGTGATAGTGAATTTTAGCAGTTCGTAAGGTAAGAAATCTCTTATAAATATTAATTTTTTATAAAAAACTAGTATATTAAATATGTAATGGTAATAGTAATCATGATGCTAAAAACAATTTATATTCCGTACCGTAAAACCGGGTAACTTCGCCCAACTAACCTAACTTTGCCCGACGCAGCACTTTTTACAAATGTTGAATAATCTGGAAAGATATTTTACTTACGTTTATTATTTAATCTGTGGTACAAAATTGAGTATATTTCTGGCAAAATTGCATAAGCAACTGTTACCAATTTCACTTCAGTTAGCAGTGAGCACCAGTCAAATTTGATGGTATAAAAAGCGGGCCAAAAATAGTGTAAAAAACTTTTGTTGTAACTCGCTTGGTAATTGCAACAGGTAAGTAATTTTTAAACTACAGTTATTTGATATCAAATAAACGATATAGATCGAATAATCAGCGCGGAAGCTATCTCAGTTTCAGAAATATGTTGGTGGGCAATGTTATATTGCTGTTTCGGACGCACATTTTATAACTTTGCCCACCAAAATATAACCCTTAGGGTTGTCACCTGTACAGTAAATTTAAATTGACATTAACAGTTACTTTCGTTTACGTTTTGTTTATCACAGTTCATTTTGGAACTATCTCTGTTGTTATGAGAAAGTTTTTATTTCTACAATATGATAAAACTGTAACAGATCCAATCCTGTACATTGAAGATATTTTGAATTTTTTTTTGAGGGCACTATAATCGATACTGAAGCCAAAAATATATACATATTTTTATTTTTGTCTGTCTGTCTGTCTGTATCTTGGCCGCGCATCACGTCGAAACTACTGAATGGATTCGAATGAAACTTGGCACGATTTGAGTTTACACTCCGAAATGGGAAGGACATAGGATACTTTTTATTCCGAAATTCAGCAAGGTTTCCTTGGAAGAGGGAATGAAAGTCTAAACGTGTATTTAGATGTAATTCATTAACGCGTAGTCTGATTTCATTCATTCTTTTTTTGTTAGAAAGGCGGTACTTTGAAAATTATCTCGTAAATATTTCAAGGTCATAGGTTTTTCTCATTATTCCTTAATACCTACCTACCTTAATAATAATTTTTGTGATTTTAACAAACTGACTGAATATTTTTGATTTAATTTTTTGATGATTCCTTACTAGAATGTTTTATTAGTATTAAGTTAAAATATACTTATTAAATTTCTTATAAGTAAATTAAAGATTTTTATAAGCTTCATTTCATATTTGTTTTAATATTTTTGGTTTGAAATTATAATAACTTACGTACCTTACCTTAAACCTGGTTAAGAATAAAAAATGACAACCCTAGCTTATCATTTTATTAGTATGAAAAGTTACAAAAAAATTATAGCAACTTTGCCCACTCAATTTTGGCAGCTAATATGAACATTTAAATGTTTAGTAATAAGATCCTATGTTACATAAACTATTTTTCTAAAGTAACCCTAAGTTTCATGACCTTACGGTTAAAAATATTGGAGTTATATAAGTTTTCCCAAAATAGGCAAAGTTGTAAAAAGTGATCAATTTTTGGCCCGCTCTCTAAATTTAGCTTTTTATCATATACATTTCCATTTGATTGTTATAGATTTTAATTATATGAAAAGAAGAGTACATTTAACAGTAGTGTAGCTCACAAACAAAGTAAAACTAATAATAGTTTTTTAAATATTCAACATTGAACCAAAAAACTTAAGAAATTCGGGCCAAGTTACCCGGGTTTACGGTACCTAATTACTAAAACCTTTGGAGCGCGTCAATACTTGAATTATTTATATTTTTGACGTAAATTTAAATTAGTTTGCAAGCCCGAGTCCGCATTAAAATATTATTGCCTATTCTAAGTAGTACGATTTCGTAATAATAACATATTTTTATAACGATCATTAAAGTGTAGTGAGTTAGTGCATTTTTTGTGTAAACATATTATAATTGTAAATTTTTATATATTTGTTAAAAGAACAGCTATAGGTAGGCCTACAGGGACAAAGTAAGTGGCCTGCGCGCCGTTCTAATTGATTTAAATAAATAAATAAATAATAAATAAATAAATAAATAAAGCTAGCGGATAATCTCTTTCACGTTCGTCGTAGGTACCTACTTTCTCACAACATTGAATTTTGCGTTGGCTGCGCTCGTTCCCATTTTGCTGTCAAATATATAAAGCCATCTATTCTATGTACATATCTATAATATAATAAAACTGTAACGGATCCAATTCTGTACATTGAAGATATTTTGAAAATTTCTTTTGGAGGGCACTCTATAATCGATACTGAAGCCAAAACTGCAATTTTTTTCATTTTTGTCTGTCTGTCTGTCTGTCTGTCTGTCTGTCTGTCTGTCTGTCTGTCTGTCTGTATCTTGGCCGCGCATCACGCCGAAACTACTGAATGGATTCGAATGAAACTTGGTACGATATAAGTTTATACTCCGAGGTAGGACATAGGATACTTTTTATCCCGAAATTCAGCACGGTTCCCTTGGGAGAGGGGAAGAAAGTTAAAACGTGTATTTAGCTCTAATTCAATAACGCGTAGTTCGATTTAACTCATTCTTTTTTTGTTAGAAAGGTAGTACTTTAAGTATTGTCCCGTAAATATTTCAAGGTCATAGGTTTTTTAGTTCAGAAATGACATACATTTATTTGGTTCAAATAACTTGGGACCCGGATCTTTGAACGTACGGCTTATTTTAAACTGGTGTACGTTTAGCGTTATGTTTGTCGATCTGTTTATTTGTTCCAGCTAATTTCCGAAACGGCTGGATCGATTTTGATGGAACTTTCAATGGCAGATAGGTGATGTTATATGGAATAACTTAGGCTACATTTAGTTTAGGTACACAAAAGGATTATGGGATCCAATCCGATCCTATATAAAAACCTATATAACCACGTGGACGAAGTCGCGGGGGTCAGCTAGTAGAACAATAATATTCAAATGCATTTCCGTTGACCGTTGACCCATTTACCATCATTTACTATTAGTCCAGTCAATTTAGACTTTCAAGGCTACAATAATTCCCACCTGGCTGAAAATTGGTAGGATTGTTCAAAACACTATTATAAATGAAATGTGAAAAGTCCTCATCGATCCGACATCTGGAAAAAAATTTACTCCTGGACACGCACAGTTTATTCACACTTGGCTAAAAATTTGTAGGATTGTTCGGGACACTATTACAAATGAAATGTACAAAGTCCTCATCGATCCGACACCTGTAAAAAAAATTACTTGGGGTCAAAGTTTTCACGGGAAGTTTTCAGCAAAACGGTAAGTATCTTATCATAAAATCATTTTAGACAAAATTGTAGATCAGGCGATTATCTATAAAAAATGTTTGAATACTTTTTTCCTAAGAGCCACTGTTTTTGAGATATAATGATTCAAAAAGATAAGTTTCAAATAAAAATCAGCCAAGTGCGAGTCGGGCCTCGCTCTTTCAGGGTTCCGTACATAATTATGAACAATATAATATTTTGGGTCTAAGAAATATTTAATTTCCGAGTTAGACATCGCAAGAAACCGTGAAAGAAAAACGCAAAATAAGTTCGTTTGTTTTGGTCACACCTTATAAACTATTTTATGAATCGTTGTTTTCAGTATTTGTTGTACAAATAGAGCATATAGTACATAATATACCGAAATATCATATTCCTAACTAGTTTAGTTTTTTAGATAGCCCCCGTCACAAAAATGGTCTAAAACTGACAATTTTGATGACCCCCCATTTCCTTACTTTTTAAGCAAAAAATTAAAAAAATATACATTCGTACTCTACTCAATGAGCTCTAAACAATGATACCCCACAAGCTAGGGTAAGAAAAAAAAATTTTTTTCCGGCTCCTTTCTCATGTACGGGAGCCCCCTTGAAAAATAATTTAATTCAATTTTTAATTCAATATTTGATTTTGGGTCAACGTTTTACACCAAATACCAAAATTTCAGGTTTGTAACTCATTTCGTCTGCGAGCTAGAGACCTGTGACCGGCGGACAGACGGACAGACAGACAGACAGACAGACAGACAGACAGACAGACAGACAGACAGCCGAGTGACATTAATAGGGCTCCGTTTTTACCCTTTGGGTACGGAACCCTAAAAATGAGGGACAGGGTTTCTTTTTTCCCGAAATTCTGATATTTATAATATTTTATATGTGTAAGTGTGTAACTTGAACACTTAACACATAAAATATTGGAAATATAAGAATTTCAGGTAAAAAGAAATCCAGTCCCTCATTTTTATTTCGACACTTAACTTTTTGAATCGTTATATCTCAAAAACGGTGGCTCTTAAGAAAAAAAGTATTTAGACATTTTTTATAGATAATTTTTTTTGCAGGTATCTGATCGATGAGGACATTTTACATTTCATTTATAATAGTGTTTCAAACAATCCTACCAATTTTCATCCAAGTGTGAGTCAACTGTGCGTGTCCAGGAGTAAATTTTTTTCCAGGTGTCGGATCGATGAGGACTTTTCACATTTCATTTATAATAGTGTTTTGAACAATCCTACCAATTTTCAGCCAGGTGGGAATTATTGTAACCTCACCCCTATTTTTTAGTCTAATTTGACTGGGCTATATAGAATAGGCTTGCTTATAGTATAGTTAAATAGGATGTTTCTGAAACAAAAACACGCTCTTTATCAAGATATATAGATATTTTATTTAAGTATATCATGTCTATTGTCTCTGTGTGAGTGTAGCTTACGCTGCACATATTTAAAACTCGGACCGAAACTCACTATAAGGAATACGGCCTCTCGAATAAGAAAAAATTCTTATATATATATATTATAGTTCTTGAGTTATTAAGGTCTGAAAAGTGCCATTTTTAACCCCCGACGCAAAAACGACGGGGTGTTATAAGTTTGACGTGTCTGTGTGTGTGTGTGTGTGTGTGTGTGTGTGTGTGTGTGTCTGTCTGTTCCCCTGTGGCGCTCAAACGGGTGGACCGATTTGAATGCGGTTTTTTTTGTTTGAAAGGTGAATTAGTCGAGAGTGTTCTTAGCTATGTTTGATGAAAATCGGTCCAAGATGGCCGCCGCTACAAAATGGCGGATAATATATTTTTTCACAACTCCCTTGATATGGGTATCAAATGAAAGGGCTTGACTAGTAGAATAGCACTATTGCAAATTCAAGATGGCCGCCGCCACTAAATGGCGAATGTCGGGGGTTTTTTAAATTTTCAATTTACACTTGTTATATTTCTCTTTCTTGATAAATAAAAAGGCAACATTGTTTTACTAGTCACAAACTGATGGGCATTTTCGCCTATAAAAAAATGTAGTCATTTTCCACATAGAGTGATTCGGTAAAATAAGTCCCTGATAAAGATATAAACAATATTTATTGCTTCACATAAATAGATACCTACCTACTAAAGAGAGGGAAAAGACAAGTGACAACCGTTAATACAAAAGCCCAAATTAGCCGGTTAATTTTTCGAGGCTTCATCGATGAGTCATTGAAAATGAACTGTCTAAACACCAACCGTTCATCGTTCACAGGCACTGTGCCATAGCAAATATCGTATTGTGCATCGTTCATCGTAATAATGAACGATGAACGGGGCACCGTCTAATTTGGGCTTTAGATTACATATAGGTGTATATGTATGTATGTATGTATAGGTATATTTTTATGCAACCTTCGGTGAAAAGAGTTCGCTGCCCAGACTAAAAAATAACAGAAGATCATTGATTTTTTTCACCTTATTTACATTAATAACGGGACTGTTCCGCGTCTGCGCAGGCCTTAAAAGGTGCATTTCATACGTTCATACGAATGCAATGGTGAGAAGAGACGCGGTCTTACATTTCGGTTTTTGATTTTTTATTTCAGTTTCATTCACCTACATATACAATAAGTACATATTATAATATATGCAGATATAGAGGCATGGCACAGGAGCGTGGTGGTTCTTTTCTTCAAAAAGGGTGATAATACCTTGCTGAAGAATTATAGACCCATCTCGCTGCTGAGCCATGTCTATAAGTTGTTCTCGAGAGTCATTACGAATCGTCTCGCTCGTAGGTTCGACGACTTCCAGCCTCCCGAACAGGCCGGGTTCCGAAAAGGCTTCAGTACCATAGACCACATCCATACGCTGCGGCAGGTTATACAGAAGACCGAAGAGTATAACAAGCCACTTTGCTTAGCGTTTGTGGACTATGAGAAAGCCTTTGATTCGGTGGAAACTTGGGCTGTATTGAGATCACTACAGAGATGCCGGATCGACTATCGGTATATCCAAGCGCTGAAGTGTTTGTACGAAAATGCCACCATGTCAGTCCGTATACAGGATCAGACTACAAGACCAATCCAATTGCAGCGAGGAGTGCGACAGGGAGACGTCATCTCCCCGAAGCTCTTTACCGCAGCATTGGAGGACGTCTTTAAGCTTCTGAATTGGAACGAACTTGGCATCAACATCAACGGCGAGTACATCACTCACCTGCGGTTTGCCGATGATATAGTCGTGATGGCAGAGTCTCTGGAAGATCTTAATACAATGCTCAACGACCTCAGCAGGGTTTCTCAACAGGTGGGCCTAAAAATGAACATGAGTAAGACGAAAATCATGTCAAATACTCATGTCCCGCTTCATCCGATAATCGTTGAGAACTCGGCGCTCGAAATTGTAGACGAGTATATATACCTAGGACACACAGTCCAGCTAGGTAGGTCCAATTTCGAGAAATAGGTCAACCGCCGAATCCAACTCGGATGGGCAGCGTTCGGGAAGCTTCGCGATGTCTTCTCGTCCAAAATTCCTCAATGCCTGAAGACGAAAGTCTTCGAACAGTGCTTGTTGCCAGTGATGACATACGGATCCGAGACATGGTCGCTAACTATGGGCCTCATAAGAAAGCTCAGAGTCGCTCAGAGAGCGATGGAGAGAGTTATGCTCGGAGTGTCTCTATGCGATCAAATCAGAAATGAGGAGATCCGTAGAAGAACCAAAGTCACCGACATAGCTCAACGGGTTGCGAAACTGAAGTGGCAATGGGCGGGGCACATAGTTCGGAGAACCGATGGACGTTGGGGTCCCAAGGTGCTGGAGTGGCGACCTCGCACCGGGAAGCGCAGTGTTGGTAGACCCCCCACTAGGTGGACCGACGACATCAAACGAGTCGCAGGGAGCCGCTGGATACAAGCGGCACAAGACCGTGGCAAGTGGAAGTCCCTTCAAGAGACCTATGTCCAGCAGTGGACGTCAATCGGTTGACAACGACGACGACGACGACATATTATAATATGATAAGGTATTTAAAGCAATAAAATATGCTAATTTCGAAAATGCTTAAAATTTTATCAAACAATGGTTTCTGAGCATAATAATGGTTTTAGTATAAAAAGTGCAGGTAGGTAGGTAATTATATGCGTCAAATACATAGCAATGTTCAGATTACAAAAACAATGATGGTGCAGCATGGTTGATGGTTGTTTAAAGTGTCAATTGACAAGTGTAAATTGAAAATTTAAAAAACCCCCGACATTCGCCATTTTGTGGCGGCGGCCATCTTGAATTTGCAATAGTGCTATTCTACTAGTCAAGCCCTTTCATTTGATACCCATATCAAGGGAGTTGTGAAAAAATATATCATCCGCCATTTTGTAGCGGCGGCCATCTTTGACCGATTTTCATCAAACATAGCTAAGAACACTCTCGACTAATTCACCTTTCAAACAAAAAAAACCGCACTCAAATCGGTCCACCCGTTTGAGCGCCACAGGGGAACAGACAGACACACACACACACACACACAGACACGTCAAACTTATAACACCCCGTCGTTTTTGCGTCGGGGGTTAATAAACGGTTAAAGTCATATTATTGGCTAAATACATAAACAAATTATCTTCTATACTTACATATAATAAAATCGTAGAATTGCCGTATCTGTACATTGAAGATTTTTGGAAAATAATAACTGAGGGATGTTAGGGATAAGTAATAGAACGAACAAAAGCTATTTTTGAAATTTTTGTCTGTTTGTCTGTTTATCTGTTTGTCTATATGTTTGTAATCATGCATCACGTAAAAACTACTGAATGGATTGAAATGAAACTCGGCATGATTTAAGTTCATACTATGGAGTAACATATAGGATACTTTTTATCCCGAAATTCAGCACGGTTCCTTTGGGAGAGGGGATGAAAGTCAAAATGTGTACTTAGCTGTAATTCGTTAATGGGTGGTCCGATTTCATTAATTCTTTTTTTTTTAAAAAGGAAATACTTTAAAGATTACTGGCTTATCTCTGAAAGGCTGGACCGATTTTGACGGGACTTTTACTGGCGGATGTTTACATTTTGATCTACCTAAACATCCGCCAATGAACTTTTAACAGTTTTTAGCAAGGTTCATAGCTCAAAGGAGCTTAGGAAAAAGAAAATGATTCTCACGGGATTTTTAAAAACCAATATCCACGCGAACGAAGTCGCGGATGTCCGCTTGTATAAAATAATTATTGGTTCGCCTGCGTTTCTTGTCCCAAATACTAATTAATAAGTTATTTAAATGTAAATAGTTTTACGAAGGATTGCGCATATATTGCAATCGACATATATAAATAAAATATAAGCGGACTTGTGGAGGGGTCAAGGCATAAAATACACAATAATATGACAGACGTTCGTTTTTACAGTTCTGTACCCAATAAAAGGCTAAAACGGAGCCCTGTTAATTTCACTCAGCAGTCTGTCGGTCCGTATGTCACGCATCATTGAACCGATTTTAACGTAATTTGGCACAGTGATAGCTTGCACCCCGGAGAGAGACTAGGCTAGTTTTTATCACGGGAAATCAAAGAGCATGGGGTTATTGAAAAATCTAAATCTATACAGACGAAGTCACGGGCATCAGCTAATAGACTGTATGATACATATTTATTAACATACTAGATGATGCCCACGGCTTCGCCCGTGTGGATTTAGGTTTTTTAAAATCCCGTGGGAACTTTTGATTTTCCAGAACAAAAAGTAGCTTATCTGTAGAAACCCGTCCCCAAAACGGAAAAATCCCGTGGGATCCCCACGATTTCGGAATACAATTCCTTACAGCATCAGGGTTGAGGAGTAGGATATGTACCTACTCGAGTTCATTCAACGATAAAGTCTTTAATTGGTACCCCCAATATCAATTTAAATAACCGAAAGTTTCTAAAACCCATTCGTTTTGGGGATTAGGTCCCCTACAGCATCAGGATAGAGGAGTTGGAATCCAAATTTTTTATAGAACAGGGTCGCAATGTTTCTTTATCGATTAAAAAAAAATTACGCAAATCGGTTCAGAAATCTCGGAGATATCGGTGTACATAGGTAGAAAACACAACTCCTCCTTTTTTGAAAGTCGGTTAAAAAAGTAGCCTATGTTACTCCCTGGTTAATTCTCTACTTGTGTGTGAAGGTCCCGTCAAAATCGGTTCAGCCGTTCCGAAGATTAGCCCGTTCAAACAGACAGACAGACAGACAGACAGACAGACAGACAGACAAAAATTTTAAAAACGTGTGATTCGGTTATGGTAGCGTTCAAATAACCATATGAGCTTAATATGAGGTAGTTATTTCGATATTACAGACAGACACTTCAATTTTATTTATTAGTATAGAAGTATAGATAGATGATGCCCACGGCTTCGCCCGTGTGGATTTAGGTTTTTTAAAATCCCGTGGGAACTTTTGATTTTCCAGAACAAAAAGTAGCTTATCTGTAGTGTGGCGGATCGGTTGATCAGAGACCACAGCGGGGGAGGGGTGAAGTAAAACACCTTTTTTCTTTGGCGGACGGAGGTCCGCTCGCCTCGAGCCGTGGAGTGGAAGTGCGTAAAATGTTCTGGGGCGGGCCAGTTTTATACAGTTCGAGGCGCGCGCAAATCGTAACCATTTATTGAATAAAAAACACAGACATTTTTGTTATTACAATTGAAAAGTACTTAATATTAATATGAAACTAAAGATTGACAATGTAATACTAGGCAAATTTAGTAAATACATAATATATTTAACTTATAATTAATGCTATGGGATATTAAAAGTCAAGTACTAATATGGTTTATTAAATGTCAATTACAATAAACAAATTACTTTAAAGGCTATATCTTTTACATAAGTAATAATATTATACAGTAATAAATAACAGGTAAATCAATGCTGAGTTTAAGGGAAAAATAATATGTTATAACATAAACGTATTTACCTACGTATATTCTGAGCTGATAATGATAGTTTATTATTACAGAAACGTACCTACTTTAGTCAAAACGTGGTACATCTATTCGGGTAAGTATCTGTCATACAAATAATGTTTGTTTTATTAATCTGGCTATTGTGCCTAACCTACTACTCTAATGATTAATTAATACATTTATTTATGCTATATCGAGATTTTGCGATATTCTACACAGATTCTTAACAACTATGGTAACAAAGTAATATTACATTAGTCTGGGAAGAGGTCCCGCAAAAGTAGTTTTTTAAACATCGTAAGTACATAAAAAATGGGGCAAAAATGACCACCGCGAGCGTGGGTCTTGTAATAGTAGCGATTGTATCGAGTTATTAGTTTTCTCTTATTTTTTTGTCTCGCAAGTGTAATAGATAGATGGAAAGTTGCCCGGCGTGAGCGCTAGTCTGGCAAAAGTAATAATTCTAGCGAGCTGTTTCGATGTCTTGAGCTAATGGCCGTTGCAATCTTCAACATGTAGAAACCCGTCCCCAAAACGGAAAAATCCCGTGGGATCCCCACGATTTCGGAATACAATTCCTTACAGCATCAGGGTTGAGGAGTAGGATATGTACCTACTCGAGTTCATTCAACGATAAAGTCTTTAATTGGTACCCCCAATATCAATTTAAATAACCAAAAGTTTCTAAAACCCATTCGTTTTGGGGATTAGGTCCCCTACAGCATCAGGATCGAGGAGTTGGAATCCAATTTTTTTATAGAACAGGGTCGCAATGTTTCTTTATCGATTAAAAAAAAATTACGCAAATCGGTTCAGAAATCTCGGAGATATCGGTGTACATAGGTAGAAAAACACAACTCCTCCTTTTTGAAAGTCGGTTAAAAAAGTAGCCTATGTTACTCCCTGGTTAATTCTCTACTTGTGTGTGAAGGTCCCGTCAAAATCGGTTCAGCCATTCCGAAGATTAGCCCGTTCAAACAGACAGACAGACAGACAGACAGACAGACAGACAGACAGACAGACAGACAGACAGACAAAAATTTTAAAAACGTGTGATTCGGTTATGGTAGCGTTCAAATAACCATATGAGCTTAATATGAGGTAGTTATTTCGATATTACAGACAGACACTTCAATTTTATTTATTAAGTAATTAAGTAATATAATATAGATAAGTTTGTGTGTTTGACAACTTTGGATTACAAAAATTGCAAAAACGTATATACCTACGTAGTTTTTATTTTATTTTTTACTAGCTTTTGCCCGCGGCTTCGCCCGCGTAAATTTCGGTTTTTTAAATGCAAGCTTAAAAAAGAGTAAGTACCTATCTAGATAAGTATCTAGGTTTACTTAAGTTGGAATTAACGCCAGTACCTACCTACTAAAAATAAAAATAACTTGGTAGGTACTACCTATGTCCTATGTATATAGGACCAGTGGGGTTATTCTGTAACTTAGTTAGAAACTGAAAATAGTTGCCAACGAATAAGTTTGATATACATTGCTGCTTTACTGTGGGAAATCATAAAGTGTTTTCATAATTTCATACAATAAAGCAGCAATGTATATCGAAATAATTCGTTGGCAACTATTTTCAGTTGCTAACTAAGTTACAGAATAACCACCAGTACTCTGTGCCGCGGTGCCGCGTGTGGCGGGCGCAGGGGCGCGCGGCGCGGGGAGTTCCGTGCAGCGCGATCGTCGGCCGTCGCGCGCAATACCTACAGGGCGTTTTTTAACATAGGTACTTACCGATTTCAACACAACTCCTTTTTTTGAAAGTCGGTTAAAAAAGTAGCCTATGTTACTCCTTGGTTAATCCTCTACTTGTCTATGAAAGTCCCGTCAAAATCGGTTCCGCCGTTTCGAAGATTAGCCCGTTCAAACAGACAGACAGACAGACAAAAATTTTAAAAACGTGTGAGTCGGTTATGGTACCGTTCAAATAACCATATGAGCTTAATATGTGGTAGTTATTTCGAAATTACAGACAGACACTTCAATTTTATTTATTAGTATAGATGTTATTATTCAGATAATCTATACTAATATAATAAAGCGGAGGAGTTTGTTTGTTTGTTTGTTTGTTTGTTTGAACGCGCTAATCTCTGGAAGTACCAGTCGGATTTGAAAAATTGTTTTTGCATTTGGTAGTCCGATTTTTGGGGCAGGTTATAGGCTATTTAATATCCCTAAAATCCTCCCCTAAGGGGGTAAAATGGGGGCAGAAAGTTTGTATGAAAGTCTAATGTTTTTAAAGTTACAGACCTGAAAATCAGCATTTAGGTTACTAGTTTTAAATAATAAGAACCTGTATATTTCATTCTGAAAAATTCTTCCCTTAAGGGTAGTAAAATAGGGGTTGAAAGTTTTAATGGGATGTTTTAATTATATTATTGTTTTAATCAACTTGAGGTTTCGAAGGTAGGCTCATTCTAGGGCTTAGAAATCAGCCTAGAAAAGATTTCACGAAAATCCTCCCCTAAGGGGGTAAAATGGGGGTGTGAAGGTTATATGAAAGTTCTATGTTTTTGAAGTTACAGATATGAAAATCGTAAGTTATTGGTAATAAATAATAAAAACCTATTTAAATTATTTTGGTAAACCTCTTCTTAAGGAAGTTTGTACAGGGAAGTTTGAATTATTGTTAGATATTATTAACTTAAAATTTGGAAATTAGGTTCTTTCTAGGGGGTAGGCGCATCAGCTAAGAAAAAATTAACGAAACAGAACAGAAAATTTTTTATCCCGGGAAAACAAAGGGTAGGTAAGTATCTATGATTTTAAATTCTACGTGACAGCAATCTTCTATAAATGTATACTATTATAGTTATGCATTATGAAAGTTATCTCAAAGTGTATTAATTACGAATGTTATTACCAAGTTTATTACGAAACGCTAAATGCAACGAAGTGTTCTTTTTACCTACCTATTACTTTTTTTTACGTTTCGTAACGTTATGTCGCATAGGTACATTAAAATATAGCATAAGAAAAGAAATGGTCTCAAGGTTTTGTAAAAATTAAAAACCTAAATTCAAGCGGACTAAAGCGGGCAAAAGCTGATGTAAAATACCTATGAATATACTTTATAGTATGATGATATATTTATATACATATAGGTAAGTATTATATAATTATATATTATATAATTATATCTTTAATAATATAAAGTAGCTTGTCCTGACTGATTATCAACGCACAGCCAAAACCACTGGAGCTAGAAACTTAAAATTTTGACAGTATAGTCTGTTCATTTTCTTAGTGTCGCTCTTTGTGTCTAGCCGCCTCGGTCGCGCGGTGTTTTGTCAAAGACGCCGCCGTGATTTCAAAGCATGCCGCGCGCGGTGTACAGGCACAAGGGGTTATGCGTTTTATACCTACTCATATTTTTTTATTAAAATTCTCTTTCCTTTTTATATTTTTTTATATTCGTATTTTATTACAATATACTTATTACTACAATATACTATATTGACAACTTGTGCAACAAAATCAATAAATTTGACTTTGCTTTACGTAGAATATCTAAAATTGCTGACCGAAGCACGGCTCTTTCGGCATATCATGGCAATGTTGTTTCCAATATTCGGTACGGAGTTTTAATTTGGGGTAATGCTTCCGAAATGAATAGAGTCTTTTTAATTCAGAAAAAGTGTATCCGGGCAATTTGTAACAAAGATCCAATGCAATCATGTAAGCCACTTTTTAAAACGCTGAAATTATTAACATTACCATGTATATATATATCTACGAAGTGGCGTGTTTCGTAAAGAAATTCAAAAATGAATATTTTCAAACACGTCAAAATGTTGTATCATAGATATCCGAACAAAACTATCCACAATGTAAAACTGCTCTGAGCTCAAAAAGTTGTTTTTATATGATGATTAAAATTTATAATAAGCTACCCTCTATTATGGCTGATTGTAACATGCCAACACAAAACTTTGTAACACCTACCATGTACATACTTACAATCATGCAACTATACATATAATAAAATCGTAGAATTGCCGTATCTGTACATTGAAGATTTTTGCAAAATAATAACTGGGGGATGTTAGGGATAAGTAATAGAACGTAAAAAAGCTGTTTTTCAAATTTTTGTCTGTTTATCTGTTTGTCTGTATGTTTGTGCGCGCATCACGTAAAAACTACTGAATGGATTGAAATGAAACTTGGCATGATTTAAGTTAATACTATAGAGTAACATATAGGAAACTTTTTATCCCGAAATTCAGCACGGTTCCCTTGGGAGAGGGGATGAAAGGCAAAATGTGTACTTAGCTGTAATTCGTTAACGGGTGGTCCGATTTCATTCATCCTTTTTTTGTTAGAAAGTAGATACTTTAAAGACTACTGGCTAATCTCCCAAAGGCTGGACCGATTTTGATGGGACTTTCACTGGCGGATGTTTACATTTTGATGTACCTAAACATCCGCCAGTGAACTTTTAACAGTTTTTAGCAAGGTTTAAGCTCAAAGGAGCATAGGAAAAACAAAATGATTCCCACGGGATTATTAAAATCAATATCCACGCGAACGAAGTCGCGGGTATCCGCTCGTCATGCAATAAAATCTATTCTATTCTATTACCATAAACATAAAATATAATATTATCATGAACACGGGTCTTCTCTCAAAATGAGAAGGATTTTAACCATAATCTACCACGCTGGCCATGTGCGGATTGGCAGACTATTCGGAGATTCTGTTAGAATTAAAAAAAATTACAAACAGAAAAAAAAAAATAATAAAAATAAAAGCAGAATACTAAGAGCACCTGCGCCTGTACCGACACTAAGTTACTGAACGGACTATAGTTTCCTTTTATGACGTAGGCGCACACTAGAAGAAAGACTAGAAGAAAGGATTATTGTGAATTCTATCCCTAAGGGGGTTAAATAGGGGATAAAAGTTTGTATGAAAGTCTGTCATTTTTAAAGTTGTATCCAAGAAAATTAGTATTTAGGTTTTCGGTTAAAAATAAAGAGTTACGCGTTTAAGAAATTTTGGAAAAAATTCCCCCAACTGGGTTAAATGGGGGATGAAAGTTTGTATGAAAGTCCGTCATTTTTAGAGTTATATCAATGAAAATCGGTATTTGTATTGTCGGTTAAAAATAAAGAATTACGTAATTCAGGATTTTTGGGAATTCCACCCCCAAGTGACATTTATAAGAATCCAAGCGGACGAAGTCGCTGGCATCAGCTAGTATTATATATTTATGTGTATTTTATAGTTGACAGAAAAGGTAACCCAGGTGTAACGTTCCGCTGCAGTTACCGCGTGTCGTTTTCGCTAGTTGCTAGTTGCAACCACGCCTGGCACTTGGCAGGACATTGGCTAAGTTCATTGCCTCGTCGTCGGTCAAGGCGAGAGCGTTTGTTGCGTTTGAAACGTCAACAGCGAAATGGCCTTCATCTCTTTCATTCACAGATTTCCATTATGATTTATAACCTAGTTATAATAAAATATTCAACAGTAAAGATTTTACATCTTAAAATTCATAATTCATAAGGCATGATTAGTCAATAGGTACATATATCTAAGTATTTTGCGACTAGACAAAGTTAAATTCTTTCTTTTGCGCGAATAGTACTTTAAACTATTCCAAACAAGTCGATAGCATAAGTATTAGTGAAATAAGCAGCCGTAAACAAGGACCAAAAATAAATCTTTTTTTTTCCATTTTCCATTTTGGTAAGGAACTCTAAAAATAATAAGTACTAGATGATGCCCACGGCTTCGCCCGTGTGTATTTAGGTTTTAAAACTCCCGTGAGAATTTTTGATTTTCCAGAACAAAAATAAGTCTATCTGTAGTAACCCGTCCCCAAAACGGAAAAATTCCGTGGGATCCTTACGATTTTGGAATGCAATTCCTTACAGCATCAGGGTTGAGGAGTTGGACATGTACCTACTCGTGTTCATTCGACAATAAAGTCTTTAATTGGTATCCCCAATATCAATTTAAATAACCGACAGTGCCTAAATCCCATTAGTTTTGGGGATCAGGTCCCCTACAGCATCAGGATTGAGGAGTTGGAATCCAAATTTTTCGTAGGACAGTGTCGCAATGTTTTTCTATCGATTAAAAAAAATTTTACGCAAATCGGTTC
The DNA here is from genome assembly GCA_920104075.1 of Melanargia galathea. NCBI lineage: Eukaryota > Metazoa > Arthropoda > Insecta > Lepidoptera > Nymphalidae > Melanargia > Melanargia galathea. Next base: position 14,236,145 of record OV049872.1, read on the forward strand.
AGAAATCTCGGAGATATCGGTGTACATAGGTAGAAAAACACAACTCCTCCTTTTTTGAAAGTCGGTTAATAAAGTAGCCTATGTTACTCCCTGGTTAATTCTCTACTTGTATGTGAAAGTCTTGTCAAAATCGGTTCAGCCGTTCCGAAGATTAGCCCGTTCAAACAGACAGACAGACAGACAGACAGACAGACAGACAGACAGACAGACAAAAATTTCAAAAACGTGTGATTCGGTTATGGTATCGTTCAAATAACCATATGAGCTTAATATGAGGTAGTTATTTCGATATTACAGACAGACACTTCAATTTTATTTATTAGTATAGATATAGATTAACCTTAAAGCACTTTAAAGCACTTTAAACACAGCTTATATGCTTACAAATATCTCTGATTAAGTAAATTCCGACAGATATAAAAGTTGTAAGCTTTTTTTGTGCCATAACTTACTTTAGGAGCGCCATTTTTAAGTGTTCGAAATCAGGACAAGACAAAATATGTGGAAAACCAACAATATTTGGGCTGCTAGCACATCTCAAATATGCTGTCAAACAAGTGAAATTATAGCGAAATTGTCTATTGGCTAGTGGAAAAGATTATGCAAATATCCTTTCGTTCCACTGTTATACGGTTGCACGGCGGAGATGTGCATAATACCTACTCTTTTTTTGACGTGATAACGTCTTATAAATCGATGAACGCCGGCTAAAAGCATGACGTATTGTCACGTTCCGCCTGAGCCGAGCGTGCAAGCAAGAGCGCGGAACAAGTGATAGTGAGGCACGATTGGCCTAAACGTTCGGCTTGTGTCTCACTCCAAGGTCTATCTCAGCTAGTTAAGTATAGAAATTAACTTTTGGGACAACGTTGAATAGAAGCAGGCGTTACTTTGCGGAATTCCATGATATACAAAGAAAACAAAATTACCTACTTTGCTAATTATTGCAAAGTCCTTCGCAATCGTCCGTTGTGAAGTCGATCCATTTCATGAAGATCAATGTTCCGGTGTTGGAGCAAAACGATCGTCGAGTTTATTTTGTGGTGAATTTGTGTGGTGTTTTGCCTACAAAGTCACTGTTAGCAAAGTAATTTTGTTTTCATTGTATATTTTGGAACAACGTCATCATTTGACATGTCCATACTACATGACAGACTAACACACAGTTAACGTTTACTTAAAAAGTTACACTAGAACGGCTCTATTTTCAAGTTAAAGAACTTGAAAGCTGAGTTGAAGCTCTTATTAGGTTAAACTTTAAAAATCTTGTTGGTAGGCGCTAGTCCTGAGAAAATTGGGCGGATGGCCGTCCTTGTATACTTTATTCTGAACTGATCGATTTATTGCATTGTAATTCAAACCTCATATACTTATGATACAAAAAACTGCGGTGTAATATAATGTATGATTTGATTAATTATTTTAAACCACACATTTGCATATTACGAGTAATGAGTATGTATCCTAATGGCACAATAATTTGCCAATTGGGTTTTTCCTCGATTAGATTTTTACGGGTTAATGGAACAAAAAAATTTAAATTATATATGAATTTTCCAACATGGTCCAAGTTCGCGTCATCGCCGTTGAATTTTCCTATGCTGACGTCGGTCGCGCTTAGACCCGCCTACGCTGCTCCAATGCAGGTTGGCGGGCTTTAACGACTATTGTCGCATGATAGTGATAATTAACCGGGACCGACTGCTTAACGTGCTCTCCGAGGCACGGGGGTGAAACACCGCCAAACTACCAACTCCGGGCTGGCACTGAGAATTTCTTGACAGAAAAACCCAATACCTAACAATTATTTTCCCGACCCGGGAATCGAACCCGGGACCTCGTGATCTGCAGTCGAATATGCTAACCACAAGATCAATGAGGCAGTTAGTCACGAAAACGTCGCTAAATATTATGTAACTGCAAAAAAATATTTTATTTAGGAAAAATATCGCAGAGTATAAATTCGCTGGGCTGGTTTAGCTAATAGGTACGTAGGTAGATTGAAAAAAATATTTTAAAAAATGAACTTGACTTTGCTAACGGATACGATGAATTGAAAAAATGTTGAATGATCTTTATCATTCGTCGTGAACGTATTGAAGTGTGCGTTAATTTTATTCCGTGCGTCGTAGTGATAGATTTTAATTACGCATGTGGGCCGCGAGGGGGACCTCAATATATTTGCCAGAAAATATTTATCGCGCATTTAAAGTCCCTTGTTCCAGCAATGCACGAGACAGCATTTCAATCATGTACATAAATTGTTGTATTGTTATTTTTAAAAAGAGCAACCGCCGAGTTTCTTACTGGTTCTTCTCGGTTGGAACGGCATTCCGAACCAGTGGTAGATTCAATTGACGATTCAAAAGTACTTGAAAAAGTTTATTTGATTAAAAACTTTTCTATTCTATTCTATTATTTAAATCGTAAGGCGACTCCATTTACCTACTCCATGTCTATTATATAGTTATTAGACCCAGATGTTAGGTACCTAGGTACTACTATATTATTGTGCGTAATCTCGTGATTATGAAACCGATTCGCACATATCAGTGAAGCATCAGTGCCGCGGCCGGCGCAGTTCTAGCACAGTGAAAAATATGTTATTCTCTATGAACAGTTATCTGCCACTGCCACTGCGTTGTCACTGATGCAGACAGGTGTACTGTGAACGCATTCATAGAGCATTTTTCACTGTGCCGGAAGCCCGGAACTGTGCCGGCACTGATAATTCACTGATATTATGTGCGAATCTGCCTTTAAGGTTGTTGATATAATAATTATAATAGAGACAATTTATTATGTTCTATATGCTGTTGTAAAATATAATGTATTTTTATAGTGAGTATTTAAAATCTATCAGAGATATTAGGTAAACTAGGTAATAAATATTTTACCATCTTGTTGTTTATTGCCCTGAATCTAATAGCAATTATACGTATTTTGAGTAGGTATTTATTAGCGTTATAAATATGTAATTCGCCAAATTTTGGAACCATATAATCTACCTACATATATGGAACTTACTTACCTAATGTTCTTAATCAATATTTTTTATGGATAGGCAGAGGCCAGAGCTGCTAAAGTGGAAATGTACAAAGAGTCTACCAAGTAGGGATGAGGTGAGCGATATTAGAAAAACATCCTATATTGATATCGATATCAATTTAGGGAAGTAAACATCGGTATCTGATAAACGTCGATGTTTACAACCATGAAATTAAAAATTATAATAACTAGAAATATCTTGTACTTAGGTAACAAACTAAGAACTTCCTACTTCAAAAAGTTCGAAAAGATAATTTTAATTTTCACACGACTTTTAAAACGTCAAACATTTTAAAAGATTCGATTCGGTCCGATTTTCGTAAAATTTATTTCACGTTCTTAATATTTTATTTTTTACTAGCTTTTGCCCGCGTGAATTTCGATTTTTCACAAATCCTGAGGGAATTGTGGATATCTGGTTTCCTTTTCCGCTCCCTTTTCCAACCTTTATAACTACTTTTGCTAAGTTTGCTAATTAACTAAGTTTGCTATAATAATCTACCTATAGCTGTAGATATAGATTTCGGGTTTTTCAAAATACCGCGGGAAATGTGGATTTTTCCAGGATAGTAGCCTATGTTTTAATTCAGGGAATAATCAATCTCCATTCAAAATTTCAGCCAAATCGGTTCAGTAGTTGCGACGTTATAGAGTAACAAATATTCAAACATCCAAACATCCCAACATCCAAACATCCACACTTTCACATTTATAATATTATATTAGTAGGATAAAAAGTGTAGGTACCTTAGGGCGGCAGGTAAGTATCCAGAATCTTTCAAAAATCGAGGAAATTATTAAAGCATGAGAAAAAAAAAATTCGTTCGCTAGTTTTTATGAATAGGGCTAAGAAAAAACCTTTTGCATGTAAAACTTATCCAACAAGTACTTAGTTATTATTAAGTAAAATTAGTGGGTATTTATAATATTTCCGAGTTTGAAGACACACGGTCGTGTGTCAAGCCAAGTTCCAATAAGAATAATTCTAATAAGATTATACTTTACAATTATAATATTCGCGGTATTTCTACATTTTCACTATAGTACGTAAGTTGTGTTGCATTATCCGTGATAATTTATCTCTTATCTATGATTGTTACATATTCTCTGAATAATTATGTAAATTACATAATTCGCTTCGGCAGAGTGATAATAATCTTAAGAGCGTCGAGCGAAAACTGAAACGATCAAACCAGGTGCTACCAAAAAAAATTCAAAAAATCTCACACCCACCTCAGGAATCGGTCCGGCATTTTTTGAAAAAATATAACTTAGATCGATGCTTGTCGATAAAATAGGTAAATACATATGTTGTAAGAATTGTAATTATTTATTATAAATAAAGCATTGAAAAAGTTAGGGGCGGGCGGTTGACGGTTAGGGGCGGGAGGGTTGACGGTTAGGTGCGGGGAGTTGACAGTTAGTGGCGGGAGGGTTGACGGTTAGCTGCGGGAGGGTTGAAGGTTGGGTGGTGGGAGAAGAGGCGATTGACGTAAATTGTTAAGTCCGTCACCCTTTCGCACCGCGCAGCTCTCTCAGGAACCGTTTCTGAGGCCTGTAGTTAATGCATACTTAGTTTGTAGCCACAAGAAAAACTTTCAATAATATACAGCTATTATAAAACATTACCCTCTTGTGGTAGAATCGAGTAAAAATAGACATTTTATCAATTTTAAATATTAGGTAATTATGTCCCCGACCACGCCCTTGCAATATCTATTCACTCGATTATGAGTTACAAAACGCGAATTTGAGTAATGTTTGACTTTGCTCAATACAAGTCAAACACCTGCATTTGCGGAGGGCTCATAGCTGTGATGCTGAGAATAAGTGGGTCAAAGTGATGTTGAAAAGAATATTTAATAATTTGGGTGTCGTAATAACCTTGGCCAAGTTTCTAGAAAAAAAATATTTTGTTTAGAGATTGTATACAACAAAATTAGTAGTACCATAAAGTAGTACCATACCATAATATGTACCATACCATATATACCATATATATACCATACCATACATATTAGTACCATAGTTTTATTTTACTTAAATTTTCATTATTTTAATTTCATTGAGACGCTCGGAGGCCCAGAGCGTTCGAATAAGATTTTGAACGAAAGCATCATTCTGGTATCATAAAAATTTATGAGAAAACACGGTTAACGGAGGAAGGATACTTTCTGGTGGGCGCTAATTGGTTCACTGACACAGGCTTTCTATTTTAAAGACTATGGAAATTCGCATTCATAATTTCAAACGGTTTTGGATAATATACGTATCTTTTTTATATTTTTGCAATGAGGAAGTTTCCTGCAGGGCTATTCTGTAAAGGTATTTTCGAATTATCGAGAGTGAATTCGAGATGAGTTTGCTAATTTGTACTCTGTAAAACTCGATAGTACAGATCTTCTCACTCAAACTCACTTCACTTCGCAAGTGCGTAGCAGATGTTTACAGAATATCAAACCAAGGTGAAGTGAGTTTGCTTTCGAAGCGAGTTATCTCACTTGAGTGAGCTTCGATTTCGAGATGGTATTTTAGAGAATAGCCCTACTGATGTTGAAAATATCATATTTAACATAATTAAAATATAGGTAGATCAAAACTAATCAAACAGTGAAAAAAATTTTTAAATCCATCAATAAATGACGGAGAAATTATATTATATTTATGTATTTTAACGCAAAATAATTGACACCTGTCACTCGAGAGTCGAGTGTGTCGTCATCCAGACGGTTCCAAGATATTTTTTCTATGTATGTGAAACTTGTTTTACCAATTTCTCCAAGACTACTGAACCGATTCCCGTAATTGTTTTTAGATTTTTTCGAAACAATCTATGGGACCATTTTGCAAACATCCTCAGCTGTCGATTTAAAAAAAAATCACGCAAATCGGTTCTGTAATCTCGGAGAAATGGGTAAAACAAGTAAAACTATGTACCTTGGAACCGTCTCGACGATGGACGTCACACACTGGAGCGCTGCGTGAAACGAAATTATTCGTGAAAGCGCAACTTTAAAGTTCCATAACTTTTTCAGTTTTTGAGATAATTCAATGATTCTTTCAGATTTTTGTTTTATTTTACTTAAATTTTTATAATTAATTAAAAAAAAATTGGAAACTTGTCAAGTTGTCCATTAGGGATATATTTTGCTCTTTAAAAATAAGAGTCATAACTGATAACCTATGGTGTAAGGCCCACCAACAGAGTGGAGAGGAGTCTGAGTCAAAGTAAGAGTTTCGTTTAGATATGACTTACCATCCACTTAATATAGCTGTATGGAAGTTAACTTTTAAGAAAATGTCAAATCTTCAAAAGTTAAAATTGAGGATCCCTAAACGAAAGATATCACCTTAATCTAAACGTCATTCATATAGAGTTTGGGTATCCCTTAATGGGTTTAGGTGTTCCCCCTTTAGGGATTGTCAGTGAAAAAGAGCATGAGACTCTAGTAGGTATATTTTGTTTCTATTGATAAATACTGGCTTAGGCCGGCCTCACACATCCGGAATGAACGACGGAATTCAGAAACGGAATTCCGTGTCTGAATTCAGAAAGCCCAGAAATGCATACAATTTCACCGTTCCCCACACACAGTCTGATTTTTTCCGGTTCTGAATTTTTCAGATCGATCTGACAAAATGCGTCGACGAGCGTTCTGAATTCCGGATCTGAATAATTCAGATCGACGCACGTCTTTCAAGTTTCCATACATTTCTATAGAGCAAACACACACACCCGGAATTCAGATTCGGAATTTCAGTCGTCACCGCAACCTCGTAGCGTCTAGACGTGTTGCGATTAGCGATCGTGATGACGTGTGACACGGAGAATTTAATTTTGTGTGTCGAAAGACATCCTTGTCTTTGGGACAATTCAGTGGAGGAGTACCATGACAAGAACAAAAAGGATTTAGCCTGGTTAGATGTTTGTAAACATGTTTTCTCAAATTGGGAAAACTTAAATGAAGAGGAAAAAAAAGTAATAGGTTCTTAAATCTTAACTACTCATAGTGTAATATTCGATTTCAATGACGATGAGTTGATGACTATAATATATTGTATAGTGTATATTAGGTATTTATGGTCCGGCAGCCGACGGCAAGTTATGTTATTATACAAGTATTTACTAAGCTGCATACAAAAATCTGCTGGTTTTATTAATCATTTTTAATCATTTTTATGACCTCATTATTTATGTAAATATTCGAAGTGGAGGACGCTGTAGAATATTATTATAATGGCTGATCCTCACATAAACATAGCCTACACATGGCTGATCACATAAAATTTATATAATATATACAATATATATAATAATGTCCTCCTGACCGAATTTCGGCCACGGCGGCCAATCTCAACCGAGGCAGAGACTAGCCATCTGCGCAGGAGATATTATGGTGCACAAGTGTGTGCGCATACACAGGTGCACTCTCTATTCCCTCACTCTCATAGTCCGATGGGACGCCAATGCGACACGACCGGAGAGAGATTAGGCGCAGGACCGACGGCGTTACGTGCTCTCCGAGGCACGGGGGTGTATCTAACACCGCCAACTTCCAACTCCGGGCTGGCACGAGAATTTCTTGACAGAAAAAATTTTTATTATAAAAATGAAAAAGAAGCGCGATGAGTATCAATCGCTCTTCCATATTCAAAGACGTTCGCCTGAACCGAGAATACGTTACTACTGATCAATTGACAAATTCAGAATCTGAATTCCGGTGCATTGCCTCACACAGTACCGGAATTCAGACACGGAATCCGTTTCTGAATTCCGGCGTCCATTCCGTCTGTGTGAGGCCGGCCAAAGAGCTTATTACACCTTCTTTAATTTAGTCGTCTAAATTATGCATTCAGTTACTAAATTCAGAAAAATGTAATCGCATTTAGCAAGTTAGCATCCTAAAAGTAACCTAATTAGAAAATAGTATGGTCGCTAACGTACTAAATCAATCATCATCCTAATTAGGAATCCGAATTAGGAATCTTATTAGGAATCCTAATTAGGATACTAAATTTAGGAAGGTGTAACCTACGCCTGAATTTGTTAAAATTAGTTAAGTATTCAATGGCGTGCACTTCATAAAGGCAAAAAAGCACTACCCGTAGCATTACCCTTACCCTTTTTTTTTATTTTTTGATGTGGTGGAAACCTTTTATAGGTACCCCCGTTCTGCGGCCGAACGCGGCAGAACGAAGGTTATGTGGGACTCCAACCAGGTATACCCACTAAAACCACCACGGCATGACCCTCATGCTGTCTGTGCTGGACGCCTGGGGAACCCAAAGTATGCATCCCAGGTGTCCGGCAGCCGCCCCAGCTGGGGCTCCCGCTCGCCTCTGGGCTGTCCCTCTAGAGGCTCGCGCCCTCCCGTAATTTTTTAACGAGGTTTTCTTCCTCCCGCGATGGGCATCGCTGCCCCCCGCCCCGGGGTGTCTCACCCCCAGTTTCATCCGCAGTGCCCTCTGCTAATCAGAGGGACACGCGGAGAAACCTCCCTCCGCCAGGTCATTGGCCATGGCTAACAATATCCCCGTAGGAAAATTATTAACAATGTTACCGGGGCGCACCGGCCCGATTACTGCTCTTCCCCTCGGACGTATCCAAGAGGACCAGCAGCACCCAGGCACACTTGGAGGTTACCTGGCTAGCACTCCAGCATTACCCTTACCCTGACAAAAAGCACTGCTCAATAATACTCTAGGCTAGTTATATCTATGGGTTCGAACTTCGAACATGTACGCCGGTGTATTATTGCCTACCGCAATTGGCAAAATTACTTGTGTGTACAGTTCGTAGCATTTCGAACCCATAGTGTAGAGGCAAACTGTTAGGTACGGTATAAAAATGAAAGTGACAAAGCTACTCTGGTGAAATCGAGCTAAGGCGTAGGCATTTCTAGTTCTCGTACCTAATAGTTTTTAGTAGCAGTAATAACTTGTGTGTGCCAGAAAATTACTTTTTATAAAAAGACAAAACCGGTAGATACCTCCAACGCTCGTAACCTCTATCAGTGAGAGATTGTCATGCAATTTTTAGGGTTGCGTACCTCAAAAGGTAAAAAAGGAACCCTTATAAGATCACTTTCTTGTCCGTCTGTCCGTCTGTCCGTCTGTCCGTGTGTCACCACCGATTTTCTCAGGAACGGGTGGACTTAGAAAGTTGAAATTTATACCAGATACTAAAGTCTATGGTTCCTATTAAGTGTATAAAAATTAAGGTCCCGAGTCTTTTTTTTTTTTTTTTTTTTTTTGACGCTGGGAAATGCATTTACGCACACCCTCCGGAAGCCTTACAGCGAACTGCAATGCTTCCGGAAGGTAGTGTGGGACTCAGGCAGGCCAAGAAGTGGCCAGAATACCCACTAAAACCCAGCGATGTTCCTCCGTGTCGCCTGGTGGCTGGGTTACGGGTACACTTGCGCAATCATCCGCGACCCAGCCGGCGCCGTCCGCCGACGCAGATCCTCCACCGGGAGACCTAAAGGCCCCCTAACACCGTCTGAGGCGCACCAGGAACATAGTGGTGCGCCTCCCGACCCGAGGCGTCTTAACGGGCGACGGATACGCCATTCCATCACCCGGAGTTCCTCGCCAGAGGCAACCCTCAAGAGGGCCACACCCGCAGGCGACCCTCAAGAGGTTCACCCCTCGTGTAATTTTTTATAGAGGTTTTCTTCCTCGCGGCCCCTCGCTCAGTGCGTGGGGCCCCCGGTTCCGCTCAGTGCGGATTACGGGTTGCCCGACGGTGGCCGAAGCCAGCGCCCACCGGCCACAAAGACCAGCGGACCCGCCGCGCAGGGCGTTTCCACCCCCTCCGGTAATTTTTTAACGAGGTTTTCTTCCTCACGGCCCGAAAGCCTCCCCCCCAATTGTCGCCGCCCGGAGTCTCCACAGTCCACTCTGATGAACAGAGAAGTACCAGGAGCCTCCAAGCGGCAACCCCCTGCTGGTTTTGGTCCGCGCCGGGTTTCCCCGGTACCTCCCATATCTGGGAGGCGTTCCCCCATCCGCCACCGGGGGGACGCGCCCGATGGGGGACCAGCAACCCCACACGGGAAGGTCCCGAGTCTACACAATAAAAAGATATGCGCAAATTTAGATTTTCACAAAAACTTGTAAGTACCAAAATTTACCTTAATTTTCAACTTTTTTATTTTTCGGAATTTTTCCTTTACTTGATCTGTAAGACCTTGCTTTTGACCAAAATTGACAAATCTAGGTCAACCGGAAGTACCCTATAGGTTTTGGGTTGAAAACCTTAATGGTAGTTCCAGTTGACCTAGGATTACGAAATTTGGCAAAATGGTCTTACAGCACAAATAAAGGAAAAATTCCAAAAACTAAAAAAAGTTGGAAATGAAAGGGTGTCCCTATACATACATAGTTGAGCCAATTAAGATAGACCTCTGAGTTGTATGAGTGCCCATACTATTTAGAGGCCTTAATTAGTACCTTACCTTTTAAGCCAAACTAATAAAAAATAGAATGTATTTATACTTCTGGAGTACGGAACCCTCGGTGCGCGAGTCTGACTCGCACTTGACCAGTTTTTTTTAATCCGTGGACCGAATTTTATTTCTCTTACAGAGTGGAGTCGCTTTTCGCAACGGAAATGTGTGCGCGAATTGTTTGTGTATTCCGATGTGATGACCCATACTTTTCCGTTGGTATATACATAGTTAATATGAATTGCGCATGTGGGCTGCAGGGGAACCTCAAAATTTGACAGAAATATATTTCTTGCGCTTTCATACGTCAAACGCTCAACGGCCACTCCATCAAGATCACTCAACGTTTTTATATCCCATAGGCTCTTAAATAATAACGTATTATTATTCTAATCCAAAACTTTAATAGTTAGAAACTACATTTCGTTCTAAATTCATTTGTCATTATTCTTAAATATTATCTTGAACTTGACCAACTAAAGCAGTTGTTATGTTACAAGTTCAAGCACTTATGTATTTATCACCTTACCTACTGATTACAGCCTACAGTTAAATAGCTCTTTCTTCACGTATTTGAAACTATTATTATGTTCTCTAACCGATTCACAAAATTTTATATTTTTATAGAGATACCTACGTACCTCATATTCATACAAGTAGATATTATAGCAACTGCACAACACAAATTAGACTCTTCTGTAATCTGTTCCAGCTTAAGAACTTATTACACCTTCCTGAATTTAGTATCCTAATTAGGATGCTGATTAATTTAGTACGTTAGCGACCATACTTTTTAGGGTTCCGTACCCGAAGGGTAAAAAAAGGAGCCCTATTAATGTCACTCGGCTGTCTGTCTGTCTGTCTGTCTGTCCGTCTGTCCGCCGGTCACAGGTCTCTAGCTCGCAGACGAAATGAGTTACAAACCTGAAATTTTGGTATTTAGTGTAAAACGTTAACCCAAAATCAAATATTGAATTAGAAATTGAATTAAATTATTTTGCAGGGGGGCTCCCATACATGAAAAAGGAGCCGGAAAAAAAATTTTTTCTTTACCCTAGCTTGTGGGGTATCATTGTTTAGAGCTCATTAAGTAGAGTACAAATATATATTTTTTTTAATTTTTATCTCAAAAAATAAGGGAATGGGAGGCCATCAAAGTTGTCAGTTTTAGACCATTTTTGTGACGGGGGCTATCTCAAAAACTAAACTAGTTGGGAATATGATATTTGAGTATATTATGTACTATATGCTCTATTTAAACAACAAATACTGAAAACAACGATTTATTAAATAGTTTATAAGCTGTGACCAAAATAAACGAACATTTTTTTGGGTTTTTCTTTCACGGTTTGTTGCGATGTCTAGCTCGGAAATTAAATATTTCTTAGACCCAAAATATTATATTGTTCATAATTATGTACGGAACCCTGAAAGAGCGAGGCCCGACTCGCACTTGGCTGATTTTTTTCTAATTATGTTACTTTTTAGCATGCTAACTTGCTAAATGCGATTATACTTTTCTGTTTAGACTTTAGTAACTGAATCATTTAGACGACTAAATTTAGGAAGGTGTAATAAGCTCTTTAGTGAATTAGCATTTAATTGCTTTTAAATAAGGTTTATAAGGTATCCTAATAGGTTCAATAAAATTGTACTCTGTGGTTCAAAATTGAATTCGTTTTATTCTCTCTCTCTCTCTCGTTCTTCTTTATCGGTTGTTTTTACTTGTCAACTATGATTTTTTTAATAAGAAAGTTTTCGCTATATTGTACTTACTATAAAATTAAGTAGTTTACTTGACAACAGTAGTTTTAAATATAACAGTATATAAAATTATTATTAGGATATGCTTAATAATAACTAAGACCTAATAATACCTAAATCCAAAGCGGATTCTTCGTTTATTAATGGATGTTTCGATCGTGCATCAAACCGGATTTTTTGGTTGATACAACATTTCCATTGCGGTTTTGTTAATCCTACAATTTATTGCCAATTATTCTTTACTTTATCGACCATACAAAATAAAATGAATATTCGATTTGTTATTATCACAGTTATCACTGTCCGTCATTGAACTCTCCTAAAGGTTACGGAAATTATGGTAGGGGAAGGGAGGGCAAGATGGAAGGCTTAATTTAACACCAGAATAAAACAAAAACGTTTAAATATAAATCTTTGATTTTAATCATTCGTGAAATGTAACTTATTGAACTACGAAACGCTTTAAGTAATATAAAATAATATTTGGTAAATTAGCTGATATCACTCATAAATCAAAACTATGAAAAATTCCATCTTGCCCTTACCCGGAAGGCAAAATGGAAAGCTTAAACGGGCAAGATGGAATTTTTGGGATAATTACATTTTACAATTGACACACAAGAAATAGTTATTTTCAGTATCCGTGCACAGCTCATGTGCCCAACCATGACAAGATGGACATTGCAATCAGTCTTCTGTGGGTGGTTTAATGTATTGTTCAATTGCGAGATCACAGAGCTTCTGCTCCAGCTCCTTAGAAAAAACGGGCTGAAACTTTCCTAATTTTTTTGACGCGTCAACTTTTTTGATGTGGCGCTGGGCGGCCGACGCAAACTGCCAATTGGAATTCCATATTTTTTCGAAGCTGCACTGATAGTTGTAATTTTGGCTTCATCCATCGCCTTTTGCATTGTGTGCTCACTCCAAGATCCTCTTATTGTCTTCCATTTATATTTAAATACCATCTAGAAACAAAAAAAAAAAATACTATAAATCGAAAAAGTTACAAACAATCAAAATAGCACCATGCAGGCAAAATTGAATCTTTTCCATCTTGCCCTTAAATACAAATTTCCATCTTGCCCATTAGCTTATCGTCAATGTAATATTGAAACATCTAAAAACCATTAACCATTTTTTCTGTTAAAATATTTATTCATACAACCTATACTTAGTAAATATCTATCGTAAAAACAAAATAATAACAAGACTTACCGTTTACAATCAATAACGCCGCAAAAATCCAAAGTTTTCATTAGAATCGGCCGAAAAACAAACACACCCCACGTACACTTCACTTGTTGGTGCGAGCTGGACTAAACTCCGTTCGTATATTTAAAATGGCCGCCTGTTACTGTGTGCGTTGCGACTCGCACGCCACGTGACATGGTTCGAGTTTGTAGGTAATTTCCATTTTGCCCGCTTCTTCCATCTTGCCCTCCCTTCCCCTAAGTAATTGGAGCTTGCGTGACACTTATTGGCCTGTTTCAATGGCTATGCGATGGCATTTTGGAAACATTGTAATTTCATGTTAAAGTTAATTTCATGTTTAAGTTTGTTAATTTTGTTTATTCATAACATCAATTCATCTCAGAAAAAAAAACAAGGAACTTTACTCTTAACAACTAGGTATACTCCGACTTTTAATTCGATGCAGTAAACTATATATTATACATAGCTAGTATGTATGTATAGTAGCATAGATAGTACTACATACATTACAATGATTGTAATAACACAATCTATTCTATCTTCTATCTATCTATTCTATACATATAATAAAATCGTAGAATTGCCGTATCTGTACATTGAAGATTTTTGCAAAATAATAACTGGGGGATGTTAGGGATAATAGAACGTAAAAAAGCTATTTTTGAAATTTTGTCTGTTTGTCTGTTTATCTGTTTGTCTGATTGTCTGTATGTTTGTGCGCGCATCACGTAAAAACTACTGAATGGATTGAAATGAAACTCGGCATAGTTTAAGTTCATACTACGGAGTAACATATAGGATACTTTTTATCCCGAAATTCAGCACGGTTCCCTTGGGAGAGGGGATGAAAGTCAAAATGTGTACTTAGCTGTAATCCATTAACGGGTGGTCCGATTTCATTCATTCTTTTTTTGTTAGAAAGGAAATACTTCAAAGATTACTGGCTAATCTCTGAAAGGCTGGACCGATTTTGATGGGACTTTCACTGGCGGATGTTTACATTTTGATCTACCTAAACATCCGCCAGTGAACTTTTAACAGTTTTTAGCAAGGTATGAGCTCAAAGGAGCTTAGGAAAGACAAAATGATTCTCACGGGACTTTTAAAAACCAATATCCACGCGAACGAAGTCGCGGGTTTCCACTTGTTAATAATACAATCATTGCAATGTAGCTTCCTACCCTTTCCATCGAGACTTTTATCATACGTACCTATCATAACTGCGTGAATCACTGATCTCCTAAACCAGTTCGCTCAATAAAAACAAAGTGTTCTGAATGTTCCTTTGTAAGCAAAAACTGGATTCGTACACGAGATCAAGCGATGATAACATTTAGTCCGAACAATAAATTATTATGTTCTCGTATGTTCTGTAAAAGTAAACCATACATCTAATTCTCGATTAGAAATGAAGGTCATAGATTCATCCGGTCTTCCGATTTGTAATGTAAAAAAAAGCCTCCTCTTCACAATTCTCGATCGTGTAGCTTGTGGCCTGTAGTCGCCGATCATCGGCATCACAATCGTCAGCAATCGTTGTGATCGTCGACTTGGCGGTTTTCGGGCACGCATCAAAGGGAATTAACGATCACGGACGATCGTGATCGCTTGCACGATGATCGTGACGATTGCCGGCGATTTTATCGGCGATGGTAAAGAGCAGCTTTATAAATGTCCTACCTATAGGTAGGACATTTATATATAATGGATATATTATAATATATCCATTATAAGTAGTTACAATAGAGACACTAAAGTAAATACGTATGTACTTAACAATTTTTTTAAATATTCTTTATGTTGCCCTAAGATGGTAGCGGGCTAACTTGGAAGGGCAATTCAATTAAACTCATACACCTTAACGGTTACTACGCGGAACGCTAAATCACTTGGCGGCGAGTCTCTGCCGGTTGGGTGGTAGCCACGGTGTAGTCTCTACCAAACCAGATCAAAGATATGAATTCCCAAATTGCTCCTGCCGGGATTCGAACCCAGGACCTACCTAAAGGTGCGTCCTAACCTAAAGGTTAAGAGAGGGATATAAGATCACACGGCATGCAGGTCGTTAAAATCACAAAGGTCGTCACATTTATTACGAATAAATTACTATGTAGTTATTTCCGATAATAATGCACAATATAATTATTGTTTTATTTATTTATAATGATACAGAACATCCATTTGTTTCATAAGACACAATATAATTGTCTATTTTCTTTATGTTCACTTAATTACTAGGTACATAATTATTTATTATATCATCGTCTTTATGTACAAATGTTACTTAAAAGGATCAAATAAAACTGACGTCTTTTTAACCGACTTTAAAACGGAGGCTCTGTATTCGATTCGTATGTACATACAATATACATATATGTATATATGTTTGCAATTATTTCAAAAGCTCAATGAACCGCTTTTGATGATTTTTGACTATCGTATTTTCATGAAAGTTTCAGTATATAAAACACCTACTTAGTTATCATTCTTATATACGAAGTTCCAAACAACAAGTATAAATTGAAAATTTAAAAAACCCCCGACATTCGCCATTTTGTGGCGGCGGCCATTTTGAATTTGCATAGTGCTATTCTACTAGTCAAGCCCTTTCATTTGATACCCATATTAAGGGAGTTGTGAAAAAATATGTAATCCGCCATTTTGTAGCGGCGGCCATCTTGGATCAATTTTCATCAAACATAGCTAACAACACTCTCGACTAATCCACCTTTCAAACAAAAAAAACCGCATTCAAATCGGTCCACCCGTTTGAGCGCCACAGGGGAACAGACACACACACACACACACACACACACACACACACACACACACACACACACACACACACACACACACACACACACACACAGACACGTCAAACTTATAACACCCCGTCGTTTCTGCGTCGGGGGTTAAAAATGTACCTATATGATATATGTCACCAATATTATCTCTGAGATTGCTTGACTTTGATAGTTTCTTTTGTCAGACTTTAGATGGAATTTAGTTCCGTTTCACTCTCTTTAAACATTTCTGTGGTGGTGTCGTGTGGTGCGGGTTGTTACGTTCCCTCGAATATGGTTGAGCGAAGCAATGGCTTGATCATGCGTCATGCTCGTGAACGGGTGCCACCGTCGGAAATGGAGCTACTTTTGTCTGCCCTTCTTCACATGTGTAGAATTGTAAGCACCATTCCGAACCTGTGGTAGATTCATTTGTCGATTCGTAAGCGCTTGTGAAAGCTTATCTGAATAAAATTGAAGATTACTTATATAAATGACTAGCTGTTGCCCGCGGCTTCGCCCGCGTGAATTTCGGTTTTTCACAACTCCTGAGGGAATCGTGGATTTCTGGTTCCTGTTCCCGCTCCCTTTTCCAATCTTTATACTTACTTTCAAGGTAGTTTGCTATATTGATCTACCTATAGCTGTAGATTTGGGTTTTTTCAAAATCCCGAGAGAACTGTGAATTTTTTTAGGATAAAAAGTTGCCTATGTTTTAAGTCAGGGCATTATCTACCTCCATTCAAAATTTCAGCCAAATCTGTTCAGTAGTTGCGACGTTATAGAGTAACAAACATCCAAACATCTAAACATCCAAACATCCAAATATCCGCACTTTCACATTTAGATAATTATTTAATAACTAAATAGATTTACATTATTTATTTATTTAGTTATTTATTTATTGATTTAGTTATTAATTTAGTATTTATTTAATTGCCTTCGGCCACCAGAGGGCGCAGCTGTCGTATCGAGTTTCCAGCTCCGGCCGCAAGAGTTTTGACTATAAGAGGGCACTGCAATCGCTTCGAGTTTCCGGCTTAGGCTGCTAGAGGGCGCTGCGATCATTTTTAGTTTCCAGTTTTGACCGCACGAGGGTGCTGCAATTACTTCAAGTTTCTGGCCTAGGCCGCCAGAGGGAGCTGCGATCGTTTTCTAGTTACCAGTTTTTGCCGCAAGAGGGCACTGTGATCGTTTTAATTTCCAGTTTTGGCCGCAAGAGGGCGCTGCAATGGTTTTATAGTTTCCAATTTTGGCTGCTAGAGGGCGCTGCAATCGTTTTATAGTTTCCAATTTTGGCTGCTAGAGGGCGCTGCTATTGCTCCAAGTTTCCGGCTTAGACCGTCAGAGGGCGCTGAGATCGTTTTTAGTTTCTAGTTTTGGCCGTCAGAGGGCGCTGCGATCGTTTTTAGTTTCCAGTTTTGGCTGCTAGAGGGCGCTGCTATTTCTTCAAGTTTCCGGCTTAGGCCGCCAGAGGGCGCTGCGATCGGTTTTTTAGTTTCCAGTTTTGGCCGCCAGATGGCGCTGCGATCGTTTTTAGCTTCCAGTTTTGGCCGCTAGAGGGCTCTGCAATCGTTTTTTTTAGTTTCCAGTTTTGGCTGCTAGGGGGTGCTGCTATTGCTTCAAGTTTCCGGCTTAGGCCACCAGAGGGCGCTGTGATCTTTTTTTAGTTTCCAGTTTTGGTCGCCAAAGGGCGCTATGATCGCTTCAAGTTAGACCGCCAGAGGGCGCTGCAATCGTTTTTAGTTTCCATTAAAACTTTCATCCCCTATTTTACCACCCTTAAAAACAGATTTTTCAAAATAAAATTTACAGAGTTTTATTATTTAAAACTCATAATCTAAATGCCGATTTTCAGGTCTGTAACTTTCAAAACACAGGACTTTCATAAAAATTTTCATCCCCTATTTTACCACCCTTAAGGGGAGATTTTCCAGAATTACTTATACAGGTTTTTATCATTTAAAAATTATAATTTCATATCCTATTTTCATATCTGTAACTTTAAAAACATAACCTTCCAACCCCCATTTTACCCCCTTAGGGGAGGATTTTCGTGGAATATTTTCCAGGCTGATATCTAAGTCCTAGAATTAACCTACCTTCCAAATTTCAAGTTGATAATAGCAAAATTATAATTAAAACTTCCCATTAAAATTTTCATCCCCTATTTTACCACCCTTAAGGGAAGATTTTTCAAAATAAAATATACAGAATTTTATTATTTAAAACTAATAATCTAAATGCCGATTTTCAGGTCTGTAACTTTCAAAACATAGGACTTTCATACAAACTTTTTACCCCCATTTTACCCCCTTAGGGGAGGATTTTAGGGATATTAAATAGCCTATAACCTGCCCCAAAAGTTGGACAACCAAATGCAAAAAGAATTTTTCAAATCCGATAGGTACTTCCTGAGATTAGCGCGTTCAAACAAACAAACAAACAAACAAACTCTTCCGCTTTATTATATTAGTATAGATAAAAAGGCGTGGATTTGACTCGTTCCAGCAATGCGCGAGACGGCAATTCAATCATGTACTTAACATAAAATTGTTATATTGATATTGTAAATTTGGAAAACAGCAACCGCCGAGTTTCTTGCTGGTTCTTCTCGGTTGGAATGGCATTCCGAACCAGTGGTAGATTCGTTTGACTATTCAAAAGTATGTACTTGTAAAAGTTGATTTGAATAAAAAACTTTTCTATTCTATTCTATTCTATTCTATTCTATTCTATTCTATTCTATTCTATTCTATTCTATTCTATTCTATTCTATTCTATTCTATTCTATTCTATTCTATTCTATTCTATTCTATTCTATTCTATTCTATTCTATTCTATTCTATTCTATTCTATTCTATTCTATTCTATTCTATTCTATTCTATTCTATTCTATTCTATTCTATTCTATTCTATTCTATTCTATTCTATTCTATTCTATTCTATTCTATTCTATTCTATTCTATTCTATTCTATTCTATTCTATTCTATTCTATTCTATTCTATTCTATTCTATTCTATTCTATTCTATTCTATTCTATTCTATTCTATTCTATTCTATTCTATTCTATTCTATTCTATTCTATTCTATTCTATTCTATTCTATTCTATTCTATTCTATTCTATTCTATTCTATTCTATTCTATTCTATTCTATTCTATTCTATTCTATTCTATTCTATTCTATTCTATTCTATTCTATTCTATTCTATTCTATTCTATTCTATTCTATTCTATTCTATTCTATTCTATTCTATTCTATTCTATTCTATTCTATTCTATTCTATTCTATTCTATTCTATTCTATTCTATTCTATTCTATTCTATTCTATTCTATTCTATTCTATTCTATTCTATTCTATTCTATTCTATTCTATTCTATTCTATTCTATTCTATTCTATTCTATTCTATTCTATTCTATTCTATTCTATTCTATTCTATTCTATTCTATTCTATTCTATTCTATTCTATTCTATTCTATTCTATTCTATTCTATTCTATTCTATTCTATTCTATTCTATTCTATTCTATTCTATTCTATTCTATTCTATTCTATTCTATTCTATTCTATTCTATTCTATTCTATTCTATTCTATTCTATTCTATTCTATTCTATTCTATTCTATTCTATTCTATTCTATTCTATTCTATTCTATTCTATTCTATTCTATTCTATTCTATTCTATTCTATTCTATTCTATTCTATTCTATTCTATTCTATTCTATTCTATTCTATTCTATTCTATTCTATTCTATTCTATTCTATTCTATTCTATTCTATTCTATTCTATTCTATTCTATTCTATTCTATTCTATTCTATTCTATTCTATTCTATTCTATTCTATTCTATTCTATTCTATTCTATTCTATTCTATTCTATTCTATTCTATTCTATTCTATTCTATTCTATTCTATTCTATTCTATTCTATTCTATTCTATTCTATTCTATTCTATTCTATTCTATTCTATTCTATTCTATTCTATTCTATTCTATTCTATTCTATTCTATTCTATTCTATTCTATTCTATTCTATTCTATTCTATTCTATTCTATTCTATTCTATTCTATTCTATTCTATTCTATTCTATTCTATTCTATTCTATTCTATTCTATTCTATTCTATTCTATTCTATTCTATTCTATTCTATTCTATTCTATTCTATTCTATTCTATTCTATTCTATTCTATTCTATTCTATTCTATTCTATTCTATTCTATTCTCACACGATTTACATGACTTACGAGTAGAGTATATTTAAAAAAGTTTCATCTAACATTGTGCTTTTTATTGTTTCAGCCACATCAAAATGGATTTGGAGTTTCGGAACTTGACATACACAGTGCATAGCCGACTAGCTAGAGGTAACTATTTGTTTCACCTTCTCAAAATATTATACTGTTGTCTCAATTGATAGACGTCCAGACGTCCACTGCTGGACCTATGTGTTGCACCTGCGCCTGTATACCGACACTATGTTACCGAACGGACTTATACCTCTAGCAGTCGTAGTTGGGTAGACAAAGAAAAAACCTATTTACCTGTTTAGTTAAGTATACTTATTACTTCCTAGATGAATACTTAAATATTATCCTACTAACTTACCTACTTAATATTATAAATGTGAAAGTGTGGATGTTTGGATGTTTAGATGTTTGGATGTTTGTTACTCAATCACGGCACAACTACTGAACCGATTTGGCTGAAATTTTGGATGAAGATAGATTATTCCCTGACTTAAAACATAGGCTACTTTTTATCCCGAAAAATCAAAAAGTTCCCACGGGATTTTGAAAAAACCGAAATCTATAGCTACAGCTATAGGTAGAGTACTATAGCAAACTTCCTTGAAAGTAGGTATAAAGGTTGGAAAAGGGAACGGGAACCGGAAATCCACGATTCCCTCGGGATTTGTGCAATATAGAAATTCACGCGGGCGAAGCCGCGGGCATTCTCTAGTGATAATAATATGCCTAAAGGTGCGTCCAGACTTGAACATTTCACCGAACCGAACAGCGAACATTTCGGCGAACTTGTTACGCTCAATGTGGACGTAAAGGTGCGTCCAGACTTGAACATTTCACAGGCGAAAGTTTCGCCGAACTGTTACGCAGTAACCCATCTCAAGCGCTCCAAGCGCGCCGTCCACATTGAGCGTAACAAGTTCGCCGAAATGTTCGCTGTTCGGTTCGGTGAAATGTTCAAGTTTGGACGCACCTTTTCGCCGAACTGTTACGCAGTAACCCATCTCAAGCGCTCCAAGCGCGCCGTCCACATTGAGCGTAACAAGTTCGCCGAAATGTTCGCTGTTCGGTTCGGTGAAATGTTCAAGTCTGGACGCACCTTTATGTGGACGTAATGTGCGTAACAGTTCGGCGAAAGTTTCGCCGAACTGTTACGCAGTAACCCATCTCAAGCGCTCCAAGCGCGCCGTCCACATTGAGCGTAACAAGTTCGCCGAAATGTTCGCTGTTCGGTTCGGTGAAATGTTCAAGTCTCGACGCACCTTAAGACGATATAAGAGACGTTACACAAAAGTACTATTGACCTGCCCTCGCTTCGCACAGGTCTAAGGGACCGTTCAGATAGACCGGCGCGGAGAGCAGAGCAAATTTTAATCGCATTTAAAATAGAATCTTAAGCCATTGAAATAAGGTTTATATTTACATTTTATCTCTTTTATGATAAGAGGACGCTCGAGGATACTCCCAAAAGAGATAAAATGTAAAAATAAACCTTATTTCAATGCCATAAGATTCTATTTTAAATGCGATTAAAATTTGCTCTGCTCTCCGCGCCGGTCTATCTGAACGGTCCCTTAGTTCTCACAAGGTATTTTATAAAGGTAGTATACAAGTGATAATCTATTATCTAAAAGATTGTAAGTTAAACCGACTTCACCACGCATTTAAAAGTCCATATCTCGAAAACCAGTAAGTCGATTTTGATGAAACTTTCTATCTATCTAATAAATATCGAATTAACTACCTCATATTAAGTTCATATGGTTATTTGAACTGTACCATAACCGAATCACACATTTTTAAAATTTTTGTCTGTCTATCTGTCTGTCTGTCTGTTTGAACGGGCTAATCTTCGGAACGGCTGAACCGATTTTGACGGGACTTTCACTTACAAATAGAGAATTAACCAGGGAGTAACATAGGCTACTTTTTTAACCGACTTTCAAAAAAGGAGGAGTTGTGTTTTTCTACCTATGTACACCGATATCTCCGAGATTTCTGAACCGATTTGCATAATTTTTTTTTTAATCGATAGAGAAACATTGCGACACTGTCCTATAAAACGTTTGGATTCCAACTCCTCAATCCTGATGCTGTAGATGACCTGATCCCCAAAACTAATGGGATTTAGAAACTATCGGTTATTTCAATTGATATTGATCGTTGAATGAACTCGAGTAGGTACATATCCAACTCCTCAACCCTGATGCTGTAAGGAATTGCATTCCGAAATCGTGGGGATCCCCTGGGATTTTTCCGTTTTGGGGACGGGTAAAACTACTTATTGTTCTGAAAAATCAAAAGTTCCCACGTTTTTAAAAACCTATATCTACACGGGCGAAGCCGTGGGCATCATCTAGTTTATAAAATATGCACTGCGCTCTGTATTAATAAATGAAAATGTTTTTTTTAATAAAAAAATTGGTAAGTAGTGGTAGCAGTGCTCGGCCGGAAGACTGACGGAAATAAAGTTCCAAAATATAAATACACTTCCCTCAATTTAATAATTGGTGGTAATTATGTCCAGCGAAGGCTGTTAATTATTATGCCATATATTTAAATGAGAGCGGAAGTTCTAAAGCTCAACCTGCAAATATTTAGCACTGCCTACTTAATTTCTTAAACTATTAAATCTATACTAATAAATAAAATTGAAGTTTCTGTCTGTAATTTTGAAATAACTACCTCATATTAAGCTGATACGGTTATTTGAACTGTACCATAACCGAATCACACGTTTTTTAATTTTTTGTCTGTCTGTCTGTTTTAACGGGCTAATCTTCGGAAGGGGTTAACCGATTTTGACGGGACTTTCACATACAATTTCCAACTCCTCAATTGTGATGCTATAGGGACCTTATCCCCAAAACTAATGGGATTTAGAAACTTTTGCTTATTTAAATTGATTGATATTGGGGGTAACAATTAAAGACTTTATCGTTGAATGAACTCGAGTAGGTACATATACAACTCCTCAACCCTGATGCTGTAAGGAATTGCATTCCGGAATCGTGAGAATCCCATGGGATTTTTCCGTTTTGGGGACGGGTTACTACAGATAAGCTACTTTTTGTTCTGGAAAATCAAAAGTTCCCACGGGATTTTTAAAAACCTAAATCCACACGGGCGAAGCTGTGGGCATCATCTAGTATGTATATGAAATTATTGAAATGAAACATATTGTTCACTAGATACTTCTTTAACATTTTATTCATTACAAGTATATAATATATATGTACATACAAGTGAAAGCCTTTTAGAATCAACGGTTGTATAAAAAACAACGGTATTTGAATAACTGTTGCTTGTCATCGTTTATTCTTTTTGTCAATTTATATAGGTTAGTGTTATACCTAATACATAAACTGACAGATAGTGTTATGGTGCTGCCACATCGCAGTTAAAAAATGTTATAAATGTTAGTAAACATTTGTTAGTTAAAAGTCACAAATGTTAGCAAAAGTTTTCAAATGATTCATGTTTATGCAAATTGTAACAAAGTATAAAAATTATAACAAGGAATGTAGGTACAAACTCCGAATTGATATAAAATGTTATGCAACAATGTTACAACGTGTTTCAGTGTGGGAGCGTTGAAAACATCTAACAAATCATCACAAAATCTAACTAATGTTAGCTAATGTTAAATAATGTTTTAAAACATTTCTTAACACCAGTGCAGTGTTTAGCAGCACCAATACTTCCGTAAAAGTTATAGGATTACTTATATGCATATTTTGAGGGTATTCCTTCAGTTTTTTTACTCTACGATGATTTAAATGTGCCAGATAGTAAGTGACGATGCAATCAATGAATTTAAAGTGCGCTTACATGGAAGTCGATGCAGTTTAATAAACCCACATCTCCAACCGGTTCCAACATGGCATCGTCAGAATTCCAGATCGTTTTCTGCGGTTTTCCCGGTAGGATGTGAATAACTGGCCTCAGCCAAAGCGTTTACCATTTCACATCGAGACGAATAAAAAATTAACAATTCTTATGTTATTATCTGATGCCCGTGACTTTGTCCACGTAGATTCATATAAAATCCTATACAAAATTTCAACCCCTATTTAACCCCGTCAGGGGTCGAATTTTCAAAAATCCTTTCTTAGCGGATGGCTACGTCATACCTAATAGCTATCTGCATGCCAAACAGCCCGATCCGTCTAGTGGTTTGAGCTGTGCGTTGATAGATCAGTTAGTCAGTCAGTTAGTCACCTTTTCCTTATATATATTTAGATTAGTACCTACTAAAATTACTTAGCCGGCCATCGAACCTGGGACTACCTACTTTTATATGTGTATACTTACATACGTACTAGAATTGAATATCATTAAATCGTCATCATCATCATCATCATGATCAACCCATTACCGGCTCACTGCAGAGCACGGGTCTCCTCTCAGAGTGAGAAGGGTTTTTGGCCATAGTCTACCACGCTGGCCAAGCGGATTGGCAGACTTCACACACCTTTGAGAACGTTATGGAGAACTCTCAGGCGTGCAGGTTTCCTCACGATGTTTTCCTTCACCGTTAAAGCAAGTGATATTTAAATACTTAATCATCACTATCATTAAATATACGTAGGTAATTGATAAGCTATAATATATCTTTCATCATTGCCATGAGAAAAAGTGGTAGGCACCAGAATGTGTTGCAAAAAAATCTGCTCCTATGATGAAAGGTGCGAGTAGGTGCGAGGCTTCGGATTCTTGATGAGAACAGTTTTTATTACCGGCCTTTTAAATTATTTTGTAGTGTGTAATTAGAAAGCACAGCTTTATTTATATGTTTCTTTACGAACTTGGGGACTTTTCTTAACTTTTCTTTCCACGCTGGCCAAGTGCAGATTGGTAGACTTCACGTACGTAGGTACTTACCTATACAAAGATGGTGTAGTAGGTACACAACAACATAAACAAACTATCTAACCAACCTCATCTATACAATACAATATTCACAATATTGACAAACTATTTTCAACATCACAAGATTTCCGAAAAATTCTAAAAAAAAAACCCTTTTTTAAAATTCAGTGTTCACATCTAACAAAAATATTTCAGGCGTTCTCATTAGTCACTCCCGATACCAAATGTTATTTAAAGCATCGTTCAACTATATTTAGGGCATCTTAAAATAAACATACACATGTAGAACAATATGATATACACACGTATTTATGAAAGAGGGACGTTGCACTCAACCGCGATAATCAAGCGTATGCCCTTGACTTCATAAGTTACACAAGTTGGTACTTACAAATTAAAAAAATTAAAAACCCCCGACATTCGCCATTTTGTGGTGGCGGCCATGTTGAATTTGCATAGTGCTATTCTACTAGCCCTTTCATTTGATACCCATATTGAGGGGGTTGTGAAAAAAATTGTTATCCGCTATTTTGTGGTGGCGGCCATCTTGGACCGATTTTCGTCAAACTTCCATAACTAAGAGCACTTACGAAAAATTCACCTTTCAAACAAAAAAAAAACCGCATTCAAATCGGACACACGTCAGACTTATACGCATTAGCGTATGCGGGCTAATGCCTACGATTCACGGGCGCACCGATCCGCCAGATTTGTCGCTGGCCACAAGTCCGCGGACAAATCTGCGTGTGAATGGTATCCGTGAGCCTCATCGAGAGCCGCGAACCCTACCTGACTCGTCGCTAGCGACAAATCCGGCGCTTTGATACACCCACTGGATGCACCCGTGAATGGTAGGCATATAACTTTATAAGAGTAAGAATTAACACAATATTTATTTAGGCGACTTTGAATGCCAATTAAAAGTGTTGTAGAGTTACAGCAACTTAGTATGTGAATAAGATATGTAGTAATCTATACTAATAAATAAAATTGAAGTGTCTGTCTGTAATATCGAAATAACTACCTCATATTAAGCTCATATGGTTATTTGAACGATACCATAACCGAATCACACGTTTTTAAAATTTTTGTCTGTCTGTCTGTCTGTCTGTCTGTCTGTCTGTCTGTCTGTCTGTCTGTTTGAACGGGCTAATCTTCGGAACGGCTGAACCGATTTTGACGGGACTTTCAAATACAAGTAGAGAATTAGTCAGGGAGTAACATAGGCTACTTTTTTAACCGACTTTCAAAAAAGGAGGAGTTGTGTTTTTCTACCTATGTACACCGATATCTCCGAGATTTCTGAACCGATTTGCGTAATTTTTTTTTAATCGATAGAGAAACATTGCGACACTGTCCTACAAAAAATTTGGATTCCAACTCCTCAATCCTGATGCTGTAGGGGACCTGATCCCCAAAACTAATGGGATTTAGGCTGTCGGTTATTTAAATTGATATTGGGGATACTAATTAAAGACTTTATTGTCGAATGAACTCTGAGTAGGTACAGCTACTGAGCTACTGAGTAGGTACACGTCCAACTCCTCAACCCTGATGCTGTAAGGAATTGCATTCCGAAATCGTGGGGATCCCACGGCATTTTTCCGTTTTGGGGACGGGTTACTACAGATAGGCTACTTTTTGTTCTGAAAAATCAAAAGTTGCCATGGGATTTTTAAAAACCTAAATCCACACGGGCGAAGCCGTGGGCATCTTCTAGTATATATATATATATATGTATA
The DNA here is from genome assembly GCA_920104075.1 of Melanargia galathea. Lineage (NCBI taxonomy): Eukaryota > Metazoa > Arthropoda > Insecta > Lepidoptera > Nymphalidae > Melanargia > Melanargia galathea. The sequence continues at coordinate 14,263,265 of OV049872.1, forward strand.
CAACTTTAGTTTTACTTTACGCAAAACCTGAAAGTAGTTTGTTCAGAATCAGTAACAAAATCGAATCCAACCATTTTTATATAGTGTTATATTTTTGTCCAAAAATATTTTGAAATCCTACAAGCTTAGACACAATGCTTTACCGCGCATCAGCTGACGGTCGGCACACAGCGGCGGTCATTCAACTCGCGTCGATCGCAAGTCGCTGCGGCGACGGCTTGCGGTGACCATTTTTTTCGAGGACAACGACGCAACATAACAAGCTTATAACTTCGTTACTTTTCATTATATTTTTTTGAAATTTTGTATAAATATTCTTAATGTAAAAATATTTGACACGTGTTTCGGTTTTTGCGCAAAGTAAAACTAACGTTGTATAGGTATATTATATATAATACACGTGGGGGTAAGCTGGGATTTGTCCACGTGCGTCCTTCTCGAATTGTAGGCGGGACATAAAAATGTAATTTATTGCAGCGATAATTATCAATTTAATTATTTCACACTATGTTATTCATAATGTACTAATTGTGTACCTACTTTGTTGATTGTGATAACTATTTATTTATGTTGGACAACAAGAGAATCACGTAGCAGGTCGGTACTAGGTAAATATTACGTTACGGGCAATTAAAAAATTCAATAAGTAAACTCAATAACATGTTCTGGCCATCGATATATCTACCTACAGTTCACTTCTGGCGCAATAATCGGATAATAGAAACATGTATTTTTTTCTAGATTAACTACGTAGATACTTACTCCTAACTATTTACAATACTTGTATAGATCTATACTATTTTAATGTTAGGCTTTTTTTTCATTGATTTTACGCTAGACACAAAAGCCATTAAATTTTATATAAATAAGTACCTACCTACCTACTGCTTCCCTATGTGATACAGTACCGAATACTGTAACTTTTTCCTTTTTAACCGACTTCCAAAAAGGAGGAGGTTCTCAATTCTTAAATTAATTAATGAACGAAGTTTTGTTGTCAAAAAGTCAGTTTGTTGATGGATAATATAATTTGCGTTAATTGTGGATATAAAGACTTAAGTAGGTAACTATGTATCTAATCTACATAATTACAACACATTTCAAAACTATGTGATCCATCACATCTTTGGTAAAACTTAAATCCCTAAACTAATATTATAAATGCGAAAGTGCGCCTGGCTGTCTGCTAGCTTTTCACGGCCCAGCAGTTTATACTTGTTTTTCATGAAAGGTATACAGGTAGCTTACATCCTAGGAACGGACATTTATCTACTACTACTTTATCCCGGAAAATTAAAGAGTTCCCATGTCCGTTTAACCGATTTATACGTTTGTTACAGAGGTAACTATTGCGTCCCTGACATAGGCAACTTTTATTCCGGAAAAGCAAATAGTTCCCACAGGATTTTAAAAAAGCTAAATTCACGGACGCGTACGAAGTCGCGACTGGCGGGCATCATCTAGTACTTAAATTAAACTTACAAATATTTTTCCTAAAATTAAAGACGTATTAAAATAAATAAACAATGACCTCTTCAGTGCCTCTTCACGATGGTCGAGTTTTCTCAAAATAAACTTATATTTTACCTGAATGAAAAATATAACTATCCTTAAACTCGTTTTTCAAACACTCGTGAATTTCAACCTTTTCACTAATTTTCTACAAAACTGATGCGCGCAACTTCGTCCGCGTAGAATAGGTTTTTAACCCCCGACGCAAAAACGACGGGGTGTTATCAGTTTGGCGTGTCTGTGTGTGTGACTGTGTGTGTGTCTGTCTGTGCCCCTGTGGCGCTCAAACGGGTGGACCGATTTGAAGGCGGTTTTTTTGTTTGAAAGGTGAATTAGTCGAGAGTGTTGTTAGCTATGTTTGTAGAAAATCGGTCCAAGATTGCCGTTGCTACAAAATGGCGGATTACATATTTTTCCACAACTCCCTTAATATGGGTATCAAATGAAAGGGCTTGACTAGTAGAATAGCACTATTGCAAATTCAAGACGGCCGCCGTCACAAAATGGCGAATGTCGGAGGTTTTTAAATTTTTAATTTATACTTATTAACAATCCCGTGGGAACTCCTTCATTTCCCTGGATAAAAAGTAGTCCTTGACCGTCTACGCGAGGCAAAATGACTCTGGCTGTGAAAAACGCCGCTGGATACAAGCGGCGCAAGACCTCGCCGTGTGGAAGTCCCTACAAGAGACCTATGTCCAATATTTGATGAATCCAGTCTGCCAGCTGATAACCTGTAACTTGTTAGCAATGACCTCATTAGTACGTAAATAATAATTGTACAAATATGTCACTTTGGTATCATAAATTTTATTTATTAGGTCGCAGTAGTTTGACCGATTTGTTTGTCGGGGCTGCACAAACTTATCTATACAGACAAATAAAATTGTCTGTCTGATAATAATCCATATATATATACTAATATTATTAGCTTGTAACGTACCTACTTACGTTACTACTATTTATAATTCGTTTCTACTTTCGTGCATAATTTTTGCATTTGGCACAGACTTTATATGCGTTCGATAATAATTTATTTTTATTAGGTAGGTAGGTTAGAGTTTTATTTACATACTGATTTTAATTATTATTATAATGTGATTATTAAATTAAAATTATTATTAAAAAATTATTAATATTTCAATAAAATCATTCGGTGACCTGAATACCGTTATCTTATAGTCAACCGCGCGACCAGACGAGACCTATTTTCGTGAACTTGCCCGATGATGTATCAAGGCCTGCGTTGAATACCAGCTGTTTTGCACAACACTTTGCATCCGTTTGTTTTATCTCTGTGCGATAAAGTTATTGCAATATTATAATATAATTAAAATTATTATGAAACTAATTCATGTATTAATTTAGGACAACCGCAGGAAGTCTCCATTCGTCATTAGTGACAATGTCCTTTGTCCCAATTCCGAATTAAACACGATCATCACCATTGTTGATAAAATGGCTGAGTCAATTTTATTGATATTCTCGTTAAGATCGGGCAAGGCAAACTTTGGCCCCAACGCGTGGGGAAAAAAACCGACACTGAATTTTCAACGCCCAACGTTGGAGTGAGCATTGGGCCTATGTTATTTTATCCATTCATACGTTGGGGCTATGCTATTTTATCCATTCAAACGTTGGGGCTATGCTATTTTATCCATTCATACGTTGGGGCTATGCTATTTTATCCATTCATACGTTGGGGCTATGCTATTTTATCCATTCATATGTTGGGGCTATGCTATTTTATCCATTCATACGTTGGGGCTATGCTATTTTATCCATTCATACGTTGGGGCTATGCTATTTTATCCATTCATACGTTGGGGCTATGCTATTTTATCCATTCATACGTTGGGGCTATGCTATTTTATCCATTCATACGTTGGGGCTATGCTATTTTATCCATTCATACCTTGGGGCTATGCTATTTTATCACACGATTTTCATACGAAATCAAAGGCACGCTGGTGCCCGTGTAAACTACTCGACTTATAAGGTTATATAATATAATAATAAGTATAAGGTCTACTTATCTATCGAATTAGGTTGTACCTGTAAGGATAGATCTAAGTATGTTTATAATAATAAATAAATAAATAAGACTTGTATTGTACCTACCGTAACTTTGTATTTATTTTATTTAATCTATTTAATTAGTGTTACTGGATATTTATCCGGTCTAATTAAATTAAATTAAATTAAATAAATAAATTGTAATACCAAGTAGTACCGAGTACCGACCCATGACGTTCCGATATTTTGCTAAGTCAAGGGCGAAACATACCTAGGGGCTTAGAAACGTTTGATAATAATTAAGTTTTTGTGATAAAGCTTACACAATAGAACAATAGAAATGCATTTTTGGTGGGAAACTGAAAAATAAACCAAATGTATCTTTAAACGGTTTTTTATCAAGTTGCAACGACACGTTAGAGGTAAATTATACATGTAAGTATAAGTCTACCTATAAGTTGTACCTATAAGCTATATCAAGGAGATAAGTGAAGACCAGGCGCCTCACACGAAACAGCTGGATTCGGTAGGTGACCATCAGGAAACCTAGAGGCAAGATTTCATGTTACCAGGTGACAGAACTTTGACAGGCTTTTTTTTTTAAAGAATATTAGCCATGATTAACAAGACTAATAGTCCACTTTCCCCTTAAATAAAGGGAAAACTTCTGCTACGACAATAGTGTACCGGGTGGGGTTTGAACAGTCGCGTCGACCCTACGGTTCCCGTCTGCGCCCGACGACGGGAGGCTGCCTCATTCTAACGACTGTCTAACATATTTTCCTTTTAACTATGTTTATGTTAATAATTTTAGGACGTGAGTGAGCCAGCCAAATGAGTTGGTGTTAAATTGGAAACCAGAAGCTCTGGTGTGATTTTTAAAGTTAACATCCACTGTGCCAGTGTGCGTAGTTGAATCTTTCATTTATATTTATTACTAGCGGACCCGGCAGACGTCGTCCTGCCCGGTGACATACTGACATCAGTGCAACATACCCGGTCATCAAAATATTAATATCGCAATTAAAAAATAGGGGTTGGTGATAGAAGGGTGAAAATTTAGGATTGTATGTATTTTTGTATGTTGTATCATAAAAAAAATAAAAACTAAAAATTTAGTCTAAAAAATAAAAAATAAAAATTTAGGGGTGGACTACCCTTAACATTTAGGGGGATGAAAAATAGATGTTGGCCGATTCTCAGACCTACTTAATATGCTCACAAAATTTCATGAGAATCGGTCAAGCTGTTTCGGAGGAGTATGGGAACGAAAATTGTGACACGTGAATTTTATATATAAGTATGGAAACGTCAAATCATGACGTTTTCCAAAAGTTAATTTCCATATTAAATTGCAGATTTATTCATAGTTAACCTTGTTAACTTGAATATAATACACTCAGGACTCAATTTACAAGTTACAATAGGTAGGTAATTATTATAAAGTCAGCCGTAATAAAGCTTTAATTTGTTTGTAAAGATTTAAAGAAAAATAAAACAACCTGTCTAGAAACCAACATGTGTAACGATCAACTCCGGTAACTTAAAAAAAGTTGAATATTTTAAATAGGTAGCTCTACGTAGGTGGGTAAGGTATAATGGCTTCCTCGAATCAAAGTTAAATGACCATAATAATTGTTATGAGTATGACGCATTTTATTAAAAACTCAACTTAGGTAGATCATGTACGTATACCTATTATTAATTAGCTGGGTCCACACCAGACGATCCGTCGCGCTCGGATCGCACGCGGCAGGAGTGCGATCCAAATGTGCAGGCGGTGTACAATACAATACAAGCGCATGGATCGCGCGCGGCACGTCCACACCGCCTGCACATTTGGATCGCGCTCCTGCCGCGTGCGATCCGAGCGCGACGGATCGTCTGGTGTGGACCCAGCTATTAGAATATGTAAAGCTCAAGTAGCTATTTTGATTCATATCTAGCTATTTTCATTCATCAATGTGTAGAGCTCATGAAGTAAAGTACGAATATAATAGGTATATATTTTTTATTTTTTGTTTAAAAATAAGGAAATGGGGGGCCATCAAAGTTGTCCGTTTTAGACCATTTTTGTGACGGAAGCTATCTCAAAAACTAAACCAGTTAGGAACATGAAATTTCGGTATATTATGTACCATATACTGTACTTAAACAACAAATACTAAAAACTACGATTCATAAAGTAGTTTGTAAGCTGTGACCAAAACAAACGAACATTTTTTGGGTTTTTCTTTCACGGTTTGTTACGATGTCTAAGCTCGGAAATTAAATATTTCTTAGACCAACAATAATATTATGTTGTTCATAAAATTATGTACGGAACCCTAAAAGAGCGAGGCCCGACTCGCACTTGGCGGATTTTTAATATCCTGACTTTATTTTATATTCCTTCTTGAAGGTCCACTAGCTACTGCCTACCTAGCTAATTTTGGTTTTTCATAAATCCGCGGGAATCGTGGATTTCCGGTTCGCGTTCCTGCTCCCTTTTTCAACCTTTATACCTACCTACTTTAAAGGACTTTGCTATAGTAACCTATCTTTAGCTGTAGCTATAGATTTCGGTTTTTTCAAAATCCCGTGTGAATTGTCGATTTTTCCAGGATAAAAAGTAGCCTATGAGTTAAGTCAGGGCGTAATCTATCTCCTTTAAAAAATTCAGCCAAATCGGTTCAGTAGTTGCGGCGTTAAAGAGTACACACGCACGCACGCACGCACGCACATACACACACACGCGCACGCACACACAACTTTCGCCTTTATAATATTGTGAGTGAGAGTGAGATTATTTTACTCAAGAATGGTGATGATTAGTAGTAGGTACCTATGTAAATAAAGGGTACTTAATGACCATAGGTATATTAATTATGTAAGACCTATGTATGTCCATATTTGACGTCCCGGCCGCCAAAACCAGAAAATCTCTGATCGATTCATCTCGTCAAGCGTAGACGCATCTTAAGATGAATATGAAATGACCGACCAATCAGCCGTTGTCTTTAAATGCTGACTATTAAAAATATGTTGCTATAAAACTCAGTGTCACGACTGCAACAATGGTATTGCAACGTACATAACTATAACCGTAACCACAAAGTGGGCAACGTGCTTCTGCGGTTCCACAAAGTTTAGCTAAAGCATTATAGGTGGGGTAATATAACTTAAATAAAAATAAAATAAAATAAAATAGCCTTTATTTTTCAGAAACCAATGAGTACTTACTAATAAAAGTTATGCACGATAAAAGTTATAATATGTCCCTGGTTTCTGTGTGCCTTTTGGCAAAGGCCTTCTCCAACTGTCTCCATTGGACTCTATCATTTGTTACTCTGGTCCAGAATGGCCCAAGAGTTTGGCGGATTTCGTCCCCCCATCTTATTTGTTGGCGCCCTCTCTTACGCTTTCCATTTCTGGGATACCAGAGTGTCACCTGCTTACTCCATAATATAACTTAGCAGTACTTATTGTTTACGGGTTGCATGGGGTACTTATCATGGTAGGTATCTGCACACCAAATTCACAAATCTAATATTAAAAATGCGATATACACTTTCACGCCTAAACCGCTGAATCAATTTTGATGAATTTTGGAAAGACAGGCTACTTTGTTTCCCGGAAAACCCAATGGTCAAAATCCACGTGGACGATGTCGCAGGCATCAGCTATTAAACAATACTTTACCACTATTCAGGCTAGGTTAACTCTCTTCACAGGAAACTCTAATGTAGGAAGGGTTTACCTTACCCTGGCGCCGGACACAGACTACCATTTGAACAGAGACTTTGAAGGACTTTGCACACATCATTTGAAACGAACGTATTTGCAAAGTCTGTTTGGCAGGTAAGCCTGACAGACTTTGCAAATATGTTCGCTTCATTTGGATTCGAACTTTTAAACGCTTTGAGGAGCACTCGAGAAACCGATACCGATTGGCAAAGTGCAAAATGTGTGCTCATACTTTGAACAAATACCAAAGACCACTGCCACACTGACACAAGTTTTCAAACAAGTGTTCAAATAAGTGTGCAAATGTTTACTTATGCGCGGGGGTTACAGAGGGTTAGTAATGAGTGTGTTTCTTGCCTGTGTACAAATTCAATCGCGGTATGACCCAATTAAGTAGGTACTGACTATTTCACTTCTATTATTATTATTTTGTTACGATCATTGTTCTATAGTGTTCAGGGTTAGAGATAATGACAATGCGTAATTTGTTTTTGTACATAAGTACATAATGTAGTTTATTTTGTTTGTTATTTTTCCATGATTTTCGTTTAATTACATCCTGTTACATTTTAGATTTATCAGCTGTTAAGTAAATAAAATATAATAGAATTGGTCCGGCAGCCGACAACCAAAAATTTTAGTGATTAATAACAGGCTGAAACTTCGTTTCGACGAGACGACCAAGTTTTCTCTCTATGAAAATTCTCGTTAGAGGTAGCTACTGGAGTGCGCAGGTGTAAGGTTTAAACATTTCGATTCGCTCGGGTGGGAAATCGTTACACTGTAGGACTATGTAGCCATTTCATTATACAAGTATATTTTACTAAGCTGCATACAAAAAATCGATATTAATCGCGGACAGTCTTGAGGGCCTTTGAATACCAGTCAACTCCGTAGCTTCCGTCAGTGCTGAGTATGGTATTAACATCAACACCAAAAAGACGAAGTACATGGTAATAAGCCGTACACCTGATCTTATCACTTCTTTATCTCTCAATGGTCAAAGTCTTGAAAGGTTGCCAAGTTCAGATATCTAGGCACAATGGTTGACGACTCAGGAGATTACAGCCTCGAAATACGATGCAGAATAGAGCAAGCACGCAACGCCTTTTCAAAAATGAAAAAAGTACTTTGTGACCGGAACCTAGGCATCTCTCTTCGTAATTCGTATACGCATAGCGTGTGCTATGTCTTTTCTGTATTCCTATACGGCGTAGAAGCCTGGACGCTGAAGCTATGACGAAACAAGTATAAATTGAAAATTTAAAAAACCCCCGACATTCACCATTTTGTGGCGGCGGCCATCTTGGACTTGCATAGTGCTATTCTACTAGCCAAGCCCTTTCATTTGATACCCATATTAATTGAGTTGTGAAAAAATATGTAATCCGCCATTTTGTAGCGGCGGCCATCTTGGATCGATTTTCATCAAACATAGCTAACAACACTCTCGACTAATTCACCTTTCAAATAAAAAAAACCGCATTCAAATCGGTCCACCCGTTTGAGCGCCACAGGGGAACAGACACACACACACACACACACACACACACACAGACACGTCAAACTTATAACACCCTGTCGTTTTTGCGTCGGGGGTTAAAAACTGGAAGCGTTCCAAATGTGGGTGTATATACGACGCAACGTACCTATGCTGAGAATTTCTTGGACAGAGCGCGTACGGAATAGCACCGTGTTACAGAGGATGGGAAAGGCTACAGAGATACTTACGTCTATTAAGAAGAGAATATTTTGGACATAATAATATGATAAGTAATACCAAGAAGTATGAACTCTTTCAACTAATCATGCAAGGGAAAGTAGCAGGCAGGAGGAGGCCTGGCCGCAGAAGGATATCGTGGCTTAAAAACTTGCGCTAATGGTTTGGGAAGAGCACCAAATCCTTATTTAGAGAACCTGTGTCGAAAGTTGAAATTGCCATAATGATTGCCTTCGTAAGGAGACGGCACGATGCACGAAGATACAAAAAATCAGCTGGTTATTAATCATTTTAAATCATTTTTATGACCTCATTATTTGGAAATATTCGGTGTGGAGCACGCTTTAGAATATTATTCTGAATTGGAAGCACACTGTGCGAGGTGGACACTAGCCAACTACGCAGGAGATACTTAGTATTAGATTTAGTTAGGTAATTAGGTACCTACCTGCTATCTGGTAAAACCTAGGATTCGGAGAAGTTATCGTTAGTAGTTTCATGCCTACCTGCTTTATACCAGATGTAGGGTGTAGTGTAGGAACCGCTGAACTGACAAACACACACCCAAATATAAACTGCTGGACTCATAACCCTTCTGTAGTCAGGTGAAAATCAACATCTGACCTTACAAACATAAAAACATTATTTTTGTCCTTGCATTCTGTACGCGTCCGACTCAGGGTTTAATGACCTAGGTGCATCGGTCTTTGGCACGCAATGCCTATGTCTATGCACTAGAATAGAACATGCTGCACAGCTGCGCGAACTAGTTTTTAATCCCCGACGCAAAAACGACGGGGTGTTATAAGTTTGACGTGTCTGTGTGTGTATATAATATGTGTAGCGCCACAGGGGAACAGACAGACTGTTCCCCTGTGGCGCTCAAACGGGTGAACCGATTTGAATGCGGTTTTTTGTTTGAAAGGTGAATTAGTCTAGTGTTGTTAGCTATGTTTGATGAAAATCGGTCCAAGATGGCCGCCGCTACAATGGCGGATTACATATTTTATCACAACACCCTCAATATGGGTATCAAATGAAAGGGCTCGACTAGTAGAATAGCACTATGCAAATCCAAGATGGCCGCCGTCACAAAATGGCGAATGTCGGGGGTTTTTTAAATTTTTAATTTATACTTCTGGATGACCTCTCTCTAAAAACCGGCCAAGTTTGAGTTGGGTCTCGCTCTTTTAGGGTTCCGTAAATAATTATGAATAACATAATATTTTGGGTGTAAGAAATATTTCATTTCCGAGCTAGACATCGCAACAAAAACCCCAAAAATGATCGTTTGTTTTGGTCACAGCTTACAAAGTAGGCTTTATGAATCGTTGTTTTCAATATTTGTTGTTTAAATATTTAAGTAAGTACATAATATACCTACTAAAGTTTCATATTCCTAACCGGTTTAGTTTTTGAGATAGTCCCCGTCACAAAAATGGTGCAAAACTGACAACTTTGATGGCCTCCCATTTCCTTATTTTTTGAGCAATAAATTAAAAAAATATATATTCGTACTCTATATGAGTGATGATCTAATGATGAATGAGTTCTAAACAATGATACCCCACAAGTTAGGGCAAAAAAACCGGCTCCTTTTTCATGTATGGGAGCCCCCCTGAAAAATAATTTAATTCAATATTTCGTTTTGGTTTAACGTTTTACACCAAATACCAAAATTTCAGATTTGTAACTAATTTCGCCTACGTGCTAGAGACCTGTGACCAGCAGACAGACAGACAGACCGACGGCAGAGTGACATTAATAGGGCTTCGTTTTTACCCTTTGGGTACGGAACCCTAAAAAGCAGCATAGATACTTATCTCTTGTTTATTGTATGTATATGCACCTGGGTCTACATACACTAAATGAGAATATCGTAACAAAGAATATACCTACCTACCTACCTAATAAAGAATTATTATAGGTACCTTTCGCTAAAAACGCCTGCTGACTGGCTGGAATGATAATAATGTCTTTCTTGGAATAACCACCTTTATTACATACCTACCTACCAAGATACGTATAGAGCTTATAGCAATCACCGTTGAAGCTTTTTATTGCACTTTGTATCTTATTCGCACTGCAGTATGGATGAAGAGTTTATTACGGTCGATTGTAACTTTGTAGGTACATGTCTGCTGTTCGCCATAGCCTATTATGGACAGGTTTGACCGTTATTGAACTTGCCCCTGCTTGGATCAAGTATTCGTTCTCATTACAAGTTTTAAAGATTGAAACAAACTGATCGTGTGACGTGCACATTGCTCGAAGAACCAAACCAATCGCAGTCCTAAGGTGCTTGAGTGGCGACCTCGTACCGGAAAGTGCAGTGTTGGCAGACCCCCACTAGGTCCGACTAGACCGACGATGTCGCAGGGAGCAGCAGGTTACAAGCGGCACAAGACCGCGGCATGTGGAAGTTCCTACAAGAGAGCTATGTCCAGCAGTGGACGTCTATCGGTTGATGACAACGATCGTGTGATGGCAGCGCGGCGCTTTGGTCAACGCGTCCTCAAAGTTTTCAATATAAGGAACAATGTACGAAGGAATGCAAAAGTGCGCGTTGGAGCCACCCCTTATATCACAGATCTTTAATCTTGTATCCAGTAGCTGTGAGCAACTTTCTTGAGATCGTCCGTCCACCTAGTGGGAGGTATTTCAGTACTGCGTTTCCCGTTACGGGGTCGCCATTCGAGAGACCTTAGGATCTCAACGACTATCGGTTCTTCTTTGTGCTCCGTCCATTGCCACTTTAGTGATTTAAGGCTTATTTCGTGGTTTACTTATCGACATATTCTAATGTAAAAATTACGGGTACATACCACGATAAAATATTTGTTTGTCGATATTTCGATCCAGTTACATGGACCGTGGTCGCAACGAGACACGGTTCATGTAACTGGATCGAAATATCGACAATAACAAATATTTTATCGTGGTATGTACCCGTAATTTTTACATTAGAACCAAAGAGATTAGAACATTGCCACTTTAGTGTCGCGACTCGATGAGATGTGTCGGTGACTCTGGTTCCCCTATGGATCTCCTGTTTTCTGATTTGATCCCGCAGGGATACTTACTCCGAGCATAGCTCTCTCCATCGCTCTCTGAGTGAACTTGAGCCTTCTTATGATGTCCATAGTTAGCGACAGTGTTTCACATCCGTTCTCATCTCGTCATCCAAGAAGAAAACCTATTAGGTATAGGTACGTCTTTATAAAGGTTCTAAAAGGATCAGCGATTATTTTGTAAATCAAGTGTCAAGAAGTAAAAAAAAAGTCAATCTTCGTCTGTCTTGTGTTTCCGCAGACCAGTTTATATGATAGGTATTAAGTATGTTGAATTACAAGTATAAATTGAAAATTTAAAAAACCCCCGACATTCGCCATTTTGTGGCGGCGGCCATCTTGGATTTGCAATAGTGCTATTCTACTAGTCAAGCCCTTTCATTTGACACCCATATTAAGGGAGTTGTGATTTTTTAAATTTTTTTTTACTAAATTACCTGTCAAACAAAAAAAACCGCATTCAAATTGGTCCACCCGTTCGAGCGCCACAGGGGAACAGACAGACACACACACACACACACACAGACACGTGAAACTTATAACACCCCGTCGTTTTTGCGTCGGGGGGTAAAAAGTAGTTTTGAGTTAAAAGAACTAGCGGCAAAAATACCTACCAGGCAAAGCATCGCCAATTCAGACATCAGCTATCCAGTTGCCTTCTAAGGATATCGCAGTAAATCATCCAAATTCCTCAACGAGTCGGCATTAAACTTAAATAAGGAAGTCTTTCAGTTTAATATTAGTTATTATATGTATAAAATAAACAAGGCTTCCGCGTACGCACGAAAACTGATATTATAATTATTATTTTCTTGGTAAGTAATTTTGTTTGCGAATTAACAAACAGTGCATTTTTCTTTTTTTCCTAGGGCCCGGAAAACAAGTTATTAAAGGCGTCAGCGGCAGGTTCATGTCCGGGCAGCTTATAGCTATTATGGGACCTTCGGGTGCCGGCAAAAGCTCACTTCTTAACGTTATATCAGGATTCAAGTAAGTGGAACACAAATGTTTAAAATTTCATAGTAGAGACGAATAGGTCTCTTACCTCTGGATATCCACCACCACTACCACCACTACATTTTTTCAACGTCCCACTGCTGGGCACGGGTCTCCTCTTTCATAGGAGAGAAGCATTAGAGAACCCGCAACGCTGCACCAATGCGGGTTGGCGGGATAGAATATACAACATAGAATTTCTAGACAGAAAAACCGAATACCTAACATACAGTTATCTGCTCGACCCGGGAATCGAACCCGGGACCTCGTGATCTGCAGTCGAATATACATACTAACCACTAGACCAACGAGGCATATGGACAGTTTTAAAAATCTCGTGTCCAAAAATTGGCCTCAATACAGCCTTTTTCTAACGCTAGATAGCTTGGTTGGCTATTCCATGCTGTAAGGATTAAAGTATTCCATCATGCGAAATACATGTTACATATTATGTACCTACATATCAACTAGTTTGCAAAGGTAAATTTAAGCGTCCCAGTTAAAACGCAATACCGTCGCAACGAGGTTATCAGTACATTGCTTCATCAGTGAATCTTTATAGAAAAGTATTACTTATTTATTTTTGACTAGCTTTTGCCCGCGGCTTCGCCCGCGTGAATTTCGGTTTTTCACAAATCCTGAGGGATAAGTAGATTTCTGGTCCACCCGCCCCCGCCGCGCGGCGGCGTACCGCGGTACCGCGTACGGCGGGCGCAGGGCGCAGGGGCGCGGGGAGTTCCGTGCAGCGCGAGCGTCGGCCGTCGCGATCGCGCGCAGCGAAAATACCTATCAGGGCGTTTTTTAACTTACCGATTTCAACACAACTCCTTTTTTGAAAGTCGGTTAAAAAAGTAGCCTATGTTACTCCTTGGTTAATCCTCTACTTGTCTGTGAAAGTCCCGTCAAAATCGGTTCAGCCGTTCCGAAGATTAGCCCGTTCAAACAGACAGACAGACAGACAAAAATTTTAAAAACGTGTGATTCGGTTATGGTATCGTTCAAATAACCATATGAGCTTAATATGTGGTAGTTATTTCGAAATTACAGACAGACACTTCAATTTTATTTATTAGTATAGATATAGATTACATATCTAAAAAGAGGCCAAACCGCGCACCTCAAAGTCTACCTTATGAGTAAAGTATGATACGACAGTGATAATAACCGGAACCGACGGCACCCGACGGCTTTACGTGCTCTTCCAGGCACGGAAGAAAGGCAAAGGTTGAAGGACTTCAAAAGCAGATTACCTACCTGTCCAGTTACAAACAAACCGTTCAACGTTGATTACGCTAACCATCACAATCCACACACTCTCTTTTATTAGGGTACAGAACGCACTTCCGGCGTCCGTATTTCTTGCCTCATACGACCTAAGTACCTTCAATTCAAGAGTGAATAGACATTTTCTGGGCAAGCGCGATCCAACTGATTGTCGTCAAGCATATCATACGATAAACAAGTATAAATTGAAAATTTAAAAAACCCCCGACATTCGCCATTTTGTGGCGGAAGCCATCTTGGATTTGCATAGTGCTATTCTACTAGTCAAGCCCTTTCATTTGATACCCATATTAAGGGAGTTGTGAAAAAATATGTAATCCACCATTTTGTAGCGGTGGCCATCTTGGATTGATTTTCATCAAACATAGCTAACAACACTCTCGACTAATTCACCTTTCAAACAAAAAAAACCGCATTCAAATCGGTCCACCCGTTTGAGCGTTACAGGGGAACAGACACACACACACAGACACGTCAAACTTATAACACCCCGTCGTTTTTCGTCGGGGGTTAAAAAATGTTCAGTGTACGACACCGACCGTGTTCTTCTAGTCTAACAATATTTCAACAGATCGGGAGGAATCACAGGCGAGCTCCTAGTGAACGGACAGATTCGGGATGAGCAGCAGTTCAAGAGATCATCGTGTTACATCACACAGGAGGATCTGCATCAGCCTCACCTCACGGTGCGCGAAGCCATGGACGTGGCGGGCAAATTCAAACTGCCAAAGGGCGTGAAGATACCGTCAGAGGATATACTACAGCAGCTTGGCTTGTTGGAACACCAAAACACTAAGACTGATCTACTTTCTGGAGGTCAGAAGAAAAGGTAACGTTTCCTAATAGTATTACTTGCGTTAATTTTATTTTAGGTTAAGTTGCTTAATGTGATCTTGCGCCCTTAAATGAAGGTACTTATGTCCTGAAATGAATTTAGAAAGAACCGAATTGAAATATCCTTTTTGGAAGTCAACTAAAAACCTGAAAAATACTAAAAAATACTAAGTAATTGACTAAAATACCTACCTACTACTGTTTTTGGACTGTCCTGCCAGGTCAGATAATATGTTAACAGGGTTACCTGTGATTCGATGCATTATTTGAAAGGCATTGTTTAAGAGGTCATGAGGAAACAGCTGAACCACAGTTATAAGAAGAATAAGAATGTAGACAAGTAATTTTACCAGGGAAAGGTTTTTAAAATCAATAAAATATGAAAAGGGCACTTACAATAGGTATCACAACTTACAAATTTTCTGATTTTGTAAGCATACCAGCTACGAAAGATTATTTACATATGGGCCGCTGGCACAATAGCTAAATAATTGGTAAATTAACTGTTGTTTCACTATTCAACTATATCGACGCAAGAAAACGTATTTGCTGTAAGTAGCCA
The DNA here is from genome assembly GCA_920104075.1 of Melanargia galathea. Lineage (NCBI taxonomy): Eukaryota > Metazoa > Arthropoda > Insecta > Lepidoptera > Nymphalidae > Melanargia > Melanargia galathea. Next base: position 14,278,986 of record OV049872.1, read on the forward strand.
AAACCCAACTTTTCAGCAGAGCCAAAAAACGATTTTTAAATTAGAAAAAAAAATTCATAACTTCTTAATTATCAGTGACAGAAAAATGATTTTTTTGTACACAGTTTTACCAAAATAATATTCACTAATAGCAATCAAAATATTTTTCCTAAAGTTATAAGAAATGGGTTTTTGGTTACTTACAGCAATTGACTTTTCATTTACAGACATAAAGAATGACGTACCTATGTATTTATTCTTTGTATGGAAATTGCTCAGTTCCATGTTTTACGGACGTAAAAAATGATACAGATTGCACTTTTGCTGTAAGTAGAAAAAGACCAAAGAAGTATAAAAAACACGGTTTTTTTGGAGACTTACAACAATTTGAACTTATTTTGAAATTGTTACAACTTTTTAATTTTTTTTCACTGCAGCAATATGAGACCTAGACCATTCGACGCAGAAAAAAAAACTGATTCTAACTATGTTTTCAGTCTACTTACGCCATTTTTGCTACTTACAGCAAATACGTTTTCTTGCGTCGATATGTACCAACCTAGTTAGTTACTCTACAAAATATTATGATAAAGCAGGTAATGTTGAAAGGTCAATTTACAAACATTTTAATTATTTATTATTTAGGTGCATGAATAATTTTATTATGCATCAATTAGGTACCTACCTACTTGAAACATAAGTAACTATTTAGATATGTAGGTAAATTATGTTAAATGGCTATAGTTGTACTTTTTATCCTGAAAAAATCCAGTTCCCGAGGACTTTGACAAAATCGAAATTTGCTATAGCAATCCAGATTATTATAGCAAACTTCCTTGAAAGTAGCTATAAAGGTTGGAAAAGGGGGCGGGAACGGGAACTCGATCCACGATTCCCTTGGGATTTGTGAAAATCCGAAATTTACGCGGATGAAGCCGCGGGCAGAAGCTAGTACATTTTTAATAACGTAATGCTTTATAGTATGAACTTATGGGGGACGGAGGCGTCTCTAGAGTGCTTGAGGTCATTATTTTGTTATACAGTAAAAGCTCTTTATTCACGGGGGATACGTTCCGTAAATATGCCACGAATACAGAAACCGTGAATATGGAATGGTTATTTATATGGGATTATAGGGGAATTACGTTCCTAGGCCACGAAATAAAAAATAAATATAGGATAGAAAAATCTATATTTTAATTGAAGTTTTTGACCATATTGATTAATTATTGTCTTCAGGTTTAGAAAATAGTTTAAAGAATTTTGTAATTATTTCTTGTTTGGTAGTTTTTAAAAGCTCCTTCAATTCATACTGATAAATAGCTAGTCAATTTGCCTCTTAAAATTAGACTTCGTTCTAAACGTATTAATTTTCATAAAGAAATCGATAGCTTAATATTTTAACAACATAATATTATACCGTTGTACCGTTATATTTACCGATATACCGTTTAGATCCGCGAATAACGAAATTTTTGCCGCGAATACAGGAATTGGGTCACAAATTTTTAATCCGCGAATAGTGAAACCGCGAATGAAGGAAGCGCGATTAAAGAGCTTTTACTGTATAATAAACCTATACGGGCATATAAAATTGGTACTTATTTAAATTGATGTGGTATCTCTATGTTCAAGGTTGGCAATAGCTCTGGAACTGGTGAACAATCCCCCAGTGTTCTTCCTCGACGAGCCGACGAGTGGTTTAGACAACGTCACAACTGTGCAGTGTATTAAACTGCTCAAGCAGTTGGCGCGCCAGGGACGCACTGTGGTGTGTACTATACACCAGCCGCCGGCATCGCTGTTTGAAATGTTCGATCAGGTGAGAATTGTGCAAATACTCTTATCACATAAGGGAATTGCTATAGACAAGCAGTGGATAGCTAAGATCCGGATTAACTGTTATTGATCATCATCATGATCATTATCAACCCATTACCGGTCCACCGCAGGGCACAAGTCTCCTCTCAGAATGAGAAGGGTTTAGGCCGTAGCCCACCATGCTGGCTAAGTGCGGATTGGTAGATTTCACACGCCTTTGAGAACATTATAGAGAACTCTCAGGCATGAAGGTTTCCTCACGATATTTTCCTTCACCGTTAAAGCAAGTGATATAATATTTAATTGCTTAAAAGTTAAAACGCACCTAACTCCGAAAATTTAGAGGTGCGTGCCGGGGATCAAACTCGGCTCCCCTGAAAGGAAGGCCGAAGTCTTAACTACTAGGTTATTACTGGTTATCACCGTTATTTATACTGTAAATCATAATATGTTTTACATGATTATTATGATTTTTATCGAGAAAAATATATCAAAATGCGGAATATAAACCGCGCTCGCGAATAAATTTCGCAGTGCGGCCCCGCTCTAAAATTCTGTGAATGGATCGTTCTTCTATCGTTGATTTATTACTTTTGTAGGAATGCATCAACTATAATCAAACGGTCAAACGGAAGATTATTTACCTCCCCATAATGAGACTTCGCGTTCACATCTATCGGTTTATTGCTAAACATCGTGAGGTTAATATATCAACACTTATTGCGCTAAGACATTAATAACGTAACTTTAAATTACTATCGGTCTGTGTTAACGTATTTTTTTCTATATAATATAAGTAAGTACCTTATAATATATTTTTTATCTACAAATAATATAGGTAATTTAATGTGATCATACCTATACTAGTACTTCCTTGGAAAGAAATTTAAAGGCACACAGTACCTAGGTATGTACCTACAGAAAAAATAATGCATTTTTTGGGTGTATGCCCCGTTGACCAACCGGCCTGACCAACGGTTTTGGTTTCGTTACATATGGTTACATATAGGTACAATTCAATTACTCTATTTGTGAGAGTCCTAGTAACGCGTAATGCTACTAGTTATTTAAATAAATTAATTTTGATTATTATTACTATACAGAAGTCAATTCCTATGTAATTTGCATCCTGCGAGAGTAGGTAATGGACTGTAGGTACATCACAATTGTGTAATGATTTCATTCAATGATGTTTTATATAAACAGTGATTGCACTCTTCAATAATTAATTATTATTCTTGATCGTTAGTCATTGCAGTCTGTATGTGTCACTTATGAAGTTACAAGCGGAATCCCGCGACTTCGTTCGCGTGGATATTGGTTTTTAAACATCCCGTGGGAATCATTTTGTCTTTCCTAAGCTCCTTTGAACTCATACCTTGCTAAAAACTGTTAAAAGTTCACTGGCGGATGTTTAGGTAGATCAAAATGTAAACATCCGCCAGTGAAAGTCCCATCGAAATCGATCCAGCCTTTTGAGAGATTAGCCAGTAATCTTTAAAGTATCTCCTTTCTAACAAAAAAAGAATGAATGAAATCGGACTACGCCTTAAAGAATTACAGCTAAGTACACATTTTGACTTTCATCCCCTCTCCCAAGGGAACTGTGCTGAATTTCGGGATAAAAAGTATCCTATATGTTACTCCGTAGTATGAACTTAAATCATGCCAAGTTTCGTTTCAATCCATTCAGTAGTTTTTGCGTGATGCGCTCACAAACATACAGACAAACAGACAAAAATTTAAAAATTGCTTTTTTACTTTCTATTACTTATCCATATCATCCCCCAGTTATTATTTTGCAAAAATCTTTAATGTACAGATACGGCAAGTCTACGATTTTATTATAGGTATGTATAGATAGATGTATATTTCGATTAATCAACCCGTAAAGCCTCCTCTTCACAATCGGTGACTGGAGACGATTACACATGTGTATGATCATGTGAAGGGATTTTATCGCTTGTAATCGCCGATGATCGTCGCCACAATCGTCAGTAATCGTGGCGATTGGCGACTTTTTTCGGGAATTGAACCCGGGACCTGGTGATCTGCAGTCGAATATACTTAACCACTAGACCTACGAGGCATGCCAATATGCGTCCATGATTTTATTATTACGTTACGCCATCATATTATTATAGTAACTAGGTACCGATTTATTGGACTCATATGAAATTACAGGTTGTTATTTTTTCTTTCAAATCATGTACCTAGTTCATAAATAAATCAGAATAATGATCAGTAGGTATCGGCACTCATAGTTACAAAGGAAATCTATGTTATTAAGTTTTATTACTCGAATCTGATAAATATTACACAATTTTCGATGGACGTGATAGATAGCGTGAAGCGCGCGGGTTCCCAGTGGCATCATTTACATAATTAAGATAAATCAAGTGTTTGTGATTTACCGAGTAGGTAGCTGCTTACCTAGTTTCTTCTATTGTTTAACCTAAGTACCTACCTGGCCGTCATGAAATAAATTATGCCTTCTGTTTATAGCGCCTGAATCTGCCCCCTGATTGTGTAACTTTTGACGATGAAATGGTATTCATTTGTTGGCCTAAGGCCATTAAAGTAAAATATACCTTGAATGTATTGAATTAAAGTCACAAATTCAGTACAACTGATTGCAACATGGAGCGTTATGGATCGTACGTACATACCTAATCGTATAAGAATGGATACACGAAATTGAGCTCTATTTCAATGACCGTATGGTTTATTTTACTTTGATGCCTTAGGCCATAAAATGAATACCATTTCATCGTCAAAAGTTACACAATCAGGGGGCTGATCTCTCTCCGGTTGTCGGATTGCCGTCTCATCGACTATGAGAATGAGGGATTAGAAGTACCTACACCTGTTTTTGTGCAGACGTGTGAACTGGTATCTCCTGCGTAGTTGGCTAGTCTCCAATGAGATTAGACGCGGCCAAAATTCAGTTGTTAAAATTATTGGATAGATACTTAGATAGAGGTACTTACTAATGAGTGCCGCCTTATAGAAAGGGATTCTTTACAGAAAACATTAAAAATATTGTACCTAAGTATCTGTAAAACATACGTAGGTAGGTAGGTATATCTATATTATTTTAAAAGTCACTATAAAAACTAGTTTACTAAAATTAATTAAAAGCAGGAAAATCAGGTGTAAAAACCCTCATAATCATATTCCAAAATCGATGGGCCTGTAATTACATCGCCGCGGAACCGCAAGTTCCAATTCCAAGATATTTTTGTCTCATTGGGCGGAGTACGTTGCACGTCTTGTTTTGATCACAAAGTATATTCAGGGCTATACCTACCTTATATAACTTGTCAAAAGGCGCCTCTACACGTTGGCCAACATGATGGCGGATATGATGGAAGGTATTGGGCGAGGAGTTTGTGTTCGCGTGCACACGTTGGAAGGTCGTTCAGTATGCTCCGGTTAGGGCCAATGTGCGGACGTATTTACTAAATTGAATATTGAGACGTTAACAGCTGCTGCGGTTTAATTATTCACAGCATACTGCAACTACGTGAATGTGAATACGAAAATTGTATTTTTTTATTTTTGTGAATTTATTTCTTGGGTTCCACAAACAATTTTCGGCTTAGTAGGGCTCTATAAAGCAAAAAGTTTCTTTATTGGTCATTGTCACTGCCATTTTGTGGACATTATACTAGTTACGACGCGTGAATATAAAATTTAAAAGACGTGCATGCGTGCGATCACTCTGAGAGCTCGTAGCAAACTGAACTTGCCTCCAACGTGTGGATGCGGCGGCCAAACTCTGTCCCAAACCCTTTGATGTACCGACACGAAATGGATCTCGCGCCAACTTGCGGGCCATCATTCCAATACCTACCAAAATAGAACAAACTCCCGCTCTACACGTTGGCCAACCTATTGGGCCATAAGATGGGCCAGCATGTTCGCCAACGTGTGAATGAGCAGAAAGATATAGAAGATAATTTGATACAATAATTGATTCTGTTTGATCTCTTACCTAAGTGTATTTTTTTATTGACGGGAAGGAAATCCAACGACTTAACGAAATACCTAAGTATTCGACTGGACTCAAATAATGAGTTATTCATTAATTTTCCAGGCATACATATTAGCGGACGGGCGCTGCATCTACCAGGGCGACACCGATGCGATGGTGCCACACATGGAGAGCGTTGGCCTGGTGTGTCCGAGGCACCACAATCCCGCAGATTTCAGTAAGGTTTATACATAACTTAGCGAGTATTTTGAACCATATTTTCATGATTTAGGTTTTATTTAAATTCTCTCAGAAACTCCTTGATTTTCCGGGATAAAATGTAACGCTCCAGGCTTTAAACTACATAATATAGTCATGCAATAAACCACGTAAGTAGGGTAGGTATATCGGTTTGCTCTGGGCGTGATTAAAAGCCAAAAGGAAAAATGCTCGTTAAGATCGATTGGTTGGTTTGGACTAAAAGAGACACTTTCGTATTTGTATCTAATATTTATAATATTAGTGCGGTCATTACCTATTCCCAAGATGTAATCTGAAATAATATTTTCGACGTGATAACGTCTTATAAATCGATGAACGCTGGCCGCACGCACGAAACAGCATGACTCATTGTCACGTACCGCTACCGCCTAGCCGAGCGTGCAAGCGAGAGCGCGGAACGAGCGATAGAGAGGCAATGTTAGCCGAGCGTGCAAGCGAGAGCACGGAACAAGCGATAGAGAGGCAATGTTTTCTTATAACATTATCACGTAAAATTATCGTCCGTAAACCGACTTTACAGACAACCGATTTTTTTACTCTTTACATTGCTCATAATATTTTTGTTTTTCACCAGTAATGGAAGCAACGGAAAACGCGCAGAACATAAAAATGCTGTGCGACGAAATACTGAACGGAAAGATATACAAATCGGCAGCCAAAATAGACACCGTCCCCGTCGAGCCCGTGAACAACATGCACCTCAAAGTCTGCTATCAGATAGAGGACGAGTCCGGAGAGACTGAGATAGTGGTGTCGAACGAGAAATGCTCGTACAAAGTGAAACAGTACAACGAGGTCAGCGATTCGACGATGTCTTTGAGCCAGCTGTCGAGGGATGATTCGTCGCTCGCGTGGATGAAGGTGCAACAGTCGACGAGCAGATACCCCAGGACGTACTTCCAACAGTTCTCGATACTGCTTCTGAGGATGTTGCTGCAAATATCGAGGAATCGGCAAGGTGAGTCACACGCTTTGTTTGAGGGTCTGAAAGATCGTGATTTTTAGCAAAAACGCACACTCCCTTGTAACGAGAGATTGCCCTAATCTAAATATTGGCCGCGAAATGAACTAGTTATAATACTAAATTCGTATAAATATAGATTGAATTAAATTAAAATACCAACTTACTTACGTCTATACCATTTAAAGTGTATATAAAAATATCAATAAATGACTGCGAAGTCTGCATCTGCTGGGAAAACTTAAATAGGTATAACCATTCAACGGCTGAACAGAGTTCATTGAATTAAGAACCATATTATCTAGATTAAACCAGCCTTTGAATAAATGAAACTAAGAATCTATAAATCATACAAATCTAAGAATACTATAGCGCAGGGCAACACTAGTTATCGACAGAACGTTTATCGGGCGAGGCGATCTAAGTCATTGTTTTGTGAAACACTCGAATACTTACAAAGTGTACAAGTATAAATTAAAAATTTAAAAAACCCCCGACATTCGCCATTTTGTGGCGGCGGCCATCTTGGATCTGCATAGTGCTATTCTACTAGTCAAGCCCTTTCATTTGATACCCATGAGGGAGTTGTGAAATAATATGTAATCCGCCATTTTGTAGCGGCGGCCATCTTGGATCGATTTTCATCAAACATAGCTAACAACACTCTCGACTAATTCACCTTTCAAACAAAAAAACCGCTTTAAAATCGGTTCACCCGTTTGAGCGCTACAGGGCAACGCACGCACGCACGCACGCACGCACGCACGCTTGCACGCACGCACGCACGCACGCACACACACACACACACACACACACACACAGAGAGACACGTCAAACTTAAGTGTAACACCCCGTCGTTTTTGCGTCGGGGGTTAAAAACTAACATACTTAGACTTTCATTCCCCACTATAATACCTTACCAACGATTCACAAAGGTTAATCATCGCGGATGTATCAACTACTGTCATAGATCTTCTGTTCTATTTGCATACAAACTACCGTGATCAGCGATCGCTAGTCATAACTTTACATTAATCTGCATAATATAGTTTTGTAAATTCCATACCAAGCATACGCATAACAATAACGAAACAATATTTCTGTCGGCTTAGATAAGTAGGTAGCGTAGGAACACCTAGACCACCTACTTTGTTGTTTCAACGACTTTATTTCTCGAGTATTTTTTTATGCATCTACATGACGGTTAGCCCTAGGCTGAAATCTGAGCCGATGGTAAAATATGATGTTATAGTCTAAGGTTAAATAATATGAGGCTAACCTGAAAGAGATGACATGGCAGATTTTATAGAATAGAATAACTTGGCGGTGGGTCTTTGCCGATGGCGTGGTAACTAGCCGTGTCTGAAGCCTCCTACCAGGCCAGACCAAAGACAATTTAGAAATTATGAAATCCAATTTAGAAATTATAAAATCTCAAAGCGTTTGCCGAGGATCGAACCCGGGGTCTCCCATTCATAATACCACAGCGCTCGCCACTGCGCCAGGGAGGTCGTCAAAAGATTCGAGTCAGTAAACGAAGTCGGTTCGTCAGCAAGTCCGTGCCGACTTGTTACCTACTGTTATCGTATAAAAGTCAGCCGTACTGACTTTCACCAACTTGCCGACGAATCGGCTTCGTTTACTGACTCAATCTAGATCCTAAAGCTAAGCAGGATTCAAATCCGTTGTCCAGCATTTCCAGCAGGATCATCATCATGATCAACCCGTTACCGGTCCACTACAGGGCACGGGTCTCCTCTCAAAATGAGAAGGGGTTAAGCCCTAGTCCATGGCATGGCCAAGTACGGATTGATAAGTTTCACACGTCTTCCAATGTGTAGAACCCTCAGGCATGCAGGTTTCCTCACGATATTTTTCTTCAGCGTTAAAGCAAGTGATATTCAATGCAGTCATCATCTCATCCATTCAATCATCGTCATCATTATCAATCCATTACAAGGCACGGGTCTCCTCTCAGAATGAGAAGGGTTAGGGATCCGTACTAGTCCACCACGCTGGCCAAGTACGGATTGGTAGACTTAATACGCCTTTAAGAACATTGTGTAGAACTCTCAGGCATGCGGGTTTCTTCACGGTGTTGTCCTTCACCGTTACAAATGATATTTAACCCAGCACGATATTAACCTAACCTATGTTTCGTTGTTCCAGCATTATGGATCCAGACTGTCCATCACGTGATGTGCGCCGTTCTTTTTGGGTTGTGCTTCTTTGGTACGGCCAATGACGGCACCCAGATGTTCAACCACCTCAAAGTGTGCGTCGGTCTCGTCATATTCTTCGCGTACACGCAGATCATGGTGCCGGTTCTAGTCTGTGAGTACCACTTTATCTACTTTCCCGTTATGGCGACCAGAAAAATAAAAATCTGTCGCCATGATGTCGAAAAGCAAAAACTAAACTAATTACTTATATGGGTAATATTAATTTTGAAACGCCATTAAGAGCCTGTTTCACCACCTTCTGATAAGTGTCGGATAGCCTAAACGTAAGTTTTGTCACTTTCTTACTTAATGTTAAGTGACAAAGACAAAAGTTGTGCATAAGCTATCCGACACTTATCAGAAGGTGGTGAAATAGACCCTTAGTGATGCAGTAAAAAAAACCGAAAGTGACGCCCCTAAATGCCTTACGGTTGCCTCTCAGTTGGAAAGTTTGCCTCTCGGTTGGAACGGCATTCCGAACCAGTAGTAATTCAATTTGACGATTCAAAAGTACTTGTAAAAGTTTATTTGAATAAAAAAACTTTTCTATTCTATTCTACGTACGTAGAGGTACTACGTATAGCTTTGCCTTTGTTAACACTTAACAGTAAATTCGCTTGTACGAAGTGTTGAGGGTGTGGTACTTTGTTACTCAATGGGGCCTGTCACACTATCAATACCGTATCGCGATCCACGGATCGCGGATTTCAAGAACATCCGGAAATCCATCAGTATTGACGCAAATAAGCGGCCAAACCGTCAATAATTGGATCGCGTATCGCGGATCGCGTGATAATACTGATAGTGTAACACCCCCCATTGAGTTGATTGGTTAATCTAGGTATACTAATATAATAAAGCGGAAAAGTTTGTTTGTTTGAACGCGCTAATCTCAGGAACTACTGGATCGATTTCAAAAATTCTTTCACCGTTGGATATGTACGTGATCCTTGAGTGCTATAGGCTATATAATATGTACCACGGGCGAAGCCGGGGCGGACCGCTAGTGTTCAAATAATTATACAAACAAAGTTTCATTATAATCAAACTCCGTTCATATGTGACGCACCCGAGATAAACTCCTCTTAACCACGAGTTTATCTTATTTTCCAGATCCCCAAGAAGTGAAACTGGTGAAGAAGGAACACTTCAACGGCTGGTACAGCTTGCCGCCGTACTACGCTGCGTTGACTGTGTCCAAGCTCCCGGTGCAGCTGACTCTGAACATGATATTCTGTACCATCGTGTTCTTCATGATCGGAGTGCCTTTTGCCGTCACCAGGTTCATCGTGTTCTGTTTGATCGGCAACATCGTGTCTTTGGTCTCTGAAGGCTTCGGGATGGCGATCGGATCAGTTTTCAATGTCAGGGTATGTCATATTTCAGTTTACATATCCAAACCCCTTATATAGATTCTGAACGCGGTATTCTGTAACATCGTATTCTTCATGGTCGGAGTGCCTTTCGGCGTCACCAGGTTCATAGTGTTTAATGAAGTATATTACATATAATTTTTACACGCTTTATATTAGCTTCACTGGTATGTATGTTTGTAACCGACTTCTTTGACCGCGATTTTGACCCACTTTAAACGGTCAGATATCATTCAAACTTTGTAGATTTATCGAGGACCGATGACAATACACTAATTTGATAAGATTATTTCTTTGTAAATTTTGTAAACGCGCTATCTTGTCAAGTTTGCTGCTATTTGAGAATTTTGAAACTGACATTAAGAGTTAATACACGTTCCTAAAAGTGTCCTAAATAAGATGCTGATTGATTTACTACGTTAGCGACCATACTTTTTTCTGCTAAATGCTACTGGACATAAATTAATGAGTGAATACATTTTTACTGTACATCACAACATAGGAGATACAGAAAATATAAATTATAGTAGGTACATGTCAGGTAGAATCAATGACCTTGTCTAATATTTCAATTGTTGTAATTTCAGAACGGATGCGCCATAGGGCCGGCAGCGATCGCCCCGTTCCTCGGCCTGGCCATTTACGGCTTCGACTTCGCGCACCGGATCCCCCTCATGATGAACATCCTCATGAAGACCTCGTTCATCAGGTGCGGCGTGGTGGCCATGGTACTGACGGTCTTCGGCTTCGGCAGGAAGAACCTCGAGTGCAAGGACGTGTACTGCCACTTCGCGAAGCCGGACGTGCTGCTCAGGTTCCTCGACATTGAACACAGTTCCGTGTGGTACGAGATCCTCATCATGGTCGGTATAATGGTCACCGTCAGGTCTCTGTGCTACATGGGACTGAGGTGGCGTTTCTCGACGTGATTGTTGCAATTAAAAACTTTATGAGTATTCATTGTGATATTAATGCCGTTGACACACTTGTAACACGCCTGTGTGACAACACGCCGCGCGCTTTGTATCTTAGGCCAATGTGGCTAATTCTATTGTACACAATCTCTAAACTAAATTGACAGGTTTAAAAATAGTGCTATCCTTTTTCGCAGGTATCGTTGTGAAAGAGATAAGAATATATTTAGCCCTGTCATTTTAGTTTAGGTTTAGAGATTGTGTACAACAGAATTAGCCACAATATCTCATTAGGACACCGTGGTTGCATCACCAGGGATTGATCCCAGCTATCAAATTGGTTGCGCAATCAAGCGGCACCCTCCATAGAGCGACATACCTATAAGTACATTTTGTTGGTAGCGCGACTGGTTGCGCCACCACTAGTGTCCTAGAGAGGTAGTGCCCTCGAGAATTGAATGGTATACGAAGTACTGTCATGGTGTGTCCAGAATTTTTGGTCAGTGTAAACATTTTAGGACACAGTACTGTCTTTGCGGCTAGTATTTTGTGTTTACAGCCCAACTAGAAAAATAAAAAACCTTGCACCACTTTCATTTTTACATTGCAACACTAAGTACCTGTAGTCTGTTCCAAAACAGCCATGTGACATTTTTGACGATTTAATGTTCATAGATGACATTTAATGAAGTATCGGACACAGTGTTGCCAGTAGAAGCGATTAGATTTACGCAACATGGCAAGGCTTTTTATTATATTTCTTGTCAGGTTAGTTCCAGCAAAAACAAACAAAAATGAAACAATAAATAATAATAATTAAACCTCACAATTATTATATCTGTCTGCATCTGACATCTGTATTAAATTGCATTGACGTCGACTTCTCGCACGCTGTTCGTGCAGCTTAGTACCTCTTACAGATCTTCTGTCTTATTGGAGAGAGATATAGAGCTTAGATCCACCACGCTGCTTCAATGCGGGTTGGCGGGCTATGGTCATGAAATATACGCTCTGATTTTGCTGAATTCGAGTCTCGTGCTGTTATAAGTGTGCCTGATCCATAATCAGTTTTGCCTATTAATTAAGGTTACTTAGGTTATGTTTACTTAGGTGCCAGTACAAATAATGGTATGTAACATGTGATAAATTATAAAAAATTAGTAACTTGTTTTTATTTAGTATCGGTTAGATTAAGTAATTGAGTTATACGGTAAATATGCGGTTCAATAATGCATGTGTTTTACGCGAGATATTTATTTATAGCCAAAGACACCTCTGTTACACTATAAGGCTACTTGATATTATATACTTTGATAAATACATTCTACTCTACTTTTGGAAGTATGAAACTATGTATTTCTTTTTAGAGATCTCTCTAGTGTGAAAGAGATATTTCGATTATTATATTCCGATAATATATAATTTATTTGTTTCTGTTCAAATATCTGTTTACCGTAGTAAGCCATGAAATGTTTCGATAAAATAATAATAACAATTGTAGGTTTATGATGCTTCTAATATACTTGGGAGTTTTATGATAAAATTATATTATTACATATTTGACTAAAACACCATAAAATGTATGTAGGTACTTGCAATATTTGGCCAGCCTTGGCTTTAGTGTAATGACTAGAAGCCTAATAATTTTGTTTGATGTGATATTAGTTCAGTGATTATATTAAGCTAATTAACTATTAGGTATTTATTCAATGGTTTGGATATAAACATATCAACATTTAATAACCAGTGATTTTTTATATACGTATATATATTTCACATTAGGATGTTAGAGAAAATGTATTCATAATGTCTTAGGTTAAGTATTTAATATATTTATTTTGATATTATCGTCTTCGTCGTATTAATAGGTGAAAGAACCCACTTCTAATGACGTGTACAATATCTCTAAAAATAGGGAATTCATCTAATTGTATTATTTTTTTGTAAATTCGAATGACATTTTGATATTTTAGACGACTTCAAAATAGGAGCTTCTCCATGTAAAGTGTATTTCGTAAGGGAGCATGCACACAAACGACTTTTGTCTGTACAATAAATTCGTCTGTCGTAGTTTAGTTTATGGCTTTGTATGAAAGTGCCCGAACATTGACGCCTGTCGGGAGATTTTTCTTAGACTAGATGCGGGAGACGGAACTGTTGCGGAGAAAAAGTTGGTCGTGCGCACGCAGCCTTCGGCCCTGGTCAAACACAACGCGTTTTGGCAAAGTGTATAAAGCGTTCACACTGCAAAGGGATGTTGTGTCAGAATAGATCAAATAAAGCTTGGAATTAGACGACTATTATTTATTTAAATTATTTATTGTCGTTATTCCATTGCTTCTGTTAATACATCAGATAATGGTAGAAATTGAGATACACACAAAATATTTAAGATATTTGTACAATAATCATCAGATTCTGAGCTCTATTTAATCTACAAACACATTTAGTCATATAAACTTTACTAACGTTAAGAAGTGATCTTTTTCTGATTTTTCTCTCAATTTAAAATATATTCAAAAACCTGAAACTGATACTAAAACATAGTTTTAGCGATTAAATTATTATATTTGAGTTTCAGTATCAATTACAAGATTTTTTTGGGTATCTCTCATATTGAGAAAATAATTAAAGTGTTTCAATCCTGTATATTCCTTGCGTGCATTTGAACTGAAAATCATTCGAATTTAAATAATATTTTCAAAAATTATATTATATATTTCTTAGCGCGTTGTGTATGTTTAGGGCTTTACAGTTGAATAAATTTTGCATTTGTATGAATGTTATCTAACGTAAAGTAAAGAGATAGGAAATGTGGTACGCGTCCAAATTCGTTCGATTAAAAGCTGTGAAAACTGGTTTAAGAGGGGACTCGAGTGGACCTTTCTCCATACAAACGTATTCTGCTGTTTCCTTCGTGGATAATACCTCTAGAGCAATGTTTTTTTCCCAAAAAATCTATGTCTAATTAATGCGTGCCTCTATCATTTCCTTTTTTCCAAAACATAATCACTACAAGAAATATGACAATCCAAAAACCCGAAAAAAATACCCGTTTTTACTGCCGTGTTCAGACGACTATCAGACAAATTTGATAAGTTTTTAACAAAAAAGAAAATAATAGAGGCATAGATAAACTATTCCTCTAAATTTTGATACCAGAACTTTTGAGATTTGTTCAGTTTTGAAGGAGGAAATAGCAGAATACGAAACGTCTTTTCGCCAACGTTTTTGTAGGTAAAATCAGCCTGAGCTGCAGTTGTCCCTATCATACTTTACGGGGGCAGGTTGGAGGCGAGGGGGGAAGGCTTACACGTACACTAATAGGGAAGTGGATATTTTTAATATTTACATTATACAATTATTATTTTTATTTATTGTTTACCGACTTTATTCGCCCGCTACTAGGCTGCGGAAAATTAGTAAATCTTTTGTTGGTAATTCTAATAGGTAGGTACTTTCTTATAATCGGTTGCCGGTGGATATTTTGGATTTGTTTCTCAATAGGTAAGTTCAAGGTTCTTATAAAACGCAAATAATTGAAAAATCTTATTATAGCGTAAAAGATGTTTTTAATGACAAAAAACCATGAACATAGATTGCTCTAAAAGTCAACAGTTCAAATTATTTAGAAATTATACATTATTTGAGATGGTTATAATAAAAAAAAATAACCCGGCTGAGTTTGTTGAGGGCTCTTCTCAGACCAGGGCGCGTTTGGAATCCTCGTAATTTTAATTATAAGTTTTCGTAGTAATTATCACCATTACCTCATTTTCATGTACTTTATATTATATTGACGTTCAAAAAGTGTATAGTGTACCTACTTTGAATAAATGAAATTTGAATTAAAATTTATTAAATCGTGTGATTGTAAGTAGGATATCGTACCTGTTCTCGGACACCTAGCGAATCACTCAGGAATGCTTACAAAATAAAAGTATTATAAGACTCAGGACCTGTTTCATCACCTTCTGATAAGTGTCTGGTAGCTTTTGTCTTTGTCACTTGACGTAAAGTAAGAAAGTGACAAAACTTACGACTATCCGACACTTATCAGAAGGTGGTAAAAAAGGGTGTGAATTAAATAAAATTCATCTCTGAGCCAATTTGAATATCTTATCAGGACATGAGCAGTAAAAAAGTTTATTGCGCTCAAGTTTCTTTGAAAACAAAGCGATCTAATTTTGAGCTTGCACCTAATGAATGAAAACGAGTCGTGTAGAGCAAAAAAAAATAGTGGTATGCTGCAATTATCACGGTTAGTTATTAATCAGTTTACTATAAGATTTAGTCAGTTAGTCTTGGTAGCACTTATGTATTTATGTTTCATAAAATACTATGAAAGTGTTTATTTTACTTTTTATTACACAAGTGTAAATTGAAAATTTAAAAAACCCCCGACATTCGCCATTTAGTGGCGGCGGCCATCTTGAATTTGCAATAGTGCTATTCTACTAGTCAAGCCCTTTCATTTGATACCCATATCAAGGGAGTTGTGAAAAAATATATCATCCGCCATTTTGTAGCGGCGGCCATCTTGGACCGATTTTCATCAAACATAGCTAAGAACACTCTCGACTAATTCACCTTTCAAACAAAAAAAACCGCATTCAAATCGGTCCACCCGTTTGAGCGCCACAGGGGAACAGACAGACACACACACACACACACACACACACACACACACACACACACACACACACACACACACACACACACACACACACACACACACACACACACACACACACACACACACACACAGACACGTCAAACTTATAACACCCCGTCGTTTTTGCGTCGGGGGTTAATAAGAATACAAAAAAGGAGTAGACAAGAACTAGTTCACTATTTTCTTAAGAAATCTATTATCGTTCGGGTGGTCAAAAACTGGTTTAGAAATTTTATTTTAGGTGCTCCTGTTATACAAAGTGTGCAAAAAAAATTAAATTAGGTTTATTAATTCGAATCCGAAATCTTTTACACTGAATAAATATTTTAGTTTTCGCCCGTCAAGTTCCCACGGGATTTTGAAAAATCCGAAATCTATAGCTACAGCTATAGGTAGATTACTATAACAAACTTCCTTGAAAGTAGGTATAAAGGTTGGAAAAGGGAGCGGGAACGGGAACCGAAAATCCACGATTCTCTCGGGATTTGTAAAAAACCGAAATTCACGCGAGCGAAGACACGGGCAGAAGCTAGTAATTTCTAAATTATTCCTGGTCTGGTCTGGTCGGAGGCCTCAGTCGTGGCTGAATACCACCCTCCGAGCTAAGCCATGCCGCCAAGCGATTTAGCGTTCTAATATGGGTTAAATAAAAACTGCCATATATATACCCATCTCTTCCAGGTTAGCCCGCTTCCACCTTAGACTGCATCGTCACATCATCTTCAGGTGAGGTTGCAGTCAAGGGCTAACATGTGATTAATAAACCAAAATACTAGTGTTAATTTTATGTATTTACAAATTAAAATGAAACTGTCTGTCTGTCATTTCGAAATATCATGTACTTAACATAAAATTGTTATATAGAAACTCGGCGGTTGCTCTTTTCCAAATTAACAAAATTTAGAAAAGAGCAACCGCCGAGTTTCTTGCTGGTTCTTCTCGGTTGGAATGACATTCCGAACCAGTGGTAGATTCAATTGACTATTCAAAAGTACTTACTTGTAAAAGTTTATTTGAATAAAAAACTTTTCTATTCTATTCTATCTTGCTTTTATTACGTAAAGCCACGTAAACATTTATAAAAAAAAGGTTTTCTTTTGTCCGTCTATTTACGCTATCTGTACTCTTGGAAAGAGTTGAACCTATTTTATTCAGAACTTTCACAGACAGGTAGACCTTATAAAAAGTGATGTGGTCTGAAAGTGATGTATACAAAAGTATTACTGACTTAACAAAAGTAATCTACCTATAGCTATAGATTTCAGTTTTTTCAACATCCCGTGAGAACTGTGGATTATTCCAGGATAAAAAGTAGCATATTTGTTAAGTCAGGTGGGGCATAATCTATCTCCATTCAAAAATTTCAGCCAAATCGGTTAAGTTACACACACATACACAAACTTTCGCCTTTATAATATTAATGTGATAATATACCAAATTGCCACTGCCGGAAATCAAACCCGGGACCTCCCACTTATAAGATTATAGTGCTCACAACTGCCGTCAGGGAGGTCGTCAATGTCGCACGTTCAATTATACTTGCATACATTTCTAAAGAAAATTTCTCATACAAATCAGTGGTCAATAACAGGTATACACAGGTGGATGATAACTGGATTTAAAAGAGTAAGCTGGATTTAAAAAAGTACCTAAGCTTAAAACAACTAATATAAAATACAAATAGACTAGTACATTTTCAAATTTTTTTTTATATATTACCTATATTTTCACCCTCTCAAACTCAGTAACTCCACTAAATGGACGATAACCGGTAACAAAACCCTATTATTTTTTATTGTTGAAGCAGGTTGAGATGATCGCGATTAAAATTTTTTTTTTTGAGTCGTTGATTTAAATCAATACTTACTTTTTTAATCCAATAAAGTGAAGAAGTGTTTTAACCGAGTTCAAAAAGGAAGAGGTTCTCAATTCGTTGGAATCTTTTTTATTTGTTGTTTTTTTAACCCCCGACGCAAAAAGGACGATATCAAATAAAAACACTGAAAAGAGTAAAATAACATAAATTTCGAAATAATATGAATGAATGAATATAATATACGGGCATAGAGGGAGATGCGCGCGCGCGGTGGGCGGCGGCGGGCACACAAATACACTACTCGTGCACACATTGATAGCTCGCTTGGTACTCGTGGTGTCGGGGCCAGAGCGATGGCAATAGTTTCTTCAAATACCTATTTTTCAAATTCCTCACGACTCGAGTACCGTCTTAATATAGCGGATGCCTCGCATGTTACCACATGCCGTGTATAGTCCAAGGGCGTCGCCAGGTAGGGGCAGGGGGGGGCAGCTGCCCCCCCCCCCCCCTAGAGATTTGAAAAAATATAAATATGCTATATTTTGCATTAAGATATAGGTAAGTACCTATTTAAATTAAACCTGGCGCAAATGCAAACGATGTCAGTGGAAAATTCAGATTTTTTTGATATATTCTTAGGACCACTACTAGCAGTCTCAAATTTTGCTGCTTTGAAAGACATGTGGAACTTTGCAGCACTTGAAAAACCACGAATTTTTTCACTTTTTTGTTTTTTTTTTTTCTATATAAGTCCTAAACTATGCGTTTTTCTGAAAAATATTTATTGTACGTTTTTAAAGTAGACTAAAATTCCTACTAACTATTTAATTAATTAATTTAATTTTTGTCTTTTATTTTATTGTATTTTAAACTGTAGGTATTGGGTTTTATACCCTTTAATAAAGATTTATTAAGATCAGAACCAACTCTGTAAATTCAATATTTACTTACTAAGATGCAGCTCTCCAAAAATTAACAATTATTTAAAAAAAGTGAAATAAGAAGCTGTGATAGCCTAGTGGTTGGGACGACCGACTTCTAATTGGAGGTCGTGGGTTCGATCCCGGGCACGCACCTCTAACTTTTCGGAGTTATGTGCGTTTTAAGTATTTAAATATCACTTGCTTTAACGGTGAAGGAATACATCGTGAAGAAACCTGCATGCCTGAGAGTTCTCGATAACGTTCTCAAAGGTGTGTGAAGTCTGCCAATCCGCTTGGCCAGCGTGGTAGACAATGGCCAAAACCCTTCTCACTCTGAGAGGAGACCCGTGCTCTGTAGTGAGCCGGTAATGGGTTGATCATGATGATGATGATGAAATTTTAAGTAAATTTTTTTCTTCAGTTTTAAACCCCGATATCGGGGAAAATACTCATTTGACTTGTAAAGTTAATAAAAATGTTGTAGTAAATATAAATTAGCTTTAATTTAAACATAACACGACATCTATAGGCCATAGTTAACTAAATCCTAAAAATTAAAAAAAATGTGAAAATTTAAGATTTAAGGTTTGAAGAATAAATACTTAGGTATCAATCTATACTATACTAATAAATAAAATTGAAGTGTCTGTCTGTAATTTCGAAATAACTACCACATTTTAAGCTCATATGGTTATTTGAACGATACCATAACCGAATCACACGTTTTTAAAATTTTTGTCTGTCTGTCTGTCTGTTTGAACGGGCTAATCTTCGGAACGGCTGAACCGATTTTGACGGGACTTTCACAGACAAGTAGAGGATTAACCAAGGAGTAACATAGGCTACTTTTTTAACCGACTTTCAAAAAAGGAGTTGTGTTGAAATCGGTAAATACAGATGTTAAAAACGCCCTGATAGGTATTTTCGCTGCGCGCGATCGCGACGGCCGACGCGGACGCTCGCGCTCCCCGCGCCGCGCCACGCGCCCCTGCGCCCTGCGCCCGCCGTACGCGGTACCGCGGTACGCCGCCGCGCGGCGGGGGGCGGGTGGACCAGAAATCTACTTATCCCTCAGGATTTGTGAAAAATCGAAATTCACGCGGGCGAAGCCGCGGGCAAATGCTAGTAATAATATAAATAAATAATTTTTAATAATTTTTTTAATAAAAGAGGATTATTTTAAATATATATTTCTTGTGGATGTATACAGTTTTTTCTTTCAACCTAGCTTCAAAACAAACTAAAGCAAAAAATGTAATATTCTCATTTTTTTAATTTTTAGGATTCGTAAGTAAACTATAATTAAATTACAGACGTACATAGTTTTATGTTCAAATCAAAGCTAATTATATGTATTACATTTTTTTTGACTTTACCCATAAAGTATTTTCCCCGATATCGGGGTTTAAAATTGGACAAGTCTTAAAAATTCACTTTTTTGGAAACAACTCAATTTTTGGAGAGCTGTATCCTCAGCAAATATTGAATTTAAAGAGCAAGTTCTAGTCTTCAATTGTACTTAGCAATTTTAGTCTAGTTTAAAAAAATATAAAAAAATATTTTTTTTGAAATGCATAATTTAGGACTTATTTTTAAAAAACCAAAAAGTGCAAAAATTTCGCATACTTACTATAATATCATCAACTTGCCCCCCCCTTGGCCAGCGGCTGGCGACGCCCTTGGTATAGTCTTTAATAATGCCGTTATAACATATTCACACAAACGCAAAATTTATTTCAACCTATCAAGACGATATTATAAATGATAATTATTTGTACATAAAACTTATTTAAAAGAAAAGGTAGGAATTTTCTACATTAATAATTAAAGAAAATTGGATATAAGTATTAAATATCTTTTATTTTCCCTAATCAAATTGTTAGCTTCATTCACATAGCCTTTTACAAGTTTTTCATTTGTTTTGAATCATCAAATCTCTCTGTTGGTGAGACTAACATGTTGGTAACACTAACAAGTGACTAACATAATTATAGTTTGGACATTACAAACATGCAAACTGAGCCATAAAACATTACGATCATAGGGTTGTGTGGGCTCTCTCTCGCTCTTTATAACCTATTATTGACTATCGACAAATCCTTTTTTAACCCCCCCGTGTGTGTGTGTGTGTGTTTGTGTGTGTGTGTGTGTGTGTGTGTGTGTGTGCGTGCGTGCGTGTCTGTGTGTGTGTGTGTCTGTGTGTGTCTGTTCCCCTGTAGCGCTCAAACGGGTGGACCGATTTGAATGCGGTTTTTTTTGTTTGAAAGGTGAATTAGTCGAGTGTTGTTAGCTATGTTTGATGAAAATCCATCCAAGATGGCCGCCGCTACAAAATGGCGGATTACATATTTTTCACAACTCCCTATTATAGCACTATTGCAAATCCAAGATGGCCGCCGCCAAAAAATAGCGAATGTCGGGGGTTTTTTAAATTTTTAATTTACACTTGTTACTGTTACACACAACACCAGAGAAACAGCTTCCAGTTCTATCAAACCTGTAAGTGCGAGCGAGAAGTCCTATAAAAAAATATTTATGACTCGGTTCGCACGTTTGTAATGTCCTAATTATTATAGTCTAAAATACAAGCTGAAAAATTCAGTATCCCGAAAAAAAAAGAAAGCAGAATTGTAGGCCAGTCCAGAATGAAAATATAAAACATCAGGTTTTGAAAAAATTTAGGATTTTGTAAATCTTTGGAATACTTTTCCAACTAACTAACTTTAGTGAACTAATTGGAGCTAACTCTGTTTTACACAATCTCTAAATTTAACTAAAATGACAGGTATAAGTCTTTCGCAATGCTCCCTGCAGAAAAGGATAGCACTATTTTTAAACCTGTCAATTTAGTTTAGATATAGTTTAGAGCAGAATTAGCCACATTCTATATCCTTCAGGTAGCTTTATGAAATTGGTAGAGTAGTTGAGGGTTAAAGCATTGCTTTGAAAACATCACACATTTGGTCTAGAGTTATTAGTAAGGTACCTACTTCATTTACCTTATTATACCTTATGGTACCTTAATTTGTAAGGTCTTAAAAATAATACAACAGCAAAATCTGTATAACATTTTGTATAATGTAATCATATAACTTTTTATACATAATCTGTATTACTTCTTACCGCAACCTTTGTCCCTTCTCTTCTTTACATGTTTCTTTGTTTTAATTCTCCTCCGCTCAGCTTTTTCCTCTTTGACCGCTTTCTTTCTCGCTTTTTTACTCTCGGGAGACTCGTCACGAGGCCTTGCACTGGGTTTGAATTTTGTTCCTGAAATCAATTTAAAACAATCAAGTTAATTGTTAGTTACTATTATAGGGTAATAAAGGGAATCATGGCAGGACAATCAAATTCAGGATGGAAAAAGTCTAAGCTTAGTCTTAGTCACAAAGCAGAACCTATATAGCACTGATAGCAGGGGCAACAAATTGACATTATAATAGACATCTCACACAAGTATAAATTAAAAATTTAAAAAACCCCCGACATTCGCCATTTTGTGGCGGCGGCCATCTTGGATTTGCATAGTGCTATTCTACTAGTCAAGCCCTTTCATTTGATACACACACACCCACACACACACACACACACACACAGACACGTGAAACTTATAACACCCCGTCGTTTTGCGTCGGAGGTTAAAAAATGAGAATAAAAGAAGACCCATCCTATCTAAAAAGAGGAGACCAGTTTCCACTTCATAGTTGGAAAATCATGTTGGCAACTGCTAGGTGTGGATAGAATCAGTGAAGAAGACTTAACAAAACTTTCTATAGGGGATATTGTGAGATTCAATGATGAAGTTTGAGGGGGCTAGGCTGCCGGGACCACCAGTAACCTCCAGACATGGGGAATTGGGTGGAATAATTCTGATACAGGACTGATCACTATAAGTTATTACTAGTCTTAAATATACCATCACAGATATTTATTATTTATGTTTCATATTTTCACATATAAATCAGGTATATAGTTACAGAATCTTGCAATCTTGCAGAATACAATTAGATTCCTGAAAACCTGAAATCTAAGAAATGTTTGATACAATGGTATTAACAGCCGATTTTAATGAGACTTTCTTATTCAGATATTTTATTTCATTTCATTTATTGATTTGTAATCCACAGAGTTTAAATTACAAGTAAGTACAGTTACTTTAGATAAAAAAACTAAGGCCACAAAGATTACATAGTAAAAATAAAAAGTTATAATAGTTTAACAGAGAAATAAAAGCTAAACAGCTATGGTACAAAGTTGGCTCGCGTGCGCGCACACGCACGCGCGCCTGTGTGCGTGTGTGTCTGTGCGATTATGTAGTCACAGGTGTAAAAGTAAGAATAAAATATACACACTGTTTTCATCACCCTCTTCATCAGAGCTGTTTTCGGAGCCACTGCCAGATATTTCATCATCCTGCAGTATATCGGGTCGGTCCACGGTGCCTGTAAAGTCCTCATTGAAACCAGCTATCTTCTTGTATGCCAAGTCTGCTGTATCACCTGTCTTCGCTTTGTTTATGTCACGTTCATAGTTGATAACCTGAAAATATTACAACGCAACATCATAGTATCAAAATTAATATCTTATTTTTGGGTCAAAAGAAAAAAAAATATTTTATATACATCGAACTATTTATGAAAATCTTTTTAAATAAATAGTTAAATAAATTATAGAGCTTAAATCGGCCAAGCTGTCCACAATCCAGCAGGCTTTAACCACTACTGTCACATGATATTGATAATAATTGATACCGATGGCCTTACAATTTACATGCTTTCCGTGGCAAGGGCCAACTACCATATACCATGGAAATACTGTTAACTACCATCTCCGGGCTGGCACTGAGAACTTTTTGACGGAAAACCCACAATCTAACTCAAACTAAAATCATTACAATATTTACCAATGGCCAGTTACAACTGAGCAAGCAAAACAAACAGAAAATATAGGACTTTTGAATGCTGCATACCTCTGTTAGTCGTTTCGGAATATAAATATTCTTGAAGGCCTCTTCTTCAATCTGCTCCTGAGCTGTCAACTCTTCTAAATTTCTAGACGCTGCCTTTTCTGAAAGTTTCTCTAAACAATCTTCAAGATTACTTTCATTTATCGATGAATCGGTTATAAAATCGAACAACTCCTTGACAGTTAAAGTCGCTACACCTCTCTTTCTGAAGAAATCACTGATGTTTGTACAATCTTTTCTCAAAAATTCGAAAGCGTGCGGATGATCATGCTCAACGGACTGTGAGACATCTATAACAACAATGTTTCCTTCGTGATATAGAAGGTTGAACTCGGACAAATCTGCGTGTACTAGCTTGCATATATTGAACATTTTCCACATCATAGTAATGCAGTCTCTGTACAATGACCTGGCTGTGGATTGTGATATTTCAACATCCTTTAACTTCGGAGACGGCCAGCCATTTTCTCCCATAAAAGTCATTACCAAAACATGACTTCGTAAAATTATAGGCTCCGGAACATTCAACTGGGCATTGTACAGCCGTACAAGATTCCTCATTTCCTTCTCAGCCCATGTCCTTACCATTTTGCGTGGGTTTGACCGACAGTAGCCGTTTCTAAATCTGTATTCACCTGAAACATACTTATCTCTGTCTTTAAATACTAGGATTGATGTTTTGAATATTTTGACAGCGTAATCTCTTCCATCTTTGGATGTTGCATGATATACATTGGCTTCTTTGCCCGTTGAAATGCATCCGTTAATTTCATTTATAATTCCTCTGTTTAAAAGTTTGAACAGAATCATTTTGGTGCGAGGATCCATCACCTGTTCAGCGGTAGCCCTGTCATGTTTATCTTTTATTCTTATCCTATCATTATCCAGCTTTCGATCATTCAGATCCATGAATTTCTGTGCCCTATCATTTATAGCAGGCTCATATTTATCAACATTTATTTTATTTACATACTTTTTGAAAAGTTTCTCAGTAGGCTGGTATGATGTGACTTTTGTTGTCGGATTTTGGGCATTGACATTTTTTTTCCTAGAGTTTCCTGTTCGTTCATCTGAATCATAGAAATAGTCATCCGAGTCAAGATCATCACTGCTAAGTGTTTTAATATCCAGAGTCTCTGAAAACTATTAACATTATTTTAGACACCACCACACATTCTTATTTATTAACAAAACATACATACAGTATGTATGTTATACTGTTAATAAATATTTTAAAAATATAATATATCTTATATTCCAAGGAAATGAAAAATTAAAGACCAAGAGGTTTGTAGTAATAAAAACAAACAGTACATTGTAAGTCTGACAAAAATTTCATAAAACTGAAGTCGAATCAACAAGTTACAAAGACAAAGTTTTCTAAGATCTACAAGTCAATATCTATCACTTTTACAAACTATTATTAAGCTTTAAGGACTCAATATCTTAGACAAGATTGTAGAAGTAAGTTATCAAATGAAAATATTCAATTTGCAGTGATAAATAATACTTTAATATTACTTACCCGAACAGTTTTAACCTTCTTCGATATATCTTCTTCATAATCACTAAATTGACCGTCACTCATTTTTTACTATGAAATCAAGAGTATATTCCTAATATTTAGATTAGACCTGTAGAAATTAATACGGTTATTTAAAAATATACACAAAACTGCTTAATAAAAACGACACGTTCACTTCGTTCACTTCGCTCACATGGCTTTTGTTATAGTTTATGACATTGACATTTGACATTTGAGTCTTGACAACCATAGAGATAATAATAATAAGTAGAGTAGGCATACCTACCTTAAAAACGTGCCAAAAATACACTCACACACGCACAATCCTACAACTAAAATGGCGCGTGTTCATTGTGATGTCTCAAGTATTGCGTGTGTGAGTGTTCATGTATACATTTTAGGGAGGCCATCTTAAGGGAAGTGCAATAAAATTTCTGCCACGATCTGTTTTATTGTTATGTTTAAAAATGTAGTGTTGTCTCTTACACACTTATGAAAATTTTGATAAGCTTAAGCTATTTTCCGATCCACTATTTTCTATAGGACATTATGCCAAGTCCACTTCTATAGGTTCATGTTGACAACGAGATGTTGACGTTTATTTATTTTTTAATCTAGCTCTCTGTCACTTCTGAGTCGTGCCCTTCTTTATGGTCGTGCCTCTGAGTTTAGTACGGTTACAGACTACAGTGGAGGTGGATAACATGTGGATAACTGTAGAAACGTGATAAACATTGTGAGTTAAGGGTAGGTATAATAATAATATGTGTATGGCCATTCGAAGTTTGTTTTATCACATGAATGTGCAAAAAATATCTAATTTTTACAACTTCATAGAGCACGCCCGCGTGCGTTCGTATTTCTTCTTGAAATGCGATTATTAACCGTATGTCATAGTCGTAAAATTACTGGTGTGCGCCGGGCCTTAAGCATTTTAAAATAATTCACATTATATCCGGATCCTTCACTAATTTTTCTTAGCAATCAGTGAAGCAATTAATAATCAAATTGTTTCACTCAATAGCCAGTCCTGCGGATAGCCTGCGTACTACACTTTCAAGAGTCAGGTAGAGGTACATAGAGGTCAGCGAAGCGTCAGCGCCTATCCTATTAGATACAAGTTTAAATTAAAAATTTAAAAAACCCCCGACATTCGCCATTTTGTGGCGGTAGCCA
Organism: Melanargia galathea; assembly: GCA_920104075.1. Lineage (NCBI taxonomy): Eukaryota > Metazoa > Arthropoda > Insecta > Lepidoptera > Nymphalidae > Melanargia > Melanargia galathea. The sequence goes on from OV049872.1 coordinate 14,305,595, forward strand.
TCTTGGATTTGCATAATGCTATTCTACTAGTCAAGCCCTTTCATTATTATTTGATACCCATATTATGGGAGTTGTGAAAAAATATGTAATCCACCATTTTGTAGCGGCGGCCATCTTGGATCGATTTTCATTAAACATAGCTAACAACACTCGACTAATTCACCTTTCAAACAAAAAAACCGCATTCAAATCGGTCCACCCGTTTGAGCGCCACAGGGGAACAGACAGACACACATACACACACAGACACGTCAAACTTATAACAACCCGTCGTTTTTGCGTCGGGGGTTAAAAATATACATACTAATTAATAATAATTCGTTAAATATTTAATTTAACCAAAAAACTATAAAGGTCACGGTCACCTTTCAAAAGTCCTTGGCAATGAATGTATAATAATTTGATGAGTAGAGAGTCCTACCATTAATGACATAAATGTTGCGATTTACTATGGCCGCTTGATTGAGGAATCAGCCAATTCAATGTCAATTGAAAAAGTGACCGCAACTATGCATGCAGAGATAATATTGGACGCTAATCCATTAGTGGGGGATCCAGGTCCAGTCGATAATAATATAATACCTAATCTTATATTATTCTTATATCTATATATCTATATCTATCTATTCTATATATCTATATATACTTACTAGATGATGCCCACGGCTTCGCCCGTGTGGATTTAGGTTTTTAAATATCCCGTAGGAACTTTGATTTTCCAGAACAAAAAGTAGCTTATCTGTAGTAACCCGTCCCCAAAACGGAAAAATCCCGCGGGATCCCCACGATTTCGGAATGCAATTCCTTACAGCATCAAGGTTGACGAGTTGGAATCCAACCTACTCGAGTTAATTCAACGATAAAGTCTTTAATTGGTACCCCCAATATCAATTTAAATAACCGAAAGTTTCTAAAACCCATTAGTTTTGGGGATTAGGTCCCCTACAGCATCATCCAACTCCTCAATGAGTTGGAATCCAAATTTTTTATAGAACAGGGTCGCAATGTTTCTCTATCGATTTAAAAAAAAATTACGCAAATCGGTTCAGAAATCTCGGAGATATCGGTGTACATAGGTGGAAAAACACAACTCCTCCTTTTTTGAAAGTCGGTTAAAAAGTAGCCTATGTTACTCCCTGGTTAATTCTCTACTTGTATGTGAAGGTCCCGTCAAAATCGGTTCAGCCGTTCCGAAGATTAGCCCGTTCAAACAGACAGACAGACAGACAGACAGACAGACAGACAGACAGACAGACAGACAGACAGACAAAAATTTTAAAATCGTGTGATTCGGTTATGGTAGCGTTCAAATAACCATATGAGCTTAATATGAGGTAGTTATTTCGATATTACAGACAGACACTTCAATTTTATTTATTAGTATAGATAAAACAAAGTAGTGTTAGTTCGAACACTTATAACTCGAGAACGGCTGAAGCCATTTTCATGGTTATTGATTAATTGTTGTACCTATTTGTCTCCGTCCCGAATAGCAGAATAACTATTAAAAACATTGGAAAATTGACGAAAAAATAAAATAAAAGTAAAAACATTTCCCCATACAAAATGTTCACGGGTTTCGTAACTTTCCGCGTCGTCGCGTGGATACGGTAAACTCTCTCACCCTCTCACCCGTATTTATAATTATAATTCTTCTGTATGTGTGTTTGTCACCTAACTCCTAAACGACTGGACCGATTTGTATGATATTTCAATGGGTTCCTGGATGGTTTCAAAACACAATTACCGGGTAGGTACAGGTAACCTACCGGGTCTTACTATGTGGCGCCGATGTCGATATGTCACCGGGCAGGACGAAGTCTGCCGGGTCCACTAGTATACTTATAAAACAAAGTAGTGTTAGTTCGAACACTTATAACTCAAGAACGGCTGGAGCAATTTTCATGGTTTTTGATTTGTTGTATTTGTCTCCGTCCCGAATAGCAGAATAACTATTAAAAACATTGGAAAATTGACGAAAAATAAAATAAAAGAAAAACATTTTCCCATACAAAATGTTCAAGGGTTTCGTAACTGTCAAACATCGATACGGTAAACTCTCTCACCCGTACCTATAGGTATAGATAATTCTTCCGTACGTGTGTTTGTCAACTAACTCCTCCCATTGAAATATACACACAACATTTCATCCAAATCGGTCCAGCCGTTTAGGAGCAGTATGGAAACAAACGTTCGTACAGACAAAATGTCATAATAAAAATGTTTTAATTGATTTCCTAGTAGGTACCTAAGTGATCGGCACAGACGTCGCTGATATGAATTACTTAGGTGTAAGGGTGTTTAGGAAAAGAACCTGGATCGATTCTGAATAAAAACGCAATACCTACCTATTTCGTCTTGGTAATTATTATTATTTATTATACACCAGCTGATTCTCAGTACTTTATCCGCGCGGATTTGGTTTAGAAAATCCTATAGGAACTCTATGATTCTCCGGGATAAAAAGGAGTCTAGATTAATCTTTGTATAATCCTCTACATACTTTCCTCAAAAATTCCATCAAAATCGGTTCAGAACTTTCGAAAGTTAGCCCTGACAGACAGTTCCGAGCACTTCCGAATTAGATCGATAAATAATTTTAACTTCCGTGGTAGTTTTATAGCGTGCAGTATTTTTGGGAAGTGACAAAACAAGTTTTATTTTATAAACCTGAATAGTAGGTGCCTATTTGTTTAGTATATAATGACATCAACCAATATAATAAAATAAATAATAATTATTTTGAACGTAAAAAGGCTAGTTTTTAACCCCCGACGAAAAAACGACGGGGTGTTATAAGTTTCACGTGTCTCTGTGTGTGTGTGTGTGTGTGTGTGTGTCTGTCTGTTCCCCTGTGGCGCTCAAACGGGCGGATCGATTTGAATGCGGTTTTTTTTGTTTGAAAGGTGAATAAGTCGAGCAAGATGGCCGCCGCTACAAAATGGCGGATTACATATTTTTTCACAACTCCCTTAATATGGGAATCAAATGAAAGGGCTTGACTAGTAGAATAGCACTATTGCAAATCCAAGATGGCCGCTGCCACAAAATGGCGAATGTCGGGGGTTTTTTAAATTTTTAATTTATACTTGTACTGCATGTATTCAATATTACAATTGCACAATTATTACATAATATATTTATTGTACAATATATACAATATTGTACAATAATTATCACAATAATATTATAAAGGCGAAAGTTTGTGTGTGTGTGTATGTTTGTTCCTCTTCTCCACCGCAACTACTAAACTGATTTGCTGAAATTTTAAATGGAGATAGCTTATGCCCTGACTTAACACATACTTTTACACTAAAATAGATATAGACCTCCAAAAACGCCATAGAGGGCGCTGACTGTTCTTAGGTAAATCACGCTCACATAACACATTATTGCAATAGTTTGTGTGTTGCATGCATTGGCAACACATAGGCTCTACAGCTATAGGTAGATTACTAAAGCGAACTTCCTTGATAGTAAGTAGGTATAAAAGTTGGAAAAGGGAGCGGGAACGGGAACCGGAAATCCACGATTCCCTCGGGATTCACGCGGGCGAAGCCGCGGGCAAAAGCTAGTTAATTATAATTATTATTATAGTCATCATGACTTAACTGGTTCAACGGAAATGTTACAGGAAAAGTTGATGTTGATGAATTCCTAGAAATGCCGGGGCTCTACCTATGGACTTTTTCTTTATAAGTTCTATGTTCGAAAATTCAAAAGTCTAGCCTATTTATTATTTCCCCTAAACAATTGAGGTACAATAATCATCAGTCTTCATTTGAATATCTATTGTACAATCTGTTTTTTCAAAAAGTAAACAAATCGCAGAAATAGTCTCGGAGAATCGCTAAGTGACGCTCTTTCCCGGCGCTTTAGACGTTCTTGTAATTGAATTTTCACTTAAATCATGATTTATGATTAATTCATTGTTAGTTCAGGGTAAGAACGTCCTACGCGCCAAGTAAAACGCGTCGCTTACTCGAGAGACAATAATTTCTACTAGAATGGTCTTGTTTACCTTTTAAAACAACTAAGGAACAAGTATAAATTAAAAATTTAAAAACCCCCGACATTCCCCATTTTGTGGCAGCGGCCATCTTGGATTTATATAGTGCTATTCTACTAGTCAAGCCCTTTCGTTTGATACCCATATTATGGGAGTTGTGAAAAAATATGTAATCCGCCATCTTGTAGCGGCGGCCATCTTGGATCGATTTTCATCAAACATAGCTAACAACACTCTCGACTAATTCACTTTTCAAACAAAAAAAACCGCATTCAAATCGGTTCACTCGTTTGAGCACTAAAGGGGAACAGACAGACACATACACACACACGCACACACACACACACATCAAACTTTCAGACACGTCAAACTTATAACACCCCGTCGTTTTTACGTCGGGGGTTAAAACAGTCTGTACCTGATTATGTACAGAACCCTATAAGAGCGAGGCCCAATTCGCACTTCTCCGATTTTTTTCCAAAAAATTTAATTTATTTAACATAATATCTCGTAGCTTCCTTTATAAACCATTATTGTCAGCCTTGATGTACTAATTCCTGCTTATTATTCTCCTAACTTTACCTAATCCACATACGAAATAATAAAAATATAATAATAATATAATTTCGGATTTCGGATTTCGGATAGCTGTGATAGCCTAGTGGTTAGGACGACCGACTTCTAAACGGAGGTCGTGGGTTCGATCCCGGGCACGCACCTCTAACTTTTCGGAGTTATGTGCGTTTTAAGTATTTAAATATCACTTGCTTTAACGGTGAAGGAAAACATCGTGAGGAAACCTGCATGCTTGAGAGTTCTCCATAACGTTCTCAAAGGTGTGTGAAGTCTGCCAATCCGCTTGGCCAGCGTGGTAGACTATGGCCAAAACCCTTCTCACTCTGAGAGGAGACCCGTGCTCTGTAGTGAGCCGGTAATGGGTTGATCATGATGAATATAATTTCTTTAATAATATTAAATAAATCTGTGCCTCCTGTGATGAGTGATCTAAGTCGAGTTGTACCCTTTTTTAGATTTTTACATAGAAATGATCAGAAAAAAATTAGCTTTTTTTTGGTCTAACCCACGTTCTTCTAACTATTATAGTTTCGGAGATAATTTTGTGCAAAGTGATATAAGTGGCAGCATTTTTGCAAAAATATCGTGCATATAGATATATTTCAAGTTGTAACCTCAATAAGTAATTTTCTGCATGCATTATTTTTCGTGATTCGTGGTATAAGTGCGATTATATTAATTTTCACATTTTATTTTTTGTATATTTATCGTGAATATTGATATAATTAGAGTTATATCACTTTGAACAGATTTTTTTCAAAACTGATTAAGGTACAATTATACATATACCTAATAATCACAATCTAAATTTATGCCTAATTTGTGATCAGTGATACATCTCGACTTGCATCATTGTGTACAAATCAACATTATCTGTGTAAACGAATATAAATTGAATTGTATCTAAAACTCAAACCAAATCTAGAAAAAATGTATGAAGAAGGAGACGTGCTAAATGATACAAGTGAAATCGTCAAGTCATACTCTTATGGAGATTGACACCAACCATGCGTTAATTGAGCGTAAGAAGAAGCACATGAGTATGGTTATTCATTTGCAAAGAGATTGGTACCAACTAGTGCGTACAGCTTCAAACAAAACAGCAAAGTTTAGGTAGGTACTGTTATCTAAATGACTTGTGATTCAACATGTTTTCAAGCAATTTCTTACTCTTGCATTGGAAATTTGATGTGGTGTGATGTTCGATCTGTTTTGCATACCAAAGAAAATATTCCCTGTTTTTCTTACACAAAATGAATTCAAGGATGATGAATACAAGACTATGGATTGTTTGAAACGAGGTAAAGCTTACGCTATTACGATTACAATAAAGACAGTACCAATAGCCTACCACTTCAAGATTACTGTTTCAACCGATAAGAAGTAATATCTGTTTTGCTATGCTTTATTCGGGAGCGCGATCATGAGTTTTACAGAGTTTTAAAATATTAGGACTTTGTTATTGAATTGTTTTCCTTGCAAGAAATTGACTAAATTCCGAAAAAAGTAGTAATCTGTTGAAGCAAACTCCCGGGGAGAGTGATGGGTGTTGGAGATATTTCAATCGCAGCACCTTTAATTTAGCGACTGTCTGTTGTGAAGTATGAGGTCTAGCGTTGGTCTAAGTTAACAGCATTGGGCAAGAGAAATGACCAGTTTCGGTTGTTTAACTGGTGACGTTTCCATCATGGTTTGAAATTGTTGATCTATCTTTATTGTCTGGCCAGATCTTAGGAAGCCATAGTGTATGATACCAGCACTGGTCCACCAAACACACATCAGTTTTTTCTGAGTCAACTTTCGTTTGGGACAGTTTCACCAGTTGGGTTTCGCCAGTTCTCTTGGATTCAACCACTGTGATGAGCATTTCCGACTGTCGTACACCATTATCCTCTCTGATAACAATACGATTCAAAATTCCGTCGTTATTGTGACAATTGAGTAATGTAACGCAGCATTTAATGCGTGTTTGTTAGTTTGCTCCACTCAATTCATGCGGTACGTACCTATTTCTCGAGTTTTTCACTTTTCAAATTTGTTTTAAGTGAATTAATATTATTATATCACTCACACCGAAGCCTGCCACTAACTCTAACATAGTTTGCGATAGATCCGCTACCACAATCATCTTTATTTCTTCATTGTCAACTAGGGTTTCCAGCCGTCCACGTGGTTTGTTTTTAGGTCATCCAAAACAAAAACGTTGGAACAAAAATCGTACCATGCTTTCTTTTACAGTAAGGGTTTCCCCATACTCATCATTAATCCTTCGAATTGTTTTTGCAGTACTGGTGCCACTGTGGAACTCGTATTCGTAAATAATGCGATAAGTTTTCCATTTTTTGAACAGATCGATGTCAAAGAAAAATCAAATTGAGCGAAAACAAATGAATCACTAGATTCAAAAAACAAATTTTGAAATAAATTTGAATTTGGAATACGCCAAGATATATGAGATCATAGTAGCCAGTTCAATAAAACGCCAGTTTCATAATATGTAAGGACTTAATCCATACTAATATTATAAATACGAATGTAACTCTGTATATTATGCTTTCACGCCTAAACCGCAAAACCGATTTTGATGAAATTTGGAACAGAGATAAATTAGACTTTGGAGACCAACATAAGTTATCATTTGTTGCAAAATAAAGGCTTGAAGGGGTTGAAATAGGGGTTAAATCTTTGTGTGGGAGTCCATCATGTTGAAGATAAAAACCTTTATATTTTTGCAGTTTACATCCTGGAAATCGATATAAGATACTTCTAAAAATACACCCGAAATGAAGTTGTGGGCATCAGCTAGTATTTTATTAGTGAATTATTGGTTTAGAAGAAGTTTCACAAACGTTGATTTATTTTTGTAAAACTTATATTTATTTGCACCATAAAAATGCATTTTAGTGAGGGTATAACATGAGTTGTATTATTTAACACATTTTTCAGAAGACCAAAATTTTAGCAAACTGATACAATTCAGCTAAATTTTTAAAATAGGGGACTGATAAGTAAAAAAATCTCATCTTTGAGATATTACATTTATCCTTTGTTTGAGCACCATTGGGTTGGGAATATATTCTAATGAGTTATTAGATATTTTTACTTTATGTATATCAATTTACACGAAGACAATATATAGGTGTAACGTAATTTAACTGTACTTGTATCATTTATCACGTAATTTTAGCATCAATTAGAAATTAAAAAAGGTACAACTCACAGGTTTTTCAAGAATTACTTTAAAACTATAATATTTACCGCAAAAATTTAAATACACAGTGAAAGTGAATGTTTTTATCTACAAAAGAAAGCACTCAAGTTTAACCTAGCCCAATTAGATCGCGAACTACAATTTTTTTAATCTTGTTTTTGCTCTCCTGTAAAATGGTGATTTTTGACTTGTATCACCTGTCACAGGAGGCACAGAAATAATCTGGATGTAAGTAATTTAATAGATGGTTGGTTTCAGTTGACTAACCATGTATCAAAGGTCAATTTGGGCCCAGAGTGCAACTAATTTACCGTTACACCAGTAATTTGTCAAGGCAAAAATGTATACTTATTTCGTTTCTTGGATTTGACTGGCTAAAGAAAATTTCCGGGTTTGGTAGATAATAAGTAAAATACGTAATTAAAAGTAAGCACCTAATTATAAATTAAAAGTACCTATACAAAAAACTGTCCATTCAGAATTATAGATGGGTAATTACCCAGGTTAAAAGCCACGAATGGATTAAAACCCGGGTGATTACCTATAGTAGATGGGTAATCACCCGTGTTAAAACCTACGAATGAGTTAAAAACCGTAAAACACAGTAGATGGGTAATCAGCCGGGTTAAAACCCACGATTCGGAATTTAATTTTAGCAATTGTCCACGTTATCACAGCTAACTATGAGTATGCGCCTATGCTAGGACGACCTACAATATATTATCATCATCTCCGTTATCATCTGCCTAGCCGCGTCCACTACTGTAAATACCTACTTATCCAACAGTGGACGTAAAGATCTCATCGAAAGGCGACCCACCGCCTTTAAAGTCTGAATATTAAAATGTACCTCCATTATTATAGTCCTAAATCCGTACTACAAGTCACGGCAAGTAAGTCGACCGGTGACCTTCAATGCGCAGAAGTCGAAAATGAGGTATCTCAGGGTGTGAAGGGGTCGCGGGGAAGGCGTGAGGATCGTTCGTAAGCACTGACTAGCTTTCGCGGATCTCTCGTAAGCGCTGATTGGATCTCCAATCGTATTGTGTCCCGCTCACTCGTACGACGCTGCGCGCACTTGAAGGTCACCGGTCGACTTACTTGCTGGGGGTTATATTGTAAATGTGGAAGTAAATATCTGTCCATGGTTCAAATGCTAAATAGATCTTGACACAAGGCACGGATAGGTACTATCCGTAGCCTATAGAAAATCTAAAGGATTTCTAAAATACCGGAATCCACGCGGACGAAGTCTCGGGCATCACCTACTGTAATAAGATGAGTTTGACAAATTAAAACGACCTTATAAATAATGCAGTTGAAATTCAATTACCTTATTATGCAGCCCATATAATTCGCAGGCAGGTATTAGATAATCCGCATATTACGAGTGTCTACATAGAGCTTGTAAAGGTTTACCCATCGAACTATTACGCGGTTTACCTAAGTATAAACTCATTAAAAAGTGCTCGTCATGTATAGATCATCGACTACTTAAATAATAATAATTAACCGTTTCTTTTTATTGTTATCATAATTATTCAAACGCTAAATATAATATTCATGTAGAGTTCGAATAATTTTATTCAAATCAAATATGATTCAACTTTTCTTTTGGAAACTCTTTCATACAACGTTTCTACTTACTACATGAACTTATTAAATAATTATTATTTATATTTAAAAATAATATAAATTAAGAAAAGTTTGCACCGTTAGAGAAGAACGGGTTTTAGATGGAAACTTTGAATTTGAGATTTTAAAATTTTTAACTAAGTATTTTAAATTGTACCTAGACGTATTAATAATGCATTTTGAACATTTTTATTCATGCCCTACTAGTGGTGAGTATTACAAATTATATGATTTGCTGGCCGCAAAAACCAAAGGAACGCTTAATAACCTTACAAAGTGAATTGATGCTGACGCATAGTATTTAAGAAGGCTACGCAGATGGTTGCGCGCCAAAACCGCACGACCTATGGCCGCGGCCGCCCGCAACCATCAACACTCTAATAAAAAATAGTTTCTTGTATTAGTTGTTTGAAATAATAAACAAATAGACATGCCAGCCGATGCAAATATTATTGTAGCGGGGGAGGAGAGAAAAGAAGAGATCCTGTTTCAAAGTCTCACCGAGAGATCGAAACATGAAGATTTTATCAGGCGGGCGGTTGATCTGCTAGTTGAGAGGGTTGTTTTCGGTAGGGCCTCGAGGAGTTCGAAAGTGGTTGAGTGGTCAGCGCCCGAGGACATCAAGAAAGCGATAGATCTGAAGCTGAGGAACGGACCAGCGTCTCACGAGGAGCTGCTGGCGTTTATGGCTGATGTAAGTATTCGTTTCTAATTCCGATAAATATATGTGCGAAAGTTTGGATCCCAGAAAATCAGTTCCCATAGTGTTAAAAGAAGGGTCTCGCTCTATATTTTCAAAAGTGACGGACTACGGGGGTGGAATTTCAAAACATTTTGAAACACGTATTTCTTTATGTTTAACCGAGAGCACAAATACCAATTAGTGTCATTCACATAACTTGACCCTTATTTCTTGAGGATAGTATTTTCAAAAATCCTGAAACACCGAACTGAAACCCAGAAAATGACGCATTTTCATCCCTTATTTGAATCTCAGAGGTGGAATTTCTGATAATCCATTCTTAGTGAGTATCTAGGTACGTCATAAAAGGAATCCGACTGTAAAAATTCATGTTTCAAAACCCAATTGTTTAGGCTGTGTGTTGATAGATCAGTCAGTCAGAACAAGTCTTTTTATATTATGTATGTTGTTCAAAGGCTTTAAGCAATAAAACGATCTATTTATTTATTAGCTTGGAATCAAAGCTTACAATGAGATCAGTAGATAATTTATAAGTAATCAGTGGAATTTTCACACCTTACATCGCGGAAAAAAATCTTATTCTCACCAACTGGACGCTTGGCATTCTTCCACATCCCATTATTCCAAGTAATTTCTTCTACATACTCGCAAATTGTCTAATCAGCTTTCATCCACTGTGTGACTACTTACTATAATAATTATGGGACTATTCAAGGAATGGCCAAAATCCAAGAGCTGACTCACTTGTTCATTTGTTTGCTATTATACCCAAAATAAATAATAACACTTCACACTAATCACACTATAATATTATAAAGGCGAAAGTTTGTGTGTGTGTGTATGTTTGTTACTCTTTAACGCCGCAACTACTGAACTGATTTGGCTGAAATTTTGATTGGAGATAGATTATGCCGTGACTTAACACATAAAGACACTTTTTATCCTGGAAAAATTCATAGTTCCCACGGAATTTCTAAAAAAAACGAAATCTATAGCTACAGCTATAGGTAGAGAACGGGAACCAAAACTCCACGATTCCCTCCCTCGGGATTTGTGTAAAGCCGAAATGCACGCGGGCGAAGCCGCGAGCAGAAGCTAGTAATACATAATAATTATGAATCATCATCATCATCATGATCAACCCATTACCGGCTCACTACAGAGCACGGGTCTCCTCTCAGAGTGAGAAGGGTTTTGGCCATAATCTACCACGCTGGCCAAGCGGATTGGCAGACTTCACACACCTTTGAGAACGTTATGGAGAACTCTCAGGCGTGCAGGTTTCCTCACGATGTTTTCCTTCACCGTTAAAGCAAGTGATATTTAAATACTTAAAACGCACATAACTCCGAAAAGTTATAGCCCGGGATCGAACCCACGACCTCCGATTAGAAGTCGGTCGTCCTAACCACTAGGCTATCACAGCTTTTATTTATGAATGGATAGACGTAATAAGTATTTTATTTAACTTTTTCTAGGTTGCGCGCTATTCTGTGAACACGGCGCACCCCTACTTTGTGAACCAGCTCTTTTCGTCGGTCGATCCCTATGGCCTCGTCGGGCAGTGGCTCACCGACGCCCTCAATCCTAGCGTTTACACCTTTGAGGTGGCTCCTGTGTTCACTTTGATGGAAGAGGAGGTTCTTCGCGAGATGAGGTCGATCGTTGGGTGGCCTGAGGGCGACGGCGATGGAATATTCTGCCCTGGGGGGTCCATAGCTAACGGTTATGCTATCAGTTGTGCTCGGTTCTACTTTTATCCGGAGATAAAGGTTAGTAAGATTTTTTTGATTGTTTTCAGTCACAAGTTTTTTTGTTGTAATACCAATTTTTAATCGACTTCAAGAAAGGAAGTTCTATTCGACCAATATGTATGTATGTATGCATATATGTATTTATGTATGAATGTATGTTGGCGATCATTTCAAAAAAACAATAAACCGATTTTAATGATTTTTTCACTATTGCAATCTACATACTTTCAGAAAGATTTTAATGTATAACACACTTAGTTATCATTGTTATGTACGAATTTACACGCATAAATGTACCCATATTATGTAACTAATATTTTTGACTAGCTGACCCCCACGACTTCGTTCGCGTGTTTATAGGTTTTATATAAGATCGGATCGGATCCCATAATTCTTTTATGTACCTAAAATAAATGTAGCCTAAGTTACTCCCTATAACATCACCTATCTGCCATTGAAAGTTCCGTTAAAATCGATCCAGCCGTTTCGGAGATTAGTTGAAACAAATAGACAGACCAACAAACATAAATTTGAATGCGCACCAGTTAAAAATTAGCCGTACGTTCAAAGATCCGGGTCCCAAGTTATTTGAACCCAATACTGAGGGTTGTAATGTCTGTCATTTTTGAACTAAAAAACCTATGACCTTGAAATATTTACGGGACAATATATAAAATACTATCTTTCTAACAAAAAAAGAATGAGTGGAATCGAACAACGCGTTAATGAATGACAGCTAAATACACGTTTTAACTTTTATCCCCTCTCCCAAGGGAACCGTGCTGAATTTCGAGATAAAAAGTATCTTATGTCCTACCTCGGAGTATAAACTTAAATCATACCAAGTTTCATTTGAATCCATTCAATAGTTTCGGCGTGATGCGCGGCCAAGATACAGACAGACAGACAGACAAAAATGAAAAAAATTGCAGTTTTGGTTTCAGAATCAATTATAGAGTCCCCTCCAATAAAAATTTTCAAAATATCTTCAATGTACAGAATTGGATCTGTTACAGTTTTATTATATTAATACATAGATAGATAGATAGATAGATTGGTACACCGATTTCTCTGAGATTACTTTTAACCGAAGTCAGTATGATATTTTTCTTAAAAAATAGCTTGTTTATGATATAGAGATTCCCGCATAATAGTTTTTGAGACCAATTCCCACTATTAGTTTTTTGCACGGTTACATTATGGGAACACTGGTAGTTGATACGTTAAATGGCTTAGCGGATTGATTAATGATAGTATGGGAGTTGATTGGTTATGGCCTGAATTATTATTGATGGTCTTGCAAATATTATCAGCAACAATCTAATGAACAGTGCCAAGAATCCTAGGATATGAATCCATTAGGAGCACGTAAAGCAAACTGGATATACGCAAATATATACGTAAACAATAATAACTTGGAAGTAACAAGTATCGAGGTCCATTCATAATAAAAAAATGTGCAATAAGCAATTATCAATGTCCTTCGCAACTATACATTATGGTCTGGTGGGTTTTTTATGCATGTAATAAACTTCTAATTTTATTGTAAAGACGTTATTAAAACTCAGATTTTTTTATTGTTTTAAAGGAAGCGTTCGGTGATCACCTTAACCCCGTTTTCTGGTTATTATTGTATCGCGTGCCTTTTAAACCTTGGTGTACTAAAATGTCATTAAATTTAATTAACAAATATAAAAATAATGCATTTTTATTACAAAGTATGAAAAATTATATAAACATTATTTCGATCCGTTCTCTTTCGTTTTTTTCTCATAATAATTCATAAATGTTTCAGAACAAAGGCGTTTATGCAGTGCCGAAGCTAGTGCTCTTTACATCAGAATTGGCACACTATTCCACTAAAAAGATGGCCGTATTCATGGGTATCGGTAGTGATAATTGTATTCTGGTTAAAGCTGACGAAAATGGTAGAATGGATGTCAATGACTTGGAGGAAAAGATCAATGAAGCTTTAGACGACGGAGCAACACCATTCATGGTGACTTCTACTTCTGGCACCACTGTGTTCGGGGCGTTTGATCCTATAGTGCCTATAGCCAATTTGTGCAAGAAATATAATCTCTGGTTACACGTAGACGCAGCGTGGGGAGGTGGTGCATTAATGTCGAGGAAACATAGGAAATTATTAAACGGAATTGAATTGTAAGTATGATAAATAATAATTGGATAACTGGTTTTAATTAATTATCTGATAAGATTTTGATAAACAGTAATTGTAGGTGTTGCATTTTGCAAACCATTGCAAATTGCAAACTATTTTCGATTGCAATCCAAATATATATTTTAATCCATCTTTGGCCTTAAAATAATATACCTATATAATTTAAACTAGCGGTCGGCCCCGGCTTCGCCCGTGGTACATAATATATAGCCTATAGGCATAGCACTCAGGGATCACGTACATACCCAACGGTGAAAGAATTTTTGAAATCGGTCCAGTAGTTCCTGAGATTAGCGCGTTCAAACAAACAAACTCTTCCGCTTTATTATATTAGTATAGATTAAATAAAAAAATTGGTTGTTTGTAAAGTCGGTTTACGGACGATAATTTTACGTGATAACTTCATAAAAAAAACATTATCTCTCTATCGCTTGTTCCGTACATAGGCAATACGTGACAATGAGTCATGCTTTTTCGTGCGTGCGGCAGGCGTTCATCGATTTATAAGTCGTTATCACGTCAAAAAATTATTTATCGGTAATTTTACATGATAACGTCATAAAGAAAACATTGCCTCTCTATCGCTTGTTCCGCGCTCTCGCTTGCACGCTCAGCTAGGCGGTACGTGACAATGAGTCATGCTTTTTCGTGTAGCCAGCGTTCATCGATTTATAAGACGTTATCACATTAATACCGAACATAATAAAATATAAGCGTCAATTGAAATTGATTTCGAAGTCGAGATGTCTGCGGTGACGAGCTTTGTTACTGATAGAATGTTATATATTTTTCCAGGGCTGATTCAGTGACATGGAATCCTCACAAGCTGTTGGCTGCACCACAACAATGCTCTACCTTCCTACTCAAACACAAGAATGTTCTCAAACAAGCGCATTCATCAGACGCCCAGTATCTCTTTCAAAAAGACAAATTTTACGATACATCATACGACACCGGTGACAAACATATACAATGCGGACGCAGGGCTGACGTCTTGAAGTTTTGGTTCATGTGGAAGGCGAAAGGAAGTGAAGGATTCGAAAAACACGTCGACAAACTCTTCGATAACGCCAATCACTTCCTCGATCATATAAAACAAAGAGAGGGTTTTCGTCTCGTAATCCAGAAACCGGAATGCACTAATATCATGTTCTGGTACATTCCTAAGTGTCTTAGGGGCTGCGAGAATGAGCCGGACTACAAGGAAAGGTTACACAAAGTTGCGCCTAAAATAAAGGAACGAATGATAAAGGAAGGGAGTATGATGGTCACGTATCAGCCGCAAGGTGATCTCGTAAACTTTTTCCGCATTGTCTTCCAGAACTCTGCACTCGATCACAAAGATATGATATACTTCGCGAACGAGTTCGAAAGGCTCGGATCGGATATAATAATTTAG
Source organism: Melanargia galathea (assembly GCA_920104075.1). Classification (NCBI taxonomy): domain Eukaryota; kingdom Metazoa; phylum Arthropoda; class Insecta; order Lepidoptera; family Nymphalidae; genus Melanargia; species Melanargia galathea. The sequence continues at coordinate 14,321,064 of OV049872.1, forward strand.
ATGATTATATTATTTGGAAATGTGCATAACTTTGTAGAAATATTTATTGTTATTTATTTCATTGTAGTGTTTCTAGCCTGTGATTTTAATTTATGAATTAGCGTTGTATACATTAGATTTATTGAATTTTATGATAAGTTATATGACATAGGGATTTGATGGCAATTTTGGTATAAATATGATTAGCTTAGCTCGTGGATATAATATAAAAAGTTACATGGAGTTACATACCTATGGAGTATCAAAGATTGTGGATAAGGTGGCGAGGGTAACTGTCGCTGATTTTCCGGAAAAAAAACTTTTGAAATTTAAACAAGTAAACGCTGTCCTAAATGGTCATAATAGCTTATTTTTATGTAAACATTGCAACAATGGTATTATTCTATATGTCACAAATAGATTTTAACTATTTTTAAGAGCCTTTTATATGTACTCATTTCAACTTCTGGTACGCGAGCTAATTTTTTTTTCTGCTATTAACTCCCTATACATAATATGAGTTAATCTAGAATATATTATGATAAGTATATAAATAAAATGATGTATATAAATTGTTAGTTTTTGGTATTATTTATACAATAGATTCAACGTTTCGCCAATGAGGCGAGAACTTGTTATTACTACTAAAAATTGTATAATACTAAATATTATACAATTTTACTACTACATTGTTATTTTCATTAATATTTGATCCTCAGAACTTGAAAAAGATAAGACACAGCTAATGTAAAAACCATACTTTATTTAAAGATTGTGTTTTTTTTTAATTATACATTATAATTAAACTTGTATAATGCATGCACAATAATTATAAAAGATTCTTTAAAATTCAGATCTTTTGTCTTCAATTTTCCTCATCGTCCGATATATGACCAAGAGGTAATTCTTCACATTCAATCTAAAAAAAAGTTATTGAATAATTAAAACTTTATAACATTGGACGATAAAAGATCAACTTATAACCGCATTGTGGAAAATGATATGCCTCTACAAAGAATCATATCTATGAATGAGTAATGAGAAAAATGTAGAATTATAATAAGTACTCGTAACTACCACAACACTACTATTTCCAGTGCCTTATGTCGCCATGAAATTTAAGATATCACTGCACCCCTTTTTAGAGATGAAGCTTACAATTAGATACATACCAAAGTCTCATCATCAGGGATTCTAGAGAGCAAATCCATAATTTCATTGTTACGTATTCTGTTTGGACGAAATATATTTTTCACAAATTTATTGACAGCTGAAATTGAATGAAGAAAAAAATTGAAGATTTATTTCATTATTTTATATAAATTTAATATTAGTAAATTAAATTGTTATTATATTATGGTTTCAATGAAATACATACCCCAGATCATGCAAATGTAGTTAAAAGGTATCAAATACATGACGAATGCGATTACGAAGATGAGAAATATAGCCAAAAAACTAACGAAGGGCACTGTGAAGTTGAACAAACTGAAAGAGAATATTTACGTTTAATACCCAATTATCATGCAAGGTATCATAATATACATTTGTTTATTATTTTCAATTCTAATATTAAACTAAAAAAAATATACTAATTACTTTTTAATACTTTCGCCCGTACTTGCCAATTTTCCTATTATGTTTTGGATTGATTGTATTATTTCTTGAATGCTGTTAAATTTTTGCCTTAAGGATTGATTTTTGTCCTCCTTTAAAAAAACATCACACATAAATCATAAATAATTTATTGTTTTAAAAATGTTGACAACTAAAATATTATTTACCTTTTCATTTTTGGCATCTGAGCTAATCTTCGGAGTTATTTCACGCATAAGTTTTGTTTTCCCTACGGAAAAGACTTTGTTAATATCACGCTAAGAGAAAAAAACACATGAAATGATGGTACATGAAACTTACAATCCATTAAAGTATATTCGTCAGGTTTATACCAAAAAAATGGTATCAGCAATAAAAGAGGCATCATCCACATTCTTGCGTAAAAACAGAATGTGAGCCATATGATTAGGGACACTACATTCAATTTCATCGATTCCCATTCAAAGCAGGTTCTGTAATTAAATACACTTTGTTAGGCGGATATTTAGCTAAACTGATTCAAATAATGCTAGAAACTAGTTAGCCTTACAAGAGCAATGGCCCTTAAATGAGGGTAAGTACTAGTTCACTATAATGTCATGGTTAGTTTAGTTACTTTGAAACTTGTTAGCAAATATTCCACAACCTCCACCGCCACTACAGCCTTTTAACGTCCCATAGCTGGGCACAGGCCTCCTCTCTCATAGGAGAGAGGGATTCAGAGCTTACACTTGCCACGCTGCTCCAATGCGGGTTGGCGGACTTTAAGACTAATGTCACATGATAGTGATAATAACCGTGACCGACGGTTTAACGTGCTCTCCGAGGCACGGGGGTAAAACACTGCCAATTACCAACTCCGGGCTGGCACTGAGAATTTCTTGACAGAAAAACCCAATACGTTAGTTATTGGGTTAATTAGCTAGCAAATAGAATTATTAAAAGTTAAAAACCTTATATAATAAACTAATATCTTTTTATATAACTCTAAAATCTATATCTATACTAATAAATAAAATTGAAGTGTCTGTCTGTAATTTCGAAATAACTACCACATATTAAGCTCATATGGTTATTTGAACGATACCAAAACCGAATCACACGTTTTTAAAATTTTTGTCTGTCTGTCTGTCTGTTTGAACGGGCTAATCTTCGAAACGGCTGAACAGATTTTGACGGGACTTTCACAGACAAGTAGAGGATTAACCAAGGAGTAACATAGGCTAATTTTTTAACCGACTTGCAAAAAAGGAGTTGTGTTGAAATCGGTAAAAAACGCCCTGATAGGTATTTTCGCTGCGCGCGACGGCTGACGCTCGCGCTGCACGGAACTCCCCGCGCCGCGCCGCTCGCCCCTGCGCCATGCGCCCGCCGTACGCGGTACCGCGGTACGCCACCGCGCGGCGGGGGCGGGTGGAACAGAAATCTACTTATCCCTCAGGATTTGTGAAAAACCGAAATTCACGCAGGCGAAGCCGCGGGCAAAAGCTAGTATAATACTATAAACGGTAAAGACTAAAAAATCTCATACTTGTAAATATTGAACGTGTCTGTTATCCATTTCGTAACAGTTTTAGCTCTTGATAGGTTCCTTGTAAAGACATGTCTATTTAATTTTTCGTCAGTTTCTAAATAATTTGGTTCTTTCGGATTTAATATGCGAACGGCACCTTTTATCTAAAAAACATCGAATATTAGTACAAATAAATAATTATTAAATACATTATAATTATACTAAAATATAATTATTAATTCTAAAATACTCACAAGGTTCCAAGCAACATTCAATTCCAGTAAAATCCTTGGATTGTTGCCTCGAGCTGTATATTTTAGTGTGCTGTCTTTAAGTGCGTACCACTTTTTACCATGTCGTATTTGAAGTAAAGGTTTACAAATTCTCCCAACTTCCTCGCCTTTCTTTTCGTCAACAACTATAACTTCTAAAATAGAAGTTATATCTGTCACTGTACTGAAACATAAATAATATTATTATTGATAATTATAATTAAATCAATATGATTGTTAATTAAAAATATTTGGAAACAATGCAAATTGTTAATTGGAAATTCTTGTACAAAAGAAAATATCTGATCTTGACATAAGACGGGTGATAACAAAATCCATCAATGTTTATGATTATATTTATACCACCTTAGGCCCAATTTATACCGCCTCGGAATGGAATGGAAACGAATTTTTTGTACAAAGCATTGTGAACTTTATGTCAATTGTATAACATACAAAATAGTAGCTATAGGGAAATTCTCGAGAATGCGCGAGAATTCTGCGGAAGGCGCGCGACCTTTTTTGGCTCCTATTTAATTTGTATGTTATGCAATTGACATAAAGTTCATTTAGCTATGTGCAATTTCGTTGCAAAAAGTCGCTTCCATTCCATTCCACCGCGGTGTAAATTGACGCTTACATTGTTATGTTTCCCTGCTATCTGAAATTGCTATAAATAGGTATTTCAATAAATAGTACGTAATATTTACAATGAAAATATCTTCACCCAGCTAGGCTCATTTGTTTTGTAATCGGTTTGTGTTTGTACTCTTTGGTAGTCGAGCTTAACAATGCAAAAACAATCATTTCCTGAGAGACCTTTTGCTCCGTAAACAATAACTTGAAGGAAACCTACATTTGCAAAGTCATCACAAAGGCGGTACCAAGCCTGAAAAGAATTAAGACAGAAAATTTTGTAACATTTATTTTATTAAAAAGTTGTGCAGTAAACTATAATATTACTTACATATTTTCTTTGTAATAAATATTCTCTCCTCATTTTGTCTGATTCATTGTCATTATAAAGAGTGTTTAACAAAGTTGTTCCGCTTACAGTTAGAAGAATTAAAGTTTGACAGTTTTTTACATCTCCTTCTAAGTTAATGTGCATCATGTGGGTTTTTTCCTTTTCTAACTCCGATAAATCTACCACGCATCTGGAAAAATATAAAGTTATAGAAATAAATGGTTTGCATTTCATTTTCGCACTACAGCAAAAACAAATGAGTTTTGGAAAAATGTTTATTACCTGCCAATAGGAACTTCTTTATCCAACAGAGTAATTTCTAATAACTGTTCCTCTTCAAATAAATTAAAATTAAATAGTTCTTGAAATTTGACTACCGTAGCGTCAGATTTAACTATCTTTGACTTACGTTTATCGGCACCTAATCTTAAAAGTACACAAAGTCAATTAATTGTTAACACTGTCTTAATGTATGTATATGGTATGTATATAGTAATATGTATTTAAAGTAGATTTTTTTTATTTACCTAAATCGAACTAATAAGACACGTGATTTTTCATCAGCCTCTTCCAATCCTGTGACCTCTATTAATGCAACAGTAACCGTTGCTATTTTGATTTTTTTGTTTGGTTTGATTGTATTATATTTGGTGGTATTAGATAAGACGTACTGTGAATCAAAATAATTTAGTAGTTAGTTTGTTAAAAATTGTTTAAAATTTAATTTAAGGGTATAATTGAAAAGTATTAATTTCCGACTTTTACACATACTTTTTCTACTTTTTCTCGGGATTCTTTTCTTTTAAGCTTTTGTTTTTGTTCTTTTTCCTTTTGTTCTTTTAGTTCCTTTTCTTTTTGTCTCTTTTTTAGTTTTGATTTTATTTTACTGCGAATTGATTTCGTTGTTGGCGTGTACTGCTCAGATGATCCATCACTCTCTTTGGTCTCATTTAACCTGAAACATATTTTTAATGTTGTTATGTTAGCTTCAACATAATATACATTAAAAACGTAAAAGTTGTAGTTTACTACTTACGATTCAAGACTTGTTTTGAAATCATTCGTTCCAAAGAAATTAGTGTTATAATTACTATCAAATGGAGTATCACCTTCGTTATCACTATCAAATTTGTCACTAATACTTAGTAATAAGTCATTTTCAGTAACAAACGCTTCCTTAGCAACTGTTTCTTGAAAAATAACCTCTTTATGTTTATCTTGGAATACAATAGTTTGAAGATTACCCTTCGTACAAATTCCAGTAGTATACAAGTTTTCAACCACATTACTTAAATCACACACACTGACATATTTCTTTTCTTTGTAATCACAGTCACCGTTAAATGTTGTTAACGCATCAATGGATCTAGATTTCTCAAGTTTCTTCAGCATTTCATCATACTTATGTTGAACTTTTTCATGTAATTTACTAAACTGTTTTTGATAAATTGGATGTAGTACTGCTTTTGTATCCATTTAACACTTGTACCTGGATTAGCTATGTACGTCTAAACATCGTGATAATAATGAAGGAAATACTGTTGGACATTGATTATTGATTTGTCTTATCGTTGCCAATGCTATCTTATCAAGTGTTTGGTTATTGATTATTTTAAATTAAATTGTTATCTTTTAACAAATATAGTACATATTATATTAACAACAAGTCAGGGGAATTTTACAAATTGTGCACAAATAAAAACCATGATAAAATCTATGAGTAAACTGAAAGAAATAATACTTTCAGCATTAATGGGCCGATATTGGATAGCACTAATCAGAGAGAATCATATTACTATTTTTATTTTTAAGTATTTAGAGATAATATTAAAAAAATAAAATTTTAATTTTAAAATGAACTCTATGCTAAATTGATATGTTTAGAGTTTTTAATATAATATATTACTGGAAGAGCAAATTATTTACATCAGGGATCAAAATACACGAAGACGTAAACTTGGAATTGAGTACATAATAAATCTTGTTTAATCCTATTACATTTCTGTAAGAGTTTCATCATAATATAAGTACATGAATACAACTGATAGTGATATTGTTAAGACATAGTAAAACCAGGGCCAGCTGCAAATTAGTGAAGGATAATAAGCATGACTCGTATAGTCTGGTCGTATACCAGACAGGTTGAGGGCAATTTGCGGAACTTTATACATTCAAGTAAATGGCATATCTCGGGCCAAAAGATAAAGGCCTGGTAAAAAAATGCGAAAGCTTCCGCAGTGTTTCAAAGGTATTCCGCGGTGATGTATGATGTGATGATTCTGATTTGTGGAGACGCACGTTATTAAGTTCTTAAAATTTTGGGAGCGTTGCGATGCTTTCTTATTTGTGACCAGCACCTTAATTTAACTGTGCCATTAAAATCTGCTCTGTGCTATAGTTTGTGATGCCGGAAAAGGTACTGACGTCACCTCACAGATACCTAAATCAAAAGTGGGAAGGCTTAAAATAATATTATACGCTTTTATCAGGTTAACAATTGATATCAAGTAGCTACATACGAGTAGGTACCTACTGAACAAGAGTTCCAAAGTTTTACAAGACTAACTTAGAAATGAAGTGCAGCAAAGGGGTTAAGTAAGTTGTGAGTTGCGAGTGGAAGCTTTTTATTTTAGTACCTACTTAAGTATAAAATAACAGACAGCAATTTGCACCGGAACTACAATGTTATTAATGTAGTTTATAGCTATAACATGTTATAGATTAATGATAATACGATAAGATTCGTAATGTGGCGTGGATTAGTTTATTATCGGTCTGTCCACGAGTAGGTGTGTATGTACCCGACGTAGGTATCATATTTACTTGCACCACCATCATTACAGCTCTTTAACATCCCACCGCTGGGTACAGGCCTGCTCTCTTATAGGAAAGAGAGGTTAGACCCGCCACGATGCTACAATGTGGGTTGGCGGGCTTTAACGACTACTAGAAAATGCCCGCGGCTTCGCCCGCGTGAATTTCGCTTTTGCACAAATCCCGAGGGAATCGTGGATTTTCGGTTCCCATTCCCGCTCCATTCCAACCTTTATACCTACTTTCAAGGAAGTTTGCTATAGTAATCTACCTATAGCTGTAGCTATACATTTCGGTTTTTTCAAAATCCCGTAGGAACTTTTTGATTTTTCGGGATAAAAAGTCTATGTTTTAAGTCAGGGCATAATCTATCTCCATTCAAAATTTCAGCCAAATCGGTTCAGTAGTTGCGGCGTGATTGAGTAACAAACATCCAAACATCCAAACATCCACACTTTCACATTTTATAATATTATATAAGTAGGATAGTAGGATTGTCACATGATAATCGGGATCGACTGCATAACGTGTTCTCCGAGGCACGGGGGTAAACACCGCCAACTACTAACTCCGGGCTGGCACTGAGATTATCTTGACAGAAAAACCAATATTTGCCCAACCCGGGAATTGAACCCAGGACCTCATGATTCCCAGAAATACTAGTCTGGTCACTAGACCAACGAGGCATTTATGTGTGAATCCAGATCACCAATACCACTCAATGGTAGTTACTCACTTGAAAGGGTAAAAAATCTGTAGTTTATTTAACTTCTGTATTTAAAATGAGCAGATTTCCAAGAAATTTGCATGATTACAATAATATGATGACACAAGATGTTCAAGATTAAGGGCCTGTTTCACCACCTTCTGATAAGTGTCTGATAGCCTAAACGTAAGTTTTATCACTTTACTTTATGTCAAGTGACAAAGACAAAAGTTGTAGATAGTTATCTGAGTACCAGAAGGTAGTGAAACAGGCCCTAAGGATTGAAAAAATGTTTCCTCATAGGTACAAACTTTACCACCATTTTTAAGGATGGTATTTCAAGAAATTCCTCCTTATTGCTCCTCTGGGGTATTATGGAATATTCCCTTCTTTTAAATTTCTAGATTCGCCGGTTTAACGTGCGTTTTGTGTCAGTAAGTCAGTTTCGGCATTGTTTTATAAGTATGTATTGAAGAGAGAAAAAGCGAGAGGAATTTTACTTCCCGGCCTCTCTTAGTAGGTATTTGCAAGATAAGCAAAAATCTCTATAATTTGGATATTTGAAAATTGTACCTAAATACTATGAAAGTATGTTTGTTAAGTTTTTATAAGGCAAATAATCGACGAGCATTGTAGTAAGAATGAATATTTTGTATTTATATTAGAGCAGGCGTAAAAGAGACTGTTTGATATATTATGCTGGTCGGGTTGTAAGGTAGTAAGTAGTGTATTATCTATGGTAGCCACTTACCAGCATCAGGATCGCCGCTGCGTATGGCGGCCCCCTGAGTGTGGTCTGGCTTCCACAGGTCTTCGTCTGGTCTGCACTTATTAAAATCTCGCGTAATGTTCAGGGATTTATATCGGAGCGGTTATTTTCGCGTCCGCACGGAGTTCGTCGCGGTAAGTCGTCTGAAGTTTTAGAATGCGACGTGACTTGGTGATACCAGCGCTGTGTTGGCGATCCCCTTTTTGGAAGCGGCCACAAATGTATACCAGACCGACTATAGTTAAAATTACGAAAGAGAAAAAGTCTGTTTTGTGCTAAAATAAAAATAAAAGGAAAAAAATGAATGAGAAATATGAAAGTATTGAACAGAGACTATAGTATAGTATAGTTGGAGTCGAAAAGTCCTAAGCTGAGAACAATAGAGCATACTCTCACTATAGTTAGGACATCGCAAACGTGCGAACTGAGTCATAAAGCATTAAGATTATAGTGTTGCACTAGTGTTGTGAGGCGCTCCCTCGCTCTTTATAACCTGTTATCGAATATCGACAAATCCTTTAGGTATTATTGTTACCTACACACAAAACCATAGAAACACGTTCCAGTTCCATGAGGCCTGTAAGTGCGAGTAAGAAGTCCGATAAAAATGATTTATGACTTGGTTCGCACGTTTATAATGTCCCGACTATAGTCATATAGTTGAGGCGTAATATAGTGTACCTACCTACAAACCTAATACCTAAAGTTAAGTCAAAATGCAACAGTCACTGTAAAAGTGTTTAATAAGGTCAGTGCAATCGAGCTGAAGCTTTTTCAATAAAACTTTTCCATTAACATTAAACTTTCGACAGCTCATTCACTCAGATGTCGGAGTTTGTTGAATCAAAATGTAGAGTTGGTAAAAACTTCTTAAACCTTTTCCTTTCTAAGTTTCGCGGGCTCCAAATGAAAACGAACTAACGTCTACCAACCTACTTACATCAGGAAATATTCAATATTATTTATTTTCCTACCTACCTATAGTTAGGTAGGAAATTTGGAAATCATTTGGAGCCCGCGAAACTCGCGGGCTCCAAATGAAAACGAACTAACGTCTACCAACCTACTTACATCAGGAAATCTATTCTAATATAATAAAGCGGAAGAGTTTGTTTGTTTGAACGCGCTAATCTCGGAAACTACTGGACCGATTTCAAAAATTCTTTCACCGTTGGATATGCGCGTGATCCTGGAGTGCTATAGGCTATATATGTACCACGGGCGAAGCCGGGGCGGACCGCTAGTATTCAATATTATTTATTTTCCTACCTACCTATAGTTATTTTTAATGCAAGATAGACTTGTAGGTAGGTTAACCACGCCTACGGAATGCAATAATGAAATTAGCTAATGCTTAAAGTGCGCTTGAGGTGAGATTATAAGGTGCCTATCCTCTTTCCAAGTTATATAATATAAAAGAAAACATTTTAAGCAGATAATAAAGTCTACCAAATGTTTACCGTTAGGTACTATTGTCCTTTGGGATTAAGATTAACTCGGCAATACAAAGAAATGTTTGTCCGTCTCCTGAATGCAAGCTATGAGAAAATACCTAATACTAACTGATAAGAGTGCTTTTCATCAATATCGGTTCAGCGAACGAACAGACAGACTGATTACACATTTGCATTTAAAACATAATCAGGACGTTTTTATTTTACCCGCGTGTTCCGCTAATTATTATGCCGGTGTTTTATGCTATAGAACTGTGCCTGTAGATATTGAAACACAAATTTTACTTTCATAGGAAATGCTCTGGAATTCATACGTACGCGCTGATTGCTCCAGTCCAATTCCATCAATTTGCAGCCAAGGTAACTTGTAATCAAATTTTATATCATACTTGCTCAGTAACTAGGGATTACTATGGTGGAAAGTCTCCTTGTAAGTTGGTGTTTGCAATTCAAGGCAACATTACGTCGCACTATGCTTGAATTGTAATGATCACATTACAGTTCAAGCTATGCAAAACTCCTTGGTAAACAATCTCTTTTCTTATAAAACGGTAAGAAAACTTTTTACTGAAAAAAAAAACACTGAACATGGCGGCATTTAATTTTCATACATTTCAAACTATGCAAAACTCCTTGGAACTCAGAGCCGTAAAAAAAAAATGGAAAACTATTTACGAAAAAAAAAAATGGAAATGACGGCATTTCATTTGATCTGAAAGTTTGTGAAGTTTCTTCGTAAAGGGATTTAAGTTATTTACAACAATGTCAAGCACTTCATCAGATGATGAAAAAGGAGGAGAGCCTGATTTTTGTTTGCTTGAAGCAGAACAAATGATGCAAAACCTTTTGCCGGATAAGTCCAAAGAGCGCTACGTGAAAACTTACGAAGAATTCAACAAATGGCGTGCAAAGAAAGGAATTACATCTTTGGCAGAATGTGTTTTGCTTTCTTATTTCAATACTAGATGATGCCCACGGCTTCGCCCGTGTGGATTTAGGTTTTTAAAAATCCCGTGGGAACTTTTGATTTTCCAGAACAAAAAGTAGCTTATCTGTAGAAACCCGACCCCAAAACGGAAAAATCCCGTGGGATCCCCACGATTTCGGAATACAATTCCTTACAGCATCAGGGTTGAGGAGTTGGATATGTACCTACTCGAGTTCATTCAACGATAAAGTCTTTAATTGGTACCCCCAATATCAATTTAAATAACCGAAAGTTTCTAAAACCCATTAGTTTTGGGGATTAGGTCCCCTACAGGATCAGGATTGAGGAGTTGGAATCCAAATTTTTTATAGAACAGGGTCGCAATGTTTCTCTATCGATTAAAAAAAAAATTACTTAAATCGGTTCAGAAATCTCAGAGATATCGGTGTACATAGGTAGAAAAACACAACTCCTCCTTTTTTGAAAGTCGGTTAAAAAAGTAGCCTATGTTACTCCCTGGTTAATTCTCTACTTGTATGTGAAAGTCCCGTCAAAATCGGTTCAGCCGTTCCGAAGATTAGCCCGTTCAAACAGACAGACAGACAGACAGACAGACAGACAGACAGACAGACAGACAGACAGACAGACAAAAATTTTAAAAACGTGTGATTCGGTTAAGGTAGCGTTCAAATAACCATATGAATAGAATAGAAAAGTTTTTTATTCAAATAAACTTTTACAAGTGCTTTTGAATAGTCAGATGAATCTACCACTGGTTCGGAATGCCGTTCCAACCGAGAAGAACCAGCAAGAAACTCGGCGGTTGCTCTTTTCCAAATTTACAATATCAATATAACAATTTTATGTTAAGTACATGATTGAATTGCCGTCTCGCGCATTGCTGGAACGAGTCAAATCCACGCCTTTTTATCATTTATATAAGTAATCATAATTTTATTCAGATAAACTTTCGGAAGCGTTTACGAATCGACAAATGAATCTACCACAGGTTCGGAATGGTGCTTACAATTCTACACATGTGAAGAAGGGCAGACAAAAGTAGCCCCATTTCCGACGGTGGCACCCGTTCACGAGCATGACGCATGAGCTTAATATGAGGTAGTTATTTCGATATTACAGACAGACACTTCAATTTTATTTATTAGTATAGATGCTGTCAAAAAGCTACAAACCACCGTCATTGTGTTGTTTTTACTCTATGCTAATTTCTATTTTTTCTCTAAATTTGCTAATTATTCTAATTAAAATTTCATTTTGCATTACCAATGTTTTATTTACCTCGCAAGAATGATATAAAGTAGAATGCTTACCTCGGTTGCAAGTAGCTATTACACCCTCGAACTATATTCACCCTCGCTCGCTGCGCTCGCTCGTGTGACTAAATATCTCGGGTGCACGCGATCCATTAGCGCCCTATGCGAGCTGCGCTCGCACTGGCGCCAAATTGGATCTTGTTCTGTAATAGCTTACTTACGTCCCTTGTGTAACAATCTACTATTACAGAATGTGATTAATTTCTTGAGTATTTACAATTAATTATCTCAAGATACCTACTAGGCGTAGCGGGCTGCAAAGGTCTTTTGAAGAAATTCCTTTACTCTACGGTCGTGTGGTCGCCACTCCAGCACCTTGGGACCCCAACGTCTATCGGTTCTCCGAACTATGTGCCCCGCCCATTGCCAGTTCAGTTTCGCAACCCGCTGAGGTATGTCGGTGACTCTGGTTCTTCTACGGATCTCCTCATTTCTGATATGATCGCGTAGAGTGGCTGGAGTGTGACCTCGCACCGGAAAGCGCAGTGTTGGCAGACCCTCCACTAGGTGAACCGACGACATTAAAAGAGTCGCAGGGAGCCGCTGGATACAAGCGGCACAAGACCGTGGCGCGTGGAAGTCCCTTCAAGTGACCTATGTCCAGTAGTGGACGTCTATCGGTTGATGGCGTCGACAACGACAGTCGTTTGCCGCGACTTCCTGGGATCTAATAATTAATAGGGGCCTACCGACTCTTATCGCTGCGAGATCGCTATATCAGCATGAGATGGTTACTGGTTGTGCAAGCAAAGTCCTTTCAGATATGGTACCAAGAGCTTCAATATTAGCTGAATGGGCAAAGAGCTTAGAAGATTCAAACTTCAAACCTCACTGGCCTGAGGCCTCACCCGTTGTACTAAAGCTAAGTCCTAACACAAGCTTATGTTCTAAGAGGAAGAGGAATATAATATTCTATAAAAATATATTATAGGAATTGAGTTCATACAAGTATAAATTAAAAATTAAAAAAAACCCCGACATTCGCTATTTTGTGGCAGCGGCCATCTAGGATTTGCAAAAGTGCTATTCTACTAATCAAGTCCTTTCATTTGACACCCATATTAAGGGAGTTGTGAAAAAATATGTAATCCGTCATTTTGTAGCGGCGGCCATCTTGGACCGATTTTCTTCAAACATAGCTAACAACACTCTCGACTAATTCACCTTTCAAACAAAAAAAAACCGCACTCAAATCGGTCCACCCGTTTGAGCGCCACAGGGGAACAGACAGACACATACACACGCAGACACGTCAAACTTATAACACCCCGTCGTTTTTGCGTCGAAGGTTAAAAATCACCATTTAGCAGAGTTGCTTAGCTACCTATGTAGGTATCAACGTATCAAACTCCAAAATCGTAATAAATCAAGCGGGGGCGCGACACGCTCTCTAGGTACTTTACAAGGACGCAATCTCGAAAACGCTTATAGTTGCGGAAAAAGTTCCAAATGCAGTAGACCATCAACGTTCAGGTGAATTTATAGCTGTCTCGTGCAAGCGACCCGCGGGGTGATTACGTATCTCGCGACAGGTTTGCAACAGGCGTAAATTGCGCGATCATTGCTGTCAAACGTCACTTTTGCAAACATCAAATTGGTATTATCTAAAATTCCTTGACAGCAATACGACAGCGACAGCCAAGCAAAATGAAACGTCAAACTGCAACAACCTCTGCATTTGTTGCAAAGTGATTGTTGATTTGTTGTGAGTAATTGTCGAGTACGTTTACTGTTTTTTTTAAATACATACATTTAACAAGCAATTTTATTAATTATTGAATTGTCGATGGCAAAAGTACATTTTGCGACAGGCGAGCAATAGACGTGCGATCGGCTTGCGTAATACGAATTCTAGTGACATTTTGCGACCGGTCGCGTAGTGGTCGCTGTCGCATTGCTATTGCTGTCGCGTTGCTATCGCTACTGCAAAGTTTTACGTAATCAGTTAATCACCCCGCCGGCTGTTTGTCACCGCGCTTGCAAAAATAATGAGCTGCACTTTACGCTAGAGACCGAGTGGCTACAATGAAAACCACCCTGCCGCAGTGCTTAGTGCTGTGGTCTTATAAATAGGAGATCCCGGGTTCGATTCCCGGCGGAGGCAGTTTCGGATTTTATAATTTCTAAATTGTCTCTGTCTTGTCTGGCGGGAGGCTTAAGCCGTGGTTGGTTACCATCCTACCGGCAAAGCCGTGCCGCCAAGCGATTTAGCGTTCCGGTACGATGCTGTGTAGTAACCGATCAGGGGTATGCATACCTCTTCCAAGTTAGTCCGCTTCCATCTTAGACTGCATCATGGGAGGCTTAAGCCGTGGTTGGTTACCATCCTACCGGCAAAGCCGTGCCGCCAAGCGATTTAGCGTTCCGGTACGATGCTGTGTAGTAACCGATCAGGGGTATGCATACCTCTTCCAAGTTAGTCCGCTTCCATCTTAGACTGCATCATGGGAGGCTTAAGCCGTGGTTGGTTACCATCCTACCGGCAAAGCCGTGCCGCCAAGCGATTTAGCGTTCCGGTACGATGCTGTGTAGAAACCGATCAGGGGTATGCATACCTCTTCCAAGTTAGTCCGCTTCCATCTTAGACTGCATCATGGGAGGCTTAAGCCGTGGTTGGTTACCATCCTACCGGCAAAGCCGTGCCGCCAAGCGATTTAGCGTTCCGGTACGATGCTGTGTAGTAACCGATCAGGGGTATGCATACCTCTTCCAAGTTAGTCCGCTTCCATCTTAGACTGCATCATGGGAGGCTTAAGCCGTGGTTGGTTACCATCCTACCGGCAAAGCCGTGCCGCCAAGCGATTTAGCGT
Organism: Melanargia galathea; assembly: GCA_920104075.1. Taxonomy (NCBI): domain Eukaryota; kingdom Metazoa; phylum Arthropoda; class Insecta; order Lepidoptera; family Nymphalidae; genus Melanargia; species Melanargia galathea. Next base: position 14,336,206 of record OV049872.1, read on the forward strand.
TCCGGTACGATACTGTGTAGAAACCTATCAGGGGTATGCATACCTCTTCCAAGTTAGCCCGCTTCCATCTTAGACTGCATCATGGGAGGCTTAAGCCGTGGTTGGTTACCATCCTACCGGCAAAGCCGTGCCGCCAAGCGATTTAGCGTTCCGGTACGATACTGTCTAGAAACCTGTCAGGGGTATGCATACCTCTTCCAAATTAACCCGCTTCCATCTTAGACTGCATCATCACTTACATTAGGTGAGATTGCAGTCAAGGGCTAACTTGTTGTCAAATAAAAAAAAATACCTCTATCCTGAATCCTGAGTGTCATATATGAATAATACAGTCTAACCGTAGAACGCGCCTTGGAGAGTATGAACCACCACTACCACTACTACAGCCTTTTAACGTCCCACTGCTGGACACAGGCCTCCTCTCTCATAGGAGAGAGTAATTTAGAGCTTAGACCCGCCACGCTGCTCTAATGCGGGTTGGCGAGCTATGAACCAACAAGTGATAATCTAAAAGATTGAAAGTAAAACCGATTTCACCACCATTTAACAGTCCATATCTCAGAAATTACCAAACCGATGTTGATGAAACTTGCACTGTTCCCTAAGTTAAAGTAAATGTAAGCCAATAAAAAAGGATGATCACAATTTGATCAATAGTTCTGGAGAAATCCGCGGACAAACACTTCGATGAAATTTTGTGTATTTGTTTGGAAGCCTTTTATAGATTAACTAGCTTTTGCCCGCGGCTTCGCCCGCGTGAATTTTGGTTTTTCACAAATCCTGAGGGAATCGTGGATTTCCGGATCCCGTTCCCACTCCTTTTCCAACCTTACTTTTACAACTTACTCTCAAGGAAGTTAGATATACCTATAGCTGTAGCTATAGATTTCGATTTTTTCTACGTAAATCCCGTGGATTTTTCAGGATAAAAAGTGCCTATGTGTTAATTCAGGGCATAATCTATTTCCATTCATATATATCATTATACATATTAAAACATACATAATAATTTAATATATTCATAACATATCTGATACAATATAGTAGGTATTCTTTAAAGTAAATAAGTGCGTGAGATAGGCGGTTTTTAACCTAATATAAAAACCGACTATCATGTACTTACGATAAAGCAGCTTGTTAAGTGCCTGTTTCACCACCTTCTGATATGTATTAGATAGCTATCTACAACTTTTGTCTTTGTCACTTGACATAAAGTAAGAAAGTGACAAAACTTACGTTTAGGCTATCCCCAACACTTATCAGAAGGTGGTGAAACAGGCCGTAAATGTGGGGTGGGCACTTTAATCCTTGAGATAAAATATTATCAAAATTAAAATTTAAGTCACGTGGCGTCGAATGCACAATATTTCGCCTTATAAGGAAAACATTACAGAGTAAAAATTCAATTTGAGTTTAAGAACTATTTTATAATATGAATAGAATTAGTAATTATCGACTAATTAAAAAGTTTATAAGACACTTACCTACTATATAATATATCTATACTTATTTTTTAATAAATAAAATTGAAGTGTCTGTCTGTAATTTCGAAATAACTACAACATATTAAGCTCATATGGTTATTTGAACGATACCATAACCGAATCACACGTTTTTAAAATTTTTGTCTGTCTGTCTGTCTGTTTGAACGGGCTAATCTTCGGAACGGCTGAACCGATTTTGACGGACTTTCACAGACAAGTAGAGGATTAACCAAGGAGTAACATAGGCTACTTTTTTAACCGACTTTCAAAAAAGGAGTTGTGTTGAAATCGGTAAGTACCTATGTTAAAAAACGCTCTGATAGGTATTTTCGCTGCGCGCGACGGCCGCGTACGCGGTGCGGCGGTACGCCGCCGCGCGGCGGGCGGGTGCGGTGAAGAGGGTGCATGCTCCAATCCAATTCCAATCTCCATTTCGAACGAGGGAGCTAATGCGTGCGGATGTGTACTGCGTTTGTTGCGTGCGTTTTCGTAATTTTTATTTTGAATCGGAGATTTTGTTTTTATTAGGGGTTATGATGTTTTTTATTTCTTTAAGTTTGTTTTAGTCGTATGTATGTCGAAGGCAGGGTCACTGCCAACCGCGCCAATGCAACGGGCCAGTCAAAACTACTGAACCGATTTGGCTGCAATTTTGAATGGAGATAAAAAATTCCCTAAGTAAGTATAAAGGTTGGAAAAGGGAGCGGGAACGGGAACCAGAAATCTACTTATCCCTCAGGATTTGTGAAAAACCGAAATTCACGCGGGCGAAGCCGCGGGCAAAAGCTAGTTATATATATGTACCTACATATATCTGTTATTTGTTGTATTTAGGGTAATTATATAGCCTCAATAGCGCAAGGATTGTCGGGCGCGGATCAAAAACCAAGGTCGACGCGACGGTTCAAACCTACACTATAATTAGCCCTCATACGCATTAGCGATCAACCGCGTATGCGGCTAACCGCGCGGCTAGCCACTTGTATAGAATTTCGTAGCGGTTTAGTGCGTACAAAATGAGCGGTTGCATATAAAAATATACATAAAAGCGGTTAGCCGCTAATGCGTATGAGGGCTTAACCCCCGACGCAAAAACGACCGGGTGTTATAAGTTTGACGTGTCTGTGTGTGTGTGTGTCTGTCTGTTCCCCTGTAGCGCTCAAACGGCTGAACCGATTTGAATGTGGTTTTTTTTTTGATTGAAAGGTGAATTAGTCGAGAGTGTTGCTATGAGCATGTTGAGCTATGTTTGATGAAAATCGATCCAAAATGGCCGCCGCTACAAAATGGCGGATTACATATTTTTTCACAACTCCCTATCAAATGAAAGGGCTTGACTAGTAGAATAGCATTATGCAAATCCAAGATGGCTGCCGGCTGCCGCCACAAAATGGCGAATATCGGGTTTTTTTTAATTTTTAATTTACACTTGTTTTATTGTCGTACCCACTTCTAGTACAATTTTAGAGAGAGCGCTCACGGAGCGGTACGCACCCGCGCCCGCCGCGGTTGCGGGCCCGCAATACTCGAAATTCATACAAATGTCGAGTGCAAAACTCACGACGCGATTTACTCCCGCAGAGTTGGCGGTTGCTCGCGGCTCCCGCAGAAGGCGGGCAGCGGGCGCCCGCGAGCTTTGCGGGCGTCGCCCGCAAGCTCTGCGGTTTTTTGGCGGGCGCGATCGCATTTTTCTTATAGGAGCTGGCGAACAAAACGGTATAGTTGCATCAAACTAAAGAGTAAGAGTCTTTATTTGCAAAAATGTGGTACAAATATTATGGATCTTAAAGCTTATTGTCTTCCAACACATTTAACTAATAAATTAGTGTGCAAATTGAATTATTGATTTTAAGACTAAACAAAATGACGTAAGTAGCATACATGTCAACGTTCTAAAGATATAAATATAAAATTATAATAATTGCAATAAATAGAATTTATGTCATACCTATATTCTTTTAAATTGTAAATCATTTCTCCATGAGCCAGTTCTTTAGTTTTACTTTAAAAGTTTGAAGAGGCATGGCCTGTATTGATTCAGGTAACCTATTAATTATTAAATATTAATATTAAACTGAATGACATACTTACAGTGAGCTTTGGCGTGGATTTTTATTTACCCATATGTATGTAGTTTGTGACTTTATTGAACATAATAATATGTTAAATTCAGTTTGCTATCTCATATAAGTTAACGGAAGCAATAATTAATTAATATTGCAAGCAATAACTTGTTTGTGTAAACACATAACTCCAGAAGCAGACTATCAATTAATATTAAAACTAAATCAAACTATTATTAAAATATCTGCGTTCATCACCCGCACATAACTCAATTTATATCAACTCAGAGATTAGTTTAACTGAGATATATTTTCAAATATATTTTATACTAATTAATTAATTACACTCAGCCAAGTCCAAAATGGCAGCATTTATTCGATGAGGGTGTGATTGCTATCGCAGCCCTCAATCAAATATCACGACCTAGACGCTGAAGCATCTAATAGTCGGTTGAGTCTTTGGAGGAGACTCAATTCATGGCTTCGAATTACCCGTATTTATACCAATAATTCAAGATGGCGGTTCGGCGCCACTGAATGAATCAAATGTCAGTTAATTCTAACCTATTTCAATTATGAAATTAATAATTCGTAAACCATTTCTAAAAATTCTAATTAATTTTCAACAATAATCTATCATTTGTAAGTCAGTCTGACATTTGTAAGTTAGTTTAGGCCAATTTCAACATAAATTGTTTAAAAACTTTATTAGTGAATAAAGTTTTTAAATGATAAACTTTTTAATTAAAAAAAAAATTCTTAGTAAAAAAAAACAAATTTTTCTTCTGAAAAAGAAATAATCATTTTGATTGACATCTTACAAAGTATGGAAATTAATCCATTTTGAACGAAAACGTGCTCGATTATTCAAATCTTTCGAAACTTTATTGTAATTATGCCGTTATGATCGAAACCACGACCTATGGATGCAATTTTGATACAGTTGCGGGCCGTTTTAAGTAAAATTAAGTTGATATTCTTATTCAGCAAGCCAAAGACCATCGGATTAAAAAATATAACATTTTGTTCGCCAACTCTTCATATATAACTATAACCGCCGGTCATGCGGGCGTCGCCCGCCAACTCGGCCGGCGACGCCCGCAGCCGCGGCGGCTGCGGTCCCGCAAAAACAAGCGGGCTCGTGAGCGCGCTCTCTCTAACCTCTCTCCCGCAGCCGCGGCGGGCGCGATTCCAAACCGCTCCGTGAGCGCTCTCCGTTACACTTAGTTGGAGGGGAAAGAGGAATATTATTCATGTTCATCATGGCTAACATTCTTTAAAAAGTATATACAACGTTAGTTTTACTTTACGCAAAACCTGAAAGTAGTTTGTTCAGAATCAGTAACAAAATCGAATCCAACCATTTTTATATAGTGTTATATTTTTGTCCAAAAATATTTTGAAATCTTACAAGCTTAGACACAATGATTTACCGCGCATCAGCTGACGGTCGACACACAGCGGCGGTCATTCAACTCGCGTCGATCGCTAGTCCCTGCGGCGACGGCTTGCGGTGACCATTTTTTTCGAGGACAACGACGCAACATAACAAGCTTATAACTTCGTTACTTTTCATTATATTTTTTTGAAATTTTGTATAAATATTTTTAATGTAAAAATATTTGACACGTGTTTCGGTTTTTGCGCAAAGTAAAACTAACGTTGTATATTTTATATGTAATGTACGTATGTAGGTACATAGAAGGACCGGGAGAAGATAGGTTTTTAAAATCCCGTAGGAACCCTTTGATTTTCCGTGATCAAAGTGTCCATCTCCAGGATAATAACCTTCTTTGTGCCCAATTTCGTCAAGATGAGCCAATAAAAGACAACAAACAGACAGACAGAGTTACTTTTTCATTTATAGTATGAATGACTATGCTATAAGAGGTACCTATGCTATGTATAATCTTCATATACCTACAAATAAGTACAATTTACCTGTACTTCAGAAAAAAAAAGTTAGAATCACATTTGCAGCACCGCATGCCACACAATTATTGTAGTTGTTGTTGTATTTGACTGTTTAATACAAGTGCAGTGTTCGATGAAAGCTCCCAGGCGGCTTGACTACGTAAACAGAGAAGAAAGAACAGAGAACAGACAGACGTAGCGGGGGAGTTTGTTTTTAACCCCCGGCCCCGACGCAAAAACGACGGGGTGTTATAAGTTTGACGTGCGTGCGTGCGTGCGTGCGTGCGTGCGTGCGTGCGTGCGTGCGTGCGTGCGTGCGTGCGTGCGTGCGTGCGTGCGTGCGTGTGTGTGCGTGTGTGCGTGTGTGTGTGTGCGTGTGTGCGTGCGTGTGTGTGTGTGTGTGTGTGTGTGTGTGTGTTTGTGTGTGTGTGTGTGTGTGTGTGTGTGTTTGTGTGTGTGTGTGTGTGTGTGTGTGTGTGTGTGTGTGTGTGTGTGTGTGTGTGTGTGTGTGTGTGTGTGTGTATGTTATGTATATATACACACAAATATGCTGCTGCTGCCACAAAATGGCGAGTGTCGGGGGTTTTTTAAATTTCTAATTTATACTTGTATAATACATAATAATATGTAGAGTTGAGCCTTTGGAAGAGCACATCTGTCGGGGGTGTTTGTTTGACGTGTATGTGTGTGTGTGTGTGTGTGTGTGTGTGTGTGTGTGTGTGTGTGTGTGTGTCTGTGTCTGTGTGTGAGTGTGTGTGTGTGTGTCTGTGTCTGTGTGTGAGTGTGGGTGTGAGTGTGTGTGAGTGTTAGTGTGTGTGTGTGTGTGTGTGTGTGTGTGTGTGTGTGTGTGTGTGTGTGTGTGTGTGTTGTGTGTCGAATGTCGGAAGTTTTTAAATTTTTAATTTATACTTGTAGGTACACACATGACACCACACTTGTTCAATTTAATATCTGTATGCGTAGCTGGCCATACTTCTAGTCTTGGCCAATATTTGGTCTATTTGGAAAACCTTACAATGTACTTATCTACTTACTACAGCTGTAGGTTCATTTCAATATTATATTTAATGGCTGCTAATGTGTTTCCAGTCGAACCATGCGTGTTGTTACATAGTTGTTACTTGTCATGGTCCACTTCCATTGCCAAGGAGTCAATTATCTAAAAATGAATGCTGTAGTGTGACGATCGCATTCACCTCTGATTGGCCAACACTCACACGCTATTGGCTAAAATACAGTGTTGCATAAAGAATACCATAACTTCAGCCAATCACTACAGATAAGTAATGATTACTGCAGCTCTTATAGAGAATAGGAGAGCTGGTCAACAATGTCACCTTTTAGGGTTCAGTGTAGATTTTATTATTAATTATTTCTACATTGTTGCAAGCGATAAAGAAATAAAGCAATTTATAATGAAACTAGCGGACCCGGCAGGACGTCGTCCTGCCCGCTATTAGCGCCACCTACCGGGTCCAATTTTTCTACTCAAAAACCTTCCTCTTGAATCACTCTATCTATTAAAAGAAACGGCATCAAAATCCGTTGCGTAGTTTTAAAGATTTAAGCATACATAGGGACATAGGGACATAGGGATATAGGGACATAGGGACAGAGAAAGCGACTTTGTTTTATACTAGGTATGTAGTGATAATACTTATTTGAATTTAAATAGAATTTAAGTGTCCAAGTGGGCAGTCTAAGCTTGGATTGCTAAAGTAATTAACTCCGGCGGTATCTCTATACCGCTGCCGTTTTCAACTTAATTGAAACTTCAAATCCTTTGAAATTAGGACTCCGGGAGCCCGGTTGGAAACTATTCTTCTGAGAAGTGAAAACTAAATTGCAAAGGTTCTACGTAATTACTATCAAGTTGGTAGGTAGTACAGCCATTAATTTTGGTCTTTATTCTGGTAATGTATTGAGAGATTTGGAGTGTGGTAACTTTTAGTGGAACACTAAACATTTTTACCCGCCTACGGCAAAGCCAAAAGGAAGGGTTATGATTTTAGCAGTATATGTAGGTATGTATGTATACATATGTATGTATGTATGTATGTATGTATGTATGTATGTATGTATGTATGTATGTATGTATGTATGTATGTATGTATGTATGTATGTATGTAATGTATGTACTATGTATGTATGTATGTATGTGGCCGATTTTGATGAATGAGGTGTCAATTAATTCTTAGTTATGGTCCGGGTGACATAGACTACATTTTATATACGAAAAAAATCGAGAAGCGACGTGCGAGCAGCAAAAGTTTATTATTATTTAGTTTCGGATAGACATAACAGATGGCTCCACTAGCTGCTTGCCCCGCGATTTCGGGTTTCGCTTGCGTAGTCGGGTTTTAGTTTACGAACTTTATACTTGTTGGGTTTACACTTTGATTAAAGCATAATTTTGATCTGCACAACAGCATCAAATAGGGAGTTAATTATTACCAAGGATTAATTATTTGTCAAGGAAGTTTCTAAGACCGCCTTAATAAGCTTAATAAGCTTCACCGTGATTGAAGTTTTAAGTAGTAAAGGACCCTTGCTTGAAGTTTTTTCAGTTGTAACCGTTCTGTTGTATAACTACTTTCCAGTGGTCTCATTGGCATTAGATCAGGACCTTAAAATCGAGGGAACTCTTCAAATTATTTTGGTTTAATTTTTTAAAGTCGGTTTAAAGCTTTAAAGTCGGTTTAATTTTACCTAAAGTACAGCTTGTTTACAATAATATAATTTTGGCTATTCTATGACATTCTGCACTCACGCGCACACACACATATCTAAAAATTCGCTGTGTTGCTAAAAAAATGATACAAACAACTCGTTTAGCACCAAAGACACACTGTGCCAAAGATTCTGTTGATAATAATATACAAGTTTTTAGGGGTCGGCCCAAACTAACTTACGAACAACAAACTAAAAGCTTTTATACAGGTTAACCCTACCAGGTAAGTATACCCTTTTAAATTTTCAATTTTAAAATGACTACAAAAAGTTTGTTCACTTGACATTGATTTTAAAATCGTTTTTATACTTAAGTAGGTACATGTATTCTATATTCTGTCTATATCTATATCTATCTATCTATTAAGTGCCATAACCCACTGGCGCGACTCGTCGCGCGCGGCAAGCCGCGGGTTGTCGCGCGCGTTTTTATTTTCTATACAAACTCTATGCAAACGCTTGGCGCAAAACCCACTGGCGCGGCGCGATTTCGTGCCGCGCCAGTGGGTTTTGCACGTCAGTTTTACATAGAGTTTGTATAGAAAATAAAAACGCGCGCGACAACCCGCGGCTTGCCGCGCGCCTGGGTGGGTTATGGCACTAATAATATAAAGTAGCTTGTCCTGACTGATTATCAACACACAGCCTAAACCACTGAAGCTAGAAACTTGAAATTTTCACAGCAGCTTCCTTTTAAAATAACGTAGGCGCACACTAAGAAAGGATTATTGGAGATTCCATCCATAAGGGGGTTAAATAGGGAATAAAAGTTTGTATGAAAGTCATTTTTAGGTTATATCCAAGAAAATTGGTATTTAGGTTTTCGGTTAAAAATAAAGAGTTACGCGTTTAAGAAATTTTGGAAAAAAATACCCTCAAGTGGGTTAAATGGGGGATGAAAGTTCGTAAGAAAGTCTGTCATTTTTAAAGTCATATCAATGAAAATCGGTATTTGTATTGTCGGTTAAAAATAAAGAATTACGTGTTTCAGGAATTTTGGAAATTCCATCCGCAACTGAGTTAAATAGAGGATGGAAGTTTGTATGAATCTACGCGGGTGAAGTCGCGAGCATCAGCTAGTCTATCTATAAAAGAGCTACGGGGCATTTCCGCCAAATTGCAAAATTTGAAAGATTAAAAAAAAATCTTTAGAAATCAGATTATGGATGGCTTTAATATATTTCCACAACCATTATAATGGTCTCACTTCTGTGTACAAGAATTATTTTGAGAAGTTTAATAAATATTCCATGTTGAAAAAATGGTATGGACACAAAAAACACGGTAAGGACACGCTAAAAAAAACTGTAACATTATCCAATTAAAGTAACTGCAGTCAATAGAAAATCGAAGAAGGAAATGTTTTCATCGTGGGTTTTTTTATTGCCATCATAAATAATTAAAACTCGTAAGGAACGGTAAGGACATTAAAGTACGGCAATGACTGCTTTACAGTCGGAACTCGGATGTCTGAAATCTGACTTAATCTATGTCATGGTTAAAAATCAAAATAATATTATAATCAACATTTTTACTGTAGGTACCTAATCAAAATATTATAAAAATAGAGGATGCCCGTGATTTCGTCCGCGTGGATTTAGGTTTTTAAAAATCCCGCGGGAACTCTTGGTTTTTCTTTTGAGCTCATACCTTGCTAAAAACTGTTAAAAGTTCACTGGCGTATGTTTAGGTACATCAATATGTAAACATCCGCCAGTGAACGTCCCATCAAAATCGACCCAGCCTTTCAGAGATTAGCCGGTAATCTATAAAGTATCTCAAAAGAAAGGTCTAACAAAAAAAGAATGAATGAAATCGGACCACGCATTAAGAATTACAGCTAAGTAAGTACACATTTTGACTTCCATCCCCTCTCCTAAGAGAACCGTGCTGAATTTCGGAATAAAAAGTATCCTATATGTTACTCCGTATTATGAACTTAAATCATGCCAAGTTTCATTTCAAACCATTCAGTAGTTATTGCGTGATGCGCGCACAAACATACAGACAAACAGATAAACAAAAATTTCAAAAATTGCTTTTTTAAGTTCTATTACTTATCCCTAACATCCCCCAGTTATTATTTTGCAAAAATATTTAATGTACAGATACGGCAAGTCTACGATTTTATTATATTAAGTATGTATATTGTATAGAATAGAAGAAGATAATTGACATCTTAATCTATCTCAAGTTTTAAAGCACTTTGTGTTAATAATAATTAAAATTGTGCTAATAATATAAATTAAATTAAAATTTTCCTTCAGATCTCCAGAAGTGCTAACATGCGACGCACGAGAAAATTATCTCTACACTTTTTCTCGTCGAATACAATAGAATTCCACGAGAAAAAGTGTAGAGATAATTTTCTCGTGCGTCGCATGTTAGCCCTGCAGGTGTTATTTTTAGCCCGGTCAATTTAGACTTCCAAGGTTACAAAAATTCACATTTGGCTGAAAATTGGTAAGATTGTACAAAACACTATTATAAATGAAATGTGAAAAGTCCTCATCGATCCGACACCTGGAAAAAAATTACTCGGGGTCAAAGGTTGCAAAAACGGGTTTTTCGCGTTTTTCAGCAAAACGGAAATGAAATGTTACATGAGCTTTGCATTTTTTTAGAGGACGCAATTTTATTTTTGGGACATGTGTGGGGGTTAGTAAAAGCTTAACCTCAAGTTTGTGGGGTCGCCACCCTTGTCCCCTGGCCACCATCTTGGAAAAAGGGGTGAAAACACTTTTTTCGCGATATCTCGGAAACTATGCGTCTTACAAAAAATTTGTAAAGACATAATTTGTAGCAAATTATTTTGCCTACAAATATGTTTATATAACTTTTTTCCCTAAATTAAAAATTAAAGAAGTTATGTGGAAAAAAGTAAGAAAATTATTATAAAATCTTTTTTGCTCCGGATTCTCATGAGCATTGACGAACCCGGTCAACTTTGGAGTGCAGTAACAGCGTTTTAAATGAATAAAATTAAAAAAAAAATGATTTTTCTGAGGTAATTTTTTTTGTAAAATGTATAAAAAAAAGTAATAGAGCAAAAAAGATTTAAAAAAAAATCTCACGTTTTGCTTATAACTTCTTTAATTTTTAATTTAGGGCAAAAAGTTATATAAACATATTTGTAGGCAAAACAATTTGCTACAAATTATGTCTTTACGATTTTTTTGTGTTTCCGAGATATCGCGAAAAAAGTGTTATCACCCCTTTTTCCAAGATGGCGGCCGAGGGACAAGGGTGGCGACCCTACAAACTTGAGGTTAAGCTTCTATTGACACATGTCCCAAAAATAAAATTGCGTCCTCTATAAAATGCAATATTCGGTACCTTAAATTGTAACATTTCAATGGACTATAATTTTATCATAAAATTAGTCCAAACAAAAATTGTAGATCAGATAATTATCTATAAAAAATGACTTAATACTTTTTTTCTTAAGAGCTACCGTTTTTGAGATATAACGATTCAAAAGGTTGCAAAAGTTGTAATCGTCATAATATGCATAAGTAATAATACAAGTAATATATATATTTTTTATTAATTTTCCATTTCTTTCTTATCAACCTCCTTTCTCTTTCTGGCATGTCTGCAATGCTTTTAAGTTTTTTTTGCTTGTTTTCTTTTTCTTTAACGCTCTCTTTCTTTTTCCAGTAATTCTGCATATTTTTCAAGATTTATATATTCATATCGATTCTTTTTATTTATTCGTCGTTCTTTCTTTATTTGCTGCCGTATTCACGTTCGACATTTTAATATTTTTGGGTGTAAATATCGACGTAATAAATAATTTATGTTTTTGAAGTCTCTAAATGATGCTTTGATCATAAGAATAATTAATAATACGAGTTAGAATAGAATCTCTAACTGCAACAAACACTGCATTTTAAATACCTACTTCTCCCTTCGTCAATAAAAAGCCCATCGAGACAGTCAGATTAATTATTATTAGCAACAGAGCAAGAGGAGATGGAGCGCTGTACCATCTCCAAGAGGGGATGGTATTTTTGTATGAAATGATGCTTTGTGAAGGTGGGCGGGGTGAAGGGGAGACACCTACTCACAATGATGACGACATCATTTGCTTGTTCACGCCAGCTTCTCTTTGTATGTGATGCAATTGGTCATTTCCGTAGCTATCGTGTCCTTACCGTAGCTTCTGGTTAACCACGGTAAAGACAGTACCGGTAGTGACATTTTGAATATTTTCTGATAATTTTGTACTTAAATCAAGGATTTCTAGTTTCTAATCACCGGATAGACATTCATAGTACTATTACATTCAATCTTATTCAATAATAAACAGGATAAAATGTTTATTTATTAATACATTTCACTCTATGTAGGTAAGGACATTTTTTATAGTTTCGCAAAAGAATGCATCCTGAGACCGGATTATGCAACACATCCGCCACTCACAGCATTCATCAGCGTGCTGATGGCGAAAGCTTCGCATCTCTATAACTGAAGTGGGGGGCGGGTGAATAAATAACTTGAAAATTGAAATATTGTGTGTGATTTGGTAATGACCGATTTTCGAGATACACATATATTACAACCAAAAGAATATATACCTACACCATATAGCATTATGTTATGACATGGTTCGATATCAGTAAAAGGCGTTTATCCTAGGAATGTTAGTATGAAGTCAATTTGTTTGCTCTTTTTCTTGTAAATTCGTAATGAATGTAGAAAACGTAGTTTGTTACACTAGAATTTGCGTCGACTAAGGTATAATTTTTGTTTTTGTTTAATATCTATAACAGATAGACTACTGATACTAACAGACGATGTAGAGAATGGATTTTATAACATTATTAAATTTAAAAGTCACAAAGATAATGAGTATTTTGGCTGCTAGCTAATTGTTACATGATTTTTTGTCGTTGGCGGAAATGCCCTACGTATATTATCTTCATTAGCATTCGCGAAAACAGATTATATTTTTGTTATCAACAATTTATTATTTTCAGATTTGGTATTTAGTATGCACTAGACGATGCCCCCGACTTCGTCCGCGTGGATTTAGGTTTTTTAATATCCTGTGGGAACTATATGCTTTCCCGGAATAAAAGTTGCCTATGTCAATTTCCAGGACGCAAGCTACCTCTGCACCAAATTTCATTAAAATCGGTTAAACTGATTGGCCGTAAAAAGCTAGCAGACAGACAGATACACTTTCGCATTTATAATATTAGTATGGATTATACTTAATACAATGCGAAGTTCTTGAAAATTATTCAGTGCCAGGGGTGATATTAACTGATACTAAATGATTTAGAAGGAAATCAGTGATATCCAGGCAATAAGTAAGAAACATAAAAATGAGGATTTTATGCTAGATTGATCAAAAAATATACTTACATAATAATATTATACTGTGATTTTTCTGTATCAAAATAATCACATAGATAATAATTAATCGTAGGTACATAAAATTCGTACGTTACTACTACCTAAAAAGATAAAGTTCATGATAAATAACAAAAAAATATTCAAGATAATAATGTTGATGATTATTCAAAGGTCTATCTATATAGAAAGTGATTGTGGCGTAGAGGTTTTATTTTTTTTTAAATTTAGAAAGACTAAGTAATATCTTACTTAAAATTCAGATATTGTTAACTCGTGCTCGCGTGCACTTCATGTTTGCTTTTTGTTTCATAAGTTTCAGTGCTTGAATTAACTTTTGAAATTAAGTTTTCTACCATTTTAAAATGTTGTACGTAATATTTTTGTTAATAGCTATCTTTTATTTGTATGGTGTTAGAACTTTCGGTTATTGGAAGAAACGTGGTATAAAAAATGATACTCCTTTACCATACTTTGGGAATAATTTTAAACAATTTTTCCAAAAAAGTAGCTATGCCATGACTGCAACAGATATATACAGAAGGTATCCGGAAGAAAAAGTTGTCGGTTTCTTCAGAAGTACCGGACCTGAGCTCGTGATAAGAGACCCCGCTTTGGTGAAAAGAATATTGGTTACCGATTTTCAGCACTTTTATGCTAGAGGATTGAATACTCATAAAACAGTTATTGAACCTTTATTGAAAAATTTATTTTTCGCTGATGGAGATTTGTGGCGATTGATAAGACAACGATTCGGTTCAGCTTTTAGTACAGCTAAAACTAAGGCGATGTTTCCTTTCATAACTGACAGAGCAGAAAAGCTCCAATTATTAGCAGAAGAAGTTGAAAATTTAGAATATTATGACGTGAGAGAGCTAATGGCAAGGTACACCACAGATTTTATCGGAGCTTGTGGTTTTGGAATAAATATGGACAGCTTGAGTAACGAAAATTCAGAATTTAGAAAACTTGGCAAAAGAATATTTCATAGAACACCCAGAGATGCTGTTGCAGCTGCTTTGAAATACATGTTCCCTGAACTATGCAAAAATATACATTTTTTGGCACCAGAAATACAGGAATCAGTGAGTGCATTAGTGAGTCAGATTTTACAAGCAAGAAACTACAATCCGTGTGGCTCTAATGATTTCATAGATTTAATGTTGGAGTTAAAAAAGAAAGGAAATGTCGCTGTTGAATCATTAGAACATAAAAACAAAAATGGTACAGCAAAATTAGTTGAGCTAAAACTTGATGATTTATTACTAATGGCACAAGTTTTTGTATTTTTTGGCGCTGGTTATGAAACATCTTCATCGACTTCTAGTTTTACATTACATCAGCTTGCATTTAATTCAGACCATCAAAAGAAAGTGCAAGAAGAAATTGATAGAGTTCTTCTTAAGCATAATAATAAAATTACTTACGATGCTATAAATGAAATGTTTTATCTAGAAAAAGCATTTTATGAAGCTATGAGGATGTATCCAGCGGTTGGATATTTGATTCGTAAATGTACTTCACCGAAATATACATTTCCTGAAATAGGCCTTACTATAGACGAAGGCGTTAGTGTTATTATACCAATTCAAGCTATTTTTAGAGATGAAAAATATTTTCATGAACCAAATGTCTATAATCCTGACAGATTCACTAGTGCTCAAGACATGAAAACTGATTATTTCCTGCCGTTTGGAGAAGGACCACGGGCCTGTATCGGTGAGTTTAACTTAAACGTTTTAATTGAAATTTATTTGAATCATAAACTGTGTAAAGCAAGATTTCTAGTAAATAAAAATAATTAATATTTTCGTAATCTGCAATTTTATATTTCCATGTGCAAAAATGTAAAAGTTTTATTAATGTCACTAACATATGAGGAGTTTCTCAGATTTCTTAAAACAGTTTCAAGGTTACATGGGCTCAAAAATATATAAACAGATCTATTAGATAATATTGAAATATTCGTACTTATTTTGAAAGAAGTTTGACAAACGACTAACATAAATATGTTACTTGCAAGAGAATGTGTTTTTTATTTTAATTGTTTAATTGGAATCAAACAAGAATCGAACTTCATTTATGTATATGGGTCGCCCTCGAGAAAAAATCCGTTTTGTCGTGTCATAGTCACTCCATCATCTTAACCATCTCAATCATTTCTCTTCATTTATACCACATTCATATATACATATTAATATATATATATTATAGACCACAGCAAAATCACAATTAGCGTCATCGCCATCTAACTAATGTATCATAATATTTTGATTTTTTTTTGTTAACAGGTGCTAGACTAGGAAAATTCTTGGCCATGGCAGGCATAGCTGCCGTTCTTCAAAAATTCAATGTTGAGCCCTGTGAGAAAAGTAAACTAGAACCAATACCTGATCCTACACTCATTGTTGCTGAAGGTTTTATAGGCGGGTTGCCGCTTAAACTGAGAAAAAGGGAACCATTACCATGAAGAATAATAATTGATGTGCAGGCCGCAGGTTGACAAATTTTAGAAACTTTTATGCGGATATAACATTAATATAAATATTGTTGAAGGTTGTAACCTAGCTGTTCTATTGTGCGGTCCAAAGGAAGATCGGCATATCTGCCGTTTTTTGTTGTATTTACTAATACAGGATATAAGGGGACCACTATCGAAAACATAGCGCTATTATTATACTACCTAAACACAATCCAATACTAACAACTATTTGTCTTAAACTTGTAGTATTGGTGGTTTAGTATTTTTCAAGTATTTTCAAACCGGTAGTGTAAAGTATGCAAACTGCGGTGATTACTTTAAGTATTTACCCAAATAAATGTTTGTTGATCTCTAGCGTCAACTGATTACATTACATTGCAAACTTTAAAAAAAATACAATAAATATAAAAAATTTTTTTCGCGTTTTTTTTGTGGTATCGTATCAGAAATCATCACTATTATTCTAGGAGCGGCCCCACTTACACCGGTTATAATGCAAAGAATTAGCAACTTACTAGCTTAAGTTTTCTATAGCGGTCCCCTTATACCTAGTACTTACCCTGTATCTAATATAACAATGAGAAAAATGCACAGGTTTTATTTTTTAGACTTACTAAGAATTATACTTATACGGAACTCAGGCAGTTATAGTTTGCTCGGGCTTGCGTATTCTTTCGTGGATTCGCTTAAAGTTCCAGTGCACAGTGCATTCGAATGTAGTGTTATTTAAAATTCAAAGAGCGCAGTTCTTTGTTTAAAGAAAATGTTTTGCGTTGTTCTTTTATTAATAGCCATTTTTTATTTGTATGGTGTTAGAACTTTCGGTTATTGGAAGAAACGTGGTGTAAAAAATGATTATCCCTTACCATACTTTGGAAACAATTTTAAACAATTCTTTCAAAAAAGCAGCTTCGCGATGACCGCCACAGATATATACAGAAGATATCCAGAAGAAAAAGTTGTCGGTTTCTTCCGAGGTACCGCACCTGAGCTCGTAATAAGGGATCCCGACTTAGTCAAAAGAATATTGGTTACCGATTTTCAGCACTTTTACGCTAGAGGATTTAATACTCATAAAACAGTTATTGAACCTTTAATGAAAAATTTATTTTTCGCTGATGGAGATTTGTGGCGATTGATAAGACAACGATTCGGTTTAGCATTTAGCATAGGTAAAATTAAAGCAATGTTTCCTATAATAGCTGAGAGGGCAGAAAAGCTCCAATTATTAGCAGAACAAGTTGAACACTTAGAATATTACGATGCGAGAGAGCTAATGGCAAGATACTCTACAGATTTTATCGGAGCTTGTGGTTTTGGAATAAAAATGGACACCTTGAATAACGAAAATTCAGAATTTAGAAGACTTGGAAAAAGAATTTTCTATAGAACACCAAGAGATGTTGTTGCAGCTGCTTTGAAATTCATGTTCCCTGAACTATGCAAAAATATACATTTTTTGGCACCAGAAATACAGGAATCTATATGTGCTTTAGTGAAACAGATTTTACAAGCAAGAAACTACAAACCGTGCGGTAATAATGATTTCATAGATATAATGTTAGAATTGAAGAAGAAAGGAAATATTGTATTAGAATCTTTAGAGCAAAAAAATGAAAACGGGACACCAAAATTAGTTGAGCTAAAACTCGATGATTTATTGCTTACTGCGCAAATTTTTGTATTTTTTGGTGCTGGTTTTGAAACAACTTCAACAGCTTCGAGTTTCACATTACATCAGCTCGCGTTCAACTCGGACCATCAAACGAAGGTACAGGAAGAAATCGATAGGGTCCTCCTCAAGCATGGCAACAAAATTACATACGATGCTATAAACGAAATGCACTATCTAGAAAAGGCTTTTTACGAAGCAATGAGGATGTATCCAGCAGTTGGATTTTTGATGCGTAAATGCACTACACCGAACTACACGTTTCCCGAAATAGGACTGACCATAGACGAAGGCGTGAAAGTTATTATACCAACTCAAGCATTTCACAGAGATGAAAGATACTTTAGTGACCCTAATTTATATAATCCAGACAGATTCACTTGTGTTCAAGACATGAAGACCAACTATTTCTTGCCGTTCGGAGAAGGTCCACGAGCTTGCATTGGTAAGTTAGAATCGAACTTATTTCTTAAACGAACTTCTTTTAAAATTCAACTGAATATTCAATCGAAACATTCAAAAATATTTATTTATCGTTTAATTCCATTTTTAACCGACTTCAAAACAGGAGGTTCTGTATTCGACCCGTATGTATGTATGTATGTATGTATGTAAGTATGTTCGAGATTATTTCAAAAATCAATGAACCGCCTTTGATCATTTTTTTACTATCTTAATCTAGGTACATACTTTTAGGAAAGTTTTAGTATATAACGCACCTAGTTATTGATCTTATGTACGAAGTTACAAGCATAAATTATGTACATTATGTCCATACTATATTTTTGATTGGTACACCGATTTCTCTGAGATTGCTGGACCGGAGTCGGTCCAATTTTTTTCCAAAATATAGCATGTTAAAGGTTATGTGATATAATATGTATGTGACATTAACATTTTGCCAAAAAATGTTTTAGTATTATAGTACATTTTGTGACCTTGATATCTTATGCCATAGTAGGTATTAAAATAATTCTCCTAATCATTTCGGTTTAACTGATTCCATGGCGCGGAACATAAATTAATTTTTGTAAATACGCGAATTTTAAGGATGGTTTCAATAGGCTATATTATATACATACGTCATACATATTATATACGGGTTAAAGAATTTTATTTCTCAACGAATTATTTACAAAATTCACTTACAGAGAAACTTAATATCTAATTAGAATATTGATTTTTTGCAGCAGTCAGATGCAAAATACAATTTGAGTTCTATTTATCTAATTATATCTATACGTTTGGGCGGATCAGGCTTCAGTCCCCATTTGAGACTGAATTTATGAAAATAATGTTTACATCAGATCATTGTTTACACAGACAGACAGAAGTTACAATAGCATAATTGAAAAAATATTGCTATTTAGCTGAGTATAAAATTGTATTTTAATTAATTAATTAATATAAAATAAACAGATAATTTTATTAGATCCTGAGTTCGATAATTATTGAGTTTGCGGGATAAAAAACGCAGATATTAAAATAATTTAAATTTTTCACATTTTTTTATCAATCGAAAGTCCAGCATGTCAAAAGTGTAAAATATTAAAATATTATCTATAATCTATATCTATCTTATCAATCTTCTATCTTCTATACATATAATAAAATCGTAGAATTGCCGTATCTGTACATTGAAAATTTTTGCAAAATAATAACTGGGGGATGTTAGGGATAAGAATAGAACGTAAAAAAGCTATTTTTGAAATTTTTGTCTATTTGTCGGTTTGTCTGTTTGTCTGTTTGTCTGTTTGTCTGTTTGTCTGTTTGTCTGTTTATCTGTTTGTCTGTTTGTCTGTATGTTTGTGCGCGCATCACGTAAAAACTACTGAATGGATTAAAATAAAACTCGGCATGATTTAAGATCATACTATGGAGTAACATATAGAATACTTTTTATCCCGAAATTCAGCAGGGTTCCCTTGGGAGAGGGGATGAAAGTCAAAATGTGTACTTAGCTGTAATTCGTTAACGAGTGGTGCGATTTCATTCATTCTTTTTTGTTAGAAAGGAAATACTTTAAAGATTATTGGCTAATCTCTGAAAGGCTGGATCGATTTTGATGGGACTTTCACTGGCGGATGTTTACATTTTGAGCTACCTAAACATCCGCCAGTGAACTTGGTATGAGCTCGAAGGAGCTTAGGAAAAACAAAATGATTCTCACGGGATTTTTAAAAACCAATGTCTACGCGAACGAAGTCGCGGGTGTCCGCTTGTTAGAAATAATAACAATCGGTTGAGGCTAACTGCTCTAAAATTCAGTTGCAAGATTTGACCCGAACTAACATCTATCTAAGTATAATAATATAAAGAAGCTTGTCCTGACTGACTGACTGATCATCAACGCAAAGCCTAAACCACTGCATCTAGAAACTTGAAATTTTCACAATACTTTCCTTTTATGACGTAGGTGCACACTAAGAAAGGATTATGGCAAATTACACCCTTAACCTTAAATTCTTTATTTTGAACCTATAAAACAAATGCCGATTTTCATGGATATAACTTGAAAAATGACGGACTTTCATACAAATTTCATCCCCTATTTAACCCCCATAGGGGATGAAATTTGTATGAAAGTCCGTCATTTTTCAAGTTATATCCATGAAAATCGGCATTTGTTTTATAAGTTAAAAATAAAGAATTACGTGTTTCAGGAATTTTGGAAAATCCACTCCCAAGTGGGTTAAATAGGGGATGAGATTTATAAGAATCCAAGCGGACGAAGTCGCTGGCATCAGCTAGTAGTTACATATAAACCACATAAACATTGCAAGTGAATTAAAATCTCATAAAAACGGCCTTTACTTACTTATCTACTGTCATAATCATGTCATAATGATATCGGAATATAGGCTCCCCCACACAGGCGCGTTATTATAGGTCGATAGTATCGGACGACGATAGTATCGCAGGACGGAGACGCGACGTCCTACTTCCATTGCGGCGTTATTATCGCAGCAGTGTGTAACTACATGACCATCCTAATACAAAATGTACTGAAAACAGATATCGCAATAACGCATGCGATATTATCGACCTATAATAACGCGCCTGTGTGGGGGAGCTTTATTTCAATGGACATGATGACATTTTACTGTGTTTTTAACCCCCGACGAAAAACGTCGGGGTGTTATAAGTTTGACGTGTCTGTGTGTGTGTGTGTGTGTGTCTGTTCCCCTGCGCTCTGTTTGAAAGATGAATTAGTCGAGAGTGTTGTTAGCTATGTTTGATGAAAATCGGTCCAAGATGGCCGCCGCTCCAAAATGTCGGATTACATATTTTTTCACAACTTCCTTAATATGGGTATCAAATGAAAGGGCTTGACTAGTAGAATATAATTATGCAAATCCAAGATGGCTGCCACCACAAAATGGCGAAAGTCGGGGGCTTTTTAAATTTTTAATTTATACTTGTAAACAAATGATTCTTGTGTGCAAATCAGCAATTTACTAGTAGGTATATTAAGAAAACAATGGATATGTCTAAGTGGATTTCTTCATCAGATTTGTCATCGTTTACTTTGTTGTCGTGTTTTTAATTATTAAGTTATAATCACCATTATATCGTCGTGTTCTTGATGTTAACTTTGTCTTGTGTTTACAGCTGCCAGACTGGGAAAACTCTTAGCTATGGCCGGTATAGTTGCTGTTCTTCAAAAGTTCAGTGTAGAACCCTGCGAAAAAAGTAAATTGGAACCCACACCGGATCCCATGGGGATAGTTTCTGAAGGTTTTATCGGTGGACTACCACTTAAATTGAGAAAAAGAGAATTGTAATCAATGAAAAATTGACAGATGAAAAATCTTACAAATTTTTACATTTTCACCTAAGTACTTCTGTAAATAAGTAAATTTAAATATTCCCATATCATAATAACCACAAATTGTACATAAAATTCTATTTGTATGAAAGTTCTGTCAAAATCAATTCAGCAGTTTCGAAGACCGACTTTTTGCTATGGGATAAAGATATATTAGGAAGTAGGTAAGTACAGTACTTCAGAATAAATATTGTGCATGGGCTAAATTCGCGGTTTGCAAATAATTGCTGTTAGAATGTATACCTATTGATATTCACACTTGGCTGAAAATTGCTAGGATTATTCAAAACACTATTATAAATGAAACGTGAAAAGTTTCGTTTTACCCGAAATTCTGATATCAGAATTTCGGGTAAAAAGAAACCCAGTCCCTCATTTTTATTTCATATAGTCAATTGTTTTTGTAATGTGCAATACGATTGTTTCCGATATTTGCCGATGAACAATATTTATTCAAAAGTAGGTATAGATCGACCAAAATCTCATGAAAAATAGGGAAATTAAATTTTGTAGTAAGCAACACTAGGTTAACTCGGCTACCCTAGTGATAAACAAAGTAATTACATTCAGAACACCTTACCTGGGATCGTTTCACGAAACGAAAAATCAAGCAACTGCATTTTAAATACAAAAACAAAGTAATCAACATCCAATTACTTTGTGCTTGTTGTTTACTTGGTTATTGCATTTATATTCCGGGTTAGTGAGTGCAGTTACTTTGTTTGGGCAATTTAAATTTCAGTAAACGGTTCAAGTTATTTGAAATATTAAACTGTGGTAAAAAACTACCTACTCGACATAAAACTTTTGTTAATGCAAAAAATCTATTTAACAAAAAATGTCAGTTACTTTGTTTATCGCTAGGGCAGCCGTAGTGTTGCTAACCTTGGAATTTCATTTCCCTATTTTTCATGAGATTCTGGTCGATCTATACTGTGTAAATCTACTTCTGTCTCTAAAATACAAACTATAATGTGGCCGATTCTGTTGTACACAATCTCTAAATCTAAACTTAAATGACAGGTCTAAATATATTCCTGTCTCTTTCACAATCCTCCCTGCTGAAGGGGATAGCACCATTTTTAAACCTGTCAATTTAGTTTAGGTTTAGAGATTGTGTACAATAGAATTAGCCACAATATCTACCTAGGTACAGATGAAAGACCGCCAACTGCCAGCACTGGGCAGGCACTTAGAAAAAAAACCCAATACCTTTAATTACTTAATTTTAGTTATTTTTATTTTGCTTAGAATTAAATAAGTATGAAAACTTATGGGAATCATGTCTGTGAACACTTCAAGTTTCTCCTGCAAACCAGTTCTGCCGCTTGCTGGTGGCTTTGTGCTGAGCGGGAACCTTATTTGATCCACGTTAAAATAAACTGTTCAATGCATAGATTCACTTAGTTTGTAAGCATAGTACCTAATCATATGATAGTTTTGTGAATATGTTTTATGGCCAAATAAAAAAACTATCTACCTATATATACTTATTTGTCTGAATTTATCTAATTACCTATACCTACAATTTTGTACCTACACATAAAAACACGAACGGGAATCAAATAATCCATCCATTACATAAACAACTCAGTATTTTGCTGTTGGTCGAGTTGACCATCATAAAATTGAATTACGACAACTCGACCATTCAGTCGAGTTTATTGCGGTCGAGTTGTACGGTAACCCTCCGACGAATATCACACGTTAACGATAATGGTCTCTTTACTAGGTATTGGAATTTGAATACCATTTTGACTGTGTTATGCTTGATTGAGTAAACGCTACTACTCTAGCGGCACGCTATGATGGCCGGTTTGACGTTTGTCCGCTCATGAAGTTCCGTATTAATTGATAACGACTTTGAAGGAAATAATTGTATTACTTTATTGACGATAGTGATGTGCAGAGATTCATAAATTTTATCGAATGTAGTTTTAGGTTTAGGACTCAAAATTTATTTATTAAATTGATTTCTTAAATGTATACAAGTGTAGAAAAATCAGTTTGCACCATTTAAGGGGTGAATGTACTTGTGAATATGAACAATTTTCACTATGTGGACAAACCTCTGAAATCGCAAAAAAATATCAATAAATTTTTAAAAATGGAATCTAATACGATCGTCACATAGGATCGCTGGCTAGCACAACTACTACCTCCGGCAAACTCGCGTCAATGCTCAATGCAAAACAAAGCAGTTTCGAATTGACGTTGCTTCGAAAAGTATAAACTGTCAGTGCAATGCGATTGTGATATAGTTTTGACCTGGCTTTGGATTTCAAATATTGATACTGCATTACTGTTGACCCTTGCTCGTTAATTTGGACTCTGTTCAAGCCCTTTGTTGTGGATTTCGTCGATATGACCGAACGTACGCAGAGAACTGTTCTAAATAGTCAGACACGTGAGTTCGTAATACGCCTTCGTAACTATTTCGTTCGTGAAGCTCAAAATGGAGGGCCAATTTTACCTATAACGTCAGTGGTTGAACGCGTAGCTGATGCGCTTAATATTGGACAACGAACTGTTAGACGGATAACTAAAAAAAAATATGGCGAGACTGGCACAGAAGAAAATAAACTTCACACACCAAAAAAGAGAAAACGAGCAAAACCAGTCGTAGGCATCGATAGCTTTGATGCCGATGCTATCCGAAGACATGTTTACGGCTACTATTTACAGAAGGAGTATCCAACAAGAAAAAAGTTGGTGCATTCACTGAAGGAAGCTGGATTATTCTTCGGTGGGGAAAGTTCTTTAACGAAGATTTTGAAGACCATTGGATTTCGATACAAAAAATGTAACAAACGCAAAATATTGATGGAAAGATTTGATATAGCGATGGCAAGGTATACTTTTTTACGGCAAGTGAAAGAAATCAAAAATTGGCAAAATGTTGTGTTCTTGGATGAAACATGGCTTAATGCTAACCATACTGTAGGCCGTTCTTGGAACGATGACACAGCAGCATCTACTTCCAAAGTTCCTGTAGGAAAAGGATCGCGACTTATAATTTGTCACGCCGGAACCATCAACGGGTTTGTCGAAGGTTCTCTCATGGCTTTTGCGTCAAAAACCACTGGAGACTATCATGAAGACATGAATGGAGAAAAGTTTACTGAATGGTTTACCTCAATGTTGTGTAGCCTCCCTGAACCATCTATTATAATTATGGACAACGCCCCATACCACTCGATGCAAATTGACAAGCCACCTGCCCAATCCCAAAAGAAAGCTGATATCGTCGCATGGCTTCGTAAAAATGGCGTAGATGCAAACATGAATATGTTAAAAGCGGAATTAGTACGTCTTTTAAAAGAAAACAAACCAACCAAGATCCGATACGTCATTGACGAAATAGCATTAGAACATGGGCACAGAGTTATACGGTTACCGCCTTACCATTGTGAGTATAATGCGATTGAGTTGGTGTGGGCTCAAATTAAGGGATATGCTGCAAGACACAATACAGAACCCCCATTTACCACAAAAAAAATGCTAAAATTATTAGAAGAAGCTTGTGAACATGTGACTAAAGGAGACTGGGAAAAGGTTGTGAATAGAACTGTTAAATTAATAAGGGAAGATTATGAAAGAGATGTGAAAATAGATAATATTATAGAAAACGAACATATAATTATTAATGTATGTGATGATAGCAGTGACGACAGTGAAAATAGTAGTATGGACGAATCTGATTAATTATGGCCTTTTGTGGCACCTTTTTTGGTATCTTTTGTATTCATATGTTTCTTGTGTGCATATAAAGTATGTATATTCATTTTCGTTCAAATATTCAGTTCGTTCAAATAAATTAAATAAACATATACATTTTTGTTTTATTAAACCTATTTAATCAGGTACAAAAACAAAACTTAATTGTTTTTTGTTCGAGAATAAATTGACATTCCACATCACTATTGTAATGTGTCAAACCGGCCATCATAGCGTGCCGCTAGTGTAAGTAAATGATTGAGTAAAGTTTCGTTGTGGACACCAGACAGCTTAAATGTAAATAGTTCTATTAAATAAACTGTGTTTGCATCAGATCTTAGCATTCGGAACGTGTCATGGCTTTTCTTAGTTACGAGTACCACAAAGTTTTGTAGTAATTTAGAAAAACGACAACACGAATTTAATTTCGTACTGTTTTTGAGTTTGACATGTAGCATTGTGGCCATTTTTAGGGTTCCGTAGTAAACAAGGAACCCTTATAGTTTCGCCATGTCCGTCCGTCTTTCTGTCTGTCTGTCCATCCGTCCGTCCGTCCTCGGTTAATCTCAGAGACTATTAGTGCTAGAAATCTGTAATTTGGCATGGGTACAAATATTAATCACGCCGACAAAGTGGTGAAATAAAATTTTGATAAATATTTTTTTAGGGTAGCTCCCCTACATGTAAAGTGGGGATGAATATTTTTTTCTCGTCTACCCCATAGTGTGGGATATCGTTGAATAGGTCTTTTAAAAATACTGTGGGTGTGGGAACATTATTTTTCGATTTCTAGATCCGTTTGTAAAATATGATGTTTTAAAGTGCAAATTTTTATTAGAGTCAAGTGTCCCCCCCTCTATCAGCCAAATGGCAGTATATAGGAACTTGAAAAAATTCACAGCAGTAGGGTATATAATCAATTTTAAAAGAAAACTATCACGGCTAAGTAGGGTTCACAGGTTAAGGAGTTATATCTGGTTTTCGAGGATTGTGACTACGGAACCCTACACTGCGCGTGGCCCGCCACGCACTTGGCCGGTTTTTTTTAACTGTCTTAACACGAATAATGTACCTACTGTGAATATTGCATTACGAACTCTTTTTTTGTTCAGCAAACGAATTGGATATTTAAGCCGATATTCACATGAATTTTTTTTTTTCATATTCACTAACCATTATTTTTGTAATGTAGGTAAGGTT
Organism: Melanargia galathea; assembly: GCA_920104075.1. NCBI lineage: Eukaryota > Metazoa > Arthropoda > Insecta > Lepidoptera > Nymphalidae > Melanargia > Melanargia galathea. The sequence goes on from OV049872.1 coordinate 14,362,658, forward strand.
ACAATGCGTCATTTACTTATTTGTAAATTGTAATGTGCCAATTTCTATGCAATTATTTGTAAAGCGTCATTTACCTACTATTTGCATGCATTATTATTATTACCTAACTATGCCTAGAAAAACATTCAGTCAGACAACAAAATATAATAGATTTTTAATTATTGTAAACCACCACAACTACCACCACTACAGCCTTTTAACGTCCCACTGCTGGGCACAGGCCTCCTCTCTCATAGGAGTGAGGGATTTAGAGCTGAGACCCGCCACGCTGTTCCAATGCGATGCAGGTTGGCTTTAACGACTATTGTCACATGATAGTGATAATAACCGGGACGGACTGCTTAACGTGCTCTCCGAGGCACGGGGATAAAACACCATTAGCATCCAACTTCGGGCTGGCATTAAGAATTTCTTGACAGAGAACCCCAATACCTAACAATTTTATTTGCCCGACCCGGGAATCGAACTCGTAACCTCGTGATCTTCGGTCTCAAATATGCTAACCACTAGACCAACGGGGCATTGTAAACCAGTTTCTAATTATTATTTTATAAGTGTAATAAAATTCTATCTCACTAGTTGGGTGACGCGTCGCCCAACTAGTGTCCTTTTAGTTCTTTTGACCACGTCGCGACGTGGTCAAAAGAAGATCAACTAGATCGCGCGGTCAACGTCAAGCAGGTATGAATTAAATTAAAAGCCAAATTAAAAGAAGGTATGCTTCTTCAGACCGGACTGTAGTCTGTGCTACACAGAGTTGATTTTAATAACGTATCATCATTTTAGTAAGCGTTTAAATTACCTACCTTGAAAAGTTACACTTAAGGTTCTATTGGCCATTAAACCAAAGTAACATTAAGTATTCTGTGATTACAGTTACTAATTGAAAATAAAACACATCTTTGCTTCAAAACTTTTACTCTTATTGTATAAATACAGTCAGTTCTATATTACACTGCTTAGCCAAATTGAAAAGCTTAGATTTAAAATACGTACATAAATGCTTGTTGGTATGTCATGTCTCATTATTATGTCTATTATCTACTATAATAATATTACTGGCAGTATTACTATTTTTATACGATTATAGTAAATATTTTTATTTTTTCTTTGGTTTCAATCGCGATATTAACTCAATAATACGTATAGAATGTATAGCTTTTGCCCGCGACTTCATTCGCGTGGACTTAAGTTTTATTACAATCCTGTAGAAATCCTATAGGGTAAAACCCGGATAGATGCCGCAGTTGGATAGATGCCTCAGTGTCAAAAAACCTGACTTCCCAAACTCGCGACTAAAAATTGATAGTTTAAATAAGAAGCGCAGGCCCCCCAAACCTCAGGCCCCTACATACATTTGTATTAAAACAATTTGTTTCGCTTGTGCGTGTGATTATCTCCGCAGCGAACGCGGCAAATCCTTCAAAGTTTTAGAGGCGAGTATTTGCCGTTGTATAACTTTTGAAGTAGTAGAAGATTCTGTTATATTTTTTATTATGTCAATACACTGGTTCAATAAGTGTACACCTAAGTGTAAATAATCGCTCTTTAGTTTTTAGTTTATTTTATAAATAAAAGGGCATCTATCCATATCAAAAAGGATAGTTGCCTCGATTTTTCGAGGTATAGGTGCCCTTAGAGGCATCTATCCCCTAATATACCTATAGATATATCAAGTATTTTTTTAATATTTTTAATGTTCTTTTATATTTTTATTTCTTTTTTCAATAAATTCCTGATAGTTTTAATATACTTCGGGACATCTATCTCTTTCAGCCCGATCTGTCCAGTGGTTTGAGCTGTGCGTTGATAGATCAGTCAGGCAGTCAGTCAGTCAGTCACCTTTTCCTTTTATATATTTAGATAATAAAACCTTATGAAACTATGTATTTAGCTTATTTTTTTCATAGGGCATCTATCCTTTTTAGTATTTTCATAGTGGGGCATCTATCCACACAGGTAGGCATCTATCCCCAAAAAAAAGGGTCTGCGAAAAGTTAAATTCTGCAAAATCTGTAATCGTTAGGACAACAAAAACAAGTCATAATGGAACCCAAAAGATTAAACTAGCTATATTCATAAATATTATTTGTGATAAATTAATATTTTAAAAGTTATGAGGCCATTTCAAAAAGTGGGGCGTCTATCCGGGTTTTACCCTATTACCTCGGCGTAAACTGTATCCTACGTGACTTCAGGGTAGTGTTTTAACTTTGTGTTGAATTTGGTTGAGGCATAAAGACGAAACAAACATATCAAATCAAAGGCTTAAAAGTTTTAAGAAAAATGTCGTTTTTATAGTTTGTTATAATTAAAAGTAAGAATTATTATATTTTCAAATGAAAGGTAATTTTTTAAATATGTTATACCTACAGTAAAAATTATATAGGTAAGTAATTCAATATATCAAAAAGTTCATTATTTTCAAAATGGCAAATACTCATTCTGAAATAAGACATACAGATAACTCAGAAATGCTGAAGTTATTAGATAATAAGTATGTATGTAGATACATAAATACATGTATGTGTATGAGGTTTTCTATAAATCCTATTATACCAACTTAGTAGATAATTAGATCCTATTCTTGAATTTTTGATTTATCATAATATAATATTTTAAATACAGATTACATATCTACTACTAATCACAAAACGCGTGTAACTTGATAGATAGGTAATTCGGTACTTAAAATAATCGTAGTTTGTATGAAAATAATCTAATATTTTCATAAATCCAAATAAAATTTGTAACGTATAAAATAACATTCATTCCATTTATCCAATTCAGTGCTGGATTGCTACTAGAATAATGTAATGAATAAAAAAAATAATCATAATATACAGCATCTTGATTCCGATCTAGAATGGAGTCGAGCTGGGAATAATGCTCACGAAGTACAACTACCCTCAAAAATAATGAAACTGCAGAGTGAAACGGAGAAATAACAATGCGTTTATTTGAAGATGTACAGTGTACATCTTCAAATTTTAATTAATTAATTCAGTGTACATTGTACACTGTACATTGTACATTGTACACTGAACATTACACACTGTACATTGTACAGTGTACATTGTACACTGAATTATTAATATATATATAGCTGCTCGTGCTGATTCATTCACTGACTGACTGACTGACTGACTGATTGATCACCTCTCCTGAACAATTTTGTATGAAAATTTTTTTTTTCAATAATGGTGTCGTAGAGAGGACAAAAATTCATTCGGAACAAAAATATGGAGAGAGCTGATGATTGAGGATTTCAGAGACGAGCGACGGGCACGCTTAAGGTACTGAAGATAGGTGGGGGGTGCTCGAGCAAATGTCACTCGAAACGTCATCCAATTGGCAGTGAGCTGAAAAAAAATTCAAAATGGCGAAAAAAAGATGGCCGCCATACTAATTTCGTCAGTGTCCATCTCGAAGGATATAAAAGATGGAAGAGTAGTTTCTTCGCAGAAGATGATCAGGATCCGAAGGTCTACTCGATGAATAGAAAAAAAAATCAAAATGGCGGAATTTATTTTTCCATAGAAAATGTATGGCGAATATTGAGAGAGAGAAGTTGTGAACTATGCAAGGCGGTTGATGCGGTTCTTTGGAGAAATCTCAAAGAAAAATATGGGAAGACATGATGATTGAGGGTTTGGAAGATGGTTAATGAGCCCGGGTAGAGTATTGTAGATAGATGGGGGCTGCTCAAACAAAAAATACTCAGAACCTCATCCAATTGGCACTAAGGTGAAAAAAATCCAAAATGGCGGATTCAAGATGGCGGCTATACAAATTTCGTTGGTGTCTATCTCACCAAGTATAAAAGATGGAAGAGTGGTTTATTTGAAAAATATGACCAAAAACCAAAAATCAACTAGATGAACAGAAAAAGAAAAGATGGCGGAATTTATGTTTTGGAATTTATGAAGATAGGTGAGAGGTGCTCAATCTAAAAGTACTCGAAACCTCATCCAACTGGCAGTGATCAAAAAAAAAATACCAAAATGGCGGATTCAAGATGGCGGCTATAAAAATTTCGTCGGTGTCTATCTCACCAAGTATAAAAGATGGAAGAGTAGTTTCTTTGAAAAATATGATCAAGAAATAAAGATATACTTGATGAACAGAAAAAAAATCAAGAGTGCGGAATTATATTTTCATACAAAAAAAAATATATATTCATTAATGGTTTCGTATAGAAGAAAAAAATGTATGCGGAGGAAAAATATGGAAAGAGCTGATGATTGAAGATTTTGAAGATGGGTGAGGCACGGCACATCCAGGGTATTAAAGATAGGTGGAGGCTGCTCAAACAAAAACAACCTACTCGAAACCCCGCGGTCCGCTTTAGCGGGCCGCGCAGCCACGCGCCCTACTAGTTTTTAGTATAAAAACAGTAACACAGCTGAAATCGACTAGTGCCTAGCATACACATGTAGTAAACGCTACCAAAGATGGTAAACAATCATACCTACTCGTTAAAAAATATTACGTAATTATTATCTTTATTCAACAGAATTGTTGAAAAAAGATATTAATTTGTTTGTTCATTTTGTTTACGTTACTCTTAAGACAAAGACATATGACATTTTATTGACGAATATAAATCCTGCAAAAAAAAAGAAAAACAAAAAAGAAGAAATAGATTGCACTAAACACATGTTACTTTCATAAAATTGTGATTAACAAAACTGCAAAGTGATTTCAGATAAGTACTATATATGGACGTTATCTAAATTAGGTATAAATTATTTATTAGGTATTATTTATCATGAGTTTTTCTAGTCACGCCATAGGTATAGGCCGGCCACATATTAATCTGAAATTTTCCGTCAGAACCAATGGTCAGAACACTCTACGTTCAGTGCATAGTTGTAGGACGAGCTTCAAAAGGGGACGATCCAGAAAATTGTGATGATTTGCGAAGTCTAATACAAAACATATATAGTGCCTCATTTTTTTCTGGTAGACAACTCTTGATAATTTGCAGCCGGTCTTAAATTAAAAATTTTGTATTTTTCACGATTAACTAAATACTTTTTTCTTCATAGAAACAATATAAACATAATTGTTTAAAATTATTATAATTATATTAAATAAATATAGGTACATACCAATAATTATGCTTAAGTAAGTAGTCAGTTAATTTTAGCGCATTAAAAATTAATATTTACAGTCTCAAATAAACCTTGGATAAGCTTATATTATCACAAAAATTGAATACAATTTTTAAATATTACATTTACCTAAATCTTATATTACAAATTATTTTTTGTAATGCCGAATTCAGATGATCATCAAAAAAAAGTCAAATAAGATACAAACATTTTGGTGGTATATTTGGTGAATTTTGTATGAAGATTCGGAGATATAAATATTTGGTGAATTATTTGTACGATAATCTGTATTCGGCGTACGCATATTTACAATTTATGTTTAATAGTATTAATATGTAAAATCAATAGCATCTTTTGCGAAGGACGAGCCATAAACTGGGCTATGATTTTATTGAAAAATTACAACCCTATTAAGCTTACATAATAATAAAGAATTAAATTATTTATTTTATGTGCTGTGAATGTAGCCATACGTAGTTACTTATCAAGCTAATAATATATCAATTGATTGTATATTTTATCACACGCGTGGACAGTAGATAAGTTAATATTGTCTAAGCTTCAGCCGGTTAAATTTTTATTAAGGGCTGGCTCGAAACGAAGGACAATCTGCAGCGGACAGTTTCTTACGTAAAAAATATAAAATTATTGAACATTATAAATACAAGTACAATGCTGGCTACTGCAACCTTAGTTCAGCTGGATTAGATCTTTAAATTCATCCCTTTAGGGATGGAATTCAAAAAAATCCCTTCTTACTACTAAGGTGCTAAGGAATATTTCCTACTAATTTGGAATCTCTAAGTCCGCTGGAACTTTACATAAAAATATGAATATTACATACTCGTAGGCAAGATTAACCTAATAGGCCGTAGCACACACTGATTTAAAAAAAAAATTATCATAAGATTTATTTTAAGGTGCTAAGTATATAAGCCTCAGAATATTATAAATAAGTTATACTAATGAAAATTGTAATAATTCTTGCTAGACGAGCTACTTTAATAGGAATCTCATATGAACACCAAGCTTTTATATTTATGTTAAAATCTCATACAAAAATTGAGTTATACATTTTATAATGCCTCCACACGTGTTTGGACATTGATGATTGATTATTATATTATTTATTGATTTAAAGCGGAATTTGACGGTACATTTGAAGGGAATCATTTTTGTGAAAGATAATAATTAATGATAAATGCAATCATCACAAAATCGGCAATGGGCGATGAAGTAAAATATTTTGACGAAGATACAGTTTCAAAATTGAAATCGATAATAATTAACCATCTAATACTAGCATTTGGTCATATCTAAAATAAGTACCAAATGAAATAAATTGTTAACACAATGCACATAATAATATAAAAGCATAAATAAAAAACTAAAAAATTTGCAATTACTTGGTAACGACTTTGCTTGTGATCTGCTCATTCGATTTCCATTTATTAGAGCGCATTTATATACTAATAATAATCTATCTTTTAATTAATACCATAGTTTTTAAGTATTTCCTATTAACATAAAGTATGGAAAAATGTGGAGGCATTTTTTGATACTGAATAAAAAAAAATTAAATACTTAATAGGAAAAATTTGGTTAAGTCTTAATTTTCCCTAAAAGGTTGAGCAAATATATCGTCGAGTAGTTGTTGGTACTCCTCTGCATTGTATAGGTAATCTTCATCGTCTACAGCTGATGTTAAATTATACCTGCAAATACAAAAAAAATATTATATTTTTTTGGAAGCACGGTTCAATCAGATTTATTCGTAAAAGTTGAATATCACAGAAATACTTAGTTTTCACTAATTGAAATGAATAAGCATTAAAACAAACAAACATTGTAACTATTATTCTCTCACCAAATTGTACAAAAAGTTATGCTCGTAAATCGACGTAAAAATTCTGACCATTTCTCAACTGCCAAAAAATATACTACGTTTTCAAAGTAGTAACAACAAGTTTACAGTTATACCCGTATTACTAATTCCCCGGAATTCTGACAGCTGTCATTGTCATTTACAGATGAGTTATTTGTATGGAGAACAGGGTTAACATCTACGAAGTACGATTTTACCCCAAACTACTTTAGTTCCCTGTCATCATAAAAAGCCATATGTCACGTAATAATATTACTCGTTTCGCCTTAAAATAGAAAACACCAAGAGTGGAAACTAGAAAGTGCACACTGACAGCAACAGAAAACAAAAGAAGCACATTGAAAAAATCTATTCAAAAATGGATGTCGAATGACATTATCACCATGAAGTGTCTGTCAGGCATTTGTCATATCTACATGCGGCAGTTGATTTGTATTTGCATAAGTTTTGAATTTTTTATCTTTTTTATGGGAATTGTTTTATATCTGGTAACATTACGAAACGTCAGATTTCCAGGGAATTGGTAATACACCCGTATTACCAATTCCCTGGAAATCTAGATTATATTTTCTCAATTTATAATATATTCAAAATTAGTACAGTTACTCGATAATAATCTAATTTAAAATGCAAATCTCCCACGCAAACCTCTTGGGCAGTTATCCTCTGAACCTTAATTGAGTGCTAACGACCTAATGGAAGGCTAGGTAGGTATAAGTTTCTTGTCGGTACCTTAAAGTATTTCTTTTTCTTCGTACATTCATATGTGATGTTGCCTCTATGCACAGCACTGCGAAATGGTTGTTGCACGCGTATCTGTACAAACATCAATACAAAAAATTACACATTTTAATGATTATTTGTAGTTACAAAAATTTTAATTCTATTTTGTATCATCCTAATATCAGTATCTTTAAAGCAAGCGTTTTAAAACTATAGTTTGTGTGTATCAAACTATATATAGTTTTTGTTATAATAATAAGATATAATAGATATACTTATATCATATTAGCTTCTGCCCGCGGCTTCGCCCGCGTGAATTTCGGTTTTTCACAAATCCCGAGGGAATCGTGGATTTCCGGTTCCCGTTCCCGCTCCTTTTTCCAACCTTTACACTTACTTTCAAGGAAGTTTGCTATAGTAATCTACCTAGGTATAGTTGTAGCTATAGATATGAGTTTTTTCAAAATCCCATGGGAACTATGGATTTTTCCAGGATAAAAAGCCTATGTATTAAGTCACGGCATAATCTATCTCCATCTCCATTCAAAACAGCCAAATCAGTTCAGTAGTTGCCAGACGAACACACACACACACACGGACAGACAGACACAGACACAGGCACACAAACTTTCGCCTTTATAATATTAAGTAGTGTGATTATATTACTGCTTTCCAGGTAGATTGGTCGTCGAAAAAAAAATTATTGACGTTTTTATGCATTTGTATATAAATTTTTTGTCATAAATATTACCTTTCCTGTGAGAGCAGCTTATGGGAGTAAAGTGAGGCCGCCATGCCCTTACTCGTCGGATCCCCGTTCTGCCACTCCTCACAGAAGGTGTCGAGCGCTCGTTCGCCGCTTGCATGTGACCCGTGCCATATTAACTTTTGTGGCCTAAAAAATCCATGTAATAACACAAAAGAAAACCATGTAATAAAACAAAAAAAATCCATGTAATAAAACAAAAAAAAATCCATGTAATAAAACAAAAAAATCCATGTAATAAAACAAAAAAAATCCATGTAATAAAACAAAAAAAACATGTAATAAATCAAATGTATAATGATATAATATATTTGAAATGATAATATATATTTGAAAAATGTACTCTCATCAGCTGATATAAATACTAAATACTCAAGAGTTATTTCTGCTGTTATCTCTTTCCCACTAGCTTTATTAAGTATCTTAATGCTTACCAATTCGAGTCCACCATAATATTCTTTCCGCTAAAACTGTAAATTCTTAAAGGCCCCACCATAGTCCCGCCATTACCATCGAAAATGTCTGCGAATGATTTGAAGAGAGTATCACCCTGTATATTTACAACGGGCAGGTGTCTGTCTGAATATCTTACAGTTGCATCGAGGTTTTGAATTCTGAAAATAAAATTGAAATTAAGTTACTTCAATTTGATTTAAGTTTTGTGGTGACTGTTAAAACACCCGGAAGTAAGTTTTTATTCACGTGTGTCAAACAATTAAGTTATAGGTACAATTTTGACGTGATAACGTCTTATAAATCGATGAACGCCAGCCGCACGCACGGAACAGCACGACTCATTATCATGTACCGCGTGCAAGCGAGAGCGCGGAGCAAGCGATAGAAAGGTCACGTTAAATTATCGTCCGTGAACCGACTTTACAGAGAACCGATTTTTTGTAATAAAAAACATAGTTGATAAATCGGGGTAACTATCTGGCCTTACATACAGCATTGTAATAAAAGTAGATAAAATAACCTGCTAGTGAGAAAAGCTCTGAATGTTCCTTTCAGCCCAGCTCGTCTCGCTTGTCTGTAGCAGGCGTAGTCCGCTCGACGCACACCGTGCATGTCTCCAGATAGCGGCTCGTTGAGAGCTATCAGACGAAGCTGTACAAATTTAAAATAAAACCGGTCAAGTGCGAGTCAGACTCGCGCACCGAGGGTTTATTTATTTTTATTTATTTATTTAGTACATACCAAAACTTACAAATAAAACACGAACATAAAAAGGATGTGTACAAGGACAACTTATCTCTAAGAGAGAGATTTCTTCCAGGAGCCCTCAAATGTGGTAACAACAAAACTGAGATAATGCAGAGGTAGGTATATACTTTCAGAAATATTACAATAATAATAAATACATAGATATAATAAATATATTACATATATAATATTAATATATATAAATATAAAATATAAATTTACGTGAAATTAATATACATAGTATATTATATTAATATACTTTCCGTACTCCAGAAGTATAAGTACAATATTTTTTCATCAGAGGTAAGGTGCTAATTAAGCTAGGCCTCTAAATTGTATGAGCGCTCATACAACTCAGAGGTCTATCTTAATTGGCTCAACTATGTTTTGGAAGAGATTTTGGAATTTTTCCTTTATTTGTGCTTTAAGACCTGGCTTTTTGCCAAATTTCGTAATTCTAGGTCAACTGGAACTACCGTTTAGGTTTTCGACCCAAAAACTATAGGGTACATCCGGTTGACCTAGATTTGTCAATTTTGGTCAAAAGCAAGGTCTTACAGATCAAGTAAAGGAAAAATTCCGAAAAATAAAAAAAGTTGAAAATTAAGGTAAATTTTGGTACTTACAAGTTTTCGTGAAAATCTAAATTTGACCATATCTTTTTATTGTGTGGACTCAGGACCTTAATTTTTATACACCTAATAGGGACCATAGACTTTGGTATCTGGTATAAATTTCAACTTGCTAGGTCCACCCGTTCCTGAGAAAATCGGTGGCGACACACGGACAGACGGACAGACAGACAGACGGACAGACGGACAGACGGACAAGAAAGTGATCTTATAAGGGTTCCTTTTTTACCTTTTGAGGTACGGAACCCTAAAAATAATGTCATTATTCTTCTTCTTCTTAGTCATACACTCCTGGTGGAGTGGTCGTGGTCGTTGCGGCTTTTGCGAGACTTCTCCATCTCTGTCTGTTCATGTCGCTGCGCGAACATTCAGTGGGAGTACACTGCGTTGATCTTTCAATATTGTCATTAGAAGAAGAAAAAAAAACTTTTCGGCATATATAGAAGAGGAAGGAATAGTTCAACTCTGAACATGGAAAGAGAACATGGAAGAAAAATATTTAAACTGAAAATAATGGTTCAGATATTATAACGACTATCCCTCTTCACAGGTTCCTGATTGAAAAAAATGAACTTATTATTAACAAAGTGTCTTTCTTCATCATGATTCTGTAATTTGATGAGAGTTTTTTGTCTGTACGTAAGTGAGCTCTGGCTTAATTACGACTTACTTTAATTCTGTTATTCTCGTTCCAATTCAAAACACATTCTTCAGGCTTACCGAGATGATATACATGCAATGGCCTTATGTACATATACTTACACTCGGTCCCATCGGTATGGAGTTGTCGATCAGGTTTGATATCGGTGGCATATGGACCAGACTGGCAGCGGGCATCGGTGCAGTGGCAGGAGTCGGGGCAGTTGTCACCGGTATATTTTGAGTGACGAGTGATCCCAACTAAAACAATTTTTTTGAATATCATGTTCTTAGCATGGTCTTAGGTTTGTAAAATTCTTCCATTCGGACAATGTACTTTCACATGAACGTGTTAAGGAAGACCTTTCCAAACTATTTGTTCTAGATCGAATCTAGATAAAGATATCGATATACATAATATATGCTTCTACTTCTAAAACTTCAAGAATCTTAGAATGTAAAAAAAACAGTTACAGAATGGAATGTTTTCCATTATTAAAACTTACCAAAACATACTGCCAGCCTGAGTTGACCTTGACGAATAAAGCCTGTTCTTCTACGACGTATGCGAGTGCACCCACAGGACTTGATGAGGCCAGCTGAGTTGACAATAATAAGTACAAGTATAAATTAAAAATTTAAAAAACCCCCGACATTCGCCATTTTGTGGTGGCGGCCATCTTGGATTTGCATAGTGCTATTTTACTAGTCAAGCCCTTTCATTTGATACCAATATTGAGGGCGTTGTGATAAAATATATAATCCACCATTTTGTAGCGGCGGCCATCTTTGTCCGATTTTCATTAAACATAAATAACAACACTCTCGACTAATTCACCTTTCAAACAAAAGAAACCGCATTCAAATCGGTCCACCCGTTTGAGCGCCACAGGGGAACAGACAGACACACACACACACACAGACACGTCAAACTTATAACACCCCGTCGTTTTTTCGTCGGGGGTTAAAAATTGATTAATTTTAACATTGACAATACAATTTTGTTTATCCCTAGCTGGTATACGTATTTTTTTTTAAATATTCATATACAATATTACTTTTTCTGTCGGTAATCTATCCTAGATTGATCATTTGTTATTATCATTTTCTATCCACCCGCAAACGTAAACTACTCTTTAATCTAAGACTCACTGTATTACAGTGTTATTATTAAAATATTTTTTTATAGTATTTTATATTTTTTTAGCTTTTGCTCGCGGCTTCGCCCGCGTGAATTTCGGTTTTTCACAAATCCTGAGGGAATCGTGGATTTCTGGTTCCCGTTCCCGCTCCCTTTTTCAACCTTTATACCTACTTTCAAGGAAGTTTGCTATAGTAATCTACCTATAGCTGTAGCTGTAGATTTCGGTTTTTATTAATCCCACGGGAACTGTGGATTTTTACAGGATAAAAAATAGTTCCTATGTTTTAAGTCAGGGCACAATCTATCTCCATTCAAAATTGCAGCCAAATCGGTTCTGTAGTTGCAACGTTATGGAGTAACAAACATCCAAACATCCAAACATCCACACTTTCACATTTGTAATATTAGTAGGATTAAAATATTGGTAAATATACCTTCATCAAGTCTGAGGTCGTCGGAAATACGGCAGCACCAAGAACATTCCTATTAGCGTTAGATTCGTCATGGTGTGCCCTGGGTTCTGATCCGGACGATGCTGCAAACATATAAGTTATCAATAGTATGCTATAGAAGCACAAGTTTCGAATCAGACCATAAGATTTGTTCTAGATAGATATTTACTTACATGGATTTCCCTTATTTCTATCTTTCAAATCGTGTAATTCTTTCAGAGCCTTCAATTGATCTAAAGAACTTTTTGGAACTTAAATCCAGCAGCGTGCGTTAAATTAATGAATGTTAGACAATTTTTTAAAGTTATTTTTGGATTATTCTAGTCTAAATTTTCTACACTTGCAATGCATAAAAGAGCTTATGTTATAAGCTTACTTTCAACAGTTTCAAACTTACGAAGAGCAAAACGTTAAAAAAAATGTTTTATTTTACCTGGCTTGCCATAGAACCTTGTACTTCCATGTACCGGATACTCCTCAACAAAGCTGACACCGGGTTCGCCTTTTGGTCCAACGATTGATATTCCGGGAGTTCCAGGTGACCCCGGAGGACCGGGTGGCCCGGGTGGCCCAGGTACGTACTGGACTGGATCGGATCTGGGGCCAGGTGGGCCAGCGGGACCCGGTGGACCCTGGTCTCCTTTAGGCCCGGGCATGCCATCGTATCCTCGGTCCCCCTTTTCGCCTTTGAACTGCATAGATATAGACTACTTTTTAACACCCGGCGCAAAAACGACGGGGTGTTATAAGTTTGACGTGTCTGTGTGTGTGTGTGTCTGTCTGTTCCACCGTAGCGCTCAAACGGGTGAACCGAATTGAATGCGGTTTTTTTGTTTGAAACGTGAATTAGTCGGGAGTGTTGTAACTATCTTTGATGAAAATCGGTCCAAGATGGCCGCCGCCACAAAATAGCGGATTACATATTTTTCCACAACTCTCTCAATATGGGTATCAAATGGCTTGACTAGTAGATTAGCATTATACAAATCCAAGATGGCCGCCACAACAAAATGGCAAATGTTGGGGGGTTTTTTAATTTTTTAATTTATACTTGTTATCTATACTAATAAATAAAATTGAAGTGTCTGTCTGTAATTTCGAAATAACTACCTCATATTAAGCTCATATAGTTATTTGAATGGTACCTTATCCGAATCACACGTTTTTAAAATTTTTGTCTGTCTGTCTGTCTGTCTGTCTGTCTGTCTGTCTGTCTGTTTGAACGGGCTAATCTTCGGAACGGCTGAACCGATTTTGACGGGACTTTCACATACAAGTAGAGAATTAACCAGGGAATAACATAGGCTACTTTTTTAACCGACTTTCAAAAAAAGAGGAGTTGTGTTTTTCTACCTATGTCCTCCGATATCTCCGAGATTTCTGAACCGATTTGCGTAATTTTTTTTTCAATCGATAGAGAAGCATTGCGACGCAGTCCTACAAAAAGTTTGGATTCCAACTCCTCAATCTGATGCTGTAGGGGACCTGATTCCCAAAACGAATGGGATTTAGGAACTGTCGGTTATTTAAATTGATATTGGGGGTACCAATTAAAGACTTTATCGCTGAATGAACTCGAATAGGTAAATATCCAACTCCTCAACCCTGATGCTGTAAGGAATTGCATTCCGAAATCGTAGGGATCCCGCGAGATTTTACCGTTTTTGGGACGGGTTACTACACATAGGCTACTTTTTGTTCTGGAAAATCAAAAGTTCCCACGGGATTTTTGAAAACCTAAATCCACACGGGCGAAGCCGTGGGCATCATCTAGTAATAATATAAGTAAAGTACATAACTACCACCCCACTACAGCCTTTTAACGTCCCACTGCCGGACACGCAGGCCTCCTCTCTGATAGGAAAGAGGGTTTTAGAGCTTAGACCCGCCACGCTGCTCCAATGCGGGTTGGCGAGCTTTAACGACTATTGTCTCATGATAGTGATAATAACCGGGATCGACTGCTTAGCATGCTCTCCGAAGCATGGGCATGAAACACCGCCAGCTTCCAACTTCGGGCTGGCACTGAAAATTTCTTAACAGAAAAACCCAATACCTAACAATTTGCCCGATCCGACAATCGAACCCGGGACCTCATGATCTGCGATCGAATATGCTAACCACTAGACCAACGCGCAACGAGGCAGTCAAGTACATAACGTCAAACATTAATTTAAACTCTTAAAAGGCAATCTTATATATAAAATTCTCGTGTCACAATTTTCGTTCCCATACTCCTCCGAAACGGCTTGACCGATTCTCATGAAATTTTGTGAGCATATTGAGTAGGTCTGAGAATCGGCCAACATCTATTTTTCATCCCCCTAAATGTTAAGGGTAGTCCACCCCTAAATTTTTTGTTTTTATTTTTTAGACAAAATTTTTAGTTATTTTTTATGATACAACATACAAAAATACATACAATCCTAAATTTTCACCCTTCTATCACCAACCCCTATTTTTTAATTGCGATATTAGTACTTTGATGACCGGGTAGGTTGCACTGATGTCAGTATGTCACCGGGCAGGACGACGTCTGCCGGGTCCGCTAGTATCTAATAATCAAAGAAAAACTAATGGATTTTTAAAAACCTTCATCTGTGTACCAGGATAAATTATGTCAGTATGTCATTCAGTTAATAATGGTATAAATTTATTCTTTCTTACTTAGTTGCAATAATTACTGTCGTTTATAATTCCTACTTCCACGCAATATAAGGTGTGATAAGGCTGCCCTTGTGTCCTAATGCAATTAACGTTTTTTCTTATCTTTCTGCTACTTTTATGTTTGTTGCAAAAAAGTTTTCCTGTTTGTATAATAATTATCTATCATTGTTTGTGATTTATTTTCAGATGAAAGATTAAAGTAAGTATATAATATATACTAGCGGACCCGGCAGACGTCGTCTTGCCCGGTGACATACTGACATCAGTGCAACCTACCCGGTCATCAAAGTACTAATATCGCAATTAAAAAATAGGGGTTGGTGATAGAAGGGTGAAAATTTAGGATTGTATGTATTTTTGTATGTTGTATCATAAAAAATAACTAAAAATTTTGTCTAAAAAATAAAAACAAAAAATTTAGGGGTGGACTACCCTTAACATTTAGGGGGATGAAAAATAGATGTTGGCCGATTCTCAGACCTACTCAATATGCTCACAAAATTTCATGAGAATCGGTCAAGCCGTTTCGGAGGAGTATGGGAACGAAAATTGTGACACGAGAATTTTATATATAAGATTGCCTTTTAAGAGTTTAAATTAATGTTTGACGTTATGTACTTGACTGCCTCGTTGCGCGTTGGTCTAGTGGTTAGCATATTCGATCGCAGATCATGAGGTCCCGGGTTCGATTGTCGGATCGGGCAAATTGTTAGGTATTGGGTTTTTCTGTTAAGAAATTTTCAGTGCCAGCCCGAAGTTGGAAGCTGGCGGTGTTTCATGCCCATGCTTCGGAGAGCATGCTAAGCAGTCGATCCCGGTTATTATCACTATCATGAGACAACAGTCGTTAAAGCTCGCCAACCCGCATTGGAGCAGCGTGGCGGGTCTAAGCTCTAAAACCCTCTTTCCTATCAGAGAGGAGGCCTGCGTGTCCGGCAGTGGGACGTTAAAAGGCTGTAGTGGGGTGGTAGTTATGTACTTTACTTATATTATTACTAGATGATGCCCACGGCTTCGCCCGTGTGGATTTAGGTTTTCAAAAATCCCGTGGGAACTTTTGATTTTCCAGAACAAAAAGTAGCCTATGTGTAGTAACCCGTCCCAAAAACGGTAAAATCTCGCGGGATCCCTACGATTTCGGAATGCAATTCCTTACAGCATCAGGGTTGAGGAGTTGGATATTTACCTATTCGAGTTCATTCAGCGATAAAGTCTTTAATTGGTACCCCCAATATCAATTTAAATAACCGACAGTTCCTAAATCCCATTCGTTTTGGGAATCAGGTCCCCTACAGCATCAGATTGAGGAGTTGGAATCCAAACTTTTTGTAGGACTGCGTCGCAATGCTTCTCTATCGATTGAAAAAAAAATTACGCAAATCGGTTCAGAAATCTCGGAGATATCGGAGGACATAGGTAGAAAAACACAACTCCTCTTTTTTTGAAAGTCGGTTAAAAAAGTAGCCTATGTTATTCCCTGGTTAATTCTCTACTTGTATGTGAAAGTCCCGTCAAAATCGGTTCAGCCGTTCCGAAGATTAGCCCGTTCAAACAGACAGACAGACAGACAGACAGACAGACAGACAGACAGACAAAAATTTTAAAAACGTGTGATTCGGATAAGGTACCATTCAAATAACTATATGAGCTTAATATGAGGTAGTTATTTCGAAATTACAGACAGACACTTCAATTTTATTTATTAGTATATAGATAGTATAGATTACTGTTTCTACTAAGATTATAGAAACAGCGCTAACCATAGAAGCATCTAGAAGGTTTATTCCTGGATCGCCTTTTTCTCCTTTTGGTCCAATTAATCCTGGGACTCCAGGAGGTCCTAATGTTCCCGGTCTACCCTGTAAATTTATTGAATTTTCTTCTCAGTGTGCACTTGTACAAGGTTATAGAGTGTTGAGTTAGTTAAGTAAACACTTACCAACAAAATATAATAAGCATAAATAAATAAATTTCGTTCGAAAAATTTATTTCGAATTCGAATTTGAACTAAGTATGTGTTTAAAGTCTATATTTTTATTCTACGAGTATAAACAATTACGAGCTAATAATATCTATTATTTACAAGTACCTTCATATTCTGATCAGCATGTAACAAATTAAATTCAAGTCAATTAACCGTATTCAAATACAATTAAATAAACATAGAAAGAATAAAACCGGTCAAGTGCGTGGCGGGCCACGCGCAGTGTAGGGTTCCGTAGTCACAATCCTCGAAAAACAGATATAACTCCTTAACCTGTGAACCCTACTTAGCCGTGATAGTTTTCCTTTAAAATTGATTATATACCCTACTGCTGTGAATTTTTTCAAGTTCCTATATACTGCCATTTGGCTGATAGAGGGGGGGGACACTTGACTCTAATAAAAATTTGCACTTTAAAACATCATATTTTACAAACGGATCTAGAAATCGAAAAATGATGTTCCCACACCCACAGTATTTTTAAAAGACCTATTCAACGATACCCCACACTATGGGGTAGACGAGAAAAAAAATATTCATCCCCACTTTACATGTAGGGGAGCTACCCTAAAAAAAAATATTTATCAAAATTTTATTTCACCACTTTGTCGGCGTGATTAATATTTATACTCATGCCAAATTACGGATTTCTAGCACTAATAGTCTCTGAGATTAACCGAGGACGGACGGACAGACGGACAGACGGACAGACGGACAGACGGACAGACGGACAGACGGACGGACATGGCGAAACTATAAGGGTTCCTTGTTTACTACGGAACCCTAAAAAGTGGCCAACTGTACGGTAACAATTTAATCGCACTAGTGCGCTAAATATCTGTTTTATAATTTTCACTGTGGTGTAATAAAATCTATTTTAGGAGCAATTAATAGAGTATTGCAAATAATACTAGGATCAATACTTAAATTTAAGTAAACTTACCATCCATCCCGGTAAACCAACATCACCTTTCTCTCCGGGTTTACCGGGTGTTCCGGGTATACCCTGCAGACCCTGCGGTCCGCGTGGCCCTGGTGGACCTGGCCTTCCTCTGCGGCCCCTTAAGCCAGGTTCACCCTTTTCACCCTAAAAATATTTCCAATTAGTCATGACTTTATGAGTTTTTTCCTAAACCTAACTAAATATACATCTTAATGACCTCCCGTACGGATTTCGGCCACATCAGCGAATCTCAACGGTGGCGGAGAGTCGACTTCGCGGAGATATTATAGTGTTCGAGTATGTACGCAACCACACGTGCAGTCTCTCTATCCCTTCACGAGGAGAAGAAAAGCTCTAGTTACCTTGACAGTCATAATGTCAGAGCCGGTAGCTGATGTAATGCTGACGGGACCAGGCGGGCCACGTTCTCCCCTTTCGCCTTTCAAGCCTGGTGACCCAGATGGCCCTGCGATGCCGGGCATTCCCGATGGCCCAATATCGCCACGTTCACCAGGTTTTCCATCTTTACCAGGAAACCCTGGCGTCCCATCATTACCGTTGCTTCCTTTTTCTCCCTGAACAAAATTAAATTATACAAATAATATTATTCATGTTAAATCATCATAATGATACATCTTACATGCTTTGACTTTTCTTGAACTCTAGGTGGCACAGCCTTATATATTTAGGTGATCCCGAAATAGGTTAATATCTCGATTTGGGAATTTATATTTTCTAAAGGATCTGAACTGGCCCAATCTGGTGATCCAACAAAGTTCTGCCACAATGAAAATCGTTCTGTCACGATGTTACTAAAATATTCCCCCTTCCAGGTTAATGCGCTTACATCATTTAAAACAAATTGTGTTCACTCTTATAAACTGTGTCGACAAACTAAAGTGAAACATTCTCATCAGCTTCACTAACCTTTTCGCCCTTGTCGCCTTTAGTAACTTGTAGTCGACCTGAAACAATTTTTATATTTTAATTTATTGCCTGCGACCTTTCAATTGATAGCCAGCTGTGATAGCCTAGTGGTTAGGACGACCGACTTCTAACCGGAGGTCGTGGGTTCGATCCCGGGGCACGCACCTCTAACTTTTCGGAGTTATGTGCGTTTTAAGTATTTAAATATCACTTGCTTTAACGGTGAAGGAAAACATCGTGAGGAAACTTGCATGCCTGAGAGTTCTCCATAGGTGTGTGAAGTCTGCCAATCCGCTTGGCCAGCGTGGTAGACTATGGCCACACGAGTAGATATTATACAGAGGAAAAGCTACCTAAGAACGTCCAAAATTTATACCTATTCTGATAGGGTTGTCACCTGTTGCATGTGAAAAATTATGGGTAAAAATAAAAATATTATATACTAGTATACATATTATAGCAAGATATGTAATAATGATTGGAAAAATATGTTTTTTATATTACATTACTATACTATATATAAGTTATATAGTTACTTAGGTAGGTAGTAGGTACTTACTAAAACTAAGTGTGATAGCACATGCATAGATATCCCTAGTGACAGAACTAGATACTTACTTACTTTAGTAAAATGAATGAATTGAGTACCTAGTTACTTAGGTAGGTAGTAGGTACCTACTAAAAGTCAGTGTAATAGCACATGCGTAGATGTCCCAGTGATAGTATTTAGATACTTACTTTAGTAAAATAAATGAATTAAATACCTAATTACTTAGGTAGGTAGTAGATTATAAAACCGTAGACATTTTTATGAACAGATACCTACTAAAAATAAGTGTGATAGCACATGCGTAGATATCCCTAGTGACAGTACCTAGAATCTAGATACTTACTTACTTTAGTAAATTGAATGAATGAAGTACCTAGTTACTTAGAATGACCCGTTAGCGCGGTTGGCAGTGACCCTGCCTTCCGCTCCAGGGTCGCGGGTTCGATTCCCGCTCCGAGTCTGGGTGTATTTATAATATGTATGTATAATGTATATATACCTTTATATAAAATATATATATGTATTTATATGTAAATATGTCTATCAGTCGGCTATTACCTATAACACAGGCATGAAGTTGCCTACTTTAGGAATAGACGGCCGTGTGCGTATGTGTGAGTATTTATTTTATTTTTTATTTTATTTTATTCATTTATTTGTAATCAACAGCGTTACAGATACTATAATTTTACATTTAAGACTTAAAATAAGGCCAAATAGGATTACAATTTTGTTTACTTAAAAATAGTTATTAATTATAACAGTAGGTACGTTTGAAAAGACCAAATAATTTAAGCAAGATTTACAATATAATAGTATGAAAACAATATCAATTAACTAGTAAAAATAAAAATAAAAATACCTAGCAGGTGATTCACAACATGCGTGTGTGTGTGTATGTGTGAGTGTGTGTGTGTGGGTTTGTGTTTGTGTGTGGGAGAGAGAGTGCGTGTGAGAGTATACGTGAGTTAGTGCTACGGGGTTATGATATTATGCGTATTTATGTACTATTATGGATTATAATATAATTGTTGTTAATTACATATTATTTTTCCGATGCAGTTTAATTATTTCCTTTTTTAATTGCATTTTTGACAGGTGGAAAAGGTCGAAGTCTGAGTAAATTTTATTATAGTTTCGCGCCAGGCGCAGAAGTACGGAATTTCGGGCGTAGTCTGTATTTGATTTCGGTACACGCAATAGCTTAGGTTTTCGAGGCCTTAGGGGGGCAGCATTGAATGAGAATGCATTGAATGAGAATGCTGACAGCAGGCTAGGACAGTCAATTTGTCCAGTCAATATAGCTTGAAGCAGCAGCATGTCACTTTGGTTTCTTCTTGAGTCCAGGGAGTCAATTTTGTAATGAGTACAGGCTTCTTTATAACTGTCGAATTTTTTGAATTCTTTGAAAGCCAGGTACTTAAGAAATTGTTTTTGTATTGATTCGAGTCTCTGAGTATGTATAATATAATAGGGTGACCAAATGTTGCATGCATATTCGAGAGTACTTCGAACATATGCACAATACAGGGTTTTTATACATTCTATGTTGCTGAAAGTACGTGTTACTCGTTTAATGAATCCTAGTTGTTTGTAGGCTTTGTCCGCCACGACTTCGACATGCTCTTTCATCGATAGTTTAGCGTCAATTTGAATACCCAGGTCTCGGACGGTATTGACCTTAGCAATATTTATACCATTAATTTGATAGTCGAAGACTATTGAGCTAGTTTTGCGGGTAAGAGTTATGTGATGACATTTTTTAACATTAACAATAATTCTATTCCTGACATAGTAATCACTCAGGGCATTTAAGTCTGCTTGCATCCGAGAACAATCCTCAAGGGAACGTATTTTCAGGAAAATCTTCTTGTCGTCTGCAAACATCAAATATTGTGCATGGCTAAAACAGCTACCAATATCATATAGATATGCGTTGTATAAGAGGGGACCTAGGATAGACCCCTGGGGTACCCCTGATGGTATGGTTATAAAGTTGCTTCGAGCGCTACCCGTTACTACAGCCTGCATACGGTTTTTGATATATGAAGCCAGCCATCGGAGTAAGTTGCCATTTATTCCTAGGACGCTTAGCTTGTGAAGCAGAATTACGTGATCCACACGGTCGAAAGCTTTTTCAAAATCCGTATAGATCACATCCACCTGGCATCTCTCATCCATGCTCCGCAAGACATAGTCCGTGAAGACCGCTAAGTTGGTGACAGTGGAACGGTTTTTCATGAAGCCATGTTGCTCGTAAGGAATAGATCTCGAAATGGTTGGAGATATGTATGAGTAAATAACTGACTCGAACAACTTGCTCATTACGTTGAGGATAGAGATTGGTCGATAATTCTCTATTTGAGTTTTTGGTCCACTTTTATGAATGGGGACTATTAGTGCTTCTTTCCAGATGTCTGGGAAACTACAGTAGACGTTTATGGAGAGGTTAAAGATAATTGTAAGAGGTTTCGCCAGATTTGCAGCACACTTGCTCAGGAAAACTGGAGGAATACCATCGCTACCGGCTCCCTTGTTAGTTTTCAGAGTTTTGAGCAGCTTGAGTACATTACTCTCATCAATGGTGATTTTACAGATAGATTCTTTATAGCTCAAATTTGAGTGGCTCATTGCGTCATAAGAATTAGCTGGTTTTGCAAAAACACTCTCAAAATATTCACTGAAACCATTACAAGCTGACACTTCATCCGTATATACAGTATTGCCTAATGTAAGCGTGGTAGGGTATCCATTTTGATTGCTTCTAAGAGATTTAGTGAAAGAAAAAAGAAGCTTAGGGTCCTTGGCGATGTAGGTTTGCATACTTTGGATATAAGAAGTGTAACACTTGTTTTGTATTTGTTTTTGTCTCGCTCTTAATATAGCGAACTCGTCATAATCGCGGGGATTTTTGTAAACTTTCCATTGTTTATGCTTACGGAGTTTTTCTTTCACTATATGGATTAAAGGTTTGGAGTACCATACTGGAAAATTGGATTTGAAACTTACTTTTACTGGAATAAATTTCTTAATTGTTTCGTTTAGAATGCAGTAAAATTTATCAACTACGTCGTTTATTGATTTAGCCGAGAGTGCTTCGTGCCAATTGATCTTGGACAAATGCTCATTGATTTGACTGTAGTCTCCTTTGAAAAAGTTGGGTTTTGAAATTGGTTTTTGGCGAGTGTTGCGAAGAAGCAGATTAGAGAGATTAAATTGGAGGCAAGGATGAAAAGTGTCTTCTGGGACTAGAGGATTTGGGCAATGGTTTACACTGAAATCAATGTTGCTGAACAATAGATCCAAGGTGTTATGCTTACTGTTAGGAACAGTATTAAGTTGTTTTAGTCCAGATAGGTTACATATATCTATAACATTCATAAAGGCATTATGTAACTCCACTGATCCGCGTTTGTGGATGGTGGGTCCGGAGTCAGACCACGTTACGTTTGGTACATTGAAGTCACCAGCTAAGATAATGTAGTCGTTAGGGTACTTGGTAACGAGTTCTGCTAGGCGAGAGGAGATGGATTCAAGTCGAGCCGGTAAGAGGTTGTCTGGTGGCGCATAGATTAACCCGATGTGAATATTACGACTTCCTTGGATTTTTAGGGATTGAGCGGGTATAGTCGCCTATAAAGATTCAATGCCAGGGCACGCCCATTCCCGATGCAGCTGTATATTTAACTCCTTACGCGAACATAATAAGACTCCGCCACCCCTTTTCTTAGTAGATGTCTCCAGGTTCCGATCACATCGAAGGACGTCGTATCTATCATCGCAAATTTCACGGTCGTAAATACCTTCTGTTAGCCATGATTCTGTGATTAAGATGAGGTCGTATCCGTGATTTAAGATATTAAGTCGAAAGACCTCTGTTTTGGTACGCAAACCACGTACATTTTGGTATAGTAATTCTATAGGACTAGCGCCTGTGGACATAATATTCTTGGTACTAAAATATGATAATAATAATATAAAATGTATTTTGAAGACGTAAGTGGTTTACAACGGGTTGGGTTGAGGTAAGTGTAGGCTGGAAGACAATTATTTGAAATATGGAGGAGAAATTTGGAAACGGAGTGGCTATAGTTACTAAGATATGTATTTATTTTATTGAGTGTGGTATGAGGTGCGTAAGAGGACTGGATGGTGTGTGGTTTAGTTTGCTGAATACTAAGATTCGTGTGTAGTACATAATAATATGATGAATAGAAAATTAAAGTGTGTAATTTGTTAGGTCGAGTATGGTGTAGAGGTGTATGTTGCGAATATTTATGACTGGTATTAAGGACATTTATTAAAACATAATTTAAAAAAAGTTTTGCGCGTACGATCACTTTATCTTGGATAGATCCTTTTCGAGACGTATGTTCAAAGCAGGCGATTCCTCGTTTTTTCTTAAAAAAATATTGCAGTTACGAACCCATACAAACTTGTAAGCTTTCTCTTGTGCAAGAGTTTTAGTTGCTTTTAGTAGCTGTTTGTTTTCCGGTGTAAGGTGCTCGTTGACGTATTTATTTATTTAATTATTTCTTTAGATAGGTACCTTAGATAGGCCCATCGCGATGGCCCATTGCATAGAGGATCTATAACACATTTTAACTTACAACCCGTTTACTAAAAGATAGGACCTCGCTGACAAGTTGCTTTGACTCGCTCGCTCGCAAGACAATACTAACACAGCATACCTGGGTATGCAGTGTTAGTATTGTCAGTTTTTCACAAACATTTAAGTTTCATACAATACCTAAATATTCTTAATGATGCTTTTTTGCACACCCTACCCATGCGTCGCAGTAGCGTCATCGACGCCAGGTCCAATCTTTTAGTAAACGGGTTGTACCTGGCAATGTTATTACTCAATTCTATTCAGTAGAATCTGCTTTTTGAACCAGTAGTAGTCTTGACATAGTATCATAAGTGGCACATACTATCCTACAATAAATAAATTCATGTCATTTCAATTAATTTCATTTCATTAATTTTATTGTATAGATATGTAAAGGTAGGTAAAGGTATGTAATATATACTTACTTCACTTGATCTCTAGGGTACACAAAAAAAGAGATTGGAAAAGTGCGCACGACCCACAGCCCTGTCGTTTGTCTACCAACTGTCCTACCAGCGGAGCGTACGTGAACCGTTGGAGAGAGCTCGTGTGTGCGTGAGCGGCGCTATGTGTGCGTGTACCTACAGCGGGCCGCTTCTAGGTAGCTTTCTCTCTGTGTAATATCTACTCGTGTGCTATGGCCAAAACCCTTCTCACTCTGAGAGGAGACCCGTGCTCTGTAGTGAGCCGGTAATGGGTTGATCATGATGATGATGATGATGACCTTTCAATTAAGAGATAGCTTTTGTAAAGTTCGTACCTACCGGCTGTTAGGAACTCTGATTCTTCGGAACCGAGGACGCCCACTGGCAAAGAAGGGGGGCCTGGTGGGCCGGGCAATCCTTGTTCTCCTGAAGATTTAAAGAATTCTTTCATTATATACTAGCATCTGCCTGCGGCTTCGCCCACGTGAATTTCGGTTTTAAACAAGTCCCGAGGGAATCGTGGATTTCCGGTTCCCGTTCCCGCTCCCTTTTCCAACCTTTATGCCTACTATCAAGGAAGTTTGGTATAGTAATCTACCTATAGGTGTAGCTATAGATTTCGGGTTTTTCAAAATCCCGTAGGAACTGTGCATTTTTCCAGGTTAAAAAGTAGCCTATGTGTTGCCAATGCATTCAACACAGCAAACTATTGCAATAATGTGCTATGTGAGCGTGATTTATCTCAGAACAGTCGGCGCCATCTATCGCGTTTTTGGAAGTCTATATCTATTTTAGTCCCACAGGAATACATTTCCGGGATAAAAAGTAGCCTATGTGTTAAGTTAGGGCATCTCTCTATCAATCATCATCATCATCTATCTCCATTCAAAATTCCAGCCAAATCGGTTTAGTAGTTGCGGCGGAGAAGAGGAACAAACATACACACAAATATACACACACACAAACTTTCGCCTTTATAATATTAGTGTGATTTTTTCACACTAATATTATAAAGGCGAAAGTTATGCCCTTATTCAAATAGGCTATCCTAGAAAAATCTACAGTTCCCACGGGATTTAAAAAAAACAAAATCTATAGATACAGCTATAGGTAGATTATTATAGCAAACTTCCTTGAAACTAGGTATAAAGGTTGGAAAAGGGAGCGGCAACGGGAACCGAAAATCCACGATTCCCTCGGGATTTGTGAAAAACCAAAATTCACGCGGGCAAAGCCGCGGACAGAAGCTAGTAAAACAATAAAACGTAACGCTAATCCAACCTAATTACGCTACAAGTCATCATGCCCACGTGGAATGGTGCAGAGAATACTGGCTGCGATACCGCGCTGAACATCCAGCGGGATTCTTTGTACATGAAATGAGCCAACCCTTTAGTCACAATTAAACGCAATGAAATATTTTGTAATTTTTTGAGTCGACTGTCCTTGACCTTGAGTCAGCGAACGCAACAAATAAAATAAAATATATTATACATCTCATAAGAGGAAATGCGGGCGGAGAGACTTTTGAAAATTAGGTATTTGAAAAAACTATTGTTGTCGCGTTCGACCGTCCCGCGTCTCAAATTCGTGCAATATAAGGACAACTGCAGGTGCGACTCAATAGCCGTAAGTAAAAAGTCATAATTCGAGGTTTGGCTCTCTACTATTTCCTCCCCCAATATTGGACCAATGTCTCTGTGTTTTTCTTTTTTCATTAATAGTTGTCTTTGTACATTGGGCCTCTGTTGGAAGAGATCTAAAATATGCAATTTTGAGCATTTTGTAACGGTTCTAGTGCTTCTAAAAATAATTTATCTTAAAAAAGGAAAACATAGGGACCTAGAAGAGCTTGATATTTATTTTGCTGTAAAAAATCATTGCATTAGGATCATAAACCAAAGAGAAAACACGCGAGAGCATTTGTATGGAGAAAACACCACCCGCATTTCCTCGAGCGGCATATTTGCGCCACTTACCCCACCTGCTCTCAGTAATTACTCGTATAGCTGCAGCTCCCGGTCTTGATGACCATGATTCCAATTCAAAATTTCAAGTAAACGATAATTGCGCATAAAACTGTCATTTATCATTAAATCATGTAATTTTCCGACAAGCTGATTTAATGTCACATTTACGATTACAACGTTAATATTATGTTGAAAATATCGAAAATATACACTCATAGTTCTGACGTTATAATATGTATAGTGTATAGTGTAACATTTCAAATTAATGCTTTATTGTTTGTACGTAAATCTATCATTTATTTTATTTTACTTTATTTAGGTAACAAGCCACGTCCGGAGACTTCCACCAAATAAAGATAACTTGAAAATTACACTCATAGCTTAAAGTGAGGAGTAGGAACAAGACTTATTTCGTTTTATTATTAAGTACATATTTTAACTTCTGCGTTGATGTTTTTACCCTTTTCCCCCTTTCCGCCGAATCGTCCGTTGGCTCCCGGTAATCCCGGCCGACCATCCATTCCCGGAGTGCCACGGTCGCCCTTCGTTCCTCGATCACCCTTGGGTCCCGTATAACCCTAAAATTGAACGGATAATAATTGTTACAAATGAACCTGATAAGTTTCATTCCAACCCTAAAATTAAACAGATGATTGTTACTAATGAACCTGTTATCTAATAAGTTTCATTTAAATAGATGCAAAATTGTAGTAGGTATATGAAAAAAAAAATGCGTCTAGTTATATTCTTTGTATCTTTATCATCACATTCTTCATCCTTGTATCATTACATTACAATACAAATTAATTTAGAATCGTTGTTTTTTGAACGTTTCCAATAAACATCAAATGCATTTTAAAAGCACTTATAATATGTTTCTGATACCCATCCCATTAGAGCATCCAAAAGCGTTTTTCGATAATAATCCCAATTTGAAATCGAGCAAGGTGTTTGTTGCCATCAAAAATACATTAACTAGAGTTCATTTTGAGCGCGACCTATACAAACGAAGCTTAATTCTTATTTGAATCAAACTCATAAAACACAAAGTAGACATGCCCAAGAAACTAATATCTATGTCTTTTGTTCATTAGATACCCGTAAAATATATTGTAGTTTCAAAGTTAAACGGGCTCAAAGAATTACCTACGTGTGTAGATAAATCTTTGAGCGCGTCTAAAAATTTCATTGACTTTGATTGATTGGTAATAAAATAAGAAGCTTCGTTTGTAGGGGGTACGCTGTAGAGCATTCGAGTCGAAGGGAACATTTCTTATGTTTATATGTTTTTAATTTTTTTGACTTACACGATCTCCTTTAGGTCCGGTTAGCCCTTGATAACCTCTCTCTCCTTTTTGTCCGGGGAATCCCCTTTCGCCTTGCAGTCCTATAGGGCCTGGTTGGCCTGCGTCACCTTTGGGGCCCGGAGCCCCTGGCCTGCCAATAGCACCGCCGTATGACCCCAACAATGATTCCTATAACTCAATATTGTTTATACTTCTTCTTCATCATAATTTATGAAATCTGGATCTTTAGTCATTTATAATTCAGCACGGATTGAACTGTAGGTATTACTTAGTTTTAAATAAATACTTTACGCTTCTCAGCTTGCAAAATGACGAGAACAGAAATTTTAATTTTGTATCGATATACATTTACCAGTACATAATAAACTTAATTAATTTTGTTTTACAATTTACAAGCCTATAATCGTGGAAACAATGAAACTTTGAACACAAGTTGAACAACAAATTTTCCGTCCTAAAATTCAAAATTATTTACTCGACACAACAGAAATTATTTTCAGATATGCACCAAGTTTCGGCGACGAAGGCTTTAATAAATTTCCCTATCTCCCCGATGTATATCTATCAAGTACGAAAGTCGTTCTAAAGTTTGTTGAAGTGGTTTGTTTGCAGGATACAAACGTTTCTCTTGAAATGTATACAAAAGTTACTGTAGAAGTGACTTTTGATCTAAACTTTAGATCAAACTTCTTACGGAGCTATCCAAAAAAGGATCCAGCTATTCCCGTCATTAGCTTGAGAATCCTCTCTTGAGTAAGTAACTGTTGCTTTTTTAATTTCTTCTTTCCAACCATGCAAGGAATATTACGAGTAATAGCGTCATCAGATGAAAGATTTTCGCTCGTCTTTTGAGAGAAATGAATCAAAGTGCTGTTTTTGTAAAGATGTTGATAAAAGTTCGTAAACCCCTTGTTTCGTTTCTTTCAAAATAACATTATAACATGAAGGTTTGAACAATATTGAAATAATGAATATCTTGGTCATTTTCAGGGTACCTACATGCTAGGACGTAACCTAAAAAACGATAGGATCGAAGATCTTACCTTGTATATTTGTCTAGGTTTCCAATTTGACTGCATTAGGACAAAAAGTAACGTATGATTACTAAACTAACTTACAGTAGGTACTATCATTTTAATATAACATCAGCTTTATTCATTATCGCAGAAAGGAGTAATAATATTATAATGATGACTAAAAACAATAATTGTAAACATCAATGAAATACAGTTCTTGTATTTAATTGGTGTCCAGGTCACGATATTTTCGCACGTACAAAACGTAACGTAAAAAATTACGTTTGACCATTCACTTGCTGTAACTTATTAAAGTGGTTGAAAAGTGCGTATTTACTATAACATTGATTAAAAAATTATAGTATCTGTACACTATAATTTGTTCTCCCGAGTTCTTGGTAGTACGATAAAACTGCTGATAGCGGTAGGTAATCTAGTTACCTATCATCATCCTATCATAGACTTTATAATACAATCTTTAATTACAAAATACTATATTTACTTTTATGATAAATCTCGTAATTTCCATACAAGTTAGAGCATAGATGTCGTCGAATTTAATTCTGAACGGATGATCAAATTATCACGTACCATTTTGCGTATGTCAAAACAAACTCACACACACCTACTTTGTTACATTTTATCCCTACTCACATCTGTTCTATCTTAAATGAAAGGGAACGACATTTGGCGAGTTCCTATTTACCAGACAATTTCCAAGCTTTACCGAATATTTTTGAATGCTTACAGTTACTAAAAGTTTGGCGCAACTTGAATTATTAATGTAACATACGAAAAATCCTGGATATGCAGCTCGAAGAACTGATAGATGTTAGTTAGGGTCCCAAGGTACTCGGATACCCTGCACCGGGAAACTCAGCGGTCAAAGACATCCTACTAGGTGGACGGACGATCTCAAGAAAGTCGCTGGCATCCGCTGGATACAAGCGGCACAAGATAGTGGTCTGTAGCGATCGTTGCAGAAAATCTATATCCAGCAGTAGACCTCTATCAGTTGAGATGATGATGATGTACATACCTCAAAGTTACTGTAGTCAGATGACCCTGGAGGTCCGGCTGGTCCGGGAGGACCCATGCTGCCAGGTCTTCCATCAACACCCGGTTCACCTTTTGAACCGGGGTGACCTTCCGGTCCTCGAGGTCCGTCGTCCCCTCTATCACCTTTCTCACCCCTCAGCCCCATCGGTCCACGGTCTCCGGGTAGCCCTGGCTGACCCTGTCACAGGTAAGTTAATTTTGATTTTATGTTTTAAAGTGAGCACGATTTTCGTCTCTTCCCAGTCTCTCTCAGCTCGCAGAGAATTTCATTAAAAATGAGTGTTTTGGGCACTCCTTTGTAATGAAATTTTTGAATGAATCACTTTTTATTATTAATTTGAACGATGCTTCAATATACGAGTAATATAGGTATGTAGGTACATAATTCTGATATGCGAAGTAACAAGAAAAACCGGCGACGCATTGCTGGTTCCTTCTGTGCTGTTCCTTCGGGCTTTTCATGATATTAAGAAAAAGTAAGTGACGAGACATGGTCGCTAATTGTGTCTCATAAGAAAGCTAGAGTCACTTAGCAGGTGGTAGAGCTAGAGCTATGCTGAGAGTTTCGATACGTGAACAAAATAATCAGAAATAAAGAGATCCGTTGAAGACTCAGAGTTACACACATAACTCAATAATACGGCACATAGTTCGAGGAACTGATATACGTTGGTGATCCCAAGGTCCTAATGGAGATCTCGCTTAGGAAAGCGACCTACTCCTATCTCCAGGTGGACTAATAACATCAGGCGAGTCGAAGAAAGCTACTAGATATCAGCGGCGCTACACTGCGGCGAGTGGAAGTCCCATTAAAATGCCAGTAGACCATAATGTACAGGAACTTACAGCGATTCCGGGTGCCCCAGTTCGGCCATCAGCTCCAACCATGCCCGGTGGTCCCGGAGGTCCTTGTAGCTCTGGATGGGTTTGGAGTAGTGACAGTATGACGGTAGAGTTGCAGCCGCAGTGACCATCCGACGCGTAGTTCTCACCGAAGATTTGCTGCAATACAAGCTGTATTTTAGGAAAAATTAAACCGACTTCTATACACCAAAAATATATCTAAATCGCTTCAAGTGTGCCTGTAAAATTTGAAGAGTTCCCTCGATTTCTTCAAAATCCCATCATCAGATCCTGGCGTGATGACTATGGGCCCACCTGGGAAGTATATCCTTTCAAACAAAGAAATATTTTTCCAAATGTCTACTTTATGCAGACGATTTAAAGATATTTTGTGATGTAAACATGATTGTATGTCGCTGCAGACGGACCTGAATTCTGTTGCATCATGGTGTGAACGGAATGGTATGTTTTTGAACGTAAGTAAATGTTTTGTCCTTACTTTTACTAAAAAACGAAATCAAGTTGAGTTTGATTACTCAATTGATAATAATATACTTTCTACTAGGACTAGTGCTAAAGACCTCGGTATAACCTTTGACACTTCCCTAACATTTAAGTTACACATAAATAACATTATTACGAAAGCTAATCAAATGATGGGATTTATTTTCAGAATTACTAAAAGCTTTAAGAATCCACTAAGTCTAATGCATCTTTACAAAAGCCTAATTCGAAGTATCCTTGAATACGGTTCCCCAGTTTGGTCTCCTTATCAGAAAACCTATGCTGACACCATTGAATCTGTACAAAAACGATTTCTACGTAGACTTCTTTTCAAGTTTAAGAGAAATCTTGTCAACGTTTCCTATGCAGATAAGCTAAAATATTTTAAACTCGATCCTCTATGTATGCGTCGTAAGCTATTTGATACGATGTTGCTTTATAAAATCATTAAAAATCAGACTGAAACCTCATTATTATCAAACATTAGTCTAAATTGTAAAATCCCTAAACGCTCTGTTCGTACTTATAACGTCTTTCGGACTAAACCTAGCCGTACTAACCTTGCTCACCACACTTGCATTAATCGCATTTGTCGCTAATTTAATACCCTTCATAATAACAACTTACAACTCAACATGTTTAACACAACGACAGCCTGCTTTCGTCGTAACGTCATTGACTCCGTACGAAAGGAAGCCAATTAGTTTGTAGTTAACTAATTTTCTTTAATTCTTCATCTTGTAGACTACCTTACTTTTAACCTGTGTATTATTATTATTATAAATCATTTGTACATGCCTGTTATTGATGTTTATGTTATATGTCTATTAGTTGTAAGTCTTTTGTTTATATGTAATTACTAGTGTTGCGCTCGGTGCGCGAGCTGCAAGCAGCTCGCGGGCCTTGTAGTCTTTTCAATATTCGTAAAATAAAGAAATGGGAGGCCATACCAAATACCAGAATATTCTGGAGAGTCTCTTGAAAGATAGAAAGAAATATTGGTATCACGTTTTGTATCTTTTCTGAAAGGACACTAATGAGTTCTATGCATGCGTTTAGTGGGAAGAAAAGATCTAGGTATACAAAAATGTTCTATAGAGACACTTGAAAATTAAAAAGAAATGACACGAATTTTTTTGTTCCGTAGCTATCTTTTTTTACTGGCTCACCAAAGGGCCTAAGGTCTTGAACATTTTTAGTTTCAGGACCATGCCTCTATGATTGATAGTTTTTGAGGGCCGTTAGGGTACTCTGGTAATTTTTCCTCATTCACTACGTTTTGTATTTTTTGTGAAAAAAAAATCCTTAAGTTCTATTTACTTATACGTGTATTGGGGGGAAAAAGTTTCATACAAAAATGTCTAAGAGAGCCTCTTAAAAAGAACCCAAAAATTTGTATGGAGAGAATTTTTTTTTGTTCGGCGGCCATCTTTTTTTACCTGTTCACCCAATGGCCCAAGGTCTTTAACAACATCTGTTTGGGACCATGCCTGTATGACTGGTAGTTTTCGAGGACCCATGAGGTACTCTGGTAAATTTTCCACAATCATGATGTTTCAGAATTTTCCTGAAGGAAGACCCATAGGTCTTGAACATTTTTAGTTTCAGGACCATGCCTCTATGATTGATAGTTTTTGAGGGCCGTTAGGGTACTCTGGTAATTTTTCCTCATTCACTACGTTTTGTATTTTTTGTGAAAAAAAAATCCTTAAGTTCTATTTACTTATACGTGTATTGGGGGGAAAAAGTTTCATACAAAAATGTCTAAGAGAGCCTCTTAAAAAGAACCCAAAAATTTGTATGGAGAGAATTTTTTTTTGTTCGGCGGCCATCTTTTTTTACCTGTTCACCCAATGGCCCAAGGTCTTTAACAACATCTGTTTGGGACCATGCCTGTATGACTGGTAGTTTTCGAGGACCCATGAGGTACTCTGGTAAATTTTCCACAATCATGATGTTTCAGAATTTTCCTGAAGGAAGACCCATAGGTCTTGAACATTTTTAGTTTCAGGACCATGCCTCTATGATTGATAGTTTTTGAGGGCCGTTAGGGTACTCTGGT
This sequence comes from Melanargia galathea, assembly GCA_920104075.1. Lineage (NCBI taxonomy): Eukaryota > Metazoa > Arthropoda > Insecta > Lepidoptera > Nymphalidae > Melanargia > Melanargia galathea. The sequence continues at coordinate 14,396,088 of OV049872.1, forward strand.
AATTTTTCCTCATTCACTACGTTTTGTATTTTTTGTGAAAAAAAAAAATCCTTAAGTTCTATTTACTTATACGTGTATTGGGGGGAAAAAGTTTCATACAAAAATGTCTAAGAGAGCCTCTTAAAAAGAACCCAAAAATTTGTATGGAGAGAATTTTTTTTTGTTCGGCGGCCATCTTTTTTTACCTGTTCACCCAATGGCCCAAGGTCTTTAACAACATCTGTTTGGGACCATGCCTGTATGACTGGTAGTTTTCGAGGACCCATGAGGTACTCTGGTAAATTTTCCACAATCATGATGTTTCAGAATTTTCCTGAAGGAAGACCCATAAGTACGACATATATAAATAGTTAAGGGAAAAGGTTCCATACAAAATTGTTCTGAGAAGCCTCTTGAAAAGAACCCAAAAAATTTGTATGGAGAGATTTTTTTTTGTTCGGCGGCCATCTTTTTTTCACCGGTTCACCTAATGGCCCAAGGTTTTTAATAACATTTGTTTGGGACCATGTCTGTATGACTGGTAGTTTTGGAGGACCCATGAGGTACTCTGGTAAATTTTCCACAATCATGATGTTTCAGAATTTTCCTGAAGGAAGACCCATAAGTACGACATATATAAATAGTTAAGGGAAAAGGTTCCATACAAAATTGTTCTGAGAAGCCTCTTGAAAAGAACCCAAAAAATTTGTATGGAGAGATTTTTTTTTGTTCGGCGGCCATCTTTTTTTCACCGGTTCACCTAATGGCCCAAGGTTTTTAATAACATTTGTTTGGGACCATGTCTGTATGACTGGTAGTTTTGGAGGACCCATGAGGTACTCTGGTAAATTTTCCACATTCATGACGTTTCATAATTTTCTGAAGGAAGACCCATAAGTTCTACGCACATAAATAGTGAAGGGAAAAAAGTTCCATACAAAATTGTTCTGGAGAGCCTCTTGAAAATTACCCAAAAAATTTGTATGGAGAAATTTTTTTTTTGTTCGGCGGCCATCTTTTTTTCACCGGTTCACCTAATGGCACAAGGTTTTTAATAACATTTGTTTGGGACCATGTCTGTATGACTGGTAGTTTTGGAGGACCCATGAGGTACTCTGGTAAATTTTCCACATTCATGACTTTTCATAATTTTCTGAAGGAAGACCCATAAGTTCTACGCACATAAGTAGTGAAGGGAAAAAATTTCCATACAAAATTGTTCTGGAGAGCCTCTTGAAAATTAGGAATTTTTTTGTATGGAGACGAATTTTTTTTTTGTATGGTGGCCATATTTTTTTCACCGGTTCACCCAATTGCCCAAGGTTTTGAACATTTTTTGCTTCGGGATGGTACCTTTCCGACTGATAGTTTTCGAGATCCCTTAGGGCACCCTAGTCAGTTTTCCACGTCCAGCTCTCTCTATAATTTTGTAGACCTTAAATTTTTGAGTTTTACACACACGGAAAATATGGTGAAAAAGTCCCATACAAAATTGTTCAGGAGAGGTGATCAGTACGTAACTTCAAGTAGCTTTATATATATAACTAGTATGGCGCGTGGGTGCGCGGCCCGCAAGCGGACCGCGAGGATTCGAGTAGTTTTTGTTTGAGCACGTCCCACCTATCTTCAATACCCTCGCCGTGCTCTTCATCCGTCTCCAAAATCTTCGATCATCAGCTCTTTCCGTATTTTTCCATCAATAATTTTTTTTTGTGTAGAAAAATAAATTCCGCCATCTTGTTTTTTTCTGTTCATCAAGTAGACTTTTAGGTCTTGATCATCTTTTTCCCAGAAACCACTCTTCCATCTTTTATGCTTGGTGAGATAGACTCTGACGAAATTTGTATAGCCGCCATCTTGAATCCGCCATTTTGTTTTTTTTTCAGCTCAGTGCCAATTGGATGAGGTTTTGAGTAATTTTTGTTTGAGCACCTCCCATCTATCTAACATACCCTGCCCGGGCTCCTCATCCATCTTCCAAACCCTCAATCATCATGTCTTTCCATATTTTTCTTTGAGAGTTCTCCAAAGAATCGCATCAAAGCCTTGCATAGTTTACAACTTGTAGTCTCTTCAATATTCGCCATACATTTTCTATGGAAAAATAAATTCCGCCATTTTGATTTTTTTTTTCAATTCATCAGGTAGACCTTTGGATCCTCATCATCTTTTGCGAAGAAACCACTCTTCCATCTTTTATACCCTCCGAGATGGAGACCGATGAAATTTGTTTGGCGGCCATCTTTTTTTCGCCATTTTGAATTTTTTTTCAGCTAACTGCCAATTGGATGACGTTTCGAGTGACATTTGTTCGAGCACCCCCCACCTATCTTCAATACCTTAAGCGTGCTGCTCACCTGTCTCCGAAATCCTCAATCATCAGCTCTCTCCATATTTTTGTTCCGAATGAATTTTTGTCCTCTATACGAAACCATTAGTGAAAAAAAATTTTTTCATACAAAATTTTACAGGAGGGGTGATCAATCAGTGAGTCAGTCAATGAATCAGCACGAGCAGCTATATATATATTAATTTGTACATAAATGTTGTTGGCTTGTCAAATAAAAAAAATAAAAAAAAATAATCAATAGCTTAGGCTACGAGTCACGACCCTCGCAAATACAGGGTATAAGCAGACCGCTATCGAAAACTTAGAGCTATTATTATACTACCTGAACCCAATCCCATATCAATAACAATAATTTTTCTAATATTTGTAGTACCTATTATGGTTTAGTATTACGTATTTTTAAAACCAGCAATGTACAGCGTGCGCAAGTTGGGGTCAATGTCCGTGAACGGTGGGCGTCCAGCGAAAACTTTAGGTATTTAGGCGTCAGCTGATTGTATTACATACATTGCTAACTTTTAAAAATACAGATTTTTTTTACGTTTTTTTTAATGGTGTCTTGTCAGTAATCATCACTTGTATTGCCGGTCTTCGTTTCCGATAGCAGTTGCTTTTCACCTCAGATTAAGTATCAAGCTCTCTTTGTCTTTCACCCATTATTATGTACGACGCTAAGTACAGAGAGAGAGAGAGAGAGATAAATAATTAATTATACCTTTACCACATTCCTCTGGATCAGTTTGCATGCAACATTTTTTTTTGTAATTAGCATTAAAGTTTATTTTTGTACCTAAGTAAGTAAGTAAAGATTGGATATGAACTTTTTTATAGTTTTAATAAATCTATAAAAAAGTTCTGCATACCTACTGTATAATATATTATACTGTTATTTAAACTGCTCGTATTAAAAAAAACATTACAATGCCTTGAGAATCCAAATTGTCCGTTTATTCATTACTAAAATAATGTATTTTTTTTTAAATAGTTATAAATATGAAACATGTAATTATGGTAATTATCATACATAATGTTAATTAACATTTAAATTGTGTTTACAATTTAATCTCATATACAAGTGACCTCCGTGGCGGCCGGAGCGGCAGCCACTAAGGCGGAAAGGGCCAAGAGGCGCAAATATGAAAATATAGAAAATAATTTCATATTTGTGCCTTTTGGGGTGGAGACCATGGGTTCGTGGGGCGAGGATGCTAGGTCCTTTTTTAAGGACCTATCATCCCGTCTAGTGGAGTCCACAGGTGACCGGAGGGCTGGCAGTTACCTCGGTCAGCATATTAGTCTGGCCATTCAACGAGGTAACGCAGCCAGCGTTCTGGGCACCTTGCCTCGTTACAGTGATTTGGATGTTTTATTTGATTTTTAATTTTTAATTTTTATTTTTAAGTATTTAGAGATAATATTAAAAAAATTGTGTTTTAACTTTTACCTATCCATAAAAATAAATAAAATTGAATTATATACCTTTAATGATTATTATTAAATCGACTATAAACCAAACACAGGTTTTTAAAGTTTTATCATGAAAAAATAAAGTATACCCACAGTTTTTCAATAGAAACCTAAATTCTCGAATCCTCGCGTTCGAAGCAACAGCTAGTACCGAAAATAAAAACATAATGCCTAATGCCCCCCCCCGCACATAAAGTCAATAAAAAGAGAGTCATCAGTATGCAGACAGTGTGAATTTCAATAAAGATTGATTTATGTTCCTCAATAAGAGGTTCGGGATTGCCTAAGTAGGATTGCTGACGAGGATTTAAAAATCAGCCAAGTGCGAGTCGGGCCTCGCTCTTTCAGGGTTCCGTACATAATTATGAACAATATAATATTTTGGGTCTAAGAAATATTTAATTTCCGAGCTAGACATCACAACAAACCGTGAAAGAAAAACCCAAAAAAATGATCGTTTATTTTGGTCACAGCTTATAAACTATTTAATAAATCGTTGTTTTCAGTATTTTTTGTTTAAATAGAGCATATAGTACATAATATACTGAAATATCATATTCCCAACTAGTTTAGTTTTTGAGATAGCCCCCGTCACAAAAATGGTCTAAAACTGACAACTTCGATGGCCTCCCATTCCCTTATTTTTTGAGATGAAAATTAAAAAAATATATATTTGTACTCTACTTAATGAGCTCTAAACAATGATACCCCACAAGCTAGGGTAAAGAAAAATTTTTTTTTCCGGCTCCTTTTTCATGTATGGGAGCCCCCCTGAAAAATAATTTAATTCAATTTCTAATTCAATATTTGATTTTGGGTTAACGTTTTACACTAAATACCAAAATTTCAGGTTTGTAACTCATTTCGTCTGCGAGCTAGAGACCTGTGACCGGCGGACAGACGGACAGACAGACAGCCGAGTGACATTAATAGGGCTCCGTTTTTTACCCTTCGGGTACGGAACCCTAAAAACTTGAGATTCACGGCATAGTGCCATCTATCTCTAAAAAAACATGACATAAATTTCTATCAGCAGGGCGATTCAGAACACTTCGATCACGGTTCAATTCGGTTTCGGTTTCGACTTTTTTTTTCATTTTTACAAAAGTTACTATACTAAACAATAGTACCTATGTTATTAATATCAATTAATATGATTATGCAGTTTGATGAATTTTGAAAACAACATTTCCTAAATTGAAATGTGAATTTAAATGGGTATCAATTCTAAAGAGTACAGAAGTCACTCTTTTCGAAAGGAGTTTCTCTATAATGAAGCTAATTTCATACCGTATTTAAATGAGCTCTATCTCCATGAATGGAGAACGGAACCGTAACGTGTAGAACATGCTAAATGCCGTCATTCCGTTATGACAAAAAGCATCGAAGAGCAAATGAATCGATTGCCTCAGCTCGAGCATTGGAGTGGTGCCAAGCGCATAGTAAACTAAGTTATGTGATCGCACCAATTTACTGAACCGCAGTTTCCTTGCTTCGTTTGGGAGCAACACTCAGGAAACGGGTACGAAATACGAATATTCTGGAAAGGGTCAAATATTGTAACCGAATTATGAGGAAAATTCATTCGCGCCACTTTCAACAATGTACAGAACCTACAATTTACATAAAACCTTATTGCATTATACACTTGAAACTTCCTCATGAATCACTCTGTCTATTAGTGAAAAGTGGTTAGTGGTAGTTTTCGAGTTCGTTTTCGAGTGCTCCGATCTTAGACTAAGCACACTGAATTGTTTATAAATGTTGCTTTATAAACTCTATCTGAGATCCTTTGCCCACTGTATTTTCGTGTTCTTCTATCTTCGCCAAGGTAGCCCCCTTGGCGTTTACTTGGAGCTTAGAATAATATAGCCAAATGCAACCAAAGTACAAAATTCACTGTCCTGTCAAGAGCTACACTTGCTTTATAGCTTCATAAACGCTCAACTGAACCTAAAATTCATAAACCTCCCCCCCCCCTTGCCCACAGCTGGCGACACTCTGGCTCCCATCGACACCACAACTCGAGAAAGGTGGTTTTCTAAGACCAAGGTGCACATCAGGCGTTTATTTAAGCACCAAATAAGAGACTTTGCTTACTCTGTAGTTGGCAAGTTTAACTGTAACGGTTACTGCCGCCTGATAGGCAACTGGTCCTTCGGGTGGGTTGTACATCATGCACTTAAAGTTAAGTATGTCTTAGACTTGCCCTTACACAAGTTTAAGAACTCTATTAAAAGTATGCTCATAAAAAAAGCTTATTATACAATTGAAGATTATATAAACGATAAAAAAGCTTGGATTTAACTCGATCCAGCAATGCGCGAGACGGCATTTCAATCAAGTACATTAATAATAATAATTGTTATAATGTTATTTTTAAAAAAGAGCAACCGCCGAGTGTCTTGCAGGTTCTTCTCGGCTGGAACTGCATTCCGAACCTGTGGTAGATTCAATTGACGATTCAAAAGTACTTGTAAAAGTTTATTTGAATAAAAAAACTTTTCTATTCTATTCTATTCTATTCTAAGCATATTCGAAGTTACGGTTAAAGTAATATTACTAGAAAAAGTCACTTTGTAATGCACAAGTCAGAATATGAAAATAACTTACATCATCGCCAGAACCTGACAATTCTGTAAGAGCCGTGGTGCCCGGTTGTCCTGGGGCCCCGGGCGGGCCTGGGGGCCCTGGAGGCCCCCGTATCGACTCTCCTGGTGGACCCTATAAGAATAATAACGTTATTATAAACTAAATAAATTCATAGTCTGCTTCAATTACTTTCAATAACTACCTCAGTCAATGGTTTTTTTATAATAATAGCGGATAAACGAGCAAGTGGGTCACCTGATGTTAAGTGATTACCGCCGCCCATGAACATTAGCAGCACCTGAGGAACCACTAATGCGTTGCCGGCTTTTGAGGAAGGGGCTGGCTATTCAGCTCGCTGCCGGAACACACGGATGCTTTGCAGCAGATTACGGCTGAAGTGTGGTCACTAACCAGGCGGATTCGGAGTAGAACCTTACCACAAAGCTTTGTTTGCAATTTTATTTGATTATAATATAATATCAGCAGTATCTGAATGAAAATGTAAATAAAACATTCGAAGTAGGTGATACAATACGCGTTATCAAAAATGAAATCAAACGAGAATCACCTGTAATCACACTTTATTCCACAAAGCGCCTGTTAGATAATAGCGGCAATGTTAAACTCAATCATGCTACAAACCAATTCGAGTAGGCTTCGCACGAGTACCATCAGACACGGATGATCAAAACAGTGTTAAGTGCTGTATAATGACTCTATATCATGGTACGGGCGCTGAGAGCGTATTGTTAACCGTACGACACGCACCCGTCACGATTTTCTGTTAATTAATTTTATTTAAGTACATTTGGAACCTTAGAATGCAATAACCGAAATAATCGACGACTCCTCTGCTAATGATCAGAGAATTATGAGTTTGGCGTTCCGAGTTTAGTGTAGGCCGAAGTCTCCACTGCTAAAATGGTTAGAGTTTTGAGTTAGGTGTCTCAAATTCAGTGCAGACTGAAGTGAACGTTAAAATTCGAGGCTATATATATAGTGCAACTTTTCAAGTTATGTTGAATATGCTGGAAGTTTTTTTTAGTATGGAGATTTAGAATTATGACGCTTTCCCTAAAGTTAATTTTCATATTAAATGACAGATTTACGCACAGTTAAACTGAATTAAAAAGTTACATTTCAGCCTCTGAATGCAAAATTCAAAATGTTGATCATTGCCTAGTAATGCAAACAGTTTTTTTTAATACCACGTTCTTTCATATGCGTTTTAGATTATTGTGAAAAATCCATCTGACTTTCTCAATTTTACTAAAACTTAGGTTTAATTTTTTTGGTTCTACTTATTTATTTCTAAATTCTTGTATTGTTTTGTTCGTTTTCTTTCAAAATAAAAACATTTTATTGCTGGCAGGTATTTAGCTAGTTGCACATGACAGATTTTGAGTTACAGAGTGATAGTATCGTATGATATGAAACGCACAGTAAATATCGTATTTCGTTACGTCGTCGTTCGTCGTACTCAATCCGTGACGCCTAAAAAGCTCACGGTAGGCGGCGTTACAGACAATAAATCGAGTGGCAAAACAATGGAGGCCTCCCTTTGTGTGAAAACTGCGAATTTTGCGTTCCAATCCCACATGTTTGTTAACCGGCGAACGAGCACGTCTCTTTTTTCATTCGTAAGCTTTTTATTTGCTCCCGGATTAATTCACATTCATGCCAGATTTTTTTTTTATATCTTAAAATCTTTTCACATTTGAAATAACAAATGAAAATTTTTTCGGCACGGTTTTAAATATACCGTTTTTTGTTAATAATTTAATCTTAAATGTAATCAGAAAATGGTAAAATATTGAATACATTTGGAGAAAAATGTTGTGGTGTACGCTCCAATTTTCTGCAGTGACTCATCAATACTTAGAAATTAAATAGAAATGTAAATCGATGATATCTTGCCCTGGGTCCTCTTTCTCCCTTTTCGCCTCTAAGCCGCAGCGGGTATCCTGAAATTAAAAATAAATATTTGAAACTAATAATGACACCTCTTTAAACCTCCCATATAAGCCTTGCATGTAACTATATCTAATATGATCTATATATAAAATACACTTGCAATATTGTAAGAAAATGTAGAGAAACATAATAATTGTAAGACATGTTACACCGACCAATTTAAAAAAAAAGTATGGTTAGTCATACACATTAATAAACTAAAGTCACGTTCCATAACTATTTTCTTCGCTCAAACACATACAACGCTGTGAATCGTATATAGAAATAAGTTGTCGTATCATGCCGTGTAAAGGGATCATAACATTAAAATTATAACCTATTATGTTATAGTTATATATTACACCTTTATACAAATATGAAATATAGTTATATATTTGTATAAAGGTCTGTTTCACCACCTTCTGATAAGTATCGGATAGTCTAAATGTAAGTTTTGTCACTTTCATATTTTATGTCAAGTGACAAAGACAAAAGTTGTGAATAAGCTATCCGACACTTATCAGAAGGTGGTGAAACAGGCCCTAAGAGTTGGTACTTTGTTAGAGCTTCAAGCTACTAGTTAGTTCGTATTAAACTTAAACTTAATACAGTATCTAAACACCCTTAAGATGTAAACAGAAAGTTGTAGTCGGGTTCATAAGTCACGCCGTAATTACGTATCGTAAAGCAAACAGTCGTTAATCCGCGCAAACACTGTAACCGCACGGTCTATTCTCTGAGACCGTCCCTCCTAATCGGTTTTTGATATAAATTATAGTCCTATGTAATGCTTACAGTAGTTTATTTGTGTCTACAGATCGGAAATAAACATTACGAAAACTATAAAATACAACTATGTACTAGTTTGATTGTACAAGGGCAGGGTTTCTCAAACTTTCGGCTCCACGAACCCCTGTTAAAACCAGGTGACAGCGAACCCTTAACTAATTACTAGGGTATCGACACAGATCTCCATCATTGACAGGTCTAGAAGAAGATATCCATTTCCGCGGGGTATTATATTGTTAATCCTATTTACGTGCACCCTAACACTACTTTTATAGGTAGGTATACCAATATAATATAGTTTAGGGATTTGTATTATTGTATACAACAGGATTAGCATTTACGAGCTTCAGCTTGTTTATTTTAGTACACATTCTCCATATTTAGCGGAGTCGGAAATTTTTACTGGCGTTTCAAGCAGGCTTTGTCAGTAATCATCTTGCTTATATTGATATTCAAGTTGCTTCATAATGAAGTCCTCTTGTACCTATCTATACGGTTATACCTACCTATATTGTAGAGGTCAATGTTGGAAGTAGGCCTGAGCCCTGAAGTAGTTTATAGGTGAATTAGTATATAGGTGAATTTCAACACATAATATTATACCACGAGACCTGAAATGCTATCCTGAGGAATATGCATGCGCTTTTGGTGTGCCTGCGACCTACTTAGTAGATAAGGAAATATTATATCGTCGATAACTTCTTTAACCCCCGACGCAAAAACGACGGGGTGTTATAAGTTTGACGTGTCTGTGTGTGTGTGTGTGTGTGTGTGTGTCTGTCTGTTCCCCTGTGGAGCTCAAACGGGTGGACCGATTTGAATGCGGTTTTTTTTTTGTTTGAAAGGTGAATTAGTCGAGCGTGTTGTTAGCTATATTTGATGAAAATCGATCCAAGATGACCGCCGCTACAAAATGGCGGATTACATATTTTTTCACAACTCCCTTAATATGGGTATCAAATGAAAGGGCTTGACTAGTAGAATATCACTATTGCAAATCCAAGATGGCCGCCACCACAAAATGTCACAGAATGTCGGGGGTTTTTTAAATTTTCAATTTATACTTGTTACATACAGATAACACAAAAATATATTATTTTGGCTTCCCACTTTACTGATACACTTTAGGAGTAGAACAAACGTGGACCCAAGGTGATGAGATTTCATTCAGCTACACCTCGTTGTAAATGAATAAATAGATTAATCACCTAAATTTAACCAGCTAAAACTAGGTGTAACCGCTCTTTGTGCTGAAATTGTAACTATAAAATTCAGGTCCCTATTGCAAAATTGCATTAAACTCACGCGGCTGTAATTATAACTGTAGATAGGTATGTTTAGATATGTTCAATTTCGAATAAGTGTGTCTCTTAGGGTCGGGGCATACCTGAGGAGAGTCGAAGCGTATGAAAACGGATCAAAGTCAAATTCTTTACAAGTTGCTCAAATCCGCGCGCCTTTCGTGCGTACATAGGACCCGACTGATATGCTTCGATTCTAGTAGATTCGCTTGAGTTCGCATCCATGCGCTAGAGTTCTAGCGAATGCGGGCGCACTACGCCTAGCGTTCGCTAAACTTTTTTTTGATAGAATATGCCTTTTGTAGAGATAGATGCCAATATGCCGTGTTTTTCGATTCGCTTGGATGCGCTTCGACTCTGCGCAAGTATGCCCCGAGCTTTATGCGCTTGATAATAAAACGGGATATTTTACCATCAAGGCCGGGCGGTGGTGGTGGGAAGGGGGGTATGGTTCCGTACCTCCCCGACCCTTCAGCGTCGCCTTCTTCTTGGTCCACCTGTGTTCAACAATTAATTATACAGTAATGCTGAGCATGTGTGCTTTTTTTCTAATTAAGCGGTATTATCCTGGTTTTGTGTTAATGCGGGTTAGGTAGATTAGAATTTGTAAGCGTTTTTTTTTTGTTGCGGTTAGATACGAGCATTTGTGAGTTGCGCGCACAAACATAGAGGGTTATTTAATTTAATTTAGGGACTTTAAATAAGAGCTGTTAATGAGGAAACATACCTACGATCTTATATTATTATAATGTAAGTTTAATATGTACTAAAAGCATAATTTTTTTTTATTACTAAGAAAATAATAGTAAGTACCGTTTGGTGCTAGCATTTAAAGCTTGTTTGAGTTTTTTCGTACACCATTAAGGTTATTAAACGTTTACTAGATACATAGTTAAAAAAATCATTTTAATTTATGGTCTTATTAATAAAAATTGATAGAAGTGTTCATTGCATATACAAATTAAAAAACAAACATTATTGACATTAGATTAAATGATAAAATTGTAAACATTTAACAAAATAATTTTATTTTACTTTAAGAAAACTATAATGAAACAAACCTTGGTTCATAAGATAGTATCAACAGTAACAAGAGTCAATTACTCTCGCAAGATAGACTACGATTAAGTACGCAACAAGGAGGCCTATACAGTATACAAGAGCAATCGTCTCAAAAGGAGTCATTAGAGGGTAGAAACAGTATACCAAGTGGCGACACGGAACAAAGGTTCGACGAAGTCACTTGTATAGGCTGTTCACAATTTCCACGTAATAAACACTGCTGGAACTTGAGAGGTGCTATATTTTAATCCTGTAGTTAATGTTAAGTATATTTATTCGAAATTCAAAATTAACAATTTCATGGTTGCCTTCTATTCGAATTAAAAAAAAAAATTGGTTGTCCGTAAAGTCGGTTTATGGACGATAATTTTACGTGATAACGTCATAAGAAAACATTGCCTCTGTATCGCTTGTTCCGCGCTCTCGCTTGCACGCTCGGCTATGCAGACCGATCGTGCCTTGTCTATCGCTTGTTCCGCGCTCTCGCTTGCAGGCAGTACGTGACAATGATTTTTCGTGCGTGTAGCCGGCGCGGGCGTTCATTGATTTATAAGACGTTATCAAAAAACTTTAAGTAAATAATGGATTTAAGTTTTTTTAATTTCTTTATATATAGTTGGCTTGATTATATCAAACTGCGTATCTACATTTGGATAAACTTCAGCCGTGGAACATAATATTATGTAGTTTTATTTTTTGAAAATAGCAAAAAATTCAAAATAATTAGGAGATACCTACGAGTGTTTTCACCGTGTTCAGTGTTTGTTACGGTATTCCACTCTAGATGGCATCAAAATAAAAAAATGAGTTTAGGAGTTACGAAGCGTGAAAATTAAGCGATACTAGCTGACCCCCGCGACTTCGTTCGCGTGTTTTTCTTTGCTATAAACCTCACGGAGCCCGAGACCTTTCCAACGAATGCAAAACCGTGGAAATCGGTTCGTGCGTTCTGGAGTTATAGCGTCAGGAAGGAAAACCCGACTTATTTTTATATGGTAGATAAGTATATTTTACAAGATCTGCAAATTCTCGGAAGAGCTTCTGGTCTGGATAGCCAATGAGTTATATGAATTAATTTAAAACAATACAGAAAATGAAAATGATACTGAAGATAGATGATACTGAAGATGTTTGAAATAGCGACTTGAGAGTTGAGACGTCTGATTACAGGATCTCAAGCCGCGTACGCGTAGAATATACGTGATTCTAGCGCGGGATTATTTGGATATGTATGAATATGAATACCATGATCCCAATTCTGTGTACGCTTACCTAATGAAGTGTTTGTAGGCACAGTTGGTTTTCATGTATGAAGGGGCTTAATATTATGGTATGACTTGTTTCAACATACGAGAATTTGTTACATTTTTGTGCAAAGGATGTATACTTTTGTATGCTTTTAGCATTTAGTTTCTTGATATTTCATTCTATATAGTAATAATGTTGTGGAGATAATATACTTAGACAATATAGTTTATATAAATAAATAAATAATCATTTATTCGGTATATAAAGAAGCGCCGCAGAATAAAAAAAAACTAAAATTACAGGCATTCTGTCCTTAATAACTTAGTGGTTATCTTACAAGAAAGTAAACTATCTTACTATAATACCTATCTTATTTTTTATCTTTATTAATAGTCTGATTTTGAATTTCGTAGAATTCTGACGTTTCTCAATGTTATCATAGACAAAATCTATTTTATATCAGTACTAGAGAATGCCCGCGGCTTCGCCCGCGTGAATTTCGGTTTTAAACAAATCCCGAGGGAATCGTGGATTTCCGGTTCCCGTTCCCGCTCCTTTTTCCAACCTTTATACCTACTATCAAGGAAGTTCGCTATAGTAATCTACCTATAGCTGTAGCTATAGATGTCGTGTTTGTCAAAATCCCGTGGGAACTGTGCATTTTTCCAGGATAAAAAGTAGCCTATGTTTTAAGACAGGGCATATTCTATCTCCGTTCAAAATTTCAGCCAAATCGGTTTAGTAGTTGCGGCGTGATTGAGTAACAAACATCCACACTTTCACATTTATAATATTAGTAGGATTAGTAGGATTTCTTTGACACCATAGCACTTGAATTATAGTAGGTAAACGGACGTAGGTAGGTCCTATCTAACTAGTACATCATGTCCTAAAAGTCAAAGCTTTTGCTTATTTCTTGGATATTTTATCATGTATTATCGGTTCAAGTGAATTCGCGAATTTTTTCGGTCAATAAACTGACAAATTAAGGGGGACTCCAAGAAGATAAGGTTCGCTATCTAGTGCAAGAGTAAACAAAGATAATATGGGACAGGATGTAGATATCACACGTACGAGGTACCGGCTACACTTAAGACTTTGATTTAACTGAAACTGATTTGGAATTAGGATCTAGTAAATATTGTTAGTTGTCCTTTGTTAACTTACTCGCTATGTTTGCTCAGTAATCTAAAGATGATATTTTCCTCTAATATTTGCAGCTGCCACATATACTTGTCATGCTATTGAAGTTATAAAATTATACCAATTTTTATTAATAAGACCGTAACTTGAAAGGACAATTTAAAAAATATATATAATATCAAAAACGAACAAACGAGCAAGTCTAACTTTGCTTTGTGATTGATTAATGTTTAACCCCAACCATGGGCATCTGCAGCACCAGAGGAACCGCCTATGCGTTGCCGGCTATTGAGGAATTTGTTTATCCTCTCGTTAAATAGTCACATAATGTAGTTTTAAGGGAATATAAAGGGTGTATTCAGACATGTTGTCCAAAACGCGTCCCACGGATTCAGTACATGATTCTAGGTTCCCCAGTGGTGAAATTTTTCTTCGAATTTTCCATGAAATTTCCGATATTTTTTACCTCTTTTTTAACTGAATACTGTATAAAATCATTATTACTATCTGTCTCAACGCAATTATAAATGAAAAAGTAATTATTTCATTATTTTCACTTAAAACGGTAATGTTATCAAATTTAAGATTTTCGTCGAACAGCTGATTGCTAGTGAACTAGTGTGAATACAGGTCGTTAACCTACATTCGTACTGGCCTTGAATTTATAATGAGGCTCGCGGCACAGTCAAAAGAAGTGCCGGGCGCGCGACGTCAAGGCCACGCTTTAACTCATAAAAGTCTCATATTGTGAATTTTGCGCGGAGCGTTGCGTGCGTTGTGATCGCGTTGTATGCAATACATTGCGCGCTCAAAAATGGCAATATTTGATACCAATCATTTCTGACATACTAATAAATGAATTCAGTATTTTCACATAACACATTAAATGCAACCTTACCTCAAAGTTTTCATTAAGATGTCATTTACACCCTGTATTATACTGAGTACACTGAGTGGGAAGCTGGTGTCACAATTTGTAATAATTATTTTATACTTAAGTACTGATGATCTTAACAATGATTGCATCACTCGCATTGCTTAGATATGCCATATAAAGCGTTTATTGACTCTTGCAATACGCTTATCTCTCAAAGAAAGCATCTACTTATTCTTGATAAAGAATGTTTGTCTTTAATAGTGTTTAATTGTTAGGAATTTTGTCACGTTCTTGTATCACTTGATGAACCATTTTATTCTTTTAAACCGAGAAAAGTGACGGTTATCAAACTATTATTTTATTATTCTGTGAGATAATCTGATATCCTAAAATACGTAACCTCGCATTTACACATTCGCGCTCACGTCTGATCGTTAACGATAACGATAAGCTCAATCCTTTACAGTTTCTCTCCATATTTGTGTACTTTTGTACTTATGGTATACCTAGGTAACATTTGACCGCACTTTGGCCCATATGACGAATATTGGCGTAACAAATTATGTCACTTACAAGCGGACTAAAGTACCTATCAATCGTAGGTTGGTGGATCAATATATAACTTTGTTACATAACTGTGTATAACTTTGTTATATAAATTATACATACTTTGCATATAACTTTGTTGTATAACTGTTAGGTACATCATGCCTACTCAACTGACTAAATTAGTATGTAATTTGATCGATATAATTTTTCGTAATAAAGTTTTACGAGTTAACAGTTAACACACAACACAAACCCATAGTAAACACATTAACGGAAATGAAAACAAAACATAACCATACAAAAGCCCCAGGTTAATTTTAGACGTGCACATATGCATTGTGTTAGTAGCAACGCCACAATTAGTGTACCTAACTGACGTTATTCTGAAACACATTTGCCAGGAAAAAAAATAATAAAAAAATAGGGTATTTTTGACCCACCTCAGCGACAATGTTACAAATTTTTGCCTACTGACGAAGGGTTAAGTCTAGATAAATATTTAATACATAAGAGTTGAAAAATTAGATTTTACTTCTCATTTTTATAACACTTGGTATTGGTATATTAGACCATATTATGTATCTTTAATTACAAAAATGTATTAAAGAATAACGCAGTGAATTAGTGAAATAAAACATAAACTAAATAATTTAAAATAATCACCAAAAAATTGTCAATATCAATCTCTTCGCTATCGCCGCCTTGGACTACTTCCTGTTAAAACGTCGTAAATTGTTTAAATAATTGCTTAAAAATTTATATTACGCTTAAAGACCGAATTGGCGAAAAAACAGCTCGCAACAAATTGTGACATCTTCTAAAACATTCAAACACGTTATTAGTGTTATGGAACTTAAAAAATAAATAAATCGATCATGTGTGATCGTAATGTGCAAAGTCGTACTAACGCTACAGCAGCGTTCCAAACGGTTTATGATTTTTCTAAATTACCATACTTAGTGATCATATCCACGACAGTAAATTCTTATGGTAGTCTTTTTAAGTCCACAAGGCATTGGTCGTTCTTAATACGAATAACGTATTGTGGATTTTATAAAGATGCCAAAACACGTTGTGAGCTGTTTTTTCCTCAGTGAGCGAGTTTAGTCTTTGAACCTAAGTTGTATAAAAAACTTAAAAATAAAACATTTTTACTACATATACTTAGAGATATAATTGAGTGTAAATAAATTGACTGCAAATAATTATAATTTCTTCCATCAAACTAAAAGTGGTTCGTATTTCGATGGCTGGGCGCACATTGGCTACTAATGGCTCAGATTATTTTCTGTGACTATAATAACAACCCTTGAAAAACAATTTAATGGAATATCTATTAAGCGTTAGCTTAAATGCTTCCATTTGCATCCTTAAGCAATAGTAGCCAATGGGCGGCAATCTGAAGTATGGCTGGCATAAAAAAATGTTTTTTTTTTTTTTTAATTTAAATAGGATTAGTACGAGTACAATAAACAGAGACTTACCTCATACGTATTCACGCATTGCACCTCAGCTTGAGACGGCGACCCGTACAGTTTCAACTCTTGAAAAGCGCCCTGGACCACGAGGAGGGTTAAAACGCGAACCCAAACCCACTCCATACCGTCTGACAATTCATCGATCGTAATGTATCAAAGATTTCACTCAAAGCTTTTGGACTTGATTGTACTTGATGTTGTATGAGTATTTAAACGTTTTTTTAAGTTTTAACTTTTGATATTTAATATTAAGTATGTATATAGGCGTAATTATGAGTAAGTATATTGTCACAGAGTTTTTCTACTTAGCAAAATCTAAGGTTAAAATCTGTGCTTATAGTATGTACCTACTCTTGGAATTAGTCTAGTAAAACATTAAACACAGGTGAAGTTTAATTAACCCCCGACGCAGAAAACGACGGGGTGTTATAAGTTTGACGTGTCTGTGTGTGTGTGTGTTCCCCTGTGGCGCTCAAACGGGTGGACCGATTTGAATGTGGTTTTTTTTTTGTTTGAAAGGTGAATTAGTCGAGAGTGTTGTTAGCTATGTTTGAAGAAAATCGGTCCAAAATGGCCGCAGCTACAAAATGGCGGATTACATATTTTTTCACAACTCCCTTAATATGGGTATCAAATGAAAGGGCTTGACTAGTATAGAATAGCACTATTGCAAATCCAAGATGGCCGCTGCCACAAAATGGCGAATGTCGGGGGGTTTTTTAAATATTTAATTTATACTTGTTTATAAGTATAATAATAGTCGCGAGAAACAGCAATCTGAAACACTATTGTAACTTTTCAAGTTACGTTAACTGTGCGCGTAAATTCGCGTAAACGGTCATTTCGCATGGAGCTGTCAAACCGTGATGTTCTCCAAATAATTTTCCGCACGTATTTAACTTAATAACTTAATTACCTACGCACACTTTTCGTTATTATAAAAAGTTACACTCGCAATCAATTATTTAGTATATATATACTGAAAACATTATATATATAACGGTAAAAAAATAATTTCTTTTCCGCTCAGTGAAGCACATTAAGAATTTCACGCGAGTGCGTGTCAATCAGCGCGTGCGCGGCGATGCACTAACTCTAAAACCGACGTAAGTCAAGGGAACGCACTAACGACCAGTGTTAGTTGCTACCTGGACACCGTTTGGGGTCCTAATAAACGATCCAAGCTTAAGGGCTTCTTAAAACTGGTCGCAAATACCATTCCTGTTCGTTATTACTTACTGTCAAATCCGAGGATTGATAGCATTCCGAGATTAAGGAATGATTATGGATGCTCCTATTTAAACTGTATAATGCGTTTTTGACTTTAAAATAATAATGATATTAATATACCTAATGAAAAGAACGTATATATAGATATATAATACATGTATATGTAGTTTAATGATAACTTTTAACTTTTAAGAAAGTTATACCGCTATGACCAAAAAAACGATCTTTTTTAATTGATCATACGTACGAAACCCTAATAGAGCTGGACCCGACTCGCACTTAGCCTATTATTGTAAAGCTCCGTTCTTTTTATCTCTGATGAAAAATCAAAGTTATACTTTTAGCTTTTGTTTTAAAGTTTTTAAAATTCACAATTTATATCGACTAAATCCACATCAATAAATTCCATATCGCCAAAAACTCCCAATAACTCTTCACTTTTAGAATAATCTACAAAAAACCGGCGGCCCATCAATTTCATTTACATGTCGAACCCATTGTGAAAGGCATGAATATCACCGGGCGGACCTTCATAAATCATGTACGTGGTACAATTAGTATTATTTTTGCAAAATCATTTTACGGGCTCTTTATTTTATCGCGGGTCGAAGAGACCCCACTAGAAATATTTCATAACGGCACGAGCGCGTCAATAAAAGGGTTAAACCAGCTCCGCTACTGAAATTTTTCTATATTTGATTAATTAGATAGGTATTGAAAATACCTTTAAATTCTGCTACACCTTTAATTTACAATGGTTTATCTTCAGAACAACAAATTGGAGCCTTTATCGAGCAATAAAATGCCTTGCAGGCTACAGCGGTATTACATTTTTAACCCTTTTACAAACAACATAGTTTACACAGACTTTCATTTTTACTCTACCCGCGAATTCTTCCGCGTAAGATCTTTTTATTTTTCCGCAATTTAAAGGATATCAATTAATTTAGATATCAATTTTCGCATAATATTTTAATTAGTTTCCGCGAAAGTCGGCTAACCATTTCAAACATTAGCCCGGAGAGACAGTCTGATAAACAAAATAAAAAAACTGGCCAAGTGCGTGGTGGGCCACGCGCAGTGTAGGGTTCCGTAGTCACAATCCTTGAAAAACAGATATAACTCCTTATCCTGTGAACCCTACTTAGCCATGATAGTTTTCCTTTAAAATTGATTATTATATACTACTGCTGTGAATTTTTTCAAGTTCCTATATACTGCCATTTGGCTGATAGAGGGGGGGGGGGGGCGCACTTGGCTCTAATAAAAATAGGCACTTTAAAACATCTAATCATCAACAACGGATCTAGAAATTGAAAACGATACCTCACACTATGGGGTAGACAAGAAAAAAATATTCATCCCCAATTTACATGTAGGGGAGCTACCCTAAAAAAAATATTTATCAAAATTTTATTTCACCACTTTGTCGGCGTGATTAATATTTATACCCATGCCAAATTACAGATTTCTAGCACTAATAGTCTCTGAGATTAACCGAGGTCGGACGAACAGACAGACAGACGGACGGACATGCCGAAACTATAAGGGTTCCTTGTTTACTACGGAACCCTAAAAAGGTGTTTTTGTAACTTGTTATTAATTATTATTAACCGTGAGAGCTTTTATTAATTTTGAAATCTCCGACCACAGACCAGTCAAATAAAGACTGGTAATAGCAGGGCACCCACACTCACCACACATATGCGCTGGAATCACCTATTTAAATGCGCCGCCCACATTCGGTACCTCATTCCGTGAGCGGACGTCATTGTGTAAAGAAGTCCCTAAACAGGTGTTTTTCTGTCAAAGATGCCCTACTGTGTAGTCAAATGGTGTGGAAAATGTCCAGTCTTAATAAAGACGGAATTACATTTCACAGGTAAGCCCATATTCTTCAATTTAAGGATAATTATTATAATTTAAAATAGTACAGCAAAACACAAAATGCGAAAGCACTCCCGTTGAAGTCTTTTATCGCCATCTCTTTTTTCTCACGTTTATCTGCATAAGTCATTCTCGCTCCATGCTTATTAGAGATGGCGGTCTAATAAAAATATAATTTATCGATAAAATGCGAACATTGAAAGTGATCCCAATATTTTAATAATAATATTGACTGAACTCGACAGAACTCAACTGAACTCGACTGAACTCGACTGAACTCGACTGAACTCGACTGAACTCGACTGAAATCGACTGAACTCGACTGATTTCAACTGAACTCGACTGAACTCAACTGAACTCGACGGATTTCGACTGAACTCGACTGAACTCGACTGAAATCGACTGAACTCGACTGAAATCGACTGAACTCGACTGAACACGACTGAACACGACTGAACTCGACTGGACTCGACTGAACTCGACTGAACACGACTGAACACGACTGAACTCGACTGGACTCGACTTAACTCGACTGAACTTGACTGAACTCGACTTAACTCGACTTAACTCTACTAAGAGTTAAGTCGAGTGACTTAACTCGACTTAACTCGACTGAACTCGACTGAACTCGACTGAACTCGACTTAACTCGACTGAACTCGACTGAACTCGACTTAACTCGACTGAACTCGACTGAACTCGACTTAAGTCGACTGAATACGACTGAACTTGATTGAACTCGACTGAACTCGACTGAACTCGACTGAACTCGACTGAACTCGACTGAACTAGACTGAACTCGACTGAACTCGACTGAACTCGACTGAACTCGACTTAACTCGACTTAACTCGACAGAACTCGACTGAACTCGACTGAACTCGACTGAACTCGACTTAACTCGACTTAACTCGACTGAACTCGACTGAACTCGACTTAAGTCGACTGAACTCGACTGAACTCGACTGAAATCGACTGAACTCGACTGAACTCGACTGAACTCAACTTAACTCGACTTAACTCGACTGAACTCGACTGAACACGACTGAACTCGACTGAAATCGACTGAACTCGACTGAACTCGACTGAACTCGACTGAACCCGACTGAACTCGACTGAACTCGACTTAACTCGACTTAACTCGACTGAACTCGACCTAACTCGACTTAACTCGACTGAACTCGACTGAACTCGACTTAAGTCGACTGAATACGACTGAACTTGACTGAACTCGACTGAACTCGACTGAAATCGACTGAACTCGACTGAACTCGACTGAACTCAACTTAACTCGACTGAACTCGACTGAACACGACTGAACTCGACTGAACTCGACTGAATTCGACTGAACTCGACTGAACTCGACTTAACTCGACTTAACTCGACTGAACTCGACTTAACTCGACTGAACTCGACTTAACCCGACTGAACTCGACTGAACACGACTGAACTCGACTGAACTCGACTGAAATCGACTGAACTCGACTGAACTCGACTGAACTCAACTTAACTCGACTTAACTCGACTGAACTCGACTGAACCCGACTGAACTCGACTGAACTCGACTTAACTCGACTTAACTCGACTGAACTCGACTGAACTCGACTTAAGTCGACTGAATATGACTGAACTTGACTGAACTCGACTGAACTCGACTGAACTCGACTTAACTCTACTTAACTCGACTGAACTCGACTGAACTCGACTGAACTCGACTTTACTCGACTTAACTCGACTGAACTAACTCGACTGAACTCGACTTAACTCGACTTAACTCGACTGAACTCGACTTAAGTCGACTGAACTCGACTGAACTCGACTTAAGTCGACTGAACTCGACTGAACTCGACTTAAGTAGACTGAATACGACTGAACTCGACTGAACGAGTCGAGTTCAGTCGAATTTAGCCGAGTTAAGTCGAGTTAAGTCGAGTTCAGTCGAGTTCAGTCGTATTCAGTCGACTTAAGTCGAGTTCAGTCGAGTTCAGTCGACTTAAGTCGAGTTCAGTCGAGTTAAGTCGAGTTAAGTCGAGTTCAGTCGAGTTCAGTCGAGTTAAGTCGAGTTAAGTCGAGTTCAGTCGAGTTCAGTCGAGTTAAGTCGATTTCATTCGAGTTCAGTCGAGTTCAGTCGAGTTCAGTCGAGTTAAGTCGAGTTAAGTCGAGTTCAGTCGAGTTCAGTCGAGTTCAGTCGAGTTAAGTCGAGTTCAGTCGAGTTCAGTCGATTTCAGTCGATTTCAGTCGAGTTCAGTCGATTTCAGTCGAGTTCAGTCGAGTTCAGTCGAGTTCAGTCGATTTCAGTCGAGTTCAGTCGTGTTCAGTCGAGTTCAGTCGTGTTCAGTCGAGTTCAGTCGAGTTCAGTCGATTTCAGTTGAGTTCAATCGAGTTCAGTCGAGTTCAATCGTGTTCAGTCGAGTTCAGTCGATTTCAGTCGTGTTCAGTCGAGTTCAGTCGTGTTCAGTCGAGTTCAGTCGAGTTCAGTCGAGTTCAGTCGAGTCGAGTCGAGTTGAGTTGTTGTAGAGAGTGGATAAATTATATTAGTATGCATTCGTTGCTCTGCATACTAATTGTAATTTGAACCATACCTACCTATTAAAATATCGATAAATATTTGATAAAATTCACAGACGAGAGCGCCTCATTATCCTAAAACGGGTTTCAAAAAATAGAGATAGAGATAATATTAAATATTTAAATTTTGAATTTTTGTTTTATTTTTATCATATTATCAACTGAAATCATGTCGATAATGATACGTCGATAAAAAACGGTCGACGTCCAATTCCCATCACTAGTTGATTTAACTTGATTTTATGACTTTCGAGTCAACCAATCACAACAACGCGTTCTCCCCTGTCCCCCGCCAACATTTTACGATTTCGTTTTAATACTATTTCGTGTTAATGCGGACTCTGGAGCTCCTTTCTCTGTGTCTCCGACTGATTCTATAATTTTATTTATTTCTACTTTCGACTTAACGTAAATATTTTCTCGTTCAATTAATTAACTTCAAAGGTGACAATAAGTATCAGTTTCCATAAGTTTTAGTTTGTAAGCCGGTACCACCTAATAGAAGTTGATGCGGCGAGGTATAAACTCCTGGCTTTAGTTTGCAACTTTGTGCAACAAGAAGCGGGCTCTGACTGCGTTTATTAGTACATAATTAAATGTTTGAAGTTTTTGCTAACTTCTTAGTGCTAGTAGTTCTTACCGGATACCCCTGACAGTTCTCTTTCAGTAAAAGTTATACGTTTTTTTTTTCCCTTCGGAGGAGGAAAATCCTCATGGATACCGTCTGGCATGCCCGACTCCACAGCAGGTGTTGCGCAGTGACCTACGGACTAAAAACGTCCTCCACTCTTCGATATCTCCGCTCACGGCTTCCCGGTATTGCACGAGGCATTGCGTCAGGAAGGCAGCTGTTATTTTAGGATATCCTGTTTCTCTCCCATTCATCATCTTCTCGCGTTTTTATGATGTGCTTGCAGATCAACTTAGCGCACCTTTCCCATTCTTCCTCGCTCTTTAGCATTCTAGGTATAAGGTTTTTCGGATTTAATTTATCTTCTTTTCCATTTGCTAAGTTTCTCTCCTGTTCAAACACACGGCACTCAAATATCGCATGCTGCGGGGTATCCTCTTCTCCGCAGTATGAGCATTCGTCGCTTATAGCTTTTCCAATAGAATGTAGAAAAAGTTATACGTAATGTAATAAAATATTATGTAAGAATCGTTTTATTTATAACTGGCTGATGCCCGCGACTTCGTCTGTGGATTCATATATAAATCTCATACAAAATTTCCCCTATTTAACCCCCTTAGTGTAAAAGTGTGAAAATTTAGCTGCATAAATTTCATAAGGTAAAATTTAATAAAACAAAATAATTTTATTTTTCAAAATTTTAGTGCAGTTCATGCGCATAGCGGACGTATAACCCACCCTCGGCAGTGCAGCTGACGATTGTTTTTGTATCAAAAATGATTGAAACAATGATTTAAGAACATTTTTGTCCGGGATAAAATCACTCGGAGCAGATTGATTTTCAATCACCTTCACATGCTCTCACTCTTAACTCCACCACTGGTGCGGCAGCTGACGTTCGGAGCTGTTATGGATTAGGTCTGAACTATTAGGGACCTTTCAGATAGACCGGCGCGGAGAGCAGAGCAAATTTTAATCGCATTTAAAATAGAATCTTAAGACATTGAAATAAGCTTTATTTTTACATTTTATCTCTTTTATGATAAGAGGATGCTCGAGGATGCTCCCAATACGCTCTGTGTGAAATATAAAGAGTAGCCGCTCGGCTGCTCGTCGAGCCGGTCGGCTGCTCTATGCTTGTGCCCTTTCGCGCTCGAGCATCCGACCGGCTCCGTTCGCGTGCTCTTTCATGCTCACACAGCCGACCGTAGGCCGAATTGATTTGCCATCCGGCCCAAGAGCGTACGCTCGGCTCCGAACGCATCCGCGTGTCCGTTCACACAGACCGGCGCGGAGATCAGAGCAAACTTAAACGGCCGGTCTGTGTGAAAAAAGAAATGCTCTCCGATGCTCTCCGCGCCGGTCTATCTGAACGGTCCCTTATTGTTCTTTCCAGTCGGTATAAAATAACTTTTTCAACTGGACCTTTACCTCCCGTAATGGCATTGCTAGATCGCCGACGCAGCTACATCACAAACGTAGCAACGCCAGTGCGTGACCGTGGCATCGACGCACTGTCAGCAGAATTACATCACGTCGCCGCAGCTGAAGGCACGTGTCTCAAAATTAAGGCATTAACAGATTTTATTACCAGAGCGTAAGATCTTTTTTCGCGGTGTAATAGAGCGTGGTTCGACTCGCACTTGACCGATTTTATTTTGAACTCGCTGATGCTCGCGACTTCACTCACGTGGATTCATACAAATATCATACAAACATTCATCCCCACATTTAACTCACTTGGGGGTAGTTTTTTCAAACTTCCTTAAACTTGTAATCCTTTATTTTTAACCCCCGACGCAAAAACGACGGGGTGTTATAAGTTTGACGTGTCTGTGTGTGTGTGTGTGTGTGTGTTTGTGTGTGTGTGTGTGTGTGTGTGTGTGTGTGTGTGTGTGTGTGTGTGTGTGTGTGTGTCTGTCTGTTCCCCTGTGGCGCTCAAACGGGTGGACCGATTTGAATGCGGTTTTTTTTGTTTGAAAGGTGAATTAGTCGAGAGTGTTCTTAGCTATGTTTGATGAAAATCGGTCCAAGATGGCCGCCGCTACAAAATGGCGGATGATATATTTTTTCACAACTCCCTTGATATGGGTATCAAATGAAAGGGCTTGACTAGTAGAATAGCACTATTGCAAATTCAAGATGGCCGCCGCCACTAAATGGCGAATGTCGGGGGTTTTTTAAATTTTCAATTTACACTTGTTAACCAAAAACCTAAATACCAATTTTAACTATATAACTTGATAAATGACGTGAAAATGACGGACTCTCATACAAACCTTCATCCCCTATTTAACCAACTGAGGGTAGAATTTAAAAAAATCCTGAAATACGTATTTCTTTATTTTTAACCCACATTACAAATACCGGAAAGTCAGTCAGTCAGGACAAGGCTCTTTATATTAGAATGTATATGATAGAAAGATAGATTGGCTTCTCTACCTATGGCGAACCTGTAGCGTTTTACACCCGCGTTTTTGTTTAGTTAAACAAGTCTACTTTCCGAATAATTATGAGATGCAATAGATATTTCTATTTTATTCCAAAATGAACAGTGCCATCAAGAACGCCATAAATTAAAAACAATTGAGTCTTGAGATAGTAGTAATTCTTCTTCTTAAAGTGCCATCTTGTTTCGAAGGTCGGCGATCATTAAGGCAACTTGTACCTTCGATACCGCGGCTCTGAATAATGAACGGGTGCTTTTTCCAAACCAATGGCGTAGGTTTTTTAGTCAAGATTTTCTTCTTCTCCCCACACTTCGTTTTCCTTGGATCTTGCCCTGTATGATGAGTTGTAGTAGTTCATATTTTCGGTGTCTCAGTAATGTGATGACCTAATCACGCTAAGGGAGTGGTTTCCAAACAAACAAACCAAATCAAGTAACCTAAGCCCGCAGTTAGTTAGACGTGCTACAACTCGGTACATTCGATCTGCAGTAATTAAGCCGGCACGTCCGCGCCAGCGCTCTTTGACACAGCATAGTTCAATTGCAGAGGAGCTCCAACTAATTACCGAGCGTCTAGACCAACTTTCCAGTATCTAGTAGTTTAGTTCTCGTATTTTACACTGAATAAAATACAGCTTGATTCCCGGAACAGCTGTCAATGAAATCATTCCTATTAAGTTGCTAGTACCTAAGTAAGCTGTGATAGCCTAGTGGTTAGGACGACCGACTTCTAATCGGATAAATCGGTCGTGGGTTCGATCCCGGGGCACGCACCTCTAACTTTTCGGAGTTATGTGCGTTTTAAGTATTTAAATATCACTTGCTTTAACGGTGAAGGAAAACATCGTGAGGAAACCTGTATGCCTGAGAGTTCTCCATAACGTTCTCAAAGGTGTGTGAAGTCTGCCAATCCGCTTGGCCAGCGTGGTAGACTATGGCCAAGACCCTTCTCACTCTGTGAGGAGACCCGTGCTCTGTAGTGAGCCGGTAATGGGTTGATCATGACATGACCTAAGTAAGTATCTGGTGGGAGGCTTCAGCCAGAGAGATAGACTATATCACTAGATCTTGGAAAAGAACATAGTCTACTTTTTATCCCGAAAAACCAACGGTCACAAAACAAAATCCACGCGGACTAAGTCGCGGGCATTAGTATTGATATCATCGAATTAATGGATATACATATACCTACGACCTAATATAATAATCCATTAATTCAATGATATCAATACTAATTCTTGAGATATGTGTATATAAATCAACTGAACCAGCCACGTTCCCTTGTGTATGAATTTATCCCAAACACGCTTGTAAAGCCGTCTAATAATTACTCATGTTGTCATAGACCTAGCCCCTGGGCCGGTGAAGGCTGAAGCCGAATCGACGTGAGCAATACAAATGAGCTGTAAGACAGGGCGGGACGTGATAGATTACTGGGGATTGGACTTTACATCAGAGGTCTGCGGGAAAGGTTCTATGTAGCAAAGTATCAACTTATCTCTTGATTATGTTGCGTCTTCGTAAAAGTTTTTTTTATAGGAATAGCGGATAACCGAGCAAGCGGGTCACCTGATGTTAAGTGACTATCGCCGCCCATGAACATTAGCAGCACCTGAGGAACCACTAATGCGTTGCCGGCTTTTGAGGAAGGGGACTGGCTCTTCAGCTCGCTGCCGGAACACACGGATGCTTTGCGGCAGATTACGGCTGAAGTGTGGTCGCTAGCCAGGTGGATTCGGGGTAGAATCCTACCACAAAGCGGTGATACCATCCCGATTAAGTTGTGTGGTATCAGGCACAATGACCCATAAAGGGGACTGAGAGCGTCAGGGCCTCGTTAGCATATTGGCAGGGTGCACCGCGCGCAGGTTCACTTTGGCCACATAGGTGGAATTTGGGCCACTTACACCACGGGATAAAAGTAAAAGTAAGTTAAATATCTACAGCAGTAATAAAAGGAAAGTTAAAAGGCAGATAAAAGTACCTACGAGGTGATGCGCGCGATTTCATCTGCGCCGATTTAGGTATTGTACAAAATTTTGATGCAGTTAACGTGAAGCCTGCCTAGGTTATGCCTTTGAAGCCTTTTCATGATCCGGCGTCGGCTAAAACAGCTTCGCCGTTTTGCTATTCAATGCACATACATATTTATTATTGTACATTATACAATTATACATGGTTTCGTATGTATGTCTAACAATGGAACAAGTCCTACGTAACTAGATACGAAAAAAATCCATCAACTATAAAGAAACTACGGATTTTACCAAGTTATTATACAAAGAGTAATTCCAAGACAAGATTACAATAAAAGGTTATTGGCCAGCCCTTCAATCTGTAAACAGAAAAGACGAATGGAAGATTGTGAAGATCTTAATAAATTGGCTCTCAAGTAATATGGGTTTAATAATAATGGCTGGTACACATTGTTCCAGCTCTGCTATGTTTTCTGATATTCAGTGGTGTTATGAAGCAATGCCCGTTCAAAGAATTTCAAACTCCATAAGTCGCGTAAGGCAAGAACTTAGAGCAGGCATAATTGGCATCCTATTATTTGGCATCATAGAATAGCTTTTTATCATGTGAATCAAGAATGAGTCATTTCGAAGTTAGTTACTTTTGTTTATATACCATGCAACCATCCATATTGCACACTATAGTGTGGTATCATTAGCATTTTGGACAGACTGCAAGTTTCTCTACTTGCCCCACAAGATTTACACGCGTTAGGCTGGTTTTCGTGTTACGCTGATCGTCAGCGCTGACAGGCCAATATGCATGGTTGCTAACGATTCTACGTTTTAGAATAACGCCAATCACTCAGCGCTGATGCTCGTGAGGCTTAAAATAATGAAGGAACGAGTTGAGAAAGAGAGATGGGTTTTATGAAATTGCTATGCATTCAAACGCTGCGCTGTGTAGAATAAACACACTATCCAGTTCGTGCGTTATGTGTACCGGCCATAAACAATGGTCATTCCGCTAACAGAGTTATCGTTTTGCCTCAAAGACCTCCCGGTTTTATTCGCTTTCGATTGTACCAATATATTAGGATCCCCGGTCATTTGTTCCGCATAATAGTGATTTGGGGAAGGCTTGGAACGTGTTTCGAACCGAGATTATTGCATTTTTGTAGATTGCCAACCCCCAAATCTTGTACAATGTATGTTTTAGTACAATAAAAAGTCGTCCATGGAGGTAATTTGTTTTCTTAAATTGCTATATTGAGATTAGTTATAGTATTATTATACTTTCTTTGGTATTTTGCCCAAAGGCTTAGCCTGGCGATACAAAGAGGCAATAGCGCCAGTGTCTTGGGCGCTATGCCCATGAACGATCATTTGGACGGTGTTACATATGTTTTGTAAATATTATTTTAATTATGTTGTGTAAATATGTTATATTATGTAATACAAATACTTATACTTCAGAAGATATATTTATCAGGTAGATCTTCATGTATAATCTTTATAAATAAAAAAATTGAAGTGACCTTCGAACTTCGAAGTAACTGTAACTGAATAAATCACTACTAAGCTCGTTTTTAACCCCCGACGCAAAAACGACGGGGTGTTATAACACCCCGTCACACACACACACGTCAAACTTATAAGTTTGACGTGTCTGTGTGTGTGTGTGTGTGTGTGTGTGTGTGTGTGTGTCTGTCTGTTCCCCTGTAGCGCTCAAACGGGTGGACCGATTTGAATGCGGTTTTTTTGTTTGAAAGGTGAATTAGTCGATAGTGTTGTTAGCTATGTCTGATGAAAATCCATCCAAGATGGCCGCCGCTACAAAATGGCGGATTACATATTTTTTCACAACTCCCTTAATATGGGTATCAAATGAAAGGGCTTGACTAGTAGAATAGCACTATTGCAAATCCAAGCCGATTTGGCCGCCGCCAAAAAATAGCGAATGTCGGGTTTTTTAAATGTTTAATTTACACTAATTGTATAACCAAAACACAAGTTTTTAATTTTCGGCGATAAGTGTAACTTTTAAGAGCTAATTAATATATTTTTAGATGCTACACTTTTACTTACACGGTCTACAATTTGCGGTGCAGGCTGGCTGTACTTCTCCGCCGCGCCCAGTACGTGGACCTCATTATCCTCCTGATGCAACAGTCCTAGTGTGGACACAACAGCCAGTCCAACGCCAGCAAACACCAGTATAAACAGCAAGAACAGGCACAGTTTCGTTTTGATTGACACCACCATTGCCATTTCGGAGGCAGTTCACTGTTATTCGCGTTCTCAAGAGGATGTTATCACTAGTCCACAAACTTAATTTGTATTGTGCGTACTCGTGAGCTCTCGAAGAAGACTTTTTCTAATTTGTTAATGCTATTAAGTTTTTACGGTTATTTCTTGTAACTACTTATCTATGTACACTTCATTAATATAATTTTTTAAAAACATTACTACGGCATGTTACTTACTACTTAAAAAAATACGTCTTTAAGTTTCTGATTTCGAGGACTTAAGCGTTACACGCAGCGTTAGAAGACACCCTAACTTCCAAACAAGTGGGGGGGTTTTTTAGGAGGACAGACCCCTGTGGGGGATTTTTTTGGTGGACGGACGATCTCAAGCGAGTCGCCAGTAGTCGTTGGACGCAAGCGGCACAAGGTCATGTTCTGTGGCGATCCTTGCAAGAGATCTACAGGTATGTCCAGCAGTGGACCGCTTTCGGTTGAGACGATGGAAAGCCACAAAGCAATCCTAGTTCATATTTAACGAAAATAATTAATTTAATAATAATTTAGTGTGCAGAAAGCACGGGGTAAGCAGCTAGTGGCGCCATCTGTTATGTCTATCCGAAACTAACTAATATTTTAGTTTAGCCGCTCGGACGTCGCTTCTCAATTTTTTTCGTATATAAAATGTAGCCTATGTCACCCGGACCATAACAAAGAATTAACTGATACTACGGACGCTACGGTGGAACACACAGAATCTCATACAAAAATCGGACACAAACATACATACATACATACATAGACTGCTAAAATCATAACCCTTCCTTTTGGCTTTGCCGTAGTCGGGTAAAAAGTTGTGAGAACAATCAATGCAAAAAGACGACAAAATCCACAATACTTCGCTTTGACATGAGGAAGTGAGCCGTCGAACGTTTTGCACACAAAGCATTGCACAATGCGGGACCAGCGACATAGGAACTTTTTATTCGGATTCCGGGACTTGACAAAGTCGACAGGAAACAATGGCTGTGACATCGTCTGATAAGGGTTGAGCCTTAGCTTTGGCGGTCTTACTTTACACTTCTTTGTTTTTATCAGATCACGGTGGACAGTCAATGTAGGTAATTATGAATGTTTGTATGAAATAGATTTTCCCATGTAGCGTTGCCTGTAGGTAATATTATGCTGATAAATGGGACGTGACGTTCGTATCGTCTTCGCGCGTCCGCGTGTCATAGGCTATATTATGACGTCATGACAATTCCAATATGGCGGGTATGACGGAAAAAATATCAGCAAAAAAAAAACTAGGTAAGTAATTTGACAAAAAAATTTCGTTGTTTTTTTTTAGGTAATAAATGTAGGATTCCTTATGAACATAAGTACATAATACCGAAAATACATAAATTATAAAATAAAATACTCAGAATATATTTTCAATTTCAAAATAGTGTTTTAAAGTATACCTACTTAATACCTACCTACCTACCTAGGTACTTAATAATATTATGTGGTAAATCTTTTTAAAATTTCTGTTATTAATAAAATACTTTTCGAGATAGCCATTAATGCAACATTTAAAATTCATCTAGCATAAAAGTAAATAAGTACCTACTAACTACTTATTGCTACAAGCAAGGGCGTCGCCAGGTAGGGGCAGGGGGGGGCAGCTGCCCCCCCCTAGAGATTTGAGAAAATATAAATATGCTATAGTTTGAAAAGAAAATTGTAATTTTTTTAATAAGTATGTTGTTAGGACCACTACCAGTAGTCTCCAATTTTGCAGTTTCGGAAGTCGGAACACATCATGTGCTAACTTTGCTGCACTTGAAAAATATGACTGGCTTATTTACACTTTTCGCATACTATAATATCATCAACTTGCCCCCCCCCCCCCCCCCCCCCCCTTGGCCAGCGGCTGGCGACGCCCTTGGCTACACGAAACATTTTACACTCTACTGAGGTTTATTAAATTAACGCCTGAATAAATTGTAATAGCAAAATTTTATATTGATGTATTTTCTTTACGAAAAGCAAAAGCATAGAGATCCATTAAGATAATCTGATTTAAATCTCTTTCGTCTGTTACTTAAATGGAAATAATATTAGAACTTTAGAAGGATTCATTATGTGAAAGACCAAAGATACATAATAAGCAAGCCTAAAGTAGGAAAAGTTGCGGTTTATCATGACATTGTATGTTATCTTATCAAGATACCTTAATATTTTGAGTCCATGCATTCCTCTAAACATTTTGAGATATTAATAAAGTTTGACAGAGGTTTGCCTCACCGTAAAACTGTTCCAGGTAATTATAAATTTTCCTGCGAGGATAAAGCAATTCGACATCACATCATACACAAGTTTCGAATTTCAGAAATTCACAGGATTAGTCAAATTTGTGGTCACATTCAGGTGGGTTACTTTGGTGAGTTCGATTTATTTATTTTTAAATTATTTTTTAACCCCCGACGCAAAACGACGGGGTGTTATAAGTTTGACGTGTCTGTGTGTGTGTGTGTGTGTGTGTGTGTGTGTGTGTGTGTGTGTGTGTGTGTGTGTGTGTGTGTGTGTGTGTGTGTGTGTGTGTGTGTGTGTGTGTGTGTGTGTGTGTGTGTGTGTGTGTGTGTGTGTGTGTGTGTGTGTGTGTGTGTGTGTGTGTGTGTGTGTGTGTGTGTGTGTGTCTGTCTGTTCCCCTGTGGCGCTCAAACGGGTGGACCGATTTGAATGCGGTTTTTTTTGTTTGAAAGGTGAATTAGTCGAGAGTGTTGTTAGCTATGTTTGATGAAAATCGGTCCAAGACTGCCGCCGCTACAAAATGGCGGATTACATATTTTTTCACAACTCCCTTAATATGGGTATCAAATGAAAGGACTTGACTAGTAGAATAGCACTATTGCAAATTTAAGATGGCCGCCGCCACAAAATGGCGAATGTCGGGGGTTTTTTAAATTTTCAATTTATTATATTTACAGGAATTAAACTTTACTATAAATAGGTAAAACTATGGGCACATAAAGAAATAGACCGTACGTAGGTACGTACCTATTTAAGTTTCTACGTGTTAGTATAGTTGCTCAATAGTTCGATCTAGATTTCTAAAAAACATTTATTTTACACGTACTTACAATAATATGATAGTAATGTTAATCACAATACGTAAATCAGGACCGACGCAAGTTGCACACGAGTAGTACCTACCTATAATTTTTTATCTATACAATACATATAATAAAATCGTAGACTTGCCGTATCTGTACATTGCGGATCTTGCCTGTATCTGTACACTGTATCCCGTGCGGAGTTGGCTGCTCTCCCATCGGGCGCGTCCCCGGCTGGCGGATAGGGGATCTCCCTCACCAGATTTATCTGGCGGGTACTGGGGAAATAAAATACTCAGCGCGGACCAAAAGCAAGCACATCAAATCCAGGCAGCGTCTGTACTCGGAGCGAGCGGCTGTCTGGTCAGCGTCTGTCCCACATTGGGCGGCTGTTTTCCGGAAGATGTGTAGGAGGAAGAAGGAAGTACGGGAGAAACTAGAAAATGAAAGCACAACAAAAAGAGATACTACCCCAGGCGGGTTCCGGCGCTGATAGCGCCGGGGAATCCCGCCCCCTGACAGTCTCGGCTGACAGGGGCTGCCCCTCGTATTCTGGGGGGGGCAACGTTTTGCTGAATTTGGATACACCATTTGCTAGGTCTGGCCTGCTACAACGCACGCCACCTAAAACGACACAGGCAAGAACTCGGACTGAAACAGAACAAACTGAGACAGAAGACGGAGTGTCTACGGGAGATGAAGATGCACAATGCAGGGGATCATTTTATGCAAGCCCTCTCACCTTTTTCTCGCCGATGGCAGGCACGCCAAAGAATAGAGGAGATTGGAAACGGAAGAGGTCTCCGACAAGTAATAAAGAGACGGAAACATTGGAAGAAAAGGAAGACAGACTACTAAATAGCCTGTATGACAACATCGTCACGATAAATTCGCTCGTGGACAGGCAAGGGCCATATAAAAATACGGCGAACGAGGTCAAAATAAGACTGCGCGACCTGCAAAAACTGTCCGGACGGATTATGGATGTCCGAAGGATGAGATCTGAGGCGAAAAATGAAGAATCGGAGAGAACCCCAAAAAGGGCTAAGAGAGCCGTGGTTTTAGAAGAAAAGGGAACAAACACATCAACCGGAGCTGAAAATGAAGGTTTGGAATGGGACGATGACTTTGTTACGGAAACCGATTGGAAGGAAGTGAAAGCGAAAAACAAGCGGCGACGCCGCAAGGAGAAGAAGGATAAAGAAATCGAAGGAAGCTCTGAAATGGAAAAACCACCAAAGGAGAAAGAGAAAAAGCAGAAGAAAGAGATAACAGAAAAGATGAAGAGGAATTTGGAAAAACCACAGATACCGATTCGGAGAGATAAAAGAAACACGGGTAGAAAGCCTCCGGTGGCCAAGCCCGAAGCTCTGCTAGTGGAGGTGAAAGACCGTGACTATGCCAGCGTGCTAAAGGAGGTAAAATCGGGATTAGCAAGTGCACAAGTCGTATTCTCCAAGGTGAGGAAAACGAGAAAAGGCGACATACTTCTTGAGCTAGAGAAGGGGCAAGAGGAAGGAGTTTCACAAATAAAGGAGAAAGTGCGAGGAAACTGCCCAAGTTTAACTTTGAGAGCACTCAAAGAGTCAGCGGAAGTTATAATAAGGGGACTAGACCTTACAGTAGAAAAAGAGGAAGTAGAAGAAGTTCTGAAACAAAAAGTAAAGGACTTTCGAATTAAGAGTTTCTGGGAAAATAGCTATGGAAACAAGACAGCGGTGGTAGAGCTACCTAAGAATGAAGCCAAAAAACTGGTTGAGGAAAAGAAAATAAAAATAGGATGGATGAGAGTGCCGGTTGGGCTTATGGTGAAAAAGAAGAAATGTTACAGGTGTCTCGAGTACGGGCATATCTCAACGGGATGTCCAGGCCAGGATCGGAGCAAAAAATGCTATAACTGTGGCGATGAGGGACACAAGGCCAGAGACTGTCAGAAAGAGGCCTCATGTGCTATCTGCAAGGATAAAGGCCAGGACAGTACAAAACATAGAATGGGCTCCAAGAGTTGCCCGTCCTGGAAGGTAAAGGCACCCGGCAGAAGAATCGTAGATTCAAAAAACGCGGTGTAGGAGCAGGAAATGGAGCGGTAGGATCGCATATCAAGGTCTTACAAATAAACCTAGATAGAACGCGAGCCGCCCACGACCTGCTCGAAGTAACGGCAAAACATTATGAAATAGATATAGCTATTGTAGCAGAACCAAACAAGAAGATAGTTCAAGCCCAAGAATGGGTAACTGACCGGAGAGGCGATGCAACTATAGTTGTGTACAATAAACGGACCCAAATAAAGGAAGTTGCTCGGGGAGATGGTTTCATTGCGGTAAAACTGTCAGCGCTCACTTTATATAGTTGCTACTTCTCACCAAATTACAGCTTTGAAGAGTTTGAGCACGATGTAAACGAGCTCTTCGAAAGTATCATGTCACAACGTGGTGACATCCTAGTAGCCGGAGACTTTAACGCGGCGTCAAAAGTCTGGTCAAGTAAGGCAGAAAATGCTAGAGGTCGCCGTATCATGGAAATGCTTGCTAGTGCGGATATGGTAACGGTGAACGTGGGGGTTGCCCCGACATTCCAAAGAGGCGCAAAGAATTCCACGCCAGACATAACATTTGCAAGTTCAGGTCTGGCGCAGAGAATTACGGAATGGCAGGTCCTGGACGAGGATAGCCTTAGTGGTCACCGGTACATAAAATTCCACATATCCCAAGATGCATGGAAACTGCCAATGCAGCAGCCGGCAGGATGGAGACTGGATAAGTTAGACCAGAAGATACTGGAGAGCGCCCTTAAGGAAAAACAAAATGAGATCAGCACACCTGAGGAGCTAGTGTTGGAAACCACGAAGGCTTGCGACAGAGCAATGCCAAAAAAGGGCTGCCTAGGAAGGCGCCTGTTTACTGGTGGAATGCGACGGTAAAGCAAAAGAGGGATGAATGTACTAGACGCCGTAGAATATACACTCGGGAAAGGCGGAAAAAGGGTAAGGAATATTTGATGGAGAATTGCACCGGCGCAGAAAGTGTTCAACGGGTGAAAGAAGAGTATAAGATGGCGAAAAAGGCACTCCAACTTGCCATTACAAAGTCAAAGGCAGATAAGTGGAAAGTGCTTTGCGACGAAGTAGACCAGGATACGTGGGGACTGGGCTACAGAATCGTCACAAAAAAACTGCGACAAAACCCACCTTGTTTGGACATGGACCTCATAAAATCTGTGGTCAGAGTCTTATTCCCGTCTCATGGAAACTTCGGCCGGATTATGGCAAATGCCTCCGAAATGGTGGAAATAACGGACGACGAGATAAGGAAGGCAGCTGAAGGGCTTAAGCCAAAAAAGGCCCCAGGTCCCGATCTTTTGTGTCCGGAGATAGTTAAATTAGCAGTGCAGACTATACCCGAAAAAATCAAACAGGTAATGCAAATGTCCTTTGCCTCAGGAACATTTCCGGCC
Source organism: Melanargia galathea (assembly GCA_920104075.1). Lineage (NCBI taxonomy): Eukaryota > Metazoa > Arthropoda > Insecta > Lepidoptera > Nymphalidae > Melanargia > Melanargia galathea. Next base: position 14,432,396 of record OV049872.1, read on the forward strand.
GCCTGGAAGATAGCGAGTCTGGTCTTACTTAAGAAAGCCCAAAAACCAGCAGATGACCCAACGGGATACAGGCCAGTCTGCCTGCTTGGTTGTTATGGCAAGCTGATGGAGAGACTCCTTCTCAACAGGATTGAACAACTACTGCCAGACCACGGCGGCCTCTCTGATCATCAATATGGCTTTAGACAGGGTCGGTCGACGCTGATGGCTGTAAGAAGAGTTACGGAAACCGCCATGAAAGCAAGGCAAGGTACAAAGAAAACCAGAAAGCTATGTGCCCTGATCTGCCTTGACGTGAGAAACGCTTTCAACTCAGCTTCGTGGAGGGAGATTCTTTTAGAGATACGGAAGAGAGGTTTCCCAGGTTACATTCAAAACTTGCTTAGTAGCTACCTGGAGAACCGATTCATTGAAGTGAGAGATAGTAAGGGTTTGGAGGAGAGGATTCAAGTTAGTAGTGGAGTTCCACAAGGATCTATACTTGGCCCAACTCTGTGGAATATTCTATATGATGGCGTTTTTAAGCTAAAGCAGGAAGAAGGCATAGAACTGGTAGGGTTTGCCGATGATTTGGCACTTGTAGTCGTAGCCAAAACTGAAGCTACCCTCATGACACGGGCAAACACAGCACTCGACCGAATAAACACCTGGATGCAAGAAAGGCAGCTCGCCCTAGCGCCGGAAAAAACGGAAGCAATAGTGTTTAGTGGAAGGCGAAGGCTAGATCCTATTAATTTTTTGATTCAGGATGCTAGAGTGACACCAAAAGAGCACGTGAAATATTTGGGAATATGGCTTGACAAGAGTCTTAAATACAAAAAACATGTAGAAGAGGTAGCTAATAAAGCCCAGAAGCTGACAGAGGCACTATATAGACTTATGCCTACAAAAGGAGGGCCTAGAGCGAGCACGAGGAGGGTGTTGGCATCAGTGGCCCACTCGATTATTCTTTACGGGGCACCAATATTCAGTGAAGCTATGAAGGTGGAACTGTATAAAAAGAAATTAGAAGGAGTCCAAAGGCGACTTGCTATAGGTATTTGTGGAGCATATCGAACAGTTTCCACTGAAGCCGTGCTGGTGATAGCTGGGCTTGTACCTATAGCAAAACTGATAAAAGAACGTGCTAAGCTGTTCGATAGCAAGGAAAAAACACTCTTAGAAGTGCGAAAAGATACCTTGAAGGAGTGGGCAAAGGAATGGTCGGGAGCAGGCAAAGGGACCTGGACCAGAGAACTCATTACTGACTTGGAAAAATGGCACACGAGGAAGCATGGGGAAGTAGATCGCTGGCTGACACAAGCTCTCAGCGGCCACGGGGTGTTCAACACCTACCTCTTCGCAATAGGGAAAGCGCCTACGGAAAATTGCTACTTTTGCGGAGAGGAAGACACCCCGAGACACGCGATTTTTGAGTGTCCCGAGTGCGCGGATCTTAGAGAAGCAGCACAGGGAGCAAGTGACAGTGTCAACGCTCAAAATCTGGTAGCCTGTATGGTGTCAAGCGAGGATGAGTGGCACAGATACGGTCAGATGCTGAGGGCCATAATGATGAGAAGGGAAGAGAGAGAAAGACAAGAAAAAAAGGAGAGAGAGCAACCAGAGGGTCAGCATGAAGTAATGTGACACGGTTCCGTGCTGATCTCGCAGAGGAGGAGGTCGTTTAGTCCGTGCGAATCGGACACACCCTGTCTATAGACAGAAGTCCGTTAGGGATTTTTCCTCCTCCTAGAGAAAAAAAAAAAAAAAAAAAAAAAAAAAAAAATCTGTACATTGAAGATTTTTGAAAAATAATAACTGGGGGATGTTAGGGATACTTAAGGAATAGAACGTAAAAAAGCTATTTTTGAAATTTTTGTCTGTTTATCTGTTTGTCTGTATGTTTGTGCGCGCATCACGCAAAAACTACTGAATGGATTGAAACGAAACTTGGTAGGTACGATTAACGATTTAAGTTCATACTACGGAGTAACATATAAGATACTTTTTATCCCGAAATTCAGCACGGTTCCCTAGGCAGAGGGGATGAAAGTCAAAACGTGTATTTAGCTGTAATTCAATAACGCGTGGTCCGATTCATTATTTTTTTATTAGAAAGTAAATACTTTAAAGATTACCGACTAATCTCTAAAAGGCTGGATCGATTTTGATGGGACTTTCACTGGCGGATGTACATTTTGATCTATCTAAACATCCGCCAGTGAACTTTTAACAGTTTTTAGCATGATATGAGCTCAAAGGAGCTTAGGAAAAACAAAATGATTCCTACGGGATTTTTAAAAACCAATATATATCCACGCGAACGAAGTCGCGGGTGTCCGCTTGTATAGAATAAGACAAAAAATGTGTAAATGGCGCATAACTAGGTAAGTACTGTATCATTTTATAAAAGTCAGCTGTACTGATGTGATGTAATGAGTTGTTGATGGCTCGTCTTATGCGAGCTTTGAAATATCTCGCTCAGCCTAATGAGAGATTCAAATAAACTTGAACTCAAAATGAAATATAATATATTTCATTTTCTATATATATTATAGTCTTTCTATTTGTTTAAGTATTCAGTTTAAGAAAATTTCCTTGCACATGCATAGTTAGGCTTGGAAGATAATAATATAATTATTAAGTTATTAAAATTACATAGTCTAACAGAGTTCTACCTGGGGGTAGTTATTAAAACTGTGTATTCAATTCACAGCACCCCAACACGGATAAGGATATTATTAAGCCGGTCACAACGCTTGGGCGCCTGAAATTGGTTGTCGTGAAATTAATTTCGTTTACGGCCGCCCTTATCCGACTTTGATAATTCAGATGGGTTAATTTAACGGGAAATTAAAGTTGCTTACGCTAAAGGGTTGTGGTTAATTTGAGAATTTGCGTAAAGGTGTACTAAAGTGAGGAATACCTAACATTTTTACTAGCCATTTTCTGAGAATATGGAAGTAGAAGGACATCCACGGCTAGTTTCACATTAGGATTAATTTTATTACAGTTTGCGGTTGGCACCAAATTTAGGATAGATCGATCACAATTAACGAAAGTGAACTTATTCTTCTTCTGTGAAACTTGGCACGATTTAACTTCATAGTATGGAGTAACATATAAGATACTTTTTATCCCGAAATTCAGCAGGGTTCCCTTGGGAGAGGGGATGAAAGTTAAAATGTGTACTTAGCTGTAATTCATTCGCGTGGTCCTTTTCATTTCATTTGATTTCATTCATTCTTTTTTTGTTAGAAAGGGGATACTTTAAAGATTACCGGCTTATCTCTGAAAAGCTGGATCGATTTTGATTGGACTTTCTCTGGCGGATGTTTAGATTTTGATCTACCTAAACATCCGCCAGTGAAATTTTAACAGGTTTTAGCAAGGTATGAGCTCAAAGGAGCTTAGGAAAAACAAAATGATTCCCACGGGATTTTAAAAAACCAATATCCACGCGAACGAAGTCGCGGGTATCCGCTTGTACTTAATATAATAACAGGCCAGTTCTATAGACATACCTACCATTTAGAATAATTAGTTCACATCACAAAATTATAATGATAATTTTGGGGTTTGAAAGGAAAATATTGTATTATATATACCTACCTAAGGCCAAGTTTTGAAATATCCCAAAACCTAACGTAGTGACCTAACAATACATTCCAGTAATATTTACCACGTAGATACAGGTATTGAATATTGAATATGATAACCTTAAATGTGGCATATTGATAGACAATTATTATTATTGGCAACATCACCAAGCGAATTCCACTCCCGTTTATCACATTGCGTTAAGTAGTGACGCCCATAAATAACTCCATGATTTGGCACCATAATGATTTAAGTATATTAGTACGAAGTATTGTTTTGTTTTCACTTACTTCGAGTATGAAGTATTGTATTGCAAGGTACCTATGCGTTTCAAACCATGTAGTTTTAATTATACTAGCAGACCTGGCAGACGTCATGCTGCCCGGTGACATAACGACATCAACGCCACCTACAGAGACCCGGTGGGTTACCTGTACCTACCCGGTTATTGTGTTTTCGAACGATCCAGGAACCCATTGATAAAAATGAAAAATCTGATAAATTAAGAACCGCTCGACCGATTTTGTGCAAACTTCACATAAACCATCTACTAAATAGTCCCAACAAAGCCTAAACATTTGGTTTGGATAGGTGAGCCCGTTCTTGAGTTATAAACTTACAACGAAAAGTGGCATTGATTTTTATATATATAGATAGAAAGAGAAAGATAAAAGAAGATAAGTAACAGTAGATTTAAAATATAAATAGATCAAAAACAATAAACCATTAAAACCATTACTCTGATCAAGGTCCGACTCCATCGGAAGGCTCTATTAGGAAATCCAAACACAGTTGCCAGTTGTTTAGAATCGACTGTAGAAGATTCTGTTTACTCGCGTGAAATTGTTCTAGTCAAACTAGTAAGTCGACTAGAAACTTACTAGAACTTACCGTTACAAACTAAATGCTTCCACCAGAACTTTCAGAATTTATGAGTTTTGAATAAACCAAATGCTTAGTTTCTTACCGGCTTTTCTTGGAATTTAGGTACTTTACGAAACGGTCGTAGAGTATTGACTTGTCATAAAAGTCACAAGGTTGGCCTACATCTTTTTATTCCCGACGCGAAAACGACGGGTGTTATAAGTTTGACGTGTCTATGTGTGCGTATGTGTATCTGTCTGTTCCACCGTAGCGCTCAAACGGGTGAACCGATGAGAATGCGGTTTTTTTGTTTGAAAAGTGAATTAGTCGGGAGTGTTCTTAGCTATGTTTAATGAAAATCGGTCCAAGATGGCCGCCACCACAAAATGGCGGATTACATATTTTTTCACAACTCCCTCAATATGGGTATCAAATGAAAGGGCTTGATGAGTAGAATAGCACTATGTAAATCCAAGACGGCTGCCACCACAAAATGGCGAATGTCGGGGTTTATTTTAATTTTTAATTTTTACTTGTTAATATCGTAGAGACGATTAACAATCCGAAATAGGGACAGAATGGGAATGTAGTCTTTTAGAGGGTGTCAAGTGGCCTCGCACAACTTTCTGAAGTTGGAGGTGGATTTGGCGCAGTTCCATTGTGTTAAGTGGAACTTAACTCGAGTTGGGAGACCCACAAACACTTGATCTTGAACTTTGGATTTAACGAATGCGGAATTACGTAGTATTATTGTATTGCTGAAAGGACACGGAAGACCTTGGCTTGGCACCAATTAGACGCGACGTAGGTTGTTAAGGGCAAAGAAAATCCGGGAGATTGAAGTGCTACGATACTGGCTTGGACACCAAGGGAGGATGGGATAGGATTCTGTGATACAACAAAGGTAAAACTATTATCCGACTGTTTACTCTTACCGAGTTGGTACCACCGCGGATAAACGTTAATTTTTATACAGTGTGTCCCAAAAATTGTCACGTATACCTATAGGTATTTTCATCATCTCCATACATAGGCGGTCAAATATGTATGTAGATTAGGCCTCCCTTTGCTTCCACCGAAGTAGTAATAAATTAAAAATTAAAAAAACCCCCCGACATTCGCCATTTTGTGGCAGCGGCCATCTTGGATTTGCAATGGTGCTATTCTACTAGTCAAGCCATTTGATACCCATATTAAGGGAGTTGTGAAAAATATGTAATCCGCCATTTTGTAGCGGCGGCCATCTTGGACCGATTTTCTACAAGCATAGCTAACAACATTCTCGACTAATTCACCTTTCAAACAAAAAAACGCATTCAAATCGGTCCACAGGAGAACAGACAGACACACACACATACACACACACACACATGACACACACACAGACACGTCAAACTTATAACACCCCGTCGTTTTTGCGTCGGGGGTTAAAAATAGTGCATATTCAAAGATATATGTACCGCCTACTAGGTACCGTTATGAAAATAAGTACATCACCTTCAGGCTATTTCAAACATGACGATATATGACTATGATAATAATGATCATTTGTATATACCTACCTAATAATCTATTGTAATTAGTCAAGCGGTTAAAACATTAGAAGTAGAATAAACAACACAATGCTATAAATTAATTATGTGTATAAGTAAATACAAAACCGATAAATTCGATATTTGCATTAGCTTCAATTTATTGCAGCTAACAAGTTGGAATTTAACATGATTGCAAATATTAGATCATCTAAATGAAATCCAAATTAATGCTGTTTAGTGTTTACCTATTTAAATTAAGTGATGTGCTCGATGAGATGGTACTTCTATGCAATTTAAAATTGTATCGTCATAAATAGCCTGTGTGTGAAAAATCTTACGATTCCTTAGAGAGATACAATTTGAGCGCGAAGTTTGTACCTCCTGTTCTATAATATATCGCGTCTATACTTATAATTAACCAATACTTATGTAGGAATTATTCTTCTAAATTCGTAAGTTACCTGAAGCCAAAAACACCCTATTTTCCTACTACTGCATTTATCACTCTCTACTCAATAAACCAAAACACGTTAACACACGATACAAACACTCAAATCATAGTGACATCGCGGCGCGCGAAAATCCTCGAGTAAGATGTTGGCAACACATTCCTACCTAGCTTATTTTTATGCGCCTAAAGCAACTTAAGTTTTAATCTTCTATTATTATCAACGTTTTACTATAATATTTAATATCACTACACAGCGCACACAACTTGATATCGCGCAAAAACCGTGGAGAAAGATTTCGGGGCAACACTTCGGCCGCACACGGAGCAGCTACTAGTTACGAGTGGTGGAATCTGGCAGCATCAGCTGTTGCGGAGTCGATATCTCCGGCGACGTCTAGTCTGCGATGCTGACCTCGTTATCCGAGCGCCTACAGACTCGGAGGAACTGCGACGGATTTTATTTTCCTTAGGGGGAGCTTAATCCCGGGCAGCAGTCTTTTGTTATATACATTTAATTCTATACGATACATGAAGATGTACTTATCGCAACTATATTGTTATGTGTATAATTATGCCTGATTCGCACATAATATACTCGTAAGTGACGCATTAGTGCCGGCACAGGGCCGGTACAGTGAAAAATATTCTTTCATACATTCTCTATGAAAAGGCGTTCACACGTGTCCGTATCAGTGACGACGCAGTAGTTCAGTGTCAGTTCATAGAGAATGACATATTTTTCACTGTGCCGGAACTGCACCGGCCGCGGCACTGATGCTTCATTGACATGTGCGAATGGGCCTTTATAATGCCTCCTGATCGCAGTTCGGTCACGTCGGCCAATCTCAATCGAGGCGGAGATATTATAGTGCACGAATGTGTGCGCAAAACAGGTGCACTGTCTGTTCCTTCACACTCATAGTCCGCTGGGAAGTCAATGTGACATGATCGGAGAGAGATCTGGCGCAAGATGGCTTTACGTGCTCTCCTAGACAAGGAGGTTTATCTAACACCGCCAAATTGTTTCGACACAAGGCGACACAAGATCCTGTTTTGTGGCGATCCCTTCATCATCATCATCATCATGATCAACCCATTACGGGCTCACTACAGAGCACGGGTCTCCTCTGAGAGTGAGAAGGGTTTTGGCCATAGTCTACCACGCTGGCCAAGCGGATTGGCAAACTTCACACACCTTTGAGAACGTTATGGAGAACTCTCAGGCATGCAGGTTTTCTCACGATGTTTTCCTTCACCGTTAAAGCAAGTGATATTTAAATACTTAAAACGCACATAACTCCGAAAAGTTAGAGATGCGTGCCCGGGATCGAACCCACGACCTCCAATTGGAAGTCGGTCGTCCTAACCACTAGGCTATCACAGCTACAGCTGGCGATCGCTTGCAAGAGAGCAATGGAAGTCTACGGTTGACGGTTGAGACAAAGACGACGATTGTTATAAATGTAAAGAACTGTTTTCATGTCTAATTTTAATTGAAAAATATGCTCTTGTTTAACTTACAGAGTCTCAGACAGAAACAATATAATTAAAGCGATCCTAGAAGGCACGTACTCAGCTGTAACTTAGACAAACAACTCGGAAAGATTTCAACTTTGAACTTTTGAAGGATTTGTTGACGGAGCGGCAAAAGACTTCGACAGTTACAGAAAGTAATAAGTAGTTCAGAATTCAACGTCTGAATTTACGACTTGCGAGTTTTTATCGTGTTCTTATCGATCACTAGAAGTAGAGCTGTTTAATTAATTATCGAGAAGCTTTGTCAAACTAAGTAATCCTACTTAATTATTATTTGCTACTTTTTGTCATAAAACATTCTAATCCACACGAAAGAGTTAGGTTATGTTACATTTTTGTATTCGGCGAAAAATTATTTAGAGCTTGCAGTCTAATTCAGTCTAATAAAGTCTTTGCAGTCTTTGCAGTCTAATTAAGGAAGTGCCCTTATCTGGAAAGGGTATAGCAGTTTATTAAATCAAAACTCTCAATTGGTTTTATCCTGCATCGTACAAGGACTTTAAAACATTGTACGAGTTTGCTGGTAGGATGGTATAAAAAGCCTTATCCAAACCAAAGTTTAACTTGCCGGATAAGAGGGCTCTGCCCCGTGACCTCGTCCCGAGTCAGGACACGGGGTAGAACAAACCCTCTTATCCAAGAGAAGATATAAAACATCCCACTGAGGGACAACCCAAGGACCGCACCGTCTTCACGGTGCACGGTAGCAAACCATTCGAAGAGGGCAAACCCGCCCCGAACGGATTTCCCCACTTTCCATACGGGAAGTGTGAGAAGACCACTTTCTAAGTTTAACTTTTAGCGTGCGCGCCAAACCTAGAATTTTATTATTAATATACATCCCACTCGGAAATATTTCTCGTCTTTGCTTTCTTCTCTCTTGATATTCTTGCAATTATCAAATTTTCTCTTATATTAAAATTCAATCTTTCTACGGTCATGTACATTTTACCCTGCCTTAAAAATTTTCAAAAAACTTCTGTTGGCTTAGGTTAATCCAAAAAAAGCATTATTATTAAGTCCAAATTAGACGGTCTCCGTTCATCGTTCATTTTTGCGATGAACGATGCACGATACGATATTTGCTATGGCACAGTGCCTATGAACAATGAACGATCGGTGTTTAGACGGTTCATTTTCGATGATTCATCGATGAAGTCTCGAAAATGAAAGCAAAAATTCGGAAAAATAAACCTTAGACGGTTTGGGCTTTAGTTTCATCTTGGTGTTCATTTATTTTTGAATCTACCATAGCGTAAACAATTAGTAATGTCAAGTTATAAAAGTTCTATCGTTTTCCTATAAATTATTTTTAGCAGTAGATAGTAGCTTTTCAACGTTCCTCTGTCAATACTATACCGGAGCGGCGTCGCCCAGTCTGCGGACCCGACCTCGTTATCTCAAGCGCCTCACTGAGCCAGTTAGCCAGTCACTTGTAGGATCACCATGTTTGGAAAACTAGTTGTTGTTGGAAACTTAGGATACTCGTATCTACATACATACACGTACACGTAGGTACAGTGTGTCCGGGATCAAACTAGTGTAGCTTTTAGGGGCGTATTCTACAACTCATTACCACTCCAAAAATGCCACTTAACCTGCCCCACTAAGTCCAAAAGTAACTTACAGTCAAAATTTTTATGTTGTTTTGTTTCCTATCTCAAAAGCTATCCCGGAATAAATAAAATAAATAAAAATCAATGTTTGTCTGTATGTCCTCCATGTGCTGCTAAAGTATTAAACCGATTGTGGTTCTACATACGTCCGCTAATGTTCCTGGGTCTAAAAATCTACATATACAAAAATTTATGTCTGCATGTTCGTTCCCTATGCCGTTCTCAAATCACACTTTACGTATCGTATCATCGTATCATATACCTACCACCAAATAAAATTGCTTACGTAAACAAATTATCATAATTTTGTCAAATGATAATTATCCGAAATTATTATTGGAGGTGCGTAATTTTTATAAATCTGGAAGGGGTATAATGGTTCAGACATTTCAATCACTAATCGTCGTAAGCACTCCACTGTATTAGAGAAATAATTCATGCATAAAATTACAAAAAGAAAAGCTCAGCAACTTCTATACAATTTTAAATTTTGAAACAATCCATCAAATATTTGGTCACCCTACATTAAGATAAACCTTTTGCTCCATCCCCATTGAATTTATTACGTTAAAATACTTTAATTACCGCGAAAGTGTTGCTGTAAGCGATTTTTGAAATGGGATGGTAATTGGAATATAATTCGTGACTTTCATCTCCGATCGACGTTTGTTGGCGGTTCTAGCCTTAGGCTGTAATCACATTATTTTAACAGCATCCGTTCGCATTTAATTAAGTGGCTTACACACACTTATGCGCATTGTACCTAAGCATGTGTAAAGCATATTTATAGTCTACCTTTACGGGTCTTTACGGGTCGTTACAATATAATGATAAATAAGAACTGAACCAAAACATTTTAAATACATAAGTGTATCAAAAAATATAGTAACGTCGTTCACATTCAATATGAATAATAGAATTTATCGGCAAACGTGACAGATCCGATTATAACGTTACGACAAATATTACCTGTGGCTACACGATGGACGTAATGTTTTCCAAAATGGATTTAAATGCTTGAAAAATATAGAAAATATTATATTGGCTTACTCTAATACGAGTAAAGTAGCTAGGTGCCACTTTTTTATAGTTATAATAATGAGTAAAAAAAATTTATGAAGAACGTTGGTTGGACCGATAGGTTGAATATCGACACCTTAAAATATCGATATGTCCTGCCAATATAAATTGTATTTTTAATATATATAAGTAGATAGCTATTACACTACTCTTACAAAGAAAATCCTTATTTCTTTCTTTTTCTCTGGATTTGGAATCTAATCAATATTTAAAGATCCCTAAGAAAGTAATCCTATCGAGTGATAGCCTAGTGGTTAGGACGACCGACTTCTAATCGGAGGTCGTGGGTTCGATCCCGGGGCACGCACCTCTAACTTTTCGGAGTTATGTGCGTTTTTAAGTATTTAAATATCACTCGCTTTAACGGTGAAGGAAAACATCGTGAGGAAACCTGCATGCCTAAGAGTTCTCCATAACGTTCTCAAAGGTGTGTGAAGTTTGCCAATCCGCTTGGCCAGCGTGGTAGACTATGGCCAAAGCCCTTCTCACTCTGAGAGGAGACCCGTGCTCTGTAGTGAGCCGGTAATGGGTTGATCATGATGATGATGATGATGAAGAAAGTAATCCTATCACTTTCAATTTAAATATAATTTTTCAGAAAAGCAATCACATTTGACCTATTTGAAAGAAAAATCGGTCAGACATAGCGCGGTTATGTACAAGTACATGGTAGTCTTTGACCTTTTTTCCTCTCTTTTGGCAGAATAATAAATTCATAAGATAGGTCGCAATTGCCGGCGCTTGCCAAGCACTATTCAGTTTGTTCCATTACAAATATCAGAAGAATCCAGCGTCTGTCCGTTACGTAAAAAAGCTTTGGACAGCTGCAAAAACGGAACAGACTTCTGACACAGAATTATTAGAAAAACTTTAACTCACAAACATACCCCAATTTAATAAGTAGTATAAATAACAATTTCAATTGAAAGGTCGCGGTAAATAGGAAGACAGTAGTTACCCGTCTAGAGTCAGATTTTTAAAAATTCCGTGGGAACCCCTTTTTCTTGAGATAAACTGAGATAAAGAGTAGCCTCTGCTACTCTACAGATCCTTAACTCCACTTTATTCAAAATATCACGTCAATATGTAGCTCTGTTGTGACATGATTTGCGAGAAAACCAACAAATAAACACACTTTCGAATTTATAATATTAGTAAGGAATATTAATTACTGTTTTCGCTATGGTAATAAACGATAGTATGTACAATTTGCGCTGAAATTTCTAATACACTCTGAACACGTTGAAAAGTTTGATGCACAAAATGTAATGTCCATCCACATAATCCACGCGGACGAAGTTGTTGGTGTTAGCTACCAGCTCGTATCAGATAGTAAGAACAATAAAATTTTCAAAAATTCAATAAAAATAATGTCACGCACTCATTAAATTTTCACACTAATATTAAAAAGGCATCAAAAGTTTGTGTGTATGTGTATGTTTGTTACTCTGTAACGCCGCAATTACTGAACCAATTTGGCTGAAATTTTGAATGGAGATAGATTATACCCTGGCTTAATACATTGGTTACTTTTTATCCTGCAAAAATCCACAGTTCCCACGGGATTTTCTATCGATTTTCTATTCGAAATCTATAGCTATAGCTATAGGTAGATTACTATAGCAAAGTTCCTTGAAAGTAGGTATAAAGGTTGAAAAAGGAAGCGGGAACGGGAACCGGAAATCCCGGAACCGGAATTCCCTCGGGTATTGTGAAAAACTGAAATTCACGGGGGTGAAGCCGCGGGCAAAAGCTAGTGTTTAATTAATTATTAATTAATTAAAAAAAGCAGTGATAGCCTAGTGGTTAGGACGACCGACTTCTAATCGGAGGTCGTGAGTTCGATCTCGCTGCACGCACCTCTAACTTTTCGGAGTTATGTGCGTTTTAAGTATTTAAATATCACTTGCTTTAACGGTGAAGGAAAACATCGTGAGGAAACCTGCATGCCTGAGAGTTCTCCATAACGTTCTCAAAGGTGTGTGAAGTCTGCCAATCCGCTTGGCCAGCTTGGTAGACTATGGCCAAAACCCTTCTCACTCTGAGAGGAGACCCGTGCTCTGTAGTGAGCCGGTAATGGGTTGATCATGATGATGATGATGATGATGATATCGTGATTTGTCATTTGACTGTACTAATGAAGCATTAGTGACTCTAAGTGCGCCAGTTAGGCAATGAACTTCAACACGAATATAATAAACTAGTATGGCGCGTGGGTGCGCGGCCCGCTAAAGCGGACCGCGAGGTTTCGGTTTTGGGTATTTTGGTTTGAACAGCCTCCACCTATCTCTCCCATATTCCTAACCCTCGATCATTATCACTCTCCATATTTTTTCTCCGAATCATTTGTCAGAATGAGAGTTCTTCCATAAAAACAGATTTTGAAAAGGAACTGTATCAAAGTCTTGCATAGTTCCCATTTTGTATTCTCTTCAACATTCGCCATATATTTTGTATGGAAAAATAAATTTCGCCATCTTGTTTTTTTCTGTTCATCAAGTAAACCACGTCTTGATCATCTTTTGCCAAAAAACCACTCTTCCATCTTTTATACTCAGTGAGATAGACACCGACGAAATTTGTATGGCCACTATCTTGAATCCGCCATTTAGGATTTTTTTCAGCTCACTGCCAATTGGATGAGGTTTCGAGTGACTTTTGTTTGAGCACCTTACACCTATATTCAATACCCTGGCTGTGCTCGTCACCCGCCTCTGAAATCTTCAATCATCAGCTCTCTCCATATTTTTTCTCCACATAAATTTTTGTCTTCTATACGAAACCATCAATGAAAAAAATTATTTGTGTGGAAAAATAAATTCCGCCATATTGATTTTTTTCTGTTCATCAAGTAGATCTTTAGGTCTTGATCATATTTTTCCAAGAAACCACTCTTCCATCTTGTATACTTGGTAAGATAGACATCGACGAAATTTGTATAGCCGCCATCTTGAATCCGCCATTTTGGGGTTTTTTTCAGCTCAGTGCCAATTGGATGAGGTTTCAAGTAATTTTTGTTTGAGCACCTCCCACCTATCTACAATACCCTGCCCGGGCTGCTCAACCGTCTTCCAAACCCTCAATCATCATGTTTTCCCATATTTTTCTTTGAGAGTTCTCCAAAAAACCGGATCACAGCCTTGCATAGTTCACAACTTGTAGTCTTTTCAATATTCGCCGTACATTTTGTATGGAAAAATAAATTCCGCCATTTTGATTTTTTTTTCTATTCTTTGAGTAGACCTTCAGATCCTGATCATCTTTTGCCAAGAAATCACTCTTCCATCTTTTATACCCTCCGAGATGGAGACTGACGAAATTTGTATGGCGGCCATCTTTTTTTCGCCATTTTGAATTTTTTTTCAGCTGACTGCCAATTGGATGACGTTTCGAGTGACATTTGCTCGAGCACCCCCCACCTATCTTCAATACCTTAAGCGTGCCCGTCGCTCGTCTCTGAAATCCTCAATCATCAGCTCTCTCCATATTTTTCCTCGTAATGAATTTTTGTCCTCTATACGACACCATTATTGAAAAAAAAAATTTTCATACAAAATTGTTCAGGAGAGGTGATCAATCAGTCAGTCAGTCAGTCAGTCAGTGAATGAATCAGCACGAGCAGCTATATATATATTAAAAAAAACTGTTTAAAGCAAAAACCAAAGTTATTTAAAAATTAACAATCAGTTAATTTTCTCAATTAATTTTACCGGAACTTGCCCTGACACATTCCGTGCGTCTCGATATCCATAAATCGTTTTGTTAGTTGTCAAGTTGTCCAAACTTACAAATACATATTTTTATAAATACAAATATTTTTTTTCCAAAAGTTTATTCTATAATTACTTATGTAAGACTAAGAACATAATTAATTTTATCCACTTAACTCAACGCTATTTTATGTCTATTCAATAACCACAATGTTATGGCCACGTGCGTTTGTTTACATTGGCGCTACGTCACTCTACCTATACGTTACGCGGTGTCAATCTCAAGTAGTGACTTATCTGCGGAAGCACGTGCTCGCGGTACAACCGGCCGATCTAGACTGCTACCCCAGCTTCACACTTGGCAAATATACAAGGATAAAAGTCCAACCGGCAAGATCATAAAGCATCCATCCGAGAATTTAAACGAATATAAAGCGAGAAGTTTTTGAGCACGTAATTTTTGTCCCCAATCATCTACGTCACAATAAAAATGAAACGTGCCCGGACCTTATTATTACACTTGACAAAATTTATGCCTAATTAAGATCTATGAAGATATAAAAACATGGAACATAAAAAAGACAAATTAAACACGTAATTTGTCATACAGACACGGTCGATTTTAATAATGTGTTGCACAAAAACAGTAAAAAAAGATTTATTTGGAACATAAGAGGGCGTCTGAAATAAAACAAGAGTTGCCAATCTCTTTGGTCGTAAATTGAGTTGACGCCTTTGACCTTCTTAAGTTAATTATTGAGTTAACGTGGGTGGGTTGTAACTAGTGTTGCCAGGTCCGGTGTGCAGATTTCGGGACGTATGGTAAAAAATCGGGATATCGGTTTACAGTTCGGGACAACTCATCGCTTAAATGTGTGGTACTTATGTTGAATGCGTTGAATAGAATATGTTTTCATAATTTTTGATGACCTGGACCCTAAACAATCCCCTAATGATCCCTTAGGGTAAGACATCACCTAAATCAAAAACATCATTCATATCCTTTAAAATGTGTTGAAAACTAAATCGTTCTTAAGTGTAACCTACCTATAATTGGGATTAGGTGTCCCTTATTTATAAAAAATATATTATTAAAGAATTTCGATGAAAACGGCCATTACAAACCCAAAATCGGGACATTTAGCTTCCTAACCATAGGTAAATCATCGAGACATTCCGCGCAAATCGAAACTCCTGGCAATGCTGGTTACCACTTATATCACATAAGTTCGTGCACAGAGGGAAAAAGTAATTAGCTCCGTATCTATATGAGAAGCCTCGGGCTAAGCAATCTCGACTCGAGGAAAACTAACCATACGCACGACCACTGCCACATGGTTCAGACGCAGGCTCCTTTAAGCGACACTATCACCACCCACCACTACAGCCTTTTAACGTCCCACTACTGGGCATAAGCCTCCTCTCTCATAGGAGAGAGGGATTCAGTGCTTAGATCCGCCCAGCCGCTCTTGAGCCAACTGCAAAATTGCAGTTTGGTTGCATTTCTGTTGCAGCAGCTGCTGCTCTGCAGCTTATACAACTGCATCGCAACTGCCAATAGCAATCTTTAAGACGGTTGGCAATTGGCATGCAGTCGACGTGCTTTTGTTTTTTTTTTCGGATGGAGTTTGCTGATTAGGTTTAGGTGAGCATAGAAGCTCTGTCAGAGGGGCTTGGAGAAAATCAGGGGAACTCGAAGAAAATTGGGCGGAAAAGTCGATATGCAGTCGGCGTAGGTCTGATACAAAGGACTGGCAGTGAGTCGCCAGTTGCAACAACTGAAATATATGCCCAAGATCCAAATGGCCATTTTGCAGCCGGCGGGCAACTGCAAAGCAAATGCAGTGTGTGTAACTTATTGGATATCATATCCATAATTACTTTACTACGAAGTAGTATTAGGATTATATCAAAGTAATATAAAAAAGAGAGAGTAGGTAATTATGAAGATGCCAATTGGTAGGTACATATTATAAATTAACATTAATTCGTGTTCCGGAGTTCGAAATTCCTTTTACGAGTAGATTCTCTTGAAATGTGAAGATAAGGTATGTCAACAAGTCTGTGCCTTTGGTGTTTTCCTTGTTTATTCATCACGACTGATTAAATTTGTAACGTCTCGATCAAGATAGCAACGTTGATCGAAACTTTGCCAATTTCGAACTTTGAGTAAGGAACCAAATAATATAATAATATATTTATGTGAATTACTTAAGTTCAAAATTAAAATTATTCGAAATTCCTTGCTTTCTCGATAATAGGAATTTTTGATTAGACTTATTTTGATTTACCTAATAATGAGATTGCTAGTCCCGTACTGATATAAATTTTCCCCGATAGGATTATCCCGCACTTATGACCGTCCGGAGTCTACCCTTTAAACATTAAGAGCTATTAGACCTAATACTTACCTTATCTTACTTTATCTTAATATTACCATAACGTATATTGCGGTCAAGAAGTTGGCTATCTGGTGATGGTAAAACATTACAAGATGTAACTAAGGTAACTTTGTATGTAACCTATCTAGAAATGGCAAACCTAATTTTTTTTTTCAAACCTAATTTTTTTTTAATTCTAAATATTTTATTTTTTCTAAAATATACCACTGATCGTTCTTTCTCTTTAAATATACAGTTACAAGCAATTGAATGTGCAATGAGTTCGCTTAAAAATGCCTGAAGCTACATTTAGACTATGCAATGTGTTCATACGAGCGAGAATTTGAAAACTTGATGGTATGTGCATTTATGGCATGTGTTCGGTCCATTACCTCCGTTGTTATCCCATTGCATACTCGCGAAGTTTAAAAACAGATAATAAAAGAGTATAACAAAAGCTTCTCAATAATCTACAAGTATAAATTAAAAATAATCCCGACATTCGCCATTTTGTGTCGGCAGCCATCTTGGATTTGCAATAGTGCTATTTTACTAGTCAAGCCCTTTCATTTGATACCCATATTAAGGGAGTTGTGAAAAAATATGTAATCCGCCATTTTGTAGCGGTGGCCATCTTGGACCGATTTTCATCAAACATAGCTAACAACACTCTCGACTAATTCACCTTTCAAACAAAAAACCGCATTCAAATCGGTCCATCCGTTTGAGCGCTACAGGGGAACAGACACACACACACACAGACACGAAGTACATTTGTCGAGACGAAGCACGAGGCAGTTGAACTAAGTTTAGTGTAAGTTAATGTTTGAGTGTTTTGAAAACACAGCACTTAGATACACATTTATTGTGTAGGAACTCTATGGGAAATACGTTTCGAAGGTGAAAATTCGAAACCCTTCGATAAAGGTGGATTTTACCCAGCTATGGGGCCTGACTGTAAGTTTACAAATTTCAAGTTAAGAGCGTTGATGCGTTCTGCGCCATTTTAGCTCATTTTTAAGCTATTTCGACCCTTCATATGTTGTTAATCTATGCATTTACTTAAAAACTTATTTATACTACATTGTAGAAAATTTTGTGTTCTAGGGAATTGTAAGACAACATTTTGCAATTTATTGATAGTTTTTGTCTAATTGCCAAAATACCAAAAGCCTATTTATGAATTTTGGGATTCGTGGAATCTTTGACGTTCACTACGTCAAAAGTTACTTGTTCAATTCACACACAAAGATATATTTATGAAAGGAAATGCCATGAACTAAAGACGTGGAAGAAAACATTTTTTAATTTGGCGTTTTTTAGATCATAAAAATCCATGCAAAAGAATTTTAATTTCAGTAAATTATAGACATATAAAACCGTCATTTTAGTAGATTATTTTTTGCCATTTATAAGTAAAATTAAGTACATATAAAAGTTAACCATATTTGCAATAATATAAGTAAAAAAAATCTAAAATTAACTACTATTTGTTTCCATAAAATAACTTTGAAACAGACACCAAAACGCAGAAACAGGCAGTAGGAAATTGAACTAGGAAACTAGTATGAGCCGAGGCCTCTCCGCGAACGGACGTAACGCTTTTTGTCTCGGCAATTCTTATTGGATTACATGGAATATACGTAAAATTGTAGTGCGACTGTCACTATTCAATACTAGATATTTTTAATGCTTGCTATTTTTTCTTACAGATAGATGAAAACTTTTTACGTATTTTTAATAATTGTAATATATTATATTATAGTTATAGTTGAGGATTATAGTTGTAAATCAGTAATCCATACTATATAAAATTATAAATGCGAAAGTGTGTCTGTCTGTCTGCCGATTTTTATGTAATTAGGTACAGAGTTAGCTTACATCCTGGGGACGGATATAGGATAATTTTTAACCCCCGACGCAAAAACGACGGGGTGTAATAAGTTTCACGTGTCTGTGTGTGTGTGTGTGTGTGTGTGTCTGTCTGTCTGTTCCCCTGTAGCGCTCAAACGGGTGGACCGATTTGAATGCGGTTTTTTTTGTTTGAAAGGTGGATTAGTCGAGAGTGTTGTTAGCTATGTTTGATGAAAATCGATCCAAGATGGCCGCCGCTACAAAATGGCGGATTACATATTTTTCACAATTCCCTTAATATGGGTATCAAATGAAAGGTCTTGACTAGCAGAATAGCACTATGTAAATCCAACATGGCCGCCGCCACAAAATGGCGAATGTCGGGGGTTTTTTAAATTTTCAATTTATACTTGTTATCTCGAAAAATTAAAGAGTTCTCACGGAATTCTTAAAGGTCCGTCCATTTAACAAATTCGTTATACAAAATTTGGTAGGTACAGAGGTAGCTTGCGTCTCGAAAATTGACATAGTTCCCACAGGATTTTTAAAAACCTAAATCCACGCTGACGATCTCGCGGCCAACATAGTACATAATATTATGTGGAAAATGAACTAGAAAATAGCTATCGTATACAAAAACTATCGTCCGGTAACAACGGTTTTCAAACCATCCAGGAACCCATTGAAATATACACACAAAATATTATACAAATCAGTCCAGCCGTTTAGGAGGAGTTAGGTGACTAACATACGTACCAAAGAATTATATAGGTACGGTTGAGAGAGTTTACCGTATCGACGCGATGGGTTGTTTGACAGTTACGAATCCCTCGAACATTTTGTATGGGAAAATGTGTTTCCTCTTATTTTATTCTTTCGTCAATTTTCCAATGTTTTTAATAGTTATTATGCTATTCTGAACGGAGACAAATCAAAAACCATGAAAATCGCTCCAGCCGTTCTCGAGTTATAAGTGTTTGAACTAACACAACTTTGTTTTATATACATATATATAGATTTTATTAATTCTAATATTTTAAGGTACATTGCGTCATTACAATGAATAATTTCTAATTGCATTTTTGTATTAGCGGTATATTTAATGTTCATTTAGTATACCTACAATCTACATACAGAAAATGTATTTATTACCTGTTTTGAATTACTTTAGTAATAATTTTATTTTGTAAATATGTAAAAAGATAAATCCACGATTCCCTCAGGATTTGTAAAAAACCGAAATTCACACGGGCGAAGCCGCGGGCAAAATCTGGTATGTAATAAGTAAATTAACAAGATTTTGAATGAATCTGCATTTTTCTTCACTATCTTACCCTTACACGAGTACGGAGTAGGTATATAAAAAAATCAATATCAGAAGCTGTACCATATTCTCCAATTATAATTTTTATGTACTGGTCTACTCTATAAGGTCTTTTTCAAGCATTATACATTAATTATGCCTGCTATATAAAATTAAAAATCTACGAACTAAAAACTTAGGTATAGGTGCCTAAGAATATTGAAAAAATAAATAGCCCGTTTGAAAATGGTAAAAAAATCAAAACGGTTTGTTACACTACACTGCATTTGGAGCGGCGCGTTGATTCACGTAAACAAAGAATCCCAGGTAAATGCCTAAACTTGCGAAGCGGGTCCGTGCGTCAACGCTCTTAATATCATTAAATCCAACATAATATTATGTTACCCGAAGCTAAGTTACTGTACAACTTATCTGTTGCAATCTGGGGTATAAGTTTAGGGTTGCCAATGTTAATTAATTAGAAACACCAAAAAGTTACTCGTACCTTTGATATATCGTTGTTATTGTATGTCTATTTTTGAAAAAAAAATCCCGGAAAAATCCCTTAGTTGATATGACTGTAACCCTCTTAACTTGCAATCTGTATCAATCGATAGAGCTGGTTAAGCTATGTACGTTGAACTTAACTAACTGGCTTGCTTTCTATAAGAGAGAGAGAGAGAAAGAGAGAGAGAGAGAGAGAGAGAGAGAGACAGAGAAACACGCGCACGCCGCACGGCTTACAATTATAACAAAGAGTGTCGTTACAACTTTTTCTCTTAATTTTTTCCATCTAGCTCCCTTTTGCAACGCGCGATAAGGAACTTCGTTCCAACTTCCAATACTCTGATAGTAATGGTTAACTTAAAAGAGTGGTAACTGTTCTAAACCGGAGGCACCTGATTATCCTTAACCGGTTGCATAGTTCAGATGGTATTAAGACTTGCACCCTGTCAGTCTGTCCGCTTGATTTTGAATAATGAGCAGAGCTTGGGAATAACATTCGAGGGTGACGAGAGGCTGGCAACCCTAATGCAACATAAACTGAAAGATGTGTTATTCTTATGCAAACGGCGACCTGGTTACTGAAGTTCCCAAAAGTTTACTTGAACAACTATACGATAGTCAGTTACTAGTGGAAGTTGGAAAAACAAACTGAGCTTGAGCTATCTCACAAAGTTGGGATGATAAGTGACGTTGTTTATTCCGTACTTGACGACGACACTATACCTTTTATGTATGTAATTATTTTTTATTTATACCTATAACTGCATTATTGGTGTAGAGGTTAGCTTGTTAGGCTGCGGATTATGCGGTCCTGGATTCGAGTTTTGGGTCGAGCCAACAAAAAAAGAACCGATCCAGAAGACATATTTGTATAATCTGTGAATTATGCACACCCTGCAACTGCCTCGTTGGTCTAGTGCAGTAGTCCCCAAAGTGGTCCAGGTAGACCCCCAAGGGTCCACGGGAGACTCGACGGGGGTCTACGTTGGCGTGACAAGAAAATGGGGGTTCACAAGTCGTAAGCGGGGATCCACGAAAATTTATCTGGTTTCGATAGTGAAGATCTAAAATAATTGCTTGACTTCACCAAACAATGTAGGTGGATAATATTTTAAGAAGCGTAGCAACTGTTACTTGTAAAAACTTGTACGTATATTCCATATTCAGTACTTAACTTTACTTTACAGAACTTTACTTTTTTGACATCCACTCACTGGACAATCAATAATCAATTCTCACTTTTTTATCGAAAACTATTATTATTCGTATAGTTGAAAATCGGTAAGATCTAATCTTCACATTTTTGTCGAGTTTTGGGAATATGGTAGAAATGTAGCTGCAGGGGGTCAACCGGAACTAGCAAAATTTTGAAAGTGGTCTATGAGAAAAGAAGTTTGGGATCCTCTGGTCTAGTGGTTAGCATATTCGACTGCAGATCACGAGGTCTCGGGTTCGATTCCCGGGTCGGGCTAATAACACTAATATTATAAAGGCGACAGTTTGTGTGCGTATGTGTGTAGGTATGTATGTTTGTTACTCTTTAACGCCGCAACTACCGAACCGATTTGGTTGAAATTTTGAATGGAAATGGAGAATCGGATAATGGAAATTATGCCCTGACTTAACACAGATGCCAATTTTTATCCTGGTAAAAGTGTTCCTGTGGGACTTAAATACATATTGACTTCCAAAAACGCGATAGATGGCGCTGAATGTTCTTAGGTACATCACGTTTACATAACATATTATTGCAATAGTTTACTGTCGTTGCATGTATTTATCCTGGAAAAATGCACAGTTCCCACGGGATTATGAAAAAAAACCGAAATCTATAGTAAGCTATATGTAGATTACTATAGCAAACTTCCTTGAAAGTAGGTATAAAGGTTAGAAAAGGGAGCGAGAACGGGAACCGGAAATCCACGATTCTCTCGGGATTTGCGAAAAACCGAAATTCACGCGGGTGAAGCCGCGGGCAAAAGCTAGTAATAGTATTGGGTTTTCTGCCAAGAAATTCTTAGTGCCAACCGAAGTTGGAAGTTGGCGGTGTTACACCCCCGTGCCTCGGAGAGCACGCTAAGGAGTCGGTCCCGGTTATTATCACTATCATGTGACAACTGACAATAGTCGTTAAAGCCCGCCAACCTGCATTGGAGCACCGTGGCGGGTCTAAGCTCTAAATTCTCTCTTATGACAGAGGAGGCCTGTGCCCAGTAGTGGGATGTTAAAAGGGCTGTAGTGGACGCACACCCTTATCGTGCAGGTCGGTTTCATAGACATAAAAGCTAATAATAATGTTTAGACTCAAAAAACAACTTATAAACTGTAAATAAAAACACCTTTTTATTCAAACATAATTTTAAGATAAGTTTTGATAAATCATGGCCAACCGTATAAAGTTAGTGCATAAAATATGTAAAATCTTAAAGTGACTAACTTAACCTATACTAAGAATTGATTAGATACGGTAGCAGTAACAAAATAGCCAATTAATATTTTCTGCTAACCCACTTTATGAAAATAAGACGAAATTAATATTAAATGAAATCTCTTTCTAAAGAAAATTTCCTCTTTGGGAAGCGAGTTTATAATTTAATATTTAAGTACTATGAATTAGAATATTAATAATGAATGAAATCTATACTTATTTACATTTTGTGCAAAATTATGAGTGGGTTATTTTAACCCGATAGTTATCTTACATGGCAGTGATCATGGATGATAAAATTATGACTCTTTTTTCTTTGACGAAGATCAAAACTAAGATATTATGATTCTTATTAAAATAATATAGTACGATTTTAACATAATGGCAAAATATTTTTTTTCGTCGCTGCGTCAGTGTTGATAACTAGACCGTGCGTAGAATAAGCATTGAAGTGTGGGAGTTCTTTCTACATACATACATACATACATACATACATACATACATACATACATACATACACACATACATACATACATACATACATACATACATACATACGTACATACATACAGATGAAAAAAAAAATTGAACAAAATTAATTTATATCTATACTAATAAATAAAATTGAAGTGTCTGTCTGTAATATCGAAATAACTACCTCATATTAAGCTCATATGGTTATTTGAACGCTACCATAACCGAATCACACGTTTTTAAAATTTTTGTCTGTCTGTCTGTCTGTCTGTCTGTCTGTCTGTCTGTCTGTCTGTCTGTCTGTTTGAACGGGCTAATCTTCGGAACGGCTGAACCGATTTTGACGGGACCTTCACATACAAGTAGAGAATTAACCAGGGAGTAACATAGGCTACTTTTTTAACCGACTTTCAAAAAAGGAGGAGTTGTGTTTTTCTACCTATGTACACCGATATCTCCGAGACTTCTAAACCGATTTACGTAATTTTTTTTTAATCGATAGAGAAACAATGCGACCCTGTTCTGTAAAAAATTTGGATTCCAACTCCTCAATCCTGATGCTGTAGGGGACCTAATCCCCAAAACTAATGGGTTTTAGAAACTTTCGCTTATTTAAATTGATATTAGGGGTACCAATTAAAGACTTTATCGTTGAATGAAATCGAGTAGGTACATATCCAACTCCTCAACCCTGATGCTGTAAGGAATTGTATTCCGAAATCGTGGGGATCCCACAGGATTTTTCCGTTTTGGGGATGGGTTTCTACAGATAAGCTACTTTTTGTTCTGGAAAATCAAAAGTTCCCACGGAATTTTTAAAAACCTAAACCCACACGGGCGAAGCCGTGGGCATCTTCTAGTCTATATATAAAAATGAATCCCTATTTTCGAGAACGCGAGAACGGCTGGACTGATTTTGAGGGGTAAAAAAGTAGTCTAAAACCTGGAGAAGGATATAGGATACTTTTTATTCCGGAAAATAATAGAGTACCTGAGGGATTCTTAAAAATGCAGACGAAGTCGCGGGCATCAGCTAGTAATAATATAATTTAGAGTCTAACCGCGCTGCAACCTCGGGCGCAAATTGCGCAGGAAGTCCGCTGCAGCGAAAATACAGACATTACCGATGGGCGGTGTAATCTTATCTAGTTAGAGGTTGTTAATACCGAGAACAGGAGATCTGGGGGGGTTATGCCAAGTTTGCACACCTCGACAATGCTACTAGATTTCGAATATCGAAAAACTACAAAATCAGAACATAATTTAAATAAATTAAAAATTTAAAAAACCCCCGACATTCGCAATTTTGTGGCGGCAGCCATCTTGAATTTGCATAGTGCTATTCTACTAGTCAAGCCCTTTCATTTGATACCCATATTAAGGGAGTTGTGAAAAATATTTAATCCGCCATTTTGTAGTGGTGGCTATCTTGGATCGATTTTCATCAAACATAACTAACAACGCTCTCGACTAATTCACCTTTCAAACAAAAAAAAACCGCATTCAAATCGGTCCACCCGTTTGAGGGCTACAGGGGAACAGACAGGCACACACACACACACACACACAGACACGTCAAACTTATAACACCCCGTCGTTTTTGCGTCAGGGGTTAAAAATGGAACCAAAGCCTCTTATTATAAAGTTCGTTCATTTAGTATATCCAATTTTTAATTTGTGAAATTTCTGCTTGGGGCGCTCGCTGACTGTATGTATGGAACTCAAACCTTAAAACACGTCTGTTTAGGTCCATTCCATTCAGTATGCTTTGTCTCACTTTGCACAGCTCGAAAACTTCACTAAATATTACAGATCGAAACATAATGACTTCAGAGTAAAATTGACCTAAACTGGCTTATTAAACCAATGCTGAATGTATTGGTGAACTCAAACCTTAAGGTTTGAGGTCGCCAATATATTCAGCATTCGTTTACAGCCAGCTCTCTAAGCAGAAATGTTGTAAAATAAATATTCGAAGTATTGAATTACGACTTTAAAATAAGAGTATTTAAGCTTCATTTTGCATAACATATTACAGTTTTTTGATACGTAGTATTCGGTAAAATTTTGGAGGTGCGCAAATTCAAAATAACTACTTATACTGAGTCAGTAGTCACTGTGTTTCGATACTCGAGTTCGATCAACGTTGCTGTAATGTGCAAACCCTGCATAACCCCTCTGGTTAAGTGAGAGCAATACCAACGATTTTTTTTATTACTCAGGAACTTTAAACTGCATATAGCGACGTGACTATTTACGCGCTCTTTTGTATTAAGTCAATTCTTTTAAAAAATTTACAGGATCAATTTACCATGTAGGACGCCTTGCTATCTAAAACTCTATATTTTCTAATGCCAAGTATCCACTAGCAATAAAACTTGGAGAAGTTAACTCTGGCAAGTCATTTCCACAGTGTAAACACTCAAGTCAATTTCTACAACTTCTACTGAGTTTGATATTGCAAAAAAATTGTGGAAGTTATTTGCCAGTGGTCACTCGACTAAGGCACGGTTAAATAGAACTGGAAATTTGCCGAAACATGATGCGGATTGCTAAGGACCCATTGGATGATAGGTTATGCACATCGAACTATTACGCTTAGAATGGAAGTTTCTAACAAATTTCCCCTCGAAACGTAAGCTATAAACCAACCCATGTGTGCCCTGTAATTACATTTGCCGACACGCACACAAGCGCATACCTTGTAGTACCTTGAGCACTGACGCGACGATAGCCTTTTAGGCTTGCTAAAAACGGCTTATCGCCGCGTCGGACTGCCTTTCTTTACCTATTTATTCTAAGGTTATGCATGAGAGTTTAATGACAGATGGAGTAGAAAATATCGCATTTTTTATCATTTAAACATCAGTCATGCATACATTATGTCCATATAATCGGTCGGTAATAATAATTATCGGTCAGTAGTAAAGTGACTGGTAAAACTGACAGCAAATCTGTGCCTGCTGTAATGTGGTGAAACTGACTGCAAAACTGTGTTTTCCGACAGTTTTGCCAGAGTAATGACTCTGGCAAACTAGAGAACTGCTGTGTTTGACCTAAGGACGCAACATAATATTGTGTTATCCATGACATTTCACTGCCCTGTGGCAGTGAAATGTCATGATGGATAACACAATATTATGTTGCGTCCTTAGGTTGATTTGACCTGTTCAATTATAGTTGTCAGGATTGAGAATGCAATATTTGGGAGACACTTTTTAGCATCTGTTTATTTATCATAGAAAGAACTTGGTACCACAAAAATATTTATAAAAATGTATTTTTTATGAGCACGCACCTCCATGAATAGATTGTAACTTCCCAACAAAACCGCTAACAAGTCTGTTTTTCTTAGTTCTCGTTTCCTGTCAGAAGTTCAGTCTCGCCAGCCCCCGGGCTCACATTTGCACATCACATCTTTGAGTTTATCTGCGCGAGTGTATCTGGTAAATAATTTTTTTTTCAATTGCCATCTGCGATCCGTCTTAAATCAGTAGCTAAACAGAAGAGTTCTTTTAAACGACGAGGGAGAAATGAGTGAGAAAGTCACGAAACTGAAGTGGCAAAGAGGAGGCACAAAGAACCGATAGACGTTGAGGTCCCAGGGTGTGAGGAGTATGAGGAGGAGTGAGGAGGAGTGAGGAGGACTTAGGACTGAGGAGGAGTGAGGAGTGAAGACTTCGCATGGTTACCACCCTACTGGCAAAGCCGTGCTGCCAAGCTATTTAGCGTTCCGGTACGATGCCGTGCAGAAACGATCACCAGATAATACCTACGTACGGTATCTCTAAGACAGCAAAATTAATTGTTTATCGAACATTCCTGAACTGAATCTCTAATCATGTTTCAAGTTTTAACTTTGTAACGAAGCCAGCGCTGAGTTTGTTTTTCTCCAGTTCTCACGCTAACCAAGTTGAGGTGAAGTTTGCGAACTTCGATAAGATCGCGTTTGCATATCACATCCTTAAGTTTCCAGGGTCATTCCTAAACTGCATCGGATAAATTCACTTCCATTAAATTTCGTGTAACTCAATTGAAATCCGATTTGGACATAGAAGTTGGTTTAGCAAAAAAAAATCTGTTTTACGAATTGATGAACACTTCACACTTTACTACATATTGGATTAAGTAGAGCTTCAGTCTAGATTTTGAATCAGATAGGTTATTTATTAATTCCGACCGTAATAAAACGTTGAATTTTCGGCTTATTGAAGTGAAGTTTATTTGGACCTTTGGATGCTTGGGACGGGAGCCGAAATGGCAAGAGTTGATCACGATATCTGTCTTTTTAACCCCCAACGCAAAATTGACGGGGTGTTATAAGTTTGACCTGTCTGTATGTGCAGTGTGTGTAGTGTATCTGTCTGTCTACTCGACTGAAGCGCTCAAACGGATGAACCGATTTGAATGTGTTTTTTTTTGTTTGGAAGGTGAATTAGTCGAGATTGTTCTCAGCCATGTTTGATGAAAATCAGTCCAAGATGGCCGCCGCCACGAAATGGCGAATATCGGGGGTTTATAAATTTTTAATTTATATTTGTTTATTGTGAAGATGCAAAAAAAAGAAAATTACATTATCTTAGACCTATTAAGTTATAGTGCTCATTCTTTCAGACCTAGATAACAAGGATAATCTTTTCCCGGCTCGAGAAATAGAGAAAATTTCCCATTCAGAATCATGCTAAGTAAAATTTTTCTCTCTCTGTCTGTCCTAGATTTTACACAGTGGGAAGGTTTTAAAAGCGACGCTTTTAAATTAATATGCTTCGCTTGACGCTGAACCAGTGAATATTCAGTTCATATGGATTGTTACTTCGTTGTTGTTACGTTCTAAGAGCTAGTAGCTGAAATGTGTTAGAGATTATTACATAGTTCTTTAAATTTATTATTACTTAAAAGAAAAAAACTAGTACTAAATTTTAGTTCGCAAGTAAGCACTCTAAAATAAATTAATAAGTCTAGTAATAGTAGATATCTTTTCTATAAATTGCCTTGTCGAAAATGATAGCTTTATTTTTCGTCTTGTCAATTTAGTTTAGTTTAAGTACGAGATTTTGTTCGCATAAATATCGCATAAAATGTCGATAATTTTGTTTAATTATTTAAAATACGGAAATTAATGTTAAAATATTTGTAAAAGATAGAGCAATAGGTTGCTTCTGTTAATGAGTTGTTTTTTCAATAGAATATAAATACATTCGCCTTAGAGATTAAATATGTAGGTAGGTTAGGTTAGTACCTTTTCTACTGTAATATTAATAGGAAGCAAAACAGCCCCAGGCTTACCTTTGTTCGAGAAATTATTCATTTTCTTGTAATATTATCATAATCTATAAGGTATTTGAGTTAATCCTAAATATAAATTTTAACCTGTTATAACTAGGTATTTTACCGATATTATTTAAATTTCGAAATAACCCATCACATCTAAATTACACTTACCGTGTTAAATAAAAACTTATACAAAGTTTGTATCTTTTAAAAGCTGAATCCACATCAGCCCCAAACGGTGGGTCGAAGTGCCTTTGACCCACCCGGCCTCAATGTCTCTACAGTCAACACCAAGCGGCGTAACCCCACATAACCCCCGTTCTGCCCAAAGAACGGGGGTAGCTATAAAGTTTTTCCACCACGTCAAAAAAAGACCTACCTAAACAAAATGTCAAGCTTAACTTCGGCCCAATCCCGTGCGTAACAAGTCGCATACAAGGAATGAAGCAAAGGATTAAATGTGTTCTAACCACCATGATTGATGGTGTCGTTATCTCCTAGTTTATTACACAAAACGGTACGGAGGCCGTGTTGCTTGGTTGTCGGATAAACACGTAATTAGGGACCCCAGGGGATGGTTTGCTTTGAAGTACTGCTTGAAGTTTGTTTTAGTAGCGCCACATTTTACGTGCGCTTAACCGCAGAAGGTCCATTATCCTTTACAATATACATCTTCTAAATATATACTTAAAAGGAAAAAGTGACTGACTGACTGACTGATCTATCAACGCACAGCTCAAACCCCTTTATATAATAAAAAAATAAAAATAAAAAAAACCCCTAAATTTCAACCTGATCCAGGTTGAAATTTGGCAAACAGATAGTTATTACGAGGTAGGCATCCGCTAAGAAAGGAGTTTTGAAAAATCAATCTGTAAGGGGGTTAAATAGGGGTTGAAAGTTTATATGAGATTTATATGTATTCATGCGGACGAAGTCGCGGACATCAGCTCGTAGTACAATATAAAGCACGCATAGCGTATTTATTATTAATAAAGATTGTAAAAATAAAAACAAAAAAAAAACAGTTTCCCTAAATATGGATAGGTACCATACGGGTACTGCTTACCGTAACGAGTATTTACTAAACTTTTGCATCCTTATTTTTCCTAAAATATTTTTTTCTGGCAACACTTTTTCTTTAGTAAATAAAGTGGTAAAGTGATCGACGACAGTTTGGAAACAACTAGGGAACTCTTGTCACAAACACCTAGATGTGGATAATTACATAAAGTAAGTAGTTGGTGAAAACGAAAAAGTTACTTTCCTAGTTCCAACTCGGTCTTAATAGAAAAGTTTTCCAACTTGTAATGGATATTCGATCGATAAGTGAATGATATAGTCTAAGAGACTGATGGTAAGATTTACTAATGGTCAACATTTTTTTAAAATTTTGGATTCATGAATTTTTTTATCACGTACCTACCGGAACCGGAGATGGAAAAAAATAATTGTTCAAAAAAAAATTACTTCCATGCATTCATGTGTAAATGATATGTATTTCATCGTAGTGACACATATTTTGTCAGCGAACATAACTATTAAATGCGCATGTATGCAGCGGTGCGACCTAATATTTCCGCATTTATACATCTAACACAGAATGGCCACTCTATTTACAATTAAATAATCAGAAATTACATTTCAATGATGATTATTAATTGTTTGAAATATAAAACAATACCACCGCCTCTGAGACTATTACATAGGTAACTTAAACCAAAGATTTTATATCTTCCGTGACAATGTTTTTTATAGCGTCAATGAAAATTAAAGATTTGTAATAATGAAGTCAAATCGTCAATCTGTTTAATTGACGATACTATTTTACGATCAAATAAATCGTTAGACATTTGATTTGTGGAAGTGAATTTCAATATTGTAATTACGATTCGTCGCTTTTGCTTTGATGAACCGTAAAAATAAATTATTAAGGTTGTTGTCTTTCGACACTTAATTAATTACTGGATGGCGTTATGCAGAATGAACTGCCTCGTTGACTAGTGGTTAGCATATTCGACTGCAGAACACGAGGTCGCGGGTTCGATACCCGGGGTGGGAAAATTAACCGTATGCAAATAAATTCTCAGTGCCAGACCGGAGTTGGTAGTCGACGGTGTTTAACCTCCGTACCTCGGAGAGCACGGTTATTATCACTGTCATGGGACAATAGTCGTTAAAGCCCGCCAAACCGCATTTAGAACAGCATGGCGGGTCTAAGCTCTAAATTCCTCTCGCCTATGAGAGAGGAGGCCTGAACCCAGCAGTGGGACGTTAAAAGGCTGTAGTGATGATGGTAGTGGTGGTTATGCAGAATAGCCTGCCAACCGTTTGTCCGACTTGCGTGCAGGCCCAGCAGTGGGACGTAAAAGTGCTGTAGTGGTGGTGGACGACGGTGATGATTATACAGAATGTAGAAACCAACTAAAACTCATCACAATTTGTTAAGAAGATTAATAATGTTTTTAACAAAACAAAGATATTATGGCACTAAAACATCACATTATTTATTCACGAGTAATAATCATTCAACATCGATCTTACGTGATACATCAATATGCAGGACGATAAAATTAAAATGCAAATGCATATTTTTGGCTGGAGCTTGGAAAATCAATAGTCTATTTCACTAATCAGTTTCTGATAACTTGTTTACCACCAAGACCGTTAAGCCAAATTAAAAAATTCGATTTTTTAAAAGAATTTCACGTTCGTTAGGAAAACTCAAATTTATTTTCTCTATGCGATGGCTATTGTCTGAATAACGTAGCACAATTTGTACCTTTAGATATTTCTGTTAATTAATTGGTATTTCAGAAAAAGATTCACCTGAATGCAAGTGCGTGGTTTTAATTCCTTCTATGCAATCTGGGTGCGGTTAGATTAGATTGCGGTACTGCGTTTGTTGTAGAACAGTTAACTGTGTTTTAGTACAGCGGCAGGAAGCTTAATGACAGAGGCTTAATAAAAAGAAAGCGCTCTTCGAATGGAATAATAATTAAAAACTAATTCTATTAATAGACATTTTAAATGATTGCACATTAGAGTACGCCACAGAACTCTAAATGAGGTAGTAGAAATGTTACTGCGTTCTTCCATACCTAACTACCGGGATTAGATAACACGTCGTCGATTTTTAGCAACTTACACATCAGAAATAATTATTCGAAAGCATTATTTGACGATATTTCTCTAACATCCAATGCTACGTAAATTATACTATAATGCTACGTTAATACGTCTGTTTTTACACTAACGCTCAGTGATGTATTACTTAAACGCAATGACAAGAAAACTTAATTTTACCACTTCTACACAATATTCTGAATTCTGTGGAGCACGTGCATCAAGCAACGTATTTTCAACAAACTTAATTTATTTATAGTCTTTCTTTTATTGCCCATATAGACTATGGAGAACTACTCGTATGTCTTCATATAGACATAAAGTATGCAGTAATTCCGTCTCGTTAATTCCATCTATTTTTGTTGTCTTTTATGATCCATAAATTTTTAGACGATTTGTTTTACAAAATCTTAATATCTATGTAAATTACCATCAGTGTTTAATAGCCCAGTAAATTAAGTCGTGTTGACACAATGTCTTTTTATAACGATGCTAATTGCCTACTTACACAAGTTAAATCGACTGGGCAGAATATTATAAGACAGGACCAAAATTAGTGGCTGCTTTTGCTCTTCCACTTTTTTAAATCGTCTGTCTGCTTTGTCGTCCTAAACATTATGACCTATTATTTTTCGGCAATTTATTGCCATTTTAGGTTACCTAACTATAATAGTTTCCTTCGTACAATTTAGATGCGGTTATGGTAACGCGCGAGTTACTATTAATAAGAATGGTTTTCCTGACGAGTGGTAATATGAATGAAATAGGTAAAATCCTATTAAAGATTTTTGTTTGAAAAATATAACAAACATCGATTTTGTGTATGAAAGTTTTGAGTTGTGATTGATGATTGTTGAAGTGATAACTTATGATCGATAAATTGTCGACGATTTGTGAGTGTGAAAAATATAATATTTTGTGAACTAAGTCGCATTGCCACTGTGTAATTTCGAGTATAAAATTCTTTAGAAAATTAAACTTTGATAGCGTCTCTATTTTTTTTTCTAAGATTCACATAAGATTTTAACTGGAATAGTTTCCACTACTTAGTATGATTATAGTTTTATTTCTTCCTCAGCAATTCGAATGCAGTTTGTTTGGATAAAGTGCGCGCATTTGCAATTCTATTAACTGTTTTTTGGTGAAGTGGCATGGCGGCTTAATTACCATACTAATTATACGTTTTATAACAAAACAAAGTTCAGTGTCAGTTTATCTATAAACAGATAACAAACTAATTTATAATTTAATTTCAAATTTGACTGAAAAAACTTTTAGATTAAAACTTTTTTTTGGTAATTTAACAATCGCTGAAATGTTTGTTAAAGTGATAATAAAATATCAATGTACTTACATGAAAAGCACCTCTTATGAGCGGTCCAGCTTGTCCCACGTACAACGTCGATGCCGAGTCGAAAACCAATTCTTGCGGGTTTCTCTTCACCACCAAAGTATCAAACTCGTGACAATTCAGAAACAAGGTGACATTATCGGATGTCACTTTCAACGCGAATCGACTCCACTTCTTAGAGAATGACGGGACCACGAATGACGCGATAGTTTGGCTCAGGGCGTATATATTAGCATCGGTGTAAAGAAGAGAGATGTTGGTTAGTCCGGGACCGGACGGTATTAACTGTACGCCCAATTGGACGACAGTCTCTAAAGGGTTGACGACAGAGAAGAGAAACCCGCCGTCTTTGTTGGCCGGCCTGACAGTGGCGGTTATTGAAAATTCCGCATACAATTTCTCCGGCATGAAGAGCCTATACGGCGATTTGATATCGGAGCCGGGTTTCAAGCCGTACGCCGGGAACCCGTCCAGGCCTTCGTCGAAGTACTGGGTCTTCGGATTGCTGAAGGGAACCCCGATCGCGTGCAGCAAGTCGTATTCCGGGATATCTGGAAAGCGATAAACGTATCTTTATTTTATGGGCACTTTGCAGCGCTTCTTTTAGTTCCAGTCCGATGTTTGTAGTGTGTTAATTTCTTAACTAGTTCAGGGGGAATTTATCGTTACAACTAGGTTACGCTGCAAGTTTGTTTTATTGCGGTTTGTTGTATGTACTTCGAAAGATTTATTGTACGAGCGGGTACTTTGTACGTTGTTGTAAATAAAGTTTTTATGCATCGCTAAGAACTGAAGAAACAAAACGTGTTTAATTAAATCCGGATGTTCAGAAAGGAAACATACTGAATACGGAACGGTCTTTGAAACACATGACTCGTTTTTTTGGATTTGAATGAAATGGAACAAGATGATCTCTTGCTAAGGTTTTAAATTATATAACTTTATCTTACTCATAATGTACTATTATTATCATCTAATAGATTAAATATTTCATACACACAATTCTTATTTTAAAACATTTATTTCATCATCAGTTATGAAAGTTATAGACATATCTATATGATATAAAGTTAAGTTAACCATCAGTAATAGTACATTATGGTATAAGTGTGTAATGTTGGTGATTACCGCTGAGGCGATATTGAGACCCGAGCCGTTAGGTGAGGGTCTTAAGATAGCCGAGGACGGTAATCATCAATACACACGTGTATCATACGACGTTTTTCAACACACTTGCGAAGAAAATAACACTAAAATAGATATTTTTCCTTGGATATTTCAGGTATTAAACTTTCCATAACTTTAAGGGCTTTACATAATATATCGGGCGGTGTACAACATAAATCATTTTCTTCATAATTAGTACTTGTAGATATTTTAATTTTAATTAATAAATAACTGTAATTTCAACAGTGAAAACGAGTTATGAAAATTTTCTCACAATGGCGGGAAAAATTAATCAGTTTTCCTATGCGCGCACACATATGTGCGATCGGCCATAGACTATATAGAATGAGGTTTGTTTTCTATGGCATTTTGCAATGGCGGGAAAAATTAATCAGTTTTCCTATGCGCGCGCTTCATAAAATGGCAATCGGCCATAGACTATAGAATGAGGTTTGTTTTAATTGGCTTTTCGCGGATAGCGTTTTAGCCACGTACAAAATGGGGAATTTCAAGTTTTCTTTATTACAGAAAAAACAAAAGGTATATTTGAGTGAAAGTTTTATTTATTAAACACGTACAAGTTGAAATTATCTATTTAAATACGAAGTTGCATGAAATGAGCAAGCAAAAGGTATATTAATTTATTTGTACTATTGAATACGACCTTTTTTGTACCTATCGAAACTTTTTTAAGAACAAAGGAACCAACTCAACCAATAAATTAAAAATAAAACTCTATAATTCACTTGTGAATAATAGTAAAACAAAAGTCACAGTTTGAATAATAGGTGTAATTATCTGCCTAATTGCAGTGAACGTAGAGCTACTTTATGAGCAAGTGTGTTGAAAAAGCTTTTACATCAGCTATTTCTTTAAGGGCCTGTTTCACCACCTTCTGATAAGTATCGGATAGCTATCTACAACGTTTTTCTTTGTCATTTGACATAAAGTAAGAAAGTGACAAAACTTGCATTTAGGTTATCAGACACTTATCAGAAGGTGGTGAAACAGGCCCTAAGTTGTACTTATATCCTTTAAATTACGAGCTCTCATTAATAGCTCTACTATCTCGGGTACCTTCCCGACTACATTTATTTCAATGCTTTCTCACAAGAAAGATAACTAGAAAAAAAAAGGTAGGTATCTGTGTTGCGATGTTAGGAGAGTCATTTTAAAGAACTTTTAACGTTTGTGGTCTCATAGATCTCGGTGCACGCGAGTCGTATAAAGCGGTATGCGGGTTGCGGGTATGCGTTCGTTTCCTCATGTTTCTGATACTATGTAGATACTCTACTATGTACTTCAGTTACAGTATGTACTATGATGATGATGACACATTGCTTACAATTAATGATTCTTCGCACATGTAGAAACTGACTAACTTAGTTATGTATGTTTACAATAAATAATTATAGTGATCGATCTGGGGTTCCTTCATTCCATGGAGATGTACAATAGTAGATTGTACAATTGCAAGTGTATAGGTAAACAAGCCATTTTATGACCGACACTCTATTTTTAACCCCCGACGCAAAAAAGACGGGGTGTTATAAGTTTGACGTGTCTGTGTGTGTGTGTGTGTGTGTTTGTCAGTTCCCCTGTGGCGCTCTAACGGGTGGACCAATTTGAATGTGAATTTTTTTGTTTGAAATGTGAATTAGTCGAGAGTGTTGTTAGCTATGTTTGATGAAAATCGGTCCAAGAAGGCCGCCGCTACAAAATGGCGGATTACATATTTTTTCACAACTCCCTTAATAATCCGTATCAAATGAAAGGGCTTGACTAGTAGAATAGCACTATTGCAAATTCAAGATGGCCGTTGCCACAAAATGGCGAATGTCGGGGGTTTTTAAATTTTTAATTTATACTTGTTCACTTCAATTGAATGGAGTGGAGATTTGGACTATGTACCAACCAACTTGGGTGTGGTGAAAGATGTGAGTATAGATGAAGTAAGAGTGGCAGTACAGAGTATGAAAAATGGTAGAGCAACAGGGCCAGATAGTATACCAGCTGAAGTATGGAAGTTCCTAAAAGCGGATGGATGGAGCTGGCTCACTTTATTCTTCAATAAGTTGCTACACGATGAAGAGATCCCAGAAGAGTGGTGCAACAGTTTTCTGGTGCCCATTTACAAAAACAAGGGTGATGTACAAGACTGTAACAACTATCGCGGAATAAAGCTTATGTCACATAGTATTAAGATCTGGGAAAAGGTGATAGAAAGAAGAATGAGAGAGGAGACTGAGGTCACACAAAACCAGTTTGGGTTTATGCCAGGACGAGGAACAACCGACGCAATATTTGCGCTCCGTCAACTGTGTGAGAAATACAGGGGTGCACATAGAAATCTGCACATGGTATTTATTGATCTTGAGAAGGCATATGACAGAGTTCCCCGAGAAGTTTTGTGGTGGGCTATGAAAATGAAGAGAGTGCCTGGGAAGTATGTGAGGCTTGTGAAAGCGATGTATAGAGAAGCGAGCACAAGCGTTCGATCAGAAGCTGGCGTTACTGAAAAGTTCAATGTGGAGGTAGGCTTGCACCAGGGGTCGGCTTTAAGCCCTTATTTGTTTCTCCTGGTAATGGATGCCTTAACATCGGACATACAGGAGCAGGCACCCTGGTGCATGCTGTTTGCCGACGACATTGTGCTAGTCGGGGAAGATGCGTCCGAGGTCCAGAGCAGATTGAGTAAATGGCAAGAGAAATTAGAGAGTGTTGGCCTGAGGATCAGCCGGACTAAGACAGAACACCTGTTCTGTGATTTTGGTGGCCCTTCCCGTTTCTCTGAAATTGCCTTAGATGGGATATCCTTACCTGTCTGCTCCGATTTTAAGTACCTCGGTTCGCTCTTCCAGAACGACGGCAACATTGATCGAGAGGTGAACAAAAGAATGAATGCGGGATGGATGAAATGGCGACAGGTCTCAGGGGTGATATGCGACCCACGAATGCCCCTTAAACTTAAAGGGAAAATATATAAGACAGGCGTTAGACCTGTCACACTGTATGGTTCAGAATGTTGGGCGGTAAAAGGAACGGATGAAAAGAAAGTACATGCGACCGAAATGAGAATGTTGAGATGGATGTGTGGTGTGACAAGAATGCATAAGATAAGGAATGAATATATAAGAGGAAGTTTGAAAGTAGCGCCAGTGACAGAAAAGATGAGGAGTAATAGGTTGGCATGGTATGGTCATATAATGCGGAGGGAAGAGAATCATATTGGTAGAAGAATGTTAGACATGCGTGTGGAGGGAAAAAAGAGTAGAGGAAGACCAAAGAAAAGATGGATGGAGTGTGTGAAAGAGGATATGCGCATAAAAGGGGTAAATGATGCGTTGACGTATGATAGAAGTGAGTGGAAGAAGAATACATGTTGTGCCGACCCCACATAACGTGGGATAAGGACCGGAAGAAGAAGACTTGTTCACTTCAATTGCAAGAAAATTAAACAGTAATTTTTTTAAAAATTAAAATTGAAGTTTTAACTTTGTTACGTGAAATTCGAACTACACCTATAATTGTTTCTTCTGACATGAGAAGACTGCCTGCTCATAAGTGCATTTTTCATTGAAAATTTTCCTAGCACTAGATAGAATAGAATAGAAAAGTTTTTATTCAAATAAACTTTTACAAGTACTTTTGAATCGTCAATTGAATCTACCACAGGTTCGGAATGCAGTTCCAGATATAAATTCCATACAAAGTTTATTTTTGTGTTTTGCCAAGATTATGCCAGATACTAGTTTACCTATAATCACTTAAAAAAACAGTTTTAATCCGCTTACACCCAGCATAAACAATAACTTTAAGAGCATGATGATTGAATATGTAATTCATAGAAGCAAAAGCGTTAAATGAAATTTCTGAAGATATAATTATTAACACAGTTTAATATATATTTTTCCGTGCAATTTTTATAAAATTTCCAGCGGGAAATTTCACCATTCATTTTTACAGACTTAAAATTTGTCGCAACACTTCCGTTTTACGAGGTACATTTTTATTGGCAACGAGCGAACGCAGGAGAGGCAATAACCCTTTACGGGGACGAATTTCGAAGACCGGAATGCCCATGGATTATTTTTTTGATGGAGCCCACTTAATAAGTGAATCTTTTTTTTATTCATCTACAATTAATAAGGCCTTGACTGTTAATTACGGCCGGAACCGGGTTGACCTGGCAAGGGTAAGGTAGTTTCATGGGTTTAATAAAAATTGTCTGATCGGTTTACGTGGCATCGCTAAATTGCTTGACGGCACATGGTAACTAGCCAAGACTAAAGCCATATATATCAGGCCATACTAGACCATAGACAATATAGAAGTTATAAATTCCCGAAAATTAACCGTGTCGGAAATTGAACTTGGGACTTTCCGTTTATAGCACATATGCTTATCCAAGAAGAAGAAGGTCGTCAATTGTTGTCTAGTGTAAAACATACGTACTGTGTTTTAAACAAGGCTAATCGTCGTTGCTTTAATATCTCCTACGTGATAAAAGTATAGAGGTTTTAGAGGTTTAAATTGGTAAAAACCGGAGCGAGCGAGTTCGATTCCAAGCACTTCAAATTTTCGGAGTTTTAAGCAATTAAATATCACTTGCTTTTTAACGGTGAAGAAGAACATCATCAGGAAATCTGCACACCCCCATAATGTTTTCAAATACGAGCGAAGTCTACCAATCTGCATTTTGCCAGCGTGTTGGACGGACGAACTACGGACTAAAACCCTTCGCATTATGAGAGCGTCTCATGCCCTGTAGTGGGCTGGTAATGGGTTGATAAAGATGCATATGCTTACTTACCGTTCGGATATTTGGATCCAAAAAGACCGTCGCTGGCTGCACACGTCGTCGAGTAGAACACAATTGTGAGCCATATTATGTACCTGAAACAAAACGCAAAAGTGATTTTTATAAATAAAGTATTTACGTCCGCGTGGATTTAGGTTTTAATTTTTACTCTTCGATTTTTCGGGATAAAAAGTAAATTAGATAAATACTCCTCTATTTGAAAGAAAGAAAGAAGTTATTTTTTGATGACGGTGAATTCAGAAGGTAAAAGGTTCATCATAAGGGACCGTTCAGATAGACCGGCGCGGAGAGCAGAGCAAATTTTAATCGCATTTAAAATAGAATCTTAAACCATTGAAATAAGGTTTATATTTACATTTTATCTCTTTTATGATAAGAGGATGCTCAAGGATGCTCCCAAAAGAGATAAAATGTAAAAATAAACCTTATTTCAATGCCATAAGATTCTATTTTAAATGCGATTAATATTTGCTCTGCTCTCCGCGCCGGTCTATCTGAACGGTCCCTTAAACTGACCAATTCAAACGATGAATCTGAACAAGTCCATATTTATTCCGTGTAGCGAGTTATAAAAGAAGTGTCGATTTGCAATTCAGATTGTATTCAGCAACAGTGGGATGAAGCACCGTTTAATTGAAAGGTATTGAATACTCATGTATAGATATAAATGTCAGTCGGAAATAATAAAGAAAAACTTAATTAATTGGTATCCTAATAATATCCGCAGGAAGGAACTTACCCAAAATGTATTTTTACTTCATTAGCTTAACGAGCAAGCCATTATGTTGTTTAATACCCGTGAGCAGAACTCAACTTTGCTCACTCTTGGTATTTCTAATTTCATTGACTCGACGAAACATTAAGAAACTCAAAATATACGAATATTTTCTTTCATATTACATAAACTTTTTAATGTTTAATTTTTTCCCAAAATATTGCTTCTCACATCTAGTATTTTCTCGCTGGTGAGACGAAAAGTGAGAGAGCTATGTCTTGTACCTTTGAAATTACCTCAAAACGCTCAGGATTCTAACTTAGAATAACTCGCTATGCTCTTGATGCAATTATAGAATCCGTCGGTTGCTCGATATTCAAACTAAGCATACGCAATAGGTATAAGATTCCAAGAAACATTCCAAGTGCCATGGATGGCCAACGCAGGTCTGTAAGGTTTACGCACATATAATTAGAATTACGCATCAGTATCATGAACATATAGATAGTCAGGTCTGGAAACGAAGGAACTGAAACATGACGCAAGCCTTTTCTGCAAAATTAAAATTCATAATGATTGATGATTGTAATAAATTACGCACGGCAAACTTCAGGAAAACCTACTCAACCAAAGGCAACCTACACGAACAAAGTATCCATGTGTATCAAGAGATTTTCAAACGAAACAGGGTTGCTGTCAAACCTACTTCAACGTTAACCCAGATGAGTTCGTTCTTACAACTGTGTTGTTTCCTTTCCGCGATTAATTCCAAACGGTTCTGAGTTTTAATTAAAACTTCCATACAATTCCAGGCGAACTTATCAGGCGTTCACTGAAATAAGCAGAATCGAAATAATGTACAAAAGTTAAACTACAGGGATCCGAAGGCGGTATTCATTATTGTATGGAGAGGAATGGCCATGGTGCAGAATATTTTCCTATAATATTCCCTAAAAACAATGAAAAACAAAGTTATTAAAACAGATAAATTACGCTAAAAGACGCTGTAATTTACTAAAACAGACAAATCTATATGGTACAAAATGCAGCATGTGCTATGCACTGCCCGGCCTTCCACTGCTAAAATTAAATTTCATATAAAATATATTAAATCAAATAAAAAAAATAAAATTCAAGAAAACAAGCAACCAAGCAAACAACACGCACCACCACAACGCAACACCACACAAATCCACCAAAACCCACTCGACTCACGACTCACGTTTCACTCTGACATCAGTACGGTTAGTCTAAGATTTTACACATATAAATAGTTTTGCGACTCGTTTAATTACTCGTTTTAAGAAACTGAACCCAAACACTCTTATTTTAAAGTCGTAATTCCATAGTTCGAATATGTATTTTACAACATTTCTGCTTGGGGCGCTCGCTGTGTTCGAATGCTGAATTTATTGGCGAACTCAAACCTTAATACAAGCCATTTTAGGTCCATTTTACTCTGAAATCGATCAATAGTATACTACAAAGTTTTGGAGTGCTCCATACTTAGACTAAGCACTCAGTTCATACACAATTGAAAAATCAGATTGTTTCTGGTTAATAGAAAACAAAGTAGCCTATTTTTCCCAACTGCGCCACGGATATGTTTTTCACGCGCATGTATGTTGAATCGATTTTCTCTTTCTTCGATTCGAATCGAATAACTTTACCTCTAAAGTCGTCCATGCGATGGTTATAGGTCGCTATAGCTTGAGATTTTTTTAAAGTTCGCTTTTGATTAATTTTTAAAAATGTTATGCTTGTTTCCTGCAGGCAGTTTGGCAGTGCAAAATGTGTTCAAAACAAATTAAGTAATTAAAAAATAATAAAGGCTTCTGGTAAATGTTATTTAATGGATCGTTTATCACGAACCCTTTTTTAAAAACGTTAACGAAGATAGATTACGTAAAACATTTCTCCATACGCACAGTGTATATTACAAGAGAATCAAGATCATTCTAACACATGCGAACTAACCGGAGATCCTCTTATGTTATTTGCCTACCCCACCGCTGTCAAACCCCCTTCAAAGTTCAATGTTTACTCAGATGGATTCATATCCAAAAGTTTTGTTTTCCCTTTTGCAATAAATTAAATCGTTTCTAGAGACGTCTTCTATACCTACATAAGTTGTACAAAATGAGTTTAGCAAACTCATCAGGGTAATGTTCATTATACTCTTGGCAGCAAAGAAATCGATACAGACTGTTTTTTTTTTCACAGAAAATGATGATTTCAGAAACTTTCTTATCTATACTTCTATACCTACTAATAAATAAAATTGAAGTGTCTGTCTGTAATTTCGAAATAACTACCACATATTAAGCTCATATGATTATTTGAACGATACCATAACCGAATCACGCGTTTTTAAAATTTTTGTCTGTCTGTCTGTCTGTTTGAACGGGCTAATCTTCGGAACGGCTGAACCGATTTTGACGGGACTTTCACAGACAAGTAGAGGATTAACCAAGGAGTAACATAGGCTACTTTTTTAACCGACTTTCAAAAAAGGATTTGTGTTGAAATCGGTAAGTACGTATTTTAAAAAACGCCCTGATAGGTATTTTCACTGCGCGCGACGGCCGACGCGACGCTCGCGCTGCACGGAACTACCCGCGCCGCGCCGCGCGCCCCTCCGCCGTACGCGGTACCACGGTACGACGCCGCGCGGCGGGGGGCGGGTGGACCAGAAATCTACTTATCCCTCAGGATTTGTGAAAAACCGAAATTCACGCGGGCGAAGCCGCGGGCAAAAGCTAGTTTCAAATAGATTTTTAACGGACTTATAAGATTGGTGATACAGTGTAAATCGCTATCGCCTCTGATTGACTGATGATCTCTCGCTATTGGCTATTGGAGCAAGAACACCATAACTAAATAATTAACCCATCACAGCAATTGAGATTTAAAAGTGATAATTCCAACTTCCGTGCTTGCCCCCAGTAAGTCTATTTTCACACGAGATCAATTTTTAACTCGAGTGCGTCAGTAAATTTTTCTCTGGTTGCAAACTAGTTTTCGACAAGTTGCTCCATGCGAGTCTCTTGAAATGTACATAATTTATGAGGCAATTTGCTTGCATCGGAGTCGAAAGTTGCCT
This sequence comes from Melanargia galathea, assembly GCA_920104075.1. Lineage (NCBI taxonomy): Eukaryota > Metazoa > Arthropoda > Insecta > Lepidoptera > Nymphalidae > Melanargia > Melanargia galathea. Next base: position 14,475,269 of record OV049872.1, read on the forward strand.
CGATGGTCTAGTGGTTACCATATTCGACTGCATATTACGAGGTTCGATTCCCGCGGCGGGCAAATAATTGTTAGGTATTGGGTTTTTCTGTCAAGAAATTCTCAGTGTTAGCCCGGAGTTGGTAGCTAGCGGTGTTTCACCCCCGTGCCTAGGAGAGCACGTAAGGCTCAATTTAGACCGCGGCGGAATGGAATGGAAGCGACTTTTTGCAACGAAATTGTACATAGCTAAATGAACTTTATGTCAATTGCATAACATACAAATTAAATAGGAGCCAAAAAAGGTCGCGCGTCTTCCGCGGAATTCTCGAGAATTCCCGTAGTTACTGTCGGCGCCGTCTGTGGAATCCGCGGGAAGTGGCGCGAACGGAGAGTCCGTTGGGTCGGTCACAGCAGTGCCGTGCCAAGCGTTTAGCTGGAATGCGCGAGAATTCTCGAGCATTCCAGCGAATTCGCGCGCCTTCCGCGTCATGAGGCGAATTTGACGCTTCGATTCCACCGCGGTGTAAATTAAGCCTAAAGCAGTCGGTCCCGGTTATTATCACTATCTTGTGATAATACTCGTTAGAGCCCGCCAACTTGGAGCACAGTGGCGGGTCTAAGCTCTAAATCTCTCTCTCTCTCTAATGAGAGAGAAGGCCTGTGCCCAGCAGTGGGACGTTAAAAAGGCTGTAGTGTTGCTGTTGTAGTTGAAAACTGAGTTTGCTTAAGTCACCTTGAGTGATAATAGGCTAAGATTTAGCTGCAAATATGCTTTATTATTTAACGACACGCTGTCAAACCTACTTCAGCGTCATGCTGTGATGGACTGGTTCTTATGACTTTTGTTCTCTCCCCACGATTAATTCTGCCCGTGACTTGGGATGTTCCCTCTAATTAATTGTCAGGCTGTATGATGTCGTTTCCGCTATTCTGAATGCTGATGTCGAGAGTAAAAAGGAGCAAAAACATATTAAAATGATAAATACTCGTATGCTAGAAAGCCTCTTGGAAATTTAACTTTATCGATGACAAGTATAAATTAAAAATTTAAAAACCCCCGACATTCACCATTTTGTGGCGGTGGCCATCTTGGATTTGCATAGTGCTATTCTACTAGTCATGCCCTTTCATTTGATACCCATATTAAGGGAGTTGTGAAAAAATATGTAATCCGCCATTTTGTAGGGGCGGCCATCTTGGACTGAGTTTCATCAAACATAGCTAACAACACTCTCGACTAATTCACATTTTAAACAAATAAACCGCATTCAAATCGGTCCACCCGTTTGAGCGCCACAGGGGAACAGACACACACACACACACACACACACACACACACAGACACGTCAAACTATAACACCCCGTCTATTTTGCGTCGGTACGTACTAAAAAAGTAAAGCATTTACAGTATTTGTATTTTCAGGTTCCTCTTGAATTCCAGATCTTACATAAGATAGCTAGATACGAAACAATGTTAAGATTATATAAAACTCTTTTGAAATCCTAATCAAGTAATTACACTTGACACTCGCTGATTCTAACAATTTGCACAGACAGCATAACCGTTAAGCGCCGGGTGATTTTGCAGCAAATTGGTTAACACAAACAATAAGCCTAGTCATGAAAGCAAAGGTCGGGGCGCTGAACTGCGATTATATGAAAGGAAATTAAGCAATAGCAACGTAATATCCGTGAATGAAGCCTTAATTTGAACGAAAATAAGCGTGAAATGAAATATTATAATATAATGGCAATTTGAAGTTTTACCTTCGACTAAATATATTATCTACAAGCGGACACCCGCGACTTCGTTCGCGTGGATATTGGTTTTTAAAAATCCCGTGGGAATCATTTTGTTTTCCTAAGCTCCTTTGAGCTCATATACCTTGTTAAAAACTGTTAAAAGTTCACTGGCGGATGTTTAAGTAGATCAAACTGATCAAAACATTCAAAAGTTCCATTAAAATCGATCCAGCCTTTCTGAGATTAGCTGGTAATCTTTAAAGTATCACCTTTCTAACGAAAAAAGAATGAATGAAATCGGACCACGCGTTAATGAATTACAGCTAAGTACACATTTTAACTTTCATCCCCTCTCCCAAGGGAACCGTGCTGAATTTCGGGATAAAAAGTATCCTATATGTTACTCCGTAGTATGAACTTAAATCATACCAAGTTTCATTTCAATCCATTCAGTAGTTTTTGCGTGATGCGCGCACAAACATACAGACAAACAGACAAACAGATAAACAGACAAACAGACAAAAATTTCAAAAATAGCTTTTTTACGTTCTATTACTTATCCCTAACACCCCCCAGTTATTATTTTTTAAAAATCTTTAATGTACAGATACGGCAAGTCTACGATTTTATTATATGTATAGATGAATATTTGAAATCGCCTTTCTTTCGCCTTTATAATATTAGTGTGATTATGATGTTTTTTTATAGGAATAGCGGGCAACCGAGCAAGCGGGTCACCTGATGTTAAGTGATTACCGCCGCTCATGAACATTAGCAGCACCTGAGGAACCATTAATGCGTTGCCAGCTTTTGAGGTAGGGAACTGGCTCTTCAGCTCGCTGCCGGAACACATCGGATGCTCTGCGACAGATTACGGCTGAACAGGAGGCCTACTACAATCTTTAATCTAACGATCCAATTCCGATGCTATTCAATATCGGCGCTTAAAATAAATCGCATTGAATTCGTACCATGAAGTATCTTTTGGTTTCTATATTTTTATACTAGGTTTTTGTTTCTTTCATGACGTCATGACGTCTATTGGTCGGATAAAAGAGTTCATGGTACGAAATAGCGATTCAGTTCAGTTTAGGTCTTTAATTGAGTCGCGATTATAGTTGATGGTAGACCCACTGTGGTCGCTAGCCAGGCGGATTCGGGGTAGAATCCTACCACAAAGCGGTGATACCATCCAGATCAAGTTGTGTGATATCAGGCACAAAGACCCGTAGAGGGGACTGAGAGCGTCAGGGCCTCGTTAGCATATTGGCAGGGTGCGCCGCGCGCAGGTGACTTTGTCCACATAGGTGGAATTTGGCCCACTTACACCCCAAAACGGTTGTCCTTGTCTTGCTCGATTTACATGATATAGCATTGTGTTTGTCAGTAGTAGCACACGAGTAGATAAGTACAGAGGGGAAGCTTCTACAAGCGGCCCGCTGTAGGAACACTCACACAAACACACTCACCAACGGTTCACGGACGCCCGCTCGTTCCACCAACCGGTTCAGTTGGGTGACACACGTGCGCATATGTGTGAGTGTAACTACAGCGGGCCGCTTGTAGAAGCTTCCCCTCTGTACTTATCTACTCGTGTGGTAGTAGGCTCAGTTATATGATTTGTCGTTGATATGCTTAAATGAAACTGCTGCAGGATTTGTTTGTGCACTCGAGTGTTGCTAATTATAATGCCCACAAATTCGCTATTTAGCATACTGCTTCCTCAATCGAGTGTTAATGACCTTTTCAGATGCAAATTCCAATTACTCGGTCAGTTAACTAAGATCAGGCGCAGACAATAAACCTAGACAGTATCAATTATCCGTATCAGAGACGATGCTAATTAATTTATTGAACAACTGGTTGTTGAACTGCAACAAGTACTTACGAAATTAGATCATTTTTATCTTCATAGAGTTGTGTTACTAAAATTAATCTCTCGGTGTTTACTAAAAATTGTTATGAGTGATTGATAAGAAATTGCGAAATTGTACCTTTTTAACCCCCGACGCAAAAACGACGAGTTGTTATAAATTTGACGTGCCTGTGTGTGTGTGTGTTTGTGTGTGTGTGTCTGTTCCCCCGTAGCGCTCAAACGCGTGAACCGATTTGATTGCGGTTTTTTTGTTTGAACCGTGTTTTTTTTATTAGTCGGGAGAGAATTAGTCGGCAGTGATCTTAGCTATGTTTGATGAAAATCGGTCCAAGATGGCCACCACCACAAAATGGCGAATGTCGGGGGTTTTTTAAATTTTTAATTTATACTTGTATCCCAGGGACGATTTCGCTGATACGGTAAGCGACGCGGGGTATAATCGAACTAAGCGCTTCGAATTTTGTCGCCGATCGCGTTAAGTCGTCAGTAACTATTGCATAGCTTCATAATATTTCTAGTTACCTCGTCGCTGAAAACTACTTAGTTTTCGACAAGTTGGTCAGTGTATGTCCCCCGCCATTGAAATTATGTGCCAATGTCGTCGATTGCGTCGGAGTTCAACTCCGACGCAATCGACGGCAGATTTTATTTTGGTCATCTCGTGTGAGAACGTCTTAGTTTTGTCTCCTACGTATCTTGGTATCGATTTGTTTTATCGCCTGTCGTCCCGCATTGAGCTGTTATAGCTAAAAGCATAGACAGTAGAATCTTCTTACTGACGAAAAGCCATAAAACCTGGGATAAGATAGTTTCCTTTTGCTCTAGTCTTTTGATCCATTTTAGAGAAGCACTGTTTCGATACCTGCATTTCCTCAAACTAAATTCAACTCCAAATAACACGATTTTGTACTCTATATAATTCTAGTTTATTCTTAAAAAACATAGACAGTAGAAACAACGGACGATTGCAAAGTTGTGAAGTCGACATCTCGGAGTGAAACGATCGTCGAGTTTATTTCGTGGTGAATTTGTGTGGTGTCGTGCCTACAAAGTCACTGTTAGCGGATTATAGGAAAGTAATTTTGTCTTGAATATCATGGAATTCCGCAAAGTAACGCCTGCTTCTATTCATCATCTATTCAACAGTTTATTTTGCTGTAGTATTTTGATCCGTTTCATATAAGCACTGCTTTGATACGTCTGCATTTTCTGAGACTAAATTCACCTTCTACAAACACGCTATTACTCTGGTTTGACTGTTTCCGCTGTACTAGTAAAGTAAGCTATAAAACATTTTGCCAATCCTCAAAGTAAGTGTTTATAATGACCATTTATGAATACAAAGAAAAATATACACCTACTGAAACTTATTAGCTAAGTGTTTAGATAGTTATCTTATTGCACCTCCCACAATACACGTATGTATATCATACGTTAACACAAATTAATGTGAGAAGGTGAAAGTTAAGTTTTTCGACATCATAGGTACCTTTGTATTAAGTTATTTATGATATTGGGCTTCTAACCGTTATGTTGCGATATGACCTTAATTCTTTAAACCTTTAGAGTTAGTAGATTTGAAAATGTGCGAAACATGTCAAATATGATAGTGATAATAACCGGGACCGATAGCATGACGCGCTCTCCAAGCTTCGGCGGTCCGCCACCAACTACCAACTCCGGACTGGCACTGAGCACTTCTTGATAGAAAAAAACTTAATTCCTAATAATTTTTGGCCCGATCCGAGAATCGAACCCAAGACCTCGTGATCTGCAGTCGAACATGCTAAAGTCTAGACCAACGAGGCAGGAAACGTAAAGGTTAAATTCGGACCTCCAAACTAAGTCATTCCATCTAGTCATCTAGTCATCGACTTGGATCAAATTTGCTTACCCAGCGCGATGTCGCAGCATTTAATTGCTTTAGAGTAGTGTTAGTAGAAACAACGGACGATTGCAAAGTTGTGAAGTCGACATCTCCTGAAGATGCTCCGGTGTCGGAGCGAAACGATCGTTGAGTTTATTTCGTGGTGAATTTGTGTGGTGTCGTGCCTACAAAGTCACTGTTAGTGGATTATAGGAAAGTAATTTTGTCTTGAATATCTTGAACTCATAGTTGGTATTTATAGTTTTAATATGAGGGCTCTGATACCCTGTTGTGTTATTATATCAAGAAACCTCCCACCATTGTGTACAATGGAAGGATTCAAGACCTTTAATTATTAAAATCACTACGAAGAGAGACTTTTGCTAGATATTCTTCCAAGCTACTTATTGTGCTTGTATCCATGATTCTATATTGACGTGATCTCAACAGAAAACCTAACTTGTTATGTTTTTTTAGTTGGTACAATAAATAGTAATTATTATAATAGCAAATCGGGTAAAAACCTTGAATGCAACAAGAGTATCATAATCATAAAGCATTCATCGGGTTTCTTGGCAACGCACTATCTCATAAGTTATTTATAAAGGATTGTTTGAACCGATCTTGACCTAATCTTGCCTTTGAATAGGAACTTGACCTAGCACCTAGCACCTAGCACCTAGTATAAGCACTCAAGCACACGAGTAGTAAATCTACAGAGAGGAAGCTTCCACAAGCGGCCCGCTGTAGGTATACTCACACAAACACACTCACCAACGGTTCACGGACGCCCGCTCGTTCCACTAACCGGTACAGTTGGTGACGAACTGTGCGCATATGTGTGAGTGTACCTACAGCGGGCCGCTTGTAGAAGCTTCCCCTCTGTAGGTACTCTGTGACTCAAGATTACACTTACACATGCTCTACCAAGTTACTTCGCATATTCAGAAGAGTTAGATTCTCAACACTTGGCACGGTTAAAAGATATGAATAAAAACTTTGATCCAAAATTCATTATTCTAAGATCATAGGATAGACTTGATAAATTAATGTAAGCCTTGATAAAGATGAGACTATATGGATAAAAGTTTGGTCCAAAATTCATTAATCTAAAGTCAAAAAAGGTTTGGATAGATAAGGTTTGGATAGAGAACCTCTAGTCTCATCTTCTACCACCACCACTACAGATTTTTAATGTCCCACTGCTGGGCACAGACCTCCTCTCGCATAGGAGAGAGGAACTTAGAGCTTAGACCCGCCACGCTGCTTCAATGCGGGTTGGCGGGCTTTATCGCTATTGTCACATGATAGTGATGTTAACCGGGACCGACTGCTTAACGTGCTCTCTGAGTGAAACAGCTAGCGAAACACCGCCAAATTACCAACTCCGGGCTGGCACTGAAAATTTCTTGATAGAAAAACCCAATACCTTACAATTATTCGCCCGACCCGGGAATCGAACCCGGGACCTCGTGATCTGCAGTCGAATATGCTAACCACTAGACCAACAAGGCAGCTTCTTATCTTCTTCTACCCGATAGACGTTGGTTGGCTGGTAGGACCGATGGCTATATTACAATTACTAGCTGATCCCCGCAACTTCGTTCGCGTGTTTATAGGTTTTGTATAGGATTGGATCGGATCCCATAATTCTTTTATGTACCTAAACTAAATGTAGCCTAAGTTACTCCTTATAACATCACCTATCTGCCTGAAAGTTCCGTTAAAATCGATCCAGCCGTTTCGGAAATTAGTTGGAACAAATAAACAAACCCACAAACATAAATTTAAACGCACACCAGTTTAAAATAAGCCGTACGTTCAAAGATCCGGGTCCCAAGTCATTTGAACCCAACAAATGTCTGTCATTTCTAAACTAAAAAACCTATGACCTTGAAATATTTACGGGACAATACGTAAAGTACTACCTTTCTAACAAAAAAAGAATGAGTGAAATCGATCAACGCGTTAATGAATTACAGCTAAATACACGTTTTAACTTTCATCCTCTCTCCCAAGGGAACCGTATTGAATTTCGGGATAAAAAGTATCCTATGTCCTACCTCGCAGTATAAACTCAAATCGTACCAAGTTTCATTTGAATCCATTCAGTAGTTTCGGCGTGATGCGCGGCCAAGATACAGACAGACAGACAGACAGACAGACAGACAAAAATGAAAAAAGTTGCAGTTTTGGATTCAGTATCGATTATATAGTGCCCTCCAATAAAAATTTTCAAAATATCTTCAATGTACAGAATTGGATCTGTTACAGTTTTATTATATTATATAGATTTACGTTATATTTTTCATGCAAATCGAGCGAAATGCCCAACCGATGAACATCCGGCACTATCATTACAGAATACATCCGGATTGAAATATTTAAAACATTAAGCCAGCCAATGGCATTTTACATGCGGTCTCGATATTCATGTTTAATTTATGCTTAATCCGGCTCAATGAAGGCTCATCGTTTTAATTGCGCTTTGTGTACAAAAAATAAACGACGGAAATTCAATTCGCAATGTTTTCCAATTGAAAATAAACTTCAACGAACTTTTTTCGGTAGGTGCATTTTGTTGTCGATTGGAATGTTATTTTCACAGAAAAATACTGGAAATAACGTAGGTACTTACATCTAATTATAAGAATTCCATCTTCAAGATAAAATTCACAGTAAAAATGCTAAAAATAGCAACATTATATTGAACTCTTTTATTTTACTTATTATTTTTTAAGTATATGGTTTGATAAAAAAAATATATTTTTAGGTTTAAAATAAAAATATAAAATTGGTACAATTTAGGTTTTTTTTAAAAATACTTATAGTTTTAGCGTCTGTCGTATATCTATCTCTATTATTTTAAGATACACATTTTGTGTATTTATTAAGTGTTTTGTAGCAAATTGATCGTTAATAACTAAACTAGTGAATAAATGGATAAGTCTAGAAACATCTTTCTCACGATGTTCCCTGCAGAAAAAGATCGCATTATTCACAGATTGTGTACAACAGAATCAGCTTTAATTTGCTACTAAGCACTTAAACCTTCACAAAATGTACATAAGCCTTAATACTGACGTTCTACAAAATGTGGCCCAAAATTTAACACTTTTCTCACTGTCATTATCACAAATAATTAACTAAATACTCTTATAGAATTACGGCCTGTTTCACCACCTTCTGATAAGTGTTGGATAGCCTAAACGTAAGTTTTGTCACTTTCTTACTTTATGTCAAGTGACAAAGACAAAAGTTGTAGATAGCTATCTAATACATATCAGAAGGTGGTGAAACAGGCACTTATTGTTATATATGTTACAGCCAAAGTAATAAATAAGGATATTATGTATACTATCCAGCCATTATAAATATTATCAACTCAATTTGGATAAAGTAATAATTGACACAGAATTATTAAAATTATCTAGCTATTATAAATAATATTCAGCTATTTTATATAATATCTTGGAAGACTTGGATAAAGTAACAAAACAAGGACTTATGTTTAACTGATCACCAGATATTGCAAAATATAACGTCAAATAAACAGTTTATACCACCCAAAAACATAGTTACTTCTGCAACAGCTTCGGCGCTAGGGGAAGTGCAGCCCCATCGCCCAGGTTGTGTAGCAAAGCCCAGGCGCCCACGCTCACCACCGCAGCTTCGGCTTGCTGGTCGCCTTCGGCGACCTGCCTCATCCGCTACGGCTCGCGCGGGTGCCTGCGATTTTCTACGGCGGGCGGAGGCGCGTATTTACATAATATACATAGCCAGAATGCACCCATAGGATTCTGCTTATGTATACATTGTAATGCAGTTTTCAAATTTTGTACTACAAAGTATACACGAATTTTGCGTACTACTAGTATATATTTTGTAACGTGGACGCGCGCGTGCATCGTTCCAATATATACAAGGCCAAAACGCAACCATAGGATTTATTTTTTTTTCAAAATTAATTAGGTAACTGTTTGAACTTAACCGACTTATTGCTTTGGGTTGGGGTGCTCAGATTTCGTTTTGGACCACATTCTACCTAGGATCCAATAGAACCTAAGTGCCCGGCCTGCGGCCGGGCACCTCAATATTTATGTTCTAACCTAACCTAACCTAGCTTCTGTAAGTGACACGCATCCACTAGTTCATTAATAATACTTATTTTCGTGAGGTACTTATCTTCTGAGGTGTCTCCGGAGAAATTACAACAGCTATGCATATAATATTTCTATCATCAGCTTTGGCACGGTCTACATCAGGAATTTTAGGCTAGGTTACTGGTTAGGTTAGGATAGGGTAGTTTAGATTACGAGATCGTGGTGATCACGCCACACCACAAAGGAATGAGATGCGGGAGGGGAAGCAAGGCGGGCCGTATTTATCATTTTGACCAACGTTCATCTGCTATTATGAATAATGTCTGGTTTGACATGATATCTATACTAATAAATAAAATTGAAGTGTCTGTCTGTAATATCGAAATAACTACCTCATATTAAGCTCATATGGTTATTTGAACGATACTATAACCGAATTATACGTTTTTAAAATTTTTGTCTGTCTGTCTGTCTGTCTGTCTGTCTGTCTGTCTGTCTGTCTGTCTGTTTGAACGGGCTAATCTTTGGAACGGCTGAACCGATTTTGACGGGACTTTCACATACAAGTACAGAATTAACCAGGGAGTAACATAGGCTACTTTTTTAACCGACTTTCAAAAAAGGAGGAGTTGTGTTTTTCTACCTATGTACACCGATATCTCCGAGATTTCTGAACCGATTTGCGTAATTTTTTTTTTAATCGATAGAAAAACATTGCGACACTGTCCTACAAAATTTGTATTCCAACTCCTCAATCCTGATGCTGTAGGGGATCTGATCCCCAAAACTAATGGGATTTAGGCACTGTCGGTTATTTAAATTGATATTGGGGATACCATGTCCAACTCCTCAACCCTGATGCTGTAAGGAATTGCATTCCGAAATCGTAAGGATCCCACGGAATTTTTCCGTTTTGTGGACGGGTTACTACTTACTACAGATAGGCTACTTTTTGTTCTGGAAAATCAAAGTTCCCACGAGATTTTTACAAACCTAAATACACACGGGCGAAGCCGTGGGCATCATCTAGTTATGAATAATATCTGGACAATTTAGATATTATTTATAATTGCCAGTCATTATGAATAAAAGCTAATTAATTACTTTGGCTGTAACATATACTTATAACAATAATAGGAGATACTTAACTTCTTATTGTACCTATGAGTAAATACTTTTTATTTCCATGAGAACAACAGAATAACTAATAATCTAAATGCAACAAGGTTTCCAAAACAACGCCTCATATGTTATGCATAGTGCAGTTGCATACAAATTGTATTAATGAGAGGACCACACAGCATACTCGTACTTCAAGAAAATTGTGACTATGGCTCAGCGGTGCGCTATCATATCACATTCTTACCTTAAATGTTAGAGGTCTCAGATTCGAAGCCTGTTATCTTTCTTCGAAAAAAATAAGATGAAACAATATTGTCCTGGTGGATGGCCTTCTGCCATCTGCCTCGTTGGTCTAGTGGTTAGCATATTTCATATTCGACTGCAGATCACGAACTCCCGGGTTTGATTCCCGGGTCGAGCAAAAATAAATGTTAGGTATTGGGTTTTTCTGTCAAGATAATTTTCAGTGCCAGCTCGGAGTTGGTAGTTGGCGGTGTTTCACCCCCGTGCCTCGGAGAGTACATTAAGCAGTCGGTCCCGGTTCTTATCATTATCATGTGACAGTAGTCGTTAAGGTCCGCCAACCCGCATTGGAGCAGCGTGGTGGGTCTAAGTTCTAAATACCTCTCTCCTATGAAAGAGGAGGCCTGTGCCCAGCAGTGGGACGTTAAAAGGCTGTAGTGGTAGTGGTGGTGGATGGCCTTCTACGAGTTCTACTCGTAGAATATAAACCTGATCTAGTGATACCTACGTGAATGAACATAAACCCCTATCAACTATTATATTATTGTAGACCCACTGTAAAATTATGATCCCACAATTTGGCCGAAACAAAAAATATCTTGGAATTTATTCCTTTGCAATAAAGTGCGGCAAGCTTTAATATGTAAAATAGTTCCATACTTCAAGGTGATAGTCATCAGTAGTTATTGAAATAAACAGTTCGACAGACAGACCATAAGGGTTTTGATACGATACCATTTTGGTACGGAACCCTAAAAACGATAAATACTGCCGCGGGGTCATTGTTTATAAACAATGCACCATTTCACCTCACCGATCGTATAGTCGTGCTTCGCTTACAAAACAAAAACATCGCTGGCGGTGGTCAGGGGCCTTATGCCGACTTTGTACATAGTGGCAACGATGATCGAAATTCGAGTATCGACACACAATGACTTCAGAGAAAAATGAACCCAAAGGCTCTTATTTTAAAGTCGTAATTCAATAGTTTGAATATTTATTTTACAACATTTCTGCTTGGGGCGCTGCTGTTTTCGAATGCTGAATGTATTGGCGAACTCAAACCTTAATATAAGCATTTTTAGGTCCATTTTACTCTGAAGTCATTGCGATTCGATCAATAGTATTTAGTAAAGTTTTCGAGCTCTGCAAAGTGAGACTAAGCATAGTTACTGTTCTTTAGCGGTTCTATCGGAGTCATAATCACCAAAGACGTCTTCTGCTGAACATAGATCTCTTGTGTATCTACTCCCTACGCCGCGGTCTTGCGCCGCTTATATCCAGGTGGCTTCTTGCAACTCGTCTAGAGTTGGTATAGCGACCGCTTAGTAGTTACGACTTTGCACATTTCGGAAACGTTGAGATACACTACTGTAAAAAAGCTGTGATAGCCTAGTGGTTAGGACGACCGACTTCTAATCGGAGGTCGTGGGTTCGATCCTGGGCACGCACCTCTAACTTTTCGGAGTTATGTGCGTTTTAAGTATTTAAATATCACTTGCTTTAACGGTGAAGGTAAACATCGTGAGGAAACCTGCATGCCTGAGAGTTCTCCATAACGTTCTCAAAGGTGTGTGAAGTCTGCCAATCCGCTTGGCCAGCGTGGTAGACTATGGCCAAACCCCTTCTCACTCTGAGAGGAGACCCGTGCTCTGTAGTGAGCCGGTAATGGGTTGATCATGATGAGATACACTACGAGTATTGAATCACTATAACATCAAAGTAAAATGGAGGCGATGGAGTAAAATAGCCGGTGCTGCTAATGTTCATGGGCGGCGGTAATCACTTAACATCAGGTAGCCCGCTTGCTCGTTTGCCCGCTATTATTATAAAAAATGCAACTTTACATACTAGAAGTGGCATCAATAATTCTTCATACGACTTCAAGTTCCCTTGTATTTTAATAATTATGTCAATAGTATTCACGTATGGTTTCGAAATAGCCTTTGCCTTAGGGCTTTAATTTTATTCGAACGTCTATATTAAAGCTTCATAAGGACACAATAATAAGCTTATTTATAGCTTTCACGTATAAGGCATTATGAAACGATTGTAGAACGATAATAATAAATTAGATCGTGAAATAAATCGCAAGATAAATCGTAATATTTGTTATTAAAACATCACGAGCTTTACTGGACATACCAAATACGGTATCTGGTACAAATCGAGTAGGTATAATTACTGCAATACAAACATGGAGACTTGTAATACGGTAATCCTATCCTACTAATATTATAAATGTGAAAGTGTGGATGTTTGGATGTTTGGATGTTTGGAAGTTTGAATGTTTGGATGTTTAAATGTTTGGATGTTTGTTACTCAATCACGCCGCAACTACTGAACCGATTTGGTTGAAATTTTGAATGGAAATAGATTATGCCCTGAATTAAAACATAGCCTTTTTATCCTGGAAAAAACCACAGTTCCCGCGGGATTTTGAAAAACCCGAAATCTATATCTACAGCTATAGGTAGATTACTATAGCAAACTTCCTTGATAGTAGGTATAAAGGTTGGAAAAGAGAGCTGGAACGGGAACCGGAAATTCACGATTCCCTCAGGATTTGTGAAAAAATAGAAATTCACGCGGGCGAAGCCGCGGGCAAAAGCTAGTAAAATATATATATATACAAGCAATATTCAATAATTTATTAGTATGAGTCATTTTAGTAGTTTGAACAACCGTTAGATGTTGGGGTCCTCATATGCTGGAACGGCAACCTCCCACCGGATAGCGCAGTGTTGGTTGACCCCCTACTAGGTGGATCGACGAACTCAGACGATTGGCAGAGAGCCGGATACAAGCGGCACAAGGCCGTGCCGTGTGGTTCCTACTAGAGATCTATGTAAAGCAGTGGGCGTCTATCGATTGATGAAGACGACGACTGTGGTATAATTGTTACCGGTAGATAAATATGACGCTTTGAGCTTATAACTACTTGTAATAAGACAAGTATAAATTAAAAATTTAAAAACCCCATGACATTCACCATTTTGTGGCGGCTGGCGGTCATCTTGGATTCGCATAGTGCTATTCTACTAGTCAAGTCCTTTCATTCGATACCCATGAAAAAATATGTGATCCGCCAGTTTGTAGCAGCGGCCATCTTGGATCGATTTCCATCAAACAAGCTAACAACACTCTCGACTAATTCATCTTTCAAACAAAAAATACCGCATTCAAATCGGTTCACCTGTTTGAGCGCTACAGGGGAACAGACAGGCACGTCAAACTTATAACATCCCGTCGTTTTTGTGTCGGGGGTTAAAAATTAGCTTATCCGTACTAATATTATAAATGCGAAAGTGTGTGTCTGTCTGTCAGTCTGCTAACTTTTCACGACTCAACGAAGCTTAACCGATTTGGATGTCTGATAGGTACAGATTTAGCTAACATCCCGGGGTCGGACATAGGCTATTTTTATCCCGAAAAAGCAAAGAGAGACTAGGATTTTTAAAAAACCTAAATCCATGCAGACGAAATCGCGGGCATCATCTAGTTAGATATAATTTAAGAGTTTGTTTTTCCATTAACTATGATGTAAACTTGCACAGTAGGTTATTGGCTCTATCATAACATAATACATAGCAAGGAAATCATAACACAGCGTTTAAACGGGTCAATAAGCTGTTTATCTCAATCTACGTATTAGCATAATAATTCAGCGTGAGCCTATGTAGCACAATACACAACTAACTAGTAAGTAGGTATCTACCGGAATATATTGATAGAGTAACAAGATAAATTGCTAAGAGAGGCAAAACACATTCTTATAGACGTGACTAATAAATAATTTCCACAATAAATTGACGGATTAAAAAAATATATACCTAATTATTATTTTTATACTATAATTATTATTATTTATTATTTTTGTTCTATAATTATTATTAATTATAATTTTTGTACTATAATTATTATTAACTAGATGATACCCACGGCTTCGCCCGTGTGTATTTAGGTTTGTAAAAATCTCGTGGGAACTTTGATTTTCCATAACAAAAAGTAGCCTATCTGTAGTAAGTAGTAACCCGTCCACAAAACGGAAAAATTCCGTGGGATCCTTACGATTTCGGAATGCAATTCCTTACAGCATCAGGGTTGAGGAGTTGGACATATTATACTTACTCGAGGTCATTCAACAATAAAGTCTTTATTGGTATCCCCAATATCAATTTAAATAACCAACAGTGCCAAAATCCCATTAGTTTTGGGGATCAGATCCCCTACAGCATCAGGATTGAGGAGTTGGAATCCAATTTTTTTGTAGGACAGTGTCGCAATGTTTCTCTATCGATTAAAAAAAAAATTACGCAAATCGGTTCAGAAATCTCGGAGATATCGGTGTACATAGGTAGAAAAACACAACTCCTCCTTTTTTGAAAGTCGGTTAAAAAAGTAGCCTATGTTACTCCCTGGTTAATTCTCTACTTGTATGTGAAAGTCCCGTCAAAATCGGTTCAGCCGTTCCAAAGATTAGCCCGTTCAAACAGACAGACAGACAGACAGACAGACAGACAGACAGACAGACAGACAGACAGACAGACAAAAATTTTAAAAACGTGTGATTCGGTTATAGTATCGTTCAAATAACCATATGAGCTTAATATGAGGTAGTTATTTCGATATTACAGACAGACACTTCAATTTTATTTATTAGTATAGATTATTATTTTTGTACTTTAAAATAAATCTTTGGAGTTCAAAGAGTTTTTCACTGTCACTAGCACTACATTTATTATAAAACAAATTCCGACACGTCTGTCTGTTCGCGATAAACTCAAAAACTACTGAACGGATTTTCATGCGGTTTTCACCAATAGACAGAGTGATTCATGAGGAAGGTTTGGTTGTATAATTTGTTAAGGTTTTGTATAAATTGGTTGAAATATGACGATAATTGTAGATAATGTAGGTAAAAGTCAAGTCGCCTGAGCTTGAGCTGAGCTTTCATCGAAAGCTAAGCCTTTGAGATATAATAAAACAATGTATGGTGGGACCTGTGCGATGCCGGGGTGGATCGCTAGTTACACTAATAGGCATTATAAATGCGAAAGTTTGTGTGTATGTTTGTATTTGTGTGTGTGTGTGTGTGTGTGTGTGTGTGTGTGTGTGTGTGTGTGTGTGTGTATGTTTGTTACTTTTTAACGCCGCAGCTACTCAAGCGATTTGGATGAAATTGTGAATGGATATACATTATGCCCTGACTCAACACATAGGCTACTTTTTATCCTGGAAAAATCCACAGTTCCCACGGGATTGAAAAAACCGAAATCTATAGCTTCAGCTATAGGTAAATTAATAGCAGACTTCCTTGGAAGTAGGCATAAAGGTTGGAAAAGGGAGCGGGAACTGGAACCGGAAATCCATGATTCCCTCGGGATTTGTGAAAAACCGAAATTCACGTGGGCGAAGCCGCGGACAGAAGCTTCACTACATAGTATAAAAAGTCGCTTTCTCTGTCCCTATATCCCTATGTCCCTATGTCCATATGTATGCTTAAATCTTTAAAACTACGCAACGGATTTTGATGCGTTTTTTTTAATAGATAGAGTGATTCAAGAGTAAGGTTTATAAGCAGAAAAATTGGACCCGGTAGGTGGCGCTAATAGCGGGCAGGACGACGTCTGCCGGGTCCGCTAGTTAATAATAAAAAAGTAAATAAGTAAGCTAGGTATGTGAGTGAGTGAAATCTGAAGAATCATCTGCGTAAAAGTTGCTATAAACATTTTTCCATATCACTTGGCGGTAATATTATTGTTTATCGATATAGAACATCTAAAATACTCCTACGAAAGTTGCAGTATGGCCGCTGTCAATCGGTATGTAAATGGCGGCGATCCATTATGGTTATCACGTTCAGCCAGATTATAGCTGATAAAGCTCATTTCCGAGATAAACTATTTGACGTGACTGAGTTAAATCGACTTGGACAAAAAATTTAATTCAAATTAACCCAAATGCTTTGGAGATTTAAAAACCAGTTCTATCATTGTTTTTATTTAACTAGCTACTCTTGAGTTTAACCAACTTTTCTTTTTGACTTTTACACTTTTAACACTTACTTAACTAATTCAAGATTATCTATTATATATAAAATTCTCGTGTCACAATTTTCGTTCCCATACTCCTCCGAAACGGCTTGACCGATTCTCATGAAATATTGTGAGCATATTGAGTAGGTAGGTCTGAGAATCAGTCAACATTTATTTTTCATCCCCCTAAATGTTAAGGGTAGTCCACCCCTAAATTTTTATTTTTTATTTTTTAGACAAAATTTTTATTTTTTATTTTTTTATGATACAACATACAAAAATACATACAATCCTAAAGTCTCACCCTTCTATCACCAACCCCTATTTTTTAATTGTGATATTAGTACTTTGATGACCGGGTAGGTTGCACTGATGTCAGTATGTCACCTGGCAGGACGACGTCTGCCGGGTCCGCTAGTTTATCTGAAATTCTGTCAATACCAATAAAACTTTCGCGATGTAGGTACATCGTGTATGGCATCTTAACGAGGAAAAAGATATGAATTAGCGGCGAAATTTACGTCGTAAAGTACAGCATTCAATATACTTACGATACAATTTTTTATATTATGTTTGATCACAGAATTTTGCTTTTAACGGTAGAATCACAAGATTGTAAGCCCTTAGTACACCCCCGACATTTCATGTAAGTGAACTAGGTACTGCTTAGAAGTTTTCAGTACTTTACGATGTGGGCGTATCGCTGATTTGTATTCTATGTCCTCAGTGTAGATGAAATAACGTAATCACAAACATAAACATAACTTTATATAGACATAAGCGAAACAATATAAACACATACAAGTAAAATAAGCTCAAAGCGGTGACTCAGTAGTGGAACTATTTAGAAACAAGATAAGGAAAACTACGAGATTGATTGCCGTTTGACACGAGAACCTCGCAGTGGGCACGTTTCAGGCCAAGAAAGTAGCACTAATTGGCGTTCAGTCCAGGGTGGACGAACTAATAAATAATTTGCATCGCTTGTGGACGTTTACGTTTGTGGGTGACTGTGTTTTGCAATGTGGGCTAACTTAACCGACACGAAATTATTTGATGCGAGTCTCAAATCAATACTCAATTTTGTACAATGTGAGACAGTGATGAAATCGTCATCGTTGTCTCAACAGAGTTGTATTTATTGCTGAACATAGGTGTCTTGCAGGGAAGAGACCTATGGGTCATAGACCATGATCTGGTACCGCATGTGTCCAGCTGCTACTAGCGACTCACTTGAGATCGTCCGTTTTCCTAGTGGGGGGTCTTCCAATGCTACATATCACTTTCCAGCACCTTGAATCCCCACCATCTATCGGTACTTTGAGCAAATATGCTCCCCCCATTGCCACTTCACCCACAGTACACAGATACAACCAGTAGAGAAACTACCTACAAACGTTCGAAACGGCTCACTCACACAAACATGCGCATCGACGAGACTATTTAGCAGCAGTAGCTACTGACATCCACGCGAAAACCCGGTAGGGATCTCGTCGATGTGCATGTTTGTGTGAGTGAGCCGTTTCGAACGTTTGTATGTAGTTTCACTACTGGTTGTATCTGTGTACTGTGCTTCACCTTTGCGAATCCATGAGCTGTGTCAACTCTATGTGTAACTCTAGTTCTCCTATACGGATCTCCTCACGCCTGATTCGATCCCACAGGCATACTCCGAGCATAACTATTTCCATAGCCCGTTAAGTGACTCTGAAGTCTGACCTTATGAGATAATATCAAAGGCAAGCAAATAATGTTACTAATTAATGTTAAAAGTCGATAAAATATTAAATAGTGACACTTTCGTATTGCTTCATAATAATCCGCGAGAAGAAGATGCTTTAACTCTGCTGTGAATGCTTCAATATCGGTCCGTAAGAATTAATATATTCGTACAATTTGACCCGAGTGCAAAGGCTAGTAAGTATTTTAATGCAATGTTTGTACAGTTTATACTTAGTTAAAAATAAATAAAATACCTGCATCCCATTACAGACATTTGAGGAATCTTAATTAGTGAGATAGCAATAATTCTAAGTTCTTAACATTCACGAAACAATACTATAAAATTGAAATAAAATACTTCAAATACCATTCTCAGGCGTGTCTTAAAGTGGAAGGTAACAATAATCGAGTCTAAAATTAGGCATTGGCACGTGAAACGACGTCTTGATGCTACTTTGATGGGAAAATCAAACGCTTGGTATTTGAGTGGAATTCTTAACGTGGATGTATGGTTTTCGTTAGATTCTCCCCTAATTTTACAAGCCTCTCTTAACATTTTACAGTGATCCCACAAAGAATTTATTCTATACTAGCTTCTGCTCGCGGCTTCGCCCGCGTTAATTTCGGTTTTTCACAAATCCCGAGGGGATCGTGGATTTCCGGTTCCCATTCCCGCTCTCTTTTCCAACCTTTATTCCTACTTTCAAGGAAGTTTGCTATAGTAATCTATCTATAGCTGTGGCTGTAAATTTTGGTTTCAAAATTCTGTAGGAACTGTGGATGTTTCCAGTAGCCTATGTGTTAAGTCAGAGCATAATCTATCTCCATTCTAAATTTCAGCCAAATCGGTTCAGTAGCTGCGACGTTAAAGCGTAAGAAACATACACACATACACACACATACATACATAATTACATACACACAAACTTTCGCCTTTATAATATTAGTGTGATAAATTCTAAAATAACCTTCTGGTTATTATTATTATATTCTTAAAATAATTTAGCAAACTGATCTAGGTATACCAAAAATGTTTGCTGATAAAATTATTATATGGTTGGAATAAAAATTTCTAGATAATTGAAAAACGAGTTACATATAATAAGTTTTTCCTTTCTCTTCAACACTCATTATTAGTAGCTCTAGCCCCGTTAGAACTTTACAAGCAATCTACAAAGTACCTAACAACAAGTGATAACAATATAATTTTATCATCGTGTAGTATGCAAGCGATCCCGGTTATCGCTGGAGCCTATTAGTCGTGACACGAATACCGATTACGGAATAGGGAATCCAGTCTATTGGGGCGGACGAGATTACGACTTGATTTGTCGATGTGCAGTTTAAGTCTGATTTATGGACTATCGATGTCTTTACTATCTATTAGGGATAGTCTGTTCTGGCGACAGCGCTGCTTTACAATGATGACCTAAATCTGGAAATTGAGTTGCTATTGCGATCCAATTTAGACGATGTTCGGCGTGCTGATTTTTGCTCAATCATAATTTTTATCCATCAGTCTGGATATAATTGGCCTTTTCGAGAGCGCGTTACTACAAACGGTACTCCGCCTTTTTCATTCATCCGGCTACCGCTAACTTCTTGAGTTTCATCGGTCTAAAAGTCATCCTACACTGCCCTTACTACGATAGTAATCTTACCTGAAAACAGTCGTATTACCTTGTGTACGTTTTTATAATAAACTAACCCTAGCCGCCCTCGGCTTCGTCCGCGTGGAATTGGAAATTCCTTATCCCGTGGGAATTGCAAAAAATCCATCCTTATCCATTAATACACTACAAAGTGAAACACTGTGCACAGTATTCTAGATCCAAGTGATTTTTGCTTTCATTTTTAATTTGTTAACTTTAGTTTCACCATAACAGTGCCACTGCATATACCGTAATGATTATGTAAATAGTAAATGTTCTTAGACTTGCGATAATGGTAATTCTATATTTTGATATGCCTCGTTACCTAATTAGGTACCATGCAGCGGTAACTTGGTAAGTCGCTTTTCGTTAGTTCGAAGAAGAGTTAAGCCACGTTGAACTCTTATATAATAAAGCTAATCTCAATATTTAGTTCGCAATTAATTGCCACAGCTTTCGCACAGTATAGGCTAAAGGGCAATGTTTGGCCCAACCTGACCCTTACCAGTTACGGAGTAGGAAAGCGCGTTGTCATTGTGAATGTTGGAATGTTCACAGGGTTCAGCAATTTATAAGCAAACGAATTATTGATCGACGAAATAGACCAACCTTTTTTAGGTAGATTTTTTAACCCCCGACGCAAAAACGACGGGGTATTATAAGTTTGACGTGCCTGTGTGTGTGTCTGTGTGTGTGTCTGTCTGTTCCCCTGTAGCGCTCAAACGGCTGAACCGATTTGAATGCGGTTTGTTTTGTTTGAAAGGTGAATTAGTCGAGAGTGTTGTTAGCTATGTTTAATGAAAATCGATCCAAGATTGCCGCCGCTACAAAATGGCGGATTACATATTTTTCACAACTCCCTTAATATGGGTATCAAATGAAAGGGCTCGACTAGTAGAATAGCACTATGCAAATCCAAGATGGCCGCTGCCACAAAATGGCGAATGTCGGGTTTTTTAAATTTTCAATTTATACTTGTGTACAGTAAAGACGTGAGACAGTGATGAGATCGTCATGGTTGTCTCAACAGAGTTGTGTTTACTGCTGCAGGACATAGGTGTCTTACAGGGAAGAGACCCATGGGTCATGAGACCATGATCTGGTACCGCATGTGTCCAGCTGCTACTAGCGACTCACTTGAGATCGTCCGTTTTCCTAGTGGGGGGTCTTCCAATGCTACATATCACTTTCCAGCATCTCGAATCCCCACCATCTATCGGTACTTTGAGCAAATATGCTCCCCCCATTGCCATTTCACCCACAGCTTCACCTTTGCGACTCCATGAGCTGTGTCAACTCTGTGTGTAACTCTAGTTCTCCTATACGGATCTCCTCACGCCTGATTCGATCCCACAGGCATACTCCGAGCATAACTCTTTCCATAGCCCGTTAAGTGACTCTGACCTTATGAGATAATATCAAAGACAAGCAAATAATGTTATTAATGATTAATGTTAAAAGTCGATAAAATATTAAATAGTGACACTTTCGTATTGCTTCATAATAATCCGCGAGAAGAAGATGCTTTAACTCTACTGTGAATGCTTCAATATCGGTCCGTAAGAATTAATATATTCGTACAATTTGACCCGAGTGCAAAGGCTAGTAAGTATTTTAATGGAATGTTTGTACAGTTTATACTTAGTTAAAAATAAATAAAATACCTGCATCCCATTACAGATATTTGAAGAATCTTAATTAGTGAGATAGCAATAATTCTAAGTTCTTAACATTCACGAAACAATACTATAAAATTGAAATAAAATACTTCAAATACCATTCTCAGGCGTGTCTTCAAGTGGAAGGTAACAATAATCGAGTCTAAAATTAGGCATTGGCACGTGAAACGACGTCTTGATGCTACTTTGATGGGAAAATCAAACGCTTGGTATTTGAGTGGAATTCTTAACGTGGATGTATGGTTTTCGTTAGATTCTTCCCTAATTTTACAAGCCTCTCTTAACATTTTACAGTGATCCTACAAAGAATTTATTCTATACTAGCTTCTGCTCGCGGCTTCGCCCGCGTTAATTTCGGTTTTTCACAAATCCCGAGGGAATCGTGGATTTCCGGTTCCCATTCCCGCTCCCTTTTCCAACCTTTATTCCTACTTTCAAGGAAGTTTGCTATAGTAATCTATCTATAGCTGTAGCTGTAAATTTCGGTTTCAAAATTCTATGGGAACTGTGGATGTTTCCAGTAGCCTATGTGTTAAGTCAGGGCATAATCTATCTCCATTCTAAATTTCAGCCAAATCGGTTCAGTAGCTGCGACGTTAAAGCGTAAGAAACATACACACATACACACACATACATACATACATACACTCAAGCTTTCGCCTTTATAATATTAGTGTGATAAATTCTAAAATAACCTGGTTATTCTTAAAATAATTTAGCAAACTGATCTAGGTATACCAAAAATGTTTGCTGATAATTATTAAGTATATGGTTGGAATAAAAATTTCCAGATAATCTAAAAGCGCGTTGCATATTACAAGTTTTTCCTTTCTCTTCAACACTTATATCATTAGTAGCTCTAGCCCCGTTAGAACTTTACAAGCAATCTACAAAGTACCTAACAACAAGTGATAACAATATAATTTTATCATCGTGTAGTATGCAAGCGATCCCGGTTATCGCTGGAGCCTATTAGTCGTGACACGAATACCGATTACGGAATAGGGAATCCAGTCTATTGGGGCGGACGAGATTACGACTTGATTTGTCGATGTGCAGTTTAAGTCTGATTTATGGACTATCGATGTCTTTACTATCTATTAGGGATAGTCTGTTCTGGCGACAGCGCTGCTTTACAATGATGACCTAAATCTGGAAATTGAGTTGCTATTGCGATCTAATTTAGACGATGTTTGGCGAGCTGATTTTTGCTCAATCATAATTTTTATCCATCAGTCTGGATATAATTGGCCTTTTCGAGAGCGCGTTACTACAAACGGTACTCCGCCTTTTTCATTCATCCGGCTACCGCTAACTTCTTGAGTTTCATCGGTCTAAAAGTCATCCTACACTGCGCTTACTACGATAGTAATCTTACCTGAAAACAGTCGTATTACCTTGTGTACGTTTTTATAATAAACTAACCCTAGCCGCCCTCGGCTTCGTTCGCGTGGAATTGGAAATTCCTTATCCCGTGGGAATTGCAAAAAATCCATCCTTATCCCTTAATACACTACAAAGTGAAACACTGTGCACAGTATTCTAGATCCAAGTGATTTTTTGCTTTCATTTTTAATTTGTTAACTTTAGTTTCACCATAACAGTGCCACAGTGTACAGTAATGATTATGTAAATAGTAAATGTTCTTAGACTTGCGATAATGGTAATTCTATATTTTGATATGCCTCGTTACCTAATTAGGTACCATGCAGCGGTAACTTGGTAAGTCGCTTTTCGTTAGTTCGAAGAAGAGTTAAGCCACGTTGAACTCTTATATAATAATGCTAATCTCAATATTTAGTTCGCAATTAATTGCCACAGCTTTCGCATAGTATAGGCTAAAGGGCAATGTTTGGCCCAACCTGACCCTTACCAGTTACGGAGTAGGAAAGCGCGTTGTCATTGTGAATGTTGGAATGTTCACAGGGTTCAGCAATTTATAAGCAAACGAATTATTGATCGACGAAATAGACCAACCTTTTTTAGGTAGATTTTTTAACCCCCGACGCAAAAACGACGGGGTATTATAAGTTTGACGTGTCTGTGTGTGTGTGTGTGTGTGTGTGTGTGTGTGTGTGTGTGTGTGTGTGTGTCTGTCTGTTCCCCTGTAGCGCTCAAACGGGTGAACCGATTTGAACGTGGTTTTTGTTTGAAAGGTGAATTAGTCGAGAGTGTTGTTAGCTATATTTGATGAAAATCGATCCAAGATGGCTGCGGCGGCCATCTTGGATAGATTGATACAAAATGGCAGGTTATATTTTTTTCACAACTTCGTTAATATCTCCGGTATCAAATGAAAGGGCTTGACTAGTAGAACAGCACTATGCAAATCCAAGATTGCTGCGACCACAAAATGGTGAATGTTGGGGCTTTTGAAATTTTAAATTTATACTTGTTAATAGTTAGTACCTATTCAATTTTTATTTAGCGATTGGGGCTTGCGTTTACGCTACTTTAAAACTTGATAACTTTCTTAGATGATGTTTAATGTTGGTAACACACTTGTAATCAACAACGCCACCATGCGTCCTAAATATATAGAATTATTGCGGTATTGCTGCACTAATGAGCATAGCTTTTATTACCATTGTAACATTTATTTCATTTTCACGATGATGAAGTGGCAGTTTTCAAACCAGCGACCTACTGTCGAAATTCATTTCATTTCAAATTAAAATCTAAAGCGTACTAATCTTAAGTTCTGAGCTGACGATATTACTTTTCTCTCATAAGCTCTAAAGTCTCAGCTAAATGACTCATTGAAAATATCCGGACGAGAACAATCTTCTGTTATTAATAATTGACAAAAGGGGCAAAGAGCAAAGATAGCTATTACGAACGCTAAGAAGACTTTACACTAAACTTCTGTTCTATTTTTATTAATAGCTCTATAGGAAATCGTCTAAAGATTGAGGATGCCTTTAAATGAAACGAGATTTAGCTGAGTATTCTGTATTCTGTATTCGCACGTGGACCTATCATACTATTGAGAGATGACGTGATAAAATTGTCACATCATCTATCAATGATCTGATTGGTCTACTGAGCATATATTCTCCTTCAGTGAATAGGCACCCTTATACTAAAATCAAGGAATTAATAAATTATTCAGAAACATCACTCTATATTATAACTCTCTCGTCATATAAAATTAATCATTCAAAATGGTTCTGATTTTCTGTTATTACTGTCACAATCAGATTCGTTGTAGGTATTATCGATATTCTTACTAGTACAGGCTTTAGGTACGCTTAGAGAGAGAGTGGAAAATATAAGTCATATACTTATAGAAATAAATCTAATAGGTATTTTTTGTAAACATTTAAGTGACCAGACTTTTACATTTCCATTCCAAGAGTTAAAAAAAACAATGGTCAAAACAAATTGGTTCTTATTTTCATGAAAATAAGGTACGTACTTTACTTAAATGATTATACATATTAAGTCGTACGGTATCATGGAGGTATAATATCACCTGTAGCATACTCGACATGATAAAAATGTGGTCACACTTCCTCACCGGGAACCATATCCAGTTTAAAGGAATCTTGGGGCCCGGTGACCACTTCCGACGAACTTGCACCTACTACTGTCTCCGGGGCATGATTCATTAGCCACTACTTTGTCGCACGTGTATATTTCGAGTGAAGTTAACGTTGCCTTTGAATAATTTGATTTGCGCAGCCTTCAATTTAAATTGCAGGAATTGATATTAAAAATGTTTTCTTTGTACACTCATATCATCATGGACTTCGGTGGAGTAACACGCCATTCTGTCTAAAAGTCCAATTTATATCAGGTAAATCTGTAGAGCTGGGAACCAATTATTCCACATAGTTTACCAGAAAGATTGTACGAGTACCTTCATTCAGAAGTACGGCTATAAAGTAATACAATTTGAACAAAGAAGCGTTAATCATTTAGGTCAATATTTCTAGCGCGAACGAACTAAACTTCATTAACGCCTCATTGTGAACTTTGTCCAGGAGTTGACGAACCGTGAATTGTTCTGATAACGGTAATTAAATAGGAAGCGGCACAGGATAAACAATTGTACACCTGTTTCTATTGTGTCCCATTTTCGTGCTATTGTCCTACTTATATGACGTCGTTAAAGATAATGTACCTGCCATAGTTTGTTTTGGTTGCTACTCATGATGTTTTGTTTATGTTAAGCAATGTTTGTTTTGCATTAAAATATCTCGATTTTACATAATTACCATTAACGCGTCAAATTGGAGCAGGTACCTACCTATGTGATGATTATGTATACCTAATAGATACTAGATACTTATTTTAATAGGCTGCATTTCAAATGCCTGATGGAAAGCAGTGAGCTGGTGGATGAAAGATAAAATTTTGGTTTGAACGCGTTTATCTAGAAGATGCCTATGCCACTCTTGTGTTGGAGGTACTCAACTAATAAGTACCTAACAGGAAATAAACGACGCCGGAAAAGCGTTTCACACCAGAGATGTGCAATGTAATCATAAGTAACTTAAATGACAAATTGAAAATTTTAAGTCAGCGTCAAAACTTGCTGCGTTTTGACCTACTTTGATAATATAAGTCATAATTGAAATGAAATACTTACATAAAAATAAATAATAAACGTAAAAAAAATACCTAAAAAAAACTTTACAAGATCCTCTACTAAGAATCTATTAATATAATAGAACTGTAACGGATCCAATTCTGTACATTGAAGATATTTTGGAAATTTCTTTTGGAGGGCACTCTATAATCGATACTGAAGCCAAAACTGCAATTTTTTTCATTTTTGTCTGTCTGTCTGTCTGTCTGTCTGTCTGTCTGTCTGTCTGTCTGTCTGTCTGTCTGTATCTTGGCCGCGCATCACGCCGAAACTACTGAATGGATTCGAATGAAACTTAGTACGATTTGAGTTTATACTCCGAGGTAGGACATAGGATACTTTTTATCCCGAAATTCAGCACGGTTCCCTTGGCAGAGGGGAAGAAAGTTAAAACGTGTATTTAGCTGTAATTCATTAACGCGTAGTTCGATTTCACTCATTCTTTTTTTGTTAGAAAGGTAGTACTTTAAGTATTGTCTGGTAAATATTTCAAGGTCATAGGTTTTTTAGTTCAGGAATGACAGACATTTATTGAGTTCAAATAACTTGGGACCCGGATCTTTGAACGTACGGCTTATTTTAAACTGGTGTGCGTTTAAATTTATGATTGTCGATCTGTCTATTTGTTCCAGCTAATTTCCGAAACGGCTGGATCGATTTTGACGGAACTTTCAATGGCAGATAGGTGATGTTATAAGGAGTAACTTAGGCTACATTTAGTTTAGGTACAAATAAGGATTATGGGATCCAATCCAATCCTATATAAAAACCTATATCCACGCGGACGAAGTCGCGGGGATCAGCTAGTTACTAATAAGTATGAGTGAAATAAATAAGCTTAGGTAATAAATTAAATCTAGACTTACTAAAATAGTTATCATCAGATTTCGGAACACGTAAAGCTCTTCAGAAATTCCATACACGATGCCCGCTTACCCTCTATCAGTTCCAATTACATCTCAAATCAACGCTCACGAATCAAAAGGGGCATGAAACTAAGAATTTTAATCGTACAGTTAAAAATAAAAAGTCCAGTCAAGAGGCTCCTTTATGCGAGTGCAGCGCGCAGTGTGAAATGTTCAGACAAATTAATACCAGCTGCGTAGTGCGAGAATGATTAGCGCGAGCACATTTAGATTTATGATTAAGCGGTGTAATAACGGTTCTACTCTGTGGGGATTTTTATTTATTTTTCAAAGATCAAAGCGCTATAGACGATCCTTAATTTAGACTGATGTGAACAATTTCTTAGCTATAAGACTGGTTCACATTATTACAGTAGCGTTTAAGTACAGCGATCCAATCCAGAGCCGGATTTTTACTGGAATAATCATAACAGCGTTTTTATTTACGTTTTTATTTTTTGTACATAGTAATACAAATTATGTTATGCACAAATTCTAAAGTAAACTAAATTGACATAATATCTTCTTATAGGTAGTAATGCATACGAATTCGACTAATATTATCGATTTATATACGATTAATATTATCTACTAAAACTGCAAAATATTCACATAAGATAGTTTATTAGGGTTTCCAAACCAATATACAAAAGTTTATAAGTGTATGAGTGTTTTATGTTGTGATATGTTTTTCCACGCATTTCTCGAAAACTATTAATCATATTGTGACCATTATTTTTTTAATTCGCTTACATTTTCTCAACCGACCGATTTTGATGAAATTAGCTTAGAAAACAGTGCATGTTTTCTAAGCTAATTTCATCAAAATCGGTCTTGTAGTTCTAGCGTTTCTTGTTGTAGTTTTCAAGAATGGACACTTTTCCATTTTCAGTTATTCTTTATTTCGGTATTTATTGAAGTCGGTTTAATTTTTTTTTTATTATATTTCGATAGATCTGTAAAAGTTTAGAGATTATGTACAACAGTAAGTACGAGTGCCTTAACCCATGAGCCGTCCAGTTCAGTAATAGCTTTAAATAAATAAGAAGAATCATTTAAATGACGCCGTCCATTGCAGTCCAGTGTTCGAATAAGTTTACTGGAGTAGTTATAGTGGCTTGGCATAATGTGAACTGGGCATACGTCCGATCGATATCAGATGACACCAAGATATTCGATGGAGCTTTTTTTCTTTTCTGTCAGATTATTTATTTGTAAGTAAGATTTATATTAATGTTTTCCGTGTTAGCTAAATAGGTTAATGAATCACAGATTTTGTGAATTTGACGATTACAAACTACGAGTAGGTACAAAACTCACAGATGTGCTGTTTTAATGTATAGGTATTTCGTAATGTCTATGGCGAGAATTTCTCCGCTGCAGCAAAAAAATGTAAATATAAAACTATTTCTAGGTACTCTGGGCTTTTTCTTAATGTTTTAGATGGATTTCATGAACTATAAATACGATAAGTAATCAAAGTTTGTCTATGAAGTGACGATATTAATCAGAATTTAGTGATTATAGCCGGGATCGGATTACTTGATCTTCAAAGTATTGAACCCCCCAAGTTTAGAAAGAAAGAAAGAAAATAATTTCTTTCTTTCTCCCAAGTTTAGTCACGTAATAATATCTAGTTAGTGATTTCGATCAACGTAGCAATAAAATAAATCAACTGAAATAGTACATGTCTTTACTATGCTTCACCACTTATAACTTTAATAAGTGCTTTTTAACCCCCGACGCAAAAGTGACGGGGTGTGTGCGTGCGTACGTGCGTGCGTGCGTGCGTGTGTGTGTGTGTGTGTGTGTTTGTCTGTTCCCCTGTAGCGGTCAAATGGGTTTACCAATTTGAATGCGGTTTTTTTGTTTGAAAGGTGAATTAGTCAAGAGTTTTGTTAGCTATGTTTGATGAAAATCAATCCAAGATGGCCGCCGCTACAGAATGGCGGATTACATTTTTTCACGACTACCTTAATATGGGTATCAAATGAAAGGGCTTGACTAGTAGAATAGCACTATGCAAATCCAAGATGGCCGCCGCCACAAAAAGGCGAATGTCGGGGGTTTTTTAAATTTATGCTTGTTAATAGAAAATTATGCAACTCAGTTATAGTGAACAGTATTAGAATCCGATAAGATAGCGTCGTGAAGTTTATAAAACTACTATATCCATGGAAGTATCAACTATCATATACATACAACAAGGTACCGTATACTTCCGTGATAGTTTCAAGATTTAAGAGGAGTAAGTTATATTTCGAAACCCACTCAGACATTTGTATGCGGCGCGCACGAGTGAGAGACTTTTCTTAAGTCAGTTGTCTTGGATATCATATATCATGCGGACAACATAAGCTATTTTAATCATTGCTTGTTGAAATTGTCAAGTGTGAAGACATTCTTAATAGCTTAGAGATTTATTGCCCTATGGTTTGTTGTTTTCTTTCCACTATTAATAGAACTTACAACTTGCCACTTAAATTATAGCGTTCAAAATTTAAAAAAAGCTTTTATGAGTATCGAATGGTCCACTAAAAAGTTAGGAAGACCCTTGTAACCACAATGTTACCTATTGCTGCGTGAAGAAGCGACACTCACTCCCCTCTTCGCCCACAACGTAGAAGAAACCCTAGGAGTAGTACCTAGTATTACGTACATATAAAGATAGATCCTTGTCTCGCTCGATTTAACGTATAGTCACATGAGTAGATAAGTACAGAGAGCAAGCTTCATATAAGCGGCCCGCTGTAGGTACACCCATACAAACACACTCACCAACGTTTCACGGACGCCCGCTCGGTCCCTCAACCGGTACAGTTGGATGACAAACGTGCGCATATGTGTGAGTGTACCTACAGCGGGCCGCTTGTAGAAGCTTGCTCTCTGTACTTATCTACTCGTGTGGTATAGTCCTTGTCATTAGTAGTTCGCTTGTATAAAGTGTCGGGTGTGTGCCAACGGGCTCATATACAAGCCCAAACTCGATTGACTTACTGTTAGCTATTGAATAGTTCTTAATATATATTATTATGGCCTCTTCCCACCTAAGTACACTAGCTGTTTAGGAACACATAGGGGACAAACAAACATTCATTTTTGTATAGATTTTATGAGTCAGAAACTTTAGCGGACGTATGCAGAACAATTTAACAAAGTTTCATTATAACCGGATGAATAGTTTAGCAGTACAAAGGTACAGACAAACATATCTATTTATATGTTAGATTATTTTCTATTATTACAAGGCGTGGGAATGATTATGTCCTGGAATATTATCCTCACATGCAGAATGTTTCAGAAACAATAGAGTCGCGTGTGTATGACAGTCGATTAAGCAGGTGCTATCAAATGCGGCCCGATACCGACCGGTTTATATTAATGATCCGTGTTCCAAACATACGCGTTCATTTATATATTACTTAACAAGCTTTTATATATTAATTTCGCTGACGTAGATTCTTACCTTTACAGAATATGAAGTCGCCTATATTATCATTATTCATTTGCATAGTCCTGCGAAAGTCCCGTCAAAACTGCTTGAGGAGGTTGTTTTATGGAGAAACAATGTATAAGTACAGTTTTAGAATTATTGCAAAAATGTGATATACCTAGTCCTAAGTCAATTCCTATATTGAAACGTATGCGGTATCTACCCAACAACGCATTACTATTTCAATCCTACGATTTGGAATACGCTACAATACAAGAGCGTATAAAAATTTTCTTCCCACCCCAAGAGATCCGCTGTGGATTTCGATGAAGTAAATTCCTCAATTCAAACGGTATTGAAATCGTATTTTATACTGAAATGTGCTCGGAATATATTGCAAATAGAATACTGTAACTGTTTGAATAGGTAACACGAGCAGTGACTTTTTTATTTTGCCCATAGTTTATTTCTAAAATATTTGTTTTGTATTCATGTTGACGCACCTGTTGTGAAATAAAATTTTATGTAGGTCTTATGTAGGTATACTGAGTTACTTAATAGGAATGAGCCATCAGGGTTACTTAGCGTAATTGCGAGTAACAACGAAAAGTAGGTAAGGTAAAGTAAAACCTTTACGAAGTAATCAAATTATTCTAAAATGTATCTCATTTAAGAAAGCTGTTAGTTATTATTAATGTTATAGTTTTCGTTTCAAGTAATATACATTTTACCATTAATCCCAAATGATGATTATTATTAACACAGGTAATTAAAGTTTAACGAGCCGTTATGGAAACATAGGTGCAAAATAATGCGCTATATGTTTTCGGCGCTGGGTCATTAATAAAATGGTATCGGGCCGCGTTTGATGGCGCCTGCTTAATGGACTGTCAGACACCGCGCCTCTATTGTTTTTGGAATAACGCGGGCACGTGACGATAATTATGTTAATAATTACCTGCGTTCGCATTAAATACAGATATCCATATAAATAAAAATAAACATTTGTCTGTATGTTTCTTATACTTTCCTAAATCGTTCATCAGATTGTGATGAAACTTTGGTGAGTTGCATCTGCATACGCTCGCAAAGGTCCCTGTTCCAAAAAAATTATATAAAATGAATGTTTGTATGTTTTTCCTCTATGCGTCTCTAAAACCTCACTTTACGTGGCATCTTAACAACAAGATCAGTTCAGTTTAAAAATTAGCCCAGACAAACAGACAGATAGACAACTAGACTGTCAGACTAGACAGAAAGGTCAAATCATCAGACGTTGTGATTTTCCTGTCGGAAAATTAAAAGAAAAAATCTGGATGTCGACAATACCTACCTACTACATACCAGATCCAATTATAGCTAAGAACTATAAGTACAAAAAGAATTCATTAAAACTGGTCAAAGATATTAAAGTAACCATACTCCTAATTATTTATTATGAGCATAATAAAAGGTAATTATTACCAGTACAGACATCTGATATTTCAATTTTATTTATTTTGTTATGGATTTCTAAAGAAAATTACGCGCAAAGACGTAGCACGCATCACTATTCAAGACGAGCTTTCGTCTCGCATAGACGTTGTGCCTTTGAACTCGTCTAATTAGCATGCCCCCGTCATAAGCTCCTCTCTCTTTGATTTAATTCTATAGTCCCACGCCCGACATGATGTATGCCCCCGCTCATTTAGATAAATGCTTCAGAGACTTAGGGACTTTTCAGATAGACCGGCGCGGAGAGCAGAGCAAATTTTAATTGCATTTAAAATAATAAGCCATATTTTTATATTTTATCTCTTTTATGATAAGAGAATGCTCGAGGATGCTCCCAATACGCTCGGTGTGAAATATTAAGAGCAGCCACTCGGCTGCTCGTCGAGGCGGTCGGCTGCTCCATGCTCGTGCTCTTTCGCGCTCGAGCATCCGACCGGCTCCGTTCGCGTGCTCTTTCATGCTCGCACAGCCGACCGTAGGCCAAATTGCTCTGCCGTCCGGCCCAAGAGCGTACGCTCGGCTCCGAACGCATCCGCGTGTTCGTTCACACAGACCGGCGCGGAGAGCAGAGCAAGTTTGAACGGCCGGTCTGTGTGAAACAAAAAATGCTCTCCGACGCTCTCCGCGCCGGTCTATCTGAATGGTCCCTTAAGCTGCCTCGGAGGAGGTTTAGACATGATTAGTTCCTGCAAACTTAACTGAGACATTATTCTTCAGCGCGAGTGCACGGGACGTAAACTACTCGTACTTTGAATACAGTAAGTAATATTATATTCATGAGCTTTTAATAATGTTCTAACTTGTACCTAAGATATGTATAGAACTGTACCTACTGCGATTATTCAGTATGGTAGGTAGATATTTAATTTAGATTCTGCATTTATTGATTGTAATGAATTTGAACAATTTGTGAGGTGTATGCTAAATTCAAAGGCGTATTCGTAGCACTGTGAGAATTAAACCCGCAATTAAGTAACGCTTATTTGTGTTAACCGATACTTAAGAGCAGGTTTAAGTCGCACGTGCTATAAAAATAATGGTACACGATACTCGTAACTTAAGTGATAATAAATTAATAGAATATAGAATTAATATACTAATAATAGTACTTTATTAATTTATTATTACTCGTAGATACTTATATTCCGAAATGTGTGACTTGTCTAAAAAAAATCACACGTTTCAGAATGTAGCAACCAAGAGAGAGGAACGAATATAATATATCTACCTATCTATAGGGAATCCTTTCTCAATTTCTTATCCCGTGGGAATTTCACAATATAAAGGTAACCTCTGTGCAAAATATCAGCATTCTAGACCCAAGGATTTGGACTGAGCGTTGATGGGTGAATCAGGATTTTTCTTTTTAATTACCGATAAAACGGGATTAGTGTTTGATTTCACTAGTCGGATCATAGAGGAGTTTGCAGTTTGGATCCTCGGCGGAAGATTGGAAGTTTCAGCGATGGCCTCTGAGATACAGATTATAGATTTTCCGTACCGATTAACTAAAGAAAAGAATAATCCAAACCTGTCCAAAATAAAAATACTCGCAACAAAATTCTCTCTTTATATATTTCTCGTTATTTTATTATCTAAACATTACCTTTAAGGTATTACTGGTATTATTTGCTACTTCTACCTACTTATCTAAGCGGCTTAATACCGAGTCTCGTACAATTTGTAGTAAAACCTTTTATTCGACATTAAATGTAGAGGAATTACTTTTATTTATAGGCCATTCGTTTCTTATATTATCCTGGCGGGAATAATATCTCTTCACGAGTCATTTATGAAAACCGAACTCTTGGACTAGATGACTGTGGACACCGGATTAGATTTATTGCCACCGTTCATTTTTAGCATAAAGAGATCTAATAATTGAAAATTGAGACCTACAATGGTTTTTAACCGACTTCAAAAAAGGAGGTTCTGTATTCGACCCGTATGTATGTATTTATGTAAGTATGTATATATTATGTTCGTGATTATTTCAAAAACCAATGAACCGATTATAATGATTATTTCACTATCGTAATCTACATACTTTCAGAAAGGTTTAAGATATATCTTAACACATCTACTTAACATTCTTATGTACGAAGTTACACGCCAAAATGTACCTACCCATATATCACCAATATTTTTGATTGGTACACCGATTTCTCTAAGATTGCTGGACCGAACTCGGCTTAACTTTTCTTGAAATATAGCTTGATTTGGAATCTTTACCAAGAGTTGTTTGTTTGAATATCATATACGTATAGTACACACATATATAATTGCAATATACATAGATTAGTATGTTGCTGCGTAAGATGATGTCATTTGGCCATCGTCGTAGTAGTCACAACCGATAGATGTCCACTGCTGGTAGGTCTGATCCAGCGTTATCAATCACTAGGTTGCGTTAGATAGGTCTCTTGCAACTATCGCCACAAACACGATCTTGTGCCGCTTGTATCCAGTGGCTGCCAGCGTCAGATCGTCAGTCCACCTACGGAGTCATCTAACCATGCATTCCTCGGTGCGAGGTCACCATTGAAGCACCTAAGTTGGTACCCCAAACTCTACCGGTTCTTCAAGTAATGTGCCCCGCCTCTTGCCACTTCAGCTTCATGATTTGATGAGCTAAGTGGCCAAAGTCAACCTCACCGGCACCCTGCCAATATGCTAACGAGGCCCTGACGCTCTCGGTCCCCTCTACGGGTCGTTGTGCCTGATACC
Organism: Melanargia galathea; assembly: GCA_920104075.1. NCBI lineage: Eukaryota > Metazoa > Arthropoda > Insecta > Lepidoptera > Nymphalidae > Melanargia > Melanargia galathea. Next base: position 14,510,448 of record OV049872.1, read on the forward strand.
ACACAACTTAATCTGGATGGTATCACCGCTTTGTGGTAGGATTCTACCCTGCGTCCGCCTGGCTAGCGACCACACTTCAGCCATAATCTGTCGCAAAGCATCCGCGTTCCGGCAGCGAGCTGAAGAGCCAGTCTCCTTCTTCAAAACGCATTTTGTGGTTCCTCTGGTGCTGCAAAGGTTCATGGGCGGCGGTAATCACTTAACATCAGGTGACCCGCTTGCTCGCTTGTCCGCGATTATTATAAAAAAAAAGCTGTCTATGTCATGCTATATATTTGTACCATAATAACTTGAGTAAAGGCTTCTGATCGTATCTTCGTCGTGGCTTGTTGAATAAGCTTTTAACTCTAACTCGTAAGTACATATATCTTTTACTTTTTCTACAGGATGCGCTCCACGTATCTTTGCACATTCATGCAATGTATTCCCATCTGACGGGGGATTTATTCTTGAAAGTGCAATGAAAAGAGCTCTATTTAAAGTAGCTATATCTCATGTCAAATCATCCTTGTCCCCGATGACGTTTAGATTAATGCACGCTTTGACCTAATGTTAAATTCAGAATGTGTTTTCTCTTGTGAGATTGCGATGTTAGTAAAATTGTTAGTATTCTGTGAATAAAGAGAATAAATAGATTGTAATATACTGTATATTATACGTATGGAGTATAGAATTATTAATACTGAAGTATAGTTTAGTTCGGCAACCGACTCTTGTAACAAACGGTCGGTTGCTGCCACCGCTGTTGGCGATCAAATCACGAATGACGGTTGATCATTATGATATTGGCTTGCAATATGGGGGGTGCTAGCCAGGTAACCTCCAAGTGTGCCTGGATGCTGCTGGTCCTCTTGGATACGTCCGAGGTAGAGGTGCGCGATACAAATCGTATATAGTTACAAAATCTATATATTGGTACAATATCTAAAATCCGCTTACTGACACGTTCGAAATCTATATATTACAATATCTGATATTCGGGTACCGCAACCATAGAAAATCCGCTTGGCTGACGTTACCTACTGAGTACTGACTCGTTCGCGAATCGCGACTTCGAAATCGTATATTGTAGAATATCTGATATTCGCGTATCGCACACAGATATTTTAGAGTAACTAGGTACGTTATCGGATAACCGCTCGCTCTTATCAGATCTCGCTGAGTGCGATAGAGCACGCTGCACGAGTGATATAAACCGTCCGAGGCTAATAGGTGTAGGTACATTAGTTACAGCGGTTTTAGTCGCATAATAATGTCAAAAGAAATAATTTGAACCTAATCGTCTATAATTTTAAGAACTAATATTATGTGAACGTAATATTGTAAATTGTTATACCATCATTAATCTTTATTTTATTCTTGTTATAAATCTTATTCCTTTGAAATTAAAGTTTAGTTTTGGTTGACTTCATATATTTTTTAAATTATTGTTTACTAAATAATTATACCTACTCGAACTGATATTTTACTTACTTAGTTCTGCCATAAAATTGCGAAAGAAAGTTGCGATTTTTCTTCGTATTTCTCTTTGTTTTGATAAATTTTCAATATATTGCGAATAAAGTACATGTAAGTAGGTAGGTCTACCGACTTAGGTACTGAATGTTGCAAAATATAAATAAAATAGATAAATACGCTGTAAATAGGTGTAATAAATGATACCAATCTACTAGATTTAAACGAACTTTGTAAATATAAATTTTGTAAGTAAAGTGTGTAATATAGTGTAAATAAAGTAGTGCTGTAGGTAAATAAACAATAAAACTTGTGTTGTGTGTTACTTGTGTGTATGTGTGTGTGTGTTAGGTTAGGTACCTAACAGCTTTATAAAAAATGTCTCGAATTAATGTTAGCATCATATGGGACTATTTTGATAAGATTAATGAAATCGATAAAAAGGCAAAATGTCGTGTTTGTGGTGACCTATACAGTTTCAAAGGATCAACGGGTAATTTAAAAGCCCATCTAAAGAAGAAACACATAGACGCCTACACTCAGGTGGTAACTGCTCAGCAGCAAACAAAGTCTACATCGCAAGTGGTCCATACTGATATGCCTGTTTCATCTGCTGCTACATCTGCTGCTACAGCAACAGCAGTGACGTGTACCACAGGGGGACCGTCCACCTCCACCTTCACGTCAACAGCTGCAACGCCATCAACTTCTACAGGACTACAGTTTCGTCAGTCAACCATGGCAAGATACGTTTCAGCTAAAAAAATATCTGGGGAACTGAAAAGAAAAATTGACGGTGATCTATTAGATTTATTCGTGACAAGCTATCAGCCATTTTCCCTTGTAGAAGAAAAATCTTTTAAAAAATTTGCGAGCTGGATTCCGGGATATCAGCTTCCAAGCCGCAAAACTATATCCCATACGTTGATCCCGAATCTTTACAATATAACTAAAGAAAAAATGAAAACGGAGTTCATGTCCACAAACATTGAAAAGATTTGTCTTACGGCTGATTTGTGGACATCAAAAATTAATGACTCGTACCTGGCTGTTACGGGTCATTATTTAACGGCGGACTTAGATTTAAAAACAGTGTTGCTAGATTGTTGCCATTTCGAAAATGCGCATACTAGCGACAATATCCAGCGTGCCTTATTAGAGCTGGCCGAGGAATGGTCAATTAAAGAAAAAATTAATTTCGTAGTGACGGACAATGCCGCAAACATTACAAAAGCGGTTAACAATTTAGGCTGGAAGCACTACGGATGTTATGGCCATACCATTAACTTGATTGTCCAAGATGCCTTGCGACCATTAGCACAAACAGTGGACAAAGTAAAAAAAATTGTTCGGTTCTTTAAAACAAGCAGTACAGCGTTGGAGAAGCTATTAAAAGCACAGACTCTTGATATGCCAAATTGTGTGCCAAAGCGTCTGGTGTAAGAAGTTCCCACACGCTGGAACTCAACATTCCACATGCTCCAACGTTTTGTCCAATTGGAGCAATACATAAGGGCCACAGTGGCGGTGTTAAATAAGGACCTTCCCATAATTTCTAACGAGGAATGGAAATTTTACACCGAGCTGTGCAAAGTTTTAAAGCCGTTCGATGAGGCAACACAATCGATGAGCGGCGAAAAATATATGACTGCTGGCTCAGTTATTGTTATAACTCGTTGCCTACTGACGGCGTGTGATAAATTGTTAGCCGAAGAGTTTTCAGATCCGGCACAGTCTTGTATTACAAGTTTGCGCACGGGGCTAATTGGTAGATTCACCAATTTAGAAAAAAGTGGCACATTTTCTGTGTGCACTGTTTTAGATCCGCGATACAAATTAGCGGTATTCCGAGATACCAATGATGCGCGGAATGCCCGCAAAAAAGTTCAAGATCTCTTGCTTGATATAATCCGAAATGATGAAAACGAAAGTCAGCAGGTGTCATACGAAGCCGAGATTCAAGGCGATAAATTTTCACCTTGGAACATCTTAAATGAACTGGTGGGCCAACAATATAATGTAGGTACTCCATTATCCAAAGCAATAAAAGAACTGGACACCTACATAAATGACGATATACTCCCAGCATTTTCCAGAGATGGTAAATTTAATTGCCCTTTAAATTGGTGGCGAGCGCATCGCTTTACATACCCCAACTTAGTTAAACTAATTCGAAGCTATGGAAATATTATGGCTTCATCAGTTCCTTGCGAGCGTATTTTTAGCAAAACCGGACTCATAATAAATGATCGCCGCACAAGCCTCGCGACGAACAAAGTCAGGCAACTTGTGTTCCTTAACGTCAATTTAGATCCTGAGCGGTTTAAATAGACCTACATAACTTATTAAAATTGTAAATATGTATATAAAGACTAGTAGGGCGCGTGGGTGCGCGGCCCGCAAGCGGACCGCGAGGTTTCGCTTTCGGGTATTTTGGTTTGAGCAGCCTCCACTTATCTCTCCCATATTCCTAATCCTCGATCATTATCACTCTCCATATTTTTTCTTCGAATCATTCTGCTCATCAAGTAGACCTTCAGGTCTTGATAATCTTTTGCTAAGAAACCACTCTTCCATCTTTTATACTTGGTGAGATAGACACCGATGTTTGTATGGCCGCCATCTTGAATCCGCCATTTTGGACTTTTTTTCAGCTCACTGCCAATTGGATGATGTTTCGAGTAATTTTTGTTTGAGCACCTCCCTCGTATCTTCAATACCCTGCCCGGGCTCCTCAACCAACTTCCAAACCCTCAATCATCATGTCTTCCCATATTTTTCTTTGAGAGTTCTCCAGAAAACCGCATTGAAGCCTTGCATAGTTCACAGCTTGTAGTCTCTTCAACATTCGCCATACATTTTCTATGGAAAAATAAATTTCGCCATTTTGAATTTTTTTTCAATTCATCAAGTAGACCTTTGGATTCTCATTATCTTTTGCGAAGAAACCACTCTTCCATCTTTTATACCCTCCGAGATGGAGACCGACGAAATTTGTATGGCGGCCATCTTTTTTTCGCCATTTTGAATTTTTTTTCAGCTCACTGCCAATTGGATGACGTTTCGAGTGACATTTGCTCGAGCACCCCCCACCTATCTTCAATACCTTAAGCGTGCTCTTCACCAGTCTCCGAAATCCTCAATCATCAGCTCTCTCCATATTTTTGTTCTACTTCAATTTTTGTCCTCTATACGAAACCATTAGTGAAAAAAAAAATTTTCATACAAAATTTTACAGGAGGGGCGATGAATGAGTCAGTGAATCAGAACGAACAGCTATATATATATTAATACATGTAAATATCCAACCACCGTGTATATATCAAAAAAATATGTAAATAGGACAATTATGTACATACATACAATGAACTGACGTTTAAATACGCCTGCATATTGTAAAATAATGCAGCCAGTCCTAAGCCTGGAACAAGTATGAAGGAATGTTTTTTCATTGATATTAATTTTCATAAGTAATGTCCTTTGTCTAATTAGGTACCTACCTACATGAATTCTCATAAACTATAAGATAAAAGGACACCGCAACACATCAATCTAGTACGACCAATTATTATTAACTAGAGTAACGATTTAGGTTTTTAAAAATTCATTCAAAAATATGTAATCCGCCATTTTGTAGCGGCGGACATCTTGGATCGATTATCATCAAACATAGCTAACAACACTCTCGACTAATTTACCTTTCAAACAAAAAAAACCGCATTCAAATCGGTTCACCCGTTTGAGCGCCACAGGGGAACAGACAGACACACAGACACGTCAAACTTATAACACCCCGTCGTTTTTGCGTCGGGGGTTAAAAATACAACAAGTATAAATTAAAAATTTAAAAACCCCCAACATTCGCCATTTTGTGGCGGCGGCCATCTTGGATTTGCATAGTACTATTTTACTAGTCAAGCCCTTTCATTTGATACCCATATTGAGGGAATTGTGATAAAATATGTAATCCGCCATTTTGTAGCGGCGGCCATCTTGGATCGATTTACATAAAACATAGCTAACAACACTCTCGACTAATTCACCTTTCAAACAAAAAAAACCGCATTCAAATCGGTTCACCCGATTGAGCACTACAGGGGAACAGACAGACAGACACACACACACAGACACGTCAAACTTATAACACCCCGTCGTTTTTGCGTCATGGGTTAAAAATACAAAAATCACTTTATCAGCAAACGATGTTTCCGAAACAGAATGCAAAATAATAAGATAAACTACAAATAGGCTCAAGAATCAAGATTTCCAAGAACACAACATAAAACTATCTAACTCTATACCTACTTGGTACGTAGGTACTTACTAATTCACATCGAAAGAATATTGTCTTCTACAGCGTATCGTTTGAAAATATAATTATATGCGTACGCACTATAATATCAGATATTGAAATATATAGTTTTGATATCAGATATTCATACTCGAAATCCGATTTTGATACGATTCTCAGAAAAAGCGATACGACCCAGTACTAGTCCGAGGGGAAGAGCAGTATTCGGGCCGGTGCGTCCCGGTAACATGGTTAATAATTTTCCTACGGGGATATTGTCAGCCATGGCTAATGACCTGGCGGAGGGAGGTTTCTCCGCGTGTCCCTCTGATTAGCAGAGGGTACTGCGGATGAAACTGGGGGTGAGACACCCCGGGGCGGGGAGCAGCGATGCCCATCGCGGGAGGAAGAAAACCTCGTTAAAAAATTACGCGAGGTCGCGGGCGGCTGCCGGACACCTGGGATGCATACTTTGGGTTCCCCAGGCGTCCAGTACAGACAGCATGAGGGTCATGCCGTGGTGGCTTGCAATATGGACTAAAATGGCTGTAATTGTAAACAATGTCTACACGGTTTAATTATTACCTATTAAACCTAATGAAAACTGAAAAAATACCTTAGTTGTTAATTTTATTGATGTCAATTTGTAAACCTTGAATTTAAATACAGAAACCTTTTCAGTTCATCGGTAAACCTTTCGAACCCTGATTCTCCTTTTAGTTTTGATTCTCTAGTATTTTAATTGAGACTAATAATTATGTTAAACGTTATATAGGCAGTTCAAAATTATTATTTTTAGACAATGATATCACACCTGTCGGTAAGCAAGAGAGTTAAGTTATTAAGCCCTCATACGCATTAAGCGGTTGCGGTAGCGGTGCGGTTATATTTTTATATGCAACCGCTACCGCAACCGCTAATGCGTACGAGCGCTTAGTGCGTACAAAATGAGCGGTTGCATATAAAAATATAAAAAGCGGCTAGCCGCACCGCTACCGCAACCGCTAATGCGTATGAGGGCTAATAGTAAGTTGAAGAGCGCTTGTCTAGAAGATTGCGGTATTTGTTATTCCGATTGTTAACGTAATAATTGAGTGTTCTTTAACCCTTTACCGCATAGGAATCCAAATATGGATTTAAAATTTTTAAATTAGTTTTTTAGTTTACAGAAATATTATTTTTTAACCCTAGAAGCCTTATCTATTTTGGACGTACACAAAGCCTTAATATACGTCTCAGAGGCGTACACATATAAATTACAATCTCTATGCAAAAATAGCCCTATTTTAGAAATATTGTTTAGCAGAAATTTAAATTTGGAATATAAACTAACAATTAAACAACACTGTTATAAATTATAACTATAACCACAGTTATTTATTACAACGAAAAAACAATATGCATAAATTGGGACAATAAAAATTAACTTCTTCAAAATCAACTAAAACAAATATATTTTTTTATAAAATCTTTTTTTTTTAACGCTAATTAGTTGTTCTTAGAGCAAACATTAAATCTAATCAGACTAAGACTAACTAAACTTTAGGAGCAGTCTACACACATATCAATTTTGTGCTTTTTAAAAGTTACACAAAGCCTAAACATACGTCTCGCAGTCGTGCTATACTTCGATAAATCAAAAATGGCGGGACTTACTTTAATGACACGGACACCGTCCGCTAGCTCCCGTCGGCCGCTGAGATGGCAAAAAAGCACGACGCGCTAACTTCAACAGTTACAAAGAGACAAACGATATTCGATTGCGTGTACGCCTTGCAGACGTAGATTAGGCTTCTAGGGTTAATAACCAAATATAAAATCTTATTAAGCAAGGCTTCCTGTGACGATTCACATTTTTTGCTGACTATGGTAAGAATCAACTGTCAATCTATTTGATTTTATGTAGAGACTGTGTGATGTGTGTGGTGTGATTAAACTTTCTACAAATTTCATCGCTTGAAAAAATATTTAAAACGGTAAGTGAAAAATCTGATATTTTTTATATTTGATCTCTGAATATCTAAAAATGTGGGTCTGTTGCGTTTGTTGTGGTTTTTCTTGTTTTTCTTTATTTTTGAGCCTATTTTTTTATTTGCCATATTTGGCTTCGTATGCATTCCCGTCAAAGTACAGTTGGTCAAATATGGCTTCGTATGCATTCACGCTTGCATTCTTTTGTTTGCAGAAATGGATCCTGCTTACTTTTATAGTGCTATTGGGATTTTTTTTACTATGTTCCTGTTTGAATATTCTACTTTACTATGGCTAGAAAACATGGTCGTCCAGTTAGTATTCTCGGAACACCGTTTACAAGTCGAGCCGATACACCATGAAGCCAATTCAATACTCCACCAGATGTTACTGCCAGAAAACGTGGCCGTCCACGTAGCATTATGGGAACACCAACCTCAAGCTGAATTGACACTCTTTCCAGCTTACTTGATTCACTGATACCTGATAAAAAGGCACGAAAAGCGCCAACTAGGCATCAAGATCTGCCTTTAGATACTGTTCATTGTGATAACTTTATTTTCCTAAGTGAGCAAAAAATTGTCAAATATACCAGAATTGTACGAAATTTGGCTCATTCAAAAAGTGTGAAAAATGACAAGTTTATTTATGCTACAATGACAAAAGAAACTGCTTCACACATTTTCCTAATGCATAATTTTGTTTTTCACTAAATGCATACGAAGCCAAATATGGATCTTATATGAATTTACTAGAATGCATATGAAGCCATAAATGGCTTCGTATAGCAATTTCTAAAATAAATAACTTTTTTTTTATTTTGCTGATTAAGACTGCTTAGTAAGGCCAAATAAAAGATGTTTTCACTATTAAAAAAAAATTATTTCGTCTCCTTCATAATTCATGCAATAGAGGGTTAAGTCTTCGTTATTTTTCCTCTTGGCCAGAGAGCCCAGGGTATTTTGAGAAGGATGTATTTCTTTATGTACGCTATTGTACTCTATTTTATTACTGAATGTAATAAAATAGAGTGCAATTATTTTCAGGTCACAAGTGCATCTTTTTTATTTTATCAGTGCAATGGTAATAAATTAGAGAGCGCTTCCTGTAGTTCAAGATGAGATCTAATGCTAATGGAGCGATTTAATTAGCGTTCATTACTATTGGGTTCAGAGAATACTCTATTAATGTACTATATCAATGTATATTGCGTTATTTTATTTTTTGATTATAATATGAAACTTAATAAAAATATATATTACATAGTCTTACAATTAGATTAAAATGTCCAACACCGTAAGGTTTTACAAATGATAGATGTCACCATCTTTCATCACATAAGAAAGACGTTAAAATAATCGATATATTATGTTAGGTACTCGTACATCTAAACTGTAGAACTTTCTGAATGGATTTTACCGGTGATTTATTTCCAATATCTTGGTATTCTTTGTCAACCAGATAACTATTGTGAGTATATTATAAATAAAATATTAATTAAATTTTTTCTAACGTTTACCTGTGAAAAATGTCTTAATAAACAACTATATAATGTGATGATTGCAAATTTATATTATTAAATGAAATGATTGATGATTACGGCGGAGAGCTGGTTATACCAGCAGACGGCAGTCTCAAACTCAAGTGCGGTAAAGAACCCAGGACCGAAGAAGGCAGTTGTTAATCAGTCAAATAAATATTAAAAATTAAAAGTAGATCCTCTTTAGTAGACACGCAAGACAACAAATCTTCTGAATAACTGAGATTAACGATAAAAACTATTTATGACTTGAGCATATCGATTGAGTGAGGCGTGGTGACCAGTGATCACAGAATCATATGAAATTGTCAGTTTTGCGCAGATGAAAACAAATTTTCACTTAAGAAACAATGGATCTTTTGTCTCACAGATAGGACGGACGTGGTGGGCGTCAAATCCATTAGCTAAGGCTCCGACCGTACTAGAGACACGAACATTTTTTTTTCTCATTTATGTATATCTAGAGTTCTTTTTATATATCCAGGGGATAAACTCAGTCCAGTTCAGAATCTTCTTAACATTGTAAAGTTATATGGTTATTGGTTATCCTTTATCGAGAAGCAGTGGCTGCGTTACAAGATGGTGCAATGAGACAACTGAGTAGTGCCGTGCGCTTCATGCAGTGTCGAAACCTTAGGTACAGAGATTATATGGCTGTGGTCCAGGTTCGAGTTCTGGCTAGCATTTTCCTGGGTTTCATGCGAATTTTTAATTTATTAATTGCGTCGGTGGGTGGCGGCGGGTTACCATCCTAACGATGAAGCCGTATCGTTAAGAGAACCAAGTATCAAGTTAAGCGCGCTCAGAATACCTAACTGTTTTTTCACGACTAGCCGCGGCGAGCAAAGCATCCAGTGTTTCGTTGCGCAGGAACAAAATAATAATAGTTTTATCCACGACGAAATTATAGAGGGTCGTAAATACGGCAAGTTTTGAAGTTTTTTAATTACACCCCATACTAACCATGCACACTGACTATTTTTTATTTTTTAGCTCCATTTAATCGAACTCATCCTGTCAATCATAGATGTTGGTGAAGACTACGTCACTCTTTTTGGTCCTGGCAGAATACCAGCGCTCAGGTTTTATTTTTAAAACCTGCAGCATTAGTGCTGAGCTGGGGCCCTTTCATCCTGTGCCAAGTGGGTGCAAGAACTCATTTTAGATTAAATTAATTATTAAGTACTTCTTATCGTCTACTAACTACTATCTACTAACAATTAATTTTAAGTTTGTTTGTACCCTAGACATAAGATGAATAAACTAGTTTTCTTTCTTCTTTCTTTCTTCTTAAATGGTCTAAATTGCTCCGAGAAAAGGATAGTGTGGCCGTACCTTTGTTTTTTTGTTTTTGCTCGACTTGGCAAGGCCCATGCCCCCAGATATGCAAGCGATGCATACTTTGGTCGCATCGCGTCGCCAGTGTGAACCAGACCTAAGACGTTGCCGAACTCGACAACTTTCTGAATGGAGTTTCCCGTTAATTTCACCGCAAATTGTGTCCGATGAACAATCTTGGGGCAAAATTTGTCACCCACGACGTCGCGTGAGCGATGAGTAGAATTACAGAAGACAGAATAGTAGGTAGCTACCTACTTACGGTTTTTGTTAGCGAATTTACACAAGGAGATAATTAAACTTAATTCACTCTAATACATTTTTTATGTGTAAAAACACACTACGCACATTTGTTGCACTCCGACATTGGAAAGTCTTTTGCAAATTAAGTAGGTATCTATTGTAAATACAACATCTCCTGAAGATCCGTTGTCGAGATTTAAAAAGGTAAACTTATGTAAAACTGGAGTAGTTAAGTATTTACTAGGACTTTGAAGATATACAAAAGTTTCATAAACTTCAAATATCTACCTATTAGGACAGTACCTACTTGAATTCATTATCTACTTCAGTAACTAAGATAATATTATTATTATAGACGAAACTAAGTAAATTATACGTAATACTCACTCAAAAGTCAACCGACGTACGAAGAAGGAATATAACCTGAAAAAGAAGAGAAAACATATTATACTAGTATGGCGCGTGGGTGCGCGGCCCGCTAAAGCGGACCGCGAGGTTTCATTATCGGGTATTTTTTGCTTGAGCAGCCTCCACCTATCTTCCAAACCCCCGATCATTATCACTTTCCATATTTTTTCTCCGATTCTTTTGTCATAATGAGAGTTCTTCCATAAAAACAAATTTTGAAAAGAAACTGTATTAAAGTCTTGCATAGTTTCCAACAACTAACTATCAAGTAAATCACGTTTTGATGATCTTTTGCCAAAAAACACTCTTCCATCTTTTATAATCCGTGATATAGACACCGACGAAATTTTTATCACCGCCATCTTGAATCCGCCATTTAAGACTTTTTTTTCAGCTCACTGCCGATTGGATGAGGTTTCGAGTAACTTTTGTTTGAGCACCTCCTACCTATCGTCAACACCCTAGCCGTGCTTTTCACCCGTCTCCAAAATCCTCAATCATGAGCTCTCTCCATATTTTTCCTCCGCATAAATTTTTGTCTTCTATACGAAACCATCAATAAAAAAAACTTTGTTTGAAAACGTAAATTCCGCCATCTTGATTTTTTTTTCTATTCATCAAGTAGATCTTTAGTTCTTGATCATATTTTTCAAAGAAACTCCTCTTCCATCTTTTATACTTGGTTAGATAGGCACTGACGAAATTTTTATAGCCGCCATCTTGAATCCGCTATTTTAGTATTTTTTTTAGATCACTGCCAATTGGATGAGGTTTCGAGTAATTTTTGATTGAGCACCTCTCACCTATCTTCAATACCCTGACCGTGCTCCTCACCCATCTCCAAAATCTTCAATCATCAGCTCTTTCCATATTTTCCCTCCGCATGAATTTTTTCTTTTATACGAACATCAGTGAAAACAACTTTTTGTGTGAAAGAAATAAATTCCGCCATCTTGATTTTTTTCTGTTCATCAAACTGTAGATCTTTAGGTATTAATAATCTTTTGCCAAGAAACCACTCTTCCGTCTTTTATACTTGATGAGATAGACACCGACGAAATTTGTATAGCCGCCATCTTGAATCCGCCATTTTGGGTTTTTTTTTAGCTCAGTGCCAATTGGATGAGTTTTTGAGTAATTTTTGTTTGAGCCTATCTACCTATCTACAATACCCTGACCGGGTTCCTCATCCATCTTCCAAACCCTCAATCATCATGTCTTCCCATATTTTTCTTTGAGAGTTCTCCAAAGAACCGCATCAAAGCCTTGCATAGTTTACAACTTGTAGTCTCTTCAATATTCGCCATAAATTTTCTATGGAAAAATAAATTCCGCCATTTTGAATTTTTTTTCAATTCATCAAGTAGACCTTTGGATTCTCATCATCTTTTGCGAAGAAACCACTCTTCCATCTTTTATACCCTCCGAGATGGAGACCGACGAAATTTGTATGGCGGCCATCTTTTTTTCGCCATTTTGAATTTTTTTTCAGCTCACTGCCAATTGGATGACGTTTCGAGTGACATTTGTTCGAGCACCCCCCACCTATCTTCAATACCTTAAGCGTGCCATTCGCTCGTCTCTGAAATCCTCAATCATCAGCTCTCTCCATATTTTTGTTCCGAATGAATTTTTGTCCTCTATACGAAACCATTAGTGAAAAAAAAATTTTTCATACAAAATTTTACAGGAGGGGTGATCAATCAGTGAGTCAGTCAATGAATCAGCACGAGCAGCTATATATATATTAAAAAACGTTAAAAATTGTATTATATTATTTATAGTTTACTGCTTGTCAGTTTCATAATATTCAACATAGTTTCGTTTAGGTGTTTATTACGACTATTCATATTTGAATATTTGACTATGCATCTATCCCTTTCATTCTGCTGCTATGGTTTCGCGGCGGATATGTGGTAGTATTTGATCTGTGTGGTTATTCCGAGCTTGCACGCCTCAAAAACGATACTAGAATTCGAATATCGAAAAACTATAATGTCAGAGAAAAATGGACCCAAAGTCTCGTATTTTAAAGTCCTAATTCAGCACTTCGAATCATTATTTTGCAAAATTTTCGCTTGGGCGCTTGGCTGTGGAGGTATGGCTGGATGTATGGACAAACCTTATCAAACTTTAAAACAAGGCAGTTTAGGGCCATTTCACTTTGAAATCATTGTGTTTCGATACTCTAATTTCGATCATCGTTTCCACAATGTACATAGACGGCCATGGAAGACGGCATAACTATACTGAAGTCTGCGTGGACGAAATACCACACTGAAACCCGCTGGCGTTTTCCGTTAAAATTTCTCCCGGCCTTAGAAAGAAGACAATGAAAATCCGTGCAGTTTTGCGGATACCCAGTGGCTTGCACAGGTGTAAATTACCACTCTATTACTCCATTGTAAAGAACAAGCTCATATTTATTTTATCACATGTCCATAACACCTTTATGAGGAAAAGATTTATCTTTGTGTCCATCCAACGAATTTACCAACACGGTTACTGTACACCACTTGAGATATCCCAAGATTTATGCTCCACAACAACCTTTGCGGTTGGCTTTTTGTTGGTTGAACCTTATACTTTATGTAATAGGAGTTATATTCCTCTGAGAATTGATTGTTGAAGGGAAACTCTCTCAGCTGGTGACACTGCTAGTTGTCACCGTAAGATAAATGGATGATGGTCCGCGCTTAGTGACAAGTTTATCCGTGTTTCAGGTTATTGGTGTTACAGTAGAGATATTATTATAGCAACACAAAGCTTAACTGCCTCGTTGGTCTAGTGGTTAGCGTACTCGACTGCAGATCACGAGGTCCCCGGTTCGATTCCAAGATCGTGCAAATCATCATCATCATCATCATCATCATGATCAATCAATTACCGGCTCACTACAGAGCACGGGTCTCCTCTCAGAGTGAGAAGGGTTTTAGCCATAGTCTACCACGCTGGCCAAGCGGATTGGCAGACTTCACACACCTTTGAGAACATTATGGAGAACTCTCAGGCATGCAGGTTTCCTCACGATGTTTTCCTTCACCGTTGCACCGTGCAAATAATTGTTAGTTATTGGGTTTTTCTGTAAAGAAATTCTCAGTGCCAGCCCGGAGTTGGTACTTGGCGGTGTTTCACCTTCGTGCCTCGGAGAGCACGTTAACCAGTCGGTCCCGTTTATTATCACTATCATGTGAGTGTGACAATAGTATTTAAAGCCTGCCAACCCGCGTGAAGGGTCTAAGCTCTAAATTCCTCTCTCCTATGGTAGAGGAGGCCTGTGCCCAGCAGTGGGACGTTCAAAGGCTGTAGTAGTGGTGGTGGTAGCACAAAGCTAAGCGGTAATAGCGGTGATAGGTCACCCGTTAAGACTTCGGCCTCCCTGTCGGAAAAATTACCTATAAGTAACATCACGGTTTCGACAATAATTGCGTCATACGAATAGACAAAACGGCACACAAACTTACATATATTATTACTAGCGGACCCGGCAGACGTCGTCCTGCCCGCTATTAGCGCCACCTACCGGGTCCAATTTTTCTACTTATAAACCTTCCTCTTGAATCACTCTATCTATTAAAAAAAACCGCGTCAAAATCCGTTGCGTAGTTTTAAAGATTTAAGCATACATAGGGACATAGGGATATAGGGACAGAGAAAGCGACTTTGTTTTATACTATGTATCAAGATATGACAGAGCTTTGTAGGCTGCATTACACAAGCATTCTGGATCAGGATCCACTCTCAAATTCGCTGATTACTTAAGACGCCCCAAACCACGATCTGTACCAGAACAAATTGCGTTGTATGATTCTAGCCTGTAATGGACTGACTGTTTATGATACATGAGATTTTTATGTAACGAAATAACAGTAGATCAATCATGACGACGAAGAAATTCACCGTTAGATCATGGAAAGCATAATAGACCACCCAAGATGTCGAGTACCTTAACGATGATGATGAACTTTTGTCTGTGAACCGAGACTCATGATTTCGTGCCTGTCAAGGAAAATTGTATTTGCTACGATCTTGAATTATTGAGAAACCTTTCTAATCAACACAAGACGTGTTTTCTAAATTCAAGCCTTAAGAGCGGTAACACATCGCCGCGAAACCGTAGCAGTGGAACGAAAGATGCACGGTAGGCTTGTAGAAAAATATCGATATATCGATACTTTTTGTTCGATATATCGATATTTTTTGACGATATTTATTATATCGATATAAAATATCAAGTCTCGAAAACGTATCCTTTGATATGTTATTTCTGCCACAGATCAAAATCGCTGGAATTCAACACCGAAAAAAAACTACATATTTTTTCAATATCTATTATATTAGAAATGATGTTCCTTGTTTGGTATACTAAGAGATTTTTTGCACTAGTCTAGAAAAAACACAATAGAATTTTATAAGGTAAAAATATATTTTAGAAAATTTCACCGATATATCTATATTTTTTCTTCGATATATCGAAAACGATATCGATATTTAAAAAAAATATCGATACGATAATATATATCGATACTTTTTGGCACTTTCTGCATCTCTCTGCAATTCGTCATGTGATGTCGTACCTAGGTACCTAAGTTCTTTTATTCGATTGCTATGGTAAATGTGCTACTGCCCTAATACATCAGCTGCTTGACTTAAAACAAGTTCAAAGCTCATGCGTTGCACTATTGTTGTAAGCTTCACTCTTAGGTCAAAGAGTACTTACTAATTATTATCCGCCAATTATCACTCGCAGTCTCCCGCAATGCAGAAGTACGACTGATAGTATTACATTTAGCGCTTGTCCTTGTCAGTAGTAAGATCGCGTGTATGAAGTGTCGGGGGTGTGACAAGGTGGAAATGAACGGATTTAAGTATTAGTCATGTTTGAAATGGATTAACTTTTTTTAAGTTATGAATTTTAAGGTACTATTAGTGAACTGTTAGTATCAGGTATAAGCCAAAGTTACAATCATGACAACTGTTATTATTGGTTATTAGGGTCTACCGTCTGTGCCTATTAAATACTACTGTATAATGTAATAGGCACTGTAGATAATAATACTGTATTACAGATTGCAATTGTAGCATTGATTGTGACAGAGTTGTATACCGGCGCAGATAAATAACGACTTGTTGTTCATCAATGCAATTATTACGCGGAAGGAGCCGCTTAGCAATGCGATTTTTACGCGGCATCCCTCCATAATGTGCAAATAATTACATTCAGTTCCTGAGAACGTTTTAAATCAATGCTTCGTCGTGACCCTTTGACTGGACCCACCCGTTGATAACATAGAGATAATAATAATAAATAGAGCTGGCATAATGTCCTATAGAAATTAGTGGATCGGAAAATAGCTCAAGCTTATCAAAATTTTCATAAGTGTGAAAGAGACAACATTACATTTTTGACATAATAATATAGTTCGTTCGGTAACTTAGTGTCGGTACAGGCGCAGGTGCTCTTAGTATTCTGCTTTTATTTTTATTACTTTTTTTCTGTTTGTATTTTTTTTTCTATTCTAACAGAATCTCCGAATAGTCTGCCAATCCGCACTTGGCCAGCGTGGTACACTATGGTTAAAATCCTTCTCATTTTGAGAGAAGACCCGTGTTCATGAGAATATTATATTTTATGTTTATGGTTATATTGTAAAAAATACGAATAATATAAAAAAATATAAAAAAGAAAAAGAATTTTAATAAAAAATATGAGTAGGTATAAAACGCCAAAAGCCCTTGTGCCTGTACACCCCTCGCGGCATGCTTTGAAGTCACGGCGGTGTCTTTGGCAAAACACCGCACGGCGGAGGCGGCTAGACACAAAAGGCGACCGTAAGAAAACGAACAGACTATAAAACAGTTTGCGGCAGACTCGTGACTTAAGATGGCCTCCCTAAAATGTATACATGAACACTCACACACGCACAACTTGAGACATCACAATGAACACGCGCCATTTTATGTTACAGGATTGTGCGTGTGTGAGTGTATTTTTGGCACGTTTTTAAGGTAGTTATGCCAACTCTATTTATTATTATTATCTCTATGGTTGATAATGGCTGATGGATGACTTGGCTGTTAACCTTCGGCTACCGGTGTGATTGTGTACATAAGGTCCTTAGTATACGAGGCGACTGTCTTGATTTAATGATATTTAATAGTCGGACTTTTAATTCGATGCAGTAAACTGACGTTTCATGGGTTTGCTACGTTTTGACGAAAATAAATAAATTGGGATGTGGTAAACGTAAACGACGCGAGTGATTCAAATCATCAAAACATCAATTAATTTATTTTATCTTTATTTACTAGAGTACAAGATTTATTTTTAAGAGGATATTTAGATAATGTTAGATAGATAGCTGTAATAACTTACCTAAATAAGTAACTTTAAAACTTTATCAAATTGTAGTCTGTTAAGTGTTATAATATATTGTATAGGAAAAATCAAGATATCTAACATATCTTGATTTTTCCTAGTATATAAGTACAATTATTTTAAGATCTTATTATGTAACAGTCAAACGATGATTATAATTATAAATGAAATGAAATGAACCTATCACATCACTATAGAAATTAGGTCAGCAACATTATTTTACGGAATGACATTTAAAAACGTTAGTTTACTGCATCGAATTAAAAGTCGGAGTATAGTTATTAAAAAAGTTCAGATATTTTCAAACAAACACATAATTCTGGACAGGACAGTGGAAATTGTCGGAAAATTATGACAGCGATGCATTTTTTGAGACTACTATTTTGATTTAAAAAACTGAGCATTATAACTAGGGATCCTGACGAAAAGACGTTAGTTCTACTTTATGCCTTAAATTGATACTTCTGTAGATAAATAGACCATTATCCTCACGTCGGCAAGATATTTCTATGCTAGTTGAAATCGGCTGAGAAGTTGCAGCGTAAATAAGCAAGCACACTTACAGATTAATAATAATTCTCTTAAATTTTATGAAAACCGCGACTGTCTTGAAAAAATTGGTTGTCTGTAAAATCGGTTTACGGACGATAATTTTACGTGATAACGTCATAAAAAAATAAAGAGAGATAGATGCGTCACAAGTCGAACGCTTAGGCTGATCGTGCCTTCTCTATCGCTGGTTCTGGGCTCTCGACGTTATAACACGTTATCACGTCAACAAAGTAAGAAGTGTTGCACTGTGTGTTAGGCGCCTAACAGCTCCCCAATAAGTGACTATAATTTTACAGTGTTAGGGTCAGGACACATCATCACCACGGCGTCGTTGCCGTGACATAGTGCGGCGGAGGCACCGTGCCGCAATAAATTGCGTTACGATGTCACGCGCACGGTGCCAACAGTTCAGTTGATGTTCTACTCTAAAAGAGCAAGCAAGAAGAAAATGACATTTAATATCGATGTAAGGCAGTATAGATGTGGATAGAAGAGTAATTAATATGTAGAAGGAGATACGTCTTGTGTGAGTCATAATACGATGCTTCTATATTTCCATTTGCCGTGATTGTGACACCGCATCGTTTTCTGCGGCGAGTGATGTATTCTGACCCTTATTTCTTATAATGAAGAAGTCATTATTTAACGTTCCCCGTTTATCTTTTACCATTCAGATGTTATGAACTTTCAATCTTCATTTAATGCGGGATCTATTAGAGGGATGCGTGCGCGTATGGGCGCGTTGAATTAATGTGAAATTAGTTTTCTTATACTGTATTAAAAAGCCATTACGGCTATCTATGTGTGCATTAATAGCCTGAATTATTATGCTTTAAAGCGCGAACGTAAATGTTCTGATTTGGTGAAGTTGAGATTATTTTTATGCTATTTTTAATTTTAATGCGTTTGTTCTTTTTATGTACATTGGTTATTACAAAGGTAATTTTAATTTTGTTGCTTATAAAACAAATCAGTTATTTTGTTTTGTAGATTTAGTTTCGTTAATTTCTTTTTTAAAGAGCGATGGAATGACGACTGGTGATACTATTATAGAGCTTTGCTCACTATTTAATCGGTGTTAATTTAGGTTTTCCCATAGCTTTTTTCAAACCGGTCGCGGTGGTCGACTTACCATAAAAAAATTTATGAACTACTAAAATAGTTTTCTCTGGTAACAGCATAGACTTCGAAATTTTTCGCTAAAGTACCTAATATATCTCCCCCCTCCCCCCAATTATAAAGGATTTACACACAAAACACATTTTAGCATTGGTATATACTTATATGTATGTAACATAACAAATTAGGTTAATTACCGAAGAGCCATCTTGGAGTCTCGCCGCGGTAAGCGTACGAGGCGGTTGTGCGCAGCGCGCTATTTTTACCTTCCTAATTCAAGTTTGCGTTAACGCGACATCGATACCTACTTACATTGTTTATCGCCGGGCGGCCGCGCCGACCGGTTGATGAATAATGTGCGCTGAGCGCGGCAAAAATGTCCGTCTGTAGTGCGACAGAAGAGCGAGAGTTGAGTGTAATGCAGGCAAAGCAATGTCAGGTAGATGAATCTATGCAATTAGAGAAGGCGAATGAAATGATGGCGGTACCCTCGGGGTCGGCAACCAAACGACCCAGAGACGAAGAAGAAAGTGAAGAAGAAGATGAATCTCAATGGACAACAGTAAGGAGGAGCAAAGAAAAAAAGTATAAAAGTAATGAAGCAGTGGAACTATACATTACGTGCAATGAAAAGTTGCCAAAGCAATTCGCTTTCGCAAGATTGCTAAAAAGTCAGGGTATAACGCAGGTTTTAAAAGTCAAGTACTTAAATCCCTACAAAATTCGAATGGATTTTATGAATGAACTAATGGCAAAGAGATTAGAAACATGTGAAGAATTTATTAAAAAAGGATGGAAATTTAATCGTGCTATGGAACAAACTTATTCGTACGGGGTCTTGAAGAACGTAGATTTGGAGTTATCCGATGAAGAAATTTTCGACAGTATCACATGCCCGATCCCAGCGATATTAGTTTCTGTTAGTCGTATGAAGAGGCGCAGTGATGATAACAAGTGGTTACCGAGTGAGGCCGTGCGCCTCTGTTTTAAGGGCACTTTCTTGCCAGGTTTCGTGTACGCCGATGGCTTAAAAATAAAAGTGGATCCCTATATATTCCCCGTCTCTCAGTGTTGGCGCTGTTGGCAGCTAGGGCACACGGCCCGTAAATGCCCAAAAAATAGAATAGCATGCCCAAAATGCTCTGGCAATCACGAAAATTGTGACACACAAAATCCCAAATGTGTTAACTGTGCAGGTTCTCACATTTCAATGTCTAAAATCTGCCCAAAATATAAAAAAGAGAAGAGATTGAGGGAAATAATGGCAGAATTCAACTGTACATATAGGAAGGCCATGGACATGTATGTAGAGCCGGAAACACCAGCCCAAGAAAATAAAGAGACAATGCATGGGCACCACGAGCCGCCCTCATCTGGCTACACAGCGGACGACTCTGTTCCGTTGGGTCAAAAAACTTTTTCCGAAGTTCTAAGGAACAAGACACAGAGTGACTCTACAGCCCGAACTCCGCAAAACTCAACGAAGAAACAAACAAAAAAACAGCGTAGTGAGACTCAACCTGGCAACTGGGGTGATTCATTTAATTTTGTGTATGAAACTCCACCTTCTTTTGAACGTGATGGTCCTAGCACAAGCTCGCAAGATGATCCTATTAAATTTAGTGAGCTTTTAATGAGAGTAAAAGAAATTTTGTTTTTACGGGAAGTGTCGTTCAAAAATAAGTTATTAAATATAAGTAGATGTTTTATACGGTGGTTGATATTAGTTGTAGCTAGTAATTTTGCAGATTCGCCATATTTGAGGTTGTTTTTAGACTTTTTTAATGCAGAATAACAACAAAAAAATCATACAGTTAAACATACTTCAATGGAACTCTCAAAGTTTAAGGCCAAAAAAGTTAACATTTGAAAACTTGTTAATACAAGAAAAAGTTCATATTTGTGTAATTAGTGAAACTTGGTTTGAACCGGATAGCTTGTTCAGCATTAGTGGTTACAAAATTTATCGTAAGGATAGAGCAGACTCATATGGGGGAGTAGCAATAATCATCCATAATTCTATAAAGTCGTATGAAATAGTAGACTTTTCACGTAATATTAATTCAGGAATAGAGGTTATCGCGATTAAACTACTCAATTGCCAGAATATTCAAAACATTGTTTCTCTTTACTGTCCACCATCTAAACGAACAACAAACAGCGATTGGGAAAATATTCTGTCGAAGTTCCAGAGCAGAACACTAATACTTGGAGATTTTAACGGCCATCATCCAAATTGGTCAAGTAAGCTGGATCACAGGGGCTCCCAAATTTTTGATAGCCTGGTAGATAGCAAATTTATTGCACTGAATGATGGAGAACCGACAAGAATGAAACTAGTAAGTGGAGAATTGAAACAATCTTCCCCTGACTTATCATTAGCATCCTCTGATATAGCCTTTTCTTTTAAATGGAGCGTTTCCAATGAAACATTAGGAAGTGATCATAGAATTATCAAAATTTCGACTAAAATAAGATGCTTAAATAAACCCGGTTCAAAAAGAAACTACAAAAAAGCGGATTGGGTGTCTTACACAGCCTTTCTTGACAGTATTTACTCTAATCTGATGTTACCCGAAGATTTACAAGACGCATATGACATTTTTACGAAATATCTAGATCTAGCCGCAGATGCCTATATCCCTAATTTTAAGATAAATAATGACCCTACAGGAAAATTTAGCCCAAAACCCTACTGGAATCAGAACCTGTCTAGATCGGTTGCTGATCGACGCTTAGCTCTGGCCAAATTCAGAAGGAATCCTACCCCTCATAATTTAGATATATTGCAAGATAAAATTAGAACAGCACAAAAAAACATGAGAGAGGCTCAACGTGAGGACTGGCACTCGTTCTGTTCTTCACTAGGATATGCAACATCACCAAGTGAAATATATCACAAACTAAATTGGATAAAAGGTTACAGTTCCAAATCACATATAACTAACGAAAAATTAAATGAATTGCTAAATAATCTTGCACCTGACTCAGTGCCCCCTGAAGACCCTGTTTTCCCAATATATAACTCATGTATAGAAATTAAAATATCAACTCAGGAATTAGAAAAAACGTTACTTCGTAGTAAGGATACATCTCCAGGTTGTGACAATGTCCCCTACTCTATGCTTAAATTTCTTCCAGAGAGCGGTAAATATGTATTAATATCACTTTTTAACAAATTTCTGGATACTGGTTTTATTCCTAGACAGTGGAGGGAAATTAAAATTGCACCAATACCCAAACCGGGCAGAGACCCTAACTGCATATCTACATTGAGACCTATATCATTAATGTCGTGTTTATGCAAAACTTTTCATAACATTCTAATGCTAAGATTAGAATGGTTTATAGAAAGAAATAAGGTTCTATCTAACAAAACTACAGGATTCAGAAAATGCCGTTCCACCTTGGATAATCTCAGCAGCTTAGTTTTATCGATACAATCAGGCTTTTCCGAAAAACAAATGACTATTGCCAGTTTTATAGATGTTGACAATGCATATAATAACGTCGACATTAAAAATTTAACGTACATAATGAATGACTTGGGTATTGGGTCAAAAATTTGCACCTACCTGTACAATTTTCTTAAAGAAAGACACCTCAAAATTCTTACTGAAGATGGTTTTATTTCTAGAAAAACTGGACGTGGCTTAGCTCAAGGAGATCCTCTTTCTCCAATTTTATTTAATATTGCTACTTCAAAAATATGCCAGAGTATTACTAATGTTTCGATATCTCAATACGCAGATGATTTCATTTTGTATTATACTTGTAAACAGATAATGGAAGGAACAGGAAAGTTACAAACAGCACTCGATAATTTTACAAATTTACTTAGTAATATCGGCTTAGAAATTTCGCCCTCGAAAAGCAAGGTGTGTATATTTCGATTAGGTAACACGCAAGATGTGATAGATTTAAAAATTGGTGAGACATCATTACAAAATGTAAATACTATTAAATATTTAGGCGTATGGCTGGATAAATCTCTTAGATGGTCCAAACACATTAACGAAATAAAAGGTAAAACGTCAAAATGTATCAACATTTTAAAAATTTTAGCAGGTTCAGGGTGGGGTGTACATCCAATTCATTTGCGTCGTCTGTATATAGCTTTAATACGCAGTAGATTTGACTATGCGAGTTTTCTGTACGACTCTTCTTGTAAAACGCATTTAAAAAAGTTAGATGTCCTGCAAAATCAGTGTATGCGAATAATTGGAGGGTATCTTAAAACCACTGCTATACATGTTATGGAGTGCGATCTTAACCTACAACCACTATATGTTAGAAGAAGCTATCTGGCGGGCAAGTTTTTGCTAAAAACCAAATCATTTATGGATAATCAAGTTGATAATGTATTAGATAAATTTGTTTGTAGTCAGGAAAATATGTATTGGCGAAATAAAAAAACACCGTTACCAGTTAAACTACTAGAGGTACTCAATACAGTTAGTTTTAATTCAAGTCAACAGTTAGAAATATTTTCATTGGATTTTTGGGTCAACAGTTTGGATTTGTCAGATGTAGTAAGAATAAATATGGGTAATATTATAAAATCTAAAAGGAAACGTAACACAGTGATTTCAATTGAGTTATGTAATGAATTTATAAACAATAACTATTATCAATTTTATACCATTTACACAGATGGATCGAAAGATCACACTGGAGCCGGAGCGGCCTTTTATGACCCTCAAGCCAATATATCTGTTAAGTTGTCTATAAAATCCAAAATAATAAGTATAATGTTTGTCGAACTGATTGCTATAGCCGAAGCATTATCTTATATCGAATCTCTGTCATCAGGTAATTATGTCATTATGACTGACTCTAAAAGCGCTCTTCAATATTTAATCAAATGTACGTCGGGCTATCGAGGGGCACCGATAGCATTTAATATTTTACAAACTTTAAAAAATCTAAGAAACAATAAAAAAAATGTATTAATACAGTGGATTCCTGCTCATATCGGCTTGATTGGAAATGAAATTGTAGATAAGTTGGCCAAAGAAGCTGTAGAAGAGGGTATTTCTGTTAATTGTACACCTTACTGGTCGGATGTGTTGCATGTGGTAAAAAGACATTGCCTTGACATTTGGAGGGAACATTTTGATGAAATCTCTTTGAGTAAGGGTATATGGTACAAAACTATCCAACCAACGATAGGACGGGTTTCGTGGATCGAATCTGCTGATATGAGCAGGAGTGACATTGTCACTGCCTTAAGACTTCGTGCTGGACACCTTCCGTTGAACACTTTTGGTTACCTAATGAAAAAGATATCTAGCCCAAATTGCTCGGAATGTGGAGTAATAGAAGATATTAATCACCTATTTTTGGAATGTGTCCGCAATGAAGTCGAAAGGGTCAATTTTTTTATAAAGTTTAAGTTAGAAACTATGAATGTTGGCGTTTGTAATAGCATTTTGGCCTCTCCATTATCGCAAGAGGCCAGAATGCTATATAAACTATTTAATGTAACTTTAAAAAGGCGATAACTAGATTTATTGTGATTTTGTTTATTTTGTTTAGTTACAAGGGTGACATGTTCAGATTGAACAAACCCTTTAATAAAGAAAAAAAAAAAAAAAAAGAGCCATCTTAATAGGCCTGTGTTGGCTTAAATATGTGGCAGTTTTAAATATGTGTTTTAATAATAATTATGGTAAGAAATAAGAGCTTTAAAAATACTAGTGACATTTTGAAAATTTCCTTAGTAGACCGGTCAAATTAGACTAAAAAATAGGGTTGAGGTTACAATAATTCACACCTGGCTGAAAATTGGCAGGATTGTTCAAAACACTATTATAAATGAAATGTGAAATGTCCTCATCGATCCGACACCTGGAAAAAAATTTACTCCTGGACTTCGTGTTCGATTAGTGTTTCGAACAATCCTACCAATTTTCAGCCAAGTGTGAATAAACTGTGCGTGTCCAGGAGTAAATTTTTTTCGATGATTCGAGATCGATGAGGACTTTTCACATTTCATTTATAATAGTGTTTTGAACAATCCTACCAATTTTCAGCCAGGTGTGAATTATTGTAACCTTGGAAGTCTAAATTGACTGGGCTATAGTAAAGTTATTCCACTTTACAAACTCCATATTGGTACGAAGACCCACTAAATCAAACGTCACTTTCACGCTACATGTTATTTTCATGGAGGAAATGAAAGTATGAAAATAGGGTCGGTGTCGCATCCCAGATAAGATTACACCGCTCATCGGCCTGTCTATTTGTATAAAACATGGCTCCACTATTGCGGTGGAAAATATTATGTTCCAGAATTTTCGTTTACAACATTTTTATAGTAGCTAGCGGCAGGCTGGCTTGTACGTTTTCATGACCCGTTGTCCCAGAACCTAGGTGAATGACAAACGCGAGAACGCGACTTATTACGATGCGACGCGAAAATATCAAACAGTAGCTGAGCCTTCGCGTAGCCTACGTTGTCGTGTAGATAAGTTTGTCATTTTCTATGAAGTTGTATCGCGTCGTGTCGCATCGCGTCGCGTTGCAACGTGTCGCAACGTGTCGCATCGTGTGGCATTGCGTCGCGTCGTATGGCATCGTGTCGCATCACGTCGCGTCGCAACGTGTCGCATCGTGTCGCATCGTGTGGCATCGCGTCGCGTCGCGTTGAGTCGTGTCGCATCGCGTTTATCGTTCACCTAGGACAACGATTTGAGTAGCGAAAAAGGACATTATTACTGCCTAAAGTAATTACAGTCACTACCCCCACCCGCCCCTCCGTTCCGTAGATGTACGCCTAGTAGTATCACGTACTATAGTGTTGTCTTTGTCCCACTCGATTTACGTATAACGTTGTCCTTGTCAGTAGTAGGTTCGCTTGTATAAGCAAGGATTCAATGATTCACTAGGATCATTACTAAATGCGTGAGGAATTCCGGCACGCATTACAATATTGTCGTCTGGGTGACTAAGCTCGTTAACTAGCAAAATAGTAGGGAGTTAGTTGCCAGTGATTGAGGAATAGTGAAACATACACAAAAAAGCTGTGATAGCCTAGTGGTTAGGACGACCGACTTCTAATCGAAGGTCGTGGGTTTGATCCCGGGCACGCACCTCTAACTTTTCGGAGTTATGTGCGTTTTAAGTATTTAAATATAACTTGCTTTAACGGTGAAGGAAAACATCGTGAGGAAACCTGCATGCCTGAGAGTTCTCCATAACGTTCTCAAAGGTGTGTGAAGTCTGCCAATCCGCTTGGCTAGCGTGGTAGACTATGGCCAAAACCCTTCTCACTCTGAGAGGAGACCCGTGCTCTGTAGTGAGCCGGTAATGGGTTGATCATGATGATGATGATGATGAAACATACATATACAAAATACCAATATAGTTTGTCAGAGTTCAAGACTGTAATCACTTAACTACTACCACCACTACTACTACAGCCTTTTAACGTCCCACTGCTGGGCACGGGCCTCCTCTCTCATAGGAGAGAGAAATTTAGAGCTTAGACTCGCCACATATGATAATAACTGGGACTGACTCCTTAATGTGCTCTCCGGGACACGGGAGTGAAACACCGCTAACTGCTAACTCCGGAGTGGTACTCAGAATTTCTTAACAGAAAAGAACCCAATACCTAACAATTATCTGCCCGACCGGGAATCGAACCCCATGATCTGCAATCGAATATGCTATTCACTTGACTAACGAGGCAGTCGAATTACAATTTTCTACTTTCTAATAAGTACTACTTCTATAATAAGTAGGTTAGGTATATATTATTATAGTAGTATCAAGTAGTGTCTTAATGTGACATTATTGTTAAGAATAATATGCTATTTATTGATTGAAGTCTTCATTTTAGAAATGCGTAATGGGACTAATATTATTACTAAAACCGTAGATCGAATCTTTTTAAAAAAGGGAACCTTTTAGAAAGGAAATTTCTGGCGCGCATTCATGAACATTGATCATGCATTCATTTATGTGTGCGTGTATTGTTGATGTATTTCATCGTAGTGACGCACAATTTTTTTATCAGTGTTTATATTCACCTACCTACATGTGGCCCGAGCGCAGGACCTCAAAATTTAGCAGAAAATACATACAAAATATTATAAAATCGCGCATTCATATTCCTGAGATCGTAAGGCGACTCTACTTTTATGACAATAACCATCATATCATAGAAATAAAATTTCTTTTATCGACTTCAAATGTCTAATTTATTAACACCGTATCGATATTGCTATAAAAATAATAAATGGAACAAGCTATAAAGTTGATACTAACAATAATATTATGTAAACAGGTCTGAAAGAGAAAACTGATACAAGTTTAACAATGTTTACGGTTATCCAACGTTGGGTAGGTACGTTTTGAAATATTATTTAATCGAATTGACAGTTGAATTGTTAAGTGTAATAAATATGATGATAAAAAATCAATTATCGTGCACCGATCTGCTACATTTTCTCCCATTAATGTCCAATGTAGGTGGGGCGTGGGATGCAGAATACTAGGGTCCTCACAGACGTACCACAACCATAACCACACTGGAGCAAGTGTTTTATACATAAATCCACCCAAAATGTGAAATCTTGAGTTTATGTATGACATACCCGACATTCTGTTACTCACCGCTTTCCTGCTCTTAGCATATTCATCACACACTAACCAATTCGTCTTTCAACTGCTAGTCTAGAGTTTAAAAATTGGCGCGGTGGAAAAAAATTACGTGATGTTGATAACTCCTTCAGATAATGCGTAGCTTCATTCACAAGTAGCATAATTTTCAGTCACGTTCGACTACTATTGGGAATGTATGGTCAGTAGTGACTACATTGCTGCCACAACCGCAACCACTCCTGACATTCGCACACAAGCGGCAACCAATGAGTAACTACAACAAAGCAACTTCAGTCATCTGCATCAAAACCATTCACATATGACCACCGCTCGGTGACACTATTGCTACCGTGTGTTGTGGTTACGATGCGGTCCGTCTGAATAGACACTTACGGTAAGTGTATGCTCCCAGTATAATATATAATCAGGGTCTACTTTTTGTTGTAACCAATATAATTGACAATTCACCAGCCTTTATCAAGCGATTGCCATCTTATCAATATAAGTGATAGCTGATAGTAAAGTAACCAACACGAACGAAAGTGAACCTTCATTATTATAAAACACTAGCTGAGGCCCGCGACTTTATTTTCAGGGGATTTTATTCCCGGGATGAAGAGTACATAGGTACTAGTGAACTAAAACTAGACTTTGATATTCCAAGTGAATCACAAAGTATCATCGCAAAGTCGTACTAAATATACTGTAGGATTATGCTGAGTTTGCACACCTCGACGGCGCTACTAGATTTCGAATATAAAAAATTGACCACAAAATTGACCCAAAGTCATTTCAGTACTTAAATTTTTTATTGTGCAAAATTTCCGCTTGGGGCACTGGATGTAGATGTATGGACGTCTCAAACCTTAAAACATCATCATCATCATCATGATCAACCCATTACCGGCTATTATAATAATTACTATTTATTGTACCAACTAAAAAAACATAACAAGTTAGGTTTTCTGTTGAGATCACGTCAATATAGAATCATGGATACAAGCACAATAAGTAGCTTGGAAGAATATCTAGCAAAAGTCTCTCTCTTCGTAGTGATTTTAATTATTAAAGGGTCTTGAATCCTTCCATTGTACACAATGGTGGGTGGTTTCTTGATATAATAACACAACAGGGTATCAGAGCCCTCATATTAAAATTATAAATACCAACTATGAGTAAAAATAACACTACTCTAAAGCAATTAAATGCTGCGACATCGCGCTGGGTAAGCAAATTTGATCCAAGTCGATGACTAGATGACTAGATGGAATGACTTAATTTCATCATCATCATCATGATCAACCCATTACCGGCTCACTACAGAGCACGGGTCTCCTCTCAGAGTGAGAAGGGTTTTGGCCATAGTCTACCACGCTTGCCAAGCGGATTGGCAGACTTCACACACCTTTGAGAACGTTATGGAGAACTCTCAGGCATGCAGGTTTCCTCACGATGTTTTCCTTCACCGTTAAAGCAAGTGATATTTAAATACTTAAAACGCACATAACTCAGAAAAGTTAGAGGTGCGTGCCCCGGGATCGAACCCACGACCTCCGATTAGAAGTTAACCTTAAAACATTGTACCTTAAATCTTAAAACCGTAAAATGGTTTAGGTCAATTTTACTCTGAAGTTATTGTTTCGATACTCGTATTCAACGTTTTCGCAACGTGAAAACTTGCCATAACCTCACTGGTAGTATGTGAAAAGCTTTTTTCTTTAAAAAAGAATATTAGCAATGATTAACTTAGCTAATAGTCCCCTTTTCCCTCCAAGTAAGTGAAAACTTATGCTAGGAGTGGGTGTCGTACCCATAATAGTAGGTATACTGGGTGGGGTTTGAACCGTCAACCCTACGGTTCCCGATCCGCGTCCGACGACCGTTGCACTATTGAGGCTACGTAAAGTACGATAGGGACAACTGCAGCTCAGGCTGATTTTACCTACAAAAACGTTAACCAAAAGACGTTCCGTATGTTTTTTTCTGTTTCCTCCTTCAAAACTGAACAGATCTCAAGGATTCTGATATCAAAATTTAGAGGAAAAGTTTATCTATGCTTCTATTACTTATTTTCTTTTTTGTTAAAAACTTATCGAATTTGTCTGATAGTCCTCTGAACATGGCGGTTAAAACGGTCTTTTTTTCGGGTTTTTAGATTGTCATATTTCTTCTTAGTGCTCATGTTTTGGGAAAAAAGGAAATGATAGAGGCACGCAATAATTAGACTTAGATTTTTTTGGGAAAAAATCATTGCTCTACTAGAAAGACGAAAGGTCTACTAGAGAGTAGAGACCCATCTAAAACGCCCGGGTTCATGTTCCATGCTCCCCGTCTATGATTCAATCGACACGCGTCAATTACGCTCTTTAAAAGCGATTGCGTCTTTATGAACATGAGGGCGTTTTGATTGGAATCCATTTGTTAGTTACGTTGTTTCGCTCCCCTGGTGCCGTCATATTTTGTTACTATATGACACTTTATACTAAACAAATGACCATTCAATTACATTATTTAGATTGCAGGACTGTGGAGTGTATTTTATTTATGTAAATCACAGTATCTTAAGTACAGTTACAGAAACGACTCATAACATGGTTGTTAACTATGGGCCTTATTTTAAAAGGCTCAGAGTAAACTCAGCGGGTGATTGAGAAAGCTATTGCTCGGAGTTTCTCTATGTGACCAAATCAGTAGGTAGTATATCAAATCTGTAGAAAACCAGAGTCACCAACATAGCTCAAACGGTTGCAAAGCGTATCCTAAGTGGCAATGAGCAGAGAACATAGTAAGAACCGGTATAGGTACATTCTAAGGTGCTGAAATGGCAATGGTGCGCAGTGTTAGCCTGACTCCTCATTAGATGAAGGACATAAGAGGGTCACAGGGAGTCACTGGTTACAAGAGGCAAAAGACCGTGGAGAAGATCAATGTCCAGCAGTGGTTGTATATCGCTCACTATCGCCTGATGACAACAATGACTACTTTAGTTCATCATCATCATCATCATCATCATCATGATCACCCCATTACCGGCTCACTACAGAGCACGGGTCTCCTCTCAGAGTGAGAAGGGTTTTGGCCATAGTCTACCACGCTGGCCAAGCGGATTGGCAGACTTCACACACCTTTGAGAACGTTATGGAGAACTCTCAGGCGTGCAGGTTTCCTCACGATGTTTTCCTTCACCGTTAAAGCAAGTGATATTTAAATACTTAAAACGCACATAACTCCGAAAAGTTAGAGGTGCGTGCCCGGGATCGAACCCACGACCTCCGACTCGAAGTCGGTCGTCCTAACCACTAGGCTATCACAGCTTTTAATTAGTAATAATTAGTAATTATAAATTGCCAAATTGAACCAGTTGGGTTATGAACTCGAGTCAATAAGACCACAGGGCGTACTGCTTCACCAACATAGGTTATTTATTTATTCAGTACATACCAAAACTTAAGTTAGTATACCATTTAAGCCTATCTACTCTACTTCTTATTATATGAAACGTAGGCACTCGAGTAACTGTGCTCATTTATTCGTTCATTCAATGTAACATACATATTTCAATCTAAAAGCCACTAACTTGAATTTATTGAACATAGAAATAGCCGTCGTTAATATGCTGTGAATGTGCAAGAGTACCGCATTTTCAAACATTTTATGTTCGGCGACGGGAAAACTACTGTCAAAAATTATGGCACCCATTTCTTGAAGCCGTATGCGCTTGTAGTTTTTCGTAGAAATTCTTTGAAAAGAACCCATCTAAATAATATACTAAAAATCTGCCAAGTGCGATTCGGGTTCGCTCTTTTAGGGTTCCGTACATAATTATGAACAATATAATATTTTGGGTCTAAGAAATATTTAATTTCCCAGCTAGACATCGCAGCAAACCGTGAAAGAAAAAGCCAAAAAATGTTTGTTTATTTTGGTCACAGTTTATAAACTATTTTATGAACACAAAAATGGTTTAAAACTGACAAACTTGATGGCCCCTTATTTTTTGACCAAAAAATTATAGGTATATTCGTACTCTACTCAATGGGTTCTAACCTAGGGTAAGAAAAAAATTTTTTTCCGGCTCCTTTTTCATGTATGGGGAGCCCCCCCTAAAAATAATTTAATTGCATTTTCTAATTCAATATTTGATTTTGGGTCAACGTTTTACATCAAATACCAAAATTTCAGGTTTGTAACTCAATTCGTCTGTGAGCTAGAGACCCGTGACCGGCGGACAGACGGACAGACAGATAGACAGACAGCAGCGTGACATTAATAAAGCTCCGTTTTTACCCTTTGGGTACGGAACCCTAAATATCGAATTGTATAACATTTTTGAAGTTATACTTCTTTAGGCGCCTTATGAAACAAGGGTGACACGAAAAATGACATGTTGAAGTAGGCAACGTCTGACAGTCGAGTTAGACGCTTCGCAAACAAACATGGCCGTCTGTCGCGCCATCTTGTGTCTGATATTAATTATCAACACTTGCATACAAGGCTTTATCTACACCCATAATATGAATCCTCTATACGATTCTGAAACAGTTAGCTTACTGCTAACATTAACATGTATTTAAATTAAAAATTTAAAATACCCCGACATTCGCCATTTTGTGTTGGCGCCATCTTGAATTTGCATGGTGCTATTCTACTAGTCAAGACCTTTCATTTGATACCCATATTGAGGGAGTTGTGAAAAAATATGTAATCCGCCACTTTGTGGCTGCTGATGATATGAAATTATACAAAAAATTATGTGGAAATTGATACAATAAGTTTCAAATTTCATTGCTGCTGCATTTCTGATTTTATACTTGCAACTGTACATATCGAAGACGTCTAATGAATATTATAATCGAAATCGATTTTTACCGTTACAATCCATAATGTGTTACAATCTTATGCAATAAGAACAGTTGATAATCGAAACGTGCTTGATCCGACCAACAGTCTATAAAGCCTCTACTAAATATAGGGAAAGCGTAGGCGCGAATGTTTGCTTAGTAAATACGGTGTTATTATGATTTATTCGACCATCAGTGACGCTCGACCGACTTTTGTGATTTTGAACCGTTCATATTTGTTATGTAAACATTATCTATTGTTAAAAGTTTTGTTGTGTTAACTCCGATCTCTCTAAATATTTCGATTCGCAATGTATTTGCTAAATAGCTAAAATAAACATTACTTAATTAATTTTGTTAAATATTTTTGGTATATATTTAGCCCGTGTAAAATCTTTATTTTACATCATGATAATAATATAATTATAATTAGGGAGTAGATGGTAGAAAAAATCAATGAGCTCGCATGCCAGAATTAATGATTTTGGTGATTGATATTAGCTGATTGTATAAAAATAACTAAAATGAACTTCACGCATGCCAATTACACAACATTCTGGGGTGTAAGTGGCCCAAATTTCACCTATGTGGCCAAAGTCAACCTCATCTGCGTGCGGTACACCCTGCCAAAATGCTAACTACCCTCAACGGGTCGTTGATACCACAAAACTTAATCTAGATGGTATCACCGCTTTGTAGTAGGATTCTACTTACAATCCGCTTGGCTAGCGACCACACTTCAGCCGTAATCTGCCGCAAAACATCGATGCCGATGCATTCCGGCAGTGAGCTGAATAGCCAGTCCCCTTCCTCAAAAGCCGGCAACGCATTAGTGGTTCCTCAGGTGCTGCTAATTTTCATGGACGGCAGTAATCACTTAACATCAGGTGACCTGCTTGCTTGTTTGCCCGCTATTATTATAAAAAAAATACCAAAAATGAAAACCTACCTAGACCTAAATTATTTGTTCGAATCATTTCTTCCACTAATGCTTCTTAACAAGAATTCCATAAAATGTTTAGCCAAACTTCTTGAGTATAATTAATTATTATTGTTGCTTTTGAAATTTTGGTTCATCATAATTTGAAGCAATTATTATTTGGTAAATAGTTTACTTAGGTATATGCTTAGTTTAGTAATAGTTTAGATTACTATAAATCAAATTTATTTGACCACATCTGATCTTGCCACCTTGTTCACCTTGTTAATAACCACCATCTCCTTAGCTATAAGCTGGGCCAGATCAGTGGGTCTACCATCAACTATAATCGCGACTCAATTAAAGACCTAAACTGAACTGAATCGCTATTTCGTACCATGAACTCTTTTATCCGATCAATAGACGTCATGACGTCATGAACGAAACAAAAACCTAGTATAAAAATATAGAAACAAAAAGATACTTCATGGTACGAATTCAATGCGATTTATTTTATGCGCCGATATTGAATAGCATCGGAATTGGATTGTTAGATTAAATATTGTAGTAGGTCTTCAGGCCAGACATATATGGCATGCTCTATAGAGATTGTCAAAAATATTGCATAAGTTACTAATCTATACTAATATAATAAAGCGGAAGAGTTTGTTTGTCTGAACGCGCTAATCTCAGGAACTACTGGACCGATTTCAAAAAATATTTCACCGTTGGATATGTAAGTGATCTTTAAGTGCTATAGGCTATATATTATGTACCACGGGCGAAGCCGGGGCGGACCGCTAGTTGTCTTATAAAGCATACCATATTTCATCGGAACGGTAGAGCGCCTACAGATTGCAATATACCAAAGTCGGTTTCCTATAATGCATTATTAATTCTCCATATCCCCCTTTGTGAGGTAGTAGAGGTGCGGTATGGTAACTCACAAAGGAATTGCGCCCCCCTTGTGCTGCTTATTAATTCAGTTAGCAGATCGCTTGAGGTTTCAATTACACGTCGAATACAGGTTATACGGGTTGGGTATGAGGACCTGACAATGTGTCTAGCATGCGACACACGAGAAAATTATCTCTACGTTTTTTTCTCGTCGAAGATAATACAGGACACACGAGAAAATTATCTCTACAATTTTTCTCGTTGAAGACAATAGAGACTCGTTGTCTTTGACGAGAAAAAGTGTAGAGATAACTTTCTCGTTCGTCGCCTGCTAGACACACAAGACAATGGGATTTGAATGTGCAATTTTTTTCATTTTTGCACCAGATATAATAATACTATAATAAATAATGGTTACGAAATTCAGGTAAACAATTATAGAGGTAAATAGTAGATTTACTGATCTATGTTTTTGTCGCACGAGCCAAACTAGGGCGTATATATTTTAGAGGTATTTTCAGAGTTATACATACCAATTTTTATATCGATTATGAAGAAAGTAAAAAAGATTGAAGATAGTAAATTTTTTAACTAAAATATCATAACTTGTTTGTTAGTAAATATTATAGTAGACACGTGATGTATATTGTTACGTGCTGGGGTTCGAAGATTTGGAATAAAACACCTGGTGACCCTTGATCAGACTTTATTCTGCACTTCCGTTTTCCACTTGGTACTCCGGATCTTCTTGTAGACTTCCTCTTTAGTCTTCACGTTTGTTCGCTTCCAATCCTCTTCGCTTCCGATCGCTTCCTTCACTTGTATATCGCTCGGCTCTCAGAACTGAACTGCCCTCCGTCAGCTCGCCGGTCCCTTTATATACCCGTTACCGCGTGACTAAGCGTTTTCTAGAAAGTTCCACCCCTATCGATGTTTATTCTAGAAAAGCCGCGTTGTTGTTGTTTACATTATGGGTTGTTTACATCGATGGGTGATTAGGTATTTATTAGGTGACGAGCAATTATGAACCTTAATGCTCTAGAAATAAGGTTCATTCGTAACACTGCCCCCCTCTTAGCGATGCTCGTCCCGAGCATCACTGTTGCTTCCGTAATGTTTTGCCAAGCGGTCGATGTGCACAACCTTAAATTTTCCCCTTGGTTGACGTTGAATCCTATACGTGACGTCGTTAATACGGGTAACCACTTTGTATGGACCCTCCCATCTGGTTTGCAATTTTGGAGATTTCCCTTTTCGACGAGTCGGATTATGCAGCCAGACTAAGGCGCCTTCCTCGAATCCGCTCGTGTTCGATTTCCGGTCGTATCTGGTTTTCATGTTCTCACTTGATTGCAATCCGTTTTCCCTGACTGTAGCATGTATTTCTCGCATTTTCTCTCTCAGATTGGCGACGTAGTCTTGTACGGTGCAAGGTTCATCCGGTGTCCCTCCCATCAATAAGTCTACTGGTAACCGTAGTTCCCTGCCATAATTGACTAACGCCGGAGTCGCCTTTATGCTCTCATGCTCTGCAGTCCTGTAGGCGAGGAGAAACAGTGGAATGTACCTGTCCCAGTCTCTTTGGTGGGCGTCAACCAACTTTGCCAAATGCCTTTCAAGCGTCTGATTGAATCTTTCAACCATTCCGTCAGACTGCGGGTGGTATGCAGTTGTGCGTGTCTTATGCAGACCTAAAATTTTGCATACTTCCTGAAACACTTGCGATTCAAAGTTCCTTCCTTGGTCTGAGTGGATTTCCAATGGTACACCAAAGCGACATATAACCTCCTCAACGAGCTTAGTTGCAACAGTTGTAGCTTCCTGGTTAGGTATCGCGAATACTTCCGGCCACTTAGTGAAGTAGTCCATAACAACCATGAAGTATTTGTTCCCTGATTCAGTCACAGGGAATGGTCCGGCTACATCAATAGCTATACGTTCCCAGGGTGCACCAACATTGTACAGCTGCAGGTTACCTCTACTCCTTGTCTGCGGTCCCTTCACGGCAGCGCAAATGGTACATTTACGGCACCAGTCCTGCACATCCTCCCGACAATGGAGCCAGTAAAACCTCTCCCGTACTTTTGTTAGTGTCTTCTTGACGCCAAGATGACCTCCCGAAACTCCGTCATGCACTTCACGTAGGACATCGGGTACCTTGGCTCTCGGAACGACTACCTGAAGATGGAACTCCCTACCGTTAGTCTTTTCCCATTTTCGGTAGAGTATTCCATTTTGTAGAGTAAGACTGCTCCACTGTGCCCAGTATGCCTTAGTGATAACGCTCATAGGTGCAACCTCACTCCATGTTGGTCTGGCGTCTCCTCTTTTCTTCCACACGATGATGTGCCGTAGATCCTCATCACCCTCTTGAGCCATCTTCATTGCATCATCCTCCCAGGGTCCTAAGGAACTCGTCCTGGTAAGTTTCAATGATAGCTCCGTCGACTCCTGTTTGATGCAATGTTTGCATTCTTCCGGGCATGGCCTCCGAGAAAGTGCATCTGCATTTCCATGTGACTTCCCGCTGCGATGTTGAGTCTCGAAGTCATATTCCTGGAGCTGTTCAATCCACCGAGCAACTTGACCTTCGGGATTCTTAAATTGCAGTAGCCATTTCAATGCTGCATGATCCGTACGTAGTAAAAACTTTCGGCCGATTAGGTACTTGCTGAAGTGTTGCAATGTTTTTACCACGGCAAAAAGTTCCCTCCGTGTCACGCAGTAGTTCCGTTCCGGTCTTGACAGTGATTTGCTGAAATACCCCATAACGACTTCTCTATCTCCCTGCTTTTGGGATAGCACTCCTCCAATCGCGGTGTTGCTCGCGTCGGTATCGACGATAAACTGGCCTTCCGGTTGTGGGTATCCCAGAATTGGTGTTTCACACAGGTATTTCTTCAGTTTTGAAAAGGAATCCTCACAGGCTTCATCCCAACAAAATGGTCTTTTCTCTTCCGTCAGTCTATGTAACGGTTTTGCGATCTCAGAAAACCCCTTGACGAAACGCCTGTAGTAAGAGCACAAACCCAAAAATGCCCTTACCTCTGTCTTGTCTTTAGGGGTAGGCCATTTTTTAACCACTTCAATTTTCGCCGGGTCAGTCTGGATGCCCTCACTTGTGATGACATGGCCGAGATAATTCACTTCTTTCCTGAATAGCTGACACTTCTTCGGGTTAAGTTTTAAGTTTGCCCCATGTATTTTGGCGAAGACTCGCTCCATGTTTTGCAAATGGTCCTCGGAGTCTCGACCCATGATAACGACGTCATCTAGATACACCAAGCAGGCATCTCCTACTAAACCTGCTAGCACACATTCCATGAGTCGTTCGAAGGTGGCAGGTGCGTTGCACAATCCAAAAGGCATAACATTAAACTGCCATAATCCTTTTCCCGTTGAAAACGCTGTCTTCTCCTTGTCTTTTGGATGTATTTCTACTTGCCAGTAACCTGATTTTAGGTCTAGAGTCGAAAACCATTTCATGCCACTCAAGGTATCCAGAGTGTCATCGATTCTAGGTAGCGGGTAACTATCCTTCTTTGTGATGTCATTGAGCCGCCTATAGTCCACGCAGAACCGTGTGCTTCCATCTTTCTTCTTTACAAGCACAACAGGTGAGCACCAGGGACTTGCGGATTGTTCTATTATTTTGTTCCTTTCCATTTCTTTCAGCATATCCTCGACTTCTTTTTCCTTCGCGATTGGTAGCCGTCTCGCCCGCTGACGGATGGGTCCCTCATTCCCGGTATCGATTCTATGCTGCACTAACGATGTTCTCCCTGGGTTTCCTTCTTGACTAGAAAAGATGTCCGCGTAGCGTAATAGAAACTTCTTTGCCTTGATGCTTTGTGAATAAGTCAGGTTGTTTTTGCAGTCTTTAAGAAGCTCATAGACTGTAGGATCCTTCCAAGAACCTGATTTACCCATGCTTGGCATTGCTAAATTGTTCCCATCGCGTACCTGTGAGATAACCGTTGCTGGGGCTCCCTCCGTGCCAGCCAGTACTCGCCCCTTAGTCCTGGCTGTTACTAGTTTCCCTGATTTTGAGACCTTGCATCCTCACCTCTCTTCGCAAGCTCCTCCAACCGTTTCTCTATTTTCATTAGTCGGGACATCTGCGACTCTTTCTGTGGGCAATTCAGCTGCAAATGCCCTTTCTCACCGCATCTATAGCACACAGCGCCAAAGTTCTTCCTGAATGAGGTCTTAACCTCTTTCACCTCCTCGACAACTTCACGTAGTCTGTGAGTCTGCCGAATGTCGTGTCGAACTGCTTCGACCTCTAAGGCATGCGCCAATGCTTCTTTTAATGAGGCATGGTGACGAAGCCTCACGGCAGCTCTTACCTCCAGGTCTTTAATTCCATCGACAAAAGCTTGCACGATGTTTGCGGTTACCATCTTATCGTCGGCCGATGGATAAGCTTTCCGCACAAGCTTATCTATTTCCAACGCCCATTGCTGGAGACCCTCTCCAGATCGCTGGACTCTATCGCGCAGCTGGGCGCGGAACACATGCTCCAGATGTCGCTCCCCATACCTGGATTCGAGTGCATCCAACAGTTCCTTGTATCCACAGCCTGAAGTAGGAAAGGCCTCCAGAACAGTTAGAGCCTGCCCTCTCAATGCGATAGTGAGGGCAGTCAAGCACTGTTCGTCCGTCCATCCGTTGGCAGTAGCAACAGTCTGAAACTGTTGCCGGTACGCGGGCCAGGAGGTGCTACCATCGTATGGGGGTACCTTAACATTAGGTCCCTGAACTGCGCCCATCGCTCCACTTGATGTTAGCCTTGTCGTTTCAAGACGTATCACCTTTTTCTGTAACTCGGTGAGGCCAGTCTTCACACCATCTATGTCCGTTCCTAGGCAGGTGACTCGCTCGTCCATGAGGTCCAACTCTTTTCGCAATTTAGCCACCATGCCGCCAACTTCGTGAACGGCCGACAAAACATTTCGCTGCACCCCTTCTTGATTTTCCTGTATCGCTGCAAATTTGCAATCTTGATTTTCCTGTATCGCTGCAAACTGTTGTTGCATTATCCGCATCAAACCCGACAAGTCAACGGTGGGCGTGGCTTGCTCAGTGGGCGTGGCCAGGTGGGTGTGGCCAGTGGGCGGGGCCTCCGGCTGAGTGGGCGTGGCCTCAAGGGGCGTGGTCTGGTGGGCGTGGCCAGTGGGCGGGGCCTCCGATTGGGTGGGCGTGGTCTCAGGAGGCGTGGCCTGGTGGGTGGGGCCAGTGGGCGGGGCCAGCTGGGGGGACCCACCAGGTGCTGGTTCCTCCAGGTGCTCCTCCACAGGTGCTCGGCTGGATTCCGCTGCACGCTGGGCCCTGGTCTTGACACCCTCGCTGCCGAAGTCGTCTCTCGGAGTCAATGGCATAGCTTCCAAATCGCACTTCTGACACCAATTGTTACGTGCTGGGGTTCGAAGATTTGGAATAAAACACCTGGTGACCCTTGATCAGACTTTATTCTGCACTTCCGTTTTCCACTTGGTACTCCGGATCTTCTTGTAGACTTCCTCTTTAGTCTTCACGTTTGTTCGCTTCCAATCCTCTTCGCTTCCGATCGCTTCCTTCACTTGTATATCGCTCGGCTCTCAGAACTGAACTGCCCTCCGTCAGCTCGCCGGTCCCTTTATATACCCGTTACCGCGTGACTAAGCGTTTTCTAGAAAGTTCCACCCCTATCGATGTTTATTCTAGAAAAGCCGCGTTGTTGTTGTTTACATTATGGGTTGTTTACATCGATGGGTGATTAGGTATTTATTAGGTGACGAGCAATTATGAACCTTAATGCTCTAGAAATAAGGTTCATTCGTAACAATATATTAGGTCGTG
Organism: Melanargia galathea; assembly: GCA_920104075.1. Taxonomy (NCBI): domain Eukaryota; kingdom Metazoa; phylum Arthropoda; class Insecta; order Lepidoptera; family Nymphalidae; genus Melanargia; species Melanargia galathea. The sequence continues at coordinate 14,550,852 of OV049872.1, forward strand.
TATTTTATATCGATTTTAAATTTTATATAAACTAATAATTTAATATTAAGAATAAGGTTGGTTTTTATATTATGCTTATATTTTATTCATAAGCATTCAATGAAATTATGTAAAATGGCATTTAGTAACTAAACCAATGCGAATCAAATCGTGAAATCGTTAGTTATTATTTTAATGGTAATACCCCGTTGGAGTTGATTACGTATGATACGAATTTTATGCAAAATACTAATAATATCTATTTAAATGGTTAGATTGTCACGAAATACGTGTACTCTAAATTTCGAATAGCTGTTAGTTATGTTCTGAAACCACATTCACCATCGAGTTTGCCGACGAAGTTTGATTCATAGAACCAAATAGAATGGACTTATATCAAATTATTCATTAGAACAATCCAAACTTATATCCATACTTTAATATTATAAATACCAATATATATCTGTTTGTCTGTCTGCTAGCTTTTCACGATCCAATAGTTTAACCGATTTTGATGTTTGGTAGGTACAGAGTTAGCTTTCATCTTGGGACGGACATAAGCTACTTTTTATCCCGGAGAATTAAAGAGTTCCCACGGGATTCTTAAAGGTCCATCTATTTAGACGATGTACATATACATTTGGTAGGTTGCGTCCCGGAAAATGACATAGGCAACTTTTATCCCGGAAAAGCAAATAGTTTCCACAGGATTTTCAAAAAGCTTAATCCACGCGGACGAAGTCGCGGGCATCATCTAGTTTGGTATAAGTGCATTCTATTGAAGTAGTGAGTAATAAGAATAACTTAATTATATACCTACTAGCTTTTGCCCGTGGCTTCGCCCGCGTGAATTTCGGTTTTTCACAAATCCCGAGGGAATCGTGGATTTCCGGTTCCCTTTCCTGCTCTCTTTTCCAACCTTTACACCTACTTTCAAGGAAGTTTGCTATAGTAATCTACCTATAGCTGTAGCTATAGATTTCGGTTTTTTCAAAATCCCGTGGGAACTGTGGATTTTTCCAGAATAGACAGTAGACTATGTGTTAAGTTAGGGCATAATCTATCTCCATTCAAAATTTCAGTCAAATCAGTTCAGTAGTTGCGGTGTTAAAGAGTAACAAACATCCAAACATCCACACTTTCACATTTATAATATTAGTAGGATTTATCTGTTTTAGAAAGGATCTCAGGTATTTTTCTCGATATCTAGAGTATATCAATTATGTGACATATTAGCTTAGTTCAGATATTTAGTCATGAGAAGGCAACAAACAATCACATAGAAACCCATACATACTTTCGCATTCAAAAGGTATCCTCTCTGCATCTATCTGCGTTGAAAGCAAGACGATGCAGTGAGCACTTACAGAATAGGATTGCTGGATACATAAAAGCTTTTGTTTGATGGTATAGGCACACGAGTAGTAAATCTACAGAGGGGAAGCTTCCACAAGCGGCCCGCTGTAGGTATACTCACACAAACACACTCACCAACGGTTCACGGACGCCCGCTCGTTCCACTAACCGGTGACAAACATGCGCATATGTGTGAGTGTACCTACAGCGGGCCGCTTACTAGAAGCTTCCCCTCTGTAGGTACTCTGTGGTATAGGTATTCGAGGTAGGTACATGATAGCATTTGAGGTAGGTACCACCTAGGTAGGGTATAGTGTAATGTGACCAAGCGGTAGCTGTGGTTACATTTAATACACACTTAATTTCCTGTACTGACAGCTGGGCTCGTTGGGGTAAACAGCGACACCTCATTTATATGGTTTCCGGAACTACTAATATTTACATTATCCTTTTCGAGTGAGGGCATGTATGGATGGCACAAAATTACATTACTGGAATTACTAAGTTTATCTTGTCTACGTGTCGTGGCTAGATCTTAGAATGTTATGATTTTATAAAAAAAATCATTACTTAAAAACTATGATATCATGAAAACCTTAATAAATGTATGCCCAAACGTGGATGGAAATATCATCAAACGTTGACGTTTAAACGATATGGTCAGTTTTAGATGACCGTATCATGAAATAGAACCGTTTCATGAAATGATCGGCCACATCACGAAGTAGTGATCCATTCTAAGATCTGGCCACGCCATATACATATAGAATGAGAGTTAATCCTACTACTTAATATTATAAATGTGAAAGTGTGGATGTTTGGATGTTTGGATGTTTGGATGTTTAGATGTTTGGATGTTTGTTACTCAATCACGCCGCAACTACTGAACCGATTTGGCTGAAATTTTGAATGGAGATAGATTATGCCCTGACTTAAAACAAAGGACTTTACTACTAGGAAAACTTTTTATCCTGGAAAAATGCACAGTTCCCACGGGATTTTGAAAAACCCGAAATGTATAGCTACAGCTATAGGTAGATTACTATAGCGAACTTCCTTGATAGTAGGTACAAAGGTTGGAAAAGGGAGCGGGAACGGGAACCGGAAATCACCGATTCCCTCGGGATTTGTTTAAAACCGAAATTCACGCGGGCGAAACCGCGGGCAGATACTAGTTTTGAATACAAACTACTGAACAAAGAGAGACAGGCCCCTCTCGAAACGTTTTGTTTGGCAACGTGTTACAACATGGTTTTGGCAGTTTGAGTGAGACACTCGCATAGCAGACTCAGTGTCACAGCCATTCACCTCCCCTGGATTTCATATGCGAATTGTCGCAGGCAGAAGGGATCGAACCTTTTGTAATTCAGCGAGTATTGACCGTATCACAGTCGACAAATTATCGTTGTACAGCAGGTCGATTGCGGAAAAGCTACAATTGTTGCTACAATATCAATTGTGGTGATTGGCTTTTGTGGTATTCTTGCTGCTGCAATGCAGTTTAGCCAATACCGAGAGAGTGCGGACCAATCAGAGGTGAACGGTCATCACAGTGTAGCTGTCATTTTTAGATTATCTAAAAATCACAGATACAGTGTGATCGATCGCAATCACGTCTGATTTTTCGCTGAGTTGCACTGTTGCAGCTGTACTTAATATAAATGCAGTCAATCACAATATTTGAGATTTTCAGCTATGGTAACTAAATTCTGTGCTAAGGGGGCTGTTAAATTTTTTATATATAAAAACTTATATTTCAAATTAATTGACTTTAACAAACTTATTGGGTATCAGTTTCAATCAGGGACAAGAGGAGATTGGAATTCTTTCTTATCTTGCAAACGGAGAATTTCTTCTAAAAACCAGGTAACAAAATTGTAAAGACGATTTCGCTTTTCGCATTTGCGCCCTTACAGAACTTAGGTAACAACGGTAAAAATACGAGTACTTCGCGCTCGCTGCGGATGTTACGAGCTCAAATGCGGAAAATCAGTTTAGGCCGCATTTGCATGCCACGTTCGCGTAGCAGAGAGCAGTTACGGCAAAAAAAAATCTGCATTTTAAAAACTAGTCTAATAAAAAAATGCACTTATTTTTTTGAATCTTGTTTTTACTGTTTAAAACAAAGATCAGAAACTTCTCTGATTACTAAATAGGCATCGCTGAAATTTTATAGATTTTTTAACGATCAAATATTTTAAAATTATGCTTTTTTTGAAAATAATTTGTACAGAAAAACTCAACATGGAACAAAATGCTTGCTTGTTTATGTGTGGACATACGAGTATGTATGATTATTATAAAATCTCTATCTCAACTTTTAAAAATATTTTACAGAATGACATGAACGGTTAACATTAACAAGTATAAATTAAAAATTAAAAAAAAATCCCCGACATTCGCCATTTTGTGGTGGCGGCCATTTTGTATTTGCATAGTGCTATTCTACTAGTTAAGCCCTTTCATTTGATATCCATATTGAGGGAGTTGTGAAAAAATATGTAATCCGCCATTTGTGGCGGTGGTCATCTTGGACCTATTTTCATCAAACATAGCTAAGAACTCTCACGACTAATTTAACTTTCAAACAAAAAAAACTGCATTCAAATCGGCTCACCCGTTTGAGCGCTACTATGGAACACACACATACAGACACGTCAAACTTATAATACCCCGTCGTTTTTGCGTCGGGGGTTAAAAATTAGGACGCAACGTTTTCCCGCTCTATCAGAACACAGCCTAAAACACTAAACCCCGTAAAGGCCATTCCGTGTAGCAATAAATAGCTCATTTCAATCTCAATGAGCATTGTAATGTACAGTGCAAATGTTTGCAATGTTTTGTTTGCCTCAATAGTGTAATCCTGTTAAATGTGTGTCGAAATAACACTAACATTAATACCTTTAATAATATGAACCGAAAATTACTACTGTCGATGTTGAAACAATATGCTGTTTTGCGTCATAGAAATAAACCATTTTTCGCGGGCAGAATGGCATCAGATAGTTGTTCTTTGTGCTGTGAATTCAGAACCATCTATTTGGGTGACCTTTACCTTGCAGAATACAAAAACCCCGTAGGTATTAGGTAGTACGGCCATACGTAGCTTGGTTACCACAAAATAAGGGAGCCTGTTCACTGAAGCGGAGCGGAGTGGGACGTGCGTTTTCAGCAATCAGAAGGCCTACTACCAGTGGCGTAACTATAGGGTGGCATTTCGGCAAAATGCCACGGGCCCCCAGCCGGAAGGGGCCCCCGGTCCGAGAGAGCCGTGAGTCAAAGTCAAACAAGACTATCCAAAAATGTATTATTACATCAATTTATCATCAATGATCTTTAATTAATTTAAGTTACCTACGTGCGTCAGAATTTTCTTCAAGGGTTGAAAATGTCAAAATTAACAATGCTAATGTCTGTAATTTCTGAACTACCAAACCAATGACCTTGAAATATTAACCGGACATCTCATCACTGGACATCCATTTCATAGACGGGACTTTCATCTTACGTTATAAGAAGAGTTCAGGCTACTTTTATTTTAGAAAACACGTACGATGTCGCGGGCATCAGCTAGTTTTAAAATAAAATAAAAACTTTAACGTTGTTTGAGTTTCTTTATATTGGGCAGGAGGGGCCCCATCCGATTATTTGCCACGGGCCCCCATCGGTATAGTTACGCCACTGCCTACTACAATCTTTAATCTAACGATCCAATTCCGATGCTATTCAATATCGGCGCTTAAAATAAATCGCATTGAATTCGTACCATGAAGTATCTTTTTGTTTCTATATTTTTATACTAGGTTTTTGTTTCGTCTATAATATCGTCTATAATAGACGTCATGACGTCATGACGTCTATTGGTCGGATAAAAGAGTTCATGGTACGAAATAGCGATTCAGTTCAGTTTAGGTCTTTAATTGAGTCGCGATTATAGTTGATGGTAGACCCACTGATCATTGATAGATGACGTGATATTTTTGTAATGCCACATCTCAATGATGTGATTCGTTGACGTAAAGGTGTCATTCCGATCTGCTCTAAACACGAATTAGTAAATTAGATGGTAATTTATTCGTAAGTAATCTAATTTAATATTAATTTTAGATAATAATATTTGTACACCACGCTGTGGTAGATATCAGCTACTTATTCATGTTTCAACACCTTATTCAATACTGTATTCACAAATAAATAAATTGAATTTGAATTTATGAACACTTTGGTGAGCATTTTAGCCATGGATTTTGAAAGTTTTGGTAGTAAAATAAGTAAGCATATTTCTGGTAAACGTAAAAATACAAGACTTAGAATTTAGATAGACAGTACAAGACTGGGAAAAATATTCTGTGGTCTAGTAGTTAGCATATTCAACTGTAGATCACAAGGTCCCGGGTTCGATTCTCGGGTCGGGAGAATAACTGTTAGGTATTGGATTTTTCTGTCAAGAAATTCTCAGTGCCAGCCCGGAGTTGGTAGTTGGCGGTGTCTCACCTCCGTGACTCGGAGACCACGTTAAGCAGTCGATGCCGGTTTATTATCACTATCATGACGTGACAATAGTCGTTAAAGCCCGCCAATTCGCATTAGAGCAGCGTGGCGGGTCTAAGCTCTAAATCCCTCTCTCCATGAGAGAGGAGGCCTGTGTCCAGTTGGATGTTAAAAACGCTGTAGTGGTTGTCGTGTAAATACAAGACTTAGACTGTACAAGACTGGGCAAAATATAAACGAATAATGCTGAAAAGCGGAATGGCGGTCTGTATTCTCTAAATGCTAAATCGAAATGACGCTGAAGTCAACTCGAGCTCACGGAATACGAATTTTGGAATAAAAATACATTTTGGTGTAAAAATACATTTTGGTATAAAAATACATTTTGGTATAAAATTGAACGATGCCCATTGCCCATTTCGCGTTTCCAGACCACAATTATAATGTCCATTCAATTTTGATGAGTGACATCTCATCTGATGCAGCACGTTATATTTTCGGATCGAATGAAATTTTCGACGTGTAAAATATTCGGTAGTAAAGATAGGTTAACTTTTGAAATAATGTCATTTTTTTGGGAATTTTCATGTTTCCGTTTATATCACAAAACGGATTATTTATACATAGGTACATATACATTGCACAATGAACCAACAAGATCCGGGCGATGCCAGTGGCACGGCCCTACCACACGAGTAGATAAGTACAGAGGGGAAGCTTCTACAAGCGGCCCGTTGTAGGTACATTCACACATGCATATGTGCTATGCACGTTTGTCACCCAACTGTACTGGTTGGGGGACCGAGCGGGCGTCCGTGAACCGTTGGTGAGTGTGTTTGTGTGAGTGTTCCTACAGCGGGCCGTTTATAGAAGCTTCCCCTCTGTACCTACTTATCTACTCGTGTGTCCCTGCGGTGCGGTGTGCTGTCAAGCGAACCAAGACTTCGTTATGCTCTGATACTCGTTTTCAACTTTCAACTGAAAGAAGTCCACTGCTGGACTCAGTACCGTTGTAGACACTGCACATATCCAATGGCTTTCTGCGAATCCTTACCTGTCTTCTCTGTGAACCTAGTGAGGGGGTCTGCCAACACTGCACTTCCCGGTGTGAGGTCGCCAAGCGTCTATCATTCCTCAAACTGTGTCTCGCTCATTGCCACTTCAGCTTCGCAACCCGTTGAGCTAACCCTCGAAGAAGCTGGTTCTTCTACAGATCGCCTCATTTTTGATTGGATCACGCAAAGAAACTCCGAGCAAAGCTCTCTCCATCGCGCACTGAGTGACTCTGAACTTTCTTATGAAGCCCATAGCAAACGACTACGTCACAAAGTCAGTTATCTGGGGGCATGGCAGTGCACCCGCCAAGTCGAGCAAACACAAAAACGAAAACGAAACATAGCCGTAATATCTTTTCTCGAAGCAATTCAGGCGATTTTAGTTCATTTTTCAAGATTTTAATGACCATCGACTTTGCTCTCCGTGTACAAGGTAACCTATATTACGGACGATCGTTTATTTAATTTCATCGAATTAGAGCCCTCTACGTGAGAACAAGTATAAATTGAAAATTTAAAAAACCCCCGACATTCGCCATTTTGTGGTCGCGGCCATCTTGGATTTGCATAGTGCTATTCTACTAGCACTATGCAAATCCATAAGGGAGTTGTGAAAAAAATATATAACCTGCCGTTTGTAGCGGCGGCCATCTTGGATCGATTTTCATTAAACATAGCTAACAACACTCTCGACTAATTCACCTTTCACGTCAAACTTATAACACCCCGTCGTTTTTGCGTCGGGGGTTAAAAAGAAAACACTTCGCTCAAAGATATTGTCACATATCAAATCCCCTTGACTGGTAGCGACAAAGTTACACACTCGCCGCCACTTTCTTCCAGACTCTGTCGTATGCATAAATAAATTTACATTTGTTCAAGATATTATGGTGTCTATTGTGAGTGCGATACGGTCTATAGTAGGGTGTAGGTGCGGTTCATTCCGACCGAGCTTGCGGCTGGGTGTTCGATCGAGAACGGGCGTCTATACAAATATTTGTTCCGTTTACTGTGCGCTTGTTAACGCTGTTTATACACGAGCCACGTTTAAAATGTAGCCTTGCATTTGAATGAAAATATAATATTTTTCACTTCATTATATACGTGGGTATGTTTACCTTCAAGTAGGTTCTGTAGACACAATTTGGTGATGGGTTAAAATTACAGGTATTTTATCTTGTCTTTTTGTTATAAAAACTTATAAGTAAGCTGTTTTAAGAAATTGTATTATAACTTCAGATAAACAATTTTAATTTAGGATTAGCTATCGCATTATGTTTTGTATTACATACTATTGTAGAAAAATATTTTAAGCTCAGCTATTGTAGTGTCCACTAGCAAGTAAATTTTGCAATTTCTTGCAGAAATTAATTTCGGACTAGCTAGAAATTGCAGAAGATAATTTTCCGCAAGTGCAAGTGACTTGTCAAGACTGACTTCTGCAAATTTTATTGCTGGTAGACAATTTGCTTATCAAGGTTCATTAGTTATTACACACTTTCTTATCAATCAAGCTCGTTTCAAAAATAATATCTCGACTGATTTTGTTGTGGGCTCGTCTCAGACTAGAGCACCGTCGTAATTTTATGATGTCATTAATAATTATTATCACTATTAGGGCACCTATATTTTAAACCGACTGATTTTGTTCTACTCTTCTCAGACTAGGGCACGTTTTTACCACTCATAGTTTTAGTTTTAAGATGTCATTAATAATTATCACCATTAGGTACCTTACTTCTATATTTGTAAAATTTATTGACATTAATAAAGTTCACAGTGAACTATCTAACTAGTGAACATTTTGAATAAAGTATTTGAATCAAATGTGGTCCGTATGCCGATGCTCTGGAACTACTTGAGGTAGTGCAAGTACAAATTGCGTTAGACATTTAACGCCATCCGCGCGCGCTTGTGTTTACAGATATAACAAAAAATTTTATTCACGTTGTCGCGCAAATTGTTGTTATTTCCGTTCCGGTGGAATTCGGTGGCTTTCGAACTTTTTACTGTTATCGGCTTCTCCTAACCTCGTCTACACCTATTTGGTAAATTGGAGCTGATACTTTCGTTTCACTTTTTTCACTTTTACTGTTTAGCAACTATAGTTTTCGATGAAATCATAACGGTTTCATCTCGGGTTTCCTAGATAACCCTGGACATACCGACCGATATATGATTGATTGCACCGACAGCTTTTTCACGTGAATTCGACGAACGTTTCGCCAAAGTATACTAACTATTACTACTACTTACTCTCCCCCAATAGTCACCCAAAGTCGCCCGCAACGTAGAAGTAGCGTAGTAGTATTACGTCTAGCGTAATTATTATCCTTGTCCCACTAGATTTATATGTAGCTAGATAGCGCGTTTCACCAAAGTATACTAACTATTACTACTACCTACTCCCCGCCAATAGTCAGCCATCGTCGCCCGCAACGAAGAAGTAGCATAGTAGTATTACGTCTAGCGTAATTGTTCTTATCCCGTTAGATTTATATGTAGCTAGATAGCGCGTTTCACCAATGTTCGCGCCCGGTTGACGTAATAATATATCCTTGGCGCGCTCTTGGCCTAATTCGGCCGGTTTGACATTCGCGCTGTTTATTGGATGATCGCGGAATCGCGCGATGTCGCGTGGTGCGGTGAGCGCCCCCCGCCCCGTGCGCCGGCCACGCGGCCGGCGCTCTAGTGAGTCGTCTGCGTGTCGCCGCCGCGAGATCATACGGACCGCACTGTTAGATGCGGCTTCTCTCGAGTTCGCCCTTGTTATTTGGAGAGAATTGTGCGAGTCGGGAAAGCTATTTGGCCTCGTTTTGATTCCCCCTTAATTTGGACCCGCTCCCTGGAAATTCTCGCGAACGCCGCGCGGTGAAATCGCCTGTGTCGTGTAACGCGCCGATCGAAAGGTCGCTTCAAATGGCGGGCTATTTTTGTCGCGTTAAACGATTAGCTCTGTAAAGTACTGTGCTATCGCAACTGACGCGTCTATAGTGTGTGGGGGCACAATGGACCCCTGGTGTGGACTCTGGAAGGAGGGACACCGAACCGTTGGACCTCGTGCCAGCGTGCCTCGTGCCGAGGCCCCTGCAACGCGCCGCTTTGGTGGTTCCACACACACACACACTGACAAAACACTTACCTCATAACACTCACTACATACCATTAGAACCAACCATCGGCTTCGCCTGGACTTCGCCGCTGCTTTAAGGTTAGTGCTAGCCTATAATTATAACCGCCAGTTCGCGTCAAGCCGTCTCTATTTATTTGAGGAGCCGGGGCCCCCAGGGGACTCGGCTCGTCTGCCTGCGGTATCGGCTAGGTTTCGCTATGGGCCCCGAGATCTGCCCCCTTTTGAGGGTGCCGCGGGACAGCCAAAACATTTTGGTAGCAGAGCGTGGTTGACGCTTCTGGACTTGAGCGGCTTACGCACCTGGTAGCTGTATTATAGGCTTAGCAGCTGGGTTAATTGCTACGTAGCATTGTTAAAGTTTAGGTGCCTACGGCGTAATATGCTAAGTAGTTGAAGATGGGTACCTACGGCTCATATTACTAGTTGAAATATTGCTAATCATTAATACTTAATATTGTTGAGAAACTGTAGGTACCTATCGGGTATTACGCTAATCTTATGAATGCGCGTATAGTACGCAAATTATTTAATTTGATGCATTCTTGACTGTTCAATTGTTTAATGTGTGTAGGTACTTGCTACGTAGTACGTTATTTTGTTGCCCAGGTTGGTTTATTGAAGTCGTAGAATCGAAACTGTAACTGTAATATACCTACCTACCGACCTACCTTATCACAATTTTGGTGCAATTTGGCAGTGATAAGGTTGATCTATTAGGTCTAATTAAGTAGATTTAAGTCTTTGTGTATTGTTGTAGGTAGGTAAAACTATTGTATTCGTAATATTAATGTTACATTTGATAAACTGTAAATATTAATTCGACGAGTAAATTTGAGGGTAGGAACAAATAATTATTCACTCGGCCATACGAGTGCCTGGTAGGTTGCGCGGAACTATTGTTCCAATAATAGAATTTTTTTTGTGCGCGACCTACATAATTTGTTAGCGTCAGTTGCTATCTGTTAAGGCGGCTACACACGATCCAACCTTGAACCCAATTCGGATCGTGGTACACAACACGACTGAGAATTCCTTTTTATTGTTTGTTTGTAATTAATTTGTAAGAATTCTTTTGAATCAGTCTGTGATAATTGTTTGTTTGTGTGTTGTGTTGACCTTGAATTTAATTTTTATTGATAATCTTTTGTTTGATAATGATCCTGAAAATTACTTTGAAATATTTGATGTTGACCGTAAATACGGACTAACTTATTGAATTTGTATTGTCTTTGTAATTGCTACTCGGTATCTGTTTGTGTTAAAACATTGTGCGTTTGTTTGTGCTATTTTAAAAATTGTTATAGCGTTTTAACATACCGAGTACAAAGACACCGTCCCGCCGGACTTAGGCTAAAAGCAGTTCGCGCTCGGGATGCCGTCGGGTTCGGTCAACCTACAGCGGGTTTTAACTTTTTTGCGGCCACCCCCTGTAGATACTCTAAGCAATTCATTATCGTCGTATGTCTGGACGTTTATCGTCCCTACTTGTTGGACTATTGACGGACGTTTGTCGTCTCCAACCTGGCTATTCACTGGACGTCTTGTCGTCACTACCCATTGGACAAATCGTTGAGGTCCAGATGGGCCATTGTGAGCTGGTGGCATTGTAGCTTATGACAGCGCCTACGACTGGCTGCCCGCCCCAGCGCGCTTGCCCACAATCTCAGGGCAACCGCCTCTTGATTTTGACTTCGTGCCTTAACAGGAGTGGTGTTGTTGGTGCTGTTCATCAGGACTATTTGAGGGCACCCCCCGCACGGGCGGGGGTGCTCGTCCTTACCACTCTCATGGCACCGTGATTGATCGTTTGTGAACCACCCTCTGACCTGGGCTTGCTAGGGATTTGAAAGGTATCCCGCCAGGGGCGGGGGGGTCTCAACCCCCCTCGCCGCATTTTTTGCGACTTTGGTTCCAGGCGTCTGTAGGGGTTCTATTCCCCCCCGTGGGGCGTATTTTGGCCCTCCAGGGGCGGGGGGGTCATGACCCCCCTCTGTTAGTTTGATGAAGGTTTGTAGCGGCTTTGCCGCAGCGGCTGTCCCGCCCTTCTCTCCCCCACGGGTTCTGTGTCCTCGACTTGATGGTTGCCTCCCTCGGTCTGTTTGTTTGTTGGCAGTAGCATTGTGGGGTCTTGTTTTGTTCGGCTCGCTTAGCCGGACCCGCGCTGCCACCGGGGAGCAATGCCTGGGTGTACCCGAGTGTGATTGATTCCCTCCGGTCTTAGGTTTGACCCAGAGGTTCATCGAGGACCCCTGTTTTGACGATGGCAGTTTATACTAGATAACTGCCGCCCTAGCTTCCACTACAGCCACCTCTCTTGAGAATTGGATCGTCAATAATTATTGTGGCATACTGGTTCTTCGCCGACGATCTCTGATATGGTGTACAACCCGAAGGGCGTTTGTTGGATGGTCCGTTCTAAGCTGGATTCGGGTTCACAGAGCTGTACTGTCTTGTGTTGGTTGGTGGGAAGCCTAGGGCCCCCTTGGAGTCTTGTATTTGATGCCTAGAGCACCCGACTCCTAAGGGAGAATTGAAATTGATGTTTGATCCAGCTGACAATTCCTTTCGCGTTCTGAGTAAGCGAACGCGCTCGACGATATTGTGGGCTCTTTGTCGAACGTGTAGATAGATAACTACAGCAGTTTTTGTACGTCGAGCCTAACCCCCGCTGATCCCTACTTGCTTGATCCGGACCCGAGTGATTGTTGTTGGGTCCCGACGTGTTGGATCTGACTTTGTCGGGTGGTGTTAGTATGCTGCAACCTACTGTTACTACTATTACTGTCTGTATTTTGTTGACCATATTTGGTTTATCTTTTGTTCCGATTTATGGTTCGTACCCGCATTGATGGTGGACTAGCCCAATCAGTGGGTGTATGTCATGATGTTTGCACCGGAGCTTCCACCGCGGACGAAAATCTGAATTTGTGAGGTTTTTACTTTGAAATTTTGATATTGAACTGTATTACGTATCAAATCTTGATTGTTATCCTGAAGTTAGGAGGTTCTGAGTTTCGTAACTGCTTGTTCAACTCCACTCATTTTTGAAGGACCTCTCAGGAGAGGATCAACAGGATCCTCCTTGTCTAAATATTCGGAAAATCCGAACCTTGACGGTGCTAGTAATTCAGCACCAGCCCTACGAGGCTCGCCACCTTGTTGCTCCCAAAGAGGGTACCTTGTTGAATAAAAATTATTGTTGACCCAATACTAGGTCATACTACCCTCTCGGCCCTTTTGCATCGTGAGTTTGGAATTGTGGCCGGCCGACACGCATTCTTTGAGCTATATTTGTATGCATTCATGTTGTCGATTGGAAGCCGCCCCTCTTCCGCCGATTATGGGAGACTAGCCGCCGGACCGTGACTCGACCTTTTGCAGGAGCCGCGACTGAGTTCGCGCGTCTGTTCCCTATCATGAACACTAACTTGTACTGCTCGGTCGACCGAAGCCTACGCGTGCATTTTTCGTTGCCTCTCCACTGAAGTGTTTTGTTTATGATTAATTGTAGGTGCGCTCTGCACTGAGGCCTTGTTGCCGCGCTAGTGAGTTGTAATTTTGTTGTAGGCTGCATGACCTGGTCCGGACGGATTGTGGCATTAGTTTTAAGTCTGCATTGTTGAATTTGTTTAGATATAAGAATAATAAGTATATGTAAATTCGACCACCCAGCGTGTGCCCATTGGGGCGGGTTTTGATTTAAGTAGGTCGTTCTAATGCTGCAAAAACGCATCTCCGCCGCGTTATTGGCGAAACCATTTTTGATTTTGCGAGGTTCGCCATCGCATTCTGTATTTGATGCCAGCCCTTTAACGCCTTGCCTAGTACCTCCTCTAGGAGATGAATATCTCCCTTTG